>CM061541.1:203634398-204902898 GCA_030864215.1 Capsicum pubescens
GCGCGACACTCCATAATCGCGGACCCCTACTGGAATTTTCCAAATGCCATTTCCTCTTATGGCGCGGTGCGTCACTGACTAATATGGCACTGTTTTACGATGGAAACTTGAAATAGTCGTAACTTCTGACCCGGTTATCGGGTTTGGGAAAATCTTATATCGATGTAAATCATATTGAATTTCCCATATGAAAAATAGTGAAAATCTTAAAAATTACTCATGGAATAGTCATCATTCAATTTTGACATCAAACTGCCAGTTATCTTATTTGGGGCATATCGGTTAGATGATTGCCTCCTACATTTTCAGTTTCAGTCTCAATACAGATCTTATTTTAGTTCTACAGAATCAGGACTGTCAGAAACAATCACTCAGTTATCAATGACTTTAGATACCAGTTACTCAATATCAAAAATTAGTACTCAGCTTCAGTGAAAGCTCAAATATAGTATACATGTATATGCACAATATTGCATACTCTGTATTCTACAATAGTTTTAGTTATCCATGTATTATTATTCAGTTACTCTATATCATTCAGTCAGTTACTATTCATGCATATGAACCCTTGCATTCAGTCTTACCTCATCTAGCATACTAGTACATTCCACATACTGATGCATACTTTCTCTTTGTACTATGATGTCTTATATCATAGGTTTGGATGCTTAGGTTCCTGACTGTGCATAGCCAGATTCACATAGCAGCAGTAGATTTAGTAGTGAGTCCTCATCTATCGAGGATATGCTTTTATTTTAGTATTTTCATTAGCTTTAGTATTTCAGTAGTCGAAGTTAGTTGGGGGTGACCCATCAACTCCACTTTTAAACAGTTCGGTTAGAGGCTTTTCAGACTAGACTAGTTCAGACAGTATTCAGTTTTCAAATGTTATTTCAGCACTATATTTATCAGTATTCAAATTATGAACCTTATGGTATTTTATCCTATTTTCTGTATTATTTCAATATTATTATTCAGCGCTCACAGTAGGTGCCAGTTATCGGTTAGCTTGTGGTCCTTCGGGGTCGTAAGCTTATTTATCCTATTATTTCTTTAATTAACACTTAGAAACTCTTCCAAAACACTCTATAATTCTCTCTAAAGCTTTTGGGAAAGGAAAGCTAGGGTTTCAACTAGAGGATTAATTTGGGGCTTGTCTTAGTGATTTCTTTCCCTCATCATCTTGGTTTAAGGCATTTTCACTTCCCTGATTGTTAGTTCCAATTAAAGGTATGGTTTTATACAATGTTTTTATGATCTCATTATTGTATAATTTTGCTTTTCAAATATGATTTGGGATTTTGTTAGTAAATGGTTGGTTATGGTTTCCCATGGTTTTAATTATGATTTTACATGCATTAATAGTGGTTTTGGGTAATTGGATTGCATAGGAATGGTTTAATAGTAATTGGAATGGGGTTTAGTTATATTATGCCCGCAATGTGTTTGACAAAATTCCTATAATAATGTTTTCATTGCATTGATTACTTTTAATAGAACTCTTGCTTGTTTTAAACTTGGTAAAGGAATTATGCATAGTTTAAATGGCTTGGAAAGGTAAATGTCTAAATAGTTATGCTTGTGGGGTACATGGAATCCCCCAAGTGGTTTAATATGGTACATAGAAGGACACTTGGAAGTCCTCTTAAACCTATATATGGTTGGCTATAGATAGTACTTGAAAGTATGGTCGGTGTGACGATACCACCACTAAATGCCTTGGTTAATAAATGGTAAATGGATCGGTTAATTTTTTGGTAATGGTTTTAATTGGGCAATAATGGCAGGATATGTAGTAAATCCATGGAAGGTGAAGGTCCTGGGAGGGACCAAAACTGGAAACTCATATTTACAGATATGAGATTGGTCTTGGTGACTGTGTGCATGATGTCACACTTTATATTTTGGGGATGTACTAGTCATCCCAGGTTTTCTTCCCTGGTCGTGAAGCTACACACACTTGGGCCTTTCAGTAGAGGAAGCTGAACCCATATAACCTGTGGGTGGTTTAGGAAGGCAAAGCTACACAAACCAGGTAAAGGTTTTAATGGAATGCTAAAATCGATCCTCTTTCCTGGCATGGTTATATATATATGTATGGTTGTGTGCATATGAATGGTTTTATTGTGTTTTAAAAATGGTACTATTTTATCTTTATCCTGATATCATGCTAGCGTTCACTTGCCAACCCATCTATTGACGGCTGTATACCCACTCTATGTAGGAATTGGTCGTTCTACTCCTCCTACATAGTGATTGACTCGGGGATTAATATTTGGACTGAAATGGTGAGCTTCCATTCTTTCAAAAGGCTCCATTTTATATTATGGATATTTCAAGACACTTTGATCTTATTTTGGATATTGGTTTTGGCCATGGTTGGGGGTATGTCCTAATTGGATTTTATTACTCTTTTGGATAGAAGCTTCGTGGTATTACTATAGGTTGGTATGGTCGGGATCGGTATTGATTTCAGCCTTGGCATTGGAATTAGCTGGTGGGATAACATCATTGGGCCTAATTTCTTACTGTTCCATCATATTTTATTTTGGGATTAATTATATTATGTCTTGGAACTTATTTGATTATGGGCTTTCGTATGAATTGGTACAGTTGGTGTGGGATGGTTGGACTCGATTGGGTCGATCACGATTGTGATCCTATCCCAGAGTCTTTATGTGAGTTGTTGCACTATCTTTTTATATGCTCGAAATTCAGCCAATTCAGGGTAGGCGACTTGAGGTTGGGCTGCGTAATGGGAATGGTCTTTGGTCCCGACTGGACTTGGGATGCCCATTATGAAAAGGCCCTTGGTTGGGTCGTATCAAGTTGGTATCAAAGCCTAGGTTCATGGTCAATTGGGAGTCCACAAAGTCGAGTCAAGTATAGTCTCTTTTAGAGATATGTAGCACGCCAAACTTATAAGGGAGATGCTACAAGGAATTTAGGAATGTTTCACTTTCTTGGTATTCTATTTTCAAGCTTGGAGTCTCAGTACTGGAATCTTCTCTAATCTTTGTTTGTTCGCCTTTCAGATCAGGCCTCGTAGATCTGGAATACAAAAAATTCTTTTGTCCTATCTGGGGATAATGCTTAAGGGTTGCATCCTACTTCTGGGGTTCATCTTCGAACTCACTG
This sequence comes from Capsicum pubescens, assembly GCA_030864215.1. Taxonomy (NCBI): domain Eukaryota; kingdom Viridiplantae; phylum Streptophyta; class Magnoliopsida; order Solanales; family Solanaceae; genus Capsicum; species Capsicum pubescens. The sequence continues at coordinate 203,637,537 of CM061541.1, forward strand.
TCCTATCTCTGATAGTTATGGAGTTTCACCGATTTCTACTAGTCCTCTTTAAGGCAAGGTGACTAATATAAAATTCTGTCAGTCTATTCATATTATTGATTAGATATTCACTGCTTAGGCTGAGCGTGTTGCGACTGGTGCTTTGTCTGCTAAGGCCACAAGGGTTGGCCAATTTATGAAGATGGGTTCTCCTACTTTTTTTAGAGTGAAGGGGGAGGAGGATCCACAGGGCTTCTTGGATGAAATGGAAAAGATATTTTGGGTGATACAGGGTACCAATATGGAGGGGATAAACTTTGTATTTTATCAGCTCAAAGATATTGCATATTAGTGGTATGAAGAGTGGAACAGGGATAGGGGTAATGTAAAAGAATCAGTCTTATGGGATACTTTTTCTAAGGCCTTCATAGATCGATTCTTTCCTCAAGAGTTGAGGGAATCAAAGATAGAGAATTTTGTGAACCTCAAGTAGAGGAGGATGTCTGTCAAGGAATATTTCTTGAAGTTTCACCAATTGTCAAGGTATGCTCTTGATTTAGTGGCTGACATGCGGGCAAGAATGAGAATGTTTCCTTCTGGGTTAAATCAAGATTAGATCTTAGAGAGAAAGACTGCCTTGCTGATTAAAGATATGGACATCTCTAGGTTGACTATTCATATGCAGCAACTAGAGGATGAGAAGAGAAAATAGGCAAAGTTTAAAGATCAGCAGGGTAAGAAGAGCAGGTTTTCTGATTAGAGATGTGCTCATTCTCAGGGTAGTCGAGATGGAGGCAAATGGCAGAAAAAAAAGTGAAGGATTTCTAGCTCCTTCTCTTCTGCTAATGCTCCTTACCAGGCAGGCGACAGGCGTCATCAAGGTGATGATAATTTATGGACACAGGGTGCCCAGTCTCTGGAAAGTGGAGATCAGTCAATTTCTTCATGCCCTTCTTATCGGTTCTGTGGTCGTCTTCATCGATGTTATTTTAATAAAAAAAGGACAAATTTTTCAAGTGTGGCCAGGCAGGTCATCGGCTCAGGATTGTTCGGTTAATAAGGTTACTACGGGTGCAAATAAGATTCCTGTGGCTCCATCTTCTGCTCCTACACCTGGTGGTATTGCATCTACTTTTGTTACTACTCATTGTTCCAGTATTGGTTGGAATAGGTTGTATGCTTTGGCATCCTGATAGAAATCTAAGGCATCACCTGATGTCATTATTAGCACATTATAGATTTTCTCTCGTGAAGTATATTATTTGCTTGATCTAGGGTCCACTCTCTTCTATGTGACGCCTTATGTGGTTGTATTTTTTGGTTTAGATACGAAAGTTATTTCAGATCCTTTTCTATTTCTATCCCAGTAGGTGACTTAGTTATTGCTAAGAGAGTCTATAGGGGGTATGTGTGGTATTTGTTGGTGGTAAGCAGACCTTGGTGGATCTATTTGAATTGGGTATGGTGGATTCTATGTCATTTTGGGTATAGATTGGTTGCACTCTTGTTATGCGTCCTTGGATTGTCCGACTCGTAGGGTTATATTTAGGTTCCCTAGTGAGACAGTTATAGAATAATAGGGTGGTTCTTTAGCTCCTAGGGGGAGATTTATTTCTTATCTTTGAGCTTGGAGGTTTATCTCCAAAGGTTGTCTTTATCATTTGGTCCAGGTTAAATATTCTAACTTTGAAGGTTTTTTTTTCAGTCAGTTCCAGTGGTTAATGAGTTTCCAGAGGTCTTTTCGAATGATCTTCCTGGTTTTTCTACGGATAGGAAAATCGAGTTTGGTATTGATCTAGTTCTGGACACTCATCCAATTTCTATTCCTCCATATAAAATATCTCCGACTGAGTTGAGGGAACTCAAGGAGCAACTTAATGATTTTCTAGATAAGGGGTTTATTCATCCTAGTGTATCTTCGTGGGATGCACCGATGTTGTTTGTGCGCAAGAAGGATGCTTCCCTTCGGATGTACATTGACTATAGCTAGTTGAACAAGGTAACAGTCAAGAACAAGTACCCTCTTCCAAGGATAGATGATTTGTTTGACCAGTTGCAAGGTGCCAAGTTCTTCTCTAAGATATATCTTCGGTCTAGTTACCATCAGCTAAAGATTAGGGAGGTGGATATCCATAAGATGGCTTTTTGAACTCGGTATGGGCACTTTGAGCTTTTGGTAATGTCATTTGGGTTGACTAATGCTACGGTGGCATTTATGGATCTAATAAAAAGGGTTTCTCATCAGTATTTAGATCTCTTCATTATTGTGTTTATTGATGACATTCAGGTTTATTCAAAAAGTGAGGTGGATTATTTTAATCACCTCCGTGTGGTGTTGTAGACCTTAAAGGAACAATAATTGTATGCCAAGTTCTCTAAATGTAAATTTTGGTTGAACGTTGTATCTTTCTAGGGTCATATTATTTTTAGTGAGGGGATCATGGTAGATCCGAAAAAGGTTGCTATGGTAAAGAGGTGGCCTAGACCCATGACTCCATCCGACATTTGGAGCTTCTTAGGTTTAGCTGGGTATTATAGGCCATTTGTGGAAAACTTTCCATTGAGAGATTCTCCTTTGAATAAGTTGACTCAGAAGAAGGTCAATTTTTCTTGGTCGGATGCTTGTGAAGGGAGTTTTGAGAAGTTGAAGAATAAGCTAACTTTGCCTCTAATTCTGGCTTTGACAGAAGGCAATGATGGGTTCGTGGTTTATTGTGATACATTTCGGGTAAGGCTTGGTTGTGTGTTGATGCAGCATAAGAAGGTGATTGCCTATGCTTCTAGGCAGTTGAAGTTTCATGAGAGGAACTATCCCTCTCATGATTTGGAGCTTTTGGCGATTGTGTTTGCTTTGAAATATGGCGTCATAATTTGTATGGTGTTCACATGGATATATTTTCTGATCATAAGAGTCTACAGTATGTCTTAACTCAGAAGGTGCATAATCTCAGGCAGATGAGATGGCTTGAGATTCTCAAGGACTATGATATGAGTTTTTACTACCACCCAGGTAAAGCTAACATGGTTGTTGATGATCTTAGCAGGTTATCCATAGGGAGTTTGGCTCATGTGGAGGAAGGAAAGTGGGAATTGGTGAAGGATATTCACCGCTTGGCTAATCTTGTAGTTTGTCTCTTGGACTCCAAGGATGGTGGTGTAATAGTTCAAGAAGGGGTTCGATCGTCTCTTGGTGTGGAGATTAAAGAAAAAAAAGTGCTAGACCCTGTATTGATAAAAATCAGGAGTAACGTTGGTGGACAAAAGGTAGTGGTATTTGAGATCGGTGGTGATGGTGCTTTACGGTACTAGAGATTGTGTATTCCTGATGTTAAAGATTTGCGACAAAGGATTTTGGCTGAGGCATATGAATCAGTTCCACGAAGATGTATCATGATCTCAAGGGGATCTATTGGTAGAATGGCATGAAGAGGGATGTGGCTGATTTTGTGGCCAAGTACATAGTGTGTCAACAGGTTAAGGTTGAGCACATGAGACCTGGTGGGTTGTATCAAGAAATTGATTTTCTCAAATAGAAATGGAAAGTGATCAATCTAGACTTTGTTATCGGTGTTTCTCGGTCTCGGAATCAATATAATTCTGTTTGGGTCATCGTAGATAGGATGACTAAGTCTGCTTACTTTTTGCCAGTATGGACTACCTTCTCGACAGAGGATTATGCGAAGTTGTATCTTCAGGAGATTGTGAAGCTAAATAGAGTGTTTGTTTTGATTATTTCTGATCATGGCAAGAAGTTTACATCTCACTTCTGGCGATCTTTTTAGAAAAAAATTAGGGACTAAGGTTAGTCTGAGTACTCTTTTCCACCCACAGACAGATGAGCAAGAGAAAAGAACTATTCAGACGTTGAAGGATATGGTTCGGGCTTGTGTGATTGATTATTGTGGCAATTGGGTTGAGCATCTAACTTTGGTAGAGTTTGCTTACAATAATAGCTATCACTCTAGTATTGGTATGGCTCCTCTTGAGGCATTGTATGGTAGGAGGTGTAGATCTCTTATTGGGTGGTTTGAGCTTGGTGAGGTGGACATATTTGGTCTCTATTTGGTTTACCAAGATATGTAAAAGGTGATGGTGATTCGGGATAGGCTTAAGGCTGCCCAAAGTCTCCAAAAGTCCTATGCGGATGTTAGGCATAGAGACTTGGAGTTTGAGGTTGGGGATAAGGTTTTCCTCAAGGTATCTCCCATGAAGGGTGTAATGCGGTTTGGCAAGAAAAAGAAGCTCATTCCCTAGTATGTTGGTTCGTATGAGTTTTTTTGGAGAGTTGGTAATATTGCTTATGAGCTAGAGTGGCCTTCTAGATTGATCTTGGTTCATCCGGTATTTTATGTTTCCATGTTAAGGAAGTGAATTGGTGATCCTTCTTCGGTTATTCCTTTTAAGGGGTTGGGTATCATGGATTCTCTGTCTTATGATCAAATCCCGATTGAGATCTTTGATAGGCAGGTTCATCTATTTCGGACCAAGGATGTGATCTTGGTTAAGGTTCTACTTGGGAAGCAGAGGAGGACATGAAGTCCAAATATCCGCTCTTGTTTTTTTCTCCTGGGATTCTTGCGGAAGGTATGTGTCTTCAACATATCTTTATTTTTTGAGTTTGTTAAAGGAAAGATTAATATTTTTGCCTCTTCGTTTTCAAACTTTGTTAAAGATTGGGAATATATTTGATAATGCAAATGACTAGTGCGTGTGGTTACCCCTACCTTGTCCGTCATTCGGGGATGAATGTTCCTAGTGGGGAAACTATAACACCCTGGGTTTTGACTCATAGAAAATTTCCTAGAATTCTTGTCTCTAGACCTAATATGACTTATGGGAATGAGTCATATGATAGGGTACGAATGGTATGGTCCTATCGTATGATGACCAGTATTGGTTAGTGGGATGGATTTTAGTTACTGGAATAGATACGACTTAGGGGTATGAGTTATGTTGGTGGGTATGGATTGTTTGGTTCCTTAACTTAATCTTAGACTAGTTTACTTAGGTTGGATTTGAGTATGAGTGGCTCACCGTGAGGCGTAAGCCTAGGTACTAGTCCTACCATAGACTCATATGGTGCACAGTGTCTAAATCTTCCTTGGGTGTATTCTGTCAGGGGTACGGATAGTATGCTTCAGATATGACTTGGTTGGATGAGTCATATATTGGATAGTGTTGGATCCAAAGTTTGAGGGTAGGATACGAATGGAAGGTACCAATCGTATCAGAGGGTACGACTCATGAGGGTCAGTTGTATCACTGTGATGGGGTTTCTTTGTAACTTAAGTGGGGATATTTTGGACATTTTCCTACTAACCTAATAAGTTCCCACGACTTCTTACCTACTTGGGAGGTTATTTATCTTATTATTCCATTCATTAATACTTAGAAACTCTTTTAAAATATTCTATAATTCTCTCTAAAGCTTTTGGGCAAGGGAAGCTGGGGTTTAACCTAGAGGATTAATTTGGGGCTTGTCTTGGTGATTTGTTTCTATCATTATCTTGGTTTAAGGCATGTTCTCTTCCCTCATTGTTAGTTCCAATTAAAGGCATGATTTTATACAATATTTTTATGATTTCATTGTTATATGATTTTGGTTTTCAAATACGATTTGGGAGTTTTGATATTAAATTGTTGGTTATGGTTTTAATTATGCTTTTACATACATTAATGGTGGTTTTGGATAATTGTATTACATGTGAATAGTTGGTAATTGGAATGGGTTTTAGTTATATTATGCCCCCAATGTGTTTGACAAAATGCCTATAATAATATTTCCATTGCATTGATTACTTTTAATAGAACTCTTGCTTGTTTTAAACTTGGTAAAGGAATTATGCATGGTTCAAATGGATTGAAAAGGTAAATGGCTAAATAGTTATGCTTGTGGGGTACTTGGAATCCGCCAAGTGGTATAATATGGTAAATGGAAAGGCACTTACAAGTCCCCTTAAACCTATACATGGTTGGTTATGGATAGTACTTCCAAGTATGGCCGGTATGACGATACCACCACTAAATGGCCTTGGTTAATAAATGGTAAATGGATTGGTTGGTTTCTTGGTAATAGCTTTAATTGGAAAATAATGGCAGGATGTGTAGCAAAGCCATAGAAAGTGGAGGTCCCGGGGGACCAAAACTGAAAACTCATAGTTGCCGATATAAGGTTATTCTTGGTGACCGTGTGCATGATGTCACACTTTATATTTGAGGAATGTACTAGTCATCCCAGGTTTTCTTCCTAGGTCATGCGGCTACACGCACTGGGGCACTTTCAGCAGGTGGATATGAACCCATATAGGTCGTGGGTGGTTTAAGACGGCAAAGTTACACAACCCAGATAAAGGTTTTAATGACATTCTAAACCCGGTCCCCTTTCTTGACATATTTATATATATGTGTGTGTGTGTATGTGTGAGTATGGTTGTGTGCATATGGATGGTTTTACTTGGTTTTATAAATGACATTATTTAATTCTTATCTTGAGATCATGCTAACTTTACCCACTGACCAGTCTACTGGCAGCGATGTACCCATGATACGCAGGAACTGGCCGTTCTATTCCTCCTACATAGTGATTGACTCAGGGATCAGTATTTGGACTAAAGTGGTGAGCTTTCATCCTTTCAAAAGTCTTTATTTCACGTTATGGATATTTCTAGACGCTTTGTCTTATTTTGGATATTGGTTTTGGCCATGGTTGGGGGCATATCTCAATCGGATTTTATTACTCTTTTGGTTAGAGGCTTTGTGGTACTGTTATGGTTTGGTATAAGCGGGATCGATATTGGTGTCAGCCTTGGTATTGGAATAAGCTGGTGGACTGACATCATTGGGCATAATTTCTCACTGTTCCATCATATTTTATTTTGAAATTAATTATATTATATTTGAAACTTATTTGATTATGGCCTGGTTTATGGCCTTTGGTATGGTTTGGTACAGTTGGGCGGTTGGTGTGGGATAGTTGAACTAGGTTGGGTCAGTCACGGTTGTGATCCTATCATAGAGTCTTCATGTGAGCTATTACACTATCTTGTTATATGCTCAAAATTCAACCAACTCAAGGCAGGCGGCTGGTGGTTGGATTGGGTAACAGGGGTGGTCTCTGGTCTCGGTAGGACTTAGGACGCCCATTACGATAAGGCCACCGGTTGTGTTATATGCAGAGTTAGCTTCCTTTTTACTTATGGTGCCTATGATATTAGACTAGCTCCATTAGGGGTACCTTCCAGTTCGTTATTTATAGCATCATTGTGTATCCATATTTCTCTAGCTATTTTTTATATATCACTTCTTTCTTTTCTATTGTCATTACATATTGTATATTTCTTTATTCATTGTTTTATCGTACATTGGCTAGCTGCTTATGATATTGCGATTGCATCCCTGATTACTTGTACTATCTTGTAGTTTATCTTTGCCTCTCCATTAGTATTATTATGTTCGTTTCTTAAATAGTTGTCTGTAGTTTATATATGCTTGCATTATTTTTGAATCTCAGCCAGCCAATGCCTAGTGATTACTTCGTGTTTGATACCCATACTACACTTCTACACCCTACATATCATAGTACAAATTCTCATTGCTGGCGTATGCATTGTGAGGAGCAGCCATAGATCGAAGATTTGGGATGAGCTCTTGGCGTCCGGAGTTGTTATTGCTCTTCCTCTTCTACTGGATTGGTCTTTATTTTGCATTCAAAGACAGTTTTGTATATATAGATATTGTGCTCACCTTGTACTCTTATTGATAGTGGCTTTTGTACTAACCTGGCTAGGTTTTGGGGATATACTTACTTCTTTCTTGTCTTCTTTCTCATTTTATTTAGTATTGCTGCCACTTTTCTTATTAGTTCATTACTAGCTGTTTCGGAGTTTGTTTAATTATTGGTGGGTAATGTTAGGTGTCATCATGACCTTAGAAATTGAGTCGTGATATGAGCTTTATACAAAGTTGTACATAGATTGTTCTAGCAATAAAGGATATTTAATCATGAGTATTTCACGTAGGCTATTTTGCAATAAAGGATATTTAGTTATGAGTTTTTTGTTCGGGTTATTCTTCCAATAAAACATATTTAAGCATGAATTTTATGTTAATTCAATTGTCAATTATTATATAGATAAATGAAGAAAAAAATGTCAAGTAAGGGAGAAAAAAGAAAAACAGAAATAAAGGTCATAGAGAAGCGTCACATCTTCTCACACACATATATATATAAAGGTTAGTGTGCCTTTGTCGGACTTTTGCTTGATTTGGATTATTGTGTCCTTGTTGAACTTTTTATTGATGAATTAATATTATGTGCCCTATCGGATTGTTTGTTTGGTGATGTTGTGGATGAATATATTGTTGGATTAGTCCCTTTTATTGTTTTTTATTTTTAGCTTCTTTATTTTTCGTTGTTAAGTAGGTTTTGTAGTTGGTCTTTAGCGATTTTTTCCGATGATGAATTGAGTGAACTTTCTTCTCGGCAAAAAGGAATTTCCAAAGATCAAAACTAATCCTATCCAAAAATACATTTGAACATTCTTCCTACCTTCACAAATAAAGTAGACAACCCTAGTTCTTGAAAGAATTTTTTTTTCCAAGAAAACAAACAAACTACCGAATCATCAACCATGAATATCAAGAGTCAATGCCTCCCAACTCCACCACTCTAGCTCACATGAGTTTTTCTTTCCGTGAGGTAAATGTACAAATCAGAAAGCAATGACAACAAAATCAAACAATTGGAACAATGTCCCAAATAAACGTTTTCCAAAGACATATTCATAATCATCTTTTGTTCCCCTTCTCCAAGGGGCTTCAGGTTAGGAGGTACTCCGATCCCTTGGTATTTTTACATATCCCACTACATTAAAAAATAAACGGAAAAAGGCCTAAATTACCCTTCAAGTATTGAAAATGTTTCATATATACTCTTCTTCCACCTTTGGGCACTAAAATGCCTTTTCTATCCACCTTTGGGCTCTAAAATGCCCTTCTCATCCATCCGTAGCTCTATTTTGCCCTTCCCCTTGACAGAAAAATGATTAGAATTTTCATTTAACAAGTGACATTTTTTCATTGATTGAAATTTTAATTAACCAAGAACATGTTAATCTACCAATCAATACTCAACCCACCTTAAAACCGACCCAATCCTAATAGCTAAAGCTTTTAAATTAATTTATTTTATCCACTGCTTCTTGTTCCTCGATTTTTTTTTCACCTCTGATTACTGGACATCTCCCATGAAGAGATTTTTGAATTAAAAATTAAAAATATTTACCCTGTAAAAGTACATGATAACTTAAAAATCATGTCTAGAAACACATAGAGATGGGGAATGGAGTTGTACACTTTCCCGTTTCATAAATTTTTCCTGATTGAATGATGCATGTACTAGGAGTAACTTGTTTCTTGGTTATAAACCATAGCTTGTTGAGTAGCCTTTTGATCCTTAAAAAATGTCATTGGTGGAATTGATTTCCTACAATAGAAGAATATTAGTATACATTGATTGGTTACTGTGACTAAGTAGTTGCGGAGGTCCTGCATTGCTTTTTCAAGATGATTTTATTTTAGAATCTGCAATATTAGCTACTCTTCAGGTTTGGGTCATGAGAGCAACATAACAATATTATATGATAAGTTCGTGAGAAGCGTATAATTAATAATGTTTGTTCTAATGTGATTTTAAGACATGTAGCAATATCTTTTTCTAAATTCTGTTATGTCTGCTCATTATGTTTATTTGCAAAAGATTATATATTGAAACTTTTATTTTGCACTGTTATTCTCACCTCCAATTTGCAGAAGTTGAAATGAATTGATTTAAGAGCTTTAGTTATTACGATTTGGGTTGATTTTAAGGTGGTCGGGTATTCTATTTTAAGGAGATTCCGATTTGGTTGGTAGATTAATAAGTTTTTGGTTAGTTAAAATTTCAATCAATGAAAAGATTACACGTGTTAAATGAAAATTCTAGTCATTTTTCTGTTAAGGAAAAAGGACAAAATAGGGCTCAAGGTTGGATGAGAAGGGTATTTTAGAGTTCAAAGATGGATGAGAAGGGCATTTTAGAGTCCAAAGGTGGAAGGGGGTATATTTGAAACATTTTCAATACTTAAAGGTTAATTTGGGCCCTTTTTCGAAAAATAAAAACAGATGTTCAATAATCCTTGTTCAGTTTGAAAAATCAATAAACAATTTATCTTTTTTTACCCATTTTATCAATGTTATTAGCAAATACTATTTGTCATGTATTTCTCAAGATATTACATTTATTATATTTAAAGAGTGATATACTGAAATTACACATATTATTTAATAGTTATTAACTTATGTGCTAAGTCAATAATGAACAGGTATTGAAGTTTTGACTTTATTATTACATGTCATTGAATAGTGTAGTTGTTGATTTAGGGAAAGATAGTGAAGAGGGTCAATCTCTAGTGTAGTTTCTGATTTAGGGGTAATATAGTGATGAGGGCAAATGTAAGAGATATGCCTGAAGTATTTCATTAATTAGTGAATCGTTATATTTAACTTTTAATTAATTGAAATATGTGATTATAATCTCTTTACACGAGAAATTTGTTATACTTGTACAATTTTAGAAGTACCTTATCCTCAAATATAAAGCATCAACATAGACTTAACACGTGGGTAATCAAAACAGTTAATAAATTTAGAATCTTGTGATTAGTCATAAGCAAAAGAATTAAAAAAATGTGCATTTCATGTAATTGAACTTTAAATGTGTTTAATCATATTTTATAGTAAGAATATAATTCATCAACAATTAAAAATAAGTGTTATTAATCCTCAAGAAATATAAAAAAGAATATGATACTAGATACTTTAGCAAGTAATTTGTTTTTATTGGATTACTAATAATATCTTTATGAACGATTAACTGTAATTTTCTTTTAAAAGATGACTTACCATGTAAACAAAATAAAAATAAAAGATGCTGAATATATAGCGTTATCACTAAAAAGCCCTTGATTCTATAAAGTCCTGCATTAACGTATATCAAATTATTATATATTTAAAATTATTGAAGAATGTGTTATGAAATTGAAGAGACAAAAAGTAAAATTAAAGAGGGATTGAATGATAGCTCTCGGTATTTATTCTTTTATTGATTCAAATAGAAGAATGTATCACTATTTATAAGCAACTAAATAGAATAAATAAGTAGAATATTCTTTATAGGTACTAGATTAAATATTTTGCAATTAATAATGTAATGACCTGAATTTATGAAATTTTTCATTCTTATATGTTTTGATCATTTTGCCCTTTCCCGTAGTTGCTACATATTGGTTTTAAGATTTGGGGATGGTTGATACGGTTCTCGATGCGATCGGGAAGGATTTGTGTGAGTTTGTGGTTTTTAAAGGCCTGAGAAGTCATATAGTTGATTTCAAATAATTTATTATTCTAAGTGTTGGGTAGCAAAACGGACTGCGTCAACAGATCCGAAATGTTGAATTTGGATTTGTAACGGGGATGATTCAATTTTGAGACCTTTAGATATCATTTTGATCCTTCATTTTGAAAATAATGAAAAGGAGTTTCGGAAATTAATTTTGTGAAAATAATCTTTTCTCAAAAATCTGACGTCGTCATTGAGTCTGAAACATCAAAATTAGCCTAATAGCATAGTTTGTTTGAGTTCACGAAATTTTAAACAAATTTCGAAGGATCGACCAGCAATTTTGCAATTTCGCAAATTTGTTGGTGCAACTGCTTTAGCGGCCAAAATATCGCTTTAGCGGTAGCCACTTAATCGACAAAGCACCAGTTTAGCAGCCCTGGTTGACCAGTCATCAATCGCTAAAGCTGGCATTTGACCATTTTAGTGAGTGCCACTTTAGCAGAAGGGGACCGCTTTAGCGGCCTAGCCACATAGGCCAGACCGTTTTAGTGGTCATCCGTTGCTTAAGTGATGACCGCTTAAATGGTCATTTGACAACTTAAGCGGCCAAAGCTAAATTGGTATAAATACTCTTTTTCACGTTTTTTCTTCATTTTTGGACCTTTGAGCTTTAGATTTGAGCAATTCTTGAGGATTTTTCATCATTTGAGCTTGGTTAAGCTCCAAAACCTTATTCTCATTATTTTTGTTGGTTATATTATCAGAAATAACTTTAAATTGTGATTTCAAAATAGAAACTCGAGATTTTTGTCGATAAAGTTTAAAAAGTAGTTTTCTTTAATTTGGACCTCGTTTAAATTTATTTTCAGTTGGGTTTTCTCATGTAGACTCCCATAACCTTGGGAATGTGTTTTAAAAGTAAAATTTCAATTTTACCCCTTCTATTTTCAATCTTGTTTTTCAAACTCATTTTGAACCCGATCCAAACATGAGAAATATGGGTATCGTTAATTTTTTTATTAATGCATAGATGCTATATTTGAATGTTGTATTTGAGTCTGAGGTCGTTCATAAAGGGAAGGCTCAGTATTGAAACACTTCGATTGAAACTTTTTCATTTTGAGATAGGCTATAGCTTAACTTCTTTCAGATTGAGTTGTATAGTTAATATATAAGTAAAGCGTGTCATGGGTTGGGAAAAATAGCAATGAGGTTTATATTTTAAGATTACTTTTACTATTATGTGCTCGTGTGAGGATTTTATTTGACACCATTAGCCTTATCCATGTATTTGAATGCGTTTATTCTAGCTATGATGTCTGTGCAAGGCTTATTTTTCTAATATTGGCCTTATTTGAGCCTTGGTTGTCTTTATCATGATAAAAATATCCGAGCTACGGGTTGATATGATATTATTGATGTCTTACATGCATATTTATTCTAATGGTGCCTAATTACAGATGATGATCATGAATTGTGGACATATTCAGTTGATTTCTGAGCCCACTTATATATATACATGTTGGATGAATTGGATATCATCATATTGAGTTGTTTGTGAGCACTACATCTTCATTCCATATATATACATTCATGAGATAATGGTACCATTGAGAAACACCGATTTTGAAAGAAAATAAGACATCTTTATGAAAATCCTCACAGTGAACACGGGCCAAAAAAAATAGAAAGTCATGTGGTGGCTTTCATCATTCATCCCATCCACGTTGCATTGCATCTTCATATGCATATTGCTAGTTTTCCTTTGTTTCCTTAACTTGTGTTTAGTTTTAGTGCATTTTCATAAATATATATATATATGTGTGTGTGTGTGTGTATGTGTGTGTGTTGTTTTTGTTTCTGTGTAATTATATATATCAAAACTATTAGTGCAGATGGTGTGAGCTACCGTTTGAGACTTTCTACTTGTAGGTAATGTTCTCATAGTATATTTTTATTTATCTTATTTTCTGCTTTCTTTGTTCGCCTATAATACCTACTGAGTACAAGTGGGTCGTATGCTTTCCTACTGTGCTTTTTTGATACAGATCATAGTACGAGTACTTCGCGAGGTGGTTGTGATCGTGCATGAGATAGTTGGAGACTCGAGGTACTGACACACTCTAGGCGTCCAGGGTCATTTTCAGACCTCATCCTATGTTTGTTTGTCTTTAGTTATTTTGGAGATAGATGTGACATTTTACACTCAGTTGTATTATGAAATGCTCTGTACTTATGGCCCAGATTTTGGGATTGGATTTATATTTTTTTTTTAGACTTTCATTTTGACTTATGTTTTAGCGCCTGACTTCGTTTAGAAGTCTCTTCATGTTTTATTTTATTGTTGTTTTTGAATTTGAGCTTATTTAATAAGGTTGAGACTCAATAAGAGCCATTATGATCTCAAATTTTGGTCGTGATAAATAAACCTTAGACTTGAAAGAAAGTAAAAATATAAAATATTTTTAGACTAAATAAGGAGAAAATAAAAATATTGTATCATTAATGAGGATCATAGAATAGAAGAAAGGTAAATTTCAATATTCCTCTGCAAACTCAAGTTGGTGCATCCAACTTGAGTCTGAACACTTAATTATTTCTGAAAAACACATCTTTTCTTGACTTTGTTGCAGCAATCTAAAAAAGTTGGCCTTCCTCGTATTCTTCTTCCACAAGTAGTGATTTTGAATTATCTTGAATGTCTTTGCACTTGCACACTTTTTTAACATGACCCTTTTATTTGCAACTTCCACACAATGCATCAGATTTCTACCAATAAAATTTTTTTAAGTGTAATTTCTTTTTGTAATATTTTCAAAGAGGATAATCAACTTTTATTTTTTGGTGGTTTACATAAAAAAATACCTTCACCAACACTTTCTTTCTTATGAGCTCTTCTTTGCTCTTATGCTTGAAGAGCACTTATCAATTCTACAAAAGAGATAGCAAAGAGATCTTTAGACTCTTTCAAAATAAAGATTTTTTGAAATCAAATCTCTTAGGAACAGCTACCAGAATTTTTTCAACTATTCTTCTGTCTTTAAAATCTTTACCAAACAACCTGATTTTATTTACATTCAAAGAAATTCTATCAGGATACTTAGTGATTGTGTTATCTTCTTGCATCCTAAGAGATTCAAAATGTCTTTACAAATTTAGAATTTGATTTTGTCTACCTCATTCACTTGCTTAATACTTGTTTTCAAGCTTCTTTTGTTGTTTCACATGTAATAATTTTAGAGAAGATTGAATCAACAGCTGAATTATGAATTACAATTTTTGCTTTATGTTTTGAATTTCTCTTCTGAGTGAAGTTTGATTACTGCAGTAGAAGAATTTGTAGGGAATAATTGTATAGATTTATGTTCCTTTACAACTTCTCATAAATCAAAAGCTTCAAGATAAGATTTCATCTTAATCATCCTAGTTTAATAGTTTTCACCAGTAAAGGTTTGTGGGGCATTGAAAGAGAGAGTATTTCTTGTCATGATTTGAAAAACAAGATTTAAAATAATATGAATTAAAATCAGTTAAAAATTGTTCAACGTTAAAAATAAAAGTAAGGGTTAAAAATAGTCATACATTAAAAATAAAAGTAAGCATTAAAAGTAGGTTGAAAATAGGTATGGATTAAAAAGATGATTGAATATTTTCTTTAATAAATTCACAGATCCATGAGGATCGATTAAGGCTATTAATACTACAGTTATGGAATAGAAGAGACAAGAAGTAAATTAAAGAAAGACTGAATGATAACTCTTGGTATTGATTCTTTCATTGATTCAAATAGAAAAGTACATATTACTATTATATATCAAAGACAATCCAAGGACTTTGGTAGTCCTCACAAAAGTTTTCAACTTAATTTTAATCTTTTCAATTAATTACTTTTATGTCATGATTTTACCTTTTATAGTAATTTAATTAATTTCTTAATCCTATAATATTGTGACATTTAGTTGATATAGATGAAGTTACTTTATCTTTTTTTTGCTATATGGACCTTTGTAGTTGGTGCATGTGTCATAGTATGAGAAGTTATTATTAAGGTTTTTTTTTATAATTTTAATTAATTAATTAACTATTTAAAAATAATAATTGAGAGTAGGACAAGGAGAATTTGGGAGGAGATTACTAAGCAAAAAATTAAATATTTACCAATAAAGTGGAGTTTAGGTAGTTAATTAATTGAAACATTCAAATTCTGATATTGTTTAACTAATCGGTAAATCATTTTTAGAATCTTCCATTATAAGGTTTTATTTCTCATAATTATATATTATTTAATCAAGTCTATTGCAAAATATAAACGTCAAATATCATTTAATTATTTTATTTATTAAATTATTTGTACTTCATGCTTTATGATTTGACTATCTTTTGTTAATTTTTTTAATTAAAATTTATTATTTAATTAAATTTTGTAAATGAAAATATCTTTATTTATTTAAAGTAGTTTAAGAAAAAAAAATATTTTGATCATGAAGAACTTTTTTCTGTTGCATAAATAATTCATCATTTTTCCTTCTTTCTTATTATTAATCTTTAATAATGTATTTTTCATAAGAGTTTTGTACAAATAATGTGGGTATGAAGATATATTTTATTTCTATCGAATTGAATATGGTTCTGATGCATTTCTTAATTATCTTTTATAAATTGAATAATTTTTTATGGACAATTTTATTCACTGCTTTTTAAAATATCAAACATATTTCATATACTAAAAATTAAAACTATTGATAATTCTAGTCAATTGTAAATCAATATTTTTAAGCATCAACTATCGAGAGAGAATCAATTGATCTCGATGTTCATTTTAGTGAGTCTAATATTTTTTTCTTAATTTAGTATAAAATTATGCTTAAAGCATCACATTTAGCTAGCATGAATTCTTGTCACGTGAAATTATAAATAAAATCATACATTTTTCATCACACACAAGAAGCTTTGAGTAAATAATTGATCCACTTGATCACTTTCGTCTTCATCTACCTGATTGCAAAGATGAACTTGAATTGAGAAATTAGAAAAAAAATTAATTATATGCTCATAAATTAGTTTACTAATATTTTTTAATTTTTATGATCTTTGCAAGTTATAATTATTTTTTTATATATATTTTAAATCATATTATTCATAAAATATCAAATTACTTGAGTTTGGGCCCGAGATTCACACGGGCCTTATAAAACTAGACTATATATAAGGGAGAACCTCTTATTTTGGTAGTCCTCACATGACTGTATTTTGTCTATTCTATCCTTAATTAAGTTTTAACGAGCTTTTAAAATCTCATCCATTATAATAAATTTGAACAATTACATGGGCATTTAAAATGCTATACAAAAATGATGAATCATAAAGAAGTGATAGTGACACTATAAAATATCTATTTATCTAACTAAATTTAAAATTAATTCAAAATTTTATTGTCGTCTTTTATGTGGGATAATAGTAATTTAATTAAAAAAATACTTTTTTTAATCCTCACAAGAAATTTGTGAAGCTTTAATAAACTTGTAAGGACACATTGAAGAAACATCTACAAAAGGATTTCATTGAGTCTAACTTTTAATTATTTAATTTATCATAAATCATACAATAGTTTGTAGCATCAAATATTTTTATATTAATCAAATATTGTATTATTATTTTTTTTTAAATATGAATTAGCGATGTAAAGTTTAATTGACAAAAAATAATGAAATTAATTATACATAAAGCAAAAATCAATTTAGATCGTTAAAAGATTTCATTCAAAAACTTTCAGTAAAATAAAAAGGAGAAAATCTTTTGTGTGTGCATTTGTTTGAAAATTAAAAGAAAGACTAAAATATACCATAAGAAAAATTATTATTTTTAACTTATAAAAGCTTTTACTCCCTCCGTTTTAATTTATTTGTTTGATTTTGACTTAACACAAAGTTATAGAAAAAGTAACGAATATTTTTTAATTTTATGGTCTTAAACTAAATAATGTAGAAAGGACCAAAATATTTGTTGATCTTGTTGTCTTAAACATGTCACGTGGACAGTTGAAATTAACCCAAGAAAGAAAAGAGATATTTTTTTTTAAAACGAACTAAAAAAAATAGGACAAAAATTGAAACAGATATATAATTATAACATTTTAAAAATATTAAAAAATAATTAAACTAGACCGTTAACTAATATAATGGTACAAAAAGCAAAAATAAAAAGTTAAAAAAATTATAAATATAAATATTAATGTAGTTTGGGCTCGGGCTTAGTACGGGCTAAACGACACTAGTCAAATTTATAAGCAGCTAAATAGAATAAATAAGAAGAATATGATATTTTTCTTATAGGTACTAAACTAAATATTCTCCAATAACTATAGCCTATACTTGAAAATAAGTAAATAATATAAAATATTGTTAAACTAAAAAAAGGAGAAAATAAAAATGTTCTACTATTAATGAAGATGGTACAATAAAAGAAAGGTAAAATTCAATAAAATGTCTCTATCAATACCTAAGTTGTTGAGGTAATCTAAGATATCTACTATACGACACAACTAGTGAATCATATTGAGTTGATAGAGAAGTGTGAAGCCACTCCATTAAGTTTATTACTCGTCTATTCCATATTTTACAATTTTTTTATACAAAATAAGTTTCGAATTAATACTCATTCATAACTAAATACTTGATAAAATATTCCTATATTTTATTTTTCGCTAACAGAATTTAAGTTATCTACATCGCAATGTTCATGAATTGAAGTTAAATTCGTTTAGAATTATTATAAATTATTTCAATGTAGACCATAAGATGGAAAGTTGTCATGAGGAAGAAGAGGATTTTCATACTCTCAAATATTTCCTAGTTTAAATACATTATTTTTTATTCGGGGTTTGATAATTATTTTGGAGTTCGATTAATTAAAATTGTGTTGAAATGAGTTAAAATACTCCCTAGCAAAGACTATTTCTAGAAATTAAACTCCAAACCTTTAACTAAGGTTGTATTTATTTTTTTGAAGATTCAGACGTCTGAATCTGAATGCACATCTGAATGATTAAAATGTTGTCTCTAGATCTGAAAACTGAATGATTAAGACTGTTTGTTTTTCAACATCTGAATGTGCAATTTTTTTTTATTTGTATATATAATAAAATAAAAAATATAATTCAAATAAAAAAAATTATTATATATTAGAAAAATATGTAATTTAATACAACAAAATTATTATTTGATTGAGAAATAATATGTATGTTTGTTAGTGATAGTGGAGATGGTTTATAATGGTGGTTGCGACGACAATGATTGATGTTAGTGATTAATAATATTGGTGATGATAGTTGTGATGGTTGGTATTGTAGTGACTGTTATGATAGTGGCGATTGATGGTGGTGGTGGTGGTGGTTATGATATGACGTTGCTAGATGTTAGTAATTTGAGGTGTTGATTGTGTTGGCTGAAACATGAATGCATGATGGTTGATGATGTGTTGGTGCTAGTTGGAGATGTTGTTTGTTGTGATGATGGAGATGGTTGTTAGTAGAGATAAATTTTAGCGATGATAGTGGTTGAAGTGATGGTAGAAGTGGTGTTACTTGTGACAATGGTGGTGGCGGCCAAAGAATGTGTGGAGGTTATGATGTATTAGTGGTGATGTTAGTTGTGATAGATGAGTTGGTCGATAGTAGGGATTAGCTGATAGTGGTTGATGATGGTGGTGCTGTTGATGGCGGTGGTGGCGGTGAATATAATTAGAATAATAGAGGTAGTAGGTGTGGCGGCGGTTGACAATAGTGGTTGGTAGCGATATTTGTTGTCGATGATGGTTGTGATGGTGGAGGTGGTTGGTGGTGGTGGGTGGTGGTTGGCAATGGTGGCGGTGGAAGGGGTGGTTAGTGGTGGTGACTTCTGATTATGAATAGACCGGTGAATATTATCCAATACCAGAATATCTCTTCAGACCTATTAAGAGCTAAAATCTTAATAAAAAAAATGCACTTAATGGTTTGAAGTCTGAACCATTCAGATCCAGACCTCCATTAAGTACAAACAAATAGACCTAAGAATGAAATTTCTGATGATATGTAGTAAAATTATATGGGGATGGGAGATATTAGGGGTGAATCACATATTGTTCCATTTTTTTAGTTGACTTATATGGATGATAGTTGACCTTTTTTATATAGATTTTTATGCGGATTTATCAAAGTATGTTGGAGTTGTTCGTGAAGTTTCCTCTTGAAATAGAGCTCCAATAATAATGCAATTACACAAATTCTTTTCTAACTAACTATTAAGCAATAAAATTATGTGAAATCAACCTCTGATATCAATTGTGTTGGGTGTTTGTCCTGACTTTCTACTATAATTGATTTTTTCTTTTCTGAAAAGAAAAACATAGATTTTTCATATTTGGCTAATCATTGTTCTTGTCGGAAGAAGTGTATGACTCTACAAATGGAGGCTCCTTTGTTCTAGTTCAATAGTATCCACAATGTAGTCATAGGGGCTTTGACAGTTTTGTTTAGAGGGATAATTTGTGAGACACAAGTATTATGATATCACTTATGTGAACCTCCTTTTATTTTGAGTGAATAGTGTGAGGTTGTCTCTCTTGATATTTTGTACTCTCTTTTATATAGCAAATTGTTGATCTCCTTTTGTGGATGTAGGTTGATTAACAGAACTACGTTAAATTACTGTGTCTCTTTTGGTGTATTCCTCACATGTCTTCCTATGTGTCGTCTTTCGAGATTTACTTTGTTAGCTTTTGCATGACACCTGATTATTTTTTGTCGTAACAAGTGGTATCAGAGCGAGGTTGTCAGACCCAAAAACAAGGGTCATGATGGAACTTGTCGCGGCGAACCTTGACATGTAAGCCTATCAACCAAACTGATACGAAAAAAAAACAGAAATAACCCCAAGATAAGGCTTCTAGAAATGAAGTCGAATCATACAAGTAATTATAACAGTTGCGGAAAAACATATCCAAAATACCATACATTCCTAAATCTAGGTATCAATAGTGTAAGAACTTATAATACAATTCAGGAGTCAAATGCATCAGAAAAATAACCACAAAGGAATAATATCCATCTCCAAATACTAATAAAGACATAAGTAGTACAAAAAGATAGAGGTGAACTCTGGATGCATGAATGTCCAACCACTACCTTGAGTAATCTAAAGGCACCCAAAATCAACAAACCTGAGGCACACTCAAACCTGAAGCTGCATCAAAAAGGTAAAGTAGGAATGAGTATAGACCACTTGTACTCAGTAGGTATCATCGACCGATCTAGCAAAGTAAGAAATAAAGCATACAAAATACACACTAAGGGCACGTCACCTGCAATCAGAAAATATTCCACAACTGTAGTCCACACCGCTTGCACTAACAGTTCTAATATAGCATATATATTGCAAAAACATACCAATATAGAACACAAGTGTACATTATACCACATATAAGAAGAACAATGAAGATATGTTTATATAAGTTCATCAAATACACCTAAAGGAAGGTAGGACAATTTCATAGACAACAAGTCAATATGGAAATATGAACACAACATAAATATATTAAAGCAAGTGCAATATATATGATGTTGATGATGATGATGATTATGCACGAGGTTGTCGCACAACCTCCGTATGCACCCACAGAGGCAAGACTCCCGACATGGGATCCATGGGAGGTTCGTCAACCCATATACAATTCATATATATAAATCTCCTCCCCAGTACATCCCTTGGAGAGGGTTTTATAAGGTGTCACAATATCTCCTTCCAGACACATCTATCGAGGAGGGTTTTATAAAAGGTGTTGCCAGTGTTTCTTAGGTGTTTCCACGGTGGTACCATTTGTTTCATAAATGAGTATGATATGAGGATGTAATGCTCACAGACAATCACAATGAGTATTTCCATAACCAGCCACATGATGTATTTCCATAACAAACCACAATGATACATTTCCACAACCACGTGAGCTAATATCCACTCATTATTTTCGTTCATTCATGAATTTCCAAATGTTTCATATGCCAACAATTATGAACATATACCACAATACACAAAAAGTACTATGATAGGCATTTTCGACAACACAATATAATTATTCACATGTATTCAAAGATATCAACATCATATAAAACCCCATACAGTCACACACATCACATAATATTTCAATTTTAACAACTACATCACATATAGGCCCCTACACAGGCACAATACATCGATAGTCATTTTTCATGATTAGTCCCCACCCTTAACATGCATTTTGTAACATCATTTACTTCTCATCCCAGTCTAAAAGAGTTAAGCCATAACCTACCTCGAATGCTGAAATTGGTCTGGAATACTTCGATCCCGAAGCCCTACTCCTCACGAACGGTCCCAAAATCACTAAAATTAAGTAATATAGAATCTACGCATCAAAACAAAGCCAATGATATTTATATCACCTACTATTGGTTCGGGGTCAAAATGGACCCCCGAAAAAGGTTTTTAAAAAGGAATGGAAAAATCGTATCTTTATCTTAAAAACATATTTCTCATACCTTTAGGAACCTACAAATAAAAAACCAAGTCAAATCAAGTTAAAAACAAAGTTTAAATCGAAGAAAATCCATTTTTACACTTTACTGGATTAAACCTTTGAAATCCATTCGAAAATCAAGAAGCAGAATTGTTTTGAAGGTTAAATAAGGAAATACTAGTAATTACAGAATTAGAAACATTATTCAAATGAAAAAGGATTAGAATTTGGGGCTAAATCAAGTACTAAGGTTTTTGAGTTTTGAACAATCAATCAAGGGATTTGATTAAGAAAAGGGTGAGTTATTATCTTAAATCTGTAAGAGAATCAAACAATAGATGTTAATCTAGCTATCCAAGCATCCACAATCTTTACTTTTAAGCTCTCACACTATTTTAGAATTTTTGTCTCTCAAGAATGAGCGAGAATGGCCAATTCGCGATCTAAGGGGTCTATTTATGCCCATACCAGGTCCTTAGATATTGATATCGCAACATGTAGACCACAATTGCACTATCTGGTGTCAGAACCAGATGGTGCAATCGCAACACACCCTTGTGCGATAGCAATACCCCTCTACACAATGAGGTGCAATCGCGAGCCTAGGGGGTACGATTGTAGAGGCACCAGATGACATCTAAAACTTTGGAAACTTTCTAAGTTTCTGTCAAGGCCTTGGGATTCATTCAAAATTTGATACATGCAAAATAAATTATGCAACCACACTAAATTCAACGCTTTGGACTCAATAGCGATATCAGATTTTTTAAAAGATATCGTTTTCACAAAGTTGACTCCTGAAATTCAAAATTACAATATTCTAAATCGAGGGTCAAAATGAGATTTAAAAGCCACAAAACCATACCAAACATGATACCACCCTAAAATCGACGTTTCGAATCTGCTGGCGCATTTCGTTCAGCCATTCATCGCACGGATCAAAAGATAAACACTGAAGTCCATAATAAGGGTCTTGAAGCCTCCAAAAGCCACAATATCACATAAATGGTACCAAAATACATCGAAAACCATTCCAATCAACCCCACAACTTAGAAATACCATAATGCAACTATGGTGAGAGGTAAAACAGTCAAATTACACAAAAATATATATTTCACATATTTCATCAAATTTTTAGGTCGTTACATCATCCATCAGTAAAAATCTAGTTCATCCTCGAACTAAGGGAAGAAATATCTGAATCAACAAAGAGCTGGAGATAAGAAATATGCATATCAGACTCAACCTCCCAAGTAGCCTCATCTATAGGTTGATGTCTCCACTGAACCTTAACCATTAGGATAACTCTAGAGCGCAAACACCTAACATCCCTAGCCAAAATGGAGATCGGTTTCTCAATGAAAAACAACCGTGCATCTAACTGAACCGACTCTTAACAAATGACATAAGACTCATTTGGAATATAATGGTGAAGCATAGAAACATGAAAAATTGGACAAACAACCGATAAATTTGAAGGCAAAGCTAACTCATAAGCCACATTATCAATAGTCTGAAGGATCTCAAATGGACCTATATACTTGGGTCTAAGCTTGCCCCTCTTCTCAAACCTCAACACACCCTTCATGGGTGACACTTAAAGGAAAATATGATCACCCACACTAAATCTCAAGGCACGAAGTCTATGGTCCGCATAGCACTTTTGCCTACTCTAAGCTACACGAAGCCTATCCTGAATGATCCGAACCCTATCCAAAGACACACAAACCAAATCCGTACCTCAAGGTATAACCTCAGAAACATCAAACAAGCCAATTGGAGAGCGGCAACGCCTACCATATAAATCCTCAAAAAAAGCCATATCAATACTGGAATGATAGCTGTCATTATAAGCAAATTTTGCAAGAGCCAAGTGTTGCTCCCACTAGCCACCAAAATCCATCACACAAACGTAGAGCATATCCTCAAAAACTTTGACAGTCCGCTTGGACTGACCCTCATCCTGGGGTGAAACGTTGTGCTAAGATAAATTTGAGTGCCCAACTCATTCTAAAAATTCTTCCAAAAGTGAGATGTGAACACCGAAGCTCAATCCAAAATGATAGAAATGAGCACACTATGTAGTTGCACCATTTCACGAATGTAGATACAGACTAACCTCTCAGCACTGAAGAAGACTTGCATTGGAAGGAAATATGGAAACTTGGTCAATCGATCTATGATGACCCATACACTATCAGATCCATGGGAAGTGCAAGGCAATTCGGTCATGAAATTCATAGTGGTCCATTCTCATTTTCACTCAGTAATGGGTAATCTCTTAAGTAAACCACCCGATCTTATATGCACGACCTTTACCCACTGACAACAAAGACAATGAGCTATGAATTCTGTTGTATCCATCCTCATACCACCCCACCAGTAATGTTGTGTCAAATCATAGTATATGTTAGTCATACCAGGATTGATGAAATATCTGGAACAATGGGCCTCCTCTAAGATCAACCTAATCTAGTCACCCACTTTTGGCACACAAATACGGTCTCCAATTCACAAAACTTCATTTGAATCAATGAGGCTTCCTTAGCCTCACCACTCAACACCTTATCTCGAATTGATCTCAATCTTGCATCATCAAACTAATGAGTTCGAATCTTCTCCAACAAAGAAGATCTAGTCTTCACAAATGCCAAAACATACCCAGGGGTCAAAACATCAAGCCTAACCATCTGGTTACCAAAAGAGTGAACCTCCAAGGCCAAATGCCTCTCCTGGATCAAAAGATATACCAAGTTACCCATGCTAGTCGACTTTCGACTTAAGGCATCCGCAGCTATATTAGCCTTGCCTGGACGATAGAGAATAGTCAGTCATAATCCTTGAATAACTCAAGCTAATGATGCTACCTCATATTAAGATCTCACTGGGTAAAGAAGTACTGAGGGCTACAATGATCCAAGAAAATCTCACAACAAACTTCGTACAGATAGTGCCTCTATAACTTCAAATCAAACATAACCGTGCACAACTCTAAATCATGGGTAGGGTAATTCCTCTCATAAGGCTTTAACTAACGAGTAGCATATGTAATTACCTTACCCTTCTGCATCAGCACAACAACCAAAATAATACTTGAAGCATCACAAAATATAGTGAAACCCACATCCTCCTTGGGTAAAGTCAAGATAAGAGTTAAAGTCAACAAATCCTTAAACTTTTGAAATCTTGCCTCATATCATCATACCAGACCACTGGAAGGAAATCTTCTTCTGAATCAACATAGACAAAGGAGCTGCAATAGATGAGAAACCCTCAATGAAATGCCGATAATAACCGACCAAGCTAATAAAACTCCAAATCTTGATGGGAAAAGTAGGTCTAGCCCAATCACGAACTGCTGCATTCTTGGCTGGATCAACCATAATACCTTCTTTAGTCACCACATGAACGAAAAAAGAAACAACCTCCAACCAAAACTCACACTTAAAGAACTTGGCATACAACTTCTCATCCCTTAATCTCTGAAGCACAATCTGCAAATGCTCCTCATGAACAACCTAACTTGGAATAAACCAAGATATCATCAATAAATACATTAAAAATGAGTCGAGATACACTCAAAACACTCGATTCATCATGGTCATTGGACAACCCAAAAAACATAACCAAGAACTAATAATGCCCATATCAAGTCAAAAAAGTTGTCTTCAAAATATCTAAAGCTCTAATCCTCAACAGGTGATAGCCAGGCCTCAAATCAATCTTCAATAACACTATGGCACCCTGAAGCTGATTAAATAAATCATAAACATGAGGAAGAGGATACTTGTGCTTAATCATCACCTTGTTCAATTATCAATAATCAATACACATACACCTAGACCCATTCTTCGTCTTCATAAAAAAAATAGGCGAACCCCAAGGTGATAAACTAAGTCGGATAAATTCTTTATCAAATAACTCCTATAATTAATCCTTCAATTCTTTCAACTTGGCTAGGGTCATTCTATAAGGATAAATAAAAATGGGCTTGGTGCTCGGCTCAATATCAATAGTAAAATTAATAAAATGATCCGGAGGCATACCGGGCAAATATAGAAAACACATCCATAAACTCACAGACAACACGAACCGAATCCAAAAAAGAAGGTGACACCATACTAGTTTCACGAATATGATCCAAATAAGACAAACATCCCTTCTCAACCAAACGATGAGCCTGAACATAAGATATGACCCTCTTGGGTCCAGAATGAAGTGCACCTTTCTAAGCTATCTTGGCATACCCGATGAAGTTAAAGTCACAGTCTTAGCAAAATAATCTATGACTACATGATAAGGAACCAACCAATCCATACCCAAAATAACATCGAAATTAACCATATCTAATATAAGCAAATCTACCCAAGTCTCACGGCTTAAAAATTTCACAACACATAATTAGTACACCCGATCCACCATTAAAGAATCACCTACTGAGTGGATATATGAATAGGCATGGCAAGAGGGTCACTAAAAGAATCAAAACTCGAATCAAATACACAAACACATAAGAGAAAGTTGATTCGGGATCAAATAACACAAATGCAGGTCTGAAACAAACTGGGATGATACCTGTGATCACAGCATCTGAGGCCTCTACCTTTGATTTGACCGGTATGGCATAATATTATCTACAACCACCAACTGCCTGAGTGGTCCCACAACCACCATCATGGGCTCCACCATTTCTATCCCTCGCATCTCCGGTAGCTCTCCTACCTCTTACAAATAAAATAGGAGTAGCTTTAAAGACACAACAAAGACAATCCTTGGACACATGTCTAGTATCATCACACACAAAGCAAGCTCTACGACCCGACTCTATAGAAGAAGGTACAACTAGACCTGGATAACCACCCTGAGTTATAGCACCTGAAGATCCACCACTAGAACTCTACAAGGATGCCTGCATTGTCATATATATCCATGAGAACCTCTAAAATTTCTACCACAAGAAGCATGACCTCTAAAATTGCCAAAACAACACACCTTTTTGGCACCTTCCTGTGATACCCAAAGAATACCCTCAGTCATCTTTGCATTATTTACAATACTCTGAAAAGATGCTATAAATACAACCATATAAGATGTATCCAACTGAAGAGAGACATCCAAACCCTTTATAAATAAAATGCCCCGAGTTTGTACCCCGGATATTACACGATGCTTACAACCTCAAAGGACCACAAGCTAACCCATGACTGTATCTATTGTGAGAACCAAAACATGATACTGTAATAAATATAGAAAAATAAGCTAAAATGCCATAAGGTTCAAAATATGTAAATACTGATAAAGTGTATTGACTGAAATAAAAATATGTAAAATTAAACACTGTCTGAAAACTAGTCTGAAAAGCCTCTAATTTAAAACTTTCTAAAAGTGGAGTTGATAGGCCAATCCCTCAACTAACTCTATCTACTGAAATACTAAGTCTACTATAATAATAAAATGCAAGAATATCCTCAATAGATAAGGACTTACTACTAAATCTACTGTTGGCTGAATCTGGATCTATCTATGCGCGATCAGGAACCTGAGAGTCTGAACCTATGATATAAGACACCATAGTAAAAAAAAAGAGTATGTGTCAGTACGTGGAATGTACTGGTATGCTAGATGAGGTAAGGTTTAATACAAGGATTAATATGCATGAACAATAACTGACTGAATGATATAGAGAAACATGATATAGGAGTATGTGGATAATCCGAACTACTGTAACTACTGAGCATGCAATACTGTACATATATATATATATTTATTGTAATTGAGCTTTTCTGAAGCTAAGTACTGAGTCCTAATATAGAGTAACTGATAATCTAAGATTTTTAATAACTGAGTTACTGATACTGATTGACTGTATCTGACAGTCCTTATTCTGAGTTAATCATCTAACTGACATACCCCAAATAAGATAAGATAACTGAGTTGGGGTTTAATCCGTAACCCCAATTGGAAAAGTGTCAGTACCTTGCCATGGGTAAAGACATGCTGAGAGTTACCCTCATCGGGCAGGTACTCTAATGAGAATGGTGGAACCCTCATCTGGCAGGTTAAAACACTTGATCAACCCTCAATTGGCAGGTTGATGTCTCAACCTATGTTGGCTACGTAGTTCTAAAATATCAGGATTGCTTCTAAGGGTCACACCCTCTACTGGTAGGTGAGCCCTCATCCTTGGGTTCACTCAGTGTTTAATCCTACTCCTAACTAAAAGACACTGAACTGAGTATTTTAAACTGGACTAGACTGAGACTGAGTTTTCCTGAGTTCTGTAACTGACTAAGTTCTACTGAGTTCTGTAATTGAATAAGAGTACTACTGATCATGACATGACTGATACTATTCTATAACTGACACTAGTTCTAGTTAAACAACTAAATTGTTAGGTATTAAATAACCCCAGGAATCGATAGCATGAAAAGTAAAGCATAGAAAAATCTTGAAAACATAATAATGGCTACTTGATCACAATCCACTCATTGAGACATTTTAGCAAACATTTGTAATGCATCTACTCATACATGAATGGAGAATACATGCTATCATGTTATAATGGCACTATTTTATTCACGTAGGCATTTTATCAAACACATAGGGAGCATGCTTAGATCATACAATAATCAACACATATAGTTATAATAGCTACATAAATCAACTTGCAAATTGAAGGGTTTATCATGAAGATCATGTAATTCAACATATAAAATGATTTATTTCATAAAACTTGTAATTTAATTATGAACTAAAACCCAACAATAACATAAACATGAATTCAATTCAATTCAAGAATGAAAGTTCATAATTCAGAAATCTTGTAGTTTGAAAATGGATTCGTGGACTCTATGGGTGAAAGGAACCCATAGATGAACACCTAACATACCGTAATTTATTAATTCTTGAAGGTGCTTGAATAAATTCTTGAGTTTTGACCTTGGTTCTTGAAGCTAGGGTTTGTTTTTTAGAGAGAATGCTTTGATTTTGGGGAAAATTGAATAATAATGATGTAACTAGGTTTATTTGTGTTAATTTACGTGTTAAAGGCTGACTTGGATCATGGAAAAATACCTAATTACCCCTGGGTACGATTTAAAACTGTTACTGAAAAATTCCCGATTTGGGCACCTGGCGCGATGTACCACTATCGCTCCAAAACATTGGAAAATGACAACTGGGAATGTGGCTGGTGGCGCAATGCGATGGAATTGCGTTGCAATACTGGAAACTGACAAATGTGAAATGGGTCCTTGGCATGATGCACTAATATCGCGGAGCAACAGTAGATTTTGACAATTGGGAAATTAGATGGTGTCGCGATGTGATGGTATCACGTTGGCTCATTGGAAAATGACAATTACCATTTAGACGGCCTCCGCGATGCGCTGAAGTACCAGACGGTACACTCTCTCACTAAAATGGTCATAACTCTTCTCTCGGGTATTGAATTTGGGTGAATTTTATATCATTGAAAAGCTAATTTAATTTCCTACGCAATAGCAGGCTCTAAACTGAAAAATAATGAGTATTTCAAAATTTACATATTAGATAACTCATGGACTGAGAGTTAATTTTTAAGCTAAGGAAATTTTAGGTATTACAATATCTCCCCCTTGGGAACATTTATCCTTGGATGAGACTGATTAAGCTGAGATACCGATAGACTGAGTTTACACACTGAACATACATATCTGATGCATGACTACATGACTGAACTACTGACAAACTGAGCTCTTACACTAAACATGCATATCTGATACATGGAATACATGACTGAACTGATTCATGAATGCATGACAAAATATGCAACTGTAATGGATACCAAGTTATAATTATGGCTGAATATGGAACTGAGTAAAGCTAAGGAAGATTGTTACCTTAAGATGGTTCTGAGATTATGGAGAATAGGTGAGGATACTTGGTTCACATATCTTCTTCTTTTTCCCAAGTAGCTCCCTCTATGGACTGATTCCGTCAAAGAACTTTGACTGAGGGAATTTCTTTGTTCCTCAGCCTGCGAATCCGATGATTGAGGATCTGGACTGGAACCTCTTCAAAAGAGAGATCATTTTGAATATTTACATCCTCTAAGGGGACTATGACTGCTAGGTCACCAATGCATTTCTTTAGCAAGGAGACATGGAATACCGGATGTACTGAAGCTAGATCCGAAGGCAACTCAAGCTCATGAGTTACCTTTCTGAAATGATTGAGAATCTTGTAAGGACCTATATATAGGGCATTGAGCTTTCCCTTCTTTCCAAACCTCTTTAATCCTTTCATGGGAGAGATTTTTAAGTACATAAAATCATCAATCTCAAACTCGAGATCCTTTCTCCTCACATCTGCATATGATTTCTATGGCTCTGGGCAACCCTAAGTCTTTCTCTGATCAACTAAACCTTCTCTAAGGCATAAAACACTAGGTCAGGCCCTACTACTATGGCCTCACCTACCTCGAACCAACCAATTGGAGATCTGCATCTCCTACCATAGAGAGCCTCAAACGGAGCCATCTGAATACTGGAATGATAGTTGTTATTATATGCAAACTCGATCAAAGGCAAGTGGTCATCCAAACTACCCTTAAAATCAACAATACATGCTCTTACCATATCTTCTAGAGTTTGAATGGTCCTTTCTGCTTGAGCATCTGTCTGAGGGTGGAAGGCTGTACTGAGATGAACTTGGGTACCAAGACCCTTTTAAAATGCTTTCTAAAAATGAGAGGTAAACTGTGTACCTATATCTGTGATAATAGATACAGGGACTCCGTGTAACCTGACCAACTCTCTGATATAGAGTTTGGCGTAGTCCTCGGCTAAATCGGAGGTATGGACTGGCAAGAAATGAGTTGATTTGGTCATCTTGTCTACGATAACCCATATAGAATCATGTTGATGATGACTACGAGGCAAACCCATCACAAAGTCTATTTTCACTTTTTCCCATTTCCATATGGGAATACTGAACTCCTACATGGACCCACTAGGCTTCTGGTGCTCAATCTTAACTTGCTGACATATAAAGCATTTAGCTACAAATTCTATAATATCCCTCTTCGTCCCACTCCACTAATAGATTTCCCGCAAATCATGGTACATCTTAGTGGCCCCTGGATGAATAGAGTAACGTGCACCATGCACTTATGCAAGAATTTGTTGCCTCAAGTCATCTACACCTGGCACACATAGCCAACCCTGGCAATGCAAAACACCATATCTCCCTTGGAGGAAAACCTCTACTTTCTGATCTCTGACTGACTATTTCAGCTTAATGAGACTGGGATCTTTATCATGTTTTTCCTTCAGCTCAGAAACTAGAGAGGATTTAGAACTGTTCTACACCCATACACTACCTTCTACTAAATTGACTAAGCGGACACCTAGTCGGGAAAGATGATGAAATTCCTGAGCTAACTTCAGTTTATCATCCTCAACATGAGTAAAACTACCCATAGATAGTCTACTAAGAGCATCAGCCACGACATTGGCCTTGCCCGGATGATAAAAAACACTCATGTCATAATTTTTCATTAACACTAACCACCTTTTCTGATGCAAATTTAAATCTTTCTAATAAAAAACATAATGCAAGCTCTTGTGATCTGTGATCACATCTATATGCACCCCATACAAATAGTGCCTCCAAATCTTTAAGGCAAACACTACAGTTGCTAACTCAAGATCATGAGTCAGATAATTCTTCTCATGGGGTTTAAGCTGTCTGGAGGTGTAGGTTATGGAATTACCTATCTTCATGAGGACACAACCCAAACCTACTCTGGATGCATCACAGTACACAACAAACCGATCTGAACCATCTGGTAGAGTAAAACTAAGGATGAGGTGAGTTAAGTCTTCATCTCCTGAAAACTCTTCTCACAGGAATCTGACCACTAAAATTGGACTTTCTTCTGAGTCAATCTAGACATGGGGGATGCAATAGATGAAAACTTCAACAAACCGACGGTAATAGCAAGCTAAACCTAAGAAACTCCTTATATTTGATGGAGAGATAGGTCTAGGACAGTTTCTCATCACTTTAATCTTTTGAGGATCAACTCTAATGCCATCACCAAAAATAATATGACCAAGGAACACTACTGACCTTAGCCAAAATTCGTACTTACTGAATTCGGTGAACACTGATGAGTTCTGAGAGTTTGAAGTATGATTCTGAGGTGGTCTGCCTGATCATTCTCACTATGAGAATAGACAAGAATGTCATCGATGAAGACTATAACGAACATGTCCAAGTACTACTTGAACACGCGATTCATTAAGTCTATGAAAGTTGTTGGGGCATTAGTAAGACCAAAGGACATGACTAGAAACTCGAAGTGACCATACCGGGTTTGGAAAGTTATTTTTGGAATGTCACATTCTCTGACCCTGAGCTGATGATAGCCTGATCTGAGGTCTACCTTAGAAAAGTAGCTAGCACCCTGAAGTTGATCAAATAAGTCATCAGTTTTGGGAAGTGGGTATTTGTTCTTGATTGTGACTTTGTTCAACTGACGGTAGTCTATACATATTCTGACAGAACCGTCTTTCTTACAAATGAATAGAACTAGTGTGCCCCACGAGGATACACTGGGCCTGATGAATCCCTTATCGAGGAGATCCTTTAACTGTTCATTTAACTCTCTTAGTTTTGTTGTAGCCATTTTGTATGGCG
Organism: Capsicum pubescens; assembly: GCA_030864215.1. Lineage (NCBI taxonomy): Eukaryota > Viridiplantae > Streptophyta > Magnoliopsida > Solanales > Solanaceae > Capsicum > Capsicum pubescens. The sequence goes on from CM061541.1 coordinate 203,670,110, forward strand.
GAATAAAAATATATTGAGTATCTGGAAGAAGGTTTATTCCAAAGTCTATATCCCTTTCGGGAGGAACTCCAAGAAAATCTTCAGGAAATACATTTGAGAATTCATTTACTACTGGAACTGACTCAAGACTGGGAGTTTCTGCATTAGAGTCCTTGACTCACACAAGATGATAGACACACCCCTTGGATATCATTTTTCTCGCTCTAAGGTATGAAATTAATTGACCCTTAAGCGCTTTAGTACTACCCCTCTATTCAAGGATTGGTTCATTTAAAAATTGAAAATGAACAATTCAGCTTATACAATCAACTGAGGCAATGAATGGAGCCAATCCATGTCGAGAATGATGTCAAAATCTATCATCTCTAATTCTACTAAGTCTGCTACAGTTCCTGTATACCCGTCGGGCTATGATAGACTGACCCACTGGGGAAGAGACTGAGAATGGCTCTGTTAAAACTTTTGGTTTGACTTTAAAGTTGACAGCTATGTAAGGAGTTACGAAAGACAAAGAATCTCCTAGATCTAATAAGGCATAAATATGTAAATAGAAGATCTGTAATGTACCAGTGACCACAACAGGAGAACTTTCCTGATCTTGCCTAGACTAAAGTACATAGAGCTTGTTTGGGTGTTGCCCACTGGTGGCACTGGAAGCGGCACCCTGTTGATTCAGGCGACCGGACTGAGCTGAAGTACAATTATAATGACCTGGAGAACCTGACTGAGGACAATCCCTAACTCTGTGGCCTGGCTTGCCACACCCAAAACAAATATCACTGCTAGCTCTGCAGACACCCTGATGATTTCTACCACATTACTGACACAAAGGATTTGTTCAAGCACTACTAACACTACCCTGAGATTTAGAGCCTGGTGCTCTATCATTATTACCATTTTTGAACTTTGGAACTGGAGCACTGGATGAGGACGGAGCTGGAACTGATGACTTTAGGCGAAACTAGGAATGGTTACCGCCCTCTGACTTAGGCTAATTAAAATTAAAGGTACTTATTCTAGCTCTCTTGTTCTATCTCTCTCTCTCTCTCAGATCTTAGCCTCTTCTATCTACTGAGCATAGACCATGAGCCTGGACATATCCATCACCTTAATCACATCATTGTTTGCACTCCTTAACTACACTATCTAACACCTCAGATATGAACTTGCTAATTTTGGACCTGCTGTCTTCCACTACATGTGGAGCATACCTGGCTAACTGAGTAAACTTGAGGTTATACGTTTTCACGCTCATACTGCCTTGCCTGAGGTTGATAAACTCTAACACCTTGGCTTCTCTCAGATCTAAGGGAAAGAATCTATCTAGGAAGGTAGTAACAAACTCTTCCCACTCTAAGGGCTTTACATATGTGCCCATGTCTACCTTCCACTGCTTAAACCACGTATGAGCTAAATCTTATAGTTGATAGGCCGCTAGCTCAGCACTCTCACCAAAAGTCACTCCCATAACGTCTGTGACTTATTAAAAAACCTGATCGAGGATCTCTTGTGGATCCTCTTCTGACTTACACCCTGAGAATAGGGGAGGATTCATTCGGGTGAAGTACTAAATCCTAGCTGCAGTAGTATTGGCCACTGGGTCGGCCGGAACAACAGATGGTCATTCATCTTGAGCTACTATGGAATTGGATAGAGTAGTGAATGCAGCTCCAAATTCTGCATGAGAGACATGCTCGTCCAGGGGATCTGCCTGAACGGGCTGAGGTGTTGACTGATTTCTAGTTCTTCTTTCGTTAGTCTTTTTGGGAGGCATGTTTTATAAATAGAAGAAAAAAACATATTAGACTGAGAGTTTAACTGGAACTCATGCGCACTCGCATGACATGAATACTGAAAGAAGGGAAAACTTTTCCTATAACATTTCATAGCCTGTAACGCCCCAAAATCTGATTCCCGAGATGCCACACGGTGCTCCAAACTATAAGTACTCCTAAGCTAACCCTGGCTACCTTTTTTAAATCTGAATCTCAAAATAGGGAAACTATAAATGAAAAATCATAATAAATGGAGAAAAACTATCTGAATAAGCAAATACTAAAAATCTAAATACTATAACTGAAATCTAAAACTGAATCTAGTAGTCCAATAAGCCTCTACTGACTGAATCTAGAGAGTCACTGGAACAGGCCCCAGCTAACTCAAACTATCTGAAATGAGCAATAAAGCGTCTACTAATAACTGAAAATATGAATAGCTAAGTCCACAAACTATGAGGACTCACCAACTACAGGGATGTAGATGAGATGCTCAAAAATCACTCGCACTACTGAAACTGAGCACCTAAACCTACATTATGGGACAACGTAGCACATAGACATATATATGAATCAGTACTTTGAGGATGTACTGAGTATATGGGGTTGAATGCAATAAGTAAACAATATCATCACAATTTATAAAATCATGCATGCTAAAGGTAAATGACTCACATAGGCTTGAGTAGTCTGAAAATTGAAGATCATAAATCATAAACAATGAAGCATATATTATAAATCTTGGGAGCCATTACCCTTAGTTCTGAAATCTGTATTATGTTCTTATTCTCAAATCATATAGGCTAAGTGAAATCTGTAAGTCTATACAACAATACTTTATCTTAATGGGTTTAGAAATCTGAAATCTTATTCTGGATGGAAAATGCTTTATCTAAAGGCTTTAAGGAAATACTTTATCTTTTATCTGAAGGGAGGTTCTTCTAACCGATTTAAACCATGTGAGCATTTATGGAGTTCAACGTTCTTATCCCCCTAAGGAGGAATCCTCACGTTGGGGAGATGAGTCATATCTATCATCCACGTAGAAGTGGGAACAATCTAAATCCTACGTTGGCACGTAGTTCTGGGATATGAAACTGTAGTAACTTACCCATCTCGATGCTAAATACTACTCCTATTAAATTTGTATGCTCATTCTAATAAAAATCCACTTTTAAATTAGTCTAATGGTTTATGATGAAAACCAACTGTATATCTGTAAAGCTAAATCTGTAATTTGAATTTTGTAAAGTGGATTCATATCTATTCTGAGACCAAAAGATCAAATCTTTATCAATAATCTAAAAAGAATCTAGTCATAAAGTGCTCATAGCATAATCATTCTTGAAATAGCAATACTCATTAGGGCTTGATGACCCAAGCATCAAACTCATGTTAAAACATCTTAAAATTCATGCTTGATAATGAAAACATTTATAATTCATCATAAAATCTGGAATTTCCTGCAATATGCATGAAAATATGAACAAAATCATGTAATTCAACTTCTAAATCAACGGAAATCTCATAATCTTATGAATAGCAAATATTGGGTATAAACCCTAACTTCAATTTCATGGGAAATCACATAAAATCAAATAACTTTTGTAATTAAAAATAAGTTTTGGGCACAAGGATGAAAGGAGTATCCTTGTTCATAACCCCACATACCTTAATTGATAATCTTTGATGAAAAGCTTGAATTTGGATTCCTATTATGCTTTTAAAGATGAATTCTTGGAGTTCTTGTATTAGGAATCCTTAATCTTGAATTATCTTGGAGAATTAATGGGGGAATTTGGGTTTCTTGGAGAAGGAGTTTTGATGATCTATTTAGAGAAAAGTGATGAATTTGGGCATAAAGTGCTTTGAGTATGATAAATTCTTTGTTTAAGACAGATTGGGGCTGGGAAGTTACCAAAATACCCCTTTTAAATAATTAAAAGGACTGAAAAACGCATATTTTTCTGAACTAGGTGGCCACCGCAATACGCCACTATTGCAGTGGCTCACTAAAAATTGACAACTGGAAACTGGACAGATGCCGCAACGCGCCACCATCGCGGTGCCCCTTTGAAATGCCATTTTGGCCTTCGGCGCGACGCGCCAACACCGTGGAGGACCACTGGAATGGGACAATTGAGAAAATGGGTTTCTCCACGATGCGGGGCCATCGCGGAGCCTCACTAAAATTTAATGAATGTCATTTAAACTGTCTCTGTGATACACTAGTGGCTGAAATGATGGTGTTTTACGATTGGAACTTAAAATAGCCATAACTTCTCACTCAGTTATCGGATTTGGGCAAATCTTATATCGTTGGAAAGATAATTAAATTTTCTAAACAATGGGAGGTCTAAATCTGTAAAATTCTATACTAAAAATTTATATTATCTATCTTGGAAGCCATTCTTTAACCTTCTAGGGATGAATTCTAGCTAGGAGTCTCCCCTTTGGAAACATTCATCCTCGAATATTGCTGATTAGACTAGGAATACTGAGGAAATCTGAGGATATATGATAGCCTGCACAACTGAAATAAATTTATGAATTTGAACCTAAATCATTCTGAGCTTCTGAGTAATTTTGTGAGCGCATGAACTTATATGAGGATAACTATAAAGCTGAATATGTGATTAGAAAAGAACTGAATTAAGGAAGAGTATTACCTTCAGCTAAATCTGATTTTACAGAGAAGAGGTAAGGGTACTTGCCTCGCATATCTGCCTCTGTTTCCCAAGTAGCGCCCTCAACAGACTGTTCCGCCAAAGAACTTTGACCAAGGAAACTTTTTTGTTCCTTAGTCTACGGATATGATAATCTAAAATCTCAACTGGAATCTCTTCATATGAAAGGTTGTTCTAAATATCTAAGCTTTCTAAAGAAATTACAATAGTGGAGTCACCGGTGCACTTCCTAAGCATAGAGACTTGAAATACAGGATGAACGGCTGACAAGTCTACGGGAAAATCAATCTCATAAGCTACTTTCCCAACATGACTCACAATTCTAAAAGGGCCAACATATCGGGCACTAAGTTTCCCCTTTTTGCTAAATCTCTTCACCCCTTTCATGGGTGAAATCTTCAGATATAATAAATCACCAACCTTAAACTCGAGGTTCCTTCTTCTCACATCTACATAGGATTTCTGATGACTCTAGGCAGTTTTCAATTTTTCTCTAATCAACTTAACATTTTCCATAGCTTCAAACACTACATCGGTCCCAAGCAAAGCGGGCTCACCCACTTCAAACCAACCTATGGGTAATCTACATCTCTTCCCATAAATAGCCTCAAACGGGGCCATCTGAATGCTAGAATGGTAACTATTATTATAAGCGAACTCAATCAATGAAAAATGCTCATCCCAACTACCTTTAAAATCAAGGGAACATGCTATCAACATATCTTCTAGAGTTTGTATGGTCCTCTCTGCTTGACCATCTGTCTGAGGGTGGAAAGCTGAACTAAGATGAACTTGGGTACCAAGACCTTTCTGAAAAGCTCTCCAAAACTGGGACATAAACTGAGTACCCCTATCTGAGATGATAGACAAGGGAACTCCATGCAATCTAACTAACTCTCTGATGTACAACTTAGCATAATCCTCAGTCGTATAAGATGTATTAACTGGCAAGAAATATTCTGACTTTGTCAATCTTTCTACAACAACCCAAATCAAATTATGCTAACGACATCAAAGGGGTAATCCTATTACAAAATCCATATTCACTTCTTTCCACTTCCAAGTGGGGATACCAAACTTTTGTAATGTACCATCAGGTCTTTGGTGCTCTACCTTAACCTGTTGATAAGTTACACACTTAGATACGAACTCTACTATATCTTTCTTCCTATCATTCCACCAATAGATTTCCCGCAAGTCACGGTACATCTTGGTAGTACCTGGATGAATAGACTAACGCGCACCGTGCACTTCAGCCATAATCTGCTACCTCAAATCATCAAAACATGGAACACACAATCTACTTTGGTACCTCAACACGCCATCTCCCCCTTGGGAGAAAATCTCTATCTTTTGATCTTTAAATGACTCATTCAGTTCGACCAAACTAGAATCCATTGCTTGTTTCTCCTTCACTTTTGAAACTAGGGAGGATTCGGAACTACTCTGAACCCAAACATTCCCTTCAGCTGAATCCACTAACCTAACACCCAATCTAGCCAAATGATGCACTTCTTGAGCTAACTCTTTCTTATCATTCTCCACATGAGCAACACTGCCCATAGATAATATACTAAGGGCGCCTGCCACTACATTAGCCTTGCCTGGATGATACAACGCACCCATGTCATAATCTTTCAACAATTCTAACCACCTTCTTTGCTAGAGATTCAAATCCCTCTGAGTAAACATATATTGCAAGCTTTTGTGGTACGTGAACACATCAACATGCATACCATACAAATATTGTCTCCAGATTTTCAAAGCAAATACTGCAGTAGCTAACTAAAGATCATGGGTTGGGTAATTCTTTTAGTGAGGCTTCAACTGTCTAGAGGCATAAGCTATGACCTTACCTCTCTGCATTAACACACAACCCAAACCAACTCTAAGGCATTGCAATAAATAACAAAACCATCCATACCATCGGGTAATGCTAAGACTGGGGCTGAAGTGAGTCGAGTCTTCAACTCCTGAAAACTCTTCTTGTAGGAAACTGGCCACTGAAACTTAACTTTCTTTTGTGTCAATCTAGATATGGGAGACGCAATAAATGAGAAACCCTCAACAAAATGTTTGTAATAACTAGCTAGACCCAAGAAACTTCTAATCTCTGGCGGAGAGATAGGTCTTGGCCAATTTCTTATGGCTTCTATCTTTTGGGGATCCACTCTAATGCCATCGTCAGAAATAATATGACCGAGAAAGGCTACTGATCTTAGACAAAATTCACACTTGCTGAATTTGGTGAATAATTTATGATCTCTAAGAGTTTACAAGATAATTCTAAGATGATCTACAAGGTCATCCTCGCTATGAGAGCACACAAGGATATCATCTATAAATACTATGACAAACGCGTCTAGGTACTATTTGAACACTCAATTCATGAGGTACATGAAGGCTGCTGGGGCATTTGTTAGCCTAAAGGACATGACTATAAACTCAAAATGACCATAACGGGTTCTGAAAGCTGTCTTTGGACTATCACACTCCCTTACTTTAAGCTGGTGATAGCCGAATTTAAGGTCTATCTTTGAGAAATAACTTACACCGTGGAGTTGATCAAGTAAGTCATCAATTCTAGGAAGAGGATATTTGTTCTTGATTGTGACCTTATTTAGCTGACGATAGTCAATGCACATTCTCAAAGAACCATCTTTATTTTGCACGAATAGGACGGGAGCGCCCCATGGAGAAATACTAGGCCTTATGAAACCTTTATCTAAAAGATCTATGAGTTGCTCTTTCAACTTCTTAAGCTCTACGGGATCCATATGATAAGGAGGGATAGAAATAGGCTAAGTATATGGGAGAAGGTCAATACCGAATTCTATTTCCCTATCGGGAGGTACCCCTGGGAGATATTCTGGAAATACATAAGAAAACTTATTACCTACACTGACAGACTGAATTGTTGGAGCCTCAAACGTAATATCTTTAACTCGAACAAGATGATAGATACACCCTTTGGAAATCAACTTTTTGGTTTTAAGATAAGATATGAAATGACTCTTGGGAGACACTGAATTACCTAACCACTCAAAGGCTGGATCATTTGGAAACTGAAACTTCACCACTCGGGTGTGACAATATATGGTTGCAAAATAAGGATGGAGCCAATCCATACCAAGAATAAGATCAAAGTCAACCATATCTAACTCTATTAAGTCTGCTAATATGAATTTATGAAGGACTGTGATAGGACACTTTTTGTAAATATGTTTAGCAACAACTGACTCACCTACTAGAGTAGAAACCAAGAAAGGCTCAAGGATCTTTTCAGAACTTATCTCAAAATTTACTACAACTAATGAGGTAACATAAGAGAAACTTGACCCAGGGTCTAACAACACATAAACATCAAGATGAAAGACACAAAGCATACCAGTAACATCTGGTGAATCCTCCTGCTCCAACGGGATGGTAAGGCATAAAACCAATTCTGGCACTGACCACCACCAGTACTGGATGAAGCGCCCTAAGGAGGGGCTGGGCGACCTAGAGGAGCTAGTGCACTAACAGCTTGAGTCTGGGGACGAACATCCCTGTTTCCCTGTCTAGCATGCGAGTACTCTTTGATTTCGTGACCCGTCTGGCCATAACCATAACAACCTTTCTGGCCCCACAAAAATTCACCCGTATGATTCTTACCACACTTAGAACATTGGGGATGATTAGGCTTCCCACTCACACTATTCTAAGATCTGGACATAGAAGACCTACCCCACTGGTTCTGCCTTTTCCTAGGTACAAGAGCACTGGCTAAAGAAGGTGCGGGCATAGATGACCAATTTTGAAACTGTGAACGATTTGCTCCTCCAGACCTATTTGACCATAATCAAACTGCCCTGTCCTAGCCCTCTTATTTACTATCTCTCTTTCCTTCAACTTCTCTGCCTCAATCTATTGAGCATGCATCATCAATCTAGCAAGATCCATGTCTCCAGTGATCATAGCAATCCTACACTCCTTAACTACCAACCCAGACACACCAGTCACAAACTTACTCATGTTTGAACTAGGGTCAGCCATCTGATCAGGGGAATACTTAGAAAACTGATTAAACTTGAGGAAATACTATTTCATTATCATTGAACCCTACCTCAGGTTCATGAACTCTTCTATCTTAGCTTCCCTCATCTTACGTGGGAAGAACTTGTCTAAGAATACATCTTAAAATATCAGCCAAGTCATGGGAGCTATATTCTCCCCTCTACTTTTCTTCCACATCACTACCCAATCATATGCAATATCCTTCATCCTATAAGATGTCAATTCTACACTTTCCTTTTCAGAAATATGCATAATATTGGTAATCTTTTTCATCTCATCTAGATAAAACTGTGGGTCCTTACCTTCCTTCGACCTAAAGAATTTCGGCGAATTCATTCTCATAAAATCTTAAATTCTGGCTACGGCTAATTCCCCATCTTGCTAAAGTAGGGATGCAGCCTAACGATTGCCCTGAATATTAGCTTTCACAGCATGGGCTAGTACCTGAAAGGCAGCCCAAAACTCTGCATGTGACACATTTTCATTCAAAGGATCTACGAGATGAGGTGGCTGGTTATTGTTTCTGCGTGCATTAGCTCAATGAGGAGGTATTTTCTAACACATGAAAGCACAAGTTAGAAGAAGATAGACACACTGAATACATGATAGATCATAAAAGAAGAGATGATTTCCTAAAATGCTCCATAGCCTCTTGCTTATAGATGTGGCGCTCTTCACACCGATGATCAAGACTCTATGTAACACGGTTTGTCTGATTCCCTATGACTCTCTAAACCTTAGGCTCTGATACAAAATTTGTAACACCCTAAAATCTGATTCTCAGGATGCCACAGGTGCTACAAACTATAAGTAGTCCTGAGCTAACCCTGGCTACCTTTTTAAAATCTGAATCTCAAAATAGGGAAACTATAAATGAAAAATCATAATAAATGCGAAAAAAAAACTATCTGAATAAGAAATTACTGAAAATCTGAATATTGTAACTGAAATATAAAACTGAATCTAGTAGTCCGACAAGCCTCTACTGACTGAATCTAGAGAGTTACTGGGACAGGCCCCAGCTGACTCAAATTGTCTGAAATAAATAATAAAGCATCTACTAATAACTAAAAATATGAATAGCTAAGTCCCTAGACTATGAGGAATCACTAACTGCATGGATGTAGATGAGATGCTCGAAAATCACTCACACTGCTGAGACTGAGCACCTAAACCTACATTATGAGAAAACGTAGCACATAGACGTATATGTAAATCAGTACTTTAAGGATGTACTGAGTATATGGGGGTGAATGCAATAAGTAAACAATATCATCACAATTTATAAAATCATGCATGCTAAAGGTAAATGACTCACATAAGCTTGAGTAATCTAAAAACTGAAGATCATAAATCATGAACAATGAAGCATATATTATAAATCTTGTGAGCCATTACCCTTAGTTCTGAAATCTGTATTCTGTTCTTATTCTCAAATCATATAGGCAAAGTAAAATTTGTAAGTCTGTATAGAAATACTTTATCTTAAAGGGTTTAGAAATCTGAAATCTTATTCTTAATGGAAAATGCTTTATCTGAAGGCTTTAAGGAAATACTTTATCTTTTATCTAAAGGGAGGTTCTTCTAACCGACATAAACCATGTGATCATTCATGGTGTCCAACATTCTTGTCCCCCTAAGGAGGAATTCTCACGTTGGGAATATGAGTCATACTCTTGCCAGGTAGTATAACCTATCTGAGTGATCACATATCTATCATCCGCTAGATGTGAGAAAAATCTAAATCCTATATTACACGCAGTTCTGGGGTATGAAAACATAGTAACTTACCCTTCTCGGTGCTAAATACTACTCCCATTAAATTTGTATGCTCATTCTGATGAAAATCCACTTTGAAATTAGTCCAATGGTTTATGATGAAAACCAACTGTATATCTGTAAAGCAAAATCTGTAATCTGAATTCTATAAAGTGGATTTCATAGCTATTCTGAGATCAAAGGGTCAAATCTTTATCAATAATATGAAAAAAATCTAGTCATAAAGTGCTCAAAGCACAATCAATGTTGAAATAGCAATACTCAATAGGGCTTAGTGACCCAAGCATCAAACTCATATTAAAATATCTTAAAATTCATGCTTGATAATGTAAACATTTATAATTCATCATAAAATTTAGAAATTTCTGCAATATGCATGAAAATATGAACAAAATCAAGTAATTCAACTTCTAAATCAATGGAAATCTCATAATCTTATGAATAGTATATATTGGGTATAAACCCTAACTTCAATTTCATGGGAAATCACATAAAATCAAATAACTTTTGTAATTAATAACAAGTTTTGGACACAAGGATGAAAGGAGTATCCTTGTTCATAACTCCATATACCTTAATTGATGATCTTTGATGAAAAGCTTGAATCTTGGATTCCTATTGTACTTTTAAAGATGAATTCTTGGAGTTCTTGTATTAGGAATCCTTAATCTTGAATTATATTGGAGAATTAATGGAGGAATTTGGGTTTCTTGGAGAAGTAGCTTTGATGATCTAGGATTTTCTTTTGAGAATAAAGTGAAGAATTTGGTCATAAAGTTCCTTGAGTATGATAAATTCTTTGTTTAAGACGGATTGGGGGTGGGTAAATTACCAAAATACCCCTTTTAAATAATTAAACGAACTGAAAAATGCATATTTTTTTGAATTGGGTGGCCACCGTAATGTGCCACTATCGCGGTGGCTCACTGGAAATTGACAACTGGAAACTGGGCAGACGCCGCACGCGCCACCATCGCAGTACCCCTTTGAAATGCCATTTTGGCCTTTGGCGCGACACGCCAACTCTGCAGAGGGCCACTGGAATAGGACAATTGGGAAAATGGGTTTCTCCGCAACGCGGGGCTATCGCGGAGCCTCACTAAAATTTGACGAATGTCATTTAAACTATCTCCGCGATGCGCTAGTGGCCGAAATGAAGGTATTTTATGATTGAAACTTAAAATAGCCATATCTTCTCACTCGATTATCGGATTTGGGCGAATCTTATACCGTTGGTAAGATAATTAATTTTTTACACAATGGTAGGTCTAAATATGGAAAATTCTATATGAAAAATATATATTATCTATATTGGAATCCATTCTTTAACCTTCTAGGGATGAATTCTAGCTAGGAAAAGTATGGGGTGTTACATAGCCTCCTATTCATAAGTCTGGCACGCCACACACCCTTGTACAAGACTCTACTAGATGCAGCTTTCAGACTTCTTAGGACACTATTGAACCTTAGACTCTGATACCAAGTTTGTAACGCCACGAGTCTGTACTCCAAATGCTACACGATGCTTACAACCCCGAAGGACCACAAGCTAACCCATGACTGATATCTACAGTGAGCATTGAAACATGATACTGTAATAAAGATAGAAAAATCGGCTGAAATGCCATAAGGTTCAAAATTTGTAAATACTGATAAAGTGTATCAACTAAAATAACAATCTGTAAAATTGAACACTGTCTGAAAACTAGTATGAAAAGCCTCTAATCTGAAACAAACTGAAAGTGGAGTTGATAGAACAATCCCCCAACTAACTCCATCTACTGAAATACTGAGTCTACTGTAATAATGAAATAAAAGAATATCCTCGATAGATGAGGACTCACTACTAAATCTACTGCTGGCTGAATCTGGATCTATATATGTGCGGTCAGGAACCTGAGCGTTCGAACCTATGATACAAGACATCATAGCGCAAAAAAAGAGTATGCATCAGTACGTGAAATGCACTGGTATGCTAGATGAGGTAAGTTTGAATTCAAGGGTTCATATGCATGAACAATAATTGACTTAATAATATAGAGAAATTGAACATGAGAGTACGTGGATAATCTGAACTACTGTAAATACTGTGCATGCAATACTATGCATATATATATATACTGTAACTGAGCTTTTTTGAAGCAAAGTACTGGGTTCTGATACAGAGTAACTGATAATCTAAGATTTCTGATAATTGAGTTACTGATACTGATTGACTATATCTAACAGTCCTAATTTTGTAGAAATAAATTGAGTTCTATTCTGAAGACTGAAACTAAAACTGTAGGAGGTAATCATCTAACCGACATGCCCCAATAAGATAAGATAACTGAGTTGGGGTCCAATCTATAATCCCAATTGGAAGGGTGTCAGTACCGTGCCATGGGTAAAGACAAGCTGAAAGTTACCCTCATCTGGCAGGTACTCTAATGAGATTAGTGGAACCCTCGTCTAGCAGGTTAAAACACCTCATCAAACCTTAACTGGAATGTTGACGTCTCAACCTAAGCAGGCTACGTAGTTCTTGAATGCCAAGATTGTTTCTAAGGGTCAAACCCTCTACTGGCAGGTGAGCCCCTATCCTTGGGTTCACTCGATGTTAAATCCTACTCCAAACTAAAAGACACTGAACTGAGCATTTTGAACTGGACTGGACTGAGACTGAATTTACTGAGTTTTCCTGAGTTTTATAACTGACTGAGTTCTACTGAGTTTTGTAACTGACTAAGAGTACTACTGATCATCACATGACTGATACTATTCTATAACTGACACTTCCTCTATGTAAATATCTAAATTGTCGGGTATTAAATACCCCCAGTACTCGATAGCATAAAAAGTAAAGCATAGCAAAATCTTGAAAACATAATAATGGCTACTTGATCACAATCCACTCATTGAGACATTTTAGCAAACACTTGTAATGCATTTACTCATACATGAATAGAGAATACATGCTATCATGTTATAATGGCACTATTTCATTCACATAGGCATTTTATCAAACACATGGGGAGCATGCTTAGATCATACAATAATCAACACATATAGTTATAATGTCTACATAAATCATGTTGCAAATTGAAGGGTTTATCATGAAGATCATGTAATTCAACACATAAAATGATTTATTTCATAAAAACTGGTGATTTAATCATGAACTAAAACCGAACAATAACATGAACATGAATTCAATTCAATTCAAGCATGGAAGTTCATAATTCAGAAATTTTGTAGTTTGAAAATGGATTTCTGGACTCTATGGGTGAAAGGAACCCATAGATGAACACCTATCATACCTTAATTTATTAATTCTTGAAGGTGCTTGAAGAAATTCTTGAGTTTTGACCTTGGTTCTTGAAGCTAGGGTTTGTTTTCTTGAGAGAGAATTCTTTGATTTTGGGGGAAATTGAATAATAATGATGTAACTAGGTTGATTTGGGGTAATTTACGTGTTAAAGGTTGACTTGGGTCATGGAAAAATACCCAATTACCCCTCGATTTGGGCACTTGAAAAATTCTCAATTTGGACACCTGGCTCGACGCACCACTATCCCGCCAAGCCACTGGAAAATGACAACTGGGAATGTGGCTGGGGCGCAACATAGTGGAATCGCGTTGCAATACTAGAAATTTACAAATGTGAATTGGGTCCTTGGCGCGACGCGCCAATATCGTAGAGCAACACTGGATTTTGACAATTAGGAAATTAGCTGGTAGCATAATGTATTGGTATCACGTTGGCTCACTGAAAAATGACAATTGCAATTTAGACAGCCTCCGCGATGTGGTGAAGTACCGGATGGTACACCTTCTCTCACTAAAATAACCATAACTCTTCGCTCGGGTATCGGATTTAGGTGAATTTTATATCATTGAAAAGCTAATTCAATTTCCTACACAATGGCAGGCTCTAAACTGAAAAATACTGAGTATTTCAAAAATTTGATACTGGATAACTCATGGACTAAGAGTTAATTTTTAAGCTAAGGAAATACTGGGTATTACAATAAACTCCTGAATCTTCTTAGACTCGATAGAAATACTAGTATAAGAATGGCTGAACAAGGCATGAAAACATGCCTCATACTTTGTTACAGTCATGGAGCCCTTCTCCAGACGATCAAACACATCACGCATCCGATCCCTCAGACTGTAAGGCACAAACCTCTCTAGAAATGCATCAGCAAACTGATCCCACAACATCTCAGAAACATCAAGAGTTCTACAACCCACGAGCGACCTCCACCAATCTCTAGCAGTAACTCTTAACTGATAAGTGACATAAGTAACTCCATGCGACTGCAGCGAACCAAAATTATGCAACTTTTCTTGACAATCAACTAGGAACTCATAAGCATCCTCGTCCACAACAACACTAAATCTAGGAGGATCCAAATGAGTAAATCTCTCAAACCTCTTCTGATCCTCAGAAGATATAACAGTACTTGCAGTAAGATGAAGCATAGTGAACTTGGCGGGCTGAGATCCCAACTGCAGAGGTAACATAGATGAAGGTTGAACTCCTAATCCCAATACAACATACTCAGATATTGGCGTTAATGGAGGAGTAGTACTTGGTGTCTGAGGAGTACCCAAAACAGAAGCAGGTGCAACAGGAGGATCCATACTCAAAAATGGAGGAACACCCGACATAACCAAAGGAAAACCCTCTAAGCGGGTTAGAAAATGCACCAATAACCCCTCAATGACTGGGGCAGACAAACTTTGAGAAACTGGAGTAGAACCCACAACTCCAACCTACTCATCACGAGGCTCAAAGGAGAGTCCCCTACACTCCTCCTAGTCGAGGTTGATCCACGGGGCCCGTCCACTCCTAGAGTATTTCCATGACTCGAGACTCACCCTCTGGGAGAAGGCTCTGCATCTCTAACCTCGTGGGACCTAGTTAACACCATCTGCATAGAAAGAGTGAAACACATCTCAAAATATAAGATATGCAAGAAATTCTCACGATAAGGAACAAAACAAGAAAAGTTTCCTAAATACATCCTATAGTCTCTCGAAGATAGATACGAACATCTACGTATCGATCTACGAGACTCCATTAGACATCCCGTTCTTACACCATTGATAATAATGAAACCTGACTGATCTGATATCAATTTGTCACGACCCAAAAATAAGGATCATGATGGCACTTGTCGCGACAAACTTTGACAAGTAACCCTATCAACCAAACTGCTAAGAAAAAGGGGAAAAGACAAAAATAACCCCAAGGTAAGACTTTTAGAAATAAAGCCAAAACATATAAGTAATTATAATTATTGCAAAAAATACATATCCAAAATATAATACATTCCCAAAACCGTGTGTTAATAGTGTAATAGTAATATAATTCAGTAGTCAAATACATCAGAAAAATAACCACAAAGAAACAATATTTGTCTCCGATTACTAATAAAGACATAACTAGTATAGAAAGATAGAGGTGAACTCTAGATGCATGAATGTTCAACCACTACCTTGAGTAATCTAAAGGTGTCTAATAATCAACCAACCTGAGACTTACCCGAATCTGAATTTGCACTGAAAGAGTAAAGTAGGAATGAGCATAGTCCACTTGTACTTAGTAGGTATCATAGGCCGACCGAGCAAAGTAGAAAATAAAGCATACAAAATACACACTAAGGGAACATCACCTGCAATAAAAAAAATATCCTACAATGGTAGCCCACCCTGTTTGCACTAACAGTTTTAGTATAGTACGTATATTACAACAACTTACTAAAATAGAACACAAGTGTACATTATAACACCTATAAGAAGAACAAGGGAGACATGTTTATACAAGTTCATCAAATACACCAAAAGGAAGGTAGGATAATTAGATAGCTAACAAGTCAATATGGCAATGCAAACACAACATAAATACATTAAAGCAAGTTCAATGTATATGATGACGATGATGATGATGCACGAGGTCGTCACACAACCTCCATATACACCACAAAGGCAAGCCTCCTGGCATGGGACCCATGGGGGTTTGTCAACCCATATATAATTCATATATCCATATATCTTCCCCAGCACATCCCTCGAGGAGGGTTTTATAAAAGGTATTTCCATGATGGTACCATTTATTTTATGAATGAGTGTGATATGAGGATGCAATGCTCACAGCCAATCATAATGAGTATTTCACAACCAACCATAATGACATATTTCCACAACCATGTGGGCTAATATCCACTCAGTATTTTCATTCATCCATAAATTCTAACATGTTTCATATGCCAACAAGTATAAATATATATCACAATACTCCAAAGGTACTAAAATAGGTATTTTTGACAACACAATGCAATTATTCACATATATTCAAGGCTATCAACATCATATAAGACCTCACACGGTCACATATATTACATAATATCTCAATTTCAACAACTACATCACATATAGGCCCTCATACGGGCACAACACATAGATAGCCATTATTCATAATTGATCCTCACCCTTAACATGCATTTTGTACCATTATTTACTACCCATCCCAATCTGAATGAGTTAAGTCATAACCTACCTCGAATGCAGAAACTGGTCTGCAACACTTCAATCCCTAAACCTTGCTTCTCACAAATGGTCCTAAAATCAACTAAAACCAAGAAATATAGAATCTACACATCAAAACAAAGCCAGTAATACCCATATCGCCTACTATTAGTTTGGGTCAAAATGGACCCCCAAGAAGGTTTTTGAAAAGAAAGGGCAAAATCACAAATTTATTTCAAAAATATGGACCTACAGCTGAAAACCCAAGTCAAATCAAGTTAAAAATGAGGTTCAATCGAAGAAAAACTATTTTTACACTTTACCGGGTAAAACTTTTGAAATCCATTCAAAAATCAATAATCAGAGTTGTTCTGAAGATTAAATTGAGGAAATACTAGTAATTATAGGATTAGGAACATTATTCAAATGAAAAGGTTTAAAATTTGGGGCTAAATGAAATACTAAGGTTTTGAGGTTTTGAACAATCAATCAAGGGATTTGATTAAGAAAAGGGTGAATTCTCACCTTAAATCGATAAGAGAATTAAGAAATAAATGTTAATCTAGCTTTACAAGCACCCACAAGCTTAACATTTAAGATCTCACGCTATTTTAGGATTTTTGGCTCTCAAGAATGAGTGAGAAATAGCCAATATGCGACCTAAAGGGTCTATTTATTCCTTTATCAGGTTCTCAAATATTGCAATCGTAACATGCAGAACACAATCGCACTATCTGGTGTCAGAACCAGATGGTGTGATCTCAACACACCCTTGTGCTATCGCAATACCCCATTTTCACACTAAGGTATGATCACGAGCTTAAGGGGTGCGATTGAAGAGGCACCAGATGACAACTGAAACTTTGGAAATTTTCAAGTTTTCGCCAAGGCCTCGGGATTCATTCAGATCTGATACACGCAAACGAACTATGCAACCACACTAAATTCGATGCTACGGACTCAATGGCAATATCAGATTTTCAAAAAGACATCATTTTTATAAAGTTGATCCTTAAAACTCAAAATCACAATTTTCTAAACTGAGGGTCAAAATGAGATTTAAAAGCAACAGAACCATACCAAATATGTTACCACCCTAAAATGAACGTTTTGGATCTGTTGGTGCAGTTCATTCAGCCATTTGTTGCATGAATCAAAAGATAACTACTGAAGTCTATAATAAGGTTCTCGAAGCCTCCACAAGCCACAATATCGCATAAATGATACCAAAATACATCGGTAACCGTGTCAATCAACTCCACAACCTAAAAATATCATAATATAACTATGGGAAGGGGTAAACCCATCAAATTACACAAAAATATAAATTTTACATATTTTATCAAATTTTTAGGTCATTACAGAGGTTTAAAACGAGTATTTATTGGATGAGATTTTGGAGATGAAGATTCAACTTATAAAAGATAATGCAAAGAAAGTGGAACAAATTTATTTTGTCAGAAATTCAAGCCAAAGGGGAGAATTTGGTATGTAAATAAAAGTCCCACATTAATAGCTAAAAGGACTGACAAACTACATATAGGGTGTAGGAATCGCTTCATGGTGTATGGCCTTTTAAAAAAAATTATGCGGGCTTGTCCCAACATGGACAATATCACACCATGTAAGAGTATCTTTGGACTAGCTCATCCCAACAACTGGTATCAGAGCTCAGATAATAGGATGAGTATGGTGATATGATGGAGGGATAGGGTGCAAGGCTCAGTTTACTACCCTTAGGAGCTTAGAGATGCACACAAGAGAATAATCTAGTTGTTGGCTTCGGTTGCCATAAAAAAATGATGTGGTTGACACGTAGTGAATCTCAAAATTAACCCGTCGCTTGTGGTGTTGGGCCAGGTGGAACTTAGTTCAAGTGAAAGATCATTGTTTGTGGGTGATACGTAGTGAATTTCAACAATTGACCGGTGGATCATGGTGATGGGCCACATGAAACTTAGTTCAAGGGAGAGATCATTGGATGTGCGAACAAAAGTCTCACATTGATAGATGAAAGGACCGGAAAGCTACATATAAGATGTAGAAATTAACTTTTTTCGATTTTGGATATGTCAATATATATAATTAGCTCCCTGATACATCCATCGAAGATAAATAATTAGTTAAAATTTTTGTAATTACTTTATAAAGATAGAAATTTGTATAAATATAATAATTTAAAGTGTATATTTATGTTATTTTTTCTTTTAATTTTAGTTGACTTAATATTACTTAATAGAATTATTCTTGACTACTTTAATTAATTAATCTTTGATCAAAGGGTGATTCCTTTCTTTTTACAAAGAATATTTACCTACTTTTCATTTTCATAATTTCATTAACAATATTTGACACTAATAAATCAAAATTTAATGAAGTGCAGAGAGTGTATTCTTATCATGAACCAGAAAAAAATAAAGTGTGGAGTAACATTAACAATCAGTATTTAAATAATTGTTTAGTTTGTTACACGAAATGTGATGTATTTACAAATATAAGTAATAATGCCACTATAGGCCATTGTCAAAACATAAAAACTTGGTGTTGAGGGCAATTGTAAATAAATGACATACATGTATAATATTAATAAGGAAAAATTACCTAACACCATAACTTATCTTTACTAAGCTAATTAAATTCTTACCCTTTTTATTAATCACCTATCCCCCACCCCCACCCCCTTCTTTTTTTAGAAAAAATAGCCATAATTTTCGGATAAATTTTAATTATGTTTCTCCCTTTGATCTAGTTAATGTATCATGTATTTCGATCAAATGGTTTCAGAAATGAATATATCTCAGTAATCAAAATTGTGTATCTCAACGTCAAAATTATGTGTCTGAGCAAAAATGGAGTAATTATCTGTTACATTTTTAAGTTCAAAGTTATTTGTCTCAACTTTAAAATTATGTATCTGAAAGCTAATTATGTATCCAAAAACTACAAAATAAGAAATTATTTATAACTTAGAAAAGAGTAGAAATAGGGAGTAATTAAGAACAAACTTGTTGGGATTTATGTAAGTATAACTACTAATAATATCATTAAAAATGTTATGCTTTGTGTATTTTGTGAAACCAAAGCTCAATATTGATCTAACGAACGTGTATGCTTGACACTCAGAACCTCCAAATCCTAGATCATTCTCTGGCTACTACAATTTTCTTTTATTATTCTTAGCATGCCTTCACCACTATTGTATTTCTTTTTCATACTTGATTTTGATGCTTTCCTTAAGCAGAGAGTATTGGAAACAATTTATCTGCCTACATGGTAAAGTTGTTTACATACCATCCTCCTCAAATCTCACTAGTAGAATTACACCAAATATATTATTATAGTCGAGGTTTTTGATTTTTTTCTTATAACCAAAAAATATTTATAAATCAATTGGCGTAAACTTAGTGAATAATGATCGTTCGCCAATATTTAAGTATAATATCTCTACCAAAGAGCATAAGTTCTCTAGATTTTTATTTCCAAGAATTTTCTTTTCAAGACTACTGCTCCTACACTACAGTAAGAAGCCCAAAAAGAATTGGCTTCTCATATTATATCGTGTGTGTAAAGTGGTCTTCTGCAAATGGAATGGTCCATGAATTTAGACATTACATAGAGGCATTGGGATGTTGCGGCCCACACAAAGTATGATTGTTTGACCATATTTCTTTAAGTATAATATCTCTACCAAAGATCATAAGGTCTCTAGATTTTTATCGCCAAGAATTTTCTTTTCAAGACTACTGCTCCTACACTATAGCAAAAAGTCCAAAACGAATTGACTTCTCATATTATCTCGTGTGTGTGAAGTGGTCTTCTACAAATGGAGTGGTCCATGAATTTAGACATTACATAGAGGCATTGGGATGTTGCGTCCTACATAAAGTACAAACAGGATATATAAACAAATAGATGAAAAGAGTGATAGAAAGCAGAAAAACAAATTCATCGACATATATGTAAAGGATGCCACACTGCTATTGGATCGATAAAAAGGTTATTACATGTGTAGATTTACTGGTGTTAAAATGTATATTGTATCATTAGTTTTCTGATGCAGTAAAATAGTTTTCACAATTTTACTGCTTTACTATTTTAGCTACTCTAGTTGATTATTTAGTGATCAGTTACACAAGTTGTTAGGAGTAGTTATTAGAAAGTTTTAGAAGGTCATGTGTGACTCATGTGAGTATATAAATGCCAAGCATGGTAGTCACATTGTGTAACTTTTCAGCTTATCAATGAAGCTAACTTCTTCTCTTCAACACAATATCCAAAATATAGTTTTTTCTTCTTCTTAAGCGTAGTCAATTTTGTCTCTGTCAAGTCGACTTAGATTATTTTAACATGGTATCAGAGCTATTGATCGATGGGGGTTTAGAAGAGACATTGATAAAGTTTAGATCTCTATTGTAGAGAGATTTCCAATCTCTGTTACTAGCAAAATTTTGAGTAGTTGCAGAGAAAGTTTCAATCTTTGTTTTTCAGTTGTTTCCAGCAATTTAGTATGTGTTATTTTGGTAAATTCAATTTCGATTCTAGCGGAATTGGATCTCTACCTCAACAGTTTTTTTAAGTTAGAAATGGCGCTAAAAACTGATCCAAGTGATCCCTTTTTATAGGAACATCATATGTGTCTGGAGATACCTTGATTCCAATTAAGTTTGTTTGATCATAGAATTATGGAGTATGGATCCTATCTATGAAGATTGAATTAATGGGAAAAAAAAAATACGGTTTTATGACAGGTGCTTGTAGTAGAAATGTATAGAGAGAAAAATTGCATAAGCAATGGGAAACTTGCAATGCAATAGTGCTGTCATGGTTAATGAGTTCTGTTAGTGTAGAATTGCTAAGTGGTATTGTATATGCAACAAGTGCACTTGAAGTCTGGGAAGATCTAATAGAAAGGTTTAACAAGGTAAATCGCATGAGGCTTTATCGGTTACATAGGGAAATTAACTCACTATCCCAGGGAATTGATTTGGTAGCAACTTATTTCACAAAATTGAAGAGATTATAGAGTGAATATGATGCAGTAGTTCCTGTACTATCGTGTGCTTGTCCAAGGTCCAAACACTATGCCGATCACCTGTCTGAATTGAGATCAATACAGTTTTTTGGAGGCTTGATGATTCCTATGATCAGGCTAGAAGACAAATTTTGTTAAAGGGATTTACACCTACACTTAATCAGATCTATGCTATGATTGTCGAAGATGAAATTCAGCATTCGGCTTGTACATCTACCACAAATGAAAAGATAGATCCAATTATGATGTATGTGAGTAGAAGCTCAAAAAGCAGTTATGGGTCCCAATATTACAAAGGGAAGAAATGTGACTATTGTCACTTCACTGGGCATACTAAAGAAACTTGCTACAAATTAATAGGCTATCTTAATGATTGAAAGTAGAAAAGAAGGAGAGGTTACAATGGTAACTCAAAAGGATATGGAGGAAACAACAATCATGCTTATGGAAGGTCTGGTGGATATGGAGGTCAAGGACATAAATTTTATGATCAACCTAATAATCAGTTCTCTGCTCATAATTTCACTGGACATTAGTTGACTGATGATGCAGGACAGTTGACTTCCTGTAGCAGTTAAGGAAACAAAGACATCAATAATGTTGTTTTGGCCAAGGGGCAGAGCTTCTCAGATAAAGAGTATAAGCAAATTATGGCCCTGTTGAACAAAGATAAGCATGATTTCAAATAGGTTAACATGTCAGGTATAGCAACTTGCTTGGTATCTCATGTTATTTCACATGACAGGATAATAGATTCTGGTGCCACACATCATGTTGCATCGTATAGAGATATTTTTTCTCAATTTCATAAGATAGATACCACTAATCAAGATAAAGTAATTCTTTCCACTGGTGCTAAGGAAAACATTACATATATTGGAGATGCACAAGTCCTTAAAGATGAAGTTGTGGGGGATGTATTGTTTGTGCATGACTTAAAGCTAAACTTGTTATCATTATCCAAAATAACCAAGAAGCTCTCATGCTTTGTATCATTCTATCTTGATTTTTATATATTTCAGGACCTTCACAATAGGAAGGTGAAGGGGATTGGTAAGGAAAGAGGAGGTTTATATATCCTCAAGAATGTCTGTTGAGTAGATGAGATGCACAAAAATGGTCAAAAGTTGATTGCAGAAGTGAGTATACAAGATTGTAATCTTTGGCACAAGAGGCTTGGGCATCCTTCCACTCAATCTATGAAGTCACTCAACTTGTTGAGACACACATAAGACATAGAGTTTTTAAATAAGTGTCGTGTTTGTCCATTAGCTAAACAAACTAGACTACAAGTAGTTCTAGAGCTGAAAGATGTTTTAATGTTGTGCATATGGATCTTTGGGGGCCTTATAAAATTCTAACTTTTGATAAGATGCATTATTTCTTAACTATTATGGATGATTACAGCAGGTATACTTGACTTCATTTGTTGCAACTTAAATTTAAATGTGTTATAGCTGTTAAGAATTTTTTTAGTATGATTCATAATCAGCTTGATGCTAAGATAAAGGTTATTAGATTTGATAATGGGACAAAATTTCTCAACTCTAAGTGTAGAGAGTTATTTCAGTATTTGGGCATAATACATCAAAGAAGTTGTGCCTATACACCACAGCAAAATGGTGTAGTCGAAAGAAAACACAGACAAATATTGAATATTGCTAGAGCTATTAGATTTCAAGCTCAAGTGCCCATCAAATTCTGGGGTCTAATTGTTAAAATTGTTATTTATATTATTAACAGACTACCATCTTTATCTATTAGAGGTAAGAGCCTTATGAAATATTATTTTCCAAGGTTCCATCCTTAAGAATTATTGGTTGCAAATGTTATGCTTTGATAGTACTAAAAGGTGAAAAGTTTTGAGAAAGAGCAAAGTTTACAGTATTGATGGGGTTTTCTACTACTCAAAAAGGTTATTTGCTGATAGATTTGGTCACTAACAAGATGTTTTTTACTAGAGATGTGTTTAGGGAGAATGAGTTTCCTTTGCAGAAATAACAAATTCAGAATCATTTGAAGGTTTTCTTAAGATTGATGCAAATATAACAAAATAATGGAACTGATGATCTTTATGCAGCTTACCCTGAGATATCAGAATCTCAGATTCATGTTCCTGAGGTTCCTGAGTCATCAGAAAGGGATTTACCTCAGTTACATATTCCAGCAAATACATTAATTGATGTAACTTTTAGTTCAACAAATGTAGGTGCATCAACATCATTGTCACTTGCAACTGATGCTCTAAAAAGATCATCTAGAATAACTAAGCAACCTATTTGGTAGATGGGTTATACTTCACCAGGGAAGAAGAAAGGGACCAAATACCCCTTAACCAGTTATCCATCCTATGCTAATACTATTGAAGGTTACCAGTGTTTCGTCTCCAACATACAACACTAATTGAACCCTAAACTTACAGCCAGGCTATCAAGGATGAAAAGTGAATTGAAGCAATGCAATTAGAGATCAAAGCACTTGAAGATAATCATACCTAGGAGGTAGTTGATATTTCTCTAGATAAAAACATCATAGGATCAAAATGGGTGTATAAAGTTAAATATAAAGATAATGGGGAAGTGGAGAGATTTAAAACAAGATTAGTAGCCTAGAGCCACAACCAATAAAAAAAGATGGACTATCATGATACTTTTTCTCCTGTGACTAAGTTGGTTAATGTCAGGTGTATCATTGCATTGGCAACTTCCAAGGGTGGTGTATATACCAGATGGATATCTACAATGCCTTTCTTCAAGGTGACCTTGATGAAGAAGTTTATATGGAAATGCCAAAAGGCTTTAAAGGCTTTAAAGTAGGTATAGAAAACAAAGTTTACTGATTGATCAAGTCCCTATATGGACTTAAGCAGGCTTCAAGACAGTGGAACATCAATCTCGTTGCAGCCTTGCTTTATGCAGGATTTACTCAGAGCACATATGATTATTCTTTGTTTACATTAAAGAAGGAAGAAGGCATGGTTGTAATCCTAGTGTGTGTGGATGATCTTCTCATTACTGGTGACAGTATAACAATGATAAATGAAGCAAAAACAACTTTGCATTAGTAGTTTAAGCTCAAAGATTTGGGAGAGCTCAAGTATTTCTTGGGAATAGGAGTGTTAAGATCTGCAATTGGGGTCATATTAAATTAGAGAAAGTATATTTTAGAGCTCATTTTAGAGACTGGACTAGCTGAGGCTAAATGTGCACCTACCCCATTAGAAGTTAATGTCAAGCTGACCTCAGTTAATCCTGATCAAGCAACAGGTGCCACAGGCGATGTTGTTCCCAAGGACACTACTTCTTATCAAAAATTGGTTGGGAAGTTGATGTATGCAACCATAACTAGACCTGACATTAGCTATGTTGTGCAGACCTTAAGTTAGTTTATGTAACAGCCTAAAAGGATGCATTTGGAAGCTGCTAACAGAGTAATCAAATACTTAAAGGGAACAATAGGCCAGGGTATTTGGCTTAAGGCTCAGCCTACTGCAGATCTTGTATGCTAGTGTGACTCAGACTGGGAAGCATATCCAAACACAAGGAGATCTATCATAGGATATGTGGTGCATTTTGGTGAATCCTTGATATTCTGAAAGTCCAAGAAGCAACATACTATATCTAGAAACTCAGTTGAAGTAGAATATAGAAGCGTGACTTCAGGTCTAGCGGAAGTCTCATGGTTGACAAGATTATTTGCTGAATTAAATGTGTTTGTCAATAAGTCTATCACACTCTTCAGTGATAGTAAGTTAGCAATCCAACTAGCAGCCAACCCAGTCTTTCATAAAAGGATAAAACATATTAGATTGAGCTCCACTTCATAAGAGACAAAATCAAGGAAGGGCTTGTGCAGACTGTGTATGTTCCCCCAACTCATCAAGTTGCAGATATACTTACCAAGAGCTTAATTCAAGACCAACACTTTCATCTTCTAGGAAAGCTTGGTATGCTTAACATTTTGCACCCTTCAGCTTGAGGGGGAGTATTAAAATGTATATTGTAGCATTAGTTTTCTAATACAGTAAAAATAATTTTCACTATTTTACTGTTTTACTGTTTTAGCTACTCTAGTTGATTAGTTAGTGAGCAATTACACAAATTGTTAGGAGTAGTTATTAGAAGGTTCTAGAAGGTCATGTGTGACTCATGTGAGTCTATAAATACCAAACATGGTAGTCACATTATGTAACTTTTCATCTTATCAATGAAGCTAACTTCTTCTCTTCAACACAATAACCAAAATACAGTTTTTCCTTCTTCTTAAGCATAGTAAATTTTGTCCCTGTCAAGTCGACTTAGATGATTTTAAAAACTGGGAAAAGACACCTTCACTTGATGGTAAGAGTATGGGTGGAGCTAAAGTGTCGTTACAGATTTGATGAAACCATGTAATTTTGGTTTACATCTGATATTAGTCTTAAAATTCATTGAATTGTAGATTATTTTAGACTCCAATAACTTGAAAAATATTAGAATCCAAAAACCCCAAAAGCTTTATCGGCTCCATAAGATCTAGTTTCATTTAAGTAACAATTCTAGCCAACTAACAGGATCTTCTGATCAATCCTGGCTCTGTCTCCGTCTCCGAGTAAGAGATGCCCTTTTTAATAAATTAAATTCCAAATTATCATATCACCTAAAGAACACCTACAAGTACCTTTTCATAACAAGTGAAATTTACAATCTTGAAAATAAATAGGTTATATGCTGCCACCAGTAAAAGTAACAAAGCAATAAGTTAAATTCTTTGTTTTGTAAGAGGTTTTGTAAAAAGAGTTCTTTTTCTCACAAATCCCCTGCTAAACAATAAATATTCCTTGCACTTTGGGAAACATAAAATGAACCAAGATGTTTTTTTCATAATCCATTAAGATTGTATTTATATTCTGATAATTTGAAAAGTTCATAGAACTGCTGAACTGGGAAAAGTTGCAAGGGAATAGAATAGACAGAAAAGGGTTAAAAATACCCCTGAACTATCTGAAATGGATTAAAAATATCTCTCGTTAGTTTTTTGGCTCATAAATACCCATCCGTTAAATATTTGGCTCAAAAATACCCCTCCCGTTAATAAAATTCCACCAAGCATGCCACCTAGGTAAAAAAAGCCATGTGGCCATGCCACATCACCATCCACATGTAATTTATTATTTTTTTTATCTCACAAGCTTATTTTTCTACTCCGAAATTAATTTTCTATTATATAAAAAGGTATTCGATTTTGGCTCAATCGATTTAGCTTTTGATTGAAGACTGAAAATTTTAATTTTAATTTTAGTACTAGAAGTTGTGGTTGTATGCCTTTTCCAATGAAAATAGGTAGCTACTTTTCCCATTGCCCCAGCTTATGAAACAGCTAAGAACCCAATTTGCTTCAACAAAACTTTAGCTAATTTCATCTCCTCTTGTTGAATAGCTTCTGCACATGACATTAATGTGTGCACAAGTCGTACACCATTGTCTTGTGAGTCAATTAGTACCACCTTCCAAGTTAACTCAGCCGGCCACGACTCGCTTAAATAACCACCACCACCCCAGATACAAATACTTAAAGACGAAGACGGAGACACCTCTGTTGTACTAGGTTTGAATCTCTTGCTCTGTGGATTCAATAAAGGACCATCAATTTGGGGGTAAACAGCTTTACCTGGAATAGCAATTAGATCCAAATCAAAAGAGGGATCGTTATCATAAGCTTGAGTTGTTGTTGTGAGTGAAAAAAGGATGATTATTTGGGGTAAAAGGGTGTTGTGGGTTGAGTTCAGAGATCATAGATTGAAG
The DNA here is from genome assembly GCA_030864215.1 of Capsicum pubescens. Lineage (NCBI taxonomy): Eukaryota > Viridiplantae > Streptophyta > Magnoliopsida > Solanales > Solanaceae > Capsicum > Capsicum pubescens. Next base: position 203,697,738 of record CM061541.1, read on the forward strand.
CCAAGAAGAGAGATCTGAAGGGTTATAATGAACAGTATCAGAAGCAAGAAAAGTAAGATTATCAGAAGCAACACGTGTAAATAAAATTTTACACGTGGATGGTGACGTCGCATGGCCACGTGGCTTTTTTTTTTACCTAGGTGGCATGCTTGGTGGAATTCTGTTAAGGAGAGGGATATTTTTGTGCTAAATATTTAACGAAGGGGTATTTTTGAGCCAAAACTAATGAGAAATATTTTTGATCCATTTCAGATAGTTTAGGGGTATTTTTTACCCTTCTCCGAGAATAAATATAGTAAACCAATAGAAAACAAAGAGAAATATCTGACATTCGTTAGAAGTAGAGGAGTTCAGGCACATATATTAATGTTGCTTCAAATTTTAATATGCTAGTATTTTCATTATCTATTCATAAATTTTTCATCTTATACGTGTTATTGGACAAGAGGGAGGACCACAAGAACTGACCAGGTAACTTGAGTTTTGAGCTTGTTAGTCATCAATAAGACCGATGGCTAGTGAATTACTGATAATCAAAAAATTACGCAAAGCCACAACTTAAGTTTCACTTATTACACAAAATTTCAATTCTCAAAACATATTACATAAATTCAACTTTTTTTATTTCTCTCTCTAAAAGTACATATACATAACTTTACCAAATTGTTTACAATCTGTTATCCTTAAGCCTAAAATCAAGGAGTCCTAAAGTAGCAGTGACCATTTTTTAATTAATTATCATGTTTGATTCAATCTCTTTCTATGTGGCATTCAATTCTAACAAAAAACGTGATTTACAATAAATCGGGTTAGGTTTTTTTTTCGACTTCACCAAAAAATCTTAGATTCTGATTGAACAATTTCTTACATGTTTATTCATTCAATAGAATAAGTTCCATCTTTGTTTTTTCTACTTTGAGTAAAAAAAAATTCTACTTTATCAAAATTTAAAATTTTATAGAATAAATTCTTGCATGTACTTCATTCACTGATTATTACTTAGTAAATATATGATACTTCGTCTTTTAATTTAGAATTAACTCAATTAGATCATTGTGAACCAACAAATTAGATTATTGGGTTTGTTCTCGAAAAATTTAATTACGAGGATCCTAATTTTGTTGAAAACAGAGCAAAATATCGTAACGACCACATTAAGATGAAAAAGCTCAGGAAAGCTCCTGATCAAAGTTCAACAATCAAATCGGAGAATCCTCAAAAAAGACAAAAAAAAATGATACTGCACGGCCACGTCTATCAAAGATTTTTTATTTTTTTGATTTGACTATGATTGTTTTTCGTAATGAAATGTTGTTGTTTTTTTCAAGTAATGTGAGGGTATTTGATTTTTATTTTTAAAATATTATTGTTAGTTGTGTAGCATATGTGTTTTTTTTTCTGGAATGTGATGATTTATTAGTAGTTGACAGTTCATATATACATAACAATATTTATGTATATGATAAACATATATATAAATAATGTTATGTATATGAACTAAACTGATATGTTTAGTTTATATACATAAATATATAAATAAGTATTTTATGTATATCTAATAACTGTATTTGTACATCTCATAAAGTTTTTATGGTATTTTAGTATGTTTCTGTATGATTTTATTTGATTTTGGCTCAAGCTATATAAATATAGTCAATCACCTGAACATTACTAGTATTGTGAGGTGTTTTAAAATTTTATTTTTGAATATGGTTTGTGCAGCATTTGTGTTATTTTTTTCAAGAATGAAATTGTTTATTAGTAGTTGGCAGTTCATATACATAACATTATTTATGTATATGTTTATCATATACCTAAATAATGTTATGTATATGAACTAAACTGATATGTTTAGTTCATATACATCTCAGAATGTAATATACATAATTAATTTATGTATCTGTGCTACACTGATATGTATAGTCAACATACATCTCATTAACTTTTTTATGATTTTTTTGTATGTTTCTGAAGGATTTTATTTGATTTAGTTCAAGCTATACACATATTTTCAACCTCCTGGACATTATGATTTTTTTTATTTTTTCAGGGTTTGAAATACAGGATAAAACAAGTCCCTGCGCATTTATTGCATTTTGACAGTTCATGCATCGTGATTTTGGAGAAGATATCAAAAATTATTTGGGCGAAGATGTACAAAATTTATTTCGATAATTAATTTTTAAAAATTTTCTCGAAATGCCTAATTATAATTTTTAGGGACAAATTTTAAAATGTTTGTTCATGCTTAAGATAGAATAGGCCTGATTGTATGGTTATAGTATAGCGTAGGTTGGTCACCGTATTGTGTTGAAAATACTAGTTTTTTTTTAGTATATAGTGAACATATTTATCTTTGTGGGAATACACTGGGTTTGTTATTGTTGTATAATGAACATGTTTACGTTTTGTTAATGAACATATTACTTCTACGTCGTTGTTTTGTCATTTTACATAATGATGCTGATTTAAACATTTATGTTATATGTCAATACTTTATTAGGGCTGAATACATATACAGGCCGCTCAACTATTCGACTTTTCCCGTATCGACACCTCAATTAAGCCATGTACCTATTGAATCCTTTATTCCTTCACAAAACGTATCAATTGAACACAATCGCTGACGTGGCACTGACATGGCGTGGCATGTGTAACGCACTCTCCAAATGGAGAGTGAGAAGCCATAATTAATCAAAAAATATTAAATATAAAAAATTCCAACCAATCTAAAAAAGACACATAAATAATTTTAAAAAAAATAAAAAAAATAGTCACCATCTTCATCTTCTTCTCCATTAATGGCTACAACCAAGAAAAAAAATATCAATTCAACACACACTCATATACAATAAGCAATAATAATAATTTATTTTTGACGGAATACATATCAATTCAACACACGCTCATATATATATATATACAATAAGCAATAATAATAATTTATTTTTGGCTCGCCGCCGTCGTTCCCGCCGGTAGAATCGGAGCTCCGTTTATTTCCGATGCTGATAATATTCACAGAGTTTTTGAAAAGCCCAAATTCCATACGAAACGACGACGCTACACTGTTTGCCGATGTAATTTCTTCCATACCCACCGCCGGCATCTGGTTCACGTCGAATTCCCTCGCCGCCGGTAACCCACCGTTACCGAAAGAACCATTTTCAAAACTCACAAATAAATTTAACATTAAATTTAAACTAATTTATTTTAATCGAAAAATACTAATAGAATTTAGAAAAATAATTCTTGGAAAATGAAAGTCATTGTTGGATGGAGACTTATAGACTGAACTCAAATTTTTTTAGGAGATAAGTGAAGAAGACGGAGGTTTTTTTTTTTTTTTCTTTTGTGTGTTCAACAATAGAGAAAACATTATTTGGAAGGGAAGAGGGGGGGAGGGGGAGGACGATGTAGGTAGCTTGGGGGGGGGGGGATATTAATGATTTTTTTTTAAAAAAATAGATTTAATTATATTAGAAAATTATTTTTATAATTATTTTAAGTTGAAATGCCATGTGTCGTTATTTAATTTGTCGCTTTGCCACATCATCAGCGTGTGTATTACATGCATTTTACATTTTTTGCCACGTCAGCAAATTGGGCTCAATTGAAATCATTTGTGAAAGAGTAAAGGGTTCAATAGGCACCTGATTTAATTGAGGTACTTATACGAAAAAAGTGAAATAGTTTAGGGGTCTGTATATGTATTCCGTCTTTTATTAGGTATAACTTGTGTGTATTGATTTTTTTTTATATTTAAATAATGTATATAGCTTCATACATTTTGAAGGTGTGTTGATACTTCATATGTATATGTATTTCGTATACATAACATATATGTACATAACACTATATCTAAATTGTTCAAATACACAACAGATTGATATATAAATACATATTAATACAAGTTTCACCAGTCAAATATGTATGTGATACGAGACATTTGTTAAATATCCTCATGATAATTAAGTTTGTAAATTAAACATTACAACACACAAGAATGATATTTTTGAAAAACACTTAAAAATAATATATATGTATGTGGTACGAGACTTTTTGTTAAATGATGGATAACGTATAATACTTACATATGTTGTTATATACATAGTTATGGATAGTGATGTATATGTTTATATATACATTGTTTTGTTATGTATATATTGGTATAAATAATTACAATACATAACAAACTGTTTTATATATATTTTCATATACATAATAAATCTGGTTGTTAACGTTGTCCTGTGATATTCTAGTATATCTAATTTGTGTTGGTTTTGTTAACAACAACATATACAACAAAATAAAATTGAAAATAAATCAAACAAAGATGTTAAAGTGAAGAAATTGATATTTATTCCTTCGCGATAATATCCAACTTAAATTGTTCAACAAAACATTATATAAAAGTAGAAAATGATAATCGAGTGATTAAACAACATAAGTAGAGGAAAATTTTAAGTTATTACTCCTTTGAAAAAAAAATTACAGGAACATCTATTGTGACCCTCATGCCTGCATCGTCCACAACAATTTGTGCTTGATGAAAAACTTTCTCTTGATTTCTTCTTCCTCCCTTTTTTAGGTTTTTCGATTATCTTTTATATATCAGTGTATCATCGAAGGACATAGCTAAAATAGATAAACTAAATATAATTAGTATATCCAATACTTTTAAACTTTTTTACTACATATATATGTTTGTATATACATAATTTGGTTATGTATATATTGGTATAAATATTTACAACACATAACAAGTTATTTTCGTGTTTTCATATACATAATAACTCTATATTTTTAACGTTGTCATATGTTTTGTATATCAACATATATTGATGATATGTATATGTTCCTGAATAAAGATTGTTCAACAATAAAGATTGTTTCCGAATAATTATGTATATGGTGTGTTAAAAAAATCAGACAAACATATACATAGCTGAATTTTGCAAATACACATCTTCGATCACAGATCTTTTTCACCTTTTACAAAAGGAGAACAAAAAACAAAGATATAAATATACATAAATAAAGTCAAGAAAAAAAAAACAGTCATTAAAGAGAGAATATACACAGTAATCAACTGAAGATAAACTAAAAAAAATAGAGGAAAAACAAAAAAAAAATTAAGGATTAACACATTTTTTTCTTCCTCCATTAGAAATAATAGAACACCATTTTTTCTTCCTTCAAAATTCAAGTAACAATAATAATAGAGAGAGTGAGCAACCATTAATAAAGAAGAAGCTATAAAAACAAAAAAATTCATACATAATTTTTTTTTTTTAAGCAACGAACAGAAAAATTCTTTTTCCTTTCTTCTTCGCCATGGATAGCAGTAATAACAGAATGGAGGAATTTCTCCATTAACACAAAAATCTACACCCATTAGGTTATACATATCTTGGGATTTATGTTATTTATATGAAAGTCCTCAATCTCTAATTCAGACGCAATTGCATATATCAACCTCAAACACGAAATATTCGCAAAAACAATTTTGACACTTTTTATATCGTTCTTATTCTATTTTCGAATTGCCAGACACCTAAATTCCTCCAAAAGAATGCAATATTCATCTTCTTGAATAAGAAAAATTAATTTTTTTTTCTAAAGGATGATAAATCAGTGATTAGATTGTTTGTGATTTTTATTTTTTGATTGATTTTTTTGTTTATGTAGAGATTGCTTAGACAAATCTTTTTTTATGAGGCCGCTCAGACGCTTTACGCCCAATCATTCAAGATAACGCTTGCATCCTCTGTATTACCGCGGTTGCTGGCATAGAGTTAGCCGATGCTTATTCCCCAGATACCATCTTTGCTTCTTCCCCGAAAAAAGAAGTTCACGACCCGTGGGCCTTCTACCTCCACACAGCATTACTCCGTCAGGCTTTCGCCCAGATGTATGCTATAAGGCCCCCTATTTTATCTCCCGGCTCCATGACCCCGGTTGGTTGCCGAAGATGACCCCTCGCCTTGGTCTTCAAATAAGTTTTTCTAATAGTAAAAAGCACCTTAAAGCTAAGCAAGAACAACTACCGACACCAACTCTATCTTAATGACCAGTAAAGTCCTCTCTCTAGGATATGGCACTTCACTGCTCGGAGAGGAATGAATTCTTCTCCAAATCATCTCTTCCTTTATTGTTGTTAAGAAAGAAGTTTTCTTGAAAGTAAGAAGTGAAAATGACATTCCCGGATTACTAACTGTATTTTTATCGTACTTGCACCTTGAGTTCTGTTTTCCTTTGTTATTTTGAAAATTTGAAATAGCATAGTTGTTACATTAATTAAGGGAAGTAGTAATCCATCATTAATGTGATTGCATTAATTGTGTGTTAAATAGAAGGAAGATCAATTAATTTCCTATTAAAAATGCCATAATTAAATTTTCATATACATAGGATTTTATGTATATAATGGTTGAATTATGTATATTAATCGGGAGAGAGAAGAAATTAATTAAGATGAGAGAGAAGGTAAATATGTTTAATAGGGTTAGCATTTATGTTATTTATACTTAGATAATAGCACTTCCCCAGATGCATTCAACAGAAAACAATGATAAGTTGAGAATCATTCAGCTGGCTAATCAGCATTGCCATGGTATGTTTGCCATAGAAGGTTGAACAGGAAGGGAAAGAGACTGGACAGTGCCAAATTAGTAGTCCACAAATTTCTGTGTTGCACTTGTGTTTGGAACTGGAGAGCAGTTGCACTCTTTTCACTCTTTCATTGTAGAGTGCAACCATGGAGAGTAATTTACGGTTGATAAGAAATGATTTGTTTGATCAGGGTGGTGGCCGATCCAACTTGCATGCACCTAGACTATTCCGTTGGATACCTTTTACCTCCCACCAAAGCTTAAGACAATTGGAAAGATATCTCCTAGTATTGTTTGAACCTATGGCCTCATGGTTCTATTTATTGACCACGAGGTTCCACCCATTTGGTGCAGCTGATAAGAAGTGATGTGATGGAGCCAGTGTTCAAGAATGAGCTCGCATAATCGCATAATGTGATGATGCAAAGCAATGGGAGCGCCTCGCTGCGTGTAGTTGATTCGAGCGCATCATGTTGATTTTATTTTTGGGGTCAATTTTAAATTAAAAGATAGTCACTTCGTGTTGATTTTATATTTAGGGTCAATTTTAAACTTTTGGCAAAACCTACTTACATGTTTGTCATCTGCACCTTTGAACCCACTAAAAAACATTTTAAACCCTTTGACCGTTGACTGGACCTATTTGGCATTAAAATGGCTGACTAGGACAAGGCGCGTGCTGCAAGTGGAGGTCAATTTTTTGTTATATTTATATTAAAATAATTAAAAAAATTTAAAAAAATCCTCCAACTACAACTTTTTAAATTTAAATATATTTTTAAAAGTTAAAAAATAATAAATTTTCAAAAAAAAATAATAGAAAAGACCCCTTCCCCAATCCCTCCCCGTCCATCACCCCCCACCCCGCCGCCGTCCACCAATCCCCCACCCCCATCGGCTGCCATGGCTATTGTAAAATCACAAGTGCAATTGCAAAGTGCAACTTCTCAAGCCTAAAGTACAACAATTCACAACATAAAAACAAACAAATCAACACAATCGAATTGAACTTGAGCAACTTTTTTCCAAACAAATCAACACAATCAACAAAACCAACAAGAATCAGAAGATGAAGAATCAACAAGAAACAAACAAACAAATGACGTGGTTTTCTTTCTTCTTCAATTCTCACTTCTCAATTTTTTCAAACAGACGAGAAGAATCAAATAACAAGAATCTTTCTTCTTCGATTCTCACTTCTCAATTTTTCCAAACAAACAACAAGAATCTAATCACCAGCTGTTACACATTGAGTAATCCTTAGATCTGCACACAGTTGTGTGAAAAAAATGATGGTTGTCTTGAATTTCAGGTGCAAAATCGGATAGAGCAGTGTCTTCGGCAATACATGAGTCGGAAAGAAGTTGTGAACACTCCTAATCCAGGACAAAATCAACACAATCAACTTTTTTGATTCTCACTTCTCAATTTTTCCAAATAAACAACAAGAAACAAACAAATCAACACAATCAGCTTCTTCGATTCTCACTTCTCAATTTTTTCAAAGAGCAAAAAGAATAAGAAGATGATGAAGGAAAGAAGAATCAGAAGAGGAGGGAGAAGTATAAGAAAAGAAAGAAGAAGAAACGCAAGAAGAGGATCAGTAAAAAAAAAGGGTGTGGGGGGGGGGGGAGGGAGGGTTAGTTTTTATTTATTTATTTATTTATTTATTTATTTGTGTTAATATTTAATATTTTTTATACTTAAAAATGACGTGGAACATCACATGGCAGCTGATGTGGGGCGAGTGCATTATACTCACCGAAAAAGAGTTTAAAATGTTGTTTTTTAGTGGGTTCAAGAGTCCAGATGACAAACATATAAGTAGGAGTATCCACATTACAACATGGACATAGTACAAGGGTCCATCGAATCATTTTGCCTAAACTTTTTCAAAAAAAGTCTACCTCGATGACTGCCACTGCTGCAATTTTCTTCGGTCAACTATTGCGACTTCTTCACTGCTTCACTTCAATGATGTGCTCGCATCGCTTCACGCTTCGCGTAATGCGTGATGCGGAACCTTGTCGTTTTTTTCGGCATCACGCTTCCATGAACACTCGATGGAGCATTATTACAGTTGAACTGCAATTAATCATTAAATCCTAATTCTACCTAATATTTGAATTTAGGTTTGGACTGAAAAACCTCTTTTCGAAACCAAACCATACGCTGACGCTACAAATAACTGCTTTTCAGCCACAGCCACCACCATAAACCATACTTAATCAACTGACTTCCACAACCTCCCCCACAGCTCCCACCACAGCTGCCAAAGTCAGTTTTGTACCTTCTTTCTAAACTCTGCCATAGCCAAATATACCCGCTCTCTGTTTGTCCCCACAGCCAACACCAAACTGCCACAGGACCCCTCAGGCCCTCACAACATTACCACAACCACTACCACTACTACTGTGTCATGGCTAGATTGCCTTTAACAGCAGCCTTTGCATCCCACTACGTTGCCTTCTCTGCATCATAGCTAGACTTCTCGCCTTCTTCACTGCACATGTTAGTTTCTTAGAGTTGTAAAATTCTTCACTTCCTAAATTCTTGCCACTGCCTAGGCAGGCTGCTACACTCACCATTTTTGGAGGGATAAGTAGGCTACTGCACTCATCCTGTCTGAAAGATCAGCAAGTATAAAGCTGTTGTGTTACCAGGAAAAAGCAATCCCCCCACTTCACCAGCTGATTTTCAAAGAAGATAAATGCATCTCTTGAAATCAGAATAAACAGGGAGTTGCAAACCAACATACTGCTGCTCCTTTAAAAACAGAAACTAATGTAGACTGTTTAACTAATTGCAACTTTGCTTAACTTTATCCACACAATAACATACAAGTGTCTTCTTTGATATGCAAGTCAAACCTCATAATAGGAAATCTTAAGAGTTGAAAATATTACATATCCAGGTATTAACGGAGGTAGGCTCTTGGCTGAGGAAATGTGGACAGTTCCCAGTGGTGCTTTCAAACCATGCATGGCCCACATTGTAAGAGAGCTTGAGGATGCCCTGATAGAACACAATGCGACAGAATATATGAACTATGAAGTACAGAGAGAGCATTGGATATCATTTCTCTATAGAAAGGTCCATTGACCTTCCACCAACTAAATTTCAAACAGAACCATTGACCGCTTCCTTTCAAACCCAGCTCCTCCACTGCCAAGATAATCGTTCAGCAGAAGGAATCCGATTATTGCATATATAACAGATTCAGGTGAGAAGTTTTGGAGGAAATAATTACTCCTCAAATTCCTTTAACTTTAAAGTCATCCCTTATTTATTCAGGGAGGAAGATTCTAATATGCAGTAGAGCTTCCAAATAAATGCCCCCTTGTAGTAAAATTGAAGCATAAGTTCTTTTTTACGCAAGACACAAGAGCACATGCAGCTTGGCAGAGATCACTTAGTTCACTACTCTGAATCAGTCCAGCACTGAAGCATTAATCTATCAAATCTGAAACCAAGTCCCATATAAATGAAAGGCGCACAATCCAAATTTAGGGTTCAAGCCAATATGCCAAAACAGGAACTTTTATCTATTTAATACCTGATAAGTGGCATCTGTTCTTGAAAAAACAGGATCAATGTAACCGTGTATTTTAAAAGATTGTGCAGCAATTCATAGTTTACTAAGTTTTTATCTTTTTGTGAAAACGATGGCATGGGGGTAATTTGAAGATGATATATAATGAGTTGAGACAAATTAGTACGCTCGGGTCAAAAGATAGGATATCGGGTGCTTAGTCACTGTACCCATGCAGTATTAAAGCAAGGAATCCCTCTCTCAACCCCACTTTGGAGCAATATTCAAATAGACATCCCATGAAAACATAGACCACTCATCGTTGTTGGAGGTAAAGTACATTACACTAGTAGGAGATGTCAAACTGTAAACTAGAGTTAGAATTAGAGGCTCCAAACTTAATGAACCATCAAAAGAAAACTGAAAATTTTCATTAAACTCATCAGTTTTTTATGCAATACATAAATAACCCAGCCTGTACGTAACTTGTCACATTGCGAGAGTTAGCAAAAAACTAGTTATTATATGATGAATTCTCACAGGTTATTGAGGATTAATACAACTGACTTTAACTAGATTGGAATTAAGGCATAATTGATGTTATTGTTGCAAGACTGACACTAAAATATGTTAACCAGTTAACATAAAGATGGATGAGACAGGGCAAGTTCATGCCAGTGTTTTCAGACACCATATATGTACGTCGGGTGTTAGACCTTTTTGTTTTTATTCAGCAAGTAGTATGTTAAGTTCCAGAAAAAATAAAAACATAAAAAATACAAAGGGAACAAATGAAGTTGGGACGAATAAGAATACTAATTGCACTAGGAACCATATCATTTGAGGAATGCACGAGCTTTCAGCATTCAAAGTTACAGTGATTCAAAAGCATCAATGAGGTCCAAATAAACAAGTTTCATGTCTCAGTAATAGTGAGATATGTGTGATAGACAAGAAAGCAATGTGATCAAGTTGAAGAGCTGATTACAAAGCAGCTTGATTCAAGGAGTCTCTAGACTGGGAGATCTGAGATATTTGTTTCGGATGAATTATCTCAGATTCTTTATTTCTTTTTATCAAGAGAAGAATCATCTCCGAAAAAGCAACTAGAGCTAAGAGTTATTACTATATCAATATTCCTATAAGTCCATTACAGATCAAGCACAGGTATGATCTTATAACTTTATAAAAATAAACACCGCTCAACCTACGCTAAGTGCCTGGTGGCCAGTGTGAAGACGGAAAGGAAAATGTGTAAACTCTAACAGTCAATACCCATTAACTTTCTTCTAGATAAATCAAACAATGTTACCAATAACGAACCTGGAAAATAACTGCAAGACATATGGACAGAAAGCTATTTCCTACTCATGTTTGCCCTTTCATTAAGTTAAATTCTGTACTGAAAAACAGTTATTAAAATACTAAAAGAATGAGAGTCTTGTTGGGATTAATAAGGCTTAGTTACACTTAATTCCAATTTTCTCCAGGAAATCATTCCATCCTAGTTAAAGACTTCTATGTCCAAGTATGATCTAGAGACCACTTAATTTACTTCAAAAGATAACTTTTTTAGCATTACAAAGAAATCAGAGTGGATCAAAGGATTCAACCGGCTGAGCAACCAGCTTGAGATTAAGCATAGCTGATTGATTGACTGACTGCAGGAATGAGATTTCACATGATTGTATTACATAACAAGTGAAATAGAAAAAAAAAAGGATTTGAGAAGGTAAACTAACTTTTACAAATAAAAAGCGCAACGAGTGTGCTGTTACATTTGTAGATGTCTTCAGAAAACAAAAGACAGCATAAATATACCCACCAAAAAATCAGACAAGAATTCCAAGCGGAGACAAAAACCACTAGGTGATTCTTCTCATCTGTCCTAGCCTTGGTGGACAGAGTTATCTGATATCTGGTGGGAGGTGGCTGGTATCCCGTGGATTTAGTTGAGGTGCGCAAAAGTTGGCCCGGACGCCACGGTTATCAAGAGAGAAAAAGAAAAGTCAAACAAGAAAATAAGAGGCCGAGATCCAACAGATTAAAGTTCGAAGGAGCCATATGTAAAAGGCAGGCAAGGAGATCAAAACAACATTACAGAAGGTATAAGCAACAGTTGATTCATATTAACTAGGTCAACAGATTAAGATGGTCTTGCAGAATTTATAGTAACACTTTATCCCCTCAAATTGACTTCTCATTCCTATTTCCACATATACAATCGCTATTGCGCATAAGCAATGAACCAACTCAAGAGAATAGTAACGAACTGAAAAATTAGACTAAAGAAACAGTAGATCCAATAGGTATGCAAACTTTCAGCTACTAAATTACACCAATCATTTGCAAAAACATTGCCACATATTTTAGTATCGGATTATAATGAACTGAATAGAGCCGAAATCAAACAAAGTCATTCAGCAAACCTAACTAATTCAGGATCGAGGCATATTTGATTGAAAATTTTATAAAATTAAGGTCCATTTGCACAAAACTTGCTACAAATTATTTACTATCAGAATTTAATGAACTGGATAGAGCGGAAATCAAACAAACTCATATAGTTTAACCTAACTAATTCAGGATCCGAGGCACATTTTACAGCGATTCTCATAAAAACAAGGACTTCTCACAAACATGATCTCTAAAACAAAGCAACCTATTTATAATACACAAGTAAAGTAAAGTAGCATAGCTTACAGATAAAGAGTACTAATACAATGCTGCATCATTTCAAACATTAAACAGAGCTGGATTTGCGGTCGCTGTGCTAACTTGGATTTCAAGCAATTCCAAACGACGCTCGAGTATATCAAGCTTCTCATTCAATGTAGCCAATTTACTCTTCGTCGTTGCCTCTGAAAGAAACAACAAAATCAACAGCGAAGATGTTTAAGAAATAGAGAGTTAATGGTAAAAAATACAACTAAAGTTTGTTGGGTTTTATGAGTTTTATAACTGAAATATCATGTGTTTCCTACCTAAACTATCACGACCTATTTATCAAAACATGCCTCAACTATCCGTTCTCTTTTCCTACTTGAAATATCACCATCATTCAGGTAGGAGAAGTGAATAATTGATAGTTGAGGTGTGTTTTAATAAATAGTTGGTGTAGTTCGAGTAGGAAACTCACACTGGGCGGACCTATGGCCAATTTTGTGGTGCTTCGGCACCCGTAAAATCTGACACAAACTAGGTATAATTATATAAAAATTGGTATAAGATCTAGAAAAGCACCATGTGAACCAAGAATATGGTTGGGTGCTAAGATAGCTGGGTGGTTTAATTTTCAGGCAAAACCTTAAAGCTTTGGGCATCAAGGTATGTGTTCGAACCTCCTGGACACCCATGACCCATGACCCCTAAATCCTGGATCCGACATATAACTCACACAGCTGATAGTTCAGGTATAAACTTGAAAAATTGAGATATTTTAGGTGTGTTTTTGACGCTTCACTCAAAAATAAATAAAGATGGGGTCAAAATTACACCTTAAAGTATCATGAATTTTCAAGTTTCATAACTGAAATATCATGCGTGTGAGTTTCCTACTAGAATTATCACCAATTATTCATCGAAACATACCTCAACTATCAGTTGGTTACTTTTCCTACTAAAAATATCACGTTCATTCGGGCAGTAGAAGTGAACAATTTATAGTTGATGCGTGTAGTCATACTTCATGTAGGAAACTCTAGCAACTGATAGTTCAAATATGAAACTCGGGGGACACTTTTAGGTTTTGTTTAAATAAATAAACAAAGAGGAATTTAACAAAAGACGAGAAATATACCGAATTGGACAAGGAAATCGAAGAGTTTACGGACATTGATGGAAATGTGAGATATGAATTCACGATTTTCCCAATCAGCTTGTACTGCTATCCCTACATTCACTGCGTTTGTTATTCCTCCGGCTCTTGCCATTTTTCCGATTGCGAGAGAGATCTGGAGAGTCTACAGTTCTCAGCAAATTGATTTTGCCAATTTCGATCCTTCACACTTCGGTTCTCACATTTTCTGCCTTTTTCTGTTCTTTTGTTTTTTTTAAGGGCGGAGTGGCAAATATGCCCCTTTATAATTTAGAGCAAATATATACTCTTTAAAAAAGTAGAACAAATATATTTCCGTCGTTTATGAAATGATGCACGTAGACCTTATGAACATACTTAGTAATTTCATCTGCGTTTTGTGTGAATTAATTAAATTATGACTTTTAAAATTTTTAAATTTTTAAATATTATTTTAATTTATTTATTTTTCACCTTTAATTTTATACATGTATTTTTCTTAAGTTTTCATCATTAAATATTTTTAATATTTTAAAATACTTAAATTTTGTATAATATAATGTAAGTGAAAAATAACTTTATTTTTCTTAAAAGAAAGTAGAAAAGGTTCAACAAAACTTGATTTATTTTAGTGTATATTTTTAACAAATTTTAGAGCTCAATTATGTATTCATATATTTAATCTTAATCTAATTATACAAAGTGTACACTTTTTATCTTATTTTATTTTTTCTCTCTATTTAATTTTTTAAATCTTTAATATATTTCTCTTTTCTACTTTTCTCTTCTTACTTTCATACCTCTTCATTTTCCTTTTAAGAAATATCAAATCTCATATTCTTTTTCTAATAACTCCACAACAATAAACATAGATAATCTAAAAAATTGTTATGAAATATAAAGTAAGTACAAGAAGAATAAAGAGAGAAGAGAGGAGACTTCTTTATTTCTCATAAGGATTCTGGATGAATAAATTACAATGAAGGAAAAATCTTTTTATTTATAAGGAAAAACTAACCTTGAGGTTTCTAACTTTTTCATAAATAGATATTCATTAAATGGTAAGGTAGGCATTCACTATGTATGATAAAGTAAACACTTACTATATATGGTAATATATTTATAATACTCCCCCTTGAATGTTTAATGGATAGATATGTGCCTCGTTAAAACCTTACTAGAAAAAATCTAGTGGGAAAAAAAATCTAGTGAAGAAAAAAGAGTACACATCTCTAACAATACGCATATAGACTGCCTCATTAAAAACCTTACAAGGAAAACCCAGTGGGACAAACCTCATAAGGAAAAAAGAGTACAGCACGTATTAACTCCCCCTAATGAGAACATCCTTGAACCTTTTCATCCTGATCTTGTGTATCATCTTTTGAAAATTGCAATTGGAGTAGACTTGGTGAATAAGTCAGCAACATTATCACTTGAACGAATCTGTTGCATGTTAATAGCATCATTCTTTTGTAGCTCATGTATGTAGAAAAACTTTGATGAAGTATGCTTAGTTCTATCTCGTTTAATGAATTCATCATTAAAATGTGCTATACATGTTTTATTATCTATGTATAAAATTATGGGTACATTGTCACATTTCAAACTACATTTTTCTCGAATGAGATGTATCATGGACCTCAACCACACACATTCTTGGTTCGCTTCATGGATAGCTACTATCTCAACATGATTCGATGAAGTGGCTACGATAGACCTTTGTATATCTCCAAGATATGACAGCATCCCCACATGTGAACACATTGTGTGTTTGAGATCGAAATTTATGCGGGTTAAATAAATACCCAGCATCGGCATAATTAACAAGATCAAGACTGCAATCTTTAGAATAAAATAAGATCATGTGTTTGATCCCATTTCGATGTCTCCTGGTAGGAACAAAAATATACCTTGCTAACAAATTGACTAAAAAGGCTATATCAGGTCTTATAGTATTTGCAAGATACATTAGTGTTGTGCACCAAATGCACTAAGATATGATACTTCATAACTAAGGAGTTCCTCATTCTTTTCTTGAGGTCGGAATGAATTGTTATTCAATTATGCATGTTTCTCATTTAAGCAAATATTCTATTGCTTTTGAAAACTCTCAAGAGTTTCAATAATATTCAAGCTCTAAGTTTATATAATATAAGGATTATAAATAAGTTTTCCAGAAACTTTTGTATGCTTCAAACATTTTGAATCCTTAAAAAAATCTTTCATATGAATTTTGTTAAGTGACAATATTCAACATTTCATGAGTGACATCTTCAAGTGTTTGAATAGCAAATCAAATAAGTTGTATGCTTACCAAGATGCATTATTTCATGTCACTTGATAAATGTTTCTATGTTAGCATGCTTAAATAAACGTAAAATTCAAATCCTCATAATTTTTCACAATATTGCACAAATATTATATCAAAGATCTCATTGATGATATATCATTTTATATCAGTTCACAGTGTGACATAACATTTTGAGATCTCATCACTTCATTATTTTCAGGTACTTGAACCTCTCATAAGGTTTCATGAAGTGTTATGTCGTAGGCTCTTCAAGAGCACATTGCCTTCTTATTATGATTATTTGCTCCTTATCCTTTTTAAGGATTATTTCATTTGGAACCAATTAGTCTACCACTCTTCTTGCATGCGTAGACTTTGTCCTTTAAGAACACAAAATATGAGCACTTATAACTTAAATATGATACTAAATTTGAGTCAACAAATGCTTTCGGCATTTGACTTGAATTATTTTTTGAATGAGGATATGATGATAATTCCTAACATATTTCATACCTACTTATAATCTCCCCCTTATGTTAGAAAAACTAGCATTCGTCCTCCATCTTCTTTGAGGAATCCATCTTTGTGCATTATGGTATATTCATTAACCTTATATCGCACATCAAAATTATTAGATGAAATAGTTGGTTCCAACCTTAAGTCAATTGAGAGGGAAGAAATAATCATAATTTATTGGTCTAATGTATACAAGTACTATCGTGTGCAACATATCATTATTCAGATCAATACATGAAACTTTGTTCTCATTAGCAATGGTTTAGATATTTATCGAAAGCATTCTGCCAAACCATCATCATCAAGATGAATTGTCTTGATTACACAATCTGAAAGTTATGATCTTAACTCAATTTTATTGAGTAACCAACTTTATGAATGTCAAACTGCAGGTTGACAATAAACGTAGAAGTGATCATCTCATATCGATGCATCTTGATAGATCAGATGACAGGTGAACAAATCTATATTCACCTTTTATATTTTTTTTTTTTATATTTTGAGGGATCAAATTCCAACATTAGTTGGTCCAACCAACTTATCATGAGAACAAACAACATTAGAAGTTCATGAAGAACTTTATAGTTCTTCAATACATGTTTAATATTTAATATGCACATCTTTGGAATGTCATTATCGTTCATGTCAATTTATAAACTTATTTATACTAGTAAACTTCAAGTTTACCATGATACGTGCATTTTACTTTAGTAAATTTCAGATTTACTATTAGGCAAATAAATTTCAAATCTACTACTTTAGAAGTAGATTTCAAAATAACTTTTCTCAACTATCCAACCTCTTTCGGGGGTGAGTTATGATACCATCACAATCAAGTCCACGTTTGCATTAATAAGCTTCTCATTCCCTAGGAATGAAATATAATCGTGTCTTAAGCCTATCAAATTATGATAGCTTATAGCCTCTTTTAAGATATTGCTAATTCAGGAGCAAATCGAGGCATACATATAGTTGTAAAGAAATTTTCTTTAACATATCTTATAATCATGATAAGCGTGTAAAAATTATTTCACTTTTGATGATTATTATCATATTGTCCCTCCACGCTTATATTTGTGCATTCAATCACTTGTCTTCTTTCAGACATATTATGCACTGCTATCACATACACTTCAAGAATGAAGTAAGTTGTCATATTTTAGACTTATCATTAATTGCTACCACATTCACTTCATGGAATGACGCATATTCAATGGGTTGGATTTCATGACTTTTCACTAAATACCTATTATTTTGCCTTAGCCATCATAATATCATCAGTATGGTGCATTGAGATTCAAACTCAACGTCTTATCCACATAAAGGCGTCTTAGGCATAAATCAGTGGTACTTAAACCCAATATTTTTTTTATCATGGTGCATTGGAACTTTTAACTCAATGTCTTACCCTCTTAATGAGATGAGACCTAAATTCATCATCATATCTTTTTACAATATTGTTCTTCATAAACAAATTTAAAGCATAAGTAGTTTTAAATCAATTATTTTTCCTCAAATCCAATAATAATTATATTATTAGTAGCAAAAGACAGATAACATAAGGAATTACTTACCTTTAGATTTATAATCTCACTTTATTTGACAGAGTCTCGTGCTGATAACGTATTATGAAATATAAAATACAAGAAGAATAAAGAGAGAAGAGAGGAGACTTCTTTATTTCTCATGAGGATTCTTGATGAATAAATTACAATGAAGGGAAAACCCTTTTATTTATAGGAAAAAACTAACCTTGGGGTTTCTAACTTTTTCATAAATAGATATTCACTATATATGGTAAAGTAGACATTCACTATGTATGGTAAAGTAGACATTTACTATATATGGTAATATATTTATAACAAAAATAATATTTTTAAATTTCAATATAATGTATAAAGAAATACTTAATTTTACATATAAATATGATATCAAATATAAAAAGTAGATATATTACTATATATTAATTACATAGATCGAAAATAACATTTAGTTCTTTCGTGATTTTTTTGGCTTTTCTTTCCTGTCATTTCTTTGTTTATTTTCTTCATAAAATCTTTAACAACTCTTACTCGTTAATTTAAAGAAGAAATAATTATCAATTCTTAAAGTTATTAAAAAAAGTAATGGGCAATTAACATACCCCTTCACCCTCCCCGAGAAAGTTCAAAAGACATTCTATTGATTTCAGGTTTTTATATATATCAATGGAATAATATGACAAAAATTTGAAATATGAATTTTTTTTTATCAAAGAGCTTAATTAACTGAAGAATAAATTATCAATAATATGAAAATTAAGAATCAACACAACATTACATATTAATTTACTAATTAAACCAAATATATTTTTTATAATCTTTATATTAATGGAACCTATGTCTTTGTATTGATTTCATTTTTATTTTATTATATGTTTTGATTCTTTTCATTTTTACTATACATAAGATACTAATTATTTTTCAAAAAATTTACTAAGTGAAGCAGTCCAATAAATAAAATAACACAAATAAAATATATTGATTGAATAAATGTGTAACTTAATTCATGTGAGATTTTAATCTTTTTAAATAATAAAAATAATTTTTTTTCTCCTATTTTTGAGACATTAACAGAAATTAATAAAAACTCACTAAAGGAGAGGGGAGAAAAACCATGAACATGATGTTTGTAATATTTTATAAAAGTTGTAATAATTTTTAATATAAACTAAACTAATGAAAGGGAAATAACATAAAACAAAAAAAAAGAAAATTAAATTTTGCCTTTGTATGTATAGAAATGAAAACAAGACATTTGTGATTTTATAAAGTGCTCGAATGGCAAAATTAATTCACATTTTATAAACTAAAATATATAATGTAGTCTTATTTACCTACCCAATAAAATTCAATATCATTTATAAGTATATTAATTAAGCTTAAATGATATAAAACATCTAAAATCTTAAAAAGAAATTAAAAATGACAATAAATACTAAAAGAAAAAGATAAATAAAGAAGAAGTAGAAAATAAAAATGAATATTCAACAATTTAATAGGTAATTATTATTTATAGAATGATTTAACACAATAATAATTAGTGTTATTGACAATAATTTTGTAAGTGTAATTTTTTAGGAGGTATGAATGACTTGTCTTCTTCAAGGTGGTATATATACAAGATTTGTTTATTGGTAAACTTTATAATATATTTTCTTAGTCATCACTAAAATGTAAAAAATTGATCTTCGTGATTAACTTTCAAGACTATTTCTAAGATTTTTACTATTAAAACTTTCTATTAATTTTTCTTGTCGTAATCATGAAATCTTACCTGAATCTGAACTTTGTTGACATATCACAATCAGAAAGAAGTGAAAATAAATAATTTTTTATTAAACACAAATAACACCAAGAAGAAAACTTCAACTATTATAAAACTAAATAAAAAAAAATTATACCGTGACTTTGCTCCTCGTGTCCATTCCCATCAATCCTGTTAACAAACGGACAAAAATATGTATCATATCATCAAAAGATACTACTTTAATAATCATCATAATTATATTATAAGAAGAAAAAGTAAATAAAGAAGAAGTAGAAAATGAAAATTAGCATTTAACAATTTCATGGATGACTAATTAACTATATGAATTAAGTAAATAGAAGTTGAAGAGACTTGTAATTTAAGTTGAGAATGTCAATAGGTTGATGTCACACCCCTTTTTTTTCACCGCATCCGATCCCGCTAGGGAGTTGGTTTTAGAGAAAATGGGTTTTTCCAATTAAAGTGACGTTTTGAAAAGGGATTATTTTATTTACAGAGTCGCCACTTGGAATTGAGTTTGGGTGTTCCAAGTCACCTTATTGAATCCCTATTCAAAGGAAATGACTCTTCAATTTTTTTTATTTTTATTTTTTGGTCTGCGAACTAGAAATCCGGATAAGGAGTTTTGTTGACCGAGGGGAAGGTGTTAGGCACCCCTCGAGTCCCGTGGTTCTAGCACGGTCGCTTTAATGACTTACGTCTGGCTTAAATTATTTTTTTTCGATTTATAATATTTGTTAACCTAAAAGTTATTTGCCTCCCGCTTTTAATTTATTTTTGAAATTATTTATTATATTGACGTGTGGCTTACCGATAGTAGTACTTTTCGGCCTCACCACAAATTTTGAATATATTTCTCGCGCCTTCGTGGCTCTTATGGAGCGTCCCATATTTTCAAAATCTAAATAAGCATCTAATAGGTTTAAAATCTATCCAAACCAATCCAATCGGCTTCAAACGGTAGGTTAATTTATTATAACGAATGGTCGGTAGCAGGGCTTTCCAACTTCATCGTTAATTTCCACTTGTATATTAAATATTAATTATTTAGAGACTAAGAACCTAACTCATTATTTTATGAATTCACTTCCTTACCAACGAAAATAAAAAAAAGAATACAATTTTTTTTCTAAATAAAACATTCAGACCTATCGAATAACAAAATAAATCAACTGCCAGCCGAACAATAGAATTACTAGAAACATAACTTTGTTCATAGATAATGTAACCAGATATTACATGCGTACATTGAAATGCTGTTGTACAAACATAATATCATGACTGATATAACATTAAGCTCCTCATTCACTTTATTCCTAGTCTTTTTGGCTGCTTCCATTAAGCAATTATACACATTGCTAACTTAAAGTCCCACCATCATCACTATCTCAATTTAATTCCTAATTATTAACCATTGCAAACGGACTTCACCATATTCTTCAGAGGAATCCCAATCTATATTATTATGACAGTTTCCAAATTAATTTATTAAAGATATAATACAATACTTTATATTTAAGATATCAAAAATTATAGAATTTTCATTTTTTGTAAAGCTTTACAAATGTTATGACATTCTTAAGACTAGATCATTTAGTTGGTGTACTAGTTTTTTGAAAATTGTAATATAAAAATTATTACCTTTAGATACTCTTACTCACGTATTGCCAATATAGGTATCACTTACATGAATTACTTCGAGATCAATTTGACTTATACCCTACAAATATTACGACACATTTTAACTTTTCACTTAAATTTCATATTAAATCAAATTACATTACTTGAAATTGAATTAAGGCGTAGGGAGTATCATTATTACCATCACTAAATAAATATGTTAGAACATCAAATCATCTTCCAACATTTTTTGTATTTTTGTTCTGTTGGCCGACATTCTTAATTACATCAAGGACTTAATATAAAAAAAAAAATGACAACGATTAGTCACGATGTCACACATTCACGAAGCTTACCCCAACTAATAATAATAAAAAAAAAACTATTTACTTGAACATACAATAATATATAGAACATGACAATAATTTTACTAAATCTGGTGATAGTAATTCTGACATGCTTTATACATTACATTAACATTAAATGCAAGTTAGATAGATACGTGATAAAAATAAAAAAAAACTTTATAATATACTGAAATCGAGTCTTGAATAATTGTAATATTGAATTATACAAGGGTGATTGAGATATACCTTTGAGAAGATCGATTCCAAACGATAAAATTATTGTAATCTACCGATTCTAGGAGTCACGAACTTGAAACCGTGGACGACAAACTCGAAGTTTAACTTGTCTGCTTTTTTTCTTGGTTTTCTTCTTCTCCGTATGTTTTCTTCTTCTGTTTTTTCTTCTTTTTCTTGTTTTTTTTTCCCGTATATGTTTTTTTTCTTTGCCTATTGTCCGTGTCTTTTTCTTTCTTCCCCCCCCCTCTGTGCATGTGTGCATGTGTTGTATATATAGTAGTGTGTTTGTGTGTTTGTGTCGTGTGTGTGTGTTTGTGTCGTGTGTGTTATGGGAAGGTAATGGGAGAGGTTAAGTAGAAGTGGGATTTGTGGGGTGGTTTGGGTAGTCTAGGATTATCTTTTTTTTTTTTTAATTAATATTTTAAATAAAATAAAAATAATAAAATCTATTTAAAACTAACAAAATACAAGATAAGTTAATTAGCTAGTCTTAGGAATATGGTTAAGAAATATTAATATCACAACATTCTTTATTAAAATTTGAAAAAGAAATCAAATATAATTTTAGAAAAATTTTCTTCTTTTTTTCTTTTTTTTTCCTGAAAATGAATAAACAAATAAGTAAAAAAAAAAAAAACTTATTTAAAATGTGACTCTATTTTTGTAGTTTTTTCAAAATTTTTAACGAACCTAAAAAATAAGATAAATTTAAAATGCCTAAAAATAAAAATAAAATAAAATAAAATAAAATAAAATAAAAATTAATTGAACATTAAAATGGTATAAAAATATTAGGTTTGGATAAAAAATTAGGTGTTTACAGAATGCCCCTCTTTGCTTGGAAATATGGAGAATTTCCAAGCAAAGAAGTAAACATGACTAATTTTGGCTCAACCATTTATTCACTAGTAAATAAGTAGAAAAGTGGTGTGACCGAGCCTTGGTTTTAGACATCCTACATATCTCGGGTTATAAGAGAATCATGTCACATGTAGTTCAAGTGGGTGTAAGAGTGAGTGGATGAATTGGAGAGTCGAGTTGAGGTCCCGTCGAGTTTCCGGTTCGTTGCTCCCTTTATTACATCAAAGAATGAAAATAGAAATAAAAGTACAAGATCCTATTTATTTTATTTGTCTTGATTCCCTTGCTTCAGATCCTCCTCTTGGATCTTCAGTTATCGCCTCACTTTCTTCTGGTGGGTACTTCGATCTTAAGATTTGATCTTGAAGTTAGGATTTGAGATTTGAACCTGCAACTTAGATTGAGTCATCGACACTCTACCAAAGAACAGTTCATAGAATACTTTGGGTGCTTATTCTCCTTATCAGAAGCTAAAAAGATGTCTCTTGAGATATTGGGCCGCTACAGATACAGAGTTGACTCTAACTATCTTCAACATGATCATTCTTCTATATTCTGACCGAAGATGAAATTTCATTCTTGGATAACCCTGTGCTTTGCAGAAAACCTGCAAGCCATCAAAGAAGACGAAACAAAACAAACAAAATTTTCTGCCCCAGTTTGCACTAGGAAAATTTTGTAAGTTATTAGAAAAACTATAATCTAGTTTAAAAATAAATAAATAAATAAATAAATAGAAATTTAGACTAGGAGCGCGATAAAATAAGAACTCTATTCTTAATAATGCAACCAAAGGAAGTTATGCCTAATGAATGCATGAAAAAGAATTAGGATTTTTGCTTCTAAAAATGTGACTAGGGATTGTCATACCCTATGAAGACATAAAGAAGAAAAATAGGAAGGTTTATTTCCTAAAATGTCGACTAGGGGACGACACCCTTTAAAGATAAGATAAGATGTCAACTAGGGGGTGACGCCCTATGAAGACGAATAAAATGTCAACTAAGGGATGACGCCCTATGAAGACGAATAAGATGTCAACTAGGGGATGACGCCCTATGAAGACGAATAAGATGTCAACTAGGGGATGGCGCCCTATGAAGACGAGATAAGATATCAACTAGGGGATGTCGCCCTATGAAGACGAATAAGATGTCAACTAGGAGATGACGCCCTATGAAAACGAGATAAGATATTAACTAGGGGATGACGCCCTATGAAGACGAATAAGATGTCAACTAGGGGTTGGCGCCCTATGAAGACGAGATAAGATATCAACTAGGGGATGGCGCCCTATGAAGACGAATAAAATATCAACTAGGGGATGACTCCCTATGAAGAGGAATATGATGTCAACTAGGGGATGGCGCCCTATGAAGACGAATAAGATGTCAACAAGGGAATGACGCCCTATGAAGACGAGATAAGATATCAACTAGGGGATGGCGCCCTATGAAGACGAATAAGATGTCAACTAGGGGATGGCGCCCTATGAAGACGAGATAAGATATCAACTAGGGGATGGCGTCCTATGAAGACGAATAAGATGTCAACTAGGGGATGGTGCCCTATGAAGACGAATAAGATTTAGGATTTATTTTTTTATTTTTTTTTGTTAGAAAAAAAATGCCCCAGTCTTGAATATGAGGGGTTTTATTATTATTATATTGGTACGAACTTAGAATTATAGGAGTATAACAAAAAGAGAAAATTCAAGAAAACTTAACTTTGCTATACTTGTTTTTTTTTCTTTTTTCACTAAACTTCGCAAGATTGCTTTGCTCCTGTTCACGCAAAGAGAGAAAAAAAATTGTGAGTTTTAAACTTGGTAGTTGGTTTGTGGCCTTGAATTCCTTAGAGATTTTTCTTATCTCTGCCCCAACTTGATACAGTTGATTCAACTAATTGGTTGGGGAGCTTGATTCTTTGTCTTTCGAATTATGTTGCATCTCTGTTTGTTCCAGTACGATTCTGCTCTTCATTTTCAAATGCTTCACTCGTAACACTTATCTTAACTGGATCTCTGTCCTTGTCAAGGTGGCGAACGCCCAACAATCTCTGCTCAATTTCACTGGGAGTCATGATTAATTTTGCGCGTTTTTCTTTATTTTGCATTTGGTGCGAGACTTACCCATAAAAACAAAGCGTGTAAAAATGAAATAAGGAAAAATCAAAAGAAGGAATAAAAGAATTATGTTTGAATAGAAAGTATTTCTACCAGTAAAGTAAGAAAGCTTATTTGGAGGTGTATATTGACTTCAATAACGCGTGACACAGAATTTGGAGTAGATATTTGATCCTTCGAAACTGTCTAATCTCGAATTAGGCTGCACCTTTCAATCAAATCAAATCATCTTTCTTGATCTTTGTCCTATCATGATAAACTTTGTTTGACTAAAGTTATTTCTTCTAGGATTTTCTCAATTGACCTCTCTAATTTCGATTGTCTCGTTCATCATTGTCTTATGGCGCCCCCAAGGGTTTTCACCAATAAGATTTTTTTTTTTTGATATCTTGTGGTGCCTCCATGGGTTTTCACCTACAAGCCCCTTTTTTTTTTTTCTTTTTACATATATATACAGCACACAAGGCTTGACATTCTCAAAAATTGATCGGAAGGTCTTTAATGGACAAAAGGAAAAGGATTTTTAGGATAAATTACAACTTGAGCCATATAAAAGTGACAATAGGATATATATCTCATCTTTTTTAATTATCGAGATTTTTTTTTTCTCTGGTTTCGGACCGAACCCCAAGATAGGGCTGCCTACGTATCCATTTAGGAATCAGGTCAAACGTAGTTCAATGTTAACACATTTTTTTTTGTCGGCTCCAAAGAGGGTAAGCAAGGAAAGGTAAATAAGGCTCGAAGGGCTGACAAGGGATTAATGACATTTAGTTAAGTAGAATGATGGCCTTTCGTCATCTCAACTTGAGAATGTTAAGCACAAGTGTGTCAAATATAATATCTTTTGACTGAATCGGCATTGACAGCTTTTTCTGTCATTTTTCCGTCTAGATCTGCAAGTTGCAAAGCTCCATTTGATAGTACTTGTTTAACTATGTATGGACCCTGCCAGTTTGGATCAAACTTTCCTTTAGCCTCTTCTTGGTGTGGAAGGATGCATTTTACAACAAGTTGGCCGGCCTCAAATTTTCTAGGACGTACCTTCTTATTGTAAGCTCGTGCCATCCTCTGCTGGTATAATTAACCAAAGCAAACTGCCGTCAACCTTTTTTCATCTATTAGCGATAACTGTTCTAGTCTAGACTTGACCCATTCGGTATCGTCAATTTCAGCTTCACTAATGATTCGAAGCGAGGGAATTTCGACTTCTGCGGGTATCACAGCTTCAGTCCCATAGACTAGTAAATAAGGAGTTGCGCCAGTCGATGTACGGATAGTTGTACGATATCCTAAGAGAGCAAACGGTAATTTCTCATGCCACTGTCGAGATCCTTGGACCATTTTCCTAAGAATCTTCTTAATATTCTTGTTTGCTGCTTCAACGACTCCATTTGCTTTAGGACGGTAAGGGGTAGAATGGTGATGTACGATCTTGAATTGCTCACAAACCTCCTTCATTAGATGACTATTGAGATTGGTTGCATTGTCTGTGATAATGGACTTTGGTATGCCAAAACGACATATGATGTTCGAATGAACAAAGTCTACTACTATTTTCTTCGTAACTGATTTGAAGGTAGCAGCTTCTACCCATTTCGTGAAATAGTCAATAGCGACCAGTATAAATCGATGCCTATTAGAAGCTTTTGGTTCTATTGGACCGATTACATCCATGCCCCAAGCCACGAATGGCCAAGGAGCAGACATAGGATGCAGCTCTGAAGGTGGCGAGTGAATCAAATCACCATGAATTTGACACTGATGACACTTGTGAACAAAGCGAAAACAATCTCGCTCCATAGTTAACCAATAATATCCTGCCCGCATAATCTTCTTCGCTAAAACATAGCCATTCATATGCGAACCACATACCCCCGAATGTACCTCATTCATGATTCTTTCAGCTTCCTGAATATTAACACATCTCAACAAGTTCAAGTCTGGGGTTCGTTTGTACAGAATCTCCCCACTTTAGAAGAACCCATTAGCAAGTCGCCTAATAGTCCTTTTTTGATCTGCATTGGCGTGTATTGGATATTCTTTTGACTTTAGGAAGCATTTGATATCATAGTACCAGGGTTCATTATCTGGTTCTGCATCAATTATATTGCAATAACCATGTTGATCTCGTATCTGTATCTCTAATGGGTCGAGATGCGTATTTCCTGGGTATGGGAGCATGGAAGCTAGGGTAGCCAGGGCATCAGCCAGCTCATTATGGGATCTGGGAATATGTCTAAACTCGATAGACTTGAATCTTTTGCTAAGGCCCTCTAAGAACTGTTTGTATGGAATGAGCTTGATATCTCTCGTTTCCCATTCACCTTGAATTTGTCGAATGAGTAATTCGGAATCTCCCAACACCACTAGCTTGTGAACATCCAGATTTATTGTCATATTTAACCCCATGATGCAAGCTTTATATTCTGTTGTGTTATTAGTGCAAAAGAAACGGAGTCGTGCTGTGGCGGGATGATGATGCCCGGTCGGTGAGACAAGAACCGCCCCAATTCCTACTCCTTTGGCATTGACTGCCCCATCAAAATATAATTTCCACGCATACATATCATCTTGAACTTCTTCCTCAATTGAATTAATCTCTTCATCAGGAAAATAAGTTCGCAAAGGCTCATAATCGTTGTCAACCGGGTTTTCTGCCAAATGATCGGCCAATGCTTGTGCTTTCATAGCGGTACGAGTAACATACACAATGTCGAATTCTGTAAGTAAAATCTGCCACTTCGCCAATCTGCCTGTGGGCATAGGTTTTTGAAAAATATACTTTAAAGGATCCATTCGAGATATGAGGTAGGTTGTGTAGGACGAAAGATAATGCTTCAACTTTTGAGCAATCCAAGTTAGGGCGCAACATGTCTTTTCTAAAAGAGTATATTTTACCTCATAACTCGTGAACTTTTTGCTTAAATAATAGATTGCTTGTTTCTTTTTGCCTGTGATATCATGCTGTCCTAAAACACAACCAAAAGAATTGTCCACCACTGACAGATATAGAAATAGAGGCCTCCCAGGTTCCGGTGGGACCAGTACTGGAGGATTTGCCAAATATTCTTTAATCTTATCAAATGATTCTTGACATTCGTCTGTCCATTGGATAGAAGCACCCTTTTTTAGTAACTTAAATATCGGTTCACATGTAGTGCTGAGCTGAGCGATGAATCTTCTTATATAATTCAGCCTTTCAAGAAAACTCATGACCTCAGTTTTATTCTTTGAAGGAGGGAATTCTCGAATGGATTTTACCTTGGAAGGGTCCAATTCAATGCCTCTTCGGCTAACTATGAAACCCAAAAGTTTTCCGGATGGAACTCCAAATGCACACTTGGCTGGATTGAGCTTAAGATTATACTTTCACAATCTTTCAAAGAATTTCCTCAAGTCATATACATGATCGACTTGTGTCTTGGACTTTATAATGACATCATCAACATATACTTCTACTTCCTTGTGCATCATGTCATGAAAAATAGTAGTCATAGCTCTCATGTACGTAGCTCCCGCATTCTTTAAACCAAATGGCATGACCCTGCAGCAATAAGTACCCCACGAGGTGGTGAAAACAGTCTTTTTTGCATCTGTTTCATCCATCAAGATCTGGTGATATCCGGCATAACAATCCACGAAAGATTGGATCTCATGTTTAGCACAATTATCAACAAGGATATGAATATTGGGTAGCGGAAAGTTATCTTTAGGGCTTGCTTTGTTCAAATCCCTATAATCAACACAAACTCTGATTTTTCCATCTTTCTTCGGTACGGGCACCACATTAGCCAACCGTGTGGTGTACTGAGCGACTCTGATCACGTTCACATTCAATTGCTTCATGATTTCCTCTTTAATTTTATCGCTCACGTCAGTTTTAAACTTTCTTTGCTTTTGCTGGACCGGTGAAAAATCAGGGTATGTAGGCAGTTTGTGGACTACCAAATCAGTGCTTAGACCCGACGTATCATCATAAGACCAAGCAAAAACATCCTTATACTCGAACAAAATCTGAACAATATTATTCCTGATATTTTGATCCGCATGAATACTTATTTTTATTTCTCTAACCTCCTCACCAATTCCCAAATTCATTACCTCAGTGTCATTTAAATTGGGTTTGGGCTTATCCTCAAATTGATCCAATCCTTTTTTGACTTCCTTGTCAGCTTCACCTTCATCGTATTCATCTACCGTTTGGTTTGCTGATTCGAGATTAGACAACTTTTTAGGATCTAAATGTGAACTCCATGTACATGCCATGTTATCGAAGCCAGTATTAACATAACTGAAATAAGATAAAGAAAAATAAAAATTAAAAGAGGGAATAAAAGATAAATTTACTAGAAAACTTGAATTTCATTTCATTGAATCGGAAAGGATATGAGGGTTAACATGAAAGCAGAACAACTAAACTATGTGGACTACAACCCTGAGAATAGTCCAAAATACAAAAGAAAGAAAAACGAAACAACAAAATAAACTACCAAGACTCCTTCCTTGTGGGGAGAGGAGTGGCTTCCCAGTTAGTGAGCTTGATATTTGGCCCGACGAACTTCACATTTGCATGGCTAGGGCCTTCACCCATCTGAACCATGTTTATTTCATAAAACATTTCCTTGAGACCTTGACATATTTCGTCCACATCCTTGTTAGCATATGGGTCTTGATTTTCTTCCTTTCGAGCTTTCGTGAAGGATTGGCTAATGTGTGGAACCGGACTTGTCAATTTCCAAGCCTTCTTCTTCTGCTCTTTTGCCCATTTTCTATCTGCTGCGGTAGGCTTAAATCCTAAGCCAAAGGAGTTGTGGCTACTACATGGATCTACAGGGTTTATAATTCCTTGCAGCGAAACCCCTAATCCTCTTCCCGGTTCATAACCATTTTGTAGCATTTGGCTAGCCACCATGATTGAAGTAGAAGAGAAATTAGGCCCTAGAATTGGCGTGCCTTCCACGACTTGATCAGCTGTCACAATTTTAAAGGCCTGATAAATGAAAGATTCACAACCCCCTTTTGCTTTGATACAGGGTACAGAAGGATCTCGATGTATGGGAAGGTCATCCTCTCCATGTACAATGATTTCCTGATTGTCGTGTTCAAACTTAACTACTTGATGCAAAGTAGAAGGTATGGCTCTGGCCGTATGGATCCATGGTCTTCCTAAAAGTAGGTTGTAGGAAGTATCCATGTCTATTACTTGAAAGGTGATCACAAACTCAACTGGTCCAATAACCAAAGCAAGATCTATCTCACTAATGGTGTCTCGTTTTGCACCATCAAAAGCCCGAACACATACATTATTGGATCGAATCCTATCTGGGCTGATTTTTAATTTTTGCAAAGTAGAGAGAAGACAGATATCTACTCCTGAACCTCCATCGATCATTACCCCTTTTATATAATATCCTTCGCATTTGATAGTCAGATGCAAAGCCTTATTGTGACCAGAACCTTCTGTGGGTAATTCATCATCAGTGAAAGTGATTCTATTTGCTTCAAATATTCTACGAACCATCCTTTCTATTTGACAGACCGTAGTTTCCTTCGGGACGTATGCTTCATTCAACAATTTAATCAATGCCTGATAATGTTCTTTAGAATGTAGCAGTAGGGATAATAATGAGATTTGAGCCGGGGTTTTTCTCATTTGATCGACAATGGAATAGTCTTGGGTTTTCATTTTCTTCAAAAATTCCTCAGCCTCTTCGTTTGTGACAGGTTTTTTCGTTGGCCCTTGACTATCTTTAAACTGTTTTGGTCTCCTTAATTCTTCTGGAGCATAACATCTTCCTGATCGAGTCAAACCCCCCGTTTCGTTTGTTTTTTCCATGACGTCTTTTCCTTTGTACATCACCGTGGTTTTGTTGTAGTTCCATGGGATGGTTTTCAAGCTTATCATTGGGAGCTGTGCTACGTGTCTTATGACAATTGGCTCTGTTATCTTTCTCATGTTGTTGCATTGTTGGTCGAACCATGCGGGACCACTAGAAACATATAGTTTTGGCCCATCTTGTGCTATTCCCTTTATCTTTGCAGGAACATACAATACCATCTTTTCTGAATCTCGGGGTATTATAATGGAACTCGTTCCTTTCACGATCAGTGGTTCTCTTTGCATAGACTTCAGTGCTTCACCCGGTTTTTTTTTCAAGGTGCCTATTTCCATCACTGCTTGGCTTGTTGGCCTGTAGTCTCTATCGTCAAAAATCATCCCCACGACGTGTGTGTTACTGTGATTAGGAAGTGGATTGTCGGTGTCATTCGGTGCTTCTTCTTTTTGTATTACGATTGCCTTGCTTTCGATTAACTTTTCAATGGCTCTCTTCAGACTCCAACAATTTTCGGTACTGTGACCTTGGACGTTGGAATGGTACTCACACCTTACATTAGGATCAAACCAACTTGCATTCGGATCCACTTTGAAAGGCAAAACAGGTTCAATCCATCCTAACTTGACCAATCTCCGCAACAGGCTTGTATATGATTTTCCAATTGGGGTGAAATTTTCCCTTGGCCTCTGTTCTCTTGTATAGTCTACCGGAACATATGGATTACGAGGGGCTTGTAAATTTGGCTGCCGCGGATGAAAACCTTGTGGCGTAGGTGCCCGCCATTATGGATGCTGAGGAGGTCGGGCATACGCTTGAGCATTAAGAACAACAGGTTGAGGTGTATAATAATGTTGAGGAGGGCTGGGTTGTCCCTGTTGGACATGAACGTAAGGGGAGTTCCGTCCCCTTTGGGCATTGCCCGGTCCTGATGCCATCATGGATCCTTCCTCCTTCTTCTTTCGATTTATGAAACTACCTGATCCGCTCTGAATGGCTTGTGTAGTGGCCTTGAGGGCGGTTTGGCTCACGATTTTTCCTGATTTGATGCCATTCTCCACCATTTCCCTAATTTTTATTGCTTTGGCGAAAGGTTTACCAACCGCGTCTAGTAAATGATGAAAATAATCGGACTCTTGAGTTTGGAGAAAAACGTCAATCAATTCCTGGTCCTTCAGTGGCGGTTTGACTCTAGATGTCTGTTCTCTCCATTTTATGGAAAACTCTCGAAAACTTTCAGATGGTTTTTTCTTCATATTAGTGAGAGAAGTGCGGTTAGGGACAATATCGAGATTGTCTTGAAATTGTTGTACAAAATCTTGAGCCATATCATCCCAAATGTGCCAATGGGAGATGTCTTGATCGATAAACCATTCGGAGGCTATTCTCGTCAGACTTTCTTCGAAATAGGCCATAAATAGCTCCTCTTTCCCTCCTGCTCCTCTAAGTTGATTGCAATACCTTTTTAAGTGGGCCACTGGGTCACCATGACCACTATATTAGTCGGATTTTAGGGTCTTGAACCCTATTGGTAAATGAACATTAGGGAACATACACAGGTCTTTGAAAGAGATGCTTTTGTGTCCTCCCAATCCTTGTATGTTTCTCATACTCTGCTCCAGACTCCTCACTTTTCTAGATATCTCTTCTCGTTCTTCATTCATAATAGCCTTTTCAAACACGATATGCGACTCAGGTTGATGAGTGGGCTGATATGAATTTACGGGTTTGAATGCCAATTCAGGAGGATAGACTTGATCATGATTTAGCTCGTTGATAGGCTTCTGTATCATTGATGGAGAATTTATATTAGTTGTCACGGCTGGAATAAAAAACGGGTTGTTCGTGAATGATGGATTTGGAGGACGCATGGTGGATGTGCCAGCAGCGCTAGACACATTAGCGTATGGACCAAATCCAGGCGGATAAAGTGGATCGTCGACTTGGGCTTGAGTGGAACTGGGATGATTTGCATCTGAAAGACCAGGAATCGAGGAAGGCGGAGCTTGTCCATTCGCCCAGGACTGATACATTTCCGCAATTTGTTGCTTCAATAACCTATTCTCCTCCAAAGATACGAACTCTCGTGGAACTAACTGATCTCGACCTTCTTCATTATCAGATTCTGTTCCATTTTTTTGAGTCATCTTCCTTTTTCCCTTATACCTTGTGTTGTACGGGTGAGAGGCCAGCTTAACCACAACCAACCACCTTATTCTCTCTCTCTTTGAGACAGAAACAAATATGTTAGGATTTAGAGCTTTTAAAAATATTGATATATTCATAATTAACTCAAATGTCATGCACCTAAGTAATTTTCTTCCTGAAATGGACTTAGGAAAACCCTCTTGTTTCATCCCAGCTTTGGTGAATTAATTTTTTTTCATTATTTAACGCCAACATCTTAAAATTGTTACTTGAAACTTGAAAAAAATATTTGATCGCACCCGCCGAGGGTTTCCTACGTATCATGTTTTACATGAATCAGATCATCACGTAGTTCATGGATATGGTAAATATATGTATATATTAAGAGATAAAGAGAATAAAAACTTGGAACAAATGCGAAACTTTCCATACATTTCCAACTGTTCTTAAAACAAAGCTTTAATGAAAGGAAACTAAAATTATCTAAAACTAGAACAGACTCAGAATACTGGAGAAATACTAAAAAACCTATAAAGAAACTAACTCTAAGAAAACATGGACTTTAATAATTATCATCAAGATGCCTTCCAAGGATGTCTTGCAACTTAATCCTCCCTCAGACTTGAGTAGATCCTGGATAAGGCTTTTGGCAGATGTGGAGCGAGAGCACGTGCCTGACGGCCCAGATTTTCATCGCCTTGGTGAAGATACTTAGCATAAACATTAATCAAGGTTTCACTGAGCTGAAGTACTTCTCCCCTGGCCTCGATCATACTCTTATGGTAGTTTTGCATCCAATGCTGCGTAGTGCGGACGATATGCTTTAGGTCTCCTTCTTATTCATGAAGGTCGTCGATTTGATAGTGAAGCGCCTGTCGTTCGGTCATCCACTGTTTTTTCTCAACTTCAACTTCCTTCTGAAAAGTTGTGAAGCGCCTCGCTATTTCTCTTTCCCGTTCTATGGAAGCTTTTAGCTGAGCCCAAAGCTTCGACTGTGTACTTGTCAGCAAGGCCTTCTTTTTCTCAAAATCACTCGATTGCTGCTCCATAGCACCGGTGACAATATCCAAGTCTTCTTGTAGGGCATGCATGGTAACACGGTTCTCTCTCTCAATCTCCTTACGAGCCGACCTAATTCTGGCCTCAAATCTCGCCTCATAGTGAACCAATTCTTCTCTATCCCTTTCCAAATCATTAGTTAAGACGTGCAGAGTAGACTGATAGTTCTCTTCTACCTCTCGTCGAGCCTGCTTAATTCTGACTTCGATCTCCGCTTCTCGATCCACTGGCTCTCTGGCTGACCTTTCTGGCATAGCTTTAGGAGGAGGCTGGTCATGAAACCATGACAGATACCAATAGTCTACCTCGCCCTTGTCGCGGTCTTCCACCATGTGATCGAAACCTGAAAGTACACTTCCTCCCCAAATCTTAAGTATCTCAGTCTTCCTTAGAGGGATGTCAGGGAGGAATTCGTACATGAACTCTTTCATATCCTCGACTGGCGGTATATGCTGACGTCGACCGAATTGTCGCATGACTTTTAGTGGCATGTAGGGCTGAACACCTCGGAGACCCATTAAGACGATGAAGGGTCGGAAAGTAGACATATATATCATCTCTTTTGAGGGGAACCAATGATAATTCCACACTATCTTGTCCACCGTCAACCCCTCCAAGTACTCCTTCCAAGCTCTTATTCCTTCGGGAAAGTTTTGGTCCTCCATCCTCTTCTCATGGCCATTGATATAATTATTCCATTCGACTCGAAAATCCACAACAAATGGATGATAACGAACATGCTCAAGCATCCATAACTGCAATAGAATGTTACATCCTTCAAAATAATCCGCCCCATTTTTGCACATCGTCAGGGCCCGATAAATGTCTGCCAAAATCATGGGCACAAGGGTGACCTTAGGATTCTTTTCAAAAGCGGTAATAAACGCAACCAGATTGGTGCTGATTTTTCCTCCTCTCTTCGGAAATACCATGATTCCCAAAAAAGCCACTATGAATGCTTCAAAACTGTGCTTTTCCCAGGTTCGGTAGCACCCCCCGTTGTTAAATTCTGATCTAAACAACTCGAATCCCCTTTCCTGACCATATCTTTCGTACAAGAATTCTAGACGAACCCATCCATTTTCTAGGCAGCCTCCTATGTTCTTTCCTTTTATGTGCAATAGCTCGAAAAATCTTTCGAAAGTGACATGCTTCGGTATCATGGGTTCTCCTCGGTGAAGGTTCTTTCCCTTTCCAATAAATGCTCCTATTTCCTCCAGTGTGAGAGTGAGCTCAAAGTTGGAGAATCGGAATACGTTGTTTGAAGGATCCCAAAACTGTACCAAAGATTCTATCACGTCTCTTCGTGGTTCAACACTCAACAGACTCCTTAAAAATCCCAAGTGTTTATATACTTCTCCCTGTCTATAGTCAGTCATATTGTTATACCATATCTATAACAACTTTGGAATTTTATCCAACACCATGAAATGGGGTACTTCATCATCCCTCGGCCTCCTGTCACTTCTTCCGAATGAGTTCATATTGCCCTATAGGATAATGATGGCAAATAAGAATTCTATTTTAAACATCCTAAAGCAAGAGAAAAATAATTTTCGAAAGAAGTTGACGGAACGACATGGAATAAGATTTCAAAATGAGCATGAGAAAATAATAACTGACAAAACAGAAAGTATCCAATTCTTCTAAAACATCCCAGAGTAGAGATAATAATTTGATGACGTTTGAACCAGACACATCAGAAATAATTAAATTATTAAAACAAAATAGTGGACCAAATTATTTGACAAAATTTTAATTGTGTTTGACAAAAATGGGCTCTATGATATTCCTAAGAGATTTTAAAACCAAAGAAGATGGACATAACGAGACCACGACGTTAAAACCACTTAATCTTTTCAGAAAAGTTCTATGTAAAAATATTATGTATTTTCTAAAATAAACCCTTAAATTTTTTTTTATTTAACCCTTTCAGATCAATTAATTCACTTAAAAGCCGGTCCACATTGATATGGTATTTCCTATAATGCAACAAGTAGTGCATAAAATGTACATGATGGTCTCAAAAGGTGACACCTGACCTAGACGGACCCGACCCCCGGGTCGAGCCCCACTAAGTCAAAATTGCACGTGATACCAATAAAACGCAGTCTATTAGGGATAGCCATGTCTAAGTTTCAGTTATGCTAGGTCCAACCTGGTGGAGTTAGGTCTCTAGACTGGCTGTAAAACGAGCGGACAACTCGAGTCGGCAAGGGTCAGCTTTACCAGTAGCAGGGCTTTCCGGCCTCACTGTTGGTCCCTTCCCATCATAAATTATGGGTGACTATAGAATCCTTCCCAGGAGCGTTGCCGCATCTCTGGTATCTCAAGTTCGGGAGCGAATACCGCATCTCCGAATATACAGTATCTCAGAAGACCTAGATGGGTGCGCGAGAGAAGACAGTTTATATTGCAATTCAAACAATATCAAGGTGATAAACATGTAGGCAAAGAACACATTTAGGCCAACAATATACATTATAAAAATTAAATAAAGCCAAACAAGTCAATATAAAAGCTCGAATTCTGATTAACTCCCCAGTAGAGTCGCCATCTGTCACACACCCTGTTTTTCACCTCATCCGATCCCGCTAGGGAGTTGGTTTTAGAGAAAATTGGTTTTTCCAATTAAAGTGACGTTTTGAAAAGGGATTATTTTATTTACAGAGTCGCCACTTGGAATTGAGTTTGGGTGTTCCAAGTCACCTTATTGAATCCCTATTCAAAAGAAATGACTCTTCAATTTTTTTTATTTTTATTTTTTGGTCTGCGAACTAGAAATTCGGATAAGGAGTTCTGTTGACCGAGGAAAAGGTGTTAGGCACCCCTCGAGTCCCGTGGTTCTAGCACGATCGCTTTAATGACTTACGTCTGGCTTAATTTTTTTTTTTTCGATTTATAATATTTGTTAACCTAAAAGTTATTTGCTTCCCGCTTTTAATTTATTTTTGAAATTATTTATTATATTGACGTGTGGCTTACCGATAGTAGTACTTTTCGGCCTCACCACAAATTTTGAATATATTTCTCGCGCCTTCGTGGCTCTTATGGAGCATCCCATATTTTCAAAATCTAAATAAGCACCTAATAAGTTTAAAATCTATCCAAACCAATCCAATCGGCTTCAAACGGTAGGTTAATTTATTATAACGAATGGTCGGTAGCAAGGCTTTCCAACTTCATCGTTAATTTCCACTTGTATATTAAATATTAATTATTTAGAGACTAAGAACCTAACTCATTATTTTATGAATTCACTTCCTTACCAACGAAAATAAAAAAAAGAATACAATTTTTTTTCTAAATAAAACATTCAGACCTATCGAATAACAAAATAAATCAACTGCCAGCCGAACAATAGAATTACTAGAAACATAACTTTGTTCATAGATAATGTAACCAGATATTACATGCGTACGTTGAAATGCTGTTGTACAAACATAATATCATGACTGATATAACATTAAGCTCCTCATTCACTTTATTCCTAGTCTTTTTGGCTGCTTCCATTAAGCAATTATACACATTGCTAACTTAAAGTCCCACCATCATCACTATCTCAATTTAATTCCTAATTATTAGCCATTGCAAACGGACTTCACCATATTCTTCAGAGGAATCCCAATCTATATTATTATGACAGTTTCCAAATTAATTTATTAAAGATATAATACAATACTTTATATTTAAGATATCAAAAATTATAGAATTTTCATTTTTTGTAAAGCTTTACAAATGTTATGACATTCTTAAGACTAGATCATTTAGTTGGTGTACTAGTTTTTTGAAAATTGTAATATAAAAATTATTACCTTTAGATACTCTTACTCACGTATTGCCAATATAGGTATCACTTACATGAATTACTTCGAGATCAATTTGACTTATACCCTACAAATATTACGACACATTTTAACTTTTCACTTAAATTTCATATTAAATCAAATTACATTACTTGAAATTGAATTAAGGCGTAGGGAGTATCATTATTACCATCACTAAATAAATATGTTAGAACATCAAATCATCTTCCAACATTTTTTGTATTTTTGTTCTGTTGGCCGACATTCTTAATTACATCAAGGACTTAATATAAAAAAAAAATGACAACGATTAGTCACGATGTCACACATTCTCGAAGCTTACCCCAACTAATAATAATAATAAAAAAACTATTTACTTGAACATACAATAATATATAGAACATGACAATAATTTTACTAAATCTGGTGATAGTAATTCTGACATGCTTTATACATTACATTAAGATTAAATGCAAGTTAGATAGATACGTGATAAAAATAAAAAAAAAAACTTTATAATATACTGAAATCGAGTCTTGAATAATTGTAATATTGAATTATACAAGGGTGATTGAGATATACCTTTGAGAAGATCGATTCCAAACGATAAAATTATTGTAATCTACCGATTCTAGGAGTCACGAACTTGAAACCGTGGACGACAAACTCGAAGTTTAACTTGTCTGCTTTTTTTCTTGGTTTTCTTCTTCTCCGTATATTTTCTTCTTCTATTTTTTCTTCTTTTTCTTGTTTTTTTTTTCCCGTATATGTTTTTTTTTCTTTGCCTATTGTCCGTGTCTTTTTCTTTCTTCCTCCCCCTCTGTGCATGTGTGCATGTGTTGTATATATAGTAGTGTGTTTGTGTGTTTGTGTCGTGTGTGTGTGTTTGTGTCGTGTGTGTTATGGGAAGGTAATGGGAGAGGTTAAGTAGAAGTGGGATTTGTGGGGTAGTTTGGGTAGTTTAGGATTATCTTTTTTTTTTTAATTAATATTTTAAATAAAATAAAAATAATAAAATCTATTTAAAACTAACAAAATACAAGATAAGTTAATTAGCTAGTCTTAGGAATATGGTTAAGAAATATTAATATCACAACATTCTTTATTAAAAGTTGAAAAAGAAATCAAATATAATTTTAGAAAATTTTTCTTCTTTTTCTTTTTTTTTCTTTTTTTTCCCTGAAAATGAATAAACAAATAAGTAAAAAAAAAAAAATTTATTTAAAATGTGACTCTATTTTTGTAGTTTTTTCAAAAATTTTAACGAACCTAAAAAATAAGATAAATTTAAAATGCCTAAAAATAAAAATAAAATAAAATAAAAATTAATTGAACATTAAAATGGTATAAAAATATTAGGTTTGGATCAAAAATTAGGTGTTTACAGTTGAGTTTTCTTGTAACTCATTAGATATAATTATTGTAATAAATATGACCGTGTTTTAATTAGTAAATAAATTGATTAATTAAAAAAGAATGGAAAAAATTCAAAAGAATGACAAAAAGGATAAATATGATCCTTGGTCAAAGAGAGGTGTCAGATCATCTTTCCTATAACACTCTTTATATTATATATAGACTAGTGAAATTATCCTCGCTTTGCGCAGTTATATTATTAATAAGAAATTAATTGAAAATACTGTTCACTCAACTAATTAAACTAATAAATTTAAAGGTTGTTCGTAGAAAGGTCTGACATCATCTTGTAATATATATATATATATATATATATATATATATATATATATATTATGTTTTAAAAATAACTTTTTATCAATTTCATGTTCATTTTGAAAAAAGATACAAATGCTACTATACGATATCCTACTTAAGAAAATGACTGAATATTTCTTTTAATTGTTGTATAAATAGTTCACAATACTCATAATTAAGATTTCTCTTAATAATAATCTCTAAATGTTATCATAAGTTAAAAAACAGAAAATATATGCACTATTAACTATGTAATCCTAACACTTTGCAATTAAAGAGAATGAATATTTATGTTTACTAACAATTTGAATATCAAAAATAATATTTGTAATGGACTAAAAGTCAAATTTCTCTAGTACAAAAGGTGTATATAGCCGCAGTCATATTTGTTTAAATTAGATCAGGCCAAATCAACCGTCGTATAGCAAATAGTAACAACTAAACATCTCTTCTTTTAGAATTTGTCGTCTAATTGAAGTAGAAAATGTTGCGGCAAGTGATGAGTAGGAGCTACCTTTTAATCAGTACACTGCTTACTCAAAACATTGTCAATATGATAGAGAAAAATAAACACTGTGAAGAACACTAAAAACTTCATCGATCTCCTCATAAAAATATGAACTTCATCAGAATTCTAAGACGAATGGTTAGAGCTTGAAATGCGAAGTTTAAAATAAAAAATTTAAAACTTC
This sequence comes from Capsicum pubescens, assembly GCA_030864215.1. Taxonomy (NCBI): domain Eukaryota; kingdom Viridiplantae; phylum Streptophyta; class Magnoliopsida; order Solanales; family Solanaceae; genus Capsicum; species Capsicum pubescens. The sequence goes on from CM061541.1 coordinate 203,738,240, forward strand.
ATTGATCTCCTCATGAAAGTATGAACTTCATTAGAATGCTAAGATGAATAACTAAAGCTTAAAATGCAAAATTTAAAATAAAAGGTTGAATACCTTATTTCTGATTGAAGAAATGGATGATGTTAGTCCATATTATCAATATTTGTTGCATTAACAAATTTCCTGCAAATTTCATACAATAAAAATAAAAATAGGATTCACTAACACAAAATTAAACAAATTAGACGCATGATAAAACTCAAAAAAAAATAAAAATAAAAATAAAAATTTAGAGATTGAAAACATAATTTGACATTCACCCATTACCTATAAATAAAAATTCAATGTGAATTTATGAGAATAGAAAAAGTGTGGGAGGTGAAAAGATTGTAGCTCACATGAATTATAACATTCATTAAAATTCAATAAATACATTAAAATATGTTTAAGAGAATTTAAGAGGTATCTTTTCTGAGGTAGCTTTTGAATTTTTTAATACATAATATATTAATTTAAAAGAATAACAACTTCAAAAAAATGAGATAATAGATAAATAGAAATGGAGGTCATAGAGAGGTGCCACATCATCCTTTCTATGACCTTCCTTTATATTATATATAGATTTATATTTTTTAATTAAGTAATGTTTATTTTATTTTTTAAAATTAGAAAAAGACAAATGATAATACAAGTATTTTAAATTAAAATACAATTTATTTTGATAGGTAAAACGATGTAAAAAATACAGTTTCATCTAACTGATCAAAAAAACATTTTTATAGAAAATATAGATAGTTATGCAGGTACTGCATAGTCAGGAATACGAGTATTTTAATTTTCATCGAGTGTTTCTTAAATTAAAAATATGTGGATTATTATTTTTATTTGAATCACGTGGGTTGAGTTAGTTAGAAATAAATATATTTATCTATTATTAAAAGTAAGAAAAATATTATTTAATTAAACAAAAATAAAAAATTGTAGTAAAAAGGATATAACTGCATCATTTCATAAACGACATGGTATATTTTCTCCACTTTTTAACAAAGAGTATATCGGTTCTATATCACAAAATTGAGGAGTATATTTGCCCCCTTTTTAAAAAAATAATAATAGATATAGTCATGTTTTATTGCAAAAATAGAAAAAGTAATTTTGTTTTCAAAAAGAAAAATGATACTTGAATTGTGGAGTTGCTTTGTAAAATAAATTCGACTTATTTTTAAATTCTTATGAATAAGTTGGAGTGAAAATAATTATTTGTTATTTTTTTAAAAGATAATATATTATTATCAAAATGTTTTTTTTGGAGTTCAAACTTCAAATCCAAGAAAAAAAAGTGAAATTTTCATCCCAAACTGGCTCTTTAATTAAAGGTTCATGCTTATCTTTTTTAGGTTAAGAAAAATGATGGAATTGGAGACAGTGGAGACACCTCCTTATCTTTAAAGGCAAGCATCTTTATATTGCAAATTTCTTGGTATGTTATGTTTGTTTGATAAACTTTTTTAGTTTATTGTCAAAAATATACTCCGAGTATCTTTTCTTTTCATAAAATATAGTACTTTCATGCTTAGTGTTTGACAAATACTTCATTTAAGTTTTAAAGTAAAGTGTCAAGTGATTTTTTATAGCTAACTTTATTCATCAAATTAAGATATTTAATTTCACGATTTAATAAAAAAAATGATGATTTGATGCAAAAAGTGATAGAAAATGACTTTCAAGCCCATTTTTGTCTAATTCGGGTCAATTTTGGGTTAGAAAGTGCAATTTCGATTCAAAAGTCAATTTCACACGGTATAAATACACCCTAAACACATTTTTGGACGGTTAAGCTAGAGCACCGTGGAACAGATTCACAGTCAGTTTATTTTTTTTTCCAATTTTCATAGTTGTATATTAGTTATGACGTGTTTTCACCATGAACATGAGTGATTAGTTTTCTTTATTCTCGGGTTGGAGGATAATCTATAAATGTTGTAGTTTAAAATTTACGTTGAACATTTTGATTATCACCACTGGTTTAATTGGCTTATTATTTTATGTTGCACGTAATTATTTAATTCTCTGATCACCAATTGAATATTAATACTTGTCTATGTCTAATATACTTGTCTAGTTTGAAAAAATAATGGATAATTTATTATTTTTTAATCTATTTTATCCTTGTAATTAAATATTATTCATCGCACAATGTATTTTTCAAGACATAAAATTTATTATATTCAAAGGTGATATAGTACTCCCTCTAATCCAAAATAAATGAATTGTTGGAATACGGTTGTTGGACAATAAAATTTCGTGACCGAAAAATAAATAATCGAGACAAAAAAATATTGCAACAATCGTTTTATTGATTTCAATATGTGAGCGTTACAATCTCTATAAATCCCCTGATTCACCTTTTTTAGATATAAATTCAAGGGTTTCGAGCTTGATCTTGAATTTGAACTTGATTTGTTGACTTGATGGATTTGATCCCGAGTTATGCTTAAATTCAAGTGTTTTTGGACTTGTCCTGGAATCTTGTGGTCTTGATCTTGAATTTTGATGAACTGGATTTGAATGCTTGAGCTTTGTAGAGAAATTGTGGTGTTTAATCCACGAGCTTTCTCTTGCTTCTTGTTAGAGTTGTTCCTTCGCTTTTCAGAATTGTGAGACCGTATTTGTAGTTGTAGGAAGAAAAGAGTCATGGTGAAGGTGAATTTTCCTTTACCAATCGGATTTAAGTGACATGACTCCTTTTATGTTTTTTTTATTTCACTACGCTTGCTGCATCATTTTGACATGTGGCATGGTCCTATTGACTCCTTCACTTGACTTGGCATGCCACGTCATTCGACATGTGACGCTTATTTGGGCCTAGAATATGACAATATATTGGACTTAGCAAAGTGGACTCACCATTTGTAGCTCAAATCAATGGGTTAGCCCAATAAAAATTGGACTTTAATCAAAGGAAAATTTTTTCAATTTGAAAAAATTACAAATATCCCAACTTTTATCAATTTGGGTCAAAAATTGAGATACATCCTAATAAACCCTTTTTCTCGCTTTTAACTTTAACAACCGAACTTCATTTTCTTTCTCCATCAACGACAAAACTCTTGGTGCAGTTTCATCTCACAATTTTCTCCTCTCCTTCTTCATATTTTTGAAGTAAGGTATCTCCCTCCTCTCCAAAACTTCAAATTCATCTTCATTATCTTCTCATCATATTCAACAATTTTTATCAAAAATTAATTTAAATCTTCATCACTTTAATTTTTTGTTACAATATCAAGTTTACGATGGATCTAGATTCTATACCTTCGTTTAGCCTTCAATTTTTGAATTGTGCAAGTTTTCTCAATTTTAATCTTTAATTTTCATCTCAACAAATTCAACAATTTCTCTCAATTCTCAAAAAGTTCATACAGTATTAAGAAATTTTGTCGTCCCCCTCTTAATTTCAACTTCATTAACATCTTTTTAGTGTTTTTGATAATATTTTTGAAGATTTTTATGAAAATAGATCTAAACACCGCAACGATTCAGTAAAGATGAAGCAGTTGCATCAAAATATGACAGTAAAATCAAAGAAAAAGAAAGTTGATGATGATAAGAAAAGAGAATCTAGCACTTATCCAGTAAGGATAAGTTTTGTAACAAATATTTTAGTTTAGTTTACTTGCATCTCTTTTTAGCTGAGATTATTAGATGAAGATTATTATGCATCTCTTGTTATATTTTTTCAGATACAAGTGCTAAATTATATATACGTTGTTATTTTGTTAAAGAAATAAGTATTGAATTGTGTATCTGCTGAATTAGTGTTTTTGTATCTCTTTTAAGTCGAGAATATAACATGAAAGATAATTATGTATCTGTTGTTATATGTAGTCAGATAAAAGTACTCTCTTATTCATTCTATGTATCTTTTATTATTTTTATTTCAATTACATATGCAGAATAATGTATCTCTTGTTATTTTTAATTTTATAACATATGCGGTACTTGTATCTTTTGCCAGTTAACTCTTATCTAATAAAGATGCAGATACTTGTAACTAATATAAATTAACATCACTTTATTATGTTACACACCCATGTTATTATATCTCATACATTTATTTATAACTTGTGCAACATCTTGATGTCATTTTTTACTATTTGTGAAAGAAGTATAAGCATTAGTTATTTTAAAGGAGGTATGTCTTTCTTTTTTGCAATTATGGAGGTGTAAAAGCGGAGAGTGAGTATTTTAGTGACAATGAAAAAATTTCGAGATCAAAACGCAATTTCATACCACCTGAAAAAGACAATATGGTTACTGTTGAATAGTTGTAGTTTTGTTGGTTATGTCCAACTTTGAATCTAAACTTTCATTGATTATTAAAGTTTAGTAAACCTTTGATGATGTTTTTGGGGTGTTGTTTAAGACAAATACTTAGTGTTTTAATGATAAAGTATTTCTAATTCAGGAGTTATTTTAACATATTTTATTCCTTTTATTGATTAAGCTCAATTTGAATTTGTTAGAGACAAAGTCATGTTTAACTAATGAATGTTTCAGGTACATTAGTAAATAGTTATTTATCAGGTACGAATATGTATCTGCTAAACATGAGTTATTTACATGAAATATATACAATCAAAAAATAGTTATGTAACATATATGTCTTATAATTTAATTTAAGTATCTCAAATATAACATGTATGTTATATCAAAATGTACATTGTATTTCAAATAAATATTTTTATTGTACTGTAAAGCAAAATACTTTTCTTGTATATTAAAATAATATAGTTTTTAATAGAAAAATTCAAGTAACTAGTTAATTTCATTACAATTCAATAAATCGATGTTTAAAGTTGAAAAAAATTATGTATCTCGTACAATATATTTTCTTCCTTAATCATAAACAAAATATACATACGGTGACGAAGCACTAACCTACCAGAAAACAAACAATGTATTAATCTGATGTCATATGTAATTTATCAACAAATGTATCTCTTATTAAGAATCATATGATGATTTTTAATTTTACAAAGTTGTACTACGACATGTAATATAATGCAAGTTATCCATTCAAGTATACCATTATTCTTTGTTTATGACATTCATCAATATTTTTCATTATTCAGTTTAATGCAAAATGTAACTCATAAATTATATTTGATGCATAATTTTAATTATGTATATCCTTTTTGTTCTAGCCAATGCATTATGTATCTCTATCAAAATAGTTTAGAAATGAATGTATCTCAGTAATCAAAATTATGTATCTCAACTTCAATATTATGTATCAAAATGTGAGATACATACTTTTGGCTAAAACATTTTAATAATTTTATATTTTTGACTAAATTCATTCAACAAGAGATGCATAATTGCTCTAGTCTTATCCTCAAATAACATCTCACTTTCATCTTTATCGATGATATCGATGCACAGAGGGTACATCCTAATACCTGACACACTTTTCTTAACCACTGCATATAGCTTGGTTCCCATATCATCATAGATCAACAAGGGAGATGAATTTTCTTCAATAATATACCGGGTTTCAATTTTCTTCTTTGTTTCATCGATTTTGAGTTCCACAATAATTATAGAAATTATTTTTTCATATGTTTTATTCTCTCCGATTACTATGCAATCAATCTTGTATCATTTTTACTTGACATCAAACAACCAAACACCAAAATATCATAATAACATCGAGATATCCATTGAGAATCATTGAAAAAAATCACAAAAAAATAGAGAAGAGAAGAAAATATATATTATGCAATTTGAACTGGAAGAAGAAAAAAAATCACAGAAAAAAATAAGAAGAGAGGAGAATATTGATTGTACAATTTGAATGAGGAGAAGAAAAAAGTCTCAGAAAAAAATAAGAAAATATATTTTTTTTGTCAGCAAAATGATTATGGAAGTGAATTTGTTCAACATTGAAACTAATTACAAAATATTATTTTTATGGGATTTTCTTTAGTTATGTAGATGATTAGTCGAGTTAATTGCTAATTTAATGATTTACTATCTGTTACATTCCTTGATTTATGCTATAGTTAAATAATAAGATGTATCATTAACATATATCTCATTTACTTAATATGTATCTGAAATCACAACAAAGGAATTTTATGAAATTTTAAAAAAAATCGGAATAAAATGTAAATATGGATAAACATGTTGGGATTTACGTAAATTTTACTTAATTAAATCAATACATATTTGAACTTAAATAATTAATCCAATTATATTAATCCACAATAATTATTTGAGACTAATATATTTTGAATTTAATATAATTTGAATTTCGTACAGATTTTAATTTAATAAAATTTTACTGCCCACAAAATGCCCCCTACTTCAAGGTTGGTCGAGTGTATACTTTAGAGTCTAGACTTGAAGTATGATTATTTAAACATGCTTCCTTAGTGCTTCAAAGAATTTCATACATATGAACACTCCATTTCATTAGTTGAGAAAATTTAAAGCTGACCCATGCAATTTGCATATTGATATTGCCTCTAAAAAATTCTCTTTTTTTCAGTCCCGATTTATTTTATAAATTTCTAAGCATAAGATCCAATGGTGAGACATGATATCCAACTCGAATAATGAACTTCTTAATAATGTTCACTTCTAGGATATCTTGATTTTATCCAATTCCAAATAGATTTTGAAATTTTTTTCACCACCTTACTTAATCAGGAATAAAATCCTTCCAATTTAAATTTATATTGGAGATGAAAACAACCTTCAATTTAAATTTACATTGAAGAAGGAAACAACCTCCAATTTGAATTTATATTGGAGATGTAAACTCTTCCAATTCGAATTTATATTGGAGAAGGAAACAACCTTCAGTTTGAATTTATATTGAAGAAGGAAATATACTCCAATTTGAATTGATATTGGAGAAGGAAACAATCTTCAATTTGTATTTATATTGGAGATGGAAACTCTTTCAATTTGAATTTATATTAGAGAAGGAAACAATCTTCAATTTGAATTTATATTGAAGAAGGAAACAACCTCCAATTTGAATTTAAATTGGAGAAGGAAACAACCTTTAATTTAAATTTATATTGAAGAAGGAATCAACCTCCAATTTGAATTTATATCGGAGAAGAAAACAACCACCCTACAACTCTGTAAAAGGATGTAGGTTCCCTACTTTTTCAATATCAATTTTGGGGTTTCCAAGCCATGAATAATATTGAGGTAATTTCTTTCCTTTCTACTTTTCTTTTATTTTTCGTCACCTTTTCCAGCCCAGCATGATAGTGGTAGAAAATTCATATCTCATTGTAAGAATATCAAAATCATGAACTATTTAATATTTCAAAAACTAGACTTCAAGATCTATAATATATCAAAAATTTAGATTTAAAATCCTTTAATATAATTTTCGACAACTTTTTGATGTTAGCTCTAAATTTTATCATGCTAAAAATTTTAGATCTATGCGTCTTTACCAAAACTTTCATATCTTGAAATAGGAAGGACGAATCAGAAGCCGCTTGATTATTGCAAAACTAGATAGAAATATCTATAACATATTCAAATTCATAATTTAATACCTTCGAGATCTTTTCAGGTGTTATTCTGAAATCAATAGTGAATTCTGATGCACCAACAGTTTCAGATTTGCACAGTGACATTAGAAAATTTATATCTCAATGTGATAGTATCAAAATCATGATCCGCTTGATTTTATAAATGACAAAAATATGCATATATAACATATCCAAGATTTAGAATTTATCATCTTTGAAATTATTTTATATCTTAATACAGAAACATCACCATAAAAAAGGTATTTTGATTGTTGCAAACCATATTTTGAGGGTTTCATCCTCACCATAATATTTTTGTACTAATCCAAGTCTGTGATACATGACTTTCAAGTTCGAAATGTCCTGCCAAGTACCAATCTCTCTCCTACTTGTGTTTTCTTTGTATTGTCTTTATTTTTGTAGAATCGAAGTAGATAACAATGTGCAATAATTGGCTTTGGGTGCGAGAGTTTAACTTCGCTTCCGTCACCGCAAGACTCGACCAATTTTGCTTCAAGATGGAGGCTATGAAACAATCGGCTTAGGGTGTGAGAGCTTAACTTTACCTCCGTCACCCTAAGACCCGACCATTTTTTCTTCAAGATGGTGACTTTGCTTCAAGTATGGTCCCTTTCACCGATGCACTTATGCAATGATCTTCTTTAAGTATGGGGCCTTTCACCGATGCACTTACACAATGGTCTTCTTTAAGTATGGGCCCTTACACCGATGCACTTATGCAATGGTCTTCTTTAAGTATGAGCCCTTTCACCGATGCACTTATGCAATGATCTTCTTTAAGTATGGGCCCTTTCACCGATGCACTTATCTAATAGTTTTGTTTTAATATGTGCCCTTTCATCAATGAATTTATGCAATGATCTTCTTTAAGTACTGGCCCTTTCACCAATGCATTTATGCAATGGTCTTCTTTAAATATGAACTCTTTCAATAGTCAGCTTAAGGTGCGAGATTTTAACTTTGCCCCCGTCGCCTTGAGACCGGACATGTTCTGTTTCAAGTATGGTCCCTTTTCAATGGTCATCTTAAGCTACAAAGGGGAAGATTTTTTCCACCTTAAGGCATAAAAATTTTGAAATCCTTTTAAGAACAATTCCATGAAAGAGGACAACTTAAGGTGCAAAGGGACAAATCTTGTCCACCTTAAGGCATGGGAATTTTGAGATCCTTTTAAGGATAAATCTATGAAGGGACCAGTTTAAGCTGCAAAAGGGCAAGTCTTGTCCACCTTAAGGCATGAAAATTTTTTGAGATCCATTTAAGGATAAACTCGTGAACGTACAAGCTTCAATATGGCGAATTTGAAAGTTTCAACAAGAAGACTTAATGAATTTGAAAACTTCAACTTATGTGAATGAAACTCATATTCCATTAGAGTTTGCACCCATTGAGCCACCAATACTTGGTGTAAGTCCAAAATTTAAATGAAAGATTTGTAGGCTTAACTTTCATATGAAAGATCAAGCGGGAAGATGTTTTTTTTTTTTACACTCATGCAACTGAATTCAGAATAAAATTCCAAGCGGAAAGATGTATTTTCATTAGGAGGTTCATCGGTCAGTTCCCAGTCATCAAGTATCGGGTGGTCTGTCAAGAAGTCTACTAATGCTTGTCCTTTTACGGCCTTTCTAGGAATGTACACAATCTCAAACTGTTGAAATTGAAGGTACCATATTGCAAGTCGGTCACTAAGGAGTGGTTTCGACATTACAAACTTGATGGGATCTTCCCTAGACACAAGACGGACAACATGAGCTTGAAAGTAGTGTTTCATTTTTTGAAATTAGAAGGCTAACGCCAAACACAACTTTTCAACTGGAGAATAATTCAGCTCATTTGATTTTATCATTCTGCTCATATAGTAAAAAGAGTTTTCTTTTTCTTCACTATTTTCTTGTGCCAGTAGTGTTCCAACTGACCTTTCCTGTACCGTGATGTAGAGTATCAATGGTTTTCCATGTATAGGTGCTGCAAGAACTAGAGGCTTCATCAAGTATGATTTGATACTCTCAAAGGCCTGAGTACAAGCTTGGTCCTATTCGAAAGGAGCATCCTTCTTCATGAGACGGCTAAATGGTTGACATTTTTCAGCTAGGTTTGAAATAAAACTCCTTAAATATGCTAACCTTCCTTAAAGGCTTTTTAACTCGTGAATGTTTTGAGGCTCGGGCATCTTCAAAATCACATCGACCTTGGCCTGATCAATTTCAATTCCTCTATGTCGTATAATAAAACCAAGAAACTTTTTAGAAGTAACTCCAAAGGCACCTTTCAATGGATTCATACTAAGTTGGTATCTTTGGAGTAACTCAAATACTATTCCTAGGTCTTTTAAGTGGTCGTCTCTCTTTCTTGACTTCACCACTAAGTCATCCACATAGAATTTAACATTTTTATGGAGTAGGCCATCAAAGATTTTTTGCATAGTCCTTTGATAAGTAGCACCAACATTCTTCAAACCAAAAGGCATTACCTTGTAGAAATAAATACCTTTGGGCGTATGAAATGCAGTGAGCTCTTCATCCTTTGGTACCATACGGATTTGGTTGTAGCCGGATAAACTATCCATGAAGGACATTACCTCATAAGCAGTGGTGGCATCGATCATCAACTCTGGTATGGAGATTGGAAAATCAACCTTAGGATAAATGTTGTTAAGATCCCTAAAGTCGACACAAACTCAAATTCGGCCATTCTTCTTTCTCACATGAACAATACTTGAAATCCATATGGGCTATTTAACTTCCCGAATAAAGCCAACTTTGATGAGTTTTTTAAGTTCATTCTTAATCAATGGAACCAGCTCTGGCCTAAATCACCTTTGAGCTTGCTTAATAGGAGCTCTGGCCTAAAGCGCCTTTGAGCATGCTTAATAGGACGAGTACCATTCTTGACTGGAAACTGATGGACTACTACTTTTGGGTGTAAGCCAGGAATTTCCTTATAACACTAATCAAAGACATTCTATACTCTTTGAGTATATCCATATAAGCAATTTCTTCCTCCATTTCTATAAATGCACTTAGGTAAGTTGGTCTTGGATCTTCATCGGTTCTAATATTAACTCTCGTCTATTGTGGCCTTCACTCCTTCTTCAAGTTCTAATGGAATATCTCCAGCATCTTCCTCCTCTTGAGAACTATCATCATTGATGGATATGTGGTAACACCAAAAAGATCTTCCATCTCTTCATCAACGTTTATTTGATATGAGACATCATTCTCATTCTAGGTTGAACATGATATGAGGAGCCTACACTCTCTTTATCTTTGTCACGCTTTTTGATATAAACCACAATACTTGCCTTTGATTTTAAACCTCCATCTCGTATATCGCCTCATTCTAAAAGGAATCAAAGTTTGGAAATCCTTCTGGATCTTAGGTGAAGAGTGTTTTACTGTGGTTAGACAACTTCTCCGGTGCTTTCTGCTTTTCTTAGTATTTAGTGGACCCAATCTTTCAAAAACAAAAGTTCTTGTAGTTGGTTCTCCCGATCGATCAAAGACAGAAGGCCTTTTGTTGGATGTGGTAGACTTTTCTTCTATAGTGATGTAGTTACGAACCACCCTTCTTATGGACATGTGAATTAGAGGTAGCTACGTGTACCCTAGGCCTTCACATGCCTGTCTGGTTGTACCTTCTGATGAAAGTTTTCCCAACCTTGATGGTTCGTTAGGATTATATCTAGCCTTTACAAATAACTTGTATGTATTTGGATCGAATCCCTCTTTTGTATGATTTGTAGGGCGTGTTATCTCTTATGATGGATTTTGAGCCACAAATTCTCCCAGTATCCTTGAGGATGGGTTTATTGCGTCAATCCACTCGAGAGGTAGAGTTAGCCCTCCTAGCACATTATCTTGGGCATCAGATGAATAATTATTTTCTTTCTTTACCTTTGGTACATAGCAGAGAACAGAAGTTGCCTTCTTTTTAAACATGCGATGCTTTTTTTATTCAAAGTGGAGAGACGCTTCTTGGTGGCAGGTTTTTTGACAGTCACCACGACCTTCTTAGATGTAAGATCATTACACTTGGTCTTGGTGACATAATCAACCTTTTTCTCAATTCACAACATAATTCTTCAAGTAGAATTTCGTATCAACAAAGTATGACTCAGCTTCAGTGAATGACTTATTATTGACAACTATCTTTCTTTCCACTTCACCTTCGAGGTACTTCAATCATTGATAGTATGAGGATGAGAATTTTTTTTTTCTCGTGTACCTAAGGTCTACCAAATAATTTATTGTATGAAGTCTTGGCATCGACTACATGTATCAACACATTTGATCGAAAATCACCCATATGAATCCCCAATTTGACAGATCTATGACCCCCTTGGTTGAAGCCTTGGATCATCAAATGAATTTCAACAAGTTCGTTAGTAGCAATGCCAAGTTCCTTCATTGTATGAATAGGCAGAATGTTGACTCCAAATCTCTCATCTATTAGTACTCTATTTACCTTTCTTCCTATAACTTGACCCACCATATACAAAAGACGATTGTGCAGGGTTTCACTATGAATAAGTTAGTTATTTGTAAATGTGATTTTTGTATCACATACATGTGCCTCTTGGCCAAGAGTTTCAACAAGTTTTTTAGAAGATGAAGGAGCTTTCATGGGTAGATTTTCACCCTTTGCCCCCTCTTTGGCAGCATTAAAACAAGATGCCTTAAGGTTGACTGGAGTAGTCTTTGCATGAAACCAACTTGGTAGGAATTCTTCCAAAGTCACTGGACATTGTGGTTTTTGGTGATGAATCTCCATTATCCTCGTATTCTTTGGAATCTTAACCAACCTCTATTTTCTTATTTTCTTCACCATCCTCCTTCTAGTTGGCTGCTTGGATGGCTTTTTTTGTAGACTCATCTTCTTGCGTCTGTGCCTAGTCACCAAATTCCCACCTTGATCATCACTTTCATCAACTGAGGACTTGTCATGCTCTAATAGTTCCTTATTATGATCTTAGACACATATTTGGACCAAATTGAGTGAGCCAAAAGTGATAGAGATTTGATAAGGACTGGCCATCTCATCATCAAAGAAGATCTTCTTCTCATTTGCCAATTGCATGACTTTGTCCTTAAAGACAAAACACCTTTCCAGAGGGTGACCCACAAGCCTATGATACTTGCAATAATTTGGGTCATTGGTCCTTCCAGTTTTGTCAGGCCATGTCATCACTGGGAGTTCAATGAGCTTATACTCAAGGAGTTCATTGAAAATCTCAACAACATCAGAATCAAGGAAGGGGTATTCTTTTTTATGCATCTCTTTTAAAGTTAAATTATGATTTAGATGTGCTCAAGAAGTCATCTTTACATTCGTGGTGACCTTCACAGGAGACACGTCGACATTCATGGATTCCTTATTGTCATTTTATGGACAAATGTGCCTCATATTTTGGGTTCCTGCTTATCCTTTCTATCACTATTCAAACCAGGGCCTGGCTATGACAGGTATATTAAGTCCCACGTAGATTGGAGATCACCCTCTTAGCCGAACCTAGTTAGCTCAACCACCTCAAGTGTCGGATGAATTTCAAACATATAACAAGATAGTGTAAGCTAAGACAGATATTTATTCATGAAATGTCTGTATCAACCACCAGTAATCGGACAACCGTTCGTCACCAATCCAATCCACCAAAATAACACACCCAACACAATATCCATCAAAGCCTCTATTAAATCGAAGTCAATAAAATGTCGGGACATGCCCCTAACAGTAGCCAAAACAAAGTCTAAACAAAGTCTGAGACATAGAATATAAGGACCATGAAATAAGGCCTTCCGAAGTATGAAAGATCACCACTTCAATGTCAACTAACGAACCACTCGAACACTTGATCACTGCATAGGAAAAGTAAAAGAAGTTTCAGCACCTGCATCGCATGGGGATACAATATCCGGAGATGGTTAGCAGTTGGAGCGCAAGCACGTAACTCAGGGATAGAGGAATAAAATAATGACATCATTCTAAACCAAATCAAATCATCATATACAATCACATACACACACACATATATATATATATAATGACGATATAGAGAATTGTGTTTAACATACATTTGAAAACATTAACCTTGGCTGTGTAGCATAACCGTCAAATATCAAGGCACCTACGGGCTACATGGGCCCAACTCTCCCCTAGCTGGAAGGGTCCCAGTACGTATAGCCTGCCTTTATGGGGGACTCGAACCTCCTAGCATAATCAAGGTGACTTAAGAACCAATGTATACAATATAGGGGATTCAAACCTCCCATTTATATATTCATTCCGGGGACTCAAACCTCCCCGTCATATAGACACTCGCACTGGCTAGTGCGGTTTCTAGTGTTAGTCCTTCGGACTCCACTTTCATGCCCCCACTACACATCCCACTTTAATGCCCAATTAAAATATTCATTACACATATACACAACCATTAATCCAATTACTTACCAAAGGCATCCCGTTGGTATCGTCATACCAACCCCACTTAAAAGTGTACAATATGTCATAACCATTATTAATCAACTTTGGGACTCGAAACCAATGTCTAAACCAAGACATCAATTCAACATTTAGGGACTCAAACCCATTTAGCCAATTAAACCACCAAGTTTATCATTTATACCAATTTATGTCCAACAAGGACTTCGCAAAACCATTTACCAACCATTTAGATTATGATGCCAAAGCCTTAGTTCAAAACACAAGTCAACATGTGACAAGATCATTCTCATAGACAATTTAACAAATAAGTTGAGGGCATACCATTATCAAACCATTATACAAGCCAAAAACCATCAAGTTAGGGTTAACCATGACCCTATTAGTTTAAATCACAATTCCCAAGCACCCACATATGCATAATCATTATCAAAATACGTTTAATCATAATTTAAACCATGAGGAAACAATACTCAACATTATGCTTTCAACCCTCAACCATGGTTTTCAAAACCACCATTAATGATTCATGAACAATGTTTAAACCATATGATTTATATGAACCAACAATGAAGGAAGAGTCATACGCCTAAGATACAAAGATTTATGGAGAGATTTTGATCTTTAAGCCTCTAGATGATTACCTTGAAGAAACCCTAGCCCAATCCTCTTGAGAAGTTTTTAGAGAGAGTTTAGAAAGTATTTTAATCATGCTAAGTGTAAAATGAATGCTCAATAAGTGTTATAGGAAGTGGGGTCTTAAGGGTTTGGGGTGGGAAATATCCAAACTACCCTCAACTAAAAAGCTGTAGAAAATTCACAGGTGGGTACGAGTAGACCCTCCAACTTGTCACCACATCATATGAGTGGTACCCTCAAACCTTCACCAAAATAGAAGGTTGGACACCACATTCTATCCAACATACGACTCTCTTGCCCAACTCGTAACAACACCATACGACTAGTACCATTAAGTTGTATCCAAGGCAGAACATCAAGGGCTAGACATTGGACAACACACGATTGGACTCAAACCCTCTCGTTACATCAACATAAGATTCGTATGGAATCTATCGTACCAAGGAAAAAACTTGGTCAATCGACACACTAACCAAAATACGACTAGGTTCCCTAGACCCATCACCATACTATTCAACTAGTGGTGTAAATCGTATGATGAACAAAAAGTTCAAGATTCAAGGATTTCGCAAGGGCCAAAGTTTGGGGTGTTTCAGTCTCCCCTATTTAGGATCATTCATCCTCAAATGATGGGACGAGGAAATACAGACATGATTTACATTCCACATGTCTCTACTCTTACCTTTAACTAAGTTAGAAAGCAAAGATTCCAAGGAAAATTGATCTTTCCTTTAAAAAAGTGAGAAAACAAAAGATGTTAAGATCAACACATACCTTAAGCACGAATTTCGAACTGGGAATAGGAATGGATACTTGGACTTCATGTCCTCCTCGGCTTCCCAAGTAGCCTCTTAGAATTTTTGGTTATGCCATAAAACCTTTAATGAAGCCACATCTTTCGTCTGCAATCGATGAACCTGCCGATCCAAGATTCTTATCGGGGCCTCCTCATAGGACAAAGAATCTAAAATACCAATGTCCTCTAAGGGAACAACCAACGAAGGATCACCCACACATTTCTGCAACATGGACACATGGAATATCGGATGAATGGAACTTATGCTAGAGGGCAAATCCAACTTATATGCAACATTGCCAACCTTTCTCAAAACCAAGTACGCGCCAACATACAAGGGACTAAGCTCCCCCTTATTTACAAACCACATCACTCCCATTAGGGGAGATACCTTCAAGAACACCCAATCTCTAACCTCAAATTCCAAGCCCCTTCACCTCATGTCCGTATAGGACTTTTGGCGATCTTAAGACTATCCTGAATCACCTTCACCTTCTTCATAACTTGGTGAACCAAATTTGGGCTAAACATTTCTGCTTCACCAACCTTAAACCTCCCAATAAGAGATCTACACCTCCTTCTATACAATGCCTCAAATGGGGCTATACCAATGCTAGAATGGTAACTATTGTTATAAACATATTCAGTTAGGGGCAAGTGGTCAAACCAACTACCACCAAAGTCGATTACACATGCTCGTAACATATATTCCAAAGCCTGAACAGTTCTTTCTACTTGCCCATCCAACTGCGGGTGAAAGGTCATACTAAGACTCACTTTAGTCCCTAAACAACACTGAAATGAGCACCAAAAATGCGACCAGAACTGAGTACCACGATCCAAAATAATTGAGATAGGCGCACTGTACAACTTTACAATCTCATGAAGGAACAACTTCACAAAGTCATCGGTAGAATAATTAGTCCTTACTGGTAAGATGTGAGCAGAGTTAGTCATCCTATCCACGATAAACCAAATAGAGTCACACTGATTCGGCGATCGCAGAAGACCGGTAACGAAATCCATATTAATTACCTCCTATTTCCACACTAGCAATTCAATCTCTTGAAGCAGCCCACTGGGCTTCATGTGCTCCACCTTTACCAGCGACATATCATACACTTATCCACAAAGTTGGCTACGTCCTGCTTTATGTTATTCCAACAATACATATCCTTAAGGCCATGATACATCTTTGTCGAACTGGGATGAACCGTATATCGTGATTCATGGGCCTCAGCCAAAATCCTGCCTCGCAATCCATCAATGTCAGGAACACACAACCTTCCTTGGTGCCTCAAGATACCATCACCATCGATCTCAAAAGCCATCACCTTCTTCTTACCCACATGATCGTTGATTTTTATCAAGAGAGGGTCTAATACCTATTTTTCTTATATTTCTAAACCAAGAGATGATTGCGCCACCTATTTCATAACCATACCACCATTATTAGAGTCCAAGAGATGAACCCCAAGGTTAGCCAAACGGTGAATATCCTTCACCAAACCTCCTAGACTCCCCATGGATAACCTTCTAAGAGTATCAACAACTACATTATCTTTACCTGAATGATAGTGAAGACTCATGCCGTTGTCCTTCAGCAACTCAAGTCACCTCTTTTTCCTGAGATTAAGCTCTTTCTGAGTAAGCACGTACTGCAGGCTCTTATGATCAAAAGAGATATCAACATGGACCCCATACAGATAATGATGCTAGATTTTCAATGCAAACACCACAACCAATAGCTCCAAGTCATGAGTTGGATAATCCCTCCCATGCACCTTCAACTGTCTAGAGGCATAAACAACCACTTTGCCATGATGTATCAACACAAAACTCAAACCAACTTGGGACACATCACAATAGACGACAAAACCCTTAGTACTCTCAGGTAAAGTTAAGATCGAAGTAAAAGTCAACTTATCTTTTAGCTTCTCAAAGCTACCCTCACAAGTATCATACCATAAGAACTTTACCTTTTTTTGAGTTAACTTGGTCAATGGAGAAATAATAGAAGAAAAACTTTCCACAAATCTCCTATAGTAACTGGCTAAATCTAAGAAGTTCAGTATCAGTTGGAGTCATGGATCTAGGCCACTTCTTAACCATCTCAACCTTTTAAGGATCCACTATGATCCCCTCACTAGACACAACATGACCCAGAAATGTAACAACGTTAAACCAAATTCATATTTAGAGAAACTATCATACAACTGTTGCTCTCTCAAGGTATGCAACATAAGGCAGAGGTGATCGGCATGATCCTCCCTACTCTTGGTGTATACCGAAATATTATCAATGAAGACAATCATGAACAAATCTAGAAATTGATGGAAGACCCTATTCATCAAGTCCATGAATGCCATAGGGGAATTAGTCAAGTCAAATGATATCACCAAAAACTCAAAGTGCCCTTATCGGGTATGGAAAACTGTCTTAGGGATATCTACCTCCTTAATCTTTAACCGATGATACCCGAACCAAAGATCAATCTTAGAGAAGAATTTGACACCCTGATTCTTATCAAAGAGATCATCAATTCTCAAAAGAGGGTACTTATTCTTTAACTTCACTTTATTCACCTGCCGGTAATTAATATATATCCGAATGGAACCTTCCTTCTTATATATGAATAAAACCGATGAACCCTATGGGGACACACTAGGATGGATGAAGGCCTTATCTTAAAGATACCTTAATTGCTCCTTAAGCTCCTTTAACTCAGCCAGATACATTCTATATGGGGGCATAGATATAGGACGAGTGTTTGGAACAAGATCTACCCCAAAATCAATCTCCCTATCAGGAGGAATACCAAAAAGGTCATCGGGGAAGGCCTCAGGAAATTGATTCACCACTAGGACAAAATACAAAGAAGGACCCTCTGAGTTAGAATCTTTAACCCAGACCAGATGATAGATACACCCCTTAGAGATTAATCTCTGAGCACTAAATATGACATAAACACCCCCTTAGGAGTTAGGGAACCACCCTCCAACTCAGTAACCGGCTCATTAGGGAATTTAAAGACAACCTTACGGGTCCGACAGTCTAAAGAAACATAGCACGAGTGAAGCCAATCCATCCCTAATATGACATCAAAATCAACCATATCTAATTCAAATAAATCCACCAAAGTCTCCCGACCACCAACAGATACCATACAACCTCTATAGACTCTTCTAGCAACAACAGAGTCACCCAATGGGGTAGACACAAAATAAAGGTTTGAAATACACTCGGGACCAAAACCAAAATGCACAGCTACAAATGGGGTCACATAAGAAAGAGTAGACCCTGGATCATGTAAATAATATACATCATGGGAAAAGAGTTTCAATATACCAGTAATGATATCAGGAGATGCCTTGTAGTGCTGACGAGAAGCAAGAGCATATAAGCAATTTTGGCTAGTGCCGGTATCAGAAGTTGAAGCAGCACCCTTTGGTTCAGGAGATGATGAAGAGGAAATAGGAACCTTATTGGCCTCAAAAACAACCTTAGAAGGACAATCACACTGTATATTGCCAATTTGACCATAATTAAAACATCGGTTTCTCCCTTTCTCACATTGGTCACAGAACGACTGATCATAAAATCTACAAAAAAGATAAGATGGAGCATAGTGAGCCCCACTAGTATGAGATTGGGCACCCTGTGACCTATACCCTCTGCCATGCCGAGAGAAACAATTACCCGATGGCTTCGGGTAGGGAGTACTAGCCATAGGATAGAACCAGAACTCCCTCACTTTTTCTTAGGCCATTTTTCCCCATCTCCACCACTCTGCTGCTGGCCTCATCCCTGATAAAAAAATCTAAATTTTTACTCTGCCTATCACTAATCTCAGCCTGCTTCTTTTTTTCTTCCTCAGTCTGTTGCATATAAACCACAACCCAAGAAATATCCATATTCTTGTTCAATAAGGCAGCCTTACTCTCTAGAATCAACTTATGGGACAACCTCAAAGCAAACTTATGCATTTTATCTCTCATTCTAGATATCAACTCAAGAGCATACCTAGACAACTGATGGAATTTTAGGGCATACTCCTTAACCGTCATCCTACCTTTTCTCAGATTCACAAATTCCTTCACTTTTGCCTCCCTCAACTTTTGTGGAAAGAAGAACTCCAAAAAGGTACTAGAGAAGTCATCCCATAATATAGAGTCAACATCACTTACCCTGGACTGGTCCCACTCTTTGTACCACTGGTACGCCACATCCTCTAATTGGTAGGTAGAAAACTCTATACCAACAACATCTGAAGCATGCATAATCTAGAAAATCTTTTCCATCTCATCAATAAAAGCTTGAGAATCCTCCTCAACCCTAACACCAGTAAACACGAAATGGTTCAACCTCATAAATTGGCCAAACTTCGTGGCCTCAGAAAATAGAGTAATAGAAGCACCATTCTTAACCTGAGAACCTACCAACTGTGCCGACATATGAATAGAATTACGAAACTCAGGGTTTGTCACATCAGCTTGAGGAGCTCGAAGAGGGCTAGAGGGAACCTGTGGAACTTTAGGAGAGCAATCAAGAACTAGACCCCTAGATTAGGTCTGAACCCCATAAGTAGGGTGTGTCCCATTAATAGTGTCCCTAAGTGGAGCAAAGGAGTCTCCATATGCTTCAGATCATCGGGGAGACATGATCTAAAAAATGAGTAAATAGGAATTAGAGGAATTCAAGACCTCAAACTCTACAACTCGAATTATGACAATGAGAAATGGAAACATTTCTAAATGTCTCGTAGCCTTTTCTTTTTAAGTGTGGTGCACTACATACCTATAAAAGATACTCTACTCAACACGACTTTATAGACACCTAATTGACCATGAACCAAGGGCTCTGATACTAACTTTGTCATGACTCAAACCAGGGCCTTACTGTGATGGGTATCTCAAGTCCCATGTGGACCAGATATTACTCTCTTCACTGAACCTAGTCAGCTCAACCACCTCAAGTGTCGGATGAATTCCGAACATATAACAAGATAGTGTAAACTAAAACAAATATTTATTTATAAAATATCTATATCAACCACCGGTAACCGAACAAAAGTTCATCACCGAGCCAATCCATCAAAATAACACATCCAAGTCCATAGTAGTAAACAAAGCCTCTATAAAACCAAAGTCAATAAAATGTATGGACATGCCCCCGATAGTAGCTGAAATAAAGTCTGAGACATAGAATATAAGGACCATGAAATAAGGCCTTCCAAGGTATGAAAGCTCACCACTTTAATGTCAACTCACGAACCGCTCGAACACATATTCACTGCGCAAGATTTAAAATCTTTACCTGGGCTGTGTAGCATAACAATCATATACAAAGGCACCCACGGGCTATATGGGCCCAACTTTTCCCTAGCTGGAAGGGCCCCTGTGCGTGTAGCCACATGAACCATAGAATCACCATAACCGTATATGACTTTATGGGGGATTCGAACCTACCAACATAATTAAGGTGACTTAAGCACCAATGTATATAATATGGGGGACTCGAACCTCTCATTCATATATTCATTTGGGGGACTCAAACCTCCCAATCATATAGACACCTACACTGGATAGCGCGATTTCCAATGTTAGTCCTTCAGACTCCACTTTCACAGCCCCACTACACATCCCACTTTAAACCCCAATTAAAACATTCATTACACTAATACACAACCATTAATCCAATGACTTATCAAAGGCATCCCGTTGGTATCATCATACTAACCCCACTTGAAAGAGTACAACATGCCATAACCATTATAAATTAACTTTAGGATTCGAACCCGTTGTCTAAACCAAGACATCAATTCAATTCAACATTTAGGGACTCGAAACCATTTAGACAATTAAACCACCAAGGTTATAAGCTATATCAATTTATGGCCAATAAGGCCTTCGCAAAACTATTTACCAACCTTTTACATTATGAGGCCAATGCCTTAGTTCAAAACGCAATTCAACATGTGAAAGATCATTCTCATAGATAATTTCACAAATAGGTTGAGGGCATACCATTATCAAACTATTATTTAAGTCAAAACCATCAAGTTAGGGTTAACCATGACCTCTTAGTTTAAATCACAATTCTCAAGCACACACATGTGCAAAACCATTATCAAACATATATAATCTTAATTTAAACCACAAGGAAACAATACTCAACATTATGCACTCAACCCTCAACCATGGTTTTAAAAAACCACCATTAATGATTCATGAACAATATTTAAATGACATAATTTTAATGAACTAACAATGAAGGAAGAGTCACACGCCTGAGTTACAAAGATTCAAGGAAAGATTTTAATCTTTAATCCTCTAGATGATCACTTTGAAGAAAACCTAGCCCAATCCTCTTAAGAAGTTTTTAGAGAGAGTTTAGAGAGTGTTTTAATTTTGATAAGTGTAGAATAAATGCCTAATAAATGTTATAGGATGTGGGGTCTTAAAGGCTTGGGGTGGGAAATGTCCAAACTACCCTCAAATTAAAAGTTGTGAAAAACTCATAGGTGGGTACGAGTGAACCCTCTAACTCGTCATCAAATCATACGAGTGGTACCCTCAAACCATTACCAAAATAGAAGGTTAGACACTACATTTTGTCCAACATATGACTCCCTTACCCAACACATTATAACACTATATGACTAGTACCATTAAGTCGTATCCAAGGCAGAACATCAAGGTTTAGACATTGGACAACATACGATTGGACTCAACTCTCTCGTTACATCAACATATGACTCGTATGGAGTCTATCGTACCAAGGATAAAACTTGGTGAATCAACACACTAATATACGACTAGTGTCCCTAGACCCATCACCACACCATACAGCTAGTAGTGTGAGTTGTATGATGAACAGTATGTTCAAGACTCAAGGATTCGCAAGGGCCAAAGTTTAGGGTGTTTCCCTTTCCCTTTGAGGGTCATCGATAGGCGCTACTCCCTTTCCAGTAGAAGACATGCTCAACTCTATATTGTGAGCACGAGTCGCTAACTCTTCTAAGGATTTTGGCTTGATTCCTTGCAAGATGTAGAGAAGCTCCCAATGCATTTCTTGGATGTATATCTCTATTGCAGAAGTCTACTTGAGCTTATCTTTGCATTTAGACTTGTATTTCTCCATCTATTAATGAAGTCAATAATTGGCTCATCTTTTTTTTACTGAGTATTTGTGAGCTATACTATGCTTACTACACTCCTTGCGCTATAAAAGTGATTTAGGAACTCATGCTCTAATTTTTCCCAACTATCGATGGAGTTAGGTTCAAGATCCATATACCAATCGAATGATTTTCCCTTTAGGGTATGAAAAAAAATCTGACAAGATTTTTCTCGTAAGTTCCAGCATTATTACATGTCTCAACAAAGTGTGCGACATGTTGTTTGGGTTCCTTTTTCCCTTAAATTATTGAAATTGAGAGGATTGATAACTTGTAGGGATTTTGAGGCTATCAATTCATACAGTGTAGGGCTTGTCGTATGTCAAAGAAGACTTAGTGACAACATCATACTTATCTTTAAGGGTCCTTTCCATGAACTATTTCAACTAATCAATCAGGATCATTCCCTCAGAAGAAACCTGTACCTCCTTAGCTGGTGGTGTTTTTTTTCCAGAAAGTCCTATATCGTGAACTTCTGGAGCTTTTCTAGGTGCATGGCTAGACTCTCCATATATTAAGCCATCCATCCTATCTGCCAACTTATCAATCTAAGTATCTTAATTTTGCACATATTTAGTGAGACCTTCAATTGCCTTTGTTAGGTTTGTAAGATGCTCCTCCAAGGTGAGGCATCAATCACCATGGCTTGCATAATTACTAGAGACATTGGAGAGTAACATAGATTCTCGCATAAGTTGATCTTCAAAGTGCTTAGTTTATGCAGTGTAAGTGGAGATGAAGAGTTGGTTGAACAACCACCGTTCTTTGCATAGAGTATTTAGAACTAGAGTGATTAAGTAGAGCTAGAGTCTTCTTAAGTGACTAGGCCACACCACTTTCTCTTCCTGAAGAAGTTGCATGGGATCTCGCTCCTTTTGGGGTTGAAGATCCAAAAATTAGAGCTGGTGCAGATGAAAATTGATGTGTTTATTGTCCTAGATTGTTGGACTTTCTCCTTATGATAGATCTAAAGCTTTCAAAAGTAACCCTAAGGATGCCTTCTACTTCACTCAAGAATTTTGAATCAGCAGCCTTAGAGGCAGTTGATTGAGAGTTGGCCTTCTTGGAAGTCATTTCATTATTGTTAAACTTTGATGTTGGAAAAGTTGAGATGAGAGGTTGATATCATCCCACTAGGCATGCCAGGATTTGTTGGACAATAAAATTTTATGACAAAAAAATAAATAATCGAGATAAGAAAATATTGCAACAATCATTTTATTGATTTCAATATGTGAGTTTTACAATCTCTATGAATCTTCTGATTTGCATTTTCAAATATAAATTCAAGGGCTTCGAGCTTGATTTTGAATTTGAACTTGATTTGTAGACTTGATTGATATGATCCTCAGTTGTACTTAAATTCAAGGACTTTTGGGTTTGTTCTTGAATCTTGCGGTCTTGATCTTGAATCATGATGAGCTGAATTTGAATGCTTGAGCTTTGTAGAGAAATTGTGGTGTTTGATCCACGAGCTTTCTATTGCTTCTTGTTAAAGTTGTTCCTTCGCCTTTTGAAATTTTGAGACCCTATTTATAGTTGTAGGAAGAAAAGAGTCATGGTTAGGTGAATTTGCCTTGGCCAATCAGATTTAAGTAACATGATGTCTTTTATGGTTTTTTATTTCACTACGCCTGCTGCATCATTTTGACTTGTGGCATGGTCCTATTGGCTCCTTCACTTGACTTGGCATGCCACGTTATTTAACATGTGACACTTATTTGGGCCTTTAGAATATGACAATATCTTGGGCTTAGCAAAGTGGGCTCATCATTTGTAGCTCAAATCAATGGGCTAGCCCAATAAAAATTGGATTTTAATTAAATCAATACATGTTTGGACTTAAATAATTAATCCAATTATATTAATTCACAATATTTATTTAGGACTTATATATTTTGAATTTAATGTAATCCAAATTTCGTATAGATTTTAATTTAATAAAATTTCGTTGTCGCACACCCCTTAAGAAAAATCTTTTAGGATATAAATTGAGGGTTACATTCCACTATTACGCTTTTAATTATCCTTCAATTATTCTCCTTGAAAATGTGAAGTACTTAAGAACCTCACTAAATGAAAGGGTAAAATTACAAGAAATTTTCAACATGCCCCTTGAAGAATAAACAATTCAATAATTTAAATATTAAAAAATAGCTTTATAATTTATTTATTTTGGACTAGAGAAAGTAAAATTTAGCCTTATTATTTATTGTTTATGTCTCTCAAGTCAATAGTGGAAAAATATTTTTTGGATGAATGGATGGAGGGAGTGAATCTCTGCTAATGTAGGTCTGAATCCAGAAGAGAGAATCATAGATTGCATATAGGATTAAGTAAAACTTGATCTTGAAACTGAATATTAGGGAACAAATTCACATTTATGATTGGAATATACATTCTCGCCTTGCTTTTGGCGATTCTTCAGTGGAGTAGCCTTACATCTTTGAGTACTTTATTGACTCCATAAAACCCTATCAGCCTATACCGTCCATGATTCCAGTGGGTGGTCAGCCACCCCTGCTGGCCGACTAAATAGCTATCTATGATTTCCCACTATGACCTTCAGAAACCAATATATCCCAAATCCCAAATCCAATTACCCGAAACATCTCTCCTCACGCTAATTTTTATGCAACAATCATCAACCCTAGTGGTTCTTTGAACAAACCTAATTAGACAACGACTATTGTAGATCCCATCCAATAAAAAAAGTAAATTTATAGATGGCATCCAGTAATAAAATGGACGAAATAAGAAGTTAACAGAATGAACATTACCGAGATGTTGCAATATGATATTATTGGCAAATTTTCTTATGGATGGCCTGAATTATAAGAATTATGGGAGTTAATCCCTAAGAAAAGTGGGTTTATAGGTGAATCTAAGATTGGTTCCTGAGAAATAGACATATCTTAATGAGATTTTATATAGAAGAAGATTTATAATATTATGTAAAATGCTTATTACATCAATACAAAGGATGATTCTTCATATCAAATGAGTCCCCTCATTTATGATGCAAAGTTCAAATCAAGTGAAGAAACTTCACAAGCAACTGCATGGATTTCATTCCCACATCTCCTCCCCACCCTTTTTGTCAAAAAGCTCTATTCTCATTGGCATTAGTTGTGGGAAAGACACTCTATCTTGATTCAACAACTTTGAACAAAACTCCCCCAAACTGTGCAAGGGTGAAGGTCCAACTGGATTTGTTAGTCGAGAAACTACAATTTATTCAATTGGAAGTTGAAGATGAAACTAGTAAAGATAGAAGAACTGAAAGTGAAGATTCAATATGACTCTTTACCTGCTTATTGTAAGAGATGTAAACTCCAGGGTCATAATGAGGACAATTATATAGTATTGCATCCAGAGTTGAGAAAGGAGGTTGAATCACCTGCTGAAACAGATGCATCAAATCAACAAAAGAAAAAAACATATGGAAAAAGACCTATGTTTGGCAGATGGAATCCTACTAACAGATTTTTTTACAAAAAAGAGTGGAGAACGAATAAGGGATAAACTAGTAGATAAGGAAGAAAATCAGTACTAGAAATCCTTTTGAAGCTCTGGAAGAGCATGAACTAGAGACAACAAAAATTAGATAATAAAAATCATACAACAAGAATTAATAATGACATCACAGAAAAGTCAATAAGGTATTGGGTGGAGAGAGCCTTTACATCACCAAAGAAGGCTAATATTAGCATCTTCCCTGGGAAAGAAGGTGATAAAATCACACCTATTAGCAAAAATAAGATGATGTTAGCAACTGAAACTGAAAATAGTGCCATATGGAGTGATAAAGTGAAGGAAAATGGGAATCTAGAGAATGACGAGGGTGAAATTATAGCAAAAAATACAGATGTCTGGAAAGACTTGTACTCTTTTCTCAGCCAATTATCTTGGAAATAATAAATAATTCTAATTATATCTCTACGTCACAGTAGGGTATAACAGGTGTAAGTATTAATAACAAGGTATGGTTCTTCCACAGAGAAGGAATTGTGGAAGTAATAAGTGATGAAGAGCAGTAGATCACCATAAAATCTACTTTTCACGACAATAAAAAAGCATGGTGATTACTACTGTATATTTCAAGTGGACAAAAGTAGGAAGATTGAATATATGTAGTGTTATTTACAGGATAGCTGATACTAATCTACTATAGTTGATAGGAGAGGATATTAATACTATATTAAATGAAGAAGAAAAGATTGGTGGTTTACCAGTAACTTTATATGGAATGGAGAATTTTGCATTCTGTGTGAACTCTTGTGATTTAGAAGAAATTTCATTTAAAAAAAGCTCTTTTACTTGGTGGAATAGTGAAGCAGGAGCTAGTTGTCTTTTTGAGAGATTAGACAGAATTTTGATCAACTCTTAATTGTTGGATTGGTTTCCTTCTTTGAAAGTGGAACATTTGTCAAGGACTGGATCTGATCATGCCCCTTTGTTCTTGATAATGAAACTAGAAGCCCCAACCATCATAAGGTTTTTCAAGTTTCTAGCTTTTTGGATTGAGGATGAATCTTTCAAGACGATAGTGAATCAAAACAGCCAGACAAATGGAAGTGGGAACAACTTCTGGCTTTTCAAAAACTCGCTGAAAAATCTCAAAAAAGTCTAAAGAACTTGGAGAAGATTTGGTGATATTTTTCAGTAGATGAAAACCAGGGAAGAAATCATGAAGTTAAAGGAACAATTATTTGAGGAGGTTACATCTTTGATCAATAGAATGGTTCTGTAGAAATCCCAAGTAAAAGTTAAGAAATATCTCTATTTTGAAGAGGAATTTTGAAGACAAAAAGCAAGAATCACATAGTTTGACAAAGGATACAAAGGCACAAGGTTTTTCCAAAGTCTTGTGAAGAGTAGAATGATAAGACTGCAGATAAATACAATTAATAGTGCTAAAAGAAATTGGATTGATGATACTAAAGAGGTTGTAGATGAAACAATTAGTTTTTACAAAAATTAGTTTAGTCAAGAGGAGGGAGACTCTAAATTTGAATTATTAAACCATTTACCAGAAATGGTAACAGGTGTAGAAAATAATACTTTGACAGAAGTCCAACGTTGGAGGAAGTTCATAAAGCTGTTTTTAGTTTGAATGGAAGAAATGCATGTGAGCCAGATAGGTTTGTAGGGTTATTTTATCAACACTAGTAGGAGATAGTGAAATATGATATACTTGAAATGGTAATAGATATTTTTAAAGGCAATACTCTTCCTAAGAATATTACTCATACCAATCTGGTACTTATTCTTAAGAAGGAAGTGGTTGAAGGTTTCACTAATTTGAGACCAATCAATCTTAGTAATTTCATTATTAATTTCTTAATAAAGTAATCTCTAGAGAGATTAGAGGGATTGTTACCTAAATTGATTTCCAAAAATCAGTCAAGCTATATAAAGGCAAAAAACATTATTGAGAATGTTTTATTAACCCAGGAGATAGTATCTGATATTAGATTGAGAGGTAAGACTGTAAATGTGGTGATAAAGCTGTACATGTCAAAGGCTTATGATAGGGTTTTTTAGCTATTTCTTACTAACGTAATGATGAAGATAGGTTTTTCAAAGTTGATTATTGATGTTATTTAGAGGTTGGTGGCCAATAATTGATCTTCCATAATTATAAATGGAAAATCAAATGATTACTTTCTTCTACCAAAATAATTAATAGGGGTGACCCTTTATCACCTACTTTGTTCATTCTTACAACAAAAGTTCTATTTAGGGATTTGAACACTCTCTTTGAAGCTGGTAAATATCATAAATATGGGTTGCCAAAGTGGAGTAGGGAGATAAATCATCTGGCCTATGAAGATGATACCATCATATTTACATCAACTGATAGGTATTATTTAGAGAAGGTGATGAAAGTTCTTAAGGAGTACCAACAACTATCTAGAAAACTCATAAATGGTCATAAAAGTAGTTTTTATATATACAAAAAGGTGGCTAATGAGTTGCAGAATGGGGTAAAATTGATCACAGATTTTAAACATGGAGCTTTTCTTTTCTCATATTTGAGTAGCCCTATCACACATGCAAGGAAAATAAAAGCTTACTCTAATGATTTGATCAAGAAGGTGAAAGAAAGGGTTCAGAACTAGAAAGGTAAGCTATTATCATATAATGGCAAGACTGTATTAATTAGTAGGTTTCTTAAAAGTATACCATTATATCTATTTTCTGTAGTGGTCCCACCAAAGATGATTTTTTACGAATCGCATAAAATCTTTAAGAGATTGTTATGGAGTGGTAAGTATAAAGGTAAAAGCAAGGACTGGTTGCTTAGGACAAAATATGCTATTCAAAGAGGAGGGGGATTAGGCTTTAGATCACTTGTAGACATTTCTAAAGCGATGCATTATAAACAATGGAGGACTTTCAGAACCACAAAATCACTGTGGACTGATTATATGTGGAATAAGTACTACAAAAAGGTTTTTACTACACTAATTCAATAGAAAGGAGGATCTCAAATTTGAAAGAAAATGCTAGAAACAAGAGATTCTATGGAACAAGAGATATATTGGGAGCCTACTGCTCGTTCATTAAGCATGTGTCTTGATAAACCCAATACCCCACCGTTAACCACCCTACACCCCATGTCGGATAAATTTTGGACACATAACAAGATAAAATAATATTAATCTAAAGACAACAAAGAAAGTCTATAACCATAACCAAACAACCACAACCAATATCAAACCAATGCCAATCCCAATGGCAATACCAATACCAATGCTAACACTAATACCGACACCACCTATGCCTATAGTAGTCCGACACATACTCTAACTAGAATCAAAGAATATCCAGTCGGGACATGCCCCCAACCATAGCCTAAACTAAAACTAAAACCAAAACCAAAGAAATAACAATAACTAAAAGAAGTCAATAACATAAAATGGAGTCTTCCAAAGTATGGAAGATCATCAATTTAATCTGACTCAAAGTTGTCCCCAAATCCAAGTCACTGAGCAGGAGGAATGGTAGTATGGTCGCATATAACACCCGAAGATGGTTAGCAGAATGAACGCTAACATGTAGCTCTGGGATAAAGGTAAAATAATTCCATCATTTATAACTAAATCAAATAACCATATGCAATAATATATATACATATATATACCATGACGAGATAGGAAAAAAGGTTTAGCATGCATTTAAAGCCTTAACCTAGATTGTGTAGCTTAACCGTCATAAAATCCACCCTTGCGCTATATGGCTTTAGCTCCCCCTACTGAAAGGGCCCCAGTGCGTGTTAGCTGCATAAACTAGGGGTATCAAGGAAGACCAGGGAATGCCCCGACCCAATATCAAATCAAGATACAATCATATCAATAGCGTGAACCACATACACAGGTCATAAAGATCAAACCTCGTGATGACAATAACGAGTTTTGAGTGTCCATCCTTCGGACCCACACCATCACGACTAGCTATCACAACCTCCATTATTGCCCAATTAAAACCTTTAGCACATAACCAAAGCACCAATACTAGGAGTCAATTATTAAGGCATTAATAAGTGGTATCGTCATACTGACTATAACTTATAAGTAATTCCACTAGCTAACACTTAGGGGAGTCCTTCGTATCCCGTAGACTCCATTATTAAAATCACTTAGGGCATTCCTTCGTACCCCACAAGGTTTTCAAAACCAACCTTAATCATTTAATTATTTTGTTCCATGCATTAGTTTCAATAAATAGTCAAACCAAACACTTCGGGGATTCTAGTGTACCCCTAGTTCAAATTCCCACCTTTCTCATAACTACTATCCAGTTTTACAAAAACAAGGTTGAGGTTATAAACACTTAAAGAGGCACAAGTTTACAACAATTTACCATTATCAGGTTCAACTACCACACCCATGCAACGACATGTTCAAAATCATAATTAAAACCAAAAAAACCATAATTAAACCATTAGAAACAATATTCATCCATGAAACACCAAAACCCCCAACCTTTATTTCAAAACTATAATAATACCATGAAAACCATGCATTAAAACATATGCATTGAGTAAAATACCAATGAGGGAGGAGTAACATGCCTTCGACACTAAGAAGCACAGAGAGAAATCGCCCTTGAAAGCCTTAATTGAATAGCTTGATGAAACCCTAACTTTGCTTAAATGGAGAGTCTAAGAGAGAATTTGAGAGTGTTTTATTGGGAATAATGTGTTAATGAAGTCCTAAAGAATGTTTTAAGTCGTGGTACCAAAGGAGCTTAAAGTGGTAAATGTCTAGGATGCCCCCAACTTAAAAACTGTAAAAAGGCCGCATGTGGTTACGAGTCGACCCCTTGACTCATGACTACAACATATGACTCGTACCCTTGAGTCGTCACCTAGATAGTGTGTTGGACACCCATACACTGTCCACTATACGACTCCATGATCCCACTCATGACCTAACTATACGACTCGTATGGTCTAGTCGTATCTTAGATAGAACCTAAGGGATTAGACACTGGACAACATACGACCCAACCCTACCACCCGTAAACTATCCTTACAAATCTTAGTGAGCCACTCATCTCAGAGCTAAGCCAAGCAACTAAGTTATTGATTTTATTAAGGATCGTCCTAATGACTCGTCACCACCCCTAATGACTCGTACTACCAAGTCGTTACCAAGACCAAAAACCCAACCACCACAGATTGAACACCTAATGAATAGGTTCACCTGAACTTTACCCATACCATACAACTTGTATAATGAGTCGTTACTAGGACAATGAGCTCAAAATTTAAGAATTTTTCCAAGGGCCAAAATCCAGGGTGTTTCAATTCTCTTCCACTTGGATCATTACTTCCCGACTAATGGGACAAGGAAGTGTCTAGCACGATTAGATGACCAAACATTTATACTTTTACCTATAAGACAGAAAACAAATTACCTAGGAATTCACAATTTACCTTTAAAAAAGACAAAAATAAAGATGTTAAGAGAAACACATACCTCAAGCACGATTTTCCGGAACGGGGAATAGGAATGGATACTTAAACTTCATGTCATCTTCAGCTTCCTAAGTAGCCTCTATGACCTATTGGTTCCTCCATAGAAACTTTACTAAAGCTACTTCCTTGATCCACAATCAACGGACCTGCCGATCCAAGATCTCAATAGGGACCTCCTCATACTACATGGAATCCAAAATACCAATATCGTTGATAGGAACGATTTGCGATGAATCACCCATACACTTCCTTAACATAGAAACACGGAACACTGGGTGAATGGAGCTCAAACTAGAAGGCAACTCCAACTCATATGTAATATTTCCAACCCTTCTCAAAACTAAGTACAGACCAATATACTGGGGACTAAGCTTCCCCTTCTTCCCAAATTGCATCATTTCTTCATGGGAGACACCTTCAAGAACACCCTATCCCCAATCTTGAACTCTAACTTCCTATGCCTCATATCTACATAGGACTTCTGGTGACTTTGCAAAGCTTTAAGACTATCCCGAATCACCTTCACCTTTTCCATGGCTTGGTGAACCAAATTCTGACCAAACATCTCAGCATCACCAACCTCAAACCACCCAATAGGAGGCCTACACCTCCTACTGTACAAGGCCTCAAACGGAGCCATCCCAATGCTAGAGTGGTAGCTGTTATTATATGCAAACTCTATAAGAGACAAATGCTCAACCCAATTACCACCATAATTAATAAGGAAAGATCGAAGCATATCTTTCAATGTATGAATAGTTCTTTTTGCTTGCCAATCTGACTGCGGGTGGAAAGCAGTACTAAGACTCACCTTGGTCCCCAAACCTTTCTGAAGCGACCACCAAAAGTGTGCTGAAAACTGCGTACCATGATTTGCAATAATAGAAATAGGTACCCCATGCAACTTCACAATCTCTTGGAGGTACAACCTTGCATAATCTTCTACCAAAAAATTAGTCCCCACTGGAAAAAATGAGCGGACTTAGTCATCATATCCACGATGACCCAAATCAAATTGAACTGATTCTGAGATCGAGGAAGACCGATAAAGAAATTCATGTTGATCACTTCCCACTTTGACACGAGCAACTCAATTTCTTGATATAACCCCCCGAGCCTCATGTGCTTAACTTTAACTTTTGGCACACTATGCACTTAGCCACATAACTAGCCACATTCCACTTTATATTGTTCCACCAATACATCTCGTAAAGGTCATGATACATTTTCATCGAGCCAGGGTGAATATCATAGCGCAACTCATATGCCTCAGCCAAGATCCTCTCTCGCAATCCATCTATATCTGGAAAGCATAATCTCTCTTGGTACCATAACCACTAACCTCAAAAACCATTAATTCCTGCCCACCTATATCCCCATTGATCCCATCAAGATAGGATTTAACACTTGTTTCTCTTTCATCTCTGCACCCTGGGATGAATTCACCACCCCCTGAACAAATACACCACTATCTTCAGAGTCCAAGAGGCAAACTCCAAGGTTATCCAAACAATGAACATCTTTCACCAATTCTCGCTTTACCTCTTCCACATAAGCTAGATTCCCCATAAATAACCTTCTAAGAGCATCAATAACAATGTTAGCTTTACCTGGATGGTAGTGAAGACTCATGTCATAATTCTTGAGTAGCTCAAGCCATATTTTTTACCTGAGGATAAGATCCTTCTGGGTAAACACATATTGTAGGATCTTATGATCTGAAAAGATATCCACATGCACTTCATACAAATAGTGTCACCAGATTTTCAAGGTGAACCCCAATACCAATAACTCCAAGTCATGGGTCGGATAATCCTTCTTCTGTACCTTCAACTGTCTAGAGGCATAAGCTATTACCTTGCCATGCTGCATCAAAATGCAACAAAGCCCCACACGGGATGCATTATAATAGACTATAAAACCATCAATGCCTTCAGGCAGAGTCAAGACCAGAGCCGAAGGCAGTTTATCCTTCAGCTTCTCAAAACTACTCTCATAAGCATCAAACCATATAAACTTTATCTTCTTCTGAGTTGACTTAGTTAATGGGGCAACTATAGTTGAAAAACTTTCCACAAACCTCTTGTAGTAACCAGCTAAACCTAAGAAGCTCTGAATATTGGTTGGAGTCGTGGGTCTAGGACACCTCTTAACCACTATGACTTTATGCGGATCCACCATGATCCCTTCACTAGAAATGAAATGGCCCAGAAAAGTGACAGCGTTCATTCAGAATTCACATTTCAAAAATTTGGCATACAACTGCTGATCCTTCAGGGTCTGTAATACAATACGGAGGTGATCGGCATGATCTAGCTCACTCTTTCTGTACATCATAATATCATTAATGAACACAATGATGAATAAATCCAGAAATTGACGAAAGACTCTATTCATCAAGTCCATGAATACAGTCGGGGCATTGGTCAATCCAAAAGACATAACTAGAAACTCAAAATGCCCATACCGAGTACCGAAGGTAGTCTTAGAAATATCCACCTCCCTAATCTTTATTTGATGATACCCAGACCGAAGATCAATCTTGGAGAAAAACTTAGCACCTTTAAGCTGATCAAACAAATTGTCTATCCTTGGAAGAGGATACTTATTCTTTACCGTCACCCCATTCAATTACCGGTAATCAATACACATTCGAAGAGAGCCATCCTTCTTATGTACGAACAACACCAGTGCACCCCGCGAAGACACACTAGGACAAATCAAACCCTTGTCTAAAATATCCTTCAGTTTCTCCTTAATCTCCTTTAACCCAGCCGGAGCTATTCTACATGGGGGAATAAAAATAGGACGACTTTCCAAAATAATATCAATCCCAAAATCAATCTCCCTATTGGGATTGACACCAGAAAGGTTTTTAGGGAATTCATTCACCGTTGGGACAAAATATAAAGAAATACCCTCTGAGTTAGAATCTTTAACCCAGACCAGATGATAAAGAAACCCTTGAAGATTAATCTCCGAGCTCTAAGATATGATATGAACCTTCTCTTAAGAGCTAGGGAACCCCCCTCCCACTTAATAACCCGCTCATTAGGGAATTTAAAGTTGAACTTACAGGTTTGATAGTTTAGAGAAGCATAGCACGAGTGCAACCAATCCATCCCTAATATGATATCAAAATTAATCATGTCTAATTCAAATAGATCCACCAAAGTATTCTGACCACTCATAGATACCACACAACCCCTATAGACTCTTCTAGAAACAACAGAGTCACCCAATAGGGTATAAATAGAAAAAGGGTCCAAAATACACTCAGGACCAAAACTAAAAATGCATAGCTACAAATGGGGTCACATATGAAAGAGTGGACCCCGGATCAAGTAAACAGTACACATCATAGGAAAAGAGTTTCAACATACTAGTAACGATATTAGGTGATGCCTTAGACTCCTAATGGGTAGTGAAAACATACAATCAGTTTCAACCAGTGTCAGATCCAGATGATATACCCTTTGGTATCGTAGCTGATGAAGAGGCAACCAGAACCTTATTTGTCCAGAAGAAACCTTGGCCACTGGACAATTTCTAAGCATGTGATCGAGATGACCATAGTTAAAGCACTTGTCCTTTCCTTCATCATAGTAGCCCTATGCAATCAACCATAAAATCTACAAAGAGGATAGGATGAAGCCGATTGGGCCCTAATAGCCTGAGATTGGCACTCTGTGCCCTATAATTGTTGCCACTATAAAAACACCTTTCGCCTGATGACTTTGGGTAGGGAGCACTAACTATCGAGTAAGACCCAAAATTTCCCAGTTTTTTTGGACCACTTCCCACCATCCTTGCCACTCTGCTGTTGGCCACCATCCTACTAAAAAAATCTAAACTTTTTGCTTTACCTCTCCTCTATCTCTATTTTCTTCTTCTCTTTCTCAACCTACTGTATGTACATCACCAACTAGAGATATCCATGTCCTTATTTAAAAAGGTAGCCTTACTCTCCAAAATCAAGTCTGAGGACAACCCGAAAGAGAACTTACTCATTCTATACCTCATACTAAAAACCAAATCCATAGCATACCAAGATAACTTGTGATACTTCAAGGCATACTACTTGACTGATATCTTGCCTGGCTTCATGTTAACAAACTCTTTTGCCTTTGATTCCCTCAGCTCTTGAGGAAAGAAATGGTCTAGGAAAGCACTAGAAAAATTATCCCACAGGGCTGACTCAACATCGTCACTCCTCGACTATTCCCATTCCTTATAATACTGATAGACCATATATTTTAGCTGGTAAGAAGCAAAATCCATGCCCTCTACTTTAGTGGCATGCACAACACGGAAGATCTTTTCCATCTCATCAAGGAAACTTTGAGGATCCTCCTCGACCTCAACTCCAGTAATGGTTAGAATGTTCAACCTCAAAAACTGGCCAACCCTTGTAGCCTCATAAGATGGTTAACAGAAGCACCACTCTCGACCTGATAAGCTACTAACTATGCCAATATATGAATAGACTAATGAAACTCAACATTCATCACATCATCCTGAGAAGCTCGAGAGGGACTGGAGGGGACCAGTGGAACTCCAGAAGGACAATCAGGAACTGGACCCCTAGACCAATTCTGCACCCCATAAGTAGGATATGTCCTATAAACTTTGTCCTCGGGTGGGATAAAAGAGTTTTCATGAACATCAGATCATCTGGGAGGCATGATCTAAAAAATGAACAAATAGGAATTAGAGAAGATTTTAGGACCTTAGACTCTATAGCCCAAAAATAGAACACAAGAAAGAGAAATATTCCTAAATGCCTCGTAGCCTCCCCCTTATGAGTATGATGCGCTACACATCATTAAAAGAGACTCTACTTGACACAGCTTTGTGAACTCCTAATTGAACATGAACCTAGGGCTCTGATACTAATCTGACATGACCTAAACAAGGGCCTAGTCGTGTCAGGTATCTCAAGTCTAACCAGGACCAAAGACCACTCCCAATACCCCACCGTTAACCACTCTACACCCCATGTCGGATAAATTTTAAACATATAACAAGATAAAATAATAATAATTTAAAGACATTAAAGTAAGTCTATAACCATAACCAAACAACCACAACCAAATATCCAACCAATGCAAATCCCAATGCCAATGCTAACACTAATACCAACATCGCCCATGCCCATATTAGTCCGACACAACCTCTAACTAGAATCAAAGAATATTTGCTTGTTACATACCCTCGACCATATCCAAAACCAAAACCAAAGAAATAAAAATAATGAAAAGAAGTCCATAGCATAAAACGGAGTCTTCCAGAGTATGGAATCTCATCAATTCAATCTGACTCAAAGCTATCCCCAAATCTAAGTCACTGAGAAAGAGGAATGGTAGTATGGCCGGTTTCTGTATTATGTGGGGATACAACACCCGAAGATGAGTAGTGGAGTAAACACTAGCATATAACTCAGGGATAATGGTAAAATAATGCCATTATTCAAAACCAATTCAAAAACCATATACAATTGCATATATACATATATATACCATGATAGAATAGGGAACAAGGTTTAACATGCATTAAAAAACTTAACCTGGATTGCGTAGCTTAATCATCATAAAATTCACCCACGGGCTATATGGGTTCATCTCCTTCTGCTGAAAGGGCTCCGGTGCATGTTAGCCGCACGAACCAGGTATATTAAGAAAGACTAAGGAATTCCCCAATACCACGTCAAACCAAGATACAATCATATCAATAGTGTGAACTATGCACACAGGTCATCAAGACCAAACCTCATGACGACAATCACGATTTTCCAGTGTCCGACCTTCTGACCTACAACTTCATGGCTAGCTATCACAACCCTCATTATTGCCCAATTAAAACCTTTAGCACATAACTAAACCACCAATTCTAGGAGTCAATTATTAAGGCATTAATAAGTGGTATCATTATACCGACTATAGCTTGCAAGCAATGTCACCAGCCAACACTTAGGGGAGTCCTTCATACCCTGTGGATTCCATTATTCATATCACGTAGGGGATTCCTTCATACCCCACAAGGTTTTCAAAACTAGACTTAACTATTTAATCATTTTGTTCCATGCATTAATTTCAAGAAATAGTCAAACCAAACACTTTGGAGATTCTAGTGTACCTCTAGATCAAATTCCCACCTTTCTCATAACTACTAACCAATTTTATGAAACAAGTTTGGGTTTATAACCACTTAAAGAGTCACAAGTTTAAAGAAATTTACCATTATCAGGTTTAACCACCATACCCATGCAATCACATGTTCAAAATCATAATTAAAATAAGAAAAACCATAATTAAATCACGAGAAACAATATTCATCCATGAACAACCAAAACCCACAACCTTTATTTCAAAAGCATAAAAATACCAAGGAAACCATACATTAAAACATATGCCTTGAGTAAAATAACAATGAGGGAGGAGTAACATGCCTTAAACACCAAGAAGCACAGAGAGAAATTGCCCTTGAAAGCCTTAATTGATTAGCTTGACAAAACCCTAGATTTCGCTTGAATAGAGAGTTTGAGAGAGAATTTGAGAGTGTTTTATTGGAAATAATGTGTTAATGAATTCCCAAAGGATGTTTGAAGTCACATGTAATGCCCCGCATTTTTGAGCTTGAAATTGAATCGCCGTTCCAACGTGCGTAAGCTCTAATTCCATGGTTTATGTTTAAATTTATGTGTCATGATCTTTCGCCTAGTATATTAAGTGATTATGAGGTGAAATATGTTCATAGAAATGGCCTAAAGCAAAGTTGAGCTAAGAACCTTTCATTCATTCAAAATTGGATATTCGATTCTACAAGGGCCTACTTTGAACGTGTCTTGAGGCCTTTCCCCTAAATTTGATTTGAAATCTTATATATGTATGTATGAAATTGAGATTTGAGAATTTGAATGGAGAGCATAAGCCTAAATGTCCCTCTCTTATTGTTAAGCTATTTGTTTCTATGTGTGGTATCGATTGCATTATGAGAAAACATGATATGAATGACTTGATTTTTGGTTTATGACTTGATTATGATTTTGAGCTTAAGAGAGGATTGTTTATTTGATGTTAAATGTTAAGAGAATTTCTAAAAGAATTTCATGATTTGTCACAGATTTCATGACCACCACATATTGTTGAAAGGTTGAAAAAAGAGAGTTTCATGCATGCGTTCACATGAGTTTAAAATAAGAGTCCTTTTAAAATTATTGATTGATATGGTGGTCCCAAACTTCATGTTTGTAAAGAAGAGATTATAATATGCTATGATAGCCCAGAGATGTGACTTGCAAGTCAATGGTATGACGATACCATATATAAATGAATGCCATAACAGAGTAAGAGTTTCAAATTTGATTTAAGAGAATACATATTTTAAAAGAGCTAAAAATGGGTGTAAAAAGGGTTAGGTGGTTTCCCGAAGAAGGGTTGAGTTCAAATAACTCCTAGCCCAAAATCATTTTTTGCCAATACGGGTTTATTATATCCCCAAGAGGGACCATACGTTGGCCTAGTTTCCTATGGCGTATCAGAGACAGAGACTCCAACTCTTGCGGCAAACTTGAGTTAGGGGCTTGGCAGCCGAGTCAAGGACAGATTCCATATAGCCCGTGGAATTTCAGAGTAGTAGGGTATACTACCTAGCTTAGAAGTAAGATAAAGAGTAAGTCATGGATTTCAGATAATTGTTCAGAGTCTTTTAAATATGCCCATATGGTTTTAATATATCTTATATAAAATTATCTATAAATTTCTCTCACCTATGTTGAATAAAATTTTTTATTTTGGATTACTCTGCGTACCAGTACTTTTGTATTGACCCCTTATATTTCAGGATTCTGAGACACAGTCCTGGGGTCCCATAAGCAGTAGATTGACTTGTCAGAAGTTTGCAGTTGGTGAGACTTCCTTACTTCGGAAGGCCTGGTTATGAAACTTGATATTGTTATTTTATTTTAATTCATGGTTCGATTGGGGGCCTTGTCCCAGATTTTAGACAAATGTTATTTTCAGTTAGTAGAGATTGTGCAGACTGATGTTAGACATTTTTAGAGGTTTATGGTTTCTATTCCAGATTCTTCAATTGAATTATGATACTGACCATGATCCCGTATTGTTTATATTTCCGCATTTTCCTTCATATTATATGAAAGTATGTATAATTGCCAGATAGAGAAGGGAGCTCGGGCCTTTATGGTTTGGGATGCTCATTATGGATAGGGCCCCGGCTAGGGTCGTGACATCATGGTCCCAAAGGGACTTAAAGTGGAAAATATCCAGAATGCCCCCAACTTAAAAACTGTAAAAAGGCAGCATGTGGTTACGAGTTGAACCCTTGACTCGTGACTACAACATACGACTCGTACCCTTGAGTCATCACCAAGAAAGTGAGTTGAACACCCATACACTGTCCACCATAAACTCCATGATCCCACTCGTGTAATACCCCAAACTTTCTTTAAGTCATATCTAGTCTCCAGAAGACTTAGTGATAACTTCCTAAATGATTAATGTTTAAATCAGATAGAATTTCTCCAATTTCAACTTTTTATCAGGTGGGAAATTGAATTATCTTTCCAATGATACCAATTTTGTCCAAATTCGGTATTGGAGTGAAAAGTTATGGACGTTTATAGAGAACTTTCGGAACTGCCCAGAAGCGACGGTCAGGAGACGGACCGTCGAGCTAGCGACGGATCGTCGCCCAAGCCATCGCGACTAAGGCAGTAAACCCATTTTCTGGCCAAGTGCGATGGTCAGGACCGATGAACCGTTGAGCTAGCGACAAACCATCGCCCAAACCATCACAGACGAGGCAGAAAGTTCAGGTTCTGGCCAAGTATGACGGGATGGACCGACGGACCATCGAGCCAGTGACGGACCGTCGCCCAAACCGTCATCACTTCTGATCAGCAATTTTAATCCATTTTAAAAGGGTATTTGGGTTTTTTCCATCCGTTTTGACCCCTAATTATACCAGACCAGAGCTCATAACTTCATTATTCATCCACAACACCAAATTAGGGTTTCTCTTAAAGATCAATCCCCAAGAACAAAAAACCCTAGGTGTCTAATCCCAAGTCAAGAATTCAAGCTTTCCTCCACCAATCTTCAATAAATCATCCACCTAGGTATGCCAAGTGTTGATTCATGGGTTCCTTTCACCCATGAAGCTCAAGAAACCCTATTTGAAATATAAACTTTAGATTCCATAGTATGAATTGAATTATATCCATGTTTATGTTGTTGTTTTATTTCCAAGTTGAAGTCTTTAATGAGTATCATAAAAATATGTTAGTATGTGGTTGAAATTCTTGCATTGGAAGTGTAAAATATTGTCATGAAGTATTATTTTGATATTCATACCTAAGTCTAAAGATATGCATGCAAGGTGTTTGATAAATGCCTAAGAGAATAGGAATTATGCCTTATGACTCATTTGTGACCAAAATTGATGAATCCATGTTTCTCCCTTATGTTTGATATAACTCCCATGTTATTGTTATGATTTGTAATGGATTGACGTAATGCTCATGAGATTAGGCTTATGAAATTATGATATGTTTACATGCATTCCTATTCATGTGTAAGCTTATAGTATGCGAATACTTCATAAAAATCCCCAATGATTGTACTATGAATTGTTGACTATGGTCATGTGTCAAGAAGTGTCATGTCTTGTCAGTTTCATGCTATCGAGTCCTGGAGGTACTTGTACCCGATAATTTATATGCGTGCCTAGAGCTAGTGTCATGATTTCCAGATACTCTCAATCAAGCCATGATTCATAGAACTCAGTCAGTCATGTGACTCAGTAAACTCAGTAATCTCAGAAATTCAGTAATCTCAGTAGTGTTCCGTCAGTCAACGGAACTCAATGAACGCAGTCCAGTTTAGTTCAATTAATTATTTTCAGTATCTATTCAGATGGGAGTAGGATTCAGAACCGATTAAGCCCAAGGA
This sequence comes from Capsicum pubescens, assembly GCA_030864215.1. Classification (NCBI taxonomy): domain Eukaryota; kingdom Viridiplantae; phylum Streptophyta; class Magnoliopsida; order Solanales; family Solanaceae; genus Capsicum; species Capsicum pubescens. The sequence goes on from CM061541.1 coordinate 203,779,815, forward strand.
TGGGAACTCACCTGTTATTAGAGGGTGTGATTTTTAGAAGCAATCTTTGTGCTCCAGAACTACGTAGCCAGCATAGGTTGAGACATCAAACCTGCTAGTTAATGGTAGATGAGGTGGCTTAACCTGTTAGATGAGAGTCCCACCGTTCTTCGTAGAGTACCTATTAGATGAGGAATTACTCACAAATTATCTTTACCAGTGGCACGATATTGACACCCTTCCAATTGGGGTTATAAATTGGATCCCAACTCAATTATATTATCTTATTTGGGGCATGTCGGTTAGATGAATACTTCCCACAGTTGTAGTCTCAGTCTCAGTAATAGAACTCAGATAGTTCTACAAAATTCAGGACTGTTAGATATAGTCACCAGTTCAGTACGGAACTCAGCTAGTTCCATCAGAAACAGTACTGTCAAACATAATCATTCACAGAATAGTATATCAGTTATACGAAACTTATGTTATCAGTATTTAGATTTAGTGATGTCATGATCTCAGTTATAGTTCACGTATTCATGCATGTATTCTCACGTTCATGTTATTCAGTCAGTTAGTATTGTTCATGCATATAAACCCCTTGCATTCAACCTACTCACTTGCATACCAGCACATTCAAACATACTGACGTATTTGTGCTATGGTATTTTATACCATAGGTTTAGAAGTACGAGCTCCAGAGCATCCTTAATAGATCAGACGTTCAACAACCAGACTAGCAGTGAGTCCTCATCATTCGAGGATAATATGATTATTTTATTACTTTATTATTTCAGTATTCTGGAGTTAGTTGGGGACATATCCCATCAACTCTACAGTTTTTAGATAGTTTAGAGGCTTCTAGACTAGAGCATGTTCAGAAAGTTATTTCAGTATAGTTTTGGTATTGATATACCACATTTCTAGATGTTATGTTTTATCAGATATTTGAAGCTTATGGCCTTTCAACCTCCTTTTGCATTTATACAACATATTATGCAATGCCCAGTTACAGATATCAGACATGGGTTAGCTTGTGGTCCTTCGGGGTCATGAACACCATGTAGTATTGCAGGTACCAAATTTGGGGCGTTACAACTCGTGACCTGACCATATGACTCATATGGTCTAGTCGTATCTAAGATAGAACCCAAGGGATTAGACACTGGACAATATACAACTCAGCCCTACCACTAGTAAACTATCCTCATGACTCTTAGTGAGCCACTCGTACTCAGAGCTAAGCCAAGCCACTGAGTTACTGATTTGATTAAGGATCATCCTAACAATTCATCACCATCCCTAACGACTCATACCATCAAGTCGTTACCAAGATCAAAAATCCAACCACCACTCATTGGACACTTAACGACTAGGGTCATCTGACCTGCACCCACATCATATGACTCGTATGATGAGTCATCACTAGGACAGTGAGCTCAAAGCTTATGAATTTTTCCTAGGGACAAAATCCAGGGTGTTTCAATAAGATAGGTGGAATTTTCAGAAGTTGATGGATTTATTATCTTATGATATTGCCTAACATGTACAATAAAATATATTTATCAATAGAGAGGCTTCATCATGGGATATTCCATGATGGATGACAAATTCTATAGGTAAATTTACTGTGACAAGTGCTTTTTAATTGTGTAGGCAGAGAAGAGATCCTTCTGAGGATTTGCAATATATATAGACTAAGGAAGTGCCTTTTTAAATCAATTTTTTTCTTTAGAGATTATGGTTCTTCAAGATTCCTATAGATGAAGCTATACAAAGGCGTGGTATCAATATAGTGTCAAGATGCACGTTCTTCTCATCACCTTAATTAGAAACTTAAATTATGTTTTTGTCACTAGTAAAACTGCACAAAAAATTTGAAGGTATTTTTCTATTTGCTCAGGAGTGGATGGACCTTTTGTGCAATGCCATCAAACAATTAAAAAATGGTGGAATGTAGAGTGTATAGACAGATTAAAACCAATCATTTGTGTTGTCCAAGAAATGATTTATTGACATATATGGAATGGCAGAAATAAAGTAAATCATGGAGGTGGGATGGACTAGAGGAGTGCTATATATGAGATTTCAAGAAATTTACAACTTTTGGCCACTGTTTTGTCCCTTTGGATACAAGGAGTACCACAAGAATAAACATTATTGGTGGATTTGTTTCAAAATTATAAACCTACAGTGAGATCTATACGGGTATGTTGAAAGCTTTCTAATAGAAACTGATTCAAATGTAACTCAAATGGAGCTTCTATGGGTAACCCTGGTCCAAGTTCAATAGTTCTTTATATTAGGAATCAGAGGGTCACCTATAGGTTGCTTTGTGTAAGCAAATAATAGATTCCACTAGTTTATTTACAGAAGCTTTGGCTATGAAAGAGGATTGTGACTACAATTTTAACCATCACTTCTTACCACTCATCCTAGAAACTGATTTCTTAGAACTCATGAAGATAGTGAAAGGAGAATGGGAATGTCCATGGAACATTGTGATGATAATCAATCAAGAGAATAAGAAACTACTTAAAGGAAGGGCAACTGTAGATTATTCACACTTTCAGAGAAAAAAATACCTTGACAGATTTTTTAACTAACTAGTGTTTTAATTTTGTAGGTACACAAGTTATAACTCGTTTGTAGAATTACCACAAAAAGCAAAAGGCGTAGCAATTTTAGACAAGCAATAAGTCTCACAATTAAGAATTAAGAGGATGAAGCAAAAAGCTTCAAATTAACAACACATTCAGAATAAAACATCAAAAAAGACTCCTAAGCATTTAAAGGGAGATTGAAGAATCGGGTACATACAGTAGATACAAGAAATACAGCAAAAACATAACAACGTATGGCTGAAAATAGGTACAATAAGTAACTCATCTAGAATCTGATAGGTGGTATCAACCCCAAATAGAGTTCATTCCCTTAAAGATAATGGGTGAAGTTATGACTATAGTACCTCGAAATAGAGCTTCCATTAACAGATCTGAGTTCAAACACTCGAAAACCAATAAGAACAACTTGGAGATAGCTCCAATCAAACCTGAATAAATAGCACCTGGTGAGAGTTTAAGGTGAATTGAATTGTATTGGTTCAAAGCAACTTATTTTAAAGTTTAGATTGTTTGAAGCTCAAGATCGAACAAGAGAAAGGAATAACAAGATAGCTAGAGATGGTCAAAGATCACCTGGTTAGATGCGATAGTCCATGACATCGGAACAATATACAAAGTTAAGACAAGAGATCAGAGATGTGAAGAAGAAGAACAGTGCCTACACTTTCCACTTTCCTTTTTTTGCCTTTAGGTTTAGAAAGTCTTTTAGCCTACCTTTTTATTTCTAGATTTTTCTTAGAGTAATTGGGCTGGGGTCTTGCCAAATCTAAATTTCTTTGTACAAATTTTCTTTATTATTTTGTTTTGAATGGCCTAAATGGCCGCTCTTTGATTAAAAATAAAAAAAATACATACTCGCCTTGCTTAGTCAAATACAGGAGTATTGCGTACTCTTGCGCGAGGAATGAATCCAACCACCACCTTCACTAAGAAAATACAGGCAACACACGATTGGTTTCAAGTCAACACTAGACAACAAATTCTATTGATTGCTTTGTCTATAATCTTGTCAATTAACATCAAATAAGAGTTGACTTTCAACAGACAATAAGGCTACCTTCGTAGTATTTTCATGGTTGTGGGGACATAATCTTAAATTCGGGTAGTTTTCAAGATTCAAAATATTTTAGCTCACTATCTAACTTTTACCTTATTATTATATTTGGTTTGTTGGAGATTACATTGTTTAATGTAAAAGATTGCAGGCTGAGTCCGTTTTTAATTCTTCAATTCATACACATAATGAAGTTTCTTAAAATTATAAAATTAAGTTGGTAGTAATCCTTATCACCTAGAACGAGACTATTAACGTTGTTTATGCATAAGTTTGAATGTAAAGTTCCTTAAGTATAACTACCAGCTTCACTAGTTGTTACTGACATTCAACCCTTTGTTACTGCAATTCATTTTTTCCCTCGTACTATGAATTATTTTGGCAAGGCAAGGGGCATAGACATTTTTCCCTTCAATCAATCAATGGCGATTAGGTCTTCGAATATATATGTTGCATAGCTCTCTTTATTGTTTACTTTTTGCTTCCATTTGGTCATTCAGTGTCCTTTCAAATGTCTCGTTTTGGACCGGACATGACTGACATACTCTATGAAGGGGATGCAGTCGCGTCTGTAGTAGAAATTGAGTTTAAATAAGCTGATTATCTTTGTCGCGTTACTCATTCCATTTATAAAGAGAAAGTGACACTCTGGGATCCTGATCATTCCACAAAGCTTGCTGATTTCTCCACACATTTTTCGTTTACTATAGATACGTAAAATCATTCCGAATATGGTCATGGCATCACGTTTTTCCTATCTCCTGTTGGTTTTCGGATTCCACCTAACTCAGATGGTGGTTTTCTTGGACTGTTCAATACAACTACCAGCGATTCAGCTCAAAGCCAAATTGTTTCTGTTGAGTTTGACTAGTTTTCCAACCCCGAATGGGATCCCCCATTCGAGCACGTTGGTATCAACAACAATTCAATTGCTTCATCTGTGACAGCTCCTTGGAATGTTAGTTTGCATAGTAAAGATCTAATTGATGCATGGATTACTTACAATGCTACAACAAATAATCTAAGTGTCATTTGGAACTATGGTACAGGCCCGAATTTGAGCATATTTTATATGATAAACCTCAGGGAGGTTTTGCCTCCATGGGTCACCATAGGATTCTCTGCTGCAACAGGACTCAATATTGAGAGACATACACTTGAATCATGGGAATTCAACTCGAGCCTTGATATAAAAGAGTTAGGGAGAAATGGTCGTGAAAAGATTGGACTGATTGTAGGGCTAACAACATTAGTGGGGATTTTGTTTGTGAGCACGATTTTGGCTTTGGTAGTTTTGAAGAAACGGAGATGGAAGGTGAAGGGAAATCCAGACGTAATAAGCTTAACATCTTTCAATGATGATCTTGAAAAGGGAGCAGGACCAAGAAAGTTTTCTTACAAAGAGCTGGATACTTCAACCAATCACTTCTCAGAGGAACGAAAATTAGGCGAATGAGGATTTGGAGAAGTTTACAAAGGGTACCTCATCGATCTTGACATAGCGGTTGCTGTGAAGAAGATCTCAAGAGGTTATAAGCAGGGTAAAAAGGAATACATAACCGAGGTGAAAGTTATAAGTCGATTAAGGCACAGAAATCTTGTGCAACTAATCGGTTGGTGTCATGACCAAGGTGAGTTCTTACTTGTTTATGAATTCATGCCTAATGGTAGCTTAGATTTTCATTTATTTGGTAAAAGGAATCCTTTTAGTTGGGCTATGAGGTATAAGATAGCACTCGGTTTAGCATCTGCATTGCTATATCTACATGAAGAATGGGAACAAAGTGTGATCCGCAGAGACATCAAATCAAGTAATATAATGCTCGATTCGAGTTTTAATGTAAAACTTGGTGATTTTGGCCTGGCTAGACTAATGGACCATGAATTAGGTCCTCAGACTACTGGGCTAGCTAGAACTATAGGTTATTTGGCTCCAGAGTACATAAAAATAGGCCGAGCAAGCAAAGGGTCGGATGTGTACAACTTTGGAATAGTTGCACTAGAAATTGCAACAGGAAAAAAATCAGTTGATCCAGGGACAGGGAAATCTGATGCAGGATTAGTAGAGTATGGGATTCTTATGAAAGAGGAAAACTTTTTTCTGTTATTGATGAGAAATTAAACAGGGATTTCGAACAAGAACAAGTAGAACGATTGATGATTACCGGGTTGTGGTGTACTCATCCAGAGAGCAATTAGAGGCCATCGATAAGACAAGCAATTCATGTTCTTAATTTTGAGGCATCATTGCCTAATCTTCCAATGAAAATGCCAGTTCCTGTGTATTATTCACCCAGTCAATACGGTAAACCATCAATTAGCTTGAGGGAGCCTACGATGACTTACACAAGCATAGATGTGGGTCGTTAATCTTTTGCAGTACTGTAATAGTTGTCTTGAAATGATCTTAAATGGAGCGATATAGTCAGGAAGGCATAACCGGCAGATTTGCTCAAGATTGTGACATAGTAGTAGTACTTATTCTTGTTTTTGCTGTTGTTATTGGAGTATCTTGGCACAATCTTTCACTTTGGCACCTCAAGTGGATGGTATTCATTTTTAACACCTTTAGTAGTCATCAACTATGTCACTTTGATACGTTTTGATGATTTGACAAATTATGCGTATTGCACACACTTTGAGCGCGTGGACAACTTAAAAACTACTAATTTTTCTTTTTTTTCTTTTCTTCTTCTTCCTTTTGATCTCTTCCAATACTTTTCTCCATTTTTATCCACCAACCATTCGCACAACCATGGCCTTTTCCTTAATGATAGTAAAAAATGGTGGAAAATTAATCTACCACCACCTTCTTTTTTCAATTTCTATAAATTCATAATTTTCAATCACTTATTTTAACTCAATTTCCACCTCGATTTTACTCAATTTTAAGCTCCTTCAATGGTGGAAAGTTTTGAGATTGATTTTAGAGTTAACATGAAAGAATGAATAATGTAAAATGCAATTCGATTGTGAAATTTTTCTCCAATTATGAAATCTCAATAAACTTTTAACAGATTTTGTTTGGGATAAATTCTTAATAGTTTTTTAAAATAATTGTGTATTAGGAGGTAATTGAAGAGAAGATTTTGGTTGTAGAGGGTTGGTGGTGGTGTGGTGGTGGGTGGAGGGGGGTGCGCAAAGGAGGTGAAAGAACAGTAGAAATTAAAGAGAAAAACTGAGGGGTGGGGAAGCAGATGGGGGTGGGGGTGAGTGGGTAGGTCGGAGAAGACAGATTTGGAGAGGGTGGGGTAATTATAATCTATTTTTTTTATAATATTTGGGTTAAAAAATGTCCAGTGTCAATATTTAATTGACAAATGTTTAATTTTAATTAAAATTAATTATTTAAAAATTAATTTGGAGGAAAATGACAAATGCCAGCGTTTTATTCGTCAATTTTCATGTCATTAGCGTGTGTGACACATGCACGTAGTATTTTCTTATTGCTTATGAAAAAAGTGCTAAAATAACATACTTGAAGACTGCTTTAGGTACTAAAAATGAACACCATTATAACGCCCCAAGATCCCATCTCGAGATGTCACACGGTGCTTAAGGCCACATGCGGCCTCAAGCTAACCCTCTAAACCTGTCATCACTTCTAGAACTCACTTTGACAATAGTCATGCTAATATAAGAGAGAATGACATATCATACTAACTCGACTCAAATCAAATCAATCTTTCTCAATATCAAAATGCATCAATTCATTAAGTCATGGCAACATCAATAACTTTGAGGAAATATCAAGACTCATTGTAACAACTCAATTCTCATGAATCAATATACTCAATAATCCAATTTGTCATAAGGAAGATTAAAGCTTGACACATATCTTGAAAGCACTTGAAATACCAACTCACGGTAGGAACTTGAAATTCACAATATTAAATATCAAGTCATAACTTGGAAATTGTAAAATAATCATGTATAACAAAGCTTGAACAATTTATATTCTCATAATCTCATGATGAAGTAATTTGGGTATAAACCCACTTGCAAAATAATATAAATCCATAACAAAAATCAAAGCTTTGAGCACAAGAACGAAAGAATAGCTCTTGTTCAAAACCCCACATACCTTAATCTTTGAAATTGGTTGAACTTTAGTGCTTGAGACTTTACTCACACTTGTAATCAAAAAATTCTTGAAGTCCACTCTATGAGGAACTTGATTCTTGAAGGAATCTTGAAGATTTATGGATGATTTTTGGAAGATTACTTTCCTTAAATAAAACCTTAGATATATTTCTTAAGAGAATTGGAAGAGAGAAATGAAGAAATTAGGTTTTGGATGAGGATTCTCATATATATAGAGGCCTTCAAAAATGGGAAATGACCAACATACCCTTGCAAAAATCGTTCATCAATTGCTGAAAAAAATAGTTGACGACATCCGTGGCAAGCCGTCAGGCCCGTGATAGGCCGTCACGAATTGTCGTCACAAAAAGGGTGGATTTTATGATTTTCGACGTAAGGTTGACGACATTTTGTGACAAGCCGTCAAACTTGTGACAAGCCATCATAATATATCGTCACAAAAGGTTGGATTTTGTGACTTTCTGCCTTAAGGTGACGACATTTTGTGACGGGCCGTTAGGCTTGTGACAAGTTGTCACAAAAGGTCGTCACAGATTTTCCAGGATGACATGCTGGAGTAAAATAAGCATAACTCTTTCCTCTGATATTGGATTTTGACGAAATGGGTATCGTTGGAAAGATAATTCAATTATATATCTTTTGGTAGGTCATGAGATCAATAATTCATAGTACAACAGGAGATATGATCATTTGAAGTTGACTATACTAAAATCCTTCTCAAGAATTCAATCGGTAAAGAATGTTTTGATTCACCCAATCGTTAGGACATCTTTAAAGCCTTAATACACATCACCCTTGACCAGAAAACAATCAAAACACTATAATTTATTTCTCATGTTCTTGAGTCATGGCGGCACTATTGGTTAGAATCTCGGGGTATTATAATATCTCCCCTTTGGAAACATTCATCCTCGAATGTTGCCAGATAGGCCAAGAACAAGTGAAAAATGAGGAAGTATAGCTGGAACGACTCACTCAAAAGACTTACTTCACCCTATACCTTTGAATACTATAGAAAATGCATGAATTCGTGATGAAAGTAGATACACTGCTGAATCTTTAATAAGAAGGGGGCGGAATTAAGAAAGAATGATACCTTCTGCTCGCTCCAAACTCACAGAAAAGAGGTGAGGGTACTTGGCTTGCATATCAGCTTCGGATTCCCAAGTATCACTCTCAACAGATTGATTTCGTCAAAGAACTTTAACCAAAGAATCTTCTTTGTTCCTTAGCCTACGGATCTGAAAATCCAAAATCTCAACCGGAATCTCCTCGAATGAAAGACTATCTTGAATATCTAAGCTTTCGGAAGAATCAACCACGACATAATCACCAATACACTTCTTAAGAATAGAAACATGAAATACCGGATGAACGCTAGACAACTCCACGGGTAAATCCGCCTCATAAGCTACTTTCCCAACACGACTTAGAACCCTGTATAGACCAACATAATGGGGACTAAGCTTTCCCTTTTTCCCAAATCTCTTCACCCCTTTCATGGGTGAAACCTTCAAGTACATCAAATCATTAACATTAAACTCAAGATCTTTTCTTCTCATATCCGCATATGACTTCTGACGACTTTGAGCGGTTTTCAATCTTTCTTGAATCAACTTAACTTTTCACATAGCCTCGAACACAGCATCCGTCCCAATCACAACTGCTTCTCCTACTTCAAACCAACCTATGGGCGATCTACATCTTCTCCCATACAGAGCTTCGAACAGGGCCATCTGAATACTAGCATGGAAACTATTATTATACGCAAATTTGATCAATGGCAAGTGCTCATCCCAACAACCTTTGAAATCAAGCGCACATGCCCTCAACATGTCTTCCAAAGTCTGAATAGTCCTCTCAGCCTGACCATCCATCTGCGGATGGAAAACAAAACTTAGACAAACTTGGGTACCGAGACCTTTCTGAAAAGCCCTCCAAAACTGGAAAGTAAACTGAGTACCCCTATTAGAGATGATATCCAAAGGAACTCCATGCAATCTGACTAACTCACGGATATACAATCTATCATAATCCTCAGCTGTATAAGACGAATGCATTGGCAAGAAATTAGCTGATTTAGTCAACCGGTCTACGAGAATCCAAATCGAATCATGATGACGACGAGAAGGAGGCAAATCAATTACGAAATACATATTCACTTCTTCCCACTTCCAAGTAAGAATGCCAAACTCTTGTATTACACCACCGGGCCTCTGGTGCTTTACCTTAACATGTTGACAAGTAGAACACTTTGCCATAAATCCTGCTATGTATTTCTTCATACCGTTCTACCAATAGATTTCCCACAAATCACGGAACATCTTGGTAGCACCGGGATGAATAGAATATCGTGCACCATGCACTTCAGCCATAATTCTCTGCCTCAAATCATCAACATTCGAAACACACAGTCTACCTTGCAATCTTAACACACCATCTCTCCCTTGGGAGAAAATCTCTACCTTTTGGTCCTTAACTGACTCCTTTAATCTGACCAAACTAGGATCCCTGTCCTTCTTCTCCTTTACCTCCGAGACCAAAGAGGACTCGGAACTACTCTGAACTAACATACTCCCTTTAGTGGAATCAAGCAAACTAACACCCAACCTAGAAAAATGATGCACATCATGAGCCAATTCTTTCTTATCATTCTCTACATGAGCTATACTACCCATAGACAACCTGCTAAGAGCATCTACCACAACATTGGCCTTGCCCGGGTGATACATCACACTCATATCGTAGTATATTAGCAACTCTAACCATCTTCTTTGTCTAAGGTTTAAATCCCTCTGAGTAAACACATACTGCAGGCTTTTGTGATCAGTAAACACATCAACATGAACACCATACAAATAATGTCTCCAGATTTTTAAAGCAAAAACTACAGCTGCTAATTCAAGATCATGGGTTGGTTAATTCTTCTCATGAGGCTTCAACTGTCTAGAGGCATAAGCTATAACTTTACCCCTCTACATCAACACATAACCTAGACTAACTCTAGAAGTATCACAGTACACCATAAGACCATCAGTACCATCAGGTAAAGCTAACACTAGGGCTGAAGTGAGTCGAGTCTTCAACTCTTGAAAACTCTTCTCACAGGCATCTGTCCACTGGAACTTAACTTTCTTTTGGGTCAACCGGGTCATGGGGGATGTGATAGAAGAGAAACCCTCAATAAAATGACAGTAGTAACCAGCTAGACCCAAGAAACTCCTAATATCAGATGGGGAGGTAGGTCTAGGCTAATTCTTCACAGCTTCTGTCTTTTGAGGATCAACTCTAATACCTTCGGAAAAAAAATGTGACCCAGAAAAGCAACTGACCTTAACCAAAATTCACACTTGCTAAATTCAGCGAATAATTGATGAGCTCTAAGGGTTTCTAACACGATTCGAAGATGATCCGCATGGTCATCCTCACTTCGGGAATATACAAGAATATCATCTATGAACACAATAACAAACAAATCCAGATACCGCTTGAATACTCGGTTCATAAGATCCATAAAAGTCGCTGGAGCATTGGTTAACCCAAAGGACATGACGAGAAACTCAAAATGACCATAGCGGGTTTGGAAAGCTGTCTTTGGAATATCACACTCTCTCACTTTAAGCTGATGATAGCCGATTCTAAGGTCTATATTTGAGAAATAACTTGCACCCTGTAGCTGATCAAATAAATCATCGATTCTAGGAAGAGGGTACTTGTTCTTAATAATCACCTTGTTGAGTTGACGGTAGTCAATGCACATACGTAATGTACCATCTTTCTTCCACACAAATAGAACAGGTGAGCCCCACGGGGAAATACTGGGTCTGATAATGCCTTTTTCTAAGAGGTCTTTGAGTTTCTCCTTCAACTCTTTAAGTTCTGCGGGAGCCATACGGTATGGAGGGATGGAAATAGGCTGAGTGTCGGGAAAAAGATCAATCCCAAATTCTATTTCTCTATCAGGTGGGATCCCTGGAAGGTTTTTTGAGAAAACATTAAGAAACTCTTTAATAATGATAACTGACTGAATAGTCGGAGTCTTAGACGTGAGGTCTTTAACTCGAACTAGATAATAGATGCAACCCTCAGAAATCAACTTCTTAGCTTTGAGGTAGGATATGAAATGGCTCTTTGGATTTAGAGAAATCCCGAACTACTCAAACACGGGCTCGTTAGAAAAATGAAACTTGACCACTCGGGTACGACAATCTATAGACGCATAGCACGAGTGAAGCCAATCTATACCCAAAATGATGTCAAAATCAACCATATCTAGCTCAATAAAATCAACACATTTGACCTGATGAAGGACAGTAACATGACACTTCTTATACACTCACTTAGCAATAGTAGACTCTCCTACCGGGGTAGAAACCAGAATAGGCTCAGGAATCCGTTCAGGGTCCATCTCAAAATTTATAGCAACTAGAGGTGTCACATAAGAGAAACTTGAACTGGGGTCCATCAATACATACACATCAAAATTAAAGACACGGAGCATACCAGTGACAACATCTGGAGAATCCTCCTGCTCCTGGTGAGGTGGTATAACATAGAAGCGATTCTTGCGCGAATCGCCAACAGTACTAGAAGAGGCACTCTGAGGAGGAATTAGTCGGACTACAGGAGCGGGGGAACTGGTAGCCTGACTCTGGGTACGAGCATCTCGACTCCCCTGTCTAGCATACAGATAATCTCTAAGTCAGTGGTCCAACTTTCCACCACCAAAGAAACCTCTCTGATCTACAAAACACTCGCCAAAATGATCTCTACCATACTTGGCACATGAAGGAGGATGAGGTCTGTTACTTACACTTTCCTGACACCTAGATGGGATAGGCCTGTTCCCCTGCTCCTGCCTGCTTCTAGGTGTAGGAGCACTAACTGAGGAAGGCGCGAGCATAAACGGACGTCTCTGGAATTAAGGGCAGTCCCCTCCATAGAATCTGGACTGATCGAATCCCTGCTGCTATGATCTAGATCTTTTATTCCCTCTTACTCTCTCTCTCTCTTTCACCTTATCAGATTTAATCTGTTAGGCATGTATCATCAACCGAGAAAGGTCAATCTCCCTATTAAGCATGCCAGATCTACACTCTTTCACAACGTAACTCAACACACTGGCCACGAACTTACTCATGATGGTCCTAGAGTCATCCATCATACTAGGTGCATATTTGGACAACTGATTGAATCTAAGGCAATATTCCTTAACAGTCATGGAGCCTTGTCTCAAATTTATGAATTCTTCTATCTTTGCTTCCCTCATATCAAGAGGAAAAAATCTGTCCAAGAACGCATCCTGGAATAACTGCCAAGTCATGGGAGCGACATCCTCCCTTCTACTTTCCCTCTATATTTCCACCCAATCATATGCAACATCTTTCATTCGATAGGCAGCCAATTCAACACTCTCCTCCTCAATCACGTGCATAATCTGGGTGGTCTTTCTCACTTAATCCAACTACATTTATGGGTCTTCACCTACCTTCAACCCATAAAACTCAGGCAGATTCATCATATAAAGTCACAAACCTGAGCTGTAGCAGAATTATTCTCTTGCGGAGGAGGAACAGTAGCCTGGGTGTTAGCTTGAGTATTGGCGGTAACTGCCTGGGCTAGCGCCTAAAAAGCTTCCCAGAATTCTGCATATGACACATGCTCATTCAGGGGATCAACGGGTTGAGATTGCTCGTTGTTTCTACGAGCTCGACGAGGAGGCATTTTTTGTCATAAGAGAGCATGAATTAATAGCAAAGAGAAACAGTCATAGGTACGATAGACTTTTGAAAGAAAGAAATGAATTTTCCAAAAATGTCCTGTAGCTTCTTGCTCATAGATATGGCGTGCTACACACCGATAATCAAGACTCAACGTAACGTGGCTTTTCAGACTCCCTAGGACTCTTTAAACCTTAGGCTTTGATACCAAGCTTGTAATGCCCCAAGATCCCATCCCAAGACGTCACACGGTGCTTAAGGCCACACACGGCCTCAAGCTAACCCTCTAAACCTGTCATGACTTCTAAAACTCACTTTGACAATAGTCATGCTAATATAAGAGAGAATGACATATCATAAACATACTGGAATAAGATAAAAAACTAGCCTGTATAATTCAAAATACTGAAATTCAGTACATACCAACCCTTTAGTCTGACAAAGCCTCTATACATCAAAATCAAGGAGATATTGGGACAAACCCCCAACTGACTCAAATAGTACTGAAAGCCATAATAACAAAATGGTATCACAAAAATATAAACACGGTCCTCGAACCATGAGGACTCACCACTGAGAAGACGAAAAGAGGAACCCGAATATTGCTAACGCGGCTGAGTACCTGAACCTACATAACAAGAAAATGTAGCCCATAGAAAAATATGTGGGTCAGCACTTTAGAATGTACTGAGTATGTGGGGGTGCATGTAACAATGTAAATATCATCATCAATTCATGAAAATATGCATATGTACAATGATGGCTCACTTGGCTTGAGTTAGATTGAAACATACTTTTCATGATCTCATCATAAATAAATCATATGATAAAAACCTCATAAATCATCATAAACAACTCAACTCTTCAACTCAAGACTCGGAGTGACTCTGTAATTCAAGAAACTCGACTCTTATGAAAATGGGAGGTTCTTATAACCGAGATAAACCATGTGAGCTACATGGAGTCCAACGTTTTGCCCTCCTAAGGAGAGAACCCCACATTGGCGGGAGTGTCGTACTCTTGCCAGGGAGTACAACCTAAATTTAGTGATCATAATATCATACTCATCCTTTATCCCACAATTATCAATATCAATCCTACAGTGGCACGTAGTTTCGGGGGAAATACCATATTTCCCGCTTGGTGCTAAGTACTACTCCCAGACACAAGCTCAGAACGCGTTAGAAAATCCACCACAAACATCACAAGGGTCTATCATGAAGACCAAATCAAATCTCTTTCTCATTTATCAAATCATAATCAATTTGTGGATTCCTAACTCGACTCAAATCAAATCAATCTTTATCAATATCAAAATGCATCAATTCATAAAGTCATGACAACATCAATAATTTTGAGAAAATATCAAGACTCATTGTAACAACTCAATTCTCATGAATCAATATACTCAATAATCCAATTTATCATAAGGAAGCTTAAAGCTTGACACATATCTTGAAAGCACTTGAAATACCAACTCACGGTAGGAACTTGAAATTCACAATATTAAATATCAAGTCATAACTTGAAAATTGTAAAATAATCATGTATAACAAAGCTTGAACAATTTATATTCTCATAATCTCATGATGAAGTAATTTGGGTATAAACCCACCTGCAAAATCATATAAATTCATAATAAAAATCAAAGCTTTGAGCACAAGAACGAAAGAATTGCTCTTGTTCAAAACCCCACGTACCTTAATCTTTGAAATTGGTTGAACTCTAGTGCTTGAGACTTTACTCACACTTGTAATAAAAAAATTCTTGAAGTCCACTCTATGAGGAACTTGATTCTTGAAGGAATCTTGAAGATTTATGGATAATATTTGAAAGATTAATTTCCTTAAATAAAACCCTAGATATATTTCTTAAGAGAATTAGAAGAGAGAAATAAAGAAATTAGGTTTTGGATGAGGATTCTCATATATGTAGAGGCCTCCAAAAATGGGAAATGACCAAAATACCCTTGCTAAAATCATCCATCAATTGCTGAAAAAAATAGCTGATGACATCCGTGACAAGCCGTCAGGCCTGTGATAGGCCGTCACGAAAAGGGTGGATTTTATGATTTTTGGCTTAAGGTTGTCGACATTTTGTGACAAGTCGTCAAACTTGTGACAAGCTGTCACAAAATGTCATCACAAAAGGTTGGATTTTGTGACTTTCTGCCTTAAGGTGACGACATTTTGTGACGGACCGTTAGGCTTGTGACAAGTCGTCACAAAAGGTCGTCACGGATTTTCCAAGCTGACACGCTGGAGTAAAATAAGCATAACTCTTTTCTCCGATATTAGATTTTGATGAAATGGGTATCGTTGGAAAAATAATTCATCTATATTTTGGTAGGTCATGAGCTAAATAATTCGTAGTACAAAGGGATATATACTCATTTGAAGTTGACTATGCTAAAATCCTTCTCAAGAATTCAATCGGTAAAGAATGTTTTGATTCGCCTAATCGTTAGGACATATTTAAAGCCTTAATACACATCACCCTTGATCAGAAAACAACTAAAACACTATAATTTATTTCTCATGGGCTTGAGTCATGGCAGCACTATTGGTTAGAATCTCGGGGTATTACAACCATCCACTTGAGGTGCCAAGTTGAGGGGTATATGCAGAGTGCACTATTGTAGCGAAGGGATTTATATATAACTATACACACTAATTGTACATTGTATATGGATGTCTATATGTAAGTTATATACACTGATCCTACATGTGTGTCTCATATGAAGAAGGAAGACCAAGAGTTGGCCAAAGAAGTGCATAGATTAACCCATTTAGGGGTATTTTTGTTCGACACTGATGAAAGGGGATTAGTAGTTTAGAATGGTTCAAAATCATCATTGGTAGTAGAAGAGAATAATAAATAGAAAAATAATCCCATACTTAGCCAAATATTGGAAGCAGTCCAGCAGTAGAAGGTTGAGGTTTTCTCCTAAGGAGGAGATGGTGTACTTCTCTATCAAGGTATATAGATAGATTGAAGGAAAGGATACTAGTCGAGGCTCATGGTTTAAGGTATTCTATTTATTTAGGTGCTACTAAGATTTATCGCGATTTACGAGAAATTTATTGGTGAAATGGTATCAAGAGGGACATAGCTGAGTTTGTAGCTAAGTGCCCTAATTGCCAGTAAGTTAAAGTTGAACACCAGAGGTTGGGTGGTATGTTGCAAGATATTAGTATACCTACTTGGAAGTGGGAAGTAGTAAATATGGATTTCATCACAGGGTTGCCTCACAGAAGACATCAACATGATTTAATTTAGGTTATAGTTGATCAAATGAATAAATCAACCCATTTCCTACCTTTCAAGACTTCAGATATCGTGGAGGATTATGCCAAAATGTATATCCACTAGTTTGTAAGACTTCATGGGATACCCTTATCCATCATTTCAGATAAAGGTACAAAATTCACCACACAGTTTTGGCAGTCTTTTTAGAAAGGCCTTGGTCCAAAGGTTAAGCTAAGCACTACTTTTCATCTGCAGATAGATGGTCAGGCTGAATGTACAATTCAAATATTAGAAGACATGATGAGGGCATATGTTTTAGACTTTAAAGGAAGTTGGGATAACTACCTACCTTTGATCGAGTTCGCTTATAACAATAGTTACCATGTTATGATTCATATAACTCTATTTGAAGCATTGTATGGGTGTAGATGCAGGTCACCAATAAGATGGTTGAGGTTGGTGAAGTAACTTTGATTGGTCCAGACTCTATTCTTAAAGCTATGGAAAAAGTTCATTTGATTCATAAAAGATTGAAGACAACTCAAAGTCATCAGAAGTCGTATCCAGATATAAATAACAAGAGCTTAAGTTTGAAGTGGGGGATTGGGTATTCTTGAAGGTGTCACCTTTGAAGGGAATAATGAGATTTGGAAAGAAAGGGAAGTTGAGTCCTCTATTTGTTGGTCCGTATGAGATAATGAAGAGTATAAAAGAGGTGGCTTATGAATTAACCCTTCCATCAGGGTTAGCTGTAGTTCACCTAGTGTTTCATATTTCGATGCTCAAGAAGTGCATTAGAGATCCATTCTTAGTAGTTACCCTAAAGAGTATTGGGTTCAAGGATGATTTGACGTTTGAGGAGATTCCTATGGAGATACTCGATAGGAAGGTCCGAAGTCTAAGAAATAAGGAAGTAGTATCAGTAAAGGTTCTTTGAAGGAACCAATTGGTTGAGGGGGCCACTTGGGAAGATGATGTAGACATGATGACCAAGTATCCTTATCTCTTCTCTTCCAACTCAATTCCTACCAAAGGTAAATGGTTATTTCCAGCCAAGACTCTGTCTCTTTAAGTCTGTTTAAGTATTCTTAAGTCATATCTTATGTTGTGAGTAATTGGATCCTTGTGATAGATATAAACTTTTTATAAGTTTGGTGTAGAGGTGTTGATCCTTTTTCCAAATTTTATATGAACCACATTCGAGGATGAATGTTTCCAAGGGGGAGATATTGTAGTAACCCGTGTCTAAAAGTCATTGTGCATCATATGACTCATTTTCTTGAGTCATACATACATCATACGAGTCGTGTATAGTAATTATACCCAGGCCAGTGTAGTGTAGATGAAGTCTGTTAGTGGTACAAATTGACCCTATAAATCATCAAGCATGGTATGAGTTATATGAAGGGAAGTCGTGAGTTCATCAGTGTAGGCTCCTTAAGGTTCTGTCCAAGACACGATTGGTTGTTTCCAAGTCGTATAGATAGGTAAAGAGTCGTGTGTTACCATTTATATGTTAACCAATGTATACCATCATTGATTCTAGCAAGATTACGAGTTGATAGGCCTAGCCATACCCTCACCATATGATTCGTATGGCTGACTCATGAAGAATGACAATCATTTTCTATGATGTTAAGTTAAATAGATTTTTGGTCTATTTCTGTAACGCCCCAAAATCAAGCCCCGAGACGTCACACGGTGGTTAGGGTCACAAGTGACCCCAAGCTAACCCTTCTACTGGGATAACTCATAAGCAATTGAATAAAAAGTATAAATCTATACAAATTTGCAGAAAAATAACTCTTTTCTGAATCTGATTGATACAAAATTGAATTTTACAAGATTACAATTCCGCCTTTACAACCAAAACTGAAACTGAATACATTAACTTCTACTGACTGTCTATGAAGCCTCTACTAGTACTGACTCAAGGTAACCGGGTCATGACTCCCGACTACCCCCACTCAATACGACTGAATAAGGAAAATACAACATTATAAATTCTGCATAACTAACTCGAGCCCATGAATCAAAATGACTCATCACCTGCTGACTGGATGCCGCGAACTAACTGGATCTGAAGGTGCATGCTATACCTTGTACCTACATTCTGAGAAAAAGTATCCCATACACGGGTGTATGTGTGGGTCAGTACCATGGAAATATACCGAGCATATGGGGGTGCAATGCATATATATAAAATAATATCTTAATATCATCACAGTTTATAAAATTATGCATGCTGATATGAAAGACTCACTTAGCTTGAAATAGATAATCAAAATCATAAGTAAATGATACATGTAACTAAAACACGTGAGTCATTTCAATAAGTTCAAAATTCACTTCTTCCTTGGTTTCAAACATATAGAGTAATCAAGTTTCAAAACAATTCTCTTTAGAACATAACATCTCAATCTTTCGGAAACAATAACTTTCTCAAAACCAATCCTTCAAAACATATACATTTACCTTAGATAAAAGGGTACATACACGTACCCATTGGGAGTCTCTCATAACCGGCATAAACTATGTGAGCTACATGGAGTCCAACGTTCTACCCACGTTGAGGAGAGTCGCCCTATTCCTTGCCATCAAAGTAGTACCTTAAATTATCAATCCAAACACAAGTGATCACTATGAAAATCAGCCTCAATTCCGGCTCCTACGGGGGCACGTAGTTCTAGGGAAGTACCAAACCCGCTATACCTCCCGCTCGGTACTAAAGACTACTCCCGGACTTAGCTTAGATCTTTTCAAAAGAAAATACACCATAAAAAAGTACAACAATTCACAACGGGAGCCACTATGCTACCCGTTTCATAATGAATCAATAAAAGTGGATTTTTTTTCCCATCTCGGGTTCAAAATCAACCCCTTTTTACGTCCGAAAGGTTAAAGCTTCTTTATCTTTTTTTATCATTCAAATTCAAGGTGTTTATAACACATGTTTTCTCAAAAACAACAATCTCAAATAAAGTTCAAAACCCATGTCTCAATATCACATTAAAACTTATCAAGATTCAAGCTTTACATCATAAACACATATAAATTTATTCAAAATCTAAAAATTTCAGCTTTAAGCACAAAATATCATTGTTCTCATATAATTCCACTTCTTAAATATCGAAAATATCATAATCTCATGAGAATCAATATAGGATGTAAATTCATGCTTCAAATTCATAATAAAACATATAAAATCCATAACTTCGTAAAAGAAAAATATTTTTAGGCATAAGAACGAAAGGGTGTCCTTATTGAAAACCCCACATACCTTGAAGTTGAAGCTTGGGATGAATTATTAACCTTGGGACTCTATTCATGAAAATAATAGGTGTTTTTTGTAGCCCTCGAAATGGGGAATTCAAATCTTAAAGAATTATTGAACAACTATGGTTAAATTTTGAGATATCTTGATCTTTAGGTTGAAACCCTTAAGAGTGTTCTTGACCAATTTTTGGTGAAAGTGAAAGGATTTTGGATAATTGGGGTTAAATCCCGTGTTATAGACATATATAAGGGTGATTTTTAGAACTTGGAAGTGAGGTATGCGGCGCACAACCCATGGCAGACCTTAAGGTGTGCGTCGCACACGTTATGGCAGACCTGTAAGTGTGTCTCGCACTCCTAATCGCACACCCTTACTGACTCTCATGAAAATTGGCATAACTTTTTGCTCGGGTATTGGATTAAGGCAAAATTGGCATCGTTGAAAAGATAATTCAATTATCTACAATTTTATAGGCCTTGGGATGAAAATTTCCATGTATATTAAGAGTTATACACGTTTGAAGTTGACCCTTGTAGAATCGAATATCAAATGTTAGACAAATCAAATGATCTTAGCTCAACTTGGCTCTAAATAATTTATATGAACATTGTTGACCTCAAGAGCACTTCACATACTAGGATAAAGATCATAAAATCTATATTCACATGGGAATAACTTGGATTAGAGCTTAGACGCGTAGGAATGACGGTTAGAATTCTAGT
Organism: Capsicum pubescens; assembly: GCA_030864215.1. NCBI lineage: Eukaryota > Viridiplantae > Streptophyta > Magnoliopsida > Solanales > Solanaceae > Capsicum > Capsicum pubescens. The sequence goes on from CM061541.1 coordinate 203,800,544, forward strand.
ATGAAAATACGGGATATTACATTATCTCCCCCTTGGGAACATCCGTCCTCGAATGTGGATAATTAACCTAAAACATAAAGGAATCTTTGTCTTTAAGCTATCATGTGCAACTGATAGAAACTGAATCACTGGATCTCAAGAATATTGAGCTACTGAACTGATCTGCAAGTGCATGAATGCTCATGCAAATAACTATATGGCTAAGCTAGAAACGAGAGTGTCAACTTATGAGTAAGCATTACTTTGCGCTTGATATGATCTCATGAGAAAAGATGATAGGTTTTTGGCATGAAAACTCAGGGTATTACAACATCCCCCTCTTGGGATCGTTAGTCCCTGAATGATAATAATTTGGTGAAAATACTAGGAAGAGACTGTGACACTACACAGGATTCTTACGAACTGAATCATGACTTAATATCTGAAACTGAAACTGATGCATGAACTGCGCTGAATCATTCAAACTTCTATCATGAAACTGAATTCTGAGTTGACTCTACTTTACTTGCTTCAAAGAACTGATACATGTTGAGAGTCGAGGATTCACTTGAAGTGTTCATGATCCTTTAATACATACCGAACTGAGAAGTGATAACTTATGCAAGTATGAATCATGAGACAACAAGACTTAGATCATATGAGGGGTATTACACTATCTGGGCAAAAACACTTGGAAAATTGAGATTATGCGCTGAACACTTATGAAATGAGTCATGATTAAATTGCCAAATCTGAAACATGATGCTTGGATTGAACATAATTATCTCACAAAATAGCAATACTCATGAAACTTTAGATAGTAATACTAGATGAGAAGTTGGAACTCTATAAGAGCTATCGACTTGCTTGTTAACTGGAGTGCAGGCTATCTGGACCAGATTATACTGATTGCCCATATTCAAATGGAATATTTTATCAGCATTTTTCTATGAAATTCTATTAACATTACGGAGAAACGGATTTGGGCTTGATCTGAACAAAACATCTGACTAAGGAATCACAACATTGATATAAATCCATAGCATGGAATAAAAATATATAACTCATAAACTAGGATAGGATTGCTAGGCCGCAGGTAATGCAACTTCTTACTTTCAAGCTTAGCATCACTTCTCAAATGCTCTCTCAACTATACTATTCCCCTTAAATACCATACTCATTTGATTCAACTTATAATTCTCACATGGGCACTGATAAATCTTTCTGCAAGGTCTAAAGTAAACTAAGTCCTCTCGCCAAAGTCAAGAATAACTCAAAAATCATAAGATACAACATGCCACTCCAAAATACTAGTCTAAGCCACACGATTCAATATTCTATATCTTCTTAGAGCTCACACCCTAAGCATAACATGACTTACTACTTCAATGACTAATTCAAAACTCTTGATATGGATTCACTAGCGCATATTGCATTCATCCTCTTATAATCAACATGACATTCAAGCCTATCATTAAAATCACATATAACTTTAAGGCAAATGTCCCTAAAGACATACTCCACATATCTCTAAACCTTTAACAATAACAATTTTCTTGCACTATTCGTAGAAACATACACACGATCTCTAACTAACCTTAACATGTATCAAAGACGTGGCCTCAATCTTACTTCACACTTTAGCCTTAGATAGAAAAGCATAAATAATCTTTCTTAATGAGGGCCATCAACTCTCTCATATCTAAACCATTGCTTATCCACTATCATCGCCACTATCTTAACATAGGAAGAGGTCACCAAAGGGATAACACATAAGAACCTGAAGCACGAAAACTACAATACATAACATTAACACTTATCTTAGGCCTGAGGAATAAAATATCAAAGGCATGGATTCATCAAAGAGATCTAAGATGAGGAAATGCATGATATAATGCGTACTTAACTAGTATCATGAGTTTAAAAACTGGTCATACTCTGAAACATGAGTTCATACTTATCATGAGCTATTCAACATAAGACTGGAGTTCATAGATTCATGAGAGATAACTCATATCACAGAGTGAAGCTGTTACATGCTTGCTAGAAGCTGAGAATAGGCTTGAGCATGCATGATGGGTATAAGCATAGGCTTGTGGCATGGATTTATCATGCAAGTGATGGATTTGGTGTTGTAATGACTGAAATCCAAGGAATACTATAGAGGAAGAAGGGATCACTATCTCATCATAACTCATTATTGACATGTATCACAATCTAATTCTCAAAACTTGGTTTGGTTGTTCACTAACCATCTCCCCCTTAGGTCAAAGCTAGTATTCTAAGAATGTTGGTCTACTCCATATCCTCGAGATTAATCCATAATTTCATCATTCTAATATCTATACATAAATGCTAAACTCACAAGAGTAAACTAATTTTGAACTTACCGACTTCATTCTTGAACACCCCATCCATATGCCATCCTTAACTTTTTAGCTTGAATAATCATCATCAAGGACTTACACTCTTATTTGCAACCATACCTACATCTCTAATCACATAATCATAGCCTACCAAGATCACACTTCTATACTTATATTTTCCCCAAACCATGAGAATAATAATCATACTTAAAAGGCTCAACATCTTCAATCATAGCTCCTTAACTTATCTTTCAAGAACATCATAAATTATCTAACTAGACTTTCTCCACCTAACAACTCAACGTTACTACTAGCCACACAATATGCACTAATCCTCGAAAAATAATGCAGCCCCATAACACCTTGGGCACACCTCTACATCATATTTAATTATGAACACATGATCTTACACTCTTGTATACACTGTTCAGGCCTACTAGATCACCTCCACATCACTAACATCAACAACCGAACCATCAACTGTTTAAACTTAATGTCTAGAGCTAAACATGATTTACAACCCAATCTCACACACAATTCTCCCTTTAAAACTATAGAACACAACCTTAAGAAAGACTAGTACACAATGACAATCGATCATAATCATATGGCCTATCTTATTCATAATCCGTCAACACATCCTTCTTCTTCCCATCATTACTATTTACCCATCTTCACACCTAAATTACTTCCATAGCTCTATAAATTTCAACTAAACTTTCTCTTGCAATCTCAGGATAACCTAAATTAATAATACTCCACCACTAAGTACTTCTATCAAAACCTATACTTTCCTAGCATAACAAATTTCATCAATAACTCTTTTCTTACCTCAAGCAAACAACAATCCACCTTAACTAAAATCTCCTTCTCTAACTTCACTAAACTAACAATCAAAGGTATATCACTTCATTAATAAGTCAAGCATAAGCAAAAAAATTCATCTATACATATTCAATAAATCGCCCTTACCACCTTTATTGTGACTACACTTCTAAACGCAAACTTCCAACCAACACAAGAACAACAAGATAAACAACAAGTTGCTAGTGAATCAAAATAGTCCTCACACGGCTTCACTAGACTTTGGTTTTGTGTTTTGAACAAAAAAATTAGATGAATAACAAAGCAACTATGCGAGTGAATTGAAATAGTCCCCACATGGCTTCACTAGACTTTGATTTTTCACAACCACAATGATAACAAAATTATGTAATACAAGAGATAGAAACTTGACACATAATATTCAATGATCTAAGAATACACCTTACTCTATCTTAATTGAATAACTCGAAAGAACGAGGGAATAACTTTAAATTTGAGGGACTTATAACACACTAGAAGGCTCCTCTCAAGCCGCTTTGTAACTTTTGAAACTTCTGCTAGCAAATATAAGAGCATTATCTGGGAGGAACTGGAACTTGTTGATCATCCTGTCTCAAGAATAATACATAGATAAGGAAGTATAGATCTACATTATGGTTTCTAAGAAGTAATCTGAAAGCACATCTGACTTGGGTTTAGTGCATGACTTTTATGAACATGAATAAAGCACTTTAATCTTCAAAACTCAAAAGCGCTTACAAGAACATAACTATCTGTAAAGATTTAAGCTTCACTGTTTCTGATACCTTGAAAATAAGGCAAAGATGTCCTGAATAAAGTGAGATGAGAATCTGTATAAATTTTCTTAGAGAATCTTTCTATAGCACGATCTAAGACTTGAAAGAATGGAGACATTTCCTAAATTCTCTGTAGCCTCTCGAAGAAAAGTACAGACGTCTCCGTACTATTCCATAAGACTCTACTAGACACGGCTTCATAGACACCCTAGGACACTTGAACTCTGTGCTTTGATACCAAGTTTGTAACGCCCCAAAATCAGGTTCCGAGACGTCACACGGTGCTTAGGGTCACAAGTGACCCCAAGCTAACCCTTCTACTAGCATAACTCATAAGCAACTGAATAAAAAGTATAAATCTATGCAAATTCACAGAAAAATAACTCTTTTCTAAATCTGATCGATACAAAACTGAATTTTACAAGATTACAATTCAGCCTTTACAACTAAAACTAAAACTGAATACATCAACTTCTACTGAATGTCTATGAAGCCTCTACTAGTACTGACTCAAGGTAGCCGGGTCATGACTCCTGACTACCCCCACTCAATATGACTGAATAAGGAAAATACAACATTATTAATTCTGCATAACTGACTCGAGCCTATAAATCAAAAGGACTCATCACCTGCTGACTGGATGCCACGAACTGAATGGATCTGAAGGTGCATGTTATACCTTGTACCTACATTCTGAGAAAATATAGCCCACACGCGGGTGTGTGTGTGGGTCAGTACCATGGAAATATACCAAGCATATAGGGGTGCAATGCATATATATAAAATAATATATTAATATAATCACAGTTTATAAAATTATGCATGCTGATATGAAAGACTCACTTAGCTTGAAATAGATAATCAAAATCATAAGTAAATGATACATGTAACTAAAACACGTGAGTCATTTCAATAAGTTCTCAATTCACTTCTTCCTTGATTTCAAACATATAGAGTACTCAAGTTTCAAAACAATTCTCATTAGAACATAACATCTCAATCTTTCAAAAATAATAACTTTTTCAAAACCAATCCTTCAAAACATATACATTCACCTTAGATAAAAGGGTACACACACGCACCCGTTGGGAGTCTCTCATAACCGACATAAACCATGTGAGCTACATGGAGTCCAACGTTCTACCTACATTGAGGAGAGTCGCCCTATTCCTTGCCATCGGAGTAGGACCTTAAATTATCAATCCAAACACTAGTGATCACTATGAAAATCAGCCTCAATTCTGGCTCCTACGGGGGCACGTAGTTCTAGGGAAGTACCAAACCCACTATACCTCCCGCTCGCTGCTAAAGACTACTCCCAAACTTAGCTTAGATCTTTTCAAAAAAAAAATCCACCATAAAAAAGTTCAACAATTCACAACGGGAGCCACCATGTTACCCCTTTCATAATGAATCAATAAAAATGGATTTCTTTTCTCATCTCGGGTTCAAAATCAACCCCTTTTTACGACTGAAAGGTCAAAGCTTCTTTATCTATTCAAATCATTCAAATTCAAGGTGTTTATAACATATGCTTTCTCAAAAACAACAATCTCAAATATAGTTCAAATCCCATGTCTGAATATTACATTAAAACTTATCAATATTCAAGCTTTACATCATAAACACATATAAATTTCTTCAAAATCTAGAAATTTTAGCTTTAAGAACAAAATATCATTGTTCTCATATAATTTCACTTTTAAAATATCGAAAATATCATAATCTCATGAGAATCAATATAGGATGTAAATTCATGCTTCAAATTCATAATAAAACATATAAAATCCATAACTTCATAAAAGAAAAATATTTTTGGGCACAAGAACGAAAGGGTGTCCTTGTTGAAAACCCTACATACCTTGAAGTTGAAGATTTGGATGAACTATTAACCTTAGGACTCTATTTATGAAAATAATAGGTGTTTCTTATAGCCCTCAGAATGGGGAATTCAAATATTAAAGAATTATTGAACAACTATGGTTAAATTTTGAGATATCTTGATCTTTAGGTTGAAACCCTTAAGAGTGTTCTTGACCAATATTTGATGAAAGTGAAAGGATTTTGGATCATTGGGGTTAAATCCCGTGTTATAGACATATATAGGGGTGATTTTTGGCACTTGGAAGTGAGGTATGCAGCTCACAACCCATGGCAGACCTTAAGGTGTGTGTTGCACACCTTATGGCAGACCTGTAAGTGTGCCTCGCACTCCTAATCGCACACCCTTACTGACTATCACGAAAATGGGCATAACTTTTTGCTCGGGTATTGGATTAAGGCGAAATTTATATCGTTGAAAAGATAATTCAATTATCTACAATTTTATAGGTCTTGGGATGAAAAATTACATGTATATTAAGAGTTATACATGTTTTAAGTTGACCCTTGTAGAATCGAATATCAAATGTTAGACAAATCAAATGATCTTAGCTCAACTTGGCTCTAAATAATTTATATGAACATTGTTGACCTCAAGAGCACTTCACATACTAGGATAAAGATCATGAAACCTTTATTCACTAGGAATTTTTAGTCAGTTTGATTCAGCTGGGTGTTTTTCCCAGTGGATCTTTAGTTGTTAGTATTTAGAGGCTTGTAAAACTACTAGTTATAATTCATATTTCCAATGTTGACCATCCAGACTTTTAAGTCTAGTATTTTCAGGAATTATGTTCAGTTAATTCCAGCTTAGCTCAGACAAAATTCATTATTTTATCTTTGATTATATGGTTATATTTCTCTATTATGAGTTTCAAATTTAGTAGAAGACTTACAGGGTTAGCTTGAGGCTACTCGTAGTCTTAAGCACCATGTGATATCTCGGGACCAATTTTTTAGGCTTTACAAACATGTTATCTGAGCCCAGGGTTTTAAAGTGCCTAAGGAGTCAGACAAGACACATTACATAGAGTCTTGATCATGGGTGTAAAGGGCGCCACATTTATGAGCAAGAGACTATGGGACATTTTAGTCAATCATTTTTTTTCTTTCATGATCCATCATGCTTACAGCTGTATCTATCTACTTTTAACTTGTACTCTTATGTAACAAAATATGCCTCCCGGTAAAGTTAATGCCCACAGAAATGATAACCAACCACCTATCCTGTTGATCCTCTGAATGAGAATATGTCTCATGCAAAATTCTGCACTGTCTTTCAGGTGTTGGCCTAAGCTATGACTGCTGATGTTTAGGGAAACCATCAAGCTGCAGTCCCACATCAGCAAGAGGGTGATTTACCTATACGTAACAACCCATGACTACCCCCTAGTCATCACACAGTGCATGGAATCATAAGTGATCCCAATCTAACCTATGAAATGGTATACTATTAAGAAAATGAATTATAATACATTAAATAATAAGTCCTGCTGTACAAAAACATAATCATACTAAAATTTTGAAATAGTATGTAACTGATAAAGTTTTTACAATCTGATAAACCTAAAGAAAGAAACTGAAATTATATGACTGACTCTGACTGACATCCATGAAGCCTCTGCTATACTAACTATAGATAGCCGGGACATTCCTCCAACTACCACTAATAAATACACATGAAAATAAATAAATTGTACATGAATTAAAACTGTCTAGAGTTCCCAAAGTAGGAGAACTCATCACCTATTAGCTAGAATCTTCAACTGTCTGATCATGATATAAGGGCTACAAATGGTACCTACATTATGAAACAATGTACCCAAACAGACGTATTGTGGAATAGTACTTCTAGAATATACTGAGTATGAAGGGGTAAATGCAATAAGTAAAACTAATTTCATACATAATCTTAAAACATGCATGCTAAGTGTATGTAGACTCACTAATATGCTGGAATAAACTGAAAAGCTAAAAACATCTTAAAGCATGAGTGACAAACATACTCTGATAAGAGAATCTCGATACATAGTTTTTGAAAAACTTTACTTTAATGATATAAGTAGAACTGAAGTTGGGATACGGTAAAATGTTAATACGTATGGATACTGGATTTGAAAATATGTGATGGAGACTGACATAAATCGAGGATCCGAATAGACAATCACATTGAGCATGAATGCATAAATGTATTAACTTATCTGATTAAGTGAATAACTGATAGCTAAATACTGGTCATGTAAGACTCAATTGTACTTAGTCTAAATAACTGGAGTGAAGCTATAGAGTACTATGCATATAAGGTAAGGAATGACTGAGCAACATGATATAACTGAGCATGAATGCAAGTAAAATGTACTATGTGAGAATGCACGACCAAGTGTATAACATAATTTTGAAATAGTCTGTAAACTAAAATACTAAAATGCTGATAACTAAATAACTAATAATTGTATGCTATGGTCAAGTTGAACTGATCTGAGACTGTAACTAAGACTGTAACTAAGACTGTAACTGAAACTGTAACTGAGATTGTAACTGAGACTATAACTGATACTGTAACTGAGACTATAACTAAGACTTTAACTAAGACTGTGGAGGTATCATCTAACCGATATGCCCCAATCTTACCTAATTGGGGTCTAACCTATAACCCCAGTTGAAAGGGAACTAGTATCGTGCCACGGGTACTAACTCTGGTTGTGTGGATCCACTAAATTGGTGTCTCAAATGTCAAAGGAGTAACCCTATACTGGCAGGAAACTCAAGAGATATGCGTCAACCCTAAACTAGCAGGAAGACATCTCAAACCTATGCTTTCTACGTAGTTCAAAAACTCAGCGATTGCTACTAAGGGTCAAACCCTCTACTGGTAGGAATGCCCCCATCCCTGGTTTCACTCGGTGTTGAATCCTCCTCCCAACTGAATGACACTGGAATACTAACTGGTGCATGCAATGTTAACTGATAACTGATAATCTCAGGTCATGATATTCTAAAAATAACAGGGCATACGGATTTTGAGGTAATTATAACTTTGTAAATTGACACTGGAACAGACACTAGACTGAGTTTAACTTAATCTAACTCACAACTAACCATACAACTGACTGAATGATATTTCCTATGGTGTAACTAAAAATTTTCTGTAGATATTGAAAACTAGGACAACAACTAAATTTTGGGTATTCATAACCCCCAGGACTCAATAGTAATAATAATAAGAACACATGAAAGCATCTGAAACCATAATGAGTAAGCATTATTTAAAGAAACCCATCACTTAGGCATTTCATCAAACACATGGGGACCATGAACTTGGATATGAGAATATCTTAAACATGGGAGCATAGCATGATTACATAACTAAAATCATGATTTGAGGATTTACGTAGAATTCACGTAAAATAGGACTTGGGACTTTCTTGCAAACATGTAAATATCATTGCTTTAACATAAGGATGATTTAAACATGAGGGAATAATAGAGTTACATGGAAAAATTTATATCTTGGGGATTCATCTTAAAACTAGTTGAACATGATATAGGAATTTCATGAAACATGTGGAGTCCCTAAACTTGTGCATGGGAATGAGCAAGCATGCAAATATATCATGGCTACATAAATCAATTCACACATAGGGATTTGATATGAAAATCATAACATTCAAAATATGTATTGGCTCATTCCACTTAAAATAAAACACATGAGGATCATGAGATAAAACATGGGTGTAGTTAAACCTTGAAAATCACATAAATTTCAATATTAAAAACATGGATTAATGATTTAACATGTGAAAATCACCATTCAAACATATCAAGGCAATTTCAACAAAGTAACTTCGTAAACATGATACATAATCTAATTTCATGGGGGTTTCATTGATATAATTCATATTAACATGTAAAGATCATAAATTTTGACTTGAAACATGTAAGACTCAAAACTTTAAATTCAAAAAGGATTCTTGGGCTCCATGGGTGAAAGGGAACCCATGGATGAACTCCCACATACCTTAATTCGATGGATTCTTGAAGAAATCACGAATTTGAAACTTGAATCCTTGTGTTATTGTGAGAAAAAGCTTGAATTATTGATCTTGGGAAAAAAGAGGGTTTTTACGTGAGAAATACTGAGGTAGATGGGAAAGTAATGCCCTTTTGAATGCGATAAATCATCCCTTGCACGTTTGGGGTTGGGGGAAAGGACCAAAGTGAACCTCGACCCTTAAGAAGCTAAAACTGTGAGGGAATAGGACCCGCATCATGACCAATAGTTGGGTCAAGCATCCCTCATGATGCGACCCCTAGTTGGGTCAAGAATCCCTCGCATCACGGGGCTATCGCAACCCCTTACTGCCTCACACAAAAAATGGCATAACTTTTCACTTGGTTATTGGATCAAGGAAAAATTGACATCATTTGAAAGATAACTTAATTATATATCTTTTAGTAGGTATTGAGCTGAAAAGTTCCACATATATTAACAGTTATACATGTTTAAAATAGACCCTTGTAGAAGTACCAAACTTTGGATGAATCAAAGGATCTTAGCTCAACTTGGCTCTAAATGATTTCTATGAACATTTTTAACCTCATGAGCATTTCAAACACTAGAATAAAGATAATGAAACTTATATTCACGTGATAATCACTTGGATTATGTCTTATACATGTAGGAATGATGGTTTAAAGATTAGCCCAAAAATGCAGGGTATTACATTATCTCCCTCTTGGGAACATTCGTCCTCGAATGAGTATGGTTAGATTTAGAGTAGTTACGAAGGTACTGAGATCATATTTTGAACATGCATGACTTGGAACATGATTACACAACTGATTCTGAAATATGATACATGAACTGAACTAATTTCTTGAATACATGCAATGACATGAGAATGATTATAAGGATGAGATAGAAAGGAGAGAGTCAACTGATGAGTAACCATTACTTCAAGATAGATCCTATTTTATGAAGAAAAATGAAAGGTTTAGGATATGAATACTTAGGGTATTACTATACATCTCCCCCATGGGATACTTCATCCGTCGAATAGTACTGACTTGGTTGAAATATTAAGGAAAGACTGCGATAATGCACGGAAAACTTATGGACTGAATCATGACTGAATATCTGCGCTATAAAACTGATGCATAATGCATGAACTGAGTTGAATTTACAAATTACATGGATGTGAATGAATTACCTCTTGGAATAACCATATTTATGAGAATTTCAAATAATATGACTAGATGGAAAGATGGAATACCATAGGAACTTTTCTGTCTGACTGCTACATTGGATTTCTAGCTATACGGACTGAATTATACTAAAATCTTATACTCATATATACCTTCCACTTGTACACCAACATGACATTCAAGCCTATCATTATAACTACACATGAACTTCACAGAAAAACACCACAAGAACATCTTTCTCACATTATCTAAACCTCTATCACTAACAACTTTCATGCACTAGCCCAAGAAAACACGCATAGAATTTCAACTAATCATGACATAAGAAAAGGTCACTGAAATTTAGAACATGAGGACCTAAAATATGAAAGGATAACTTTGACACTTAATTGAGGTCTGGGGAATAGAGTATCAACATAATGGATTCATCAAAGATGTCTAAACTAAGGACATACATGACATAATCTAGATTTCGCTGATCCTTAAGAGTGTAGCATGAGAACCTGGAATAAAACACACTACAAGGCATGGGTATATGATTCATGAGCTGCATGACATTAGTTTTGAGTTCATGGCATCATGGAATATCATTCGTACTGCTGAGTAAACTGAAACTCTTCATACTAGAAACTGGAAGCGTATATGATTTTCTATTAAGAACATGAATATAAGCTGTGATGATGGAGATGACATGTAAGGAATGAGTCGATGTCTTTATAACTGAAAAACTATGCACTAAGATAAGAATAGATTGAGAATTATCCTCCCTTACTGCTATTCTACACATACTGACACTACTACTAGAATCTGAGAGCCTTACTTGGTTTCTTGTTCTATCATCTCCCCTTTAGACTAAAGTTATCATTCTAAGTTAGTGGACCACTTTAATAAATTCCATCTGAACTGCAAGCACCTTACTCTAGAGTCTAGGGTATATCAATACACATAACACACTCTGAAAGCCTACACCTGGAAATGTAACACCCGTTGCTAGTACTTCTTTTTTTTATATATAACTCTGAACTTTCTATAGCTCATAACTTAGATGGTAAGAACATTACATACTACATAGCCTCATTCTCTATTTAACAACTCAAGGGTACTATCTAAGAACCCACATTTTATAAACTTAGAGATACTATGATCACATAGCACCTTGGGTACACCTCTAGATCATACACACATCATCATACTTAATTTTAAATCAACAAACTTAAATTCTTGCATACGTTATCCAAGCCTACTGATTCACCTTTTGTACAACTAGCCTCTTGAATATATAATCTGCTCAATCTGGATAATGTTATCCCAACTCAACTATTGCTAAAGTTATGGGTTTATGCTTATAATTCTAGATCACATACCATAAAAGGGATTCTGGGAGGGGACCTAAAAGTATATCTGGCTCAGGATTAACGCATGATTTTCATAAAAATGAATGAAATATTTCAAACTTTAGGACATAAGGGCAACGATGGGATACTTTCTGAGCCAACATGCAATCCCATAACTGTCTATGAGGATTGGCTGAGGAAACACTATCTGTAAAGACTTAAGCTTCACTATTTTTGTCACCTCAAAATTAAGGAAGAGTTAACATGAATAGAGAAAGATGAGGATCTACATAAATTTCTTACATAATACTTCTAGAACATGACCAGAGATTTGAAAGAAGGGAAATATTTCCTAAATGCCCCGTAGCCTCTCGATGAAAAGTAAAAACATCTCTATACCGTTCCACAAGACTCTACTAGATACGGCTTCATAGACACCCTAGGAAACTTCAACTCTACGCTTCAACTCTACGCTCTGATACCAAGTTTGTAATGACCCGATACTACCCCCTAGTAGTCACACGGTGCTTGGAACCTTAAGCGATCCCAAGCTAACCCATGAACTGACATACTATTAAGCAATTGAATTATAATACATTAAATAACAAGTTCTACTATATGGAAACATAATTATATTAAAATTCTAAAATAGTATGTAACTGATAGATTTTTTACAATATGATAAACCTTAAGGAAAAAACTAAAATTACATGACCGACTTTGACTGACATCTATGAAGCCTCTACTATGCTAACTATAGATAGCAGGGATATGCCTATAACTACCACTAATCAATACACATGCAAATAAATAAACTATACATGAACTAAAACTAACTAGAGTTCCCGAAGTAGGAGAACTCATCACCTACTGGTTGGAATCTTTGTAAGACCCTACAAAGTTCCCTCGTAGTCTAAGGCTTAGAGCGTGTCAAGTGAAATATAATTCCGACTCTAAAAGATTGAGAAGTGAATTACCAAGTGATTGGTATTTAAAACATTTATAATTTTCTTAAATTGGACTTATTTTATGTAGAGAATTGAATTATCTTTCCAATGATACCAATTTCGTCCAAATCTAGTGTCGGGGTGAGAAGTTATGGCCATTTTACTGAGAGTTGTCAGAACCGCCTAGGTGTGACGGACGATCCGACGGACCGTCGAGTCTACAATAGACCATCGCTCGGCCCATCACAACCAAGAAGTAACTCCCTTTTCTTCCACAAGTGCGACGACCAAAATAACAAACCATCAAGGCTGCGACGGACCATCGTTAGGACCGTTGAACTCAAGAACTGTGGCCTCATCCTAGCCAATGTGCGACGGATAATCCGATGGAACATCATGCTAAGCGGCGGACCATTTCTTCGATCATCACATCGAGGCAGTGTGTTCTTTTTCTAACCAATGTGCGATGGACAACCCGACGAACCGTCAGGATATCTACGGACCATCGCTTTGACCGTCGCAGCCCCCTTTCAGTATATTTAAGTCCTTTTAAAAAGGGGATTTTAGGTTTTTTCCCTTTTCACTCTCAGATATATTCCAAACGAACTTGATAGCCTCACTATCTCCCAAAATATCCAAAGGCTAAGTTTTTTCCCTCAAGAGCAAATCTAAAACCCTTCTCCAAGAAATCCAAGAACTCACCGTGGATTCTACAAATTGAGTTGATAGTTGAGTTCCCCAAGTTTAAAGATTGCAAGAACCCTCTCTCAAGAGTAAAAAAAAGAGTTTAGAGCAATCTCGTTCATCCAATTCCGTAATTTAAAGTATGTGGAGTTTTGAACAAGGGTAATCCTTTCATCCTTATGTCCAACGTCTTATTTCAACTATGATTTTTTGCAATCTATCATATTTTACATGAATTTGAATTAGGTTTTTTCACCCATTATTATTGATTGCAATATTTTGATGTTTCCCACAAATTGAGAGTCTAATGGCATGATTTTCACATATTTTCTTGAGAAATTGCAGCTGGGTTTATACCCCGTGATTTTAATCGTTGAGAAATTAATAGTTGAAATGTTTGAGATATTGAAGTATATGAGTATGTTGAGATTTTGAGACAAATTGCTGAAATTTCCAGATTTCTACATGAGTTATGAATCTATATGCTATCTATTATGCTTTTGATGAGTTTTAAATTGAGAGTTAATTATGGGTTATTGAGCCCTACTTGAGATTTGCAATTTTATGAACTCTTATGCTATAAAAACCCATGATTTGAAGTATTCTGAGATTATTGAGAAATTTTTTGACCTAATGGTCATGGAGTTTTGAAATCCACTTCACTACATGAGATTACAGATTTGATTATTGGGTTCTTGATGAACCATGAGATTATTTTAAAGTGGATTTCCATGAGATGAGTGAGATAAACTAAAGGGAGTAGTATTTAGCACCGAGTTGGGTAAGTTACTACAGTTTTTTACCCCAAAACTATATGCCACCATAGGTTTGAGATTTTGGGCCTAAGGCCGAGATTTTGGGCCCGAGGCCGAGATAAGTGATCACTAAATTGAGGTTATACTCCCTGGCAAAAGTATGAAGCTCCTCCCCAACGTGGGGTCTCTTCCTTAGGAGGATAAAATATTGGACTCCATGTAGCTCACATGGTTTATGTCGGTTAAGAGAACCTCCCTTGATACAAGTTATTTTCCTAATAGTAAAGTTGCAGATTTTCTTCCTAAGACTAAAATATTTTCCCTTGATATAAATATTTTCTCTAAAGCTATGAGATAAGTTATTTCCCTAAACTAGAGTATCTTTCCATTGAGGTAGAATGATTTCCCTAAAGCTTGAAATGAGATATTTTCCTAAAGTGAATGAAATTCCTTCAAGTATGTTTCAAAGTTATATAATTCCAAATTCAAAGTACTTGAGTTCAAAAGAGTTATGAGTTCGTGAGCATTAAAGAAGTTTTACTCTCCATGAGACATATGAATGAGTTGAAAGTATTGTTTAAAGTTTCCTTTATCCTGTGGGTAATGAGAATAAGAGAAGATTACTGATTTCAAAGTTAAACTATGATGACTCACGATATTGTGTTACATGCTCCCTTCTACATGATTTATGAGCTCTACATTTTATACTTATTCAAGCCATGTGAGTCATTACTTATCGCATGCATGATTTGATTAAAGAGTATTGATGTTGTTTTATATAAATACATGCACCCCAACATACTCAGTACATTCCCAAGTGTTGATCCATATATACGTCTATGTGCTACATTGTCTTATAATGTAGGTTCAGGTGCTTAGTCCCAGCCTCATCAGTGACTTTCGAGTACCTCTGTCTACATTTCTATAGTGGTGAGTCCTCATGGTTTGAGGATGTATCTTTAGCTATTTCCGCATTTGAAAGACTGTGTTATTACTTTCAGTTCATTTTGAGTCAGTTGGAGACTTGTCCCAATGGCTCTCTAGTTCATGGATTAGTAGAGGCTTTGTCAGACTAGTTATCATATTGTGATTGTGTTGAGAATTCTAGTATTATGGTTGTTTAGACTGAGTATTTTCTCTGTATCTCCCTTAATATGATATAACTATGATAGTGTTTGAATTATTTCACCTTGAAATGAGTATTATTAGTAGAAATAGGCTAAAAGTGTTAGCTTGGGTCTACTTGTAACGTTAAGCACGCGTGACATCTCGGGAGGCAATTTTGGGTCGTTACTATCTAAAACTGTTTGATTGTGATGTGCGGGCTACAAAGATTACCTACATTATGAAACAATATAGCCATACAAATGTACATTTGGAGTAGTACTTCTGAAATATACTGAGTATACAGTGATGAATGCAATAAGTATAACTGATTTCATACGCAATCTTAAAACATTCATGCTAAGTGTGTGTAGACTCACCAATAGGCTAGAATAAACTTAAGGATGAAAACATCTTAAAGCATGAGTGACAAATATACTCAGATAAGATGGTGAATCTCTACACTTAGTTTCTGTAAAACATTAATTTAATGATATAAGTAGAATTGAAGCTGGGATATAGTAAAATATGAATACGGTATTTATACTGGGCCTAAAACTATGTGATGAAGCCTGAAATAAATTGAGGATCTAAATATACAATCACATTTTGCATGAATGAATAAACGTACTAACTTATCTGATTAACTGAATGACTGATAGTTGAATACTGGTCATGTAAGACTGAACTATACTTAGTCTGAATAATTGGACTAAAAATGTAGAGTACTATGCATATGAGGTAAGGACTAACTAAGAAACATGAGATAAATGAGCATGAATGCATGTAAACTGTATTATCTGAGAATGCAAGACCAAGCGTATGGCATGATTTTGAAAAAATCTGTCAATTAAAATACTAACATACTAAAATACTGATAACTGAATAACTAATAATTGTATGCTATGGTCTAGAAAAATTGAACAGAGACTGTAACTGCGACTATAATTGAGCTTGTAACTGAAACTGTAACTAAGACTACAAATAAGACTATAATTGAGACTATAACTGAGAATGTAACTCAGACTGTAATTGATACCATAACTAAGATTGTAACAAAGACTGTAATTGAGACTATAAGTGAGACTATAACTGAGACAATAATTGAGACTGTGGGAGGTATCATCTAACTGAAATTCCCCAATCTGAGCTAATTGAGGTCCAACCTGCAACCCCAGTTGGAAAGGTGCTAGTACCGTAGCACGGGTACTAATGTTGGCTGTGTGGATCCACTAAAATAGTGTCTCGAAGGACTAAGGAGTAACCCTATACTTGAAGGAAACTTATGAGATAGGTGTCAACCTTAAACTGGTAGGAAGACATCTCAAAACTATACTGGCTACATAGTTCAGTTACTCATGGATTGCTAATAAGGGTCAAAACCTCTGCTTGCAGGAATGCCCCATTCCCTGGGTTAGCTCGGTGCTGAATCCTACTCCCAACTAAATGAAATTGGAAAACTAACTGGTGCATGCATCATTAACTGATAACTGATAAGCTTAGGTCATGGTATTCTAAAAATAACATTGCACACGGATTTTGAGGTAATTATAACTGTGTAAATAGATACTGGAACTGAAATTGGACTGAGTTTAACTTAATCAAACTCAGAACTGGCCATACTACTAACTGAATGATATTTCCTAAGTTATAACTGAAATAATTTTGTAGATATTGGAAAACTAGACAACAGCTAAATTTTGGGTATTCATAACCCTAGGACTCTATAGAAATAAAAATAAGAACACATTAAAGCATTTGAAACCATAATGAGTAAGCATTATTTAAACTAACCCATCACTTGGGCATTTTATCAAACACATGGAGATCATGAACTTGGATATGGCGATATCTTAAACATGGGAGTATAGCATGATTACATAACTAAAATCATGATTCGAGGATTTATGTAGAATTCACGTGAAATCAAACTTAGGACTTTCTTGCAAACATGTAAATATCATAGCTTGAACATAAGGATGTTTTAAACATGAGGGAACAATAGAGTTACATGGAAAAATTTATATCTAGGGGATTCATCTTGAAACTATTTGAATATGATATGGGAATTTCATGAAATATGTGGAGTCCCTAATCTTGTGCTTGGGAATGAGCACGCATGCGAAAATAACATGGCTACACAAATCAAATCACACTTAGGGATTTAATATGAAGATCATAACTTTCAAAATATGTATTGGCTCATTCCACTTGAAATCAAACACATGAGGATCATGAGATAAAACATGGGAGTGGTTAAACCATGAAAATCACAAAAATTTCAATATCAAAAACATGGGTTAATTATTTACCATGTGAAAATAACCATTCAAACATATCAAGGCAATTTCAATGAAGACCCTTCGTAAACATGATACATAATCTAATTTCATGGGAGTTTCATATATATAATTCATATTAACATGTAAAGATCATAACTTTGGACTTGAAAATGTAAAACTCATAACTTTAAATTTGAAAAGGATTCTTGGGCTCCATAGGTGAAAGGGAAACCATGGATGAACTCCCACATACCTTAATTTGAAGGATTTTTGAAAAAATCATTAATTTGAAGATTTAATCCTTGTGTTCTGGAGAGGAAATTCTTGTATTATTTATCTTGGGAAAAAATAGGGTTTTTACGTGAGAAATATTGAGGAAGATGGGCAAGTAATGCCCTTTTGGATGCTATAAATGATCCCTTGGATGTTTGGGGTTGAGGGGAAAGGACCAAAGTGCCCCTTGGCCCTTATGAATCCTAAAATGTGGGGTAATATCCCCTGCACCTCGACCCCTAGTTGGGTAAAGCATCCCTCACGATGCAAACCCTAGTTGGTTCAAGCAGCCCTCGCATTGCTGGGGAATTATGACCCCTTATTGCCTCATACAAAAAATGGCATAACTATTCACTCGGGTAGCAAATTAAGGAGAAATATGTATCATTGGAAATATAACTTAATTATCTATCTTTTGGTGGGTTTTAAGATAAAAAATTCTTTGTATATTAAAAGTTATACACTTTTAAAGTAGACCCTTGTAGAATCGAATACCAAACTTTGGACGAATCAAAGAATCTTAGCTTAACTTGGCTCTAAATGGTTTATATGACATATTTAACCTCATGAGAATTTCACACACTAGTATAAATATAATGAAACTTATATTCATATGATAATCACTTGGATTTTGGCTTATACACATAGAAACGATGGTTTAATGACTAGCCCAAAATGTGGGGTATTACACTGCAACCATAATTCATAACTTTATGAGGATTAATCCACCTAAATTCTTTGGGTTGAAAGTAGGTTAGGATCCACAACTGTATCTTGATGAGGTGAAAAATATCACCCAATTTATGCATGTTACTGAAAAGAAGAGCGTAGAATTGGTATCCTACAAGTTGGAAGGTGTTTTAGGATATATTTATAGATAGGTTCTTTCGTGAGTTGCAAGAAAAAAAGATTGAGGAATTCATGAACCTGAGGCAGGGCTCGATAACTGTGAAAGAGTATTGCGTTAAGTTTAATTAATTATCTAAGTATGTTTCTGATTTTATAGCTGACCCAAGGTCTAGTATGAGTAAGTTTGTTACCAAATTTTCTTGGTTGGTAGTCAAGGAGTGTAGGACTGCCATACTTATTGGGGACATGGACCTTGCTAGATTAATGATTCATGCTCAACAGATTGAGGCAAAAAAGTTGAAGGGGGGAGATAAAGGAAATAAGAAGGCTAGAACTGGGAAGTTTGAGTATTGATAATCGACATTTGCTGGGGGAAATCATTCAAAGTTTTAGGGTCGCCCATCTTTGCCGGTGCCATATTCTCCCCATGCTCCCACCCCCAGAACCAAGAAAGAGTTGTGAGGTAAGACTTCTTTGTCCAGGTCTCATAATAGTATGGATGGAAAGCCCAGTTATCCTGGATGTGCTAAGTGTGGTAAGAATTATCCTAGTAAGTATTTGTTGGGACAGAAAGGTTGTTTTTGATGTGGTAAGTTGGGTCATGGAATCAAAGAGTGACCATACTCTAAGCAAGGAAATAGGGATGCTCATCCCCAGACTCAGGCTACTATTACACCATCTTATCTAGGTAGCCCAGCTCCTCCTCAGGGTGCATCATCTAGTACCAATAGTGGTCAGCACCAAAATTGGTTCTATGATTTATCATCCCACCAGGAACAGGAGAGTTCAGTAGATGTTGTTACTGATATGCTTTGTGTTTTTTATCTTGATGTTTATATACTATTAGACCTACGGTTAAATCTCTCTTATGTGACTCCGTTGGTTGTGATTAATTTTGGAGTAGGTCTTGAAGAGATTTATAAGCACTTCTTAGTTTCTATGCTAGTGAGTGAGTCAGTTGTTGCCAAACAGATCTACAAAAAGTGTCCTATCACTATCCTCTATAAAATCATGTTAGAAGACTTAATAGATCTAGAAATGGTAGACTTTGACCTTATTCTAGGAATGGATTAGCTCCATTTCTTTTATGCATCTATAGATTGTCACACACAAATAGTGAAGTTTCAGTTTCTATATGAGCCAGTCTTTTAGTGGGAAGGTAACTTTATATCTCCCAAGAGTCATTTCGTATCCTATATTAAGACCAAAAAGTTGATATCTAAAGGGTGCATTTATCATTTAGTTTGAGTCAAAGACACTAAGTCTAAGGCTCCAATAGTTCAGTCAACCCGTGTTGTCAATGATTTTTCGCAAGTTTTTCCTGAAGATTTACCAGGGGTACCTCCTGACAAAGAAATAGAATTTCGTATTGATCTTCTTCCTGATACTCAACCCATCACCATTCCTCCATATTGTATGGCTCCAGCTGAGCTTAAGGATTTAAAGGAGAAACTCAAAGATCTCTTACACAAAGGTTTTATAAGGCACAGTGTTTCTCCATGGGGTGCTCCCATCCTATTCATGCGAAAGAATAATGGTTCTTTGTGAATGTGCATTGACTATAGTCAGCTGAATAAAGTCATAGTTGAAAATAAATACCCTCTTCCCAAAATTGATGACATATTTGATCAACTTTAGGGTGCAAGTTACTTCTCTGAGATAGACCTTAGATTCGATTGTCACTAACTTAGAGTAAGGGAATGTGATATCCCAAATACAACTTTAAGAACCCGTTAAGGTCATTTTGAAATCCTAGTCATGTCCTTCGAACTAACAAATGCTCCAGCAACCTTCATGGACTTGGTGAACAGAGTGTTCAAATAGTACCTAAACACGTTTGTCATAGTCATTATTGATGATATTCTTGTCTATTCTCGTAGTGTGGATGACCATGTAGACCATCTTAGATTTAAGTTGCAAACTCTTAGAGACCACCAGTTGTTCACCAAATTTAGCAAGTATGAATTTTGGATAAGGTCAGTAGCTTTCCTCGGTCATATTGTTTATGGTGATAGTATTAGAGTTGATCTTCAAAAGACCAAAGTAGTGAGAAACTATCCTAGACCCATTTCTCCATTAGACATAAGGAGTTTCTTGGGTTTAAACTGCTATTACAGATGGTTTGTTGAGGGGTTTTCGTCCATTGCATCTTCTATGTCCAGATTGACTCAGAAGAAAGTTAAGTTTCAGCGGTCATATTCTTTTGAGAAGAGTTTTCAGGAGTTCAAGACTCGACTCACTTCAGCCCTAGTCTTAGCGTTACCTAATGGAACAGATGGATTCATTGTCTATTGTGATGCTTCTAGAGTTGGTGTAGGTTGTATTTTGATACAGAGAGGTAGAGTTATAGCCTATGTCTCTAGACAACTTAAGCCCCATGAAAAGAACTATCTTACTCATGATCTTGAATTAGATACTGTTGTGTTTGCTTTGAAAATCTTGAGGCATTATCTTTATGGCGTACATGTTGATATATTTATGAACTATCAAAAGTTTGGAGTATGTGTTTATGTAGAGAGAGTTAAATCTTCATCAGAGAAGGTGGCTAGAATTGTTGAAAGATTATGAGATGAGTGTTTTCTATCATCCGAGCAAGGCTAATGTTGTGGCATACACCCTTAGTAGACTGTCGATGGGTAGTGTGGCTCAAGTAGAGGGTAATAAAAAAAAGTTAGTTCGAGAAGTTCATCAGTTGGCTATAATAGGTGTGCGATTAGTTTATTCAGCTGAGGGAAATAATTGGGTCTAGAGTAGTGTAGAATCTTCTTTAGTTTTGGAAGTGAAAGACAAACAAGATAAGGATCCCACTCTAGTTAAGTTAAAGAAATCAGTTAGAAAATAGAAGGTAGAGGTTTTCTCCCAAGGGGGAGATAGTGTGTTGAGATACCATAGTAGATTATGTGTGTAGTGCTTTGATGGTTCGAGGCGGTGGATTATGGCTGAAGTACATGGTGCGTGTTACTTCATTCAACCAGGTGCTACTAATATGTATCGAGATTTACGAATGTTTATTAGTGGAGTGGTATGAAGAAAGATATTGCAGAGATTTTGGCTAAGTATTCTATTTGTCAAAAGGTTAAGGTGGAGCACCAAAGGCCTGGTGGCACCTTGCAGGAGTTTATTATCCTCACCTGGAAGTGGGAAGATGTGACATGGTTTTCGTAACAGGGTTACCTTGTTTGCGCCATCACTTAATACCCTGAAAATCCAAACCAATGCTAGGGTTTGTTTTAAGCTCATGCATAGTACATTATTGTTCTTTGATAGTTGTATGAGTTAGTTTGATGTATATTAGGGTCTCAAATAACACCAGCTATTAGATAAATCAAAATAACCCTTACCGAATGAAATTTTGATAAGAATGTTGCCTTAGTCAACTTTAAACGAGCATATCTTTTTGTCTACCCATAGTTTTCCAGATCACTACCCACAAAATGGTAGGAAATTGAATTAGATTTCCAATTATACCAATTTCTCCCAAATTTGATACTCGGGTGAGAAGTTATGGCACTTTTAGTGAAATTGGTAGCTCAATACAAGCAGCACCGCGTCATGGTGACCCCAAAAATGGCATTCATCCTTTTGCAGTGTGTCACCACAATTGCCACTGCATCGCACCAAGGTTTGATACTCGGGTGAGAAGTTATGGCACTTTTAGTGAAATCGGTAGCTCAATACAAGCAGCACCGCGTCACGGTGACCCCAAAAATGGCATTCTTCCTTTTCCATTGCGTCACCGCAATTGCCACTTCATCACGCCAAGGGTCCATTTCACAATTATCATTTTCCAGTGAGGCACCGAGATGATTTCATGTAGCACCAAAGTGACAGTTTAGGATTGTCATTTTCCAGTGGCGTAACGCGATAGAACCGCATCGCGCTGTGTTACAAAATGGGGATTGTCCTTTTTCAAGTGGCTCAACGTGATTGTACCGCATCGCACAAGGTTTCAAAATTGAGATTTTGAAGTTTCCAGTTCCGAGTTTTAATTTTCCCAAGGGATTTTAAGTGTTTTTCCTTTACTTTATTTGTCCAGACACGGGATTTAAGTCCCTAAATACCACTTTTACATAACATTTAACAATTTTCACCAAATTTAAGTCACTCACTCTCAAAGTAATAAACCCTAGCCTCCGTAATTCAAGATCAAATCTCAAGAATTCACCATTAATTCTCACAAATTCATAAACCCAGGTGTGTTAAGTGTTCATCCATGGGTTTCTTCCACCCATGGAGTCCAAGTATCCCCTTTTAAACTTAAAGTTGTGATCCTTACAAGTTATTATAATTTTAAATTGTGATTTTAACCATGAAATCCCATGAATTGAAATTCTATACCATGTTTACACGAAATTGATGTTTTTTATTAGACCCCACGTGTTCTAATATTTCTATTTACTGAATTAAATCATGATTAAGTGTTATTGATGTTGAAATCATGCTACTACTCCTAGTTTAAACTATTCCCATGTTTAGCCTAAACCATGTATCAAGTGTTTGATGAAATGCTTACATGAATAAATATTTGATAAAAGCTTTCATGTTATGTCCTCCAAGCTTAAGTACTATTTTAGTATTATTACTATTGAGTCCTGGTGGTTATGAATACCCAAAAACTTAGTTGTTTACCTAGTTTCAGTATCTTCAAAATAGTTTCAGAATATGTTACGAGCATTATCAGTTCAGTCAGTAATCAGAATCAGTTAACCTTAGAATAATTCAGCATTTTGAGTTAGTTCAATTGTGAGTAGGATTTAGCACCGAGCGAGTGCAGGGATGGAGGCTTCCCCTTCAAATAGGCAGAGTCATTAGTAGCAGTCCCCGTACTCCAAAACTATGTAACCAGCATAGGATATGAGGAGTCACCCGTGGGATTAGGCTTGACTACCTCGCAGGGGTCACCCGTTAGTATAGGCTTGACTACCTCGCAGTGGTAACCCGTCAGTATAGTCTTGACACCCTTAGTCCTTCGGTACAGTACATCAATATAGTGGATACACACAACCAACATTAGTACCCATAGCATGGTACTAATACCCTTCCAATTGGGGTTACAGGTTGAACCCCGATTAGCTCAAATTGGGGCATGTCAGTTAGATGATACCTCCCACAGTCTCAGTCCACTAATTAGTTCAGTAATTCAGTTTTCATTGCTTGACCATAGAATACATATATCATTGATACAGTTATCAGATTTCAATATTTCAATATTTAGAGACTATATTCAGAACAGGTTATATGCTTTGTCATGCATCCTCAGTACTTACAGACTTCATCCATCCTCAGTATTTACAAATTTCACGTATCCTCCGTATGTACAGATTTTATGCACTTTATTTAGTACTTCATGTTATATATATATTCATACAGTTATTATTCATGTCCATAAAACCATGCATATAAGCCTACCTCATTTAGCATACCAGTACATTCAAAGTACTGATCACATACTCTTTTCTTGCGCTATGATGTTTCATATCATAGGTTCGGATGCTTAGTTCCCGTATTGCGCATAGATTTTACAAACTATCAATTGTAGCAGTGGTGATTCCTGATTTTTCAAGGACATGATTTATTTAGCTCAGAATACTTTATCAATTTCAGCTATTCCTATTCAATTGGAGTTAGTTGAAGGTTTGTCCCATCAGCTCCCCAGTTAGTTTGTAGAGGCTTTTCAACTATTTCAGATAGTTATTCAGTTTCTCATATTTTAGTTTTCATTGTTAGACATTTTTATTAGTTTTATCAATTATGCCTTATAGATTTTATCCAATTAATGACTTAAAACCTTATGGAATTCCTCAGTTAAATTCCACATATGTTATGTCATTATCAGTTTTACTCAGTGCTCAAAGCAGGTACCAGCTCATGGGTTAGCTTGTGGTCCCTCAGGACTATGAGTCTCGTGTGTCACCCAGGGTGTACTCTCGAGGTGTTACAAACTTGGTATCAGAGCCTAAGGTTTTAAAGTATCCTAGGAATTCTAAAAGTCACGTGAAGTAGAGTCTTGTGCATGGCTATGAAGTGCGCCACACTTATGGGCAAGAGGATATAAGGCGTTTAGGAAAAGTTTACCATCTTTCAATGTTCATGTCGTCCAACTGAGCATGAGCTCAAGTTAAACTCTCTTTCTAATCTATTCTTCCTTATATTTACAGAACATGCCTCCTAAAAAGACAAACAAAAGAAGAAACATAAACCAGCCAACACCTCCTCTCATTCAGGAAGATCCCCTGAATGAGAAAGTTTCTTATGCAAAGGTCAGGGCTGCATTCACTACTCTAGCCTATTCTATGGAAATCCAGTGGCCAATACTGCCGCATCTACGATTCGGGACTTCACCCGAATGAATCCTCCTATGTTTTCGGGATCCAAATCTAAAGAGGATTCATAATTTGTAAAACAATGCATGCTAAATGTAAATGACTCACATAAGTTGGAATATCTGAAAAACTGAAATTTGAAATCCTACATACCAAATCAAACTTTATAAATCTAGAGAGTCATAACATTTAATTCTAAAAGTTGTACTTGTATTCACTCTTTAAATCATACTGTCTAAGTGTAGAAAGGACTCACCCTTAAATCTGAAATCTGAAAAATGAAAACTGTAGTTAAATATCTTTTTGGAAAGCATAGTCTGAATAAACTGGTGAGCCTTTACACTTATATTTCTAAAAGATTTTCTGTCATTCTGTCTTAGGATTTAGGAACTTTGGAAGGTACTTTTAACCGACATAAACCATGTGAGCTGTCATGGAGTCCAACGTCTTACCCATATTGGGGAGAGATATTCTACCCTTTCTATCATAATAGAACCTTAACTTAAGTAATCACTAACTTAGCCCACTATGGGCACTTAAAACATACGGTGGCTCGTAGTTATGGGGTATGAGACCTTGGAATCATACCCAACTCGGTGCTAAATACTACTCCCATACTTATCGCTCAAAACTTATAGGAAATCCACCTTAAAATAGCACACGGGTCTATAATGAAAACTAATTATGCTTTTCTTTCTTTAAATTTTAAAATATATGAACAATGTGGATTCCTTATCTTAGCTTAGGATTAAAAGATCAAAGCTTTACTGAAAATCTGTGAATAAATTGATCATAGGATGCTTAAAACATCAGCTTTCTTGAAACATCAACATATAAACTTGGGATTAATAACCCATACATCAAACTCATGTCAAAACATTGTAATATTCATGCTTGATGATGAAATCAATGATAATTCATCTCAAAATCTGTAAATTTCTGCAATAGGCATGAAAGTATGAAAATAGACATGCAATTCAACTTCTAAAACATTGGAAATCTCATAATCTTGCAATTAGCAATAATGGGTATGAACCCTAATTTAAAATCCATGTATAGACATTCAAAATCATATAAATTTGTATTTAAAAGCTATTTTTGGGCAAAAGTATGAAAGAGGATCCTTGTTCATAAACCCCACATACCTTAATTGATGATATTAGATAAGAAAGATTGAATCTTGGATTTCTATGATGCTTTTGAAGATGAGTTCTTGAATTTGAAATTCATAATCTTGAAATATCTTGGAGAATTGATGAGGAAAAAATGAATTTTTTGGAGAGTAAGTTTGAGCTTTAGGGGTTTTCTTTTGAAAGAGAATTGATGAATAAGTTTGGATTAAGTCCCTATTTGTGTCCTTGAAAGTTGTTTCTTGAAGAAGATGAATCAAATTGATATTCTTGGGAATGTTCTTGAATGATTTTGTTGAACTTCATAGAATAGAAAGCTTAATTCTTGATTGTTTTGTTGAATAGAAGGTGATGGAATGGATGAATCTTGAAGAGAATTGATTAGGGTTTGTTCTTGGGAGTAAAGTAGAATAATAGGGGAAAAATAATACCCCAATGGGGGCTATACAGTGTTATATTACGACCTAGGTTTGACAGGGAAAAGACCCTATTGCCCCTCATTCATTTAAAGAAAAAATTCTTCACCCGTATCTCGACTTTTCTCCTTGCCGCGACGCGGTACCATCATGGCAACTTACTGCCTCACACGAAAATGGGCATAACTTTTTTCTCGGGTATTGGATTAAGAAAAAATTGGTATCGTTGGAAAGATATTATCTAAAAAAATTTAGGTCTTGTGATAAAAAATTCTAAGTATATAAAAAATTATAGATGTTTAAAGTAGACCCCTGTAGAATCGAATGCCAAATTTTGAATGAATCTAATGTTCTTAGCTCCACTTGGCTCTAAGTGACTTCTATGAACATTATTCAACTAATAAGAACTTCACGTGCTTAAGATTAAATTAATGAAACAAGAATTCTAATTATGGATCAAGAGTACGACAATTACACCTTCACCGCGATGCGGTGAAATCGCGTTGAGATTCTGGATAAGGACGACTGCGAATTTGCACTCTATCTCAATGCGATGTTATCGCATTGCGCCACTAGAAATTGAAAATTCAGAAAATGGAATCCACCGCAACGCGAGCTAATCGTAGGGGTCCACTGGAATGTTAAAAATCGGAAATCACCTCTCACCGCGATGCAGTGACTGCCCAGGTGGCACACTATCAACACTAAAAATGCCCTAACTTCTCAACCATGTATCGTATTTGGAAGAAATTGGCATTGATGGAAAGCTTATTCAATTTCCCACACAATACAGGGTCGAAATCTCAAAAATTTCACATGTATAAGAAGGTATTCATTTTTTGAAGCTAACCTTTGACATTCTATGAGCAAAATTAGGTTAAGATCATTATGGGGTATTACAATATCTCCCCTTGGGAACATTCGTCCTCTTATGAGATTGGTTTGACTGAGAGTACTTTACTAAGGTAACTAAGATCATATACTGAACATGTCTGACTTGGGACCTGATTGATTAACTGGGTCTAAAACATGATACATGAACTGAATATCATGACTAAGCGAATTTCTTGAATACATGCACTGATATGAGGATGGTTATAAGGCTATGATAGAAACGAGAGAGTCAACTTATGAGTAACAATTACTTTAGGATGGATCTGATTTTGTGAGAAAAAGATGATAGGGTTATAACATGAAAACTTGGGGTATTATAACATCTCTCCCTTGGGATTGTTCGTCCCTGAATGATATTGATTTGGTTGAAATACATGGAAAATACTGAGATGACACACGAGAAACTTACGAATTAAATCTTGACTGAACATCTAGATTCTAAAATTGATGCATGATGCATAAACTGATCTGAATTCGCAAAGTACATAAAGCGAACAAATTTTCTCTTAGAATGATATGACTAGATGGGAAGATTGAAAACCATAGAAACTTGCCTGTATGGCTGCTAGACTGAATTACTGGCTAAACGGGTTAACTCATGTTGTACAATCCACTTCAACAACTATATTCCCTTTACTAGGAACTCACTAATGTACAATGCATCCATCCACATATATACAAACATGACATTCAAGACTATCTTCATAACCACATATGCACTTCTAAACAAACACTTATGAAAGAATCTTTTTCATATCCTACAAACCTCTATTAAGAACAACTTCCATGCACTATTCTTAAGAAGACACATATAAAATTTCAACTAACCAGGACATGTATCTTAACGTGTAACACCTAATGCTAATGCCTTCTTCTATGATTCAACTCTTAGATTTCTATAGCCCAAAAAGTCATCATTTAACAACTTAAACACTCACCAACTTAGATTCGAACACTTAACATGGATATCTCCAAACCCTTACTGAACCATACTAGCTTCTTTCGTAGTCTACTAATATCATATCTCTAAACTTACACCAGTATACCCAACATCATGAACATATAATCCATAAGTTAATTGACAAGAAAATTATATACCACATAGCCTCACTCATACTTATCAATTAAGGGTACTACTAATCACATATCACTTAATAAAGTTTAAAGATAATGAATCCCCATATCACCTTGGGCACACCTCAACATCATACCTGCAACATCATTCTAAATTGAGAATAAATAAACTTACGCTCTTGCATACACTGTTCAAATCTACTTGATCACTTCCATACAACTAACCGCGCTAGCTAAGAAATCATTACATCCTCCTTGATGAGAATCTACTATTCAAACTTAGTGTTTGCTGCTAGGCATGATTAATAACCCAACCTCAAATACTAATCTTACTTGGAATCTATAGAATAAAACTTCAAGAAACACTAGTCCACTAGAACTTCATAATAACAATAATTGATCACCAGCGTATGGCCTATCTTATTATAATCCATCAACACATCCCCCTTCTACACATAATTACTATTTACCCTTCTATACATCTAAATTGCCATCATAGCTCTATAAGTTTCAACTAAAACTCCTTCTTGTGATCTCATATGAAGCCTAAATTAATGATACTTAAACCACCAAACATTTCATTAATAGAATGTACTTTGCAAATACAATAAATTCCATCAATGAATCCTTCCGTACTTCAAGCGAACAATAGCTCACCTTAAATAATAACTTCTTCTTCACCCTTCACTAAACTAACACACAAGGACATATCACCTTGACATATCTCGATAATATGCACAAGTTTACCTCTATACTTTCTATCAATCGCCATTCCTACTTTTCTTTTCACTACTCTTATATACCCATACTTCAAACTATAATAAGGTTATACTATTCATAAATCATAACACTGAAGTTCATAATATCCCTTGAATGCACACTATATTTAATAGTGTAGGTTCATACTATCTTTTCTCATGAGCATTATCTATTCTAAAAGGGTTAATGGGCAATCTGAATGCATATCTAATTCTGTCTCAACAGAACAACTCATACGGATAAGACTATAAACTTTCAATTTAAGGAACATAACACACTAGGGAGCTCCTTTCAAGACTTTGTGTGACTTCTGAAGTTTCTACTAATAAATCTGAGAGCATTATTTGGGGAGGAACTGGAACTTACAAATTATGTTATCTCAAGAATAATACTTAGGTGAGGAATTTCGGGTAAACACACGAATAGACAAAATATTCTGAGAGAACACTTTACAGCACGATCTAGAGTTGGAAAAAAAGAAAACTTTTATTAAATTCCTCGTAGCCACTCGAAGAAAAGTATAGACGACTTCGTACCGTTCTGCAAGACTCTACTAGACATGACTTCATAGACACTCTAGGAAACTTTAACCTGGCTTTGATACCAAATTTGTAACGCCCTAAAAGTGGATCACGAGACGTCACACGGTGCTTAGGAGAACAAGTGATCCCAAGCTAACCCATGAACTGGTATACTGTTAAGAAACTATTTAAATATGTATAAAATGACTGAGTTTACTGTGCAGAAACATAATAATGATGAAATCTGTGAAAATATAGTACTAATACAATTGTACATTCTGGTAAAGTCTGAAAAGAAGGACTGAAATTACATGATTGACTCAAACTAACGTTTATGAAGCATCTACTATACTGACTATAGATAGATAAGATATGACTCCAACTACCACTAATCAATACATGTGAGTAAGAAAATACAGTACATAAATAACATTATACTAAAGTCCCCGAAGTAGGAGGACTCATCATTTGCTGGCTGGAATCTGCGACTGTCTGATTCTAATTGCATATACTACAACTTATACCTATATTTTGAGAAAATATAGCACATAGACATATATGTGGATCAGCACTATGAGGATGTACTAAGTATATGGGGGTGAATGCATAATAAGACATTATCTCATCATCATAATTTATAAAATAATGCATGCTAAATGTAAATGACTCACATAAGCTGGAATATTTGAAAACTGAAATTTGAAATCCAACATAGCAAATGAAACATTATAAATCTAGTGAGTCATAACATTTAGTTCTAAAAGTTGTACTTGTATTAACTCTTTAAATCATATTTTCTAAGTGTAGCAAGGACTCACCCTTAAATCTAAAATCTTAAAGATAAAAGTTGTAGTTAAATATCTTTCAGTAAAGCATAGTCTGAATAAACTAGTGACTCTTTACACTTATTTTTCTAAAAGCTTTTCTTTCATTTTGTTTTATGATTTAGGAACTTTTGGAGGTACTTTTAACCAACATAAACCATGTGAGCTGTCATAGAGTCCAACATCTTACCCATGTTGGGGAGAGCTGTTCTACCCTTGACATCGGAAAAGAACCTTAACTTAAGTGATCACTGACTTAGACCATTATGGGCACGTAAAACCTGCGGTGGCTCATAGTTCTGGGGCATGATACCTTGGAATTATACCCAACTCAGTGCTAACTACTACTCCCATACTTATCGCTCAGAACTTATAGGAAATCTACCTTAAAATAGCACAATGTTTTATAATGAAAACCAATTATGGTTCTCTTTCTTTAAATTTCAAACTAAATAAACAATGTGGATTCCTTATCTTATCTTAGGATCAAAGTATCAAAGATTTCTCAAAATATGTGAATAAGCTAATCATAGGATGCTCAAAGTATTATCTTTCTTAAAACATCAACATATAAACATGGTCTTAGTTATCCATAGATCAAACACATGTCAAAACATCATAATATTCATGCTTGATGATGAAAACAATGATAATTGATCTCAAAATTTGTAAATTTCTACAATAGACATGAAAGTATGAAAATAGACATGCAATTCAACTTCTAAAACATTGGAAATCTCATAATCTTGCAATTAGCAACAATGGGTATGAACCCTAATTTAAAATTCATGTATAGACATTCAAAATCATATAAATTTGTAGTTAAAATCTAGTTTTGGGAACAAGGATGAAAGACGATCCTTGTTCATAAACCCCATATACCTTAATTGATGATCTTAGATGAGAAAACTTGAATCTTGGATTCCTATGATGCTTTTGAAGATGAGTTCTTGAATTGGAAATTCTTAATCTTGAACTATCTTTGATAATTGATGAGGAAAATTTAGATTTCTTGGAGAGTAAGTTTGAGGTATTGGATTTTCTTTAGAAAGATAATTGATGAATAAGTTTGGCTTGAGTCCCTATTTGTGTCCTTGAAAGTTATTTCTTGAAGAAGATGAATCAAATTGATATTATTGGGAATGTTCTTGAATGATTTTCATGAACTTCTTGGAATAGAAAGCTTAATTCTTGATTTTTTTCTTGAATAGAAGGTGATGAAATAGATGAATCTTGAAGAGAATTGATTAGGGTTTGTTCTTGGGAGTAAAGTAGGATAATGGGGGCAAAATAATGCCCCAATGGAGGCTATAAATTGCTATATTATGACCTAGGTTGGAGGGGGAAAAGACCCGATTTCCCTTCATTAATTTAAAGAAAAAATTCATAACCCGTATCCTGATTTTGCTCCTTGCCGCGATGCGGTACCATCTCGACAACTTACTACCTCACACGAAAATGGGCATAACTTTTCGGTCCGGTATTGTATTAAGAAGAAATTAGTATCGTTGGAAAGATAATTAAATTATATACAATTTGGTGGGTATTTATCTTTAAAATTCCAAGAATATAAAAAATTCTACACGTTTAAAGTAGACCCTCGTAGAATCGAATGCCAAATTTTGAATGAATCTAATGTTCTTAGCTCCACTTGGCTCTAAGTGACTCCTATGAAAATTATTCATCTAATAAGAACTTCACATGCTTAGGATTAAATTCACAACAAAATAAATTGAATTATGGATCAAGAGTACAAAAATTACACCTTCACTGCGATGCGGTGAAATCTCGTTAAGCTTCTGGAAAAGGATGAGTGCAAATTTGCACTCTGACGCAATGCAGTGCTATCGCGTTGTGCCACTGGAAATTGACAATTAAGAAATTGGACTCTACCACTATGCGAGCTAATCGTGGGGTCCACTGGAATGTGAAAAATGGGAAAATGCCCTAACTTCTCAACCGAGTAACGTATTTAGGAGAAATTGGTATTGATTGAAAGATTATTCAATTCCCACACCATCCAAGATCTAAATCTGTAAAATTTCACATGTATAAGAAGGTATTCATTTTTGAATCTAACCTTTGACATTCTAGGAGCAAAATTAGGCAAAGAAAATTATGGGTATTACACTCTATTATAGCCAGACAGGTATACAGGAACTGTTCGATCATAATATCTCAGAAAGTCACTTTAGTGGATCTTGTGAAGTTAGAGATGATGGATTTTGATGTGATTCTCGACTTGGATTGGTTCCACTCATGCTATGCTTCAGTTTATTGTTGAAATAGAATAGTTCCTTTTCAGTTTCAAAATGAACCAGTCCTTGAATGGAGAGGTAGCACTACAGCTCTTAGGGATTAGCTTGTTTCATACCTTAGAGAGAAAGATGATATCTAAGGGGTGTATTTATCATCTTGTCTGAGTCAAAGACTCGAATTTCGAGACTCTTAACCTTGAGTCAGTTTCAATAGTGAGGAAATTTCCAGATATATTCCCTGAAGATCTTCCCGGAGTTCCTCCCAAGAGGGAAATTAACTTTGGAATAGACCTTCTTCCGGATAATTAGCCTATCTCTATTCCTCCATACTGAATGGCTCCATATGAACTCGAAGAATTGAAAGAACAGTTGAAATATCTCTTAGATAAGGGATTCATCAAGCCTGGAATTTCTCCGTGGGGTGCACCAGTCCTATTCGAGCGTAATAAAGATGGTTCTCTTAGAATGTGTATCGACTACCATCTATTGAACAAAGTCATAACCAAAATTGATAACTTGTTCGACCAACTTCAGGGTGCTAGTTATTTTTCTAAGATAGAACTCAGATCTGACTATCATCAGCTCAGAGTCAGAGAATGTCACATTCTGAAAATAGCTTTCAGAACTCGATATGGTCACTTCTAGTTTCTAGCCATGTCCTTCGGTCTCACGAATGCCTCAGAAGACTTTATGGACTTGATGAACCGAGTTTTCAAGTAGTACTTAGACATTTTTATCATATTCTTAATTGATAACAGCCTTGTCTACTCCCGTAACGAAAATGATCATGTAGACCACCTCAGAATAGTATTACAGACTCTTAGAGCCTATCAGTTATTCGCTAAGTTTAGTAAGTGCAAATTTTGGCTAAGATCAGTTTCTTTCTTGGCCATATTGTTTTAGGTGATGGCATTAGATTTGATCCTTAAAAGATCAAGGTGATGAAAAACTAGCCCAGACCTATCTCCCCATCAGATATTAGGAGTTTCTTGGGTTTGGCAGGCTATTACCGATGGTTTGTTGAATGATTTTTGTCTATTTCATCCCCCATGTACATATTAACTCAGAAGAAAGTTAAGTTTCAGTGGTCAGATTCTCATAAGAAGAGATTTTAGGAGTTGAAGAAACGACTCACTATAGCCCCAATTTTGACATTGTTATATGGTTTAGATGGTTTTGTTGTGTACTGTGATACTTCTAGAGTTATGTTGGGATGTGTTTCGATGCAGAAGGGTAAGGTTGTGTCCTATGCCTCTAGATAGATTAAGCCCCATGAAAGGAATTACCCTACCCATGATCTTGAGTTAGCAGTTGTTGTGTTTGCCTTAAAGATTTGGAGACACTATCTATATGGAGTGCATGTTGATGTGTTCACAGGTCACAAAAGCTTGAAGTATGTGTTTTCGTAGAGGGATTTGAATCTACATCAGAGAAGATAGTTAGAATTATTCAAAGATTATGACATGAGTGTTTTGTATCACTCTGGAAAGGATAATGTAGTGACAGATGCCCTAAGTAGATTGTCTATGGGTAATGTTGCTCATGTCAAGAGCGATAAGAAGAAGTTAGTGCAGGAAGTTTATCAAATTTTGAGGATTAGGTGTTCGTTTGCTTGATTTAGCTAAGGGTTGTGTATGGGTTCTGAATAGTTCAGAATCTTCTTTGGTTGCCGAAGTAAAAGAAAAGAAAGATAGGGATCCTAGTCTAGTGAAGCTGAAGGAGTCAATCAGAGATCAGAAAGTAGAGTTTTTCTCCCAAGGGGGATATGGTGTTTTTCATTGCCAGGGTATACTGTGTATGCCATGTGTTGATGAGTTGAGACAACGAATTCTTGCAGAAGTGCATGGTGCACATTACTCGATTCATCCAGGGGTCACAAAGATGTACTGCGATCTGTGAGAAATCTATTGGTGGAGTGGGATGAAGAGAGATATTGCAAAGTTTATAGATAAGTTCTCCATATGTTAGCAGGTTAAGATTGAACATCAGAATCCTAGTGGGTCTATGTAGGATTTCAGTATTCCCACTTGGAAATGGGAGGAAGCAAACATAGATTTTTTGACAAGTTTTCCTCATACTCATCAGCAACATGATTCGATTTGGGTCATTGTGGACAGAATGACCAAATCAGCTCATTTTTTGCCAATCCATACTTCTTATTCCGCTGAGGACTATGCCAAACTCTATCTCAAAAAGTTAGTTAGGTTGCATAGTGTTCTGTTATCTATCATCTCAGATAGAGGTACTCAGTTTAGCTCTCACTTTTGAAAAGCTTTTAAGAAGGGTCTTTGTACTCAAGCTCACCTCAGTACAGCCTTCCACCCTCAGATAGATGGTTAAGCAGAAAGGACCATTCATACCCTTGAGAATATTTTGAGAGCATGTGTAGTCAACTTTAAGGGCAGTTAGGATGATCACTTTCCTTTGATTGACTTCGTATATAATAATAACTATTTTTCCAGTATTCAGATGGCTCCATTTGAGGCTCTATATGAAAGGATAAGTATATCTCTAATTGATTAGTTTGAAATAGGAGAAACCGTGCTAGCAAGGACTGACTTAGTATTTGATACTTTAGAGAAAGTTCAGATGATCAGGGAGAAGCCTAAGGCAGCCCAGAGCCGAAAAATATCATATGCATATGTGAGGAGGAAATATCTTGAGTTTGAGATTGGTGATTTCGTATATCTAAAGATCTCTCCCATGAAAGAAGTAAAATGGTTTGGCAAGAAGGGGAAGCTTAATCCCCGATATGTTGGCCCTTTTAGAATTATAAGTCATTTTGGAAAGGTGTCTTATGAGCTATAGTTGCCTGCAGACTTAGCATAAGTGCACCCAGTATTCCATATCTCTTTTGCTGAAGAAGTGTATTGGTGACATAGCTGTAGTTGTTCCCTTAGAAAGTGTGGATGTTCAGAACATTCTTTCCTGTGAGTAAATTCCTGTTGAAATTATAGATCGTCAAGTTCGTAGACTATGGAACAAAGAAGTTACCCTAGTCAAAGTTATTTGAAAAAATTAGTCCGTTGAGGGAGCCACTTGGGAAGCAGAAGAAGATATGAGAACCAAGTACCATAATATTTTCTCTTCAAACTTAGACTTGGCTTAAGGTAACAACCTTTCTAGAATTTCTCTTTTCCATGCTCAGTTTCAGCTGCATATCATTCTCATGTCAATCATGCATTCACAGAACCAGTTTAGTCATGAATAATGTTTAATACTTAGTCATGTACTCACATTTTCATCATGTATATTCAGCATGTAATCTCAGTTCCTCAGTGTTTTGAGCTTAACCAGTCTCATTCGAGGATGAATGTTCCCAAAGAGGAGGTATTGTAATACCCTGAAAATCCAAACCAATGCTAGGGTCGTGGTTCAAACTCATGCATAGTACATTATTGTTCTCTGATAGTTTTATGAGTTAGTTTGATATATTAGGGTATCCAATTACTCTCAGCTATTAGACGAATCAAAATAACCCTTCCCGGTTAAAATTTTGATAAGAATATTGCCATAGTCAACTTCAAACAAGAATATATTTTAATCTACTAAGATATTTCAAGATCACAACCCTCCAATGGGTAGAAAATAGAATTAGCTTTCCAACGATACCAATTTCAACCAAATCCGATACTCCAGTGAGAAGTTATGACACTTTTAGTGAAAGAAGTAGCTTAATATGAACAACACCGCACCGCGGTGACCCCTAAAATGGTGTTTTTACTTTTATAGTATGTCACCATGATTGCCGCCGCGTCATGTCAAGGGGCCATTTCGAAATTGTCATTTTCTAGTGAGGAACCACGATGGCGTCGCGCCGCGCTAAAGTCACAGTTTGAAATTTTCATCTTCCAGTGGCACAACGAGATAGCACCGCATTGCGCCGTTGGACAAAATGGTGATTGTCCTTTTTATAGTGGCCCAACACGATTGTACCGTATCATGCAAGGTGTCAAAATCAAGATTTCCAGTTTTCAGTACTGATTTTTAATTTTTCCAAGGGCTTTTAAGTCTTTTTCATTCACCTTATTTAGTCCAAAGACGGGATTTAAGTCCCTAAATACCACTTTTACATCACTTTTAACAATTTTCCCCAAATTGAAATCACTCTCTCTCAAAAGAATAAACCTTAGCCTCCACAATTCAAGATCAAATCTCAAGAATTCACCATCAATTCTCATGAATTCATCATCCCAAGTATGTTAAGTGTTTATCCATGAGTTCCTTCTACCCATGGATTCCAAGTATCCCCTTTTAAACTTCAAGTTGTGATCCTTACAAGTTATTATTTTAACCATGAAATCCCATGAATTGAAATTCTATACCATGTTTACATGAAATTGATGTTGTTTATTAGACCCCACATGTTCTGATGTTGCTATTTACTGAATTATATCATGATTAAGTGTCATTGATGTTTAAATCATGCTATTACTCCAAGTTTAAACTATTTCTATGTTTATCCTAAACCACGCATATCAAGTGTTTGGTGAAATGCCTACAAGAATGAATATTTGATAAAAGTTTTCATGTTATTTCCTCCAAGCGTAAGTACTAATTTACTTTTATTACTATTAAGTCCTAGGGGTTATGAATACCCAAAATCTTAGTTGTTTACCTAGTCTCAGTATCTTCAAAATAGTTTCATAATATGTTATGGGTATTATCAGTTCAGTCAATCTTCAGAATCAGTTAACCATAGATCAGTTTAGCATTCCGAGTTAGTTCAGTTGGTAGTAGGATTTAGCACCAAGCGAGTGCAGGGATGACGGCTTCCCCGTCAGATAGGCAGAGTCATTAGTAGCAGTACTTATACTCCAAAACTATAGCCAACATAGGATATGAGCATTCACCCATCAGATTAGGCTTGACTACCTCTCAGGGGTCACCCATCAGTTTAGGCTTGACTCCCTTTGTAATGCCCCGAAATCTGATCTCGAGACGTTACACGGTGCTCAAGACTATGAGTAGACTTATGCTAACCCTGTTTGTATGCTACTGAGCCTAAACCTTATAATAATGGAAATATAGACATAAAAGTCATACTAGAATGCTGAAACTATTTGTAATATCTAAGAATAATCTGAACATAACATCTGAAATATCAAAACTGAATAATCTGCATCAAAATTAGTAGTCTGACAAGCCTCTACTACTAATAGTAGAGAGTCATTAGGACAAACCTCCATCTAACTCGAACTGTCTGAAAAGAATGCTAAATCTTATAACCTGATAAACTACAAAATCTGAATGAATAAGTCCCCAAACTATGAGGACTCAGCAACTGTCAGATGTAGATGGAGATGCTCGAACTACTCACGTTGCTGACACTGAGAACCTGAACCTACATTATGAGACAATGTAGCACATAAATGTATATGTGGTTCAGTACTTTGAGGATGTACTGAGTATATGGGGGTGATATGCATAAGTAAAACATCTTCTCATAATCATCATTTATAAAACAATGCATGCTAAATGTAAATGACTCACATAAGCTAGAATATCTGAAATACTGAAATATGTAGCAATAAGAAAAAAAACATACATTATAAATCTTATGAGCCATAACATTAAGTTCTAAAAGTTATACTTGTATTCTCCCTTGAAATCATTCTATCTAAGTATAGAAGGACTCACTACTAAATCTGAAATTTAAAACATGAAATCTGTAGCTATTATTTTTTCTGTAAGGTATAATCTGAGTAAAACTTATGAGCCTTTACACTTAGTGTTCTAAAAGTTTTTTTGTTCTTCTTTTACTATCAAGGAGAATACTTTATCTTAAAATCATTGTTGGTAGGCTTTTAAACTTTTAGGGAGGTTCTCTTAACCGACATATACCATGAGAGCTACATGGAGTCCAACATCTCATCCTTCTAAGGAAGAAACCTCACGTTGGGGAGAGGTACCATACTCTTGCTAGTAAGTATAACCTCAGCTTAAGTAATCAGAACTCTGCCCACTATGGTCACTTAATCTCAATCCTATGGTAGAACGTAGTTCTGGGGCATGAGACCTTGGAAAATACCCAACTCGGTCCTAAATACTACTCCTTTTAATTTCCTACGCTCATTTCATGGAAATCAACTTTAAAACTCACATAAGGGTTTATTATGAAACCAGGTATGCATTTATCTGAATAAATCTATAAATGAAGCTATTT
This sequence comes from Capsicum pubescens, assembly GCA_030864215.1. Lineage (NCBI taxonomy): Eukaryota > Viridiplantae > Streptophyta > Magnoliopsida > Solanales > Solanaceae > Capsicum > Capsicum pubescens. The sequence continues at coordinate 203,840,190 of CM061541.1, forward strand.
TGCATTTTGTAATCTGTAATAAATCTGTAAAGTGGATTCCAAAATTCATCTGAGGATCAAAAGATCAAAACTTTATTGTAAATCTGATATAATCAGTTCATAAGCTGCTTAAAGCATCATCTTTCTCAAAATAACAATATTCAATATTAGGGTAATAACTCATGTATCAAACTCATGTCAAAACATCATAATAATCATGCTTGGTAATGAAAACAATAATAATTGATCTCAAAATCTATAATTTTTGTCAATAGGCATGAAAATATGAAAATAGACATACAATTCATCTTTAAAATATCTCAAAATCTCAAAACTTTGCAAATAGCAATAATAGGTTTGAACCCTAATTCAAATATCATGCAATCTCATTCAAAATCATTTAAATTTGTGATTGAAAACTAATTTTTGGCACAAGGATGAAAGAAGATCCTTGTTGAAAAACCCTACATACCTTGTTGGATGATTAGATGAAGGAACCTTGAATTTTGGATTCCTATCGGGTTCTTGATGATGGGTTATTGATTTTCTTGCCCTGGAAATCCTCAATTTTAAGTTTTCTTGAAAAATCAATGGAGGATTTTGATTTCTTGGAGAAAAAGCTTTGGAGCCTTAAGTTTTTTCTTTTGAAGAGAATGATGAATAATGAGAACCAAGTGCTTTGAGTATGAAAAATCTTGTGTTTTGGATGGATTGGGAGCTTGGAAAAAGTCCAAAATACCCTCTTTAAACTCCTAAACAAAACTGGAAAAATATAACAGGGGTCTCGATTTAATGGGCCATCGCGATGTGCCACTATCGCGGTGGCTCACTGGAATTTGATGATTGGAAAATTGGGGACCTCTGCGACACGGAGCTATTGCGTTTTCCCACTGGATTCTGAAAAATGGGACCTGGAACTTCAACGCAACGTGACACTATCGTGGTGCCCTATAGGAATGCCATTTTGGCCTTCGACGCGATGCGCCACTATTGTATTGGACTACTCGAAATTGACAAATGGAAAAATGGAACTCTCTGCGATGGGCCAATATCGTGGAGATCCAATGGAAAATGAAAATTATGAATTTAACCATCTCCGTGATGCGGTGACTTCCCAGATGGCACACTGTTAACTTAAAGACGTCTTAACTCCTTCACCGAGTGTCGGAATTGGGAAAATTTGGTATCGATGGAACGCTTATTCAATTTTCCACACTATGGAAAGTCTAAATCTGAAGAATTCCACATGAAATAAATGCTATTCAGTATAGAAGCTATCCCTTAACATTCTAAGGACGAATTTAAGCTAAGACGAGTACGGGGTATTACAATTGCAACAAATATGAACACACATGTTATGGGACTTATTTTTTCCCAAATAGTCATGACTTGCACGGAACAATCTATATTCATTTACCGTACTGGCCTGGTACCCGATCCACCATATATATATCTGTACCGGCGTGGTACCCGATCTATCATATACATATCTGTACCGGCGTGGTACCTGATCCAACATACACATATCTGTACCGATACGGTACCCGAACCAACATATACATATTCGTACCAGCGTGGTACCCGACCCATCATATACATATCCGTACCGTCATGGTACACAATCCAACATATACATATCCATACCAGCATGGTACCCTATCCAGTATACACATATCTATACTGGTGTGGTACCCGATCCAACATATACATATTCGTACTGGCATCGTACCCGATCCAACATATACATATTCATATCGATGTGGTATTCGATCTAATATATACATATCTATACCGGCGCGGTACCCAATCCACCATAAACAAGTAATATCAATATCAAATTTACACTTCCTCACAGCATATTACACGATATACCAAGTTTACAAGTACACTTAAAGTCACGAGACAATTCCATCAAGTAAATTTCAATAATCATTTATACACGCATCAACAATCCAAACATCAACGAGTCATTCATGGCATTAATACAAGGAATTATCATTATAAAAAAAGCCTCTCATAGGCACATTTCAATAAATCCTCATTATCACCAATTTATCCTCTCATGTGCATCCAATAGATAAAGTGCCAATACCAAAACAAGAATATCTTAAAATAAATCACAATTTAACACTTAAGCATGCAAGTCACTATGGGAGTATTACTTACTCATTACTTATTAAAATGTCACTACCTCTTTTCATATAATACAATCACCACACTAATTCAAGTCACCTATCCTTTAGATATTACTGTGTTCATCAATACTTAATCCTAGCATGGTTCTCCTCACCATATTATTGTCCAATACATACAACTTAATATCATTATAGCTCAACTAGGTTCATCACCCGAACAACTAAGAACTATCATGTCCACATCCTTCATTTACAATAATTTTATTGCAGCACATAGCACATAATATCACAAGTATCACATAATTAATCAATAATATAGTTTTTGGGATTAAAATTAAGTTCTTGTGTCTTTATCCACCTCAACTCCATTCCTGCGGGCCTAGACATGTTTTCTCTCATCAATTCTAAATTATGAAAATATAAATTAACACAATCATCTACTTATTAAACCTAGCCTACCTGGACGTCCAGATTTTGCAAGAAATAAGTTGCAACAAAGATGCTCTTTTCTTTCCTTCATTCCTTGGAATAATCAACCATCTAAATATCAAATAATTATAAGAGTAATAAGTAATTACTCTTCAATCAGATATCTTGGAGATTCAAACCCACTAATTCTACCTTTAATTCATGGTCTGTATCATCCCCCAAATTCAATTAATTATTAATTATCTCTTTCAAGCTTAACCCATCTCCATTAATGGAGTTTATATACTAAAGGTATCATCTTTACGGAATTCAAGGTTCCTAACCATCAAAATTTATAATATAGTTTATGAAATTCATGTTAGGAATCTTTAATTTATATTTCAGAATCAGCTCTATGTCATATTAAAAACACCCATGAGTATTTTCCAAAAGAATTCCACCATTAAAGGTCTTTCTAAGGTTTCTAAGATATTAAAGAATTAAAAGACAAAGAAATAATGGAAAAACTTACCTCCATGAAGGAATTTTACCTTAAGCTTTGAAAAATCACCTATCTAGAGTTGGAGAATGAAATTTGGGACTTTTATACCTAAAATGCGACTGAAGCTGATTTAAATACAACCAAAATTTTTGCTACAGCGAAATCCCGTTTTAGCCTGGATAGTTTTCAGTAAACTAGTCATAAATTTTTACACCAAATTTGGATTGAGGAATGTTTTATTGCGTTTGAAATAGGACTCATAGATATTTGATTGAATAGGTAATGGGACCCCTAACTGCTTATGTTCTATGAAATATGATCGTTTGAAGTTCGCCCTAATAAAAACCCATATCGAAACTGTATCGAAAAGAAAGTTTTATACTTAACTTTGTGTTAGGAATATTGTACGACCTTAATTCATATATAAACAACTTTCAAAAATAAAGTATTGATATTAGCACTCATGAATAATTAATATTCGTTAAGCTTGAGTCTATCTAGACACATCTAAAGGCTAAAATCTTCACCAACAAATTTGAGGTGTCATAATAAATAAACTATTGGTTATTTTAGACCAAAGTTAATATTGAGGAATCAAAATTAAGAAATTTCATTTATTTAATATGAATAATTTAGTAACGACAAAATGGGTCATTACAATCAGATACCAATTTACCATCCGTTCGTCCCCGAATGGGCATTCAGTGGAGAAAAACACGAGGTTGGAATTAGAGAGACATTACTAGCAGAGTTGCTTATACTTCACCCTGTTCACTCTCTTGATATCCTTATTGATCATCCCACATTCTATACTCAATCATTCAAATAAACTTTTAAAAATATGAAGATGCGGAGCAAAATATTTACACACGAATCGCTTATTCTCCTTTCAACTGCCTAAGTTTAGAACTTTAGTTTATGAAAGTAAGATAAAGAGATTTAAAAGATTCACCTTAATGAAGACAAACATCCAAAAACACCTTTTTTTCACTACCGAAGCTCCAGAGTCCCGAATTCAATTCTGAAAAGTACTACAAGATGCTACATGAATCTACTATTCAAATTTCCACACTAAATAAGTCGCACCTAATCCATCAAATATGCAAGATCTCTATGAGACACCTGACTCAGTTTCTAGCCAAGACTACCGCAGAAAGCCAGCCTCTGTGGCACATCGATTTTGCGGATGCTTACTCCTTCCGTGACCCAAAACTACCCCTAGCCCTATCCAAAAATTTAGAAACTCTTTCGGGACACCCCTCTAACATACGTAAGTATGATTTAAGTAAAAAATCAATGTTTCAAAAATAAAGAGGCAAAAAATAAAAATGCTCAAATTTTGAGGGTGTTTGAAATACCCTATACCTTTTCTAGCTAAAATTCACCCCTAGAATGTTAAGGGATACCTTCCAAAATGAAGAATAATTATTTCATGAGGAATTTTTCATATTTAGACCTCCTATTGTGTGGGAAATTTAATAAGCTTTCCAACGATATTAGAGTTGCCTAAATCTAATGACCGAGTGAGAAGTTAGGGCTATTTTAAGCTTCAATCGTAAAACATCGTGATTTGGGTCCTTATCACGTCGCGGAGACGGTTTAAATGACAATTGTCAAATTCTAGTGTGATTCCATGATATTGGCGTGTCGTGGTGAGGTCAAATTTCCTATTCGTCAAGATCTAGTGAAACTCCACGATTTTGACATATCGCGGAGAAGCCCTTTTTCCCGTTTGTCCATTTCCAGTGGCTCACCGCAATGGTGGTGCATCATAATAATGTCCCAGATGGAAATAAAAAAGAGAATCATGATAGCTACGCACTGTGGTGTCTTTCTAGGTCCCAGTAGGCAGTTTCCAGTAGGCCATCGCGATCATGGCACATCGCGCCGTAGGCCAAATTCAGGAATTTTCCCAGTTCTGAATAAAAATTTAAAAGGGTCTCTTTCATCTTTTTCCTAGCCCTAAGTGATGAATAACAGATGATTTAACCCATCCTAAGCATATTACATTAACTTTTCACCAAAATACTCTGAAAGAAAACCCTAGATCATCAAACTTTCTCCCCAAGAAATCCAAATTCCTCGATTAATTCTCCAAGGAAATTCAAGATTTAGGAATCCCAATACAAGAATTCTAAGGATTCATCTTCAAAGAATCAATATGAATCTAAGATTCAAGTTTTAGCATCTAAGATCATCTATTGAGGTATGTGGGGTAATGAACAAGGACAATCCTTTCGTTCTTGTTCCCAAAACTTATTTTAATTACAAATTTACTGAAATAATATGTGATTTCTCATTAAATTGAATTTAGGTCTTATACCCAATATTTTTGTCTATGAGTTTATGAGATTTCCAATGATTTAGAAGTTGAATTGCATGTCTATGTTCATATTTTCATGCATATTGCAGAATTTTCCAGATTTTAAGTTGATTTATAAACGTTTACATCACCAAGCATGAATATTATGATGTTTTAACATGAGTTTGATGCATGGGTCATTAATCCCTAATTGTTATTTCAAGATTGTTTGTTCTATTAGCACCCTAAGATGAGATTATTCTTAGATTTTCTATAAATATTTGACATTTTTGGTCTTGAGCTATGATAAAGAATCCAGTTTATTTATATGACTTGAGATTTAAAGAAACAAAGAGCATAATTGGTGTTCTTGTAAAACCTTGTGCTATATTTTTTAAGTGGATTTCCTAAGATCGTGAGCATAAGAAGGGGAGTAGTATTTAGCATCGAGATGGGTATGTTACCAAGGTTTCATGCCCCCGAACTACATGCCACCATTGGATTGAGATTATTCCCACTTCTACGTAGATGACTAAGATTATGATCACTTAAGATAAGAAGTTCTACTTCGATGGCAAGGGTAGAACAGCTAAACCCAACGTGGGCAAGAAGTGGGACTCCATGAATGCTAACATAATTTATGTCGGTTAGAAGAACCTCTTAAAAAGATGTCCCCAATTTTTAAAACAGTCTATTGGTTTAAAGCCTTAAGATAAAAGCATATGTTTTGAAAGCTATGATTTTAAGATTCTTAAAGTCTTGAGATGAAGTATTTCCCTTATAAGTTGACAAGATGATGTAGTAGCTTTCAGAAAGAATAGCTTTTAGAACTGAATGTAATGGCTCATAAGATTCATATTATATACTTTATTGTTCATGATTTATGATCTTCAGTTTTCAAATTACTTAAGCCTATGAAGTCATTTACGTTTAGCATGCATGATCTTTTTATAAATTGTGATGATATTGTTTACTTATTTTATTCACCCCATATGCTTAGTACATCCTCAAAGTACTGATCCACATATACGTCTATGTGCTACATTATCTTATAATGTAGGTACAGATGCTCAGTCTCAGCAGCGTGAGTGATTTTCGAGCATCTCATCTATATCATTGTAGTTGGTGAGTCATTATCGTTCGGGGACTTGGCTATTCATATTTTTAGTTTATTAATAAATGTTTCCGTAATCATTTCAAACAGTTTGAATCAGTTGAAGCCTACCCTAGTGACTCTCTAGATTCAGTCAGTAGAGGCTTGTCGGACTACTAGATCAGTTTTAATTTTTTGATTTAGTATTCAGATTTTTCATTGTTGTTTTTCCAATACTTATGGGATTAGTATGTTTTAAATAATATTTTTGTATTTACTATGCTTTTATATTTATTTACCCTATTTTAAGATCAAAACTTAGTAGAAAGCAGTCAGGGTTAGCTCAGGACTACTTGTAGTCTGGAGCACCGTGTGGCATCTTAGGAAATTAGATTTTAGGTGTTACAAACTTGGTATCAGAGCCTAAGTTTTAGAGAGTCCTAGGGTATCAGACAAGCCACATTACGCTAAGTCTTGATCATTGGTATGAAGCGCGCCACATCTATGAGCAAGAGGCTATCGAGCATTTTAGGACACCATCCCTTCTTTTATGATCTATCATGCATTCAGTCTCTCTATCTACTTCTAACTCATGATTTCATGTGAGAGAAAATGCCTCCTCATCTAGCTCATACAAATGATAACCAGCCACCTTAGCCCGTAGATCTTTTCAACGAGAATGTGTCATATGCAGAGTTTCGGGCTGTCTTTCAGGCACTTGCTCAAGTTGTGAAAACTAATTTTCAGGGTAACAGATAGGATAAATCCCCACTTCAGCAAGATGGGTACTTAGCTACAACCAAAATTTGAGATTTTATGAGAATGAACCCACTGGAGTTCTTTGGGTCGAAAGCAGGTCAGGACCCACAACTTTATCTAGATGAGGTGAACAAGATCACCTAAATTATGCATATTTTTTAAGAGGAGAGTGTATAATTGGCATCCTATAGGCTGAAGGATGTTGCATATGATTGGGTAGTGACGTGGAAGAAAAGTAGAGGGGAGAATGTAGATCCCATGACTTGGAACATATTTTAGAATGTGTTTTTAAACAAGTTCTTCCCACGTGAGATGAGGGAAGCTAAGATAAAAGAGCCCATGAACCTGAGGTAGGGCTCAATGACAGTGAATAAGTATTGCCTCAAGTTCAACCAGTTGTCTAAGTATGCCCCTGATCAGATAGCTGACCCTAGGTCAGGAATGAGTAAGTGTATGACCGATGTGTCTGGGTTAGTAGTTAAGGAGTGTAGGATTTCTATACTCATTAGAGACATGGATCTTGCTAGATTGATGATGCATTCTTAGCAGACTGAGGAAGAAAAGTTGAAGGAAAGAGAGAGTTAATAAGAGGTCTAAAATAGGTCAATTTGATCATGGTAAGAGTAGGTCTGGAGGAGGAAACCATTCGCAGTTTCAAAATTATCCATTGTATGGATTGGCTCCATTCATGTTATTCTTCTATAGATTTTCGTACTCGAGCGGTGAAGTTTCAATTCCCAGATAATTCAGTCTTTGAGTGGTCAGGAAATTCAATGTCTCCTAAGAGTCATTTTTTATCTTATCTTAAAGACAAAAAGTTGATTTCTAAAGCGTGTATCTATCATCTAGTTCGAGACAAGGAAACTAAGTATGGTACTCCAATAATTTAGTCTTTCATAGTGGTCAATGAGTTTCCTGGAGTTTTTCCAGAAGATCTCCCAGGGGTACCTCCCGATAGGGAAATAAAATTTAGTATTGACCTTCTCCCAGATACTCAGCCTATTTCTATCCCTCCTTATCGTATGGCTCTCAGTGAGATTAAGGAGTTGAAAGAGAAACTGAAAGATATTTTATATAAAGGTTTTATAAGGCTCAGTGTTTCTCCTTGGGCTCTCTCGTCCTATTTGTGTGAAAGAAAGATGGTTCTTTGTGAATGTGCATTGACTATCGCCAGCTGAATAAGGTCACAGTCAAGAAAAAATACCCTCTTCCTAGAATTAATGACTTGTTTGATCAATTACAAGGTGCAAGTTATTTCTCAAATATAGACCTTAGATCCAACTATCATCATCTTAAGGTAAGGGAATGTGATATTCAAAAGATAGTTTACAGGACTCGTTACGGTCATTTTGAGTTTCTAGTCATGTCTTTCGGGATAACCAATGCTCTTCCAGCTTTCATGGAACTCATGAACCGAGTGTTCAAACAATATCTAGACATATTTTTCACAGTATTCATAGATGATTGCCTTGTGTACTCCCATAGTGAGGATGACCATGTAGATCATCTTAGAATTGTCTTGCTAACTCATAGAGATCATCAATTGTTCACTAGATTCAGTAAGTATGAATTTTGGCTAAGATCAATAGCTTTTCTTTGTCATATTGTTTCCGCAGATGGTAGTAGAGTCGATCCCCAAAAGATAAAATTCCTAAGAAATTGGCCTAGCCCTATCTCTCCGTCAGATATTAGGAGTTTCTTGGGTCTAGATGGTTATTACCGCTATTTTGTTTAAGGTTTCTCATCTATTGCATCTCTTATGTCTAGAGTGACCCAAAATAAAGTTAAGTTCAAGTGTTCAGATTCCTGTAAGAAGAGTTTTCAGGAGTTAAAGACTCGATTCACTTTAGCCCTAATTCTAGCATTACCGGATTGTACAGATGGTTTTGTGGTGTATTGTGATGCCTCTAGAGTTGGTTTGGATTGTGTGTTAATGCAAAGAGGTAATATATAGCCTATACTTCTAGACAATTGAAGCCTGACAAAAAATATTACCCAACCTATGATCTTGAGTTAGCTACAGTGGTGTTTGCTTTGAAAATCTGGAGACACTTGTTATATGGTGTGCATGTTGGTATGTTGACGGATCACAAAAGTCTACAGTATGTGTTTACTCAGAGGGAGTTAAATATGTGTTAGATAAGGCGGGTAGAATTATTTAAAGATTATGACATGAGTGTGTTGTATCATTCGGGCAAGGCCAATGTAGTGGCAGACACCCTTAGTAAATTATCTATGGGCAGTGTTGCTCATGTGGAGAATGATAAGAAAGAGTTAGATCGAGAAGTTCATCATTTGTCTAAATTGGGTATTAGGTTGGTAGACTCAGCTGAAGGGAATGTTTGGATTCTGAGTAATTCTGAATCTTCCCTAGTTTCGGAAGAGAAGGAGAAGTAATATATGGATTCTAGTTTGGTTAATTTGAAGGAGTCGGTTAAAGATCAAAAGTAAAGGTTTTCTCCCAAGGGGGAGATGGTGTGTTGAGATACCAGAATATATTCTGTGTGCCATATGTTGATGATTTGAGACATCGAATTATGGTGGAAGCACATGGTGTGCATTATTCTATTCATCTAGTTGCTACCAATATGTACTGTGACTTGCAGGAAATCTATTGGTGGAGTGGTATGAAGAGAGATATAGAAGAGTCTGTAACTAAATATGCAACTTGTCAATAGGTTAAGGTAGAGCACCAATAACCTGGTGGCATGTTGCATGATTTTGGTATTCCCACTTGGAAATGCGAAGAGGTTAGTATGGATTTTGTGACTGGTTTACCCCATTCGTGTCATCATCATGATTCGATTTGGTTTATTGTAGATAGATTGACTAAGTCAGCGCATTTCTTGCCAGTTCACACGTCTTATACAGCTGAGGATTAAGCTAAGTTGTATATCTGAGAGTTAGTCAGATTGCATGGAGTGCCTTTGTCCATCATTTCAGATAGGGGTACTCAATTTACTTCCCAATTCTGGAGAGCTTTTTAGAAGGGTCTTGGTACCCAAGTCAATCTAAGTTCAGCCTTCCACCCTCAGACATATTTCCAAGCAGAAAGGACAATCCAAACTTTAGAGGATATGTTGAGGGCATGTGTTCTTGATTTCAAAGGTAGTTTGAATGATCATTTACCATTGATTGAGTTCACTTATAATAACAGTTACCATTCTAGCATTCAGATGGCCCCATTTGAGGCTCTTTATGAAAGGAGATATAGATTACCCATAGGTTGGTTTGAAGTAGGTGAGGCCACTTTGGTTGGTCCCGATGCAGTGTTTGAAGCTATGGAGAAAGTTAAGTTGATTAGAGAAAGATTGAAAATATCTAGAGTCATCAAAAATCCTATGTAGACGTGAGAAAAGGGGACCTCAAGTTTGAGGTTGGTGATTTAGTATATTTGAAAATTTCACCCATGAAAGAGGTGAAGAGATTTGGCAAAAAGGGGAAACTTGGTCCCATATATGTTGGTCCCTTCTGAATTTTGAGTCATGTTAGAAAAGTAGCTTATGAGCTTGAGTTTCCCGCAGAGTTGTCCGATGTTCTTCCTATATTCCATGTCTCTATGCTTAAGAAGTACATCGGTGACTCCACTATTGTAGTTCCGTTTGAAAGCTAATATATTCAAAATGGCCTTTCATACAAAGAGATTCCAGTTGAGATTTTAGATCATCAAATTCGTAGACTAAGGAACAAAGTAGTTCACTTGGTCAAAGTTCTTTGGCGAAATTAATCTATTGAGTGTGCCACTTGGGAAGCAGAAGTAGATATGCTAGACAAGTACCCTCACCTTTTCCCCGCAAACTCAAATTTAGACAAAGGTAATACTCTCCATTAATTCAATTCTTTTCTAATCATATATTCAGCTATATAGTTTTCCTCATGTAAGTTCATGTACTCACAAAATTACTCAGAAGCTCAGAATGATTTAGATTCAGTTTTTCAGTTTATTTCAGTTGTGCATGATCGCTTATAACCTCTGATTCCTCATCAGTCTCTTCTTATCTAGCAACATTCGAGGACAAATATTCCCAAGGGAAAGATATTGTAATACCCCGTACCTTTTCTAGCTAAAATCCGCCTATAGAATGTAAAGGAATAGCTTCCAAAATGAAGAATAATTATTTCGTGTGGAATTTTTCATATTTATGCCTCCCATTGTGTGGGAAATTTAATAAGATTTCCAACGATATAAGATTAGCCTAAATCCAATGACCGAGTGAGAAGTTAGGGCTATTTTAAACATCCGTCGTAAAGCACTGTGATTTGGGTCCTTAGCGCATAGAGGAGACGGTTTAAATGACAATTGTCAAAATCTCGTGAGATTCCATGATATTGGCATGTCATGGAGAGGCCAAATTTCCCATTGATCAAGATCCATTGAAACTCCATGATTTCCCCAGGCCGAGGAGAAGCCCTTTTTCTGGTTTGTCCATTTCCAGTGGCTCACCATGATGGTGGCGCATTGAGTTGATGGCCCAAATGGAAATATAGCAGAGAATCACAATAGCTTCGCATCATGGTATCTTTCTAAGTCCCAGTAGGCAGTTTCCAATAGGCCACCGCGATCATGGCGCGTAGCGCCGTAAGCCAAATTTAGGAATTTTTCCAGTTCCGAATAAAAATTTAAAAGGGTCTCTTTGGTCTTTTCTCAAGCCCTAAGACGTGAATAACAGATGATTAAACCTATCCTAAGCATATTACATTCACTTTACACCAAATTACTCTCAAAGAAAATCCTAGATCATCAAACTTTCTCCCTAAGAAATCCAAATTCCTCCATTAATTCTCCAAGGAAATTCAAGATTTAGGAATCCCAATACAAGAACTCTAAGGATTTATCTCCAAAGCATAAATAGGAATCAAAGATTCAAGTTTAAGCATCCAAGATCATCAATTGAGGTATGTGGGGTTATGAACATGGACAAATCATTTGTCCTTGTGCAAAAAAATTATTTTAATTACAAATTTACTGAATTTTTATGTGATTTCTCTTGAAATTGATGTTAGGGTTTATACCAAATATTGCTATTTATGAATTTATGAGATTTCCAATGATTTAGAAGTTGAATTGCATGTCTATGTTCATATTTTCATGAATATTGCAGAAATTTCCAGATTTTAAGTTGATTTATAAATGTTTACATCACAAAGCATGAATATTATGATGTTTTAACATGAGTTTGATGCATGGGTCATTAAGCCCTAATTAAGATTGTTATTTCAAGATTGTTTGTGCTATGATCACCCTAAGATGAGATTATTCTCAGACTTTCTATAAAAATTTGATCTTTTTGGTCCTGAGCTAAGATAAAGAATCCACTTCATTTATATGACTTGAGATTTAAAGAAAGAAAGAGCATAATTAGTTTTCTTGAAAACCCTTGTGCTATATTTTTTAAGTGGATTTCCTAAGATCTTGAGCATAAGAATGGGAGTAGTATTTAGCACCAAGATGGGTATGTTACTAAGGTTTCATGACCCAGAACTACGTGCCACTAAAGGATTAAGATTATTCCCATTTCTATGTGGATGACTAAGATTGTGATCACTTAAGATAAGAATTTCTATTCCGGTGGCAAGGGTAGAATAGCTCAACCCAACGTGGACAAGACGTGGGACATCATGAATGCTCACATGGTTTAGGACGGTTAGAAAAACCTTCCAAAAATATGTACCTACTCTTAAAATATTCTATTGGTTTAAAGCCTTAAGATAAAAGCATATTTTTTGAAATCTATGGTTTTAAGATTCTTAAAGTCTTGAGATGAATTATTTCCCTTACAAGTTGACAAAATGATGTAGTAGCTTTCAGAAAGAACGGATTTTAGAACTGAGTGTAATGGCTCACAAGATTCATATTATATACTTTATTGTTCATGATTTATGATCTTCTATTTTTAGATTACTCAAGCCTATGTGAATCATTTATGTTTAGCATGCATGATCTTTTTATAAATTATGATGATATTGTTTACTTATTGCATTCACCCTCATATGCTCAGTACATCCTCAAAGTACTAATCAACATATATGTCTATGTGCTACATTGTCTCATAATGTAGGTTCAGGTGCTCAGTTTCAGCAGTGTGAGTGATTTTTGAGAATCTCAGCTATATCCCTCCTGTAGTTGGTGAATTCTCATAGTTCGGGGACTTGGCTATTCATAGTTTTAATTTATTAATAATTATTTCTTTATTAATTTTAGAAAATTTGAGTCAGCTGGGGACTGTCCTAGTGACTCTCTAGATTCAGTTAATAAAGGCTTGTTGGACTACTAGATTCAGTTTTGAACTTTTGATTCAGTATTTAGATTTCTCAGTGTTGTTTTCCCAAGACTTGTGAGATTAGTAAGTTTCAGTTAAGATTTTTGCATTTATTATACTTTTATATTCATTTCCCCTATTTTGAGATCCAAACTTAGTAGAAAGCAGCCAGGGTTAGATTAGGACTAATTGTAGTCCGGAGCATTGTGTGGCATCCCGGGAAATTAGATTTTAGGGAGTTACAAACTTGGTATCAAAGCATATGGTTTTGAGAGTCCTAGGGAGTCCTGATAAGATGTGTTATGTAGATACTTGATCATCGGTGTGAAGCACGCCACCTCTATTAGCAACGGGCTATGGAGCATTTTAGGAAACCTTCCCTTCTTTCATGATCTATCTTGCATTCAGTCTCTTTATCTGCTTCTAACTCATGCTTTCACGTGATAGAAAATACCTCCTCATCGAGCTCACAGAAAAGATAAATAGCCACCTCATCCCACAGATCCTTTGAACGAGAATATGTTACATGCAGAATTTTGGGCTGCCTTTCAAGTGCTAGCCCAAGCTGTGACAGCTAATGTTCCGAGAAATCGACAGGCTGCAGCCCCACTTCAACAAGACAGGGAGTTATCCGCAGCCAGAATTCGAGATTTTATAAGAATAAACCCTCCAGAATTCTTTGGGTTGAATTCAGGTAAGGACCCACAACTTTATCTAGATGAGGTAAAGAAGATCACCTGGATTTTGCATGTTTCTTGAGAGGAGAGGGTATAATTGGCATCCTATAGGAAAAAGGATGTTGTATATGATTGGGTAGTAATGTGGAAAAAAAGTTGAGGGGAGAATGCAGCTCCCATGACTTGGCTGATGTTTCAGGATACGTTATTAGACAAGTTCTTCCCATGTGAGATGAGGGAAGCCAAGATAGAAAAGTTCATGAACCTGAGGATGGACTCAATGACAGTGAAAGAGTATTGCCTCAAGTTCAACAAGTTGTCTAAGTATGCCCCTGATCAGAGGGCTGACCCTAGGTCAAGCATGAGTAAGTTTGAGACCGGTGTGTCTGGGTTTGTAGTTAAGGAGTGTAGAACTGCTATGCTTATTGGAGACATGGATCTTTCTAGATTGATTATGTATGCTCAAAAAATTAAGGCAGAGAAATTGAAGGAAAGAGAGAGAGTGAATAAGAGGGCTAGAATAGGGTAGTTTGATCATGGTCAAAATAGGTCTGGAGGAGGAAACCATTCGCAGTTTCATAATTGTTTATCTATGCCTGCACCTTCTTCAGCTAGTACTCCTGCACCAAGAAATAGGAAGGAACAGTGGTGTAAGTCTTCTAGGTCCAGATTTTAGAATAGTGTGAGTGGTAAGCCCAGTTATCCTCAGTGTGCTAAGTGTAGTAAGAACGATTCGGGAGAGTGTTTGTGGGGTTGGAAATGTTGTCATGGTTGTGGCCAGCCGGGTCACAAAATCAAAGTGTGCTCACATGCTAGACAAGAAAATAAATATATTCGTCCCTAGACTTAGGCTAATAGTGCACCATCTCCTCTAGGTCGCCCATCTCCTCCTCAGGGTACATCATCTAGTACCGGTGGCGGTCAGCGCCAGAATTAGTTTTATGCTTTACCATCTCGCCAGGATCAAAAATATTAACCAGATATTGTTACTGGTATGTTTCGTGTCTTTCATTTTTATGTTTATTTGTTGTTAGACCCTGGGTCGAGTCTCTCTTATGTGACCCCATTAGTTGCAGAAAATTTTGAGATAAATTCTGAAAAGATCCCTGAGGCCTTCTTGGTTTCTACTCCAGTAGGTGACTCAATTGTTTCTAAACAAATCTAAAAAAAGTGTCCTATCACTGTCCTTCATAAAGTCAAGTTAGAAGACTTGATAGAGTTAGATATGTTGATTTTGAGCTTATTCTTTGTATGGATTGGCTCAATTCCTGTTATGTTTCTATAGATTGCCGCACCCGAGTGGTGAAGTTTCAGTTCCTAGATGAGCCAGTCTTTGAGTGGTCAAGAAATTCAGTGTCTCCCAAGAGTCATTTTATATCTTATATTAAAGCCAGAAAGTTGATTTCCAAAGGGTGTATATATCATCTAGTTTGAGTCAAGGACACTAAGTCTGAGACTCCAAAAATTCTGTCCATCCGAGTGGTCAATGAGTTTCCTGAATTTTTTCCAAATGATATCCCACGGGTACCTCCCGTTAGGGAAATAGAATTTGGTATTGACCTTCTCCCAGATACTTAGTATATTTCTATCCCTCCTTATCGTATGGCTCTCGCCGAGCTTAAGGAGTTGAAAGAGCAACTCAAAGATCTTTTAGATAAAGGTTTTATAAGGCTCAGTGTTTCTCCATGGGGCTCTCTCGTCCTATTCATCCGAAAGAAAGATGGTTCTTTGCAAATGTACATTGACTATTGTCAACTGAATAAGGTCACAGTCAAGAACAAATACCCTTTTCCTAGAATTGATGACTTGTTTGATAAATTACAAGGTGCAAGTTATTTATCAAAGATAGACCTTAGATCCATCTATAATTATCTTAAGGTAAGGGAATATGATAGTCCAAAGACAGCTTTCAGGACCCATTACGATCATTTTTAGTTTCTAGTCATGTCTTTCAGGCTAACCAATGCTCCTACAGCTTTCATGGACCTCATGAACTGAGTGTTCAAATAGTATCTAGACATATTTGCATCTGTCGAGTCAGGATTTGCTGAGGGTACTTCCATCATGTAGCTGGGTACAAATAGGCCTGTGAAAGACGAGTAGGCAAGCACGTGGGTTATACTGGTCATCTTTGAGCTGTTGAGTAAGGATTGCTCTATCTCTTAAGAAAGGACGGGGAGGGGGGGGGGGGGGGGGTTGTCTTATAATAAAGGGGGTACCCTCTTCTCTGATGTGAGCTATATTATTGTGTCCTATTCCTTAAGGAGTGGTCCGGGATTAAGCCACGTGGCGATACCCACCAAAAGAAAGGGGGCCTTTCATAGTCAAATGCGTACGAGGAAAGGACAATTATTTACCGCACTAAAATATAGTGGATGGAGTTCTATATTCATGAAAAATCAAGGTTTAAACCATGTTATGGAACCAAGACAACCTAATAAAAATAGGGTTACAAATAATATAATAAGAAAGAGAAAGGGCTTCCAATGTCTATAAATAAAAGACGCTTTCTCTATTTGGCAAAGCAAAGGGAGAGATGGATCCAGCCACCATTCAAAGACTTTTTCAAATGACTCAAAGAATTCTCCATGCGGAAAACGAAAAGCGCCAACGGTGGCAAACTCTACAGGCCTTTATAGAAAATGTGCCCACTTTTTTTCTGGTGTTGGTGGAACTGCATGTTCAACATTCATAGATGATATCCTTGTGTACTCCCGTAGAGGATGACCATGTATATCATCTTAAAATTGTCTTGCAAACTCTTAGAGATCATCAATTGTTCGTCGATTTCAGCAAGTGTGAATTTTTTCTAAGATCAGTAGCCTTTCTCAATCATATTGTTTCCACTAATGGTATTAGAGTCCATCCCCAAAAGACAAAAGCCGTAAAAAATTAGTCTATACCTATCTGTCCGTCAGATATTAGGAGTTTCTTGGGTCTAGCTGGTTGTTACCGCTATTTTCCTGAAGGTTTCTTATCTATTGCATCTTCTATGTCTCCAGGGTTTAGATTTCTACGTGAAGAGTTTTCAGGTGTTGAAGATTCGACTCACTTCAACCCCAGTTCTAGCATTACCCGATGGTACAGTTGGTTTTATGGTGTGTTGTGATGCCTTTAGAGTTGGTTTTGGTTATGTGTTAATGCAGAGAGGTAAAGTTATTGACTATACCTCTAGACAGTTGAAGCCTCACAAAAAGAATTACCCAACCTATGATCTGGAGTTTGTTGCGGTGGTGTATGCTTTGAAAATATGGAGACACTATCTGTATGGTGTGCATGTTGATGTGTTCACGTATCACAAAAGTCTGCAGTATGTGATTACTCAGAGGGAGTTGAATCTGCGTCAGAGAAAGTGGTTTGAATTATTGCAAAATTATGACATGAGTGTGTTGTATCCTCCGAACAAGGCCAATATAGTGGCAAACTCCCTTAGTAGATTGCCAATGGGAAGTTTTGCTCATGTGGAGAATGATAAGAAAGAGTTAGCTCAAGAATTTTATCATTTGGCGAGATTGGGTATAAGGTTGGTGGACTCAGCTGAAGGGAATGTTTGGGTTTAGATTGGTTCTGAATCTTCCCTAGTTTTGGAAGTAAAAGAGAAGCAAGATATGGATTCTTATTTGGTCAAACTGAAGGAGTCGGTTAAACACCAAAAGGTGGAGGTTTTCTCCCAAGGGGGAGATGGTGTGTTGAGATACCAGAGTAGATTGTGTGTGCCATATGATGATGATTTGAGACAGCGAATTATGGTGGAAGCGCATGGTGCGCGTTATTCAATTCAACCAAGTGCTACTAAGATGTACCACGACTTATGGGATATCTATTGGTGGAGTTGTATGAAGAGATATATAGCAAAGTTCGTAGCTAAATATGCAACTTGTCAACAGGTTAAGATGGATCACAAAAGAACTGGTGGTACATTACAAGAGTTTTGTATTCCTACTCAAAAGTGGGAAGAAGTGAATATGGATTTTGTGATTGGTTTACCCCATTCACGTCGTCATCATGATTCAATTTGGGTTATTGTAGATAGATTGACTAAGTCGGCGCATTTATTGCCAGTTCACATGTCTTATACAACTGAGAATTATGCTAAGTTGTATATCCGAGAGTTAGTCAGATTGCATGTAGTGCCTTTGTCTATCATTTCATATAGCGGTACTCAATTTACTTCCCAGTTCCTGAGAGCTTTTTAGAAGGGTCTTGGTACCCAAGTCTATCTTATTTCAGCTTTTCACCCTCAGATAGATGGGTAAGCAGAATGGACCATCCAAACTTTAAAGGATATGTTGAGGGCATGTGTTCTTGATTTCAAAGGTAGTTGGGATGATCATTTTTCATTGATTGAATTCGCTTATAATAAGTGTTACCATTCTAGCACTCATATGGCCCCATTTGAGGCTCTTTATGAGAAAAGATATAGATCGTCCATAGGTTGGTTTGAAGTGGGTGAGGCCTCTTTTCTTGGGCCTGATGTAGTGTTTGAAGATATGGATAAAGTTAAGTTGATTAGAGAAAGATTGATAACAACCCAAAGTTGTCAGAAATCCTATGCATATATGAGAAGAAGTGACCTCGAGTTTGAGGTTAGTGATTTAGTATATTTGAAAATTTCACCATGAAAAGGGTGAAGAGATTTGTAAAAAAGGGCAAGCTTAGTCCCCAGTATGTTGGTCCTTTTTGGATTTTGAGTCGTGTTGGGAAAGTAGCTTATGAGCTTGAGTTTCCCACAGACTTGTTAGTCGTTCATCCTGTATGCTGCGTCTCTATGCTTAAGAAGTGCATTGGTGACTCCACTATTGTAGTTACTTTAGAAAGCTCAGATATTCAAAATGGCCTTTCATACGAAGAGATTCCAGTTGAGATTTCAGATCATCAGATTCGTTGACTAAGGAACAAAGAAGCTCACTGGGTAAAAGTTCTTTAGAAAAAGTAGTTTATTGAGGGTGCCACTTGGGAAGCAAAAGCAGCTATGCGAGCCAAGTACCCTCACCTTTTCTTCATAAACTCAAATTTAGCTGAAGGTAATACTCTTCTTTGATTTAGTTCCTTTCTAATCATATATTCAGCTATATAGTTGTCCTCATGTAAGTTCATGCACTTACAGAATTACTCAAAAGCTCAGAATAATTTAGATTCAGTTATTCAATTTATTTCAGTTGTGCATGATAGCTTATAGCCTTATATTCCTTAGTACTCTCAGCCTATCTATCCACATTCGAGGACGAATGTTCCCAAGGGGGAGATATTGTAATACCCTATACCTTTTCTAAAAAAAATCCACCCATAGAATATTAAGGGATAGCTTCCAAAATGAAGAATAATTATTTCTTGTTGAATTTTCCAGATTAAGATCTCCCATTTTGTGGAAAATTTAATTAGCTTTCCAACGATATTAGATTCGCCTGAATTCGATGACCGAGTGAGAAGTTAGGGCTATATTAAGTTTCAATAGTAAAACACCGTGATTTAGGTCCTTAGCGCGGTGCGGAGACGATTCAAATGACAATTGTCAAATTATAGTGAGTCACTACAATATTGGCGTGTCGTGGAGAGGTCAAATTTCCCATTCGTTAAGATCCAGTGAAACTCCGCGATTTCCCTACATCGCGCAGAATCCCTTTTTCCTGTTTATCCATTTCCATTGGCTCACCACGAAGGTGACGCATCGCAGTGATGGCTCAAATCTCAATCTAGGAGAGTATCGCAATAGCTCTTCATCTTGATGTCTTTCCAATTCCCAGTAGCAATTTTCTATAGGCCACCGCGATTATGTCGTGTCGTGTCGTAGGCTAAATTCGGGAATTTTCCCAGTTCTGAGTAATAGTTTTAAAGGGTCTCTTTTGTTTTTTCACAAGCCCTAAGTCGCGAATAACAGATGATTTAACCCACCCTAAGCATATTACATTTACTTTTCACCAAAATACTCTCAAAGAAAATCCTAGATCATCAAACTTTTTCCCCAAGAAATCCAAATTCCTCCATTAATTCTCCAAGGAAATTTAAGATTTAGGAATCCCAATACAAGAACTCTAAGGATTCATCTCCAAAGCATCAATCGGAATTTAAGATTCTAGTTTTAGCATCTAAGATCATCAATTGAGGTATGTGGGGTTATGAACTAGGACAATCCTTTAGTCCTTGTGCCCAAAACTTATTTTAATTACAAATTTACTGAAATTTTATGTGATTTCTCATGAAATTGAAGTTAGGGTTTATAGCCAATATTGTTATTTATGATATTTCCAATGATTTAGAAATTGAATTGCATGTCTATGTTCATATTTTCTTGTATATTACAGAAATTTCTAGATTTTAAGTTCATTTATAAATGTTTACATCACCAAGCATGAATATTATGATGTTTTAACATTATTTTAATGCATGGGTCATTAAGCCGTAATTAGGATTGCTATTTAAAGATTGTTTGTGCTATGAGAACACTAAGATGTGATTATTCTTAGATTTTCTATAAAGATTTGACC
Source organism: Capsicum pubescens (assembly GCA_030864215.1). Taxonomy (NCBI): domain Eukaryota; kingdom Viridiplantae; phylum Streptophyta; class Magnoliopsida; order Solanales; family Solanaceae; genus Capsicum; species Capsicum pubescens. The sequence continues at coordinate 203,860,790 of CM061541.1, forward strand.
TTTTTGGGCCTAAGCTATGATAAAGAATCCACTCTTTTTATATGACTTGAGATTTAAATAAAGAAAGAGCATAATTTGTTTTCTTGTAAACCCTTGTGATATATTTTGGAAGTAGATTTCCTAAGATCCTGAGCATAGGAATGAGAGTAGTATTTAGCACCAAGATGGGTATGTTACCAAGGTTTATGTCGGTTGGAAGAACCTCCCAAAAAGAAGTCCCCTACTGTTAAAACAGTCTATTTATTTAAAGCCTTAAGATAAAAGCATATGTTTTGAAAGCTATGGTTTTAAGATTCTTAAAGTCTTGAGATGAAGTATTTTCCATACAAGTTGACAAGATGATGTAGTATCTTTCAGAAAGAATAGATTTTTGAGCTGAATGTAATGGCTCACAAAATTCATATTATATACTTTATTATTCATGATTTATGATCTTCAGTTTTCAGATTACTCAAGCCTATGTGAGTCATTTACGTTTAGAATGCATGATCTTTTTTATAAATTATGATGATATTGTTTACTTATTACATTCATCCCTATACGCTCAGTACATTCTCAAAGTACTGATCCACATATACGTCTATGTGCTACATTGTCTCATAATGTAGGTTCAAGTGCTCAGTCTCAGCAGCATGAGTTATTTTCAAGCATCTCATCTACATCCCTGTAGTTGGTTAGTTCTCATAGTTTAGGCACTTGGCTATTCATATTTTCAGTTTATCAATAGATGTTTTCGTATTCATTTCAGACAGATTGAGTTAGTTGTGTCCTATCCCAGTGACTCTCTAGATTCAGTCAATAGAGGCTTGTCGGATTACTAGATTCAGTTTTAAACTTTTGATTCATTATTCAAATTTCTCAATGTTGTTTTCCCAAGACTTGTGAGATTAGTATGTTTCCGATAAGATTTCCGCATTTATTATTCTTTTATATTTATTTCCTCTATTTTGAGATCCAAACTTAGTAGAAAGTAACCAGGGTTAGCTCAGGACTACTTGTAGTCCTGAGCATATGTGGCATCTCGAAAAAATTGATTTTGGGACGTTATAGTGTTACAATATAGGGCTGCATTATTTTTATGCTTTTAAAGTGACGTGTGTTATTAGATAGTACCCATGAGTTACTAAGTGTGAAAAGAGCTAGTGATAAAGTATATGGTGTTCTTGATAGCTAATTTGGGAGTTATAGGTTAAGGATATTAAGTCTTTCAGAATAATTTTGATTCTCATGAGTTAGGGAAAAATATAAGTTTAGAGGTGTGATATTATTAAGCTATTAAGAAAGGGTAGATTATAGGTCTAGATAGATAAGTATGTTGGTACTGAAGAGCGTAAATATATGATGATTATTATAGAAGCTAGAGAAAGGTAAGGATGGTATTTATTAAGAGAGTGTTCAAGAATGAAGTTAGTATTGTCAAGATATAGTTTATCCTGGTGAGTTTAAGCATTTATGTGTAGGCCGTTAGAGTGAAGAAATTATGGCTTAGTCTTGAGGATATGGAATAGATCCATAATCTTAGAATGTTGGATTTAATCTAAGGGGTAGATGATAGGATAAAGAACCAAATCAATGTTTGAAAATTAGTTTGTGATGCATGTTAATAAGAATTGATATGAGATAGTAATTTATTCTTATTCTACCATATTTCTTTCCCTGGATTTTAGTCATTATGACCTCATATCTTTGTCTGGCATAATAGAGTCATGCACGTGACCAATTCTTATACACTTCATGCATATTTAAGTTCATTTTCAGCTCCTAGTAAAAAAGTAACAATTTCACTGTGTGATTTGAGTCATACCTCATAAATCTATGAACTCCAATCTTATGTTGATTAGCTTATGAAAAGTATGAACTCATGTTTCATAGTATGATCAGTTCTCAGAACTCATGATACACCCTTAATGCACATTAAAAAAATTTATATTATGTCATGTATGTCCTCAGTTTAGATCTCTTTAATGAATCCATGGCTTTGATACTTTATTATTCTAGCCTCAGTTAAGTTTCCAAGTTATGTATAGTATTCTTTCATGATTTATGTACTCGTTTTCTATCCCTTTAGTGGCATCTTCTTATGTTAAGACAGTGGTACTGATAGTGGATTAAAAATTGTTTAGATGGGAGAAAATAGTTGTTCCTTATTAGGGAAAATTTGTCGAATGCTTGTTTTATCTAATGCTATAAGTATGAAAAAAGAGTGATGCGAATCATTGTATACCATAGTTATTTGAGAATTTTAGGTTTGTCTTCTTTGGAATAATGCATGAAAGTTGTTATTGATAGAGGTATTAGATAATATGGTAAAAATTCCTACGTTAGTTAGTTGCCTAGTATTTAATATGTGGTTATAATGGTTGGCTTAGATTTCATGTTGGTATATAAGTGGATGAATGCTTTGCGCATTAGAGAATTTTAGGTAAGAGGTCGAAGTTAATTTTTGAGGTGGTAAGGAGTATTATGTGTGAGATAATAGATCTGAAAAGACGTAGGATATTGAAACCCATGGTTTAGACTACTATTATGGTGTTATGTGTAATACCTTGTGATTTTGAGTTAGGGTTGAACATGGTGAGGGTATGTAGTTCAATTCAGATATTGGTTGGGATAGTCATATGTACCCATCGGAAGAATTGTAAGTTGTATCAAATGAAGTGTAGTATTTAAGAGGATAAGTATAGTTGAGAGAGTATTTGAGAAATGTGACAAAGCTTAAAAGTTAGCAATTGCATCGCCTAAGATATAACTATCCTATTCTAGGTTCTATTTTATATGACTATATCCTATGTTATGGAATTTTATCCATGTTGAAATTCCTTACTTGAATTCCATGCCCATTTCAAGCTCAAAATTCTTTCCCTCGATTGTTATTAGAAGTTGTGATAATGAGACTTTGAGGAAAAATCATATTCTGTTTTAGTAACTCTTGGAGATTTTTATTGCATTAGTTATCATTTTGCAGTTTTGTATGATGATCGATCATAAGTGTTTCAAATAATTTCTAAACTCCCAACTTTAATTAGCTCTTTAAAGCTAATTACAAATCAGTTTCATGATTGAATTTTTCTCGCTTTAGATCAGCTACATCATCCATTAGCAGATATGTCATGCCTACATTATTCCATATGATTCCTAGGTATGTGTTCATATTTTGTATGTATCAGCTAAGTTAGTACCCTATCAAGAGGTTATTTAAGGTATGAGGCGTGATAAATTATTGAAATTCAGTTTCAAGATAGTAACCATATCTTTTCATGTGAATCCTAGTCTTCATTCGAGGATGAATGATTCCAAGGGGGAGATATTATAATACCCCACAAGTTCCTAGATAAGTTTCCAGTTATTTGTTATATGATTAAAGGCCCCAAAGAGATTATTTAAAACCTTAGATAAGTATCATGGCCATTTACCTTGAGAGTGAATTTTTTTGCAATGCAATTATTGTCATAGGAAGCACTTTGAGAAAAGTGGAGTTGTCAATATTTGTATTAATTAAGTTTCAGTATTGGATCCTATAATGGTCAAATTTAAATGAGTATAACTACTAGTATATATAGATTTATGTTTAACATTACATATAAAATTAAAGCCCTTTAAGTTTTCTTTCCAATGAAACTGACCACTCGTCAATCCGAGTTCTAAATAAAAAGTTATAGGAATTTTAGTGAGACACTCCATTATAGTCCCGCATTGCCAAGGGGCCTGCGATAGGCTACTTCTAGAGATTCGTGATTGGGTTCACCCAACAAACCCTGAGGTTAGCAATTTGGTTCTCCCTTGAACCCTGAGGTTCACGATTGGGTTTGACCCACAAACCCTAAGGTTTATGACTGGGGTCGCGCCGCGAACCCCCTCCTCATGTATCAAAATTGTCTGTTTTTAGTATATTTTAGGGGCATAAGAGACGTTTTACACCCCTAAGTCATTCTTAATCCCTTATGTACGTGTATAGGGTCTTAAAAACGTCTCGAATCATTATTTAGCCATTATTTATCCCTTTCTCAGTCAGTTGTCAAACATATTCTTCTCTCCACTCTCAAGAGGTAAAGAGGTAGTGTTTCTTTAAAGAATTCACCTCCTAAGGCTCCAAATTCTAGATCCCTACAAGAAGTCAATAAATTTAGGTATGTGGGATTTGAACAAGGATACTTTTCTTTCCTTGTGCCCAAAATTTTTATTTTTAATTGATTTTGAAGAAATGGACTTACTAGGGTTTATACCCCCCTTCCTTATGCTTTGAGATTTTGAGACTTCCTTATAAATTGAATATTGTTTTGCATCTGATTTTAGGTTTAGTTATATTTTCATCCCTAAAAGTGATCTTAAGCATTGAGTTTGATATTTTGATTTGAATTTTATATTAGATGATGAATAATTTCAAGTATATGCATAAGTTACTAAGTTTACAAGAAGTTGAAGTTTATAAGTTCAAGATACAAGTTTTACAGCATGATTAAATTTCATTAGATCTTATGATGTCAAATAAGACATGAAATCCATAAGTTTTCTCATGAATATGATTTAAGTAAGAGAAGCATAGTTGGTTTTCAGTTTATTAAAACATATTCTATTTTAAGAAGGATTTCACAAGTAGGAGCATATAAGTATATGTTTTGTGAGTAGTATTTAGCACTGAGAGGAAAATATCTGGTTAGCAAATACTATTTACCAGAAGTTACGTTCCATCATAGGTTTAGGGGCCTTGCAGGAGAGTGTTACCCATGCCCAAATGGTCTCGGTTAAGTGATCACTCTAAGTTAAGTTTCTATTTTGATGACAAGGGTAGAACAACTCTGCTCAATATGGGTAAGATGTTGGACTCCAAGATAGCTCATATGGTTTATGTCGGTTACAAGAATCTCCCATAAAGTAAAGATTTTAGAAACTAAGTGTAATAACTCACTAAGCTTATCAGATTATGCTTTATTATTGTTGTTTTAGGATATTTTATCTTTTAGTTTTATTCAAGATCAATTTGATTCCTTTTACACTTAGCATGCATGATTTGAAAGTATGTTCAGCTTCAGTATTACTTATTGCATTCACCTCCACATACTCAATACATTCCAGAAGTATGGACCATATATACGTTTTTGTGGCTACATTATTTCATAATATAGGTACCATTTGTAGCCCACATATCTTAATCAGTCTGTTCAAAGCTTCCATCTAGTAGGTGATATGCTCTTTGATTTGAGGACTCGAGTCAACCATAGTTTTAGTATACTTTTATTTAGTCGTATTGATTAGGGATAGCTGGGGTTATGTCCCGGCTACCTATAGCCAGTATTAGTAGAGGCTTCATAGACAGTTAGTTAGAGTTAATGTACTTAAATTTCATCTTTTTGTATAACCAGAGTGTAATTATTTTAAACAGTCATGTATTGAACATGTTTAGCTAAAGACATTTCTTCCGTTTATTACTTTTTTATGTAATTTATTCAATTTCTCACAATTTTTCCAGGTATCATGGGTTAGCTTAGAATGACTTGTAGTTCTAAGAATATTGTGACATCGAGGAGGTAGTCTCGGGCATTACAAACTTGGTATTAGAGAATAGAGTTTAAGTGCCCTAGGGTGTCTGTTAAGCCATGTCTAGTAGAGTCTTACAGAACGGTATGGAGACATCTGTACTTTTCTTTGACAGGCTATTGGGCATTTAAGAAATATATCCCTTCTTTATGGTCTAGATCTTGCAGTAAAGTTGTTCTCTCATAAACTTCTATTGATTTGTGTTTTACTCTATAATTCTCCATTTATTACTTATTATTGAGATAACATGAGTAGTAAATTTCAATTCCTCCTGAGATGATGCTCTCGAATTTACAATCAGTAACTTTAGAAACCGCACAAAGGAGATTTAAAGGAGCCTGCTAGTGTGTTTAAAATCCTTTAATTCAAAAGTTTATGTTGTCTTCCATATGAATTGTGCAGATAAGATAGAATATGCTACGCAATCAGATTTCTCTTTATCCCTTAATTACAGATAGCGCCCATGAAAGGAGAGAGCATGTGCCTAAGGTATTCAATATAGTTTTTATTATAGGATATTGCAACTTAGGATTTTATGATTCATAAGTGGTAGAACATCCTTAGAGTTTGAAGTATAGATTTGTATGTATAGTAATAAGAAAAGGTGGGATTAGCTTTTTGTTGAGGGTAAATGGATAGATCCATTGAGGTTATATATCCTTGTGTGTTAACTAAGGGGTAGTGAATATGGTATAGGTTTCATGGTGGAAGGTGGAGAACAATTTATTAATAAAGGTGAATTGTGGTATGCTTAATGGAGGAAAGGAGTTTTTGATAGTATTTCACTGTGTTGGAAAAGTATAGGTTATTAACGAAAGTATTATGTTGTTAAGAATTGTAAATGCGGGTTCTCCTTTTGTTTAATTCTTGTAAGTCTAGGAGTGTAATTTAGATATATAGAAGTAGTAGTAATGTGTTGAAGGAGGATGTGATAATGGGTTATGATAGAATAGACCATTAGATTATGATCAATCATTATTATTCTGAGGTTCTATTGGACTAGTGTTTCTTGATATATTATTTTATAACCTCCAAGAAAGAATGGTCTGTGAAGGTGCATGGTTAATCAGGTCTAGTATTAGACACAATGCTTAAATAGTGGATGATAATGAAGGCGGAAATAATGATTGCTTGGGATAGTGTAGCTAGTTATAGGGAAGGTGATTTGTTCGGCTTGGAATGATGTATGCAAGAAGTTAAGTTCATAGGGCTACAATATTTTCTTTGTTTTTTAAAGTGTCATATGTTCTTAGATAGTACCCATGAGTTACTAAGTGTGAATAAGGATAGTGATAAAATATATGGTGTTCTTGATATCTAATTTGGGAGTTATAGGTTGAGGATGTTAAGTCTTTCAAAATAATTTTTATTCTCATGGTTTAGCGAAAAATATAAGTTTAGAGGTGTGATATTAGTAAGCTATGAATAAAGGGTAGATTATATATTTAGATAGACAAGTATGTTGGTGGAGAAGAGTGTAAGTATATGATGATGATGATTATAAAAGATAGAGAAAGTTAAGAAAGGTATATATTAAGGGAGTGTGAAAGAATGAAGTCAGTATTATCTAGATATAGCTTATCTGGGTAAGTTTGAGCATTTATGTGAAAGCCGTTGGAGTGAAGAAATTATGGATTAGTCTTGAGGATATGGAATTGACCTATAAGCTTAGAATGTTGGCTTTAATCTAAGGGAGATATGATAGGGTAAACAACCAAATCAAGGTTTGAAAATTATATTGTGATGCATGTTAATAAGAGTTGATATGAGATAGTGATTCATTCTTATTCTAGCATATTTATTTCCCTGGATTTTAGTCATTATGACCTCAGATATGTATCTTGTGTGATAGTGCAATGCTTGAGACTAATGCTTAAACACTTCATGCATATTCAAGTTCATTCTCAGCTCCTAGTAAGGCGGGTAACGATTTCACTATGTAAATCTATGAACTCCAGTCTTTTGTTGATTAACTTATGATAAGTATGAAATGTCTCAGAGTATGATCAGTTCTCAGAACTCGTGATACACCCTTAATATCCATTAAAAAAATGTGCATTATGTAATGTATATCCTCAGTTTAGATCTCTTTAATGAATCCATGACTTTTATAGTCTATTCTTCAGTCCTCAGTTAAGTGGAAAAGTTATGTATAGTATACTTTCATGCTTCAGGTCCTCACGTTCTAGCCATTTAGTGACCTCTTCATATGTTAAGATAGTGGTGGGGATAGTGGATGAACAATGCTTTAGATGGGAGAGAGTAGGTGTTCCTTACTAGGAAAACTTTACTAAATGTTTTTTTTATCTAATCTTATAAGTGCGAAAAAAGAACGATCCAAATCTTTGGTATACCATAGTTATTTGATAATTCTAGGTGTGTCTTCTTTGAAATAATGCATGAAAGTTGTTATCGATAAAGGTATTAGAGAATATGGGAAAATTTCTAAGTGGGTTGGTTACGTAGAAATTCATAGGTGGTTATAATGATAGGCTTAGATTTCATGTAGGTATATAAGTGGATGAATGCATTTTACACTAGTGAATTCCTGGAATGAGGTTGAAGTTAGTTGTTCAGGTGGTAATAAGTATTATTCATGAGATAAGAGCTTTGAAAAGATATTGTATATTGAAACCTACGGTTTTGACTAGTATTTTAGTGTTATGTGTAGTACCTTTTGAAATGCAAGTAGGGGACTAGTGTAAACAATTGTGAAGAATTTGTATCGTAGTCATCATGAGAGTAAAAATGCAATAAATAAGACATGAAAGTGGTAATCAATGATAAAAGTAACATGAGGATATGGTTTCATATGAGTAGAAACATATGTGGGTGACTAACATTTTTTTTTAATTTAATAAAACTATGGGTAGGCTATATCTTGGGTATTAATGTTAATCTCTCAATTAAGAATTAAATTTCATAAGTGAGTTCTGTATAAACTCCTTGTATACGATTATGACCAATCCATAACCTCAATTTGATTGCATTATTTCTAAGATCGGTCTTAAAAAAATATCAATCTAGTCATTGTTAATCATTATCCCACACCTTTATCCCCTTTTTCAAGAAAGACAAAGGGTCTAAGCTTAACTAGAGTTTGCCACCACCAATTGCAAATTGAAACACGGGATAATCGTCAAACTCATAGTAAATAATAAATTAGAAAAGCAAATAAATACCAGCCATGTATTTATCAACACTCAATCATCACACCCCTCCCCCCACCCCCAATGTTTAGGAAACTTGTCTGAGCATAATAAAAGATGGAAAATATCCCATCATTCTAACTCAAATCTTTCATTATATTGAATTAACCATAAGAAATCATTCAATTCGATTGTATAAAAGCAAAATAAAAGCTAATCACAAACTTTAGGATTGATTACATGTTTTTAGATCTTAAAATTATGTAAAAGATAGAGGTTGAAGTTAAAATAATATATTTATAAATAAGGTAAATAAGGGAAAACATATTTAAGAAATTGCCACCGCACTATTTTTTGCAAAAGAGAATGCATTGTCGAACTCATTGATGATGCGTCGCAAATTCCCAACATCGCTAAACTGACTAGATCCTTGAGTTTGAGTTGTTTGGGTATGCTGAGTTTCATCATCGCCAAATTCATTGGCGATATACCAAATGTTATAAGAGTTTGGCAGCTGTTGTCTTCAAAATTGAAATGAACTGCTTCTTTTGGAAATGCGCCTAATTCCTTGGGCAATGCTACTTCTGTTTTTAGCTTCCTTTCTCCATATTTATGCTTCCTTAGGCTTCATTGGTAATCTTTTTCCTTTAACCCTGAAAAACAAACAAACTAATATTAAATATAGCTCAAAATGGCATTGAGAAGTTAATTTTGTACCACTTCTCGGCTAAAAGAGTCGAACAATAAGTACTCATTAATGCACCTTTAACATAAACCTTTTCTTTTTCTCAAGAAAATCAATGCACAAGTAACAAAACAACTATGTCTACTAATAGTACAACTAGAGAGCTCAAGAACCTGCCTCTTCGTGAAAATTATCTAGCCATGTTGACTTTCAAAAGCATTGGCATGAGTATTCACAATCTAACTATCAATTCATGATCTACATGCCTCAAGTATTAACTATCTTGTACCAAACCCATGCTCATGATAATGTATATCAACCAATACAAAGAAGTATTCTTGATGTATAAAATCGACTACCTTTACAACAAGAATATCCATTTTCTCATGATGCAATCAAATTTGATATCAATATATCAATACAAATCACTCTCGCTCCTAAAGAAGATCATGCTCATGAATACCATTTCATAGGCTTGACCATATGTTCCATATGACTATTCTAATTTATAGATTACTACGATCTTATCATAACTTGTAATGTTGGAAATGGGTAAGGTAGCATAGCATATGGTTAAATCTATTCTACGTCCTTAAAGCACTACACGATACATCAACTTAATTCTTCCCAAAAACTCAAATCATTTTACGTGATAAGGACCAAATATTCTGTTGTACTTACCAACTTCCTTCTCCAATCCTTTTCAAATCATAAAAACTCAATTATTTACATTATAAAATTTTCAATTTCAACTATTTTTTCACTCATATTCATTCTCTTTTGTATGTATTCACAAGGATACTAGGATGAACTAGAGAAGGGAAGAAATGGTCCATACATTTATGAACTTCTAATCACAAATATTACCCAACAAGTTTTCCACCTTATCTTAGGTTTTTTGACTTTATTGGTATAAGGCCTCACCTATATGATGAATGGGTTATGATTTGTAACATGGTTTTCCAAATAATAGGCTACAGGGAACATATTAGGACAAAGTTTGATCACTAAACTCACAATAGGGAAGGTTAAATGGTTAATTTAGCTAACTTTTGATAGATGACCTAAAGTGATTTCTCCAATGGAATAACGCTCAATGCTTAGCGATAGACCGACCCGTAAAATTATAGATGGATTCATGGCACAAGGTCAATTTGAAGTCTCTCTACTCATGGTACTCAGCTACACGCTTGAAGTGACACTTTAAATTCCTCTATTTACATAACATATTCACTGTACATATCAATGGAGGTATTCAAGTAGTTAAAATGAGAGGTAAATATTCAAAAAAATGAGTGTCTAGCTAGGTCAAATCAACCAAAAAAATATTTAAAGATGAGTGCATTTTTAAAGGTGGGTCAATTCACAAATCACTTTTTCAGTTCTCAAGATTCATACGTGTGAAAATATTTACAAGATAACTCTTTGAGTCAATATGTTCTACTACTATCACACCTCTACTTAAGCACTAAACCAAAAAGAGATTTATTAATCAACCACACTACTAACTAATAACAGAAAGAAATAAGATTGAGAAATGCAATGCAAATCACAACATACACAAAAATAAAATACAAATTTAAAAATCATGCACCCATGAAATCATCAACAACCAACCTCTCACACCTTTGTGACACAGGTAGAGACAAGCTGTGAGTTAACCCTCTTTAATGGGAAGTTTTTCTGTCAACTCTCGTTGGTAGGAAAACTCAAATAAGATGTATCAACCCTCATAGTATCTGGCAGGAAGATATATCAACCAATGTTGGTTGCGTAGTTCTGTAATGTAGGGATTTCTACTAAGGGTCAAACCCTCTATTGACAAAAATGCCCCCATCCCTGGGTTCACTCGGTGCTGAATCCTACTCTCAACTGAATAGACACTGAACTGATTTCTAGTCTGTACTAGGCTGTACTGAATTGTTACTGATATTATTGTTTGACTGAACAAAACTGAGTTTCGTGGACTGACAGAATACTACTGAATTTTGTTAACTGACTGAGCACAGAGCGCTATTGAGGTCTAAACTAAGTACTGTGACTGAATTACGAACATTACTGAGACTTCCTGGGTTTCTATAACTGACTGAGTTCTACTGATCGTGTCACTACTGAGGTTATTTTGTAACTGACACTGGCTCTAAGTAAGCATCTAAATTGTTGGGTATTAAATACCCCCAGGACTCGATAGCATAATAAGTAAAGCATCACATGGCATTGCATAGCGTAAAAGTGCACACTTGTTTATAATACATCCATTGAGACATTTTATCAAATACTTTCATGGAATGGACTTGTATACATGCTAACATGATAATATTCCACTATTTAAATCACATGAATAATTCATCAAACACTTGGAAGGCATAATCTATGCACACAACATTAAACAACATGTGAGCAACACACTTTCCATTAGCAATTTCATAATTCAAGAGCTTTAACATGGATTGACGTGATACTACACACATGATAATCGATTCCACAAAAAATATATGTCAATTCATGGGACAAAAATCCAATTACAACAATAGTCATGAATACACTTTAATTCCAATTAAGAAAATCACGAAATCAATAATACTAGAAGTTTAAAAAGGTTTCTTGGACTCCAAGGGTGGAAGGGACACTTGGATGAACATTTCACATACCTTAGTTGAGGAATTTCGGAAAGTTAATGGTAAGTTCTTAAGTTCTTGATTTGAAATTTAAAGACCTAGGGTTCTTGTTTCTTGAGTAATTTATGAAAGAATGAATATAATTTCTCTCCTAAGGGTTTAATTTTATGTTTTGGGGGTTGAAGGGCGTGGAAAAATACCTAATTAACCTTGAGGATTCGGCTTTTTAATTCTTAAAAACTGTGTTACCGATGCACAGACCGACGCGCCGCATCATTGGCATCGATGTGATAGCCAACGCGTCGCGTCGAGTCCACGTCGGTTCATTGGAATTTGCACTAAAGATGGATAAAAACTATCTTATCAAAGTGATGGTCATCGTAACGCATCTAGATCGTGTCGACCCACTATTTTGGGCACTCAAACATGGTCTAAATGAGGTCCAAAAAATTCAAAACTTGTTCGAGAACCACTACTGACATTCCTGATCATGAATTAACTCAAATATTGGCTTTTAAAGGATGTAAAGGTCATGAAATAAGATTTCCAACTTTCAAAGGCTAAAATGGCACTAAGTTTGAGTACTTAGCTAATATATTCTAAGTCTAGGACCCCTTAAAAAGCTTAAAGGGCTGAATTAACCTAGAAATTTTACAAGGTCTTACACTTATTTTGATCCTAGAGTCAACAACTATAGCCAGAGCATACTTTGCCAACTTAGAAAACTTAAGAGAATACTTCTTTTCACTGATTTTACCCTACTTTAGATTTATGAATTTTTTCAAATTGGAATACCTTATCTCATGTGTGAAGAACATGTCCCGAAATACAGAAATAAATTCATCCCACTCTACTAATCTTGCATCTGCACCTTTATCATCTTTCCATTGCTTGTACCTAGTCTGAGACACTCCTTAAAACCGATAAGCAGCCAATTTGGAACTTTTAGTTAGAGTGACACACATAATCTCAGTAACTTTCTAAGTACTATCCAAGAACTCTTATGGATCCTATTAAAATATAGACCCACAAATACCAGAGGATTTATCCGAGTAAAGTCTCAAACTCTTGCGGCCATCGTATTCACTACTGTGTTGGCCGGTACAATAGCATTCTGCTTATTCTAGGTGGTCATGGACTGGGATAATGTTGTTAAAGCAACCCTAAATCCAACATGAGAGACTTGTTCATTCAAAGGATTTTTTGGTGATAGTTTATTCCCATTACCGTTACCAGTTCTGTCTCTTCTTGTAGTAGTTCTCTTGGGAGGAATTTTTGAAAACTTACATAACACGAGTTAGAAGAAGGTTTAGATAGAGTTCACAATCTAACACGCAAGATGAACATGAAAGAAGTAAAAGTTTTCTACAACATTTCATAGCCTCTCACTCATAAGTGTGGCGCACTTTACACCTATGAACAAAACTCTACTTAATGTGACTTTTAGATATCCTAGGACACTTTAAACCTGATGCTCTGATACTAACTTTTTCATGATCCAAGACTACACCCTAGTCATAACACACTAACTTATGGACTAGCATAACACTATGAAAACAAAAATAACAAATGTAACAACACTATGTCGAACCTAAAATGAATAATGAATTAATAATACCTATATTTAAAACCACAAAAGCTAAATACCTAATTATATGCCTTAAATCCTTTAATAAAATGAGTTGCTAGGACAATCCCCCAATTAACTTTAACTGTTTGAAAATAAATGAAATAATGATACTAGTTTTCTAATGATGTGGACACACCAAAGTATTGGAATTGATGTAGTAGTAGATCGTATCATGCGTGATTCAAATATTGAACGTCAAAAAATATATTATAAGACAATATAGCACAAAAGTGAGTAGTGATTAGTACTTTGATTTCTTTGAGTATGTGATACGAGAAATAACTTATATATGTTAAACATGATGCATGTAACATGGTAAATGATGAAATACCAAGTAATTAACTTATACTACATGATAGCTCAATAACTAATTACATGGCCATGCAAATATCTAAAGTTGAACCATGAACTATAAACTATTAGCAATGGACTGTGGGAGCTAATAATAATTCACATACCCTAATTTGATATATTTGGGGTCCAACCTGTAACCATATCTTGAAGGGTGTTCTATATCTCAACCAATGTTACAAACACGTAGCGATGTGGATCCACAAAACTGATGTCCAAAGGGACAACAGTGTCAATACTGGTTTGTTAAGTGACCTTTTAGAACCTACAATGGAATCGTAGTTCTGGGACATAGGTACTTATAATAAAGGTCTCACCTTAACTGATAGGTGAGTCATCATTCATACGACTGATCGATACTAAGTACTGCTCCCAACTAAATGATAGTAATAACTGAAATACTCAATAAGTGTAATATTTTGAAAGCAAAAAATAAATGCACAATCTTAGAGCATTCAAAATATATAAACTTGAGGACATAATAATAATAAGTACATGCATGAAATGATAGGTCATTGGGTGTCCTTAACCCACCACCATTGAAGAATGCAACTATTATACAACTCCATAAATTGAGTGAATTAAGAAATTTAATAACTCAAGTCTAACAATCATGGATTTCATAATGTAATTAGGTTTTATATTTTCAACATGTAATGGTACTGAAACTTATGTTAAAAAGATGGGTTTATAACTTATTTAGATCAAGAAACTGGAATATATAGAAATTCACATTATTCATGAACCTATGTTTTGAGAGACGGATTAAATCAAGAAATTGAGTTAAATTTAAAACTTAATGGGTGATAGTAGATCCACTGATGAAATTCAACATACTTGGGGATGAAAACTCTGAAGAAATCTTTGAAATTGGAAGCTTGAAGAAGACGAACCCTAGTTTCCCTGAAGAGGAAAAATCATCTTTTTCTTTCTTTGTGATGTTAAGTGTCCAATTTTTTGGAGTAATGAGGGATTAGGATATTTATATTATTTATACTCCACTTTGGAGTGGTTTGAATGATAGATTTTTTTAGGTTAAAAGAGTTGGAAAAGATTGCAAATCCTCTCATAAAATATAACTAAAAATCAACAGAATTGAGTCGTACGGACCATTCCATGATCATAGGACCCACATATGATCGTAGGTGGTGCTAGTAGTTTGGAGGATACATTTGGGATCCTTGAACTCCACAAAATGAGTTTTGGTATAATCGTGGGACCCACCTACATTTTTAAATTGGTTTGTAGGATAGAAGTCCATGCTAGATCAACTTTATAAGTCATGGTAGTACCAAAGTTTGTGGTTTCTAAACACTATCGTGGTTTTCTCTCATGGTTGGATGGTATACTTGTCAACTTACAAATGTTTGGGAAAGTTTCAATTAAATAAGAGCATTGTACGGTCATACAATCTCACCAAGATCGTACCTATTCTCATAGGTTCTCAGTGTAGGACAATACCCCACTAAAATGGTCATAACTTTTTACTCCAATATTGGATTATGAAGAAACTAGGGTGTTAAAAAGATAATCCAAATATCTATCATTTGGTGCCTCTTGAGTTCAAAAATACCATTGAATTTAGGAGTTAGGATAGATTGAAGTTGACAACGGGTAAATTCTTCACAAAAAATTAATTGGTAAGGGACGTTTCATCTTAGCCATGAGATAGGAATTACTTGTGGCCTTAATACATGTCTAAATCATATATCATACCAGCAAAACATGATGTTTGATTTTCCATGTACTAGACATATGGTTCTAATCTTAGTTTGTATTTTGAGGTGTTATAGGTCATGTTTTTCAATAGATAGTATCACATTGGCCTTAGACATAAGAAAAAATATAGTTTATTAGTACTAAGCATAACATACCACATGGGTTTATGGATCATGAGCATCATAACATAGATCTTGAATACTTGGAAGCTTGAATTACTGAGAGACATTATTGCTTCTAGTTTATGGGTCAAAGTGATACGCCCAAATTACACCTCTTTTACGAGAGAGTAAGCGGTCGTTGTCAAATATATAACCCAACTAGGTTGGGGTCGAATCCCACAGGGAATATGGTGCTAATTAAGTTGTATGCAGATTAGTTGACTTTTAATCATTTGTTTTCGTAAAATAAATAGGGGGGATTTAATTCAGTTCACAAATTAATGGTTTCAATTTAACAAGATGAAATACGTGTAGCAGTATTAAAATTCAGAGAAATAGCAAGCTAGGGTTATGTCTACCTTGTAGTTTTCAATAATTTTTAACTATGGGCTTTACGAATTCATACATGCATCATTCTTACAGAGAATCGTATTGTATTTAATAACATAATCCTAGTGTTTCTCAACCATCAAGGACTAATTCACTTTAGTTCTCTCGAATCAAAAGCGTTTACCAAAAACAATACGAAATCTCCAAGTAGTTAATCCTGCTAAGGCATTAACTTATTAAATAGGGGTTGGTAATCCTATTTTCTTGTCACTACTCTCTTTTCCGAACATCAACCTTTTTTTCAAACAAGCTGCGTTTTAAGGCATATCCTCTATGTTTGCAACCACGAGAATTCAAGATAAGAGAAGAGAGTATGATATAAGTAAATCAATGCATAATGAATTCAAAACCCAAAGTGATAGATTGTATGCTACAAGGCTTCCATAACCCTAACTAATAAACTTAGCTACTCATGAATAAAACGAAATCACAATAGAAATATTCATCATACCAAAAATTAGAAGATGATCTTGGTGTGCGAATAGTGAAAATAAGAGAGAAGAAACGTTTTCTCTCTCTCCCCCAAGCTAAGCCGCCACTCTCCTTTCAAAAACTAATACAGAATAATTCCATAATCAATAAAAATTCAGCATTAATCCTTTTAATAATCTTTTCTCTCATAATTGCCTTCTAAGTCCCTAAACTAATTATAAATGACAAACTAGTCTTGGACATAGTTTCTAGGCGCCACATTTGGTCCAGACTGCTACTCTCTCTTGTGTCATATGCCATCCGCATTCCATAGTCTCATTATGTCTTCATCTACCTTATTAATACCTGAAATCATAATAATCACATTGGTTAGCTCAATTACATAGAAGTAGAGTAAGAACATAAGAAACTAGGCATTTTGTTCTCTAAACTTAGCTAAAACATGGATAAGTTATGGTGCTTAGGCATATAAATACACCCAAGATCACAAAGCACGGACAACAGTTGTATAGAGAACTTGGACCTTAGGTGTAAGCTTGACTTGAATACATAATACATTGGAAGACTGTTCTTTTAAATAAAAATAGGAGAAAGTTTGTTGAATAAGAGTAGATCTCTTCATGACTTTTCGTGAAACTTGCCACCATGTGAAAATTCAACAAATTCCTTAGTTCATCATCTCTCCCTCTACCGATGGGTGAGCCTTTATCCCTGTGTAACTCAGTTCTAAGTACTACTTCCAACTAAATGGCATTGAATCATAAAATGAATTGTTCATCCTTATCTCATTCAGAAAGTATCAACTGTGGATAATCTGAAGTGTTCAAGACATACAAATTGATATATGCATGAGTCCCTAGGTATCGGATGTTCTTAACCTACCAGCATTGACTAATACAAACTGAACCTGATAATAATGAAAGCAGATCATAATAGCGAACTTCATAATTCAAGAAAAATCAATGATTTATCAACCAAAGGAAAATTTATGATTCTAGTATGATAGGATGCTACTCCTATGGAAAAAACATGTACTCATGGTTTAATTACAAAAATAAACTAAAGGGATCAGTAAACTCATATTTGACATAGAACCCAAAACCTTAAGAAAGCAATAAAATTGGAAATTGAGATGTTTTTTAGATTCAATGGATGAAAGGAATTCATTGATGGAATCCCACATATCTGTAGGTGGAAGCCTTGGAGAAATCCTCGAAATTTGAACTTGAAGTTTAGAAACCCTAACTTGGCTTTGGAGAAGAATAATCGCCCCTTTTCTTGGTTTCAATTAATTTTGTGACTTAATGGGGAATTTGGGAATGGTTAGGCTTATATACCACCCTTGGGGAAGCCTAAACAAAGTTGGTAAGGAGTTCAAAGAATGGGAAAAAACTAAACAACGCTTTTACAAAAGTGTAGGAAAAAACGGATACCAATCGTAACGACTCGTTAGTTCAGGTAACAAGTCATGGACTGGACTCGTTGTCAGAGGTTCTACACCTTGGGTGTTTTCAATTGTTACAAAGACCTCCCTCCTCACGAGGATTTGGGCCTAATAACGGGTCATTTGAAGGAGCTGTTGTCAGGGACTTGATTTATGGATATCCTTCTATTGTGACGACGGATCGACCTAATGACTCATTAGGAATGATAATGAGTCATATGCTGGACTTGTCACCATTGAGATGAAGTCTGTGATCCCTCACTGTTATGGAAACGACTTTACCCAACGAGTCGTTGTGTCTGAAAATGAGTCGTTGACAAAGTCGTTGTGAGTGGCAGTTGACAATCCCTTAAGCAAATATTTTAGAACTTTCGGAGCTCAAAAACATGGGGTATTACATATCTCCTTTTTCTTCAAATTGTATGTTTTCTAGCTTACCGACTGAATAAAAATCTACTTGCTTGGTCACTAACATAATAAGGTGTTTAAAAGGATTGTAGACTTTATATATCCTTGAAATTAAATGATTTATTGCCCTAGATAGTTTTCAAGGTTCCAATCAATTATACCGTTTTCTACGACTAAACTTGCTTATCCACAATCATATTTTTTAAAAAAACCTATTATTATATAAAAGATTTTATCTTTTTAAATACTTTATTAATACATTTTTTACTAAACTCGTAAAAGAGTAGGTGTTAATAATATATAAAAAGAGCATAAAATAAAGTACATTGCAAAATAGTAATAAATAAGATAAATTCTAGAATGCACGTAAAATAAAAAATATGTATAATGAGATCTTCTGAGAGAATTATTGATTAGTTAACTAATAAAAAAATATAAAGGCAAACTAAATAAATATAGTTTATCATATTATGATATACCATGTGCGAACGCCCAGGTGACATGAAATAAAATGTGTAAAAAAATTAATTTTGTCAACTATATGTCACAATTTTAGAGAAGAAAAAAATAATTTAATCAACATGTCACAAATTTGGAGGGAAAAAAGTAATTTATCAACTACATGTCACAATATTAAAGGGAAAAAATAATTTACCAACCACATGTCACAATTTTAGAGGATCTTAGAAAATTAAAATTACTATAATCTTATCAATTACTTGTCATAATTTTAGAGGAGAAAAATAATTTACCAACACATGTCTCAATTTTAGAGGATTTTAAGAAAATTAAAACTATAATAATGCCATTGTGAGGACTACCAAATTTTGGTATCCTCTCTTATATATGAGTATAATATATGTATGTATGTATATATATATATATATATATATTAAATCCGTTACTTGTTGTAATCTTATTTACATAAAAGTGTTAACATATGTCAAGTCATTCTACATAGCCATAATTCATTTTATATCCTGAGTTTAGGGGGTTTGGGCCACAGGTGACAAAAGAGTTTTAAAATGAAGTGTGGGTGACACAATTCTTAATAATTGAGTGGAGGTGACAATTACTTTATTAAGATTAAGAAAGTAAGAAAAGTTTGAAAATAACCCACAAGTTTTTTAATTTACACTTTGATCCAATGTAAAACCTAATATAACTAGAAATGGAGGGGAAAAGGAACGTTTCTCTCTCTTCTCATTTGTTGGAGTTTTCTCTCTCTTCGTGATTTTTGTTGTTCATTGTTGTTGTTGCTTTACTCATCATCTTGTTCTTCGTTATCATCATCTTGTTCTTCATTATCATCTCTTCTTGTTCATCATCATCATCATCTTGTTGTTGAACATTGTTGTTACCGCTACTATTGCTACTTGATCAAATTTTTTTAGGTCAAATTTTATTCGTATATCACTTAGGAATTACTTATAGGTGATTTTAGTAAGTAAAATTATAATTTTTAGTTGAATTTCTCATCTAGGTGTATCTGCTACTGTTGTTTTTTCAACAGTAGATAAAACATGTAACGTGAATCCAACAGATGAGTAATCTGGTGCACAGATGAGTAATCTGTTGCAACATATTGAAAAATCTATTTCAACATATTGACTAATTTATTGCAATATATGAGTAATCTGTTGCAATATATATGACTAATCTGTTACAATAGATTACTCATCTGTTGGATTTGTATCATAGTGTTGTAACATGAATCCAACATATGGGTCATCTGTTGCAACAGATTATTCATATGTTGAAACAGATTACTCACTTGTTGCAATAAATGACTCATATATTGGATTCATGTTGGAAGTTCTATCCATTGTAGCAGTAGCAAATATACCAAATGAAAAATTCAACAAAAATCATAATTATACTTACAAAATCACCTATGAAGTAATGTCCAAGTGATACACGAACAAAATTTGACATAAAAAAATTCTAAAAATTTCAACAAAGGCATAATGAATAAGTGAAACACATGAAAAATTTCATGAAACGGGTAAAGAAGATAAAAATAGTGTATCATACATCAAATGCAAAAGGATCGAGGGGACAAACGTTTGAGTTCTCCTAAAAATATTTAAGTTCCCTCGTATTTTAATTGCTTTCTAATGGATAACCCATCTATCATAACAAATTTTCTATTTGTTTGATAATTTCCAACAGATGAATCATCTGTTGCAAAATGTTAGTCATTTGTTGATTCAAATTAAGCAATTATTAGTAATAACTAAATTGATTTTGCTAAAATTAAAGACAAATCTTTAAGACAATGGGACAAAAATTTGAGTTCTCCTAAAAATGTTTGAGTTCCCTGGTATTTTAATTATTTTCCAACAAATCACCTATTTGTTGCAACAAGTTAGTCATCTGTAGGAATAAAAGCTTATAACAGGTTAGTCATTTTTTTATTCAAATTAAGAAATTTTAATAATAATTAAATTGATTTGACTAAAATTAAAGACAAGACCTTAGACAAGGGTATAACATTTGAGTTCTCCTAAAAATCATTTGAGCTTTAGTATTTTAAATTACTTTTCAACACATATTTTGTATATTTAGTCATTTTCAATAGATGAGTCATATGCTGCAACAACTTAGTGATGATAGGCGGATTTACACGCCTATATCAATATATTTTGCCCATATTTTAGCCTAGTTTTGAGAACAAATTATATATTTCATGCACTTTTAGTCCTTTTTCCTGTAAGAGAGCTAACGAACATGATTAGTAAAGTTTCAGGTATAAATGATGCAAAATACAGCATTTTATGGCTAACTTGACGCAAAAGAAAGCTCACGGACGAAGGAGAAGGAAGTGGGATGCCTAAAGGACCAAAACTGCTGCATGGAAAATCTGTCCCGGGCTAAAACAGCAATTCTGAAGACTTTGGGGACTTACAGACACAAAGCTGGATTTTGACAATGATACATTAACCTAGTACAATTAGGTTATGTATTTCATTATTTTATGTGGATTATGATAATGTTACCTTAACCTAGTACATTTGGGTTAAGGATTTCATTAGTCTAATAGGATTTGGTTATTTATTTCATTAGCTTAGTAGGATTAGGATATGGGTATTATAAACACCCTATCATGCTAGAGATTTTAGAACATCTTCTTAACTTCTCGTCATACAATTCAATTCTATTACTCTACAATTCTTCTAATCTTTCCATTAATTCTATTTTTCTTCTTCTACTCTTTTATTCTTAAATTCCACAACAAGAGAATCGTTACTTGCTAAGGAATCACGCCTCACGCCTATCACTTGATCTACACGCCATTACTCAATATCGTGATATAATAACAATGTCAATCGTGATTTCCTTCGCATTCATGGGTAACTAAACTTCTCTGTTGGGGTTATGGAAGCCGTATGAGATACTATCTATTGCTGTGAGTTTGTGAGTTCGAGGCACGTATATTGCTTATATCATTATTCTCTTCATCTTAATATACATTCTTTGCGGTTGCAAACGCAAGAATACGCCAGTCTAACATTTAACTTGTTCGAGAGAAAAGTTATTTGTCTGGAAAAGAGATAATGTCAAGGTAGTAGGACACCCTTTCCTATTAAAAAGCTAGTGCCGTAATTGGACTAACCTCTTGGAGAATTCGTACCGTTAGATACGCTTTAAGCTCGAGAGAGTTAAAGTGAAATAGTCCTTGTTTAGGTCGAGAGACATTTGGATTTACCATCGACTACAATTCTCTATAAGCAATTGCATGACAGAATTCTACACACTCATAGCCAATAGAGACGTATACCTCAGAAGGTGGACATAACCCCAACGCTTCAATTCTCATTGTTTACAACCAACGTAACAATCTCTCTCTTTTTACTTTATTATTTTCAGCTTTTGTTTACATTACTTGCAAGACAAGAATCCCCCCTTCTTACGAGACTTGCACCAAAAGTTTAGTAATTTTACTTACTTGTTGGCCAAGCTATTCCCTGTGGGATCGACACCCAACCCAGGTTGGGTTCTATATTTGCTAACGACCGCTTTACACTCAAACGAGAGCTGTAGATTGAGCGTTATCAAAAATTGGCGCCGCTGCCGGGGAATACAAGTGTCAATTAAGTTCGTAATAATTACTAGACCCTTTGGTCAAAGACTCTCGTACTTTTACTTTTAGTTTTTGTTTTTGTTTACTGCAGGTTTTTGTTCAGTGCATCAATGGATGTACAACGTGAAATACCATTCGACGATGATGATGATGATCTTGATGGTGCCGGAGCCACTGGAGCTATAATTCCACCACCATTAGCGCCCGGAGCCAAGTTCAACATCACAAGCACCATGATTCAGTTATTGCAACTCAAAGGATTATTTGGTGGACTAGCAGGCGATGATCCGAATATGCATCTCATCAACTTTATTTCTACATGCAAGACTTTTAACAATCCTGGTGTTGGTCAGAATGCAATTCGATTACATCTATTTCCATTGTCTCTGTCTGGGGAGGCAACACTATGGTTGAATGGGCTGACTCCTGATTCTATTACAAATTGGAGGCAATTGAGAGACGCTTTCCTAGAAAGATTCTTTCCGCCATCCAAAAGAGCACAATTGAGAGATGAAATCAGCAACTTTCGTCAGCTTCCCACTGAAGCTCTTCATGAAACATGGGAGAGGTTCAAGACAAAGCTAGCGAGGTGTCCAAACCATCATATGACTAATGTTCACCTAATGGAGATACTATACAGAGCCTTGAAATCAATAACTAAACCAGTGGTGGATAATGCGGCTGAAGGATCATTTATGGACCTCACCTTTGGTCAAGAAAGCAATATGCTAGATCGCATGACGAAACAAAGTAGAGCTTGGCATACCAGGGATTCCGAGGTAGCAAGCCCCACTTTATCTATAGGCATGACTGCAGACCAAAGAAGAAGACAAGAAGAACGTGATCAAGATATGGCGCACATGAAAACACAGATGGATCTTCTTACAAAGCATTTATTATCAGGGAAGACCGAAAAAGTGAAAGCTGTGGCGCTAAAAGGAAGAGACGAATCTGATTCGGAAGAAGAAGCCAACTACTTGAATAATCAGGGGGGTTTCCGAGGCAATACCCAAGGAAACCAAGGTCAGAACTATTATGGTAAATCTGGAAACATGGACCAAGGTAGTTGGAAGAACAAGAATGAAAAGAGTGGTTTGTACGTTCCTCCTGTTAGACGTGATACCACCACATCTAATTCTGGAAGTATGGAAGACATGATGGCTAAATTATTGAAAGGAGTGGAAGCAACAAGCACGGGAGTTACTGAGGTAATAAATGATTTATCCTCTATGAAGCAATTAGTTGATTCTCATTCCACTTCAATCAAGCAAATAGAGCAGCAATTGAGCCAACTTTCAGCAGCACTCAATCAAAGAAAGGCTGGCACTTTACCTAGCGATACTATGCAAAACCCAAGGAATGATGGGTCATGCATGGCCATCACTACCCGAAGTGGTAAGGTGCTGGAAACTTCAGAAAAAGGCAAGCAAGTGGTTGACGAAGAAGCGGAAATTGATGATAAGGCGAAAGGGGAAGATGCCGCAGCAGCCGATCCTAACGTCCTTAACATCACTCCTCATAACGTGCAGCCTGGAAAAGCTGAAAAACGGAAGCAAGAGGAGAAGAAAGCCATGGAGAGAACAATTCCATACCCACCACCACCTTTTCCTCAAAGATTGAAGAAGGTGGCGGATGATACAAAGTTCAACAAATTCATGACCATGTTGAAGCAGCTGACCATTAATGTTCCTTTGGTAGAGGCGCTAGAAAAGATGCCTGGGTACACTAAATTCATGAAGGACCTGTTGATAAAAAAACGGGCAGTAAGCTATGAGCCGGCAGATAATATTCATCATTGCAGTGCAATTGCCACAAGGTCCTTAGTACAGAAGAAGGCAGACCCTGGTGCTTTCACTATTCCTTGCACGGTTGGATCTATGAATTTTGCTAAGGCATTGTGCGATCTGGGTGCTAGCATCAATTTGATGCCACCATCCGTCTACAAGAAGTTGGGGTTAGGCGATCCGACACCAACCAATATGAGGCTCGTGATGGCTGATAGGTCGGTAAAACGACCTGTGGGTATCTTGAATGATGTGTTGGTGAAGGTGTCTACCTTCATTTTTCCTGCAGACTTTGTGATTTTGGATTGCGAGGTGGATTCTGAAGTTCCCATAATCTTGGGACGTCCTTTCCTTGCAACAGGAAGTGTGCTTATTGACATAAGAGATAATGAGCTTTTATTTCGAATGAATGACGAAGTGATTCGTTTTGATTTGTGCAAAGCGATGAAGAAGCCAAAAGATATGGATGTGTTCTTTGTAGCTGATGTTCATTATGAAGGTAAGAAAGCATTATCTGTAGAGAAACAGCCTACTGTTGAGCCATTGTCTGCTGTGTTGCTGAATGTTGAGCATGAGGATGCTAAAGAATATGAAGAACTTATGGGTGCTCTAACAGAAATAGAGTCCTATTTCCATACTCCTAAGCAACCGGACCGTGATCTTAAGAATCAACCGTCACCAACAGCGAAGACTTCCCTTGAAGAGCCACCAATGCTAGAATCGAAAGAGCTCCCCAATTATCTAAGGTATGTGTTCTTGGAAAGTAGAAATATACTTCCGAAGAGTGCAAATGATTTAAGTGAACAGCACGTAGAAGCTCTCATCTCTGCTCTGAAGAGATACAAGAGAGCTATGGGTTGGACTATTGATGATATAATTGGTGAAGAAGATCGCATGCCCACAGGTAAGCCTCATTGTCGTCTAAATCTTTTCAGAAAATGATCCACCATTTACCTCGACGAAGTCTGAGTACTCGAGGTAACTATGTCGAGCCACGACAATAAATAAGGCGCTAGATGGGAGGCAACCCATCGTTTTATCATTTTATCATTTTATCGTTTTTTCTTTCGTTCTAGTACTTGTTTTGATTTTGATAAATGAAAAATCCAAAAATAAGAGTCGTGCCACGACCAAAACTAAGGCTCTTGGTGGGAGGCAACCCATCGTACTAATCGTTTTTATTTGTTTGAGCGAATATAGGTGCAAGAAGTAGTCAACGAGGAGATTGATTTCAATTGACGATTTGGACGCATTGTATGGTAAAGTTGGTAAGTTAGGAAGGGTGATGCATAAGGCTATGGATTGAGCCTTTCTCACGCCAAAATAGGCTTCGAGGAAGGCTAGGCCATGGTAAAACTAGGCCACGAACGATGCACAACCTATCCTATAGCCTAAGGTCTCGGAATCTAGTGTGCTATACACTATGCGCCGCCTATTCCTAGGTATGCTTCTGACTATGCGCCGCCTATGCTATGGCATTTGGTCTCAGTATCTCATATGCCATAGACTATGCGGCGCATATGTCTATAAATGCCATAGACTATGCGGCGCATATGTCGCATTATGCTATAGACAATGCGCCGCATATGTCATATCTATGCTAAGCATTATGCGCCGCATATGTGGGATTTTTGTCTCCAAAACCGATTGTAAATGGGTCATAACCCGACCCATTCTCTTCCTATATAAAGGGGACTTAGTTTTACAACACATTGCAAAGTGACCTAAAGGTGTCGCATATTCATCCAAATCCTCTCAAAATTTTCTTTTTTGCTCTTCCAATTCACAAAACCACCTCCAAAAGCTTCAAGCAAGTAAGTACTCTCTTATTCTTCATTTATTTCTCATAAGTACAACGTTGCTATGTCTATTATAAATTGCTACATATTGAAAGATTGTTGGTGAAGTTCATATGTTTGGAATGTTAATGCAAAATCATGTGAGTGAACGTATACGTTAGAATCATCTTGACTTATTTCCGACTTGAATTTGGTTTTAATAGCATTGTTATACTATTTGGGGAATTGCTATAGTCTTGAACATTGTTTAAAATTGCTACTTGGATACTTACATGTTAGGCTATCCCGTTCATCGGGATAAGACTTATAGTGCCTGCTGACATAGGAGGTTGTGATTGTTGAAAGTAACTATATTATGTGGTAACCCCTATGTAGTAGTGTTGTTATATATAACATGAAAGTAATGCAATGGCTGCAAGTAGTGATACATCACTGATTTTCTTGCAGGAA
This sequence comes from Capsicum pubescens, assembly GCA_030864215.1. NCBI lineage: Eukaryota > Viridiplantae > Streptophyta > Magnoliopsida > Solanales > Solanaceae > Capsicum > Capsicum pubescens. The sequence goes on from CM061541.1 coordinate 203,887,429, forward strand.
TACAACTCCTAAAACGTATGTCGACGAAATCTGAGTAATCGACCACTTTCACTTCACTGATTTGTGTCAACAAAACTAAGTGTGGGGTGGTACCCCTACTGCTTGTGCATAGATTGTATCCATTGATATTGTGCTACCACTAACACTATTTCTAGTCTCAGGTACAATGGCACCTAAAGCGAGACAAGGCAAGGAGAAGGCTACCACCTCCCAAAAAGGCAAAAAGAGAAGTCGCAAGGACCAAGGAGAACCCTCCTCGCTGCAAATACCTCGACTCACGCTTGGAATTAAGTGGGATACTTATGAGGAACTTTTGAGGATGACGACTCTGATGATGATTCCAATGCAAGGGGTATGACCCCAGACATAGAGTTTAAGTCCGACCAACCAGGTTCCTCGTATTTATTTTCCACTGAGGACAGTGTCCCGACTAAGTGTGAAGTGGTGGTATTGCATGCTATACTTCTCTATTCGCATCTATGTTTGTTTGCTTTTGTTTCATTTTTGTTTCGTTTTGTTTTTTTTAGTAGTAAATTTTTTCTAGCTTCACATGAAATTATTTTGATAGGCAGCATGAGATTATAACAAGAGTATGTGCTACAATTGTGACTATTGAGACGTTTAGGCTCTAGTTGTGACTTATTATGTGATATTGTGTGGTTCAATTCCTTCACTTGTTGGGTCAAGAGTCTATATTACCTCCAATAAAGTCGACCATGTGCCTTGTGTGTGTGAGATAATAGTATATTCTATGTTTGTGGCAGATTCTAGAACTTGCCTGGTATGTATGCAAAGAGAAAATAAGGAGTGTAAGTTTAGGATATGATTTAGGCATTTCTTTGACAACCTATATTTGTTTACCTTCAGTTTTACCTACCCATGGACATCATCCTAGTTAAACCTTTTTGAGCCTTTAGCCTATTTCTTTGACAACCTTGTATGTAAGCCTAATCCATTTCTTTCAAGACCGTAATTTGATCCAAACTCCTAAGTGCTTTAAAGTGAAAAATTCATGTGACAACATAAGAGGAAATTGGGTGAGTATAATGCTATAAATTGGAATGGTTCTTGAATGTGTTATGAAAAAGAAAAAAAAATGCTATCATAAGAGGTATGTTGTGAAAAGAAAAAGGAAAAGAAAGCTGAAAAGTGAGTTGTGCTTAAAATTGAAAAAAAGAGGAGAAAAAGGGTGGTAGAAAAAAGAAAGAAGAAAGGTTGAAAGAAAAAAGTGTCAATGATACAAAGTGATGTATTAAAGCGCTTAGGAACCTAGTCACTATTCTTGGCCAAAATAGTCCTACCCGTCCCTTAGCCTACATTACAACCATCAAAAGACCTACTTGATCCTAATCTTAACATTCCGACATTTAGTGGAGTACTACATTAAGGGCAAGCCTATGGTCATCAGTCGCTACATATGAATTCTTTGTGAGAGTGAGAGCAAGGACATTTTGATACCCATGTTTGAAAAATATGCTATATTTGTGAGTGATTATGGGTACTATATGGTGAGACACACATGGTTGATGAGTTTTGGATAGTTGTATATGATTCTATGCACTTTAACGTTTGCATGCGAGTTGATCTCCATCACGAGTCTATACTTGAGGTTAAATTGTTTCTACTTATAATCGGAAAGCTACTCTTGGTTGATAATCGTTGTGCTTGTCTTAATAAATATTTTGTGTTGTTGCTGTAAAAACCTTAAGTTGATGCTTAGAAGGACATGATATGTTGTTCGAGGACGAACAAAGCTCTAAGTGTGGGGTGTTGATGATAGGCGGATTTACATGCCTATATCAATATATTTTGCCCATATTTTAGCCTAGTTTTGAGAACAAATTATATATTTCATGCACTTTTAGTCCTTTTTCCTGTAAGAGAGCTAACGAACATGGTTAGTAAAGTTTCAGGTATAAATGATGCAAAATACAGAATTTTATGGCTAACTTGACGCAAAAGAAAGCTCACGAACGAAGGAGAAGGAAGTGGGACGCCTAAAGGACCAAAACTGCTGCATGGAAAATCTGTCCCGGGCTAAAACAGCAATTCTGAAGACTTTGGGGACTTACAGACACAAAGCTGGATTTTGACAATGATACATTAACCTAGTACAATTAGGTTATGTATTTCATTATTTTATGTGGATTATGATAATGTTACCTTAACCTAGTACATTTGGGTTAAGGATTTCATTAGTCTAATAGGATTTGGTTATTTATTTCATTAGTTTAGTAGGATTAGGATATGGGTATTATAAACACCCTATCATGCTAGAGATTTTAGAACATCTTCTTAACTTCTCGTCATACAATTCAATTCTATTACTCTACAATTCTTCTAATCTTTCCATTAATTCTATTTTTCTTCTTCTACTCTTTTATTCTTAAATTCCACAACAAGAGAATCGTTACTTGCTAAGGAATCACGCCTCACGCCTATCACTTGATCTACACGCCATTACTCAATATCGTGATATAATAACAATGTCAATCGTGATTTCCTTCGCATTCATGGGTAACTAAATTTCTCTGTTGGGGTTATGGAAGCCGTATGAGATACTATCTATTGCTGTGAGTTTGTGAGTTCGAGGCACGTATATTTCTTATATCATTATTCTCTTCATCTTAATCTACATTCTTTGCGGTTGCAAATGCAAGAATACGCCAGTCTAACATTTAACTTATTCGAAAGAAAAGTTATTTGTCTGGAAAAGAGATAATGTCAAGGTAGTAGGACACCCTTTCCTATTAAAAAGCTAGTGCCGTAACTGTACTAACCACTTGGAGAATTCGTACCGTTAGATACGTTTTAAGCTCGAGAGAGTTAAAGTGAAATAGTCCTTGTTTAGGTCGAGAGACGCTTGGATTTACCATCGACTAAAATTCTCTATAAGCAATTGCATGACAGAATTCTACACACTCATAGCCAATAGAGACGTATACCTCAGAAGGTGGACATAACCCCAACGCTTCAATTCTCATTGTTTACAACCAACGTAACAATCTCTCTCTTTTTACTTTATTATTTTCAGCTTTTGTTTACATTACTTGCAAGACAAGAATCCCCCCTTCTTACGAGACTTGCACCAAAAGTTTAGTAATTTTACTTACTTGTTGGCCAAGCTATTCCCTGTGGGATCGACACCCAACCCAGGTTGGGTTCTATATTTGCTAACGACCGCTTTACACTCAAACGAGAGCTATAGATTGAGCGTTATCACTTAGTCATCTGTTGCAACAGATGTCTATATTTGTTTGATAATTTTCAATAGATGAATTAGTTGTTGCAACAAGTGTGTCATTTCTTGCAACAGATGTCTATATTTGTTTGGTTATTTTCAACAGATGTTTTTATTTGTTTGTCCATTTCCAACAGATTACTCATCTGTTGTAACATGTTAGTCATCTATTGATTCACATTAAGTCATTATTAGTAATAACTAAATTGATTACTAAAATAAAATATGAATTAATAAGTTCAATTACAGTTTCAATTAATCTCATGGTAATTACACAATCAACTAAGTATGTTTGTTCTGAGTAGAGTGATCAATTGATCAATTTTATTTGAAATGATTCAAACTATGTCATCATTAGAAATAACTATATTGATTTAACTAAAACTAAAGATGAATTAGTAATTTCAATTACGATTTCAATTAATTTCATAGTAATTACATGATCAATTAAGTGTTTCGTACTGAGTAGAATGATTAATTGACAAATTTTATGTGAAATAATTCAAATTAAACCATTATTAGAAATAACTACATTTATTTAACTAAAATTAAAGATGAATTAGTAAGTTCAATTTCGATTTCAATTAATCTCAGTAATTAAATGATCAATTAAGTGTTTCATCCTTAGTAGAATAATTAATTGACCAATTTTATTTTAAATGATTCACATTAAGCCTATGTTTATTTAACTAAAATTAAACATGAATTAATGAGTTTACTTACAATTTCAATTAATCTCATCGTAATTACCTGATTAACTAAGTGTATTCGTCCCGAGTAGAGTGATCAATCGACCAATTTTATTTGAAATAATTCAAATTAAGATATTATTAGTAATAACTAAATTGATTTAACTTAAATTAAAGATAAACTTACAATTTCAATTAATCTCATAGTAATTAAATCATCAACTAAGTGTATTCGTCATGCTTAGAGTGATCAATTGACCAATTTTATTTTAAATGAATCAAATTAAGCCATTATTCATAATAAATATATTGATATAACTAAAATTAAAGATGAATTGATAAGTTCACTTATAATTTCAATTAATCTCATAGTAATTACATGATCAACTATGTGTATTCGTCTCGAGGAGAGTGATCAATTGACCAATTTTATTTCGAATGATTCAAATTAAGTCATTATTAGTAATAAATAAATTGATTTTGACTAAATTAAAGATGAATTGATAAGTACACTTACAATTTCAATTAATGTATTCGTCCTTAATAAAATGATCAATTGATAAATTTTATTTAAAATGATTCAAATTAAACAACTATTAGTAATAACTAAATTTATTTAACTAAAATTAAAGACAAAACCTTAGACAAGGGGACAAATATTTGATTTCTCTTAAAAATATCTGAGCTTTAGTATTTTAAATTATTTTCCAGAATATATCCTATATGTTTGTTAATTTTCAACAGATGAGTCATTTGTTGCAACAACTTAGTCATCTGTTGCAACAGATGTCTATATTTGTTTGATAATTTTCAATAGATGAGTCATTTATTGCAACAGATTAGTCATATGTTGTAACATATGTCTATATTTGTTTGTCCATTTCCAACAGATGTTTTTATCTATTTGGTCATTTCCAACATATGTCTTTATCTGTTTAGTCATTTTCAACAGATTACTCATTTTTTGCAATATGTTAGTCATCTATTGATTCATATTAAGCCATTATATTAGTAATAACTAATTTTATTTAACTAGAATTAAATATGAATTAATAAGTTTAATTACAGTTTCAATTAATATCATGGTAATTACACTATCAACTAAGTGTGTTCGTCCTGAGTAGAGTAATCAATTGACCAATTTTATTTGAAATGATTAAAACCAAACCATAATTAAAAATAACTATATTGATTTAACTAAAATTAAAGATGAATTAGTAAGTTGACTTACAATTTCAATTAATTTTATAGTAATTACATTATCAACTAAGTGTTTCGTCTTAAGTAGAATGATCAATTGACCAATTTTATTTGAAATAATTAAAATCAAGAAATTATTAGTAATAATTAAATTAATTTAACTAAAATTAAAGATGAATTGATAATTTTAATTATGATTTCAATTAATCTCATAGTAATTACATGATCATCTAAGTGTATTCGTCTTGAGTAAAGTGTTAATTGACCAATTTTATTTGAAATGATTCAAATTAAGATATTATTAGTAATAACTACATTAATATAACAAAAATTAAAGATGAATTGATAAGTTCAATTACTATTTCAATTATTCTTATATTAATTACACGATCATCTTAGTGTGTTCGTTCTGAGTAGAGTGATCAATTGACTAATTTTATTTGAAATGATTCAAATTAAGTCATTATTAGTAATGGACAAATTGATTTAATAATTACAATTTCAAAATATCATAGTAATTACATGATCATTTAAGTGTATAACCTATTGCAACAGATTTAATTTGTTGCAACAGATGAGTCATTTATTGAAAATTATCAAACAGATATACACATATGTTGCAATAGATTAGTCATCTATTGTAACAAATGTCTTTATCTGTTGGTCATTTCCAACATATGACCAATCTGTTGCAACATATGACTTTATCTATTTGTTATTTCCAACAGATTACTAATCTGTTGCAATAGGTGACTAATCTGTTGCAACAGATGTCTTTATCTGTTTGGTCATTTTCAATAGATTACTCATCTTTTTCAACATCTTAGTCATCTATTGATTCATATTAAGTCATTATATTAGTAATAACTAAATTGATTTAACTAGTATTAATAAATTCAATTAATGTTTCAATTAATCTCATGGTAATTACACGATCAATTAAGTGTGTTCGGCCTGAGTAGAGTGATTAATTGACCAATTTTATTTGAAATGATTCAAACCAAGACATAATTAGAAATAACTATATTGATTTAACTAAAATTAAAGATGAATTATTAAGTTCATTTACAATTTCAATTAATGTTATAGTAATTGCATGATCAACTAAGTGTTTCGTCTTAAGTAGAATGACCAATTGACCAATTTGATTTGAAATAATTAAAATTAAGTAATTATTAGTAATAACTAAATTGATTTAACTAAAATTAAAGATGAATTGATAATTTAATTACGATTTCAATTAATCAAATAGTAATTACATGATCATCTAAGTGTATTCGTCTTGAGTAAAGTGTTAATTGACCAATTTTATTTGTAATGATTCAAATTAAGACATTATTAGTAATAACAACATTGATTTAACTAAAATTAAATATGAATTGATAAGTTCAATTCTTATTTCAATTAACATGTTGCAATAGATGAGTAATCTGTTGGAAAAGACCAAACAGTTAAAGACATTTGCTGAAATGACCAAACATATATAGACATTTGTTGCAACAAATGACTAACCTGTTGCAATAGCTAACTCATCTATTGAAAATTATCTAACAAATATAGATATCTTTTGCAACAGATGACTAAATTGTTGCAACATATGACTCATCTATTGGAATTATTAAATAGACAATAGAACTCAGAACCAAAATGAGCCATAGAATTTAAAAAGTGACCAAAATAAGTCACCTATTTAAAAAGTTACCAAAATAGGCTAAATGTAATAATTTATTATGTTTTCTATTTTTTTCTTAACGGTCAACTAACGGAGTCGACTTTTACAAAAACGTAAGAATTTCTTACGTTTTACATTTTATTTTGTAAAACGTAAGAAATTCTTACGTTTTATAAAAAAAAATATAAAACGTAAGAATTTCTTACGTTTTACACGATGACCGAAGAAAAAAATGCAGTGAATTATCAAATCAATTAAAAAGATACTAAAAAATGAGTTTTCAACATAACAAAATGTTACGTTCTTAACTTTTTTGTAGCAGTGGCCCCCCACCCACAATTCATTTTTCCACAAATGTCCCATCACTTCTACTTTTTCCTCTTTTTACATATGATAATTATGAATTTTTTTATTAGTTAAATTTATTTACATTTTACATGTAGTTCAAATAATTTATTTTTTCCTCTATGTAATAAAGTTTTACGTTTTAAATAAAAATTTAAAAAAATAGAAGTATCAATTACCTCATTAACTTAACAATTTTCTTATATTTATTCTATATCAAAAAATAATCACTTCTATCCTATATTATCCGATTTCTCTCTAAAAAAATTTATACTTTTGAGTTTTTCTCTACTCCAAAATAGTTAAATGTTGAATTATCGTCGATCAAATATGCTACTATATACAAGAATTATATTTTTTTGGTGTGTTAGAAATATGAAATTAATTTTTTCGGATAGTGATTCATCGTAGTTTTCGATTAGTGTTTTGATTATGATATTGAGGAGACTCACATGCACAAATACATTTCATATTATAATTAATGGAGTAAAAAATCACAATTTAATTTAGGAACACTCCTAAATTAATATAAGAAAATATATTTTTTCAAGAACACTCCTAAAAAAATATAATTCTTGTATATAGTAGCATATTTGATCGACGATAATTCAACATTTCACTATTTTGGAGTGGAGGAAAACTCAAAAGTATAATATTTTTAAAGAGAAATAAGATAATTAATGATAGAAGTGATTATTTTTTTATATAGAATAAATATAAGAAAATTGTTAAGTTAATGAGGTAATTGATACTTCTTTTTTTTTTTAATTTTTTTTATGTAAAACGTAAAAATTTATTAGAAAAAATAAATTCTTTTAACTTCGTGTAAAATATAAATAAATTTAACTAATAAAAAAATTCATAATTATCATATGTAAAAAGAGGAAAAAGTAGAAGTGATGGGACATTTGTGGAAAAAGAAATTGTGGGTGGGGGACCACTGCTATAAAAAAATTAAGAACGTAACTTTTTTTTACGTTGAACAACTCTTTTTTTAATACCTTTTTAATTGATTTGATAATTCATTGTATTTTTTTCCTCGTTTATCGTGTAAAACGTAAAAAATTCTTACGTTTTATATTTTTTTTATAAAACGTAAGAATTTCTTACGTTTTACAAAAAAAATATAAAATGTAAGAAATTCTTACATTTTAGTAAAAGTCAACTCCGTTAGTTGACCGTTAAGAAAAAAGTAAAAAACGTAATAAATTATTACGTTTAGCCTATTTTGGTAACTTTTTAAATAGGTGGCCTATTTTGGTCACTTGTTTAATTCCGTGGCTCATTTTGATTCCGAGTTTGATATATGTTGAAAAGAAATTTAAAATACTAAAGCTCAAATGTTTTTAGGAGAACTCAAACATTTGTTCCCTTGTCTAAGGTCTTGTATTAAAGACTTGTCTTCAATTTTAATTAAATTAATTTAGTTATTATTAATAATTGCTTACTTTGAATAAACAAATGACTAACCTGTTATAAGCATCTGTTGCAATATATGACTAACTTGTTGCAACAAATAGATAATCTGTTGGAAAATAATTAAAATACTAGGGAAGTCAAATATTTTTAGGAGAACACAAATGTTTGTCCCTTTGTTATAGAGACGTCTTTAATTTTAGCTAAATCAATTTAGTTATTACTAATAATTGCTTAATTTGAAACAACAGATGACTAACATGTAGCATCGGATGATTCATCTGTTGGAAATTATCAAACAGATAGAAAATCTGTTGTAACAGATGGATCAACTCTTAGAAAGCAATTAAAATATTAGAGAACTTAAACGTTTTTAGGAGAACTCAAATGTTTGTCCCCTTGATCCTTTTGCATTTGATGTATGGTATATTATTTTTGTCTTCTTTACCTGTTTCATGAAATTTTTCATGTGTTTTACTTATTCGTTGTGCCCCTGTTGAAATTTTTTTAAAAAAATTTAGGTCAAATTTTGTTCATATATCCCTTGGATATTACTTCGTAGCTTATTTTGTAAGTAAAATTATAATTTTTGTTGAATTTGTTATTTGGTGTATCTGCTACTGCTATAATGGATAGAACCTGTAACATGAATCCAATATATGAGTCATCTATTGCAACAAGTGAGTAATTTGTTGCAATATATGACTAATCTGTTGCAACAGATGATCCGTATATTGGATTCATATTACAACACTATAAAACGAATCTAACAGATGAGTAATCTGTTGCAATAGATTAGTCATATATGTTGCAACAGATTACTCATTTGTTGCAACAAATTAGTCAAATATGTTGCAACAGAATACTCATTTGTTGTACCAAATTATTCATATATGTTGCAACAGATTAGTCATATATGTTGCAACATATTACTAATCTATGCAATAGATTAGTCATATATGTTGCAACAGATTAGTCATATATGTTACAACATATTACTAATCTGTGCAACAGATTAGTCATATATGTTGCAACAAATACTCATCTGTTGGATTCACGTTACATATTTTATCTATTATTAAAAACCAACAGTAGCAGATACATCCAGATGAGAAATTCAACTAAAAAATAACAAACATTAAAAAAATAACAAACACCAACAAATCAAGTTCCTCATTTTCTTCATAACTTAAAAACCCTAATTTTTTACTTGTGAAAATCGAAAAGAAATGACGAAGAACTCAAAGTTGTTATCACCGGAGAATGTTGTCGCATCGACTGATGGTTGAAAGTAAAAAAGGAACAGGCAAGAACTCAAAACTATTTGTTGCCAGAGGTTGAAGTTGCACAAGATTGAAGGGAGAAATTTGAAAAGTTGTTGGTTGGGAGAAGTTAGAGAGAGAAACTATCGAGAGAAAGAGAGAAGAGAGAGAGATTGATTTGCAGATGGAGGGAAGTTTTATGGGTATGGGTTAATTTATATTTTTAAAAAGATTAAAAAGTTTAGAAAATATTAATCAAGTTCGCAATTAACCTAATCAAGTTTTTTAATTATGTTTGACCCTTTAAATTGGTCAATGTCACCAATCTTTCATTCAAGACTTAAAAGACACCTTTCCTTCAATTTTCTCCTGAGTTTAGTTATAAAACATTTAGACTTAGTAACATGCATTTAGGACTTTGCTCCTCTCCATTTTCACTATCTCCATTTTTCCCAAATTTCTATTTTGATTGGTGATAGATGGCATAGTTCAAATTAAATGGCTAAGATTTAGTTATTCTAAAATACAACTCTAACTATAATTTAGATAATAAATACATTATATATTTACTTTAAAAAATTATTGTAATTCCACAATCTTAGCAATATGTCCATAAATAAAGAAAAAAGAAAAATTCTTTTCCTACCTTTTTTTCCTATGCAAGAATTTCATCTTTTAATTTCTTTATCAATTGATTTTTTTTATTATCAGTTTTTTTAAACTTTTTGTTTAACAATTAGCTATTTTATTTTCCTTAAAGTAGGTGAAATAATTGGCTCTTCTATTTTAGATTATTTTTTTATCACCTTTTTTGGAACTTTTTCTTTAAAATTAGATATTTTAATTTCTTTAAAATAGGTGAAATAAAATAGGGAGAAAATGAGAGAAATCTCTTGTATTATAATTTTTTTTTTAATAATTATCTATTTTATTTTCTTTAAAATAGGTGAACTTGTAGACTCTCCTATTTTTTTAAAAAATATAATAGTTAGTAATTATTAAAGAGAAAATTCTCAAAATGCAATAAAAAGGTTAATTGAAATAGAAATTAAGAGATGAACCATGCATATGAAAAATAATTTAGGAAGAAAAGACTTTTTGTTGCTATATTTATGAACAAGATAATATGTTGCAAAGATTGTGGAATTACAATAATTTTTTAAAATAAATATATAATGTATTTATTATCTAAATTATAGTTAGAGTTGTATATTAGAATAATCAAATCTTAGCCTTTTAATTTGAACTATGCCATATGTCACCAAGCAAGATAGGAACTTGGAAAAAATGGAGAGAGTGAAAATAGAGAGTAGCCAAGTCCATTTATTTATATTAATGATCAAGGGAACTTGGTCATTTTATTTATATTTGGTAAGATGCCATAATTTTATCATATTTGTCCCTATATATAATTTGTAACTCCTCCATCTTGCAATTAGAGGCTCAAAGAAACAATTTTATTAGGAATCATGAGGAACTTCTCAAGCATAGTTGTCATTCTCTTTTCCCTTTTCGTTGTTCTCAGTAAGTTTCATTTTAATTTACATAAGCTTTTAAATTAAATAAAACCATATATAGTGACCTTACGTAGAACAATTAGTTCATCATTTTGAGAACAATGATAAAGTAAAATATTTATTAAAGTATGTCTCGTAAAGTTCTCAGTATTTTACTTATTAAAGTAGAATGATGATTAGTTTTCAAATTTATAGGATGTTATTCTATTCTTTTGTACATGAAGAGAAGGTCTAATCGAATTTTTGTTATGATGGATCATCCTACTATTGTTTTGACTATAGGTAAAAATAAACGCTTATTATTGAAAAAATGAATAACCTTGATTTGATGTAATCTAATGAAGTGGTCACATGAATACGTAAAATCCACCTATTAACATTGTGGTCATTGATCGCTAATTTTATTTCTCATAGTGAATTAATTGTTTCTCCTTTATTTCTTTGTCCAAACAATTTAAGGCACTAAGCAGACAAGAATGCAGGTTGAAGGAAAAGAATGTTGAGTTCCGCTTCCAGGAGCTGTCAAACCTTGTGACCCAACAAAATGCAACACACAATACTTTGATAAGTACCAAAATAAGCCTAATCCTCCTGGTATTACAGGAACAATTCTTGGAGGAAATTGTTTAGATGATAGTTGTTCTTGCACCTTTTGGTGTTAAATGTACTATCCCTTATATCTGTTCAACAAATTCCGTACTAGATATTTTTAATGGAATAAACCAATAATATCTATTGTTAAAATCAAATTATCAAGGTTGTATTTATTTTTTATTAACTAATTAATAATATATTATATATGAATCTTCGAATCCAAAACGAAATACTTTTGATTTGTCATAGAATCTTCAAATATTTCAGAAAAATTTATATAGACTTTGAAAAAATTACTAAGTAAAAGATTAAGCTAGAATGTTTAATTGTCTTGTATACTGAAATTTTTTACCCTTTATTGCAAAAATTAATTATACATAATGCTACAGATCTCATTATATGATATTATATTAAAATCAACAAAACAAAAGTATAATGTGATAAGTACCAATATAAGACTAATTCGCCTAGTATTATAGCAACACTTCATGGAGGAAATTATTTCGAGGACACTTTTCTTGAACCTTTTCGTGTTAAGTATACTACTTCTGAACTTCATGAAAAAATTCTCTTTCAAGATATTTTTTGATGAAATAAGTGATAATTCTTCCATTTAATATTCGGGTTTTCATTACTTTGAGGTAGAAAATTATCTTTTTTTGGAGATTTTGAATCCAAAATTAATACTTCTAAATTTGTCTTATGATATTAAAAATACTTCAAAAAATGCTTATGGTTTGTCGAAACATTACTAAATAAAATATTAATCTAGAAAATATTAAATATATTTTGATATTGTAATCATTTATTGTTGATAATAGTCAATTACACCTGTAAAAGGTACATATGTTCGTTTTCAATATTTTTAACCCAACTTAGAGGTTGGGTCAAACCACAAAGAATGATTTCACAAAGTTCACTTTAGAGTGTAAGTGGCTCAGTTAATTCTTGTTCATATTGATTTAAATTATGAAATGCAATTGGGGGACTTTTGTAAACAATTTTGAAGAATTTTGATCGTAGTTATCATGTGAGTTGAATTGCAATAAATAAGACATGAAAGTGGTGGTCTACGATAAAAGTAACTTGAGGATCTATTGTCATAAAAGTAGAATCATATGTGGGTGAATACCAATTTTTTTTAATTCAATAAAAACTATGGGTAGGCTATATCTTAAGTATTAATGTTAATCTCTCAATTAAGAACTAAATTTCATATGTGGGTTCTCTCAAAACTCCTTGTATACGATTATGACCAACCTAAAACCTCAATTTGATTGCATTATTTCTATTATCGGCCATAAAAAGATATTAATCTAGTCATTGTTAATCATTATCCCTCGCCCTTATTCCCTATCTCAAGAAAGATAAACAGTCTAAACTTAGTTATAGTTTGCAACCACCAATTATAAATTGAAAAATGGGATAATCGTCAAATCCATAGTAAAAAATCAACTTGAAAAGCAAATATTTACTACCCATGTATGTATTCTCCACAAGCTCCTAGATAAGTTTCCAACAATTTGTCATATGCTTAAAGTCTCCAAAACGATTATTTCAAACATTATATATGTTTCATGACCATTTACCTTGAGTATGAAGTATTTTCAATGCGATTAAGGTCATAGAAAGCATTTTGAGAAAAGTGGAGTTGTGAATATTTGTATCAATTGAGTTTTAGTATTGGATCCTACAAGGATCAATTTTAAATGAGTGTAACTACTAGAAAATATTGAGTTATGTGTATCATTATATATAACATTAAAGCCCTTTGAGTCTTCTTTACAACACAACTGACTTCTCGTTAATTAGAGTTCGGAGTAGAAAGTTATAGGTGTGTTAGTAAGACACTCTGAGACAGCCCCATGTCGTGAAGGGGTCCGCAATGTGCTACTTCCTTAGGTTCAAGATTGAGTTCATCCCACGAGACCTGAGGTTTACAATTGGGTTCGCCCCACGAACCTTTAGGTTTACGATTGGGTTTGCCCCACGAACCCTGAGGTTTGCAATTAGGGGTATGCCAGGAACCCCTTCCCCATGCATCAAAATTGTTTGTTTTTAGTATAATTTAGGGGAATAAGGTTCTTTTCACACCTATAAATAATTTCCAATCCCTTATGTTTGTGTATAGGGTCTTAAAAATGAGTTCAATCATCAAATAGGCCTTATTTGCCCCTTCCATGGTTAGTTATCAAACATATCCTTCTCTTCACTATCAAGAGGTAAAGAGGCAGGTTTTCTTCCAAGAATTCACCTCCCAAGGCTCCAAATCCAATCTCCCTCCAAGAAGTAAAGAAATTCATCTATGTGGCGTTTAAACAAGAATAGTCTTCTTTCCTTGTGACCAAATATTTGATTTTTAATTGATTTTGAAGAAATTGACTTTCTAGGGTCTATACCCCTTTTCCTTATGCTTTGAGATTTTTAATCTTCCTCATGAATTGAACATTGTTTTACAAAAGATTTCAAGTTTACTTATGTTTTTATCCCTGAAAGTGATCTTAAGAATTGAGTTTGATATTTTTTATATGAAGTTTCTATGAGATAATGAATGATTTCAAGTTTAAGAATAAGTTACTAAGTTTATAAGAAGTTCAAGTTTATAATTTCAAGATACATGTTTTACAGAATTATTAAGTTCATTTTTGATCTTATGATCTCAGATAAGACATGAAATCCACAAGTTTCCTCATGAATATGATTTAAGTAAGAGAAACATAGTTGGTTTTTTCAGTTTATAAACTCATATGATATTTTAAGATAGATTTAACAAGTATAAGCATACAAGTGTGTGTTTTGGGAGTAGTATTTAGCACTGAAATGGGAATGTGGTTTTAGCGCATCTTACTTCCCAGAAACCATGCGCCACTGTAGGTTTAAGGGCCTCGCTAGAGATTGTTTGTCTTTCCCAATATGGGCTCAGTTTAGTGATCACTCTAAGTTAAGGTTCTCTTCCGATGGAAATGGTAGAATAACTCTCCTCAGCGTGGGTAAGACGCTGGAGTCCATAATAGCTAACATGGTTTATATCGATTATAAGAATCTCCTATAAAAGTAAAGATTTTAGAAACTAAGTATAATAACTCACTAAGCTTATCAGACTATTCTTCATTATTCATTTTTTATGATATTTTAGCTTTCAGTTTTTATTCATGTTAAAGGTGAGTCATTTGAAACTTAGCATACATGATTTTAAAGTATATTAAACTAAAATGTTACTTATTGCATTCACCCCCACATACATGGTATATTTCAGAAGTATTAACCATATATTCGTCTATACAACTAAATTATTTCATAATGTAGGTACCAGTTATAGACCACACATCATAATTAGATAGTTCGTATCTTCTAGCCAGCAGGTGATGAGTTCTTTTGATTGGAGGAATTAAGTCAACTTTAGTTCTAGTATCATTTTTATCCAATTGTATTAATTAGGGATAGCTCGGGGTCATGTCCCGACTGCCCATAGTCAGTATTAGTAGATGTTTCATAGATAGTCAGTTAGAGTTTATATATTCAAATTTCAATTTTTATTTTGTATAACCAGAGTATAAATATTTTAAACAGTTTTTATTGAATATGTTCAGCTAAAGACATTTCTTCTGCTTACTACTTCCAATTTTATATATTTTATTCAATTTCTCATGAGTTCTTCCAATCTCATTGTTTAGCTTAGGATCACTTGTGATTCTAAGAATCGTGTGACATCCAGAGCGTAGTCTCGGAAATTACAAACCTAGTATTAGAGCACAGAGTTTAAGAGTCCTAGGGTGTCTATGAAGCCATCCCTAGCTGAGTCTTGCAGAACGGTACAGAGACGTCTGTACTTTTTTTTAAAGGCTATTGGGCATTTAAGAAATAGATCCTTTCTTCATGCTTCAGATCATGTAGAACCATAATTCTCCATCTATGAATTACTCTTGCAATAACATGAGTAGTAAATTTTAATCCTCTCGAGATGATGCTCTCGAATTTACTATCAATAACTTCAGAAATCGCACAAAAGAGGTTTAGAGGAGCTTGCTAGTGTGTTTAAAATCCTTAATTCAAAAGTTTATGTCCTCATCCATATGAATTGTGTAGTTAATATAGAATATGCTACGCAATCAAATTTCTCTTTAGCCCTTCATTACAGACAGCACTCATGAAAGGAGAGAGCATGTGCATAGGGTATTCAATATATTTTTTATTAAGGGGTAGAGTAACTTAGGGTGTTATGATTCATAAGTAATAGAACATCATAAGAGTTGGAGGTATGGATTTATAGGTGTAATAATAAGAAAAGTTGGGGTTATTATTTGGTTGAGGGAAAATTGATGGAGCTATGTCTGCTTTTAAGTAGGATTGAAGTGACATGTCTTTATGTGTTAACTAAGGGGTAGTGAAAGTAGTGTAGGTTTCATAGTGAAAGGTAGAGAAGAAGTTATTAGTTAAGGTGAATTGTGGTATGCTAAAAGTAGGAAAGGAGTTCTTGATGGTATTCCATTGTGTTGGAAAAGTATATGTTATTAACAAAAGTATTATGTTATTAAGGATTGTTAATGTGGGTTTTCCTTCTGGTTAATTCTTGTAGGGTTAGGAGTATAATTTAGATATATAGAAGTAGTAGCGATGTGTGGGAGTATGAACTAATGATTTATGATAAGATAGACCATAAGATTATGATCAATCATTGTTATTATGAGGTTATAGTGGACTAGTGTTTCTTGATGTTTTATTTTGTATCTTCCAAGCAAGAATAATCTGTAAAGGTATGTGGTTAATCAAGTCTAGTGTTAGACACTATGTTTGAACAGTAGATGATCATCAAGGTGGGAATAATGATTGGTTAAGATAGTGAAGATAGATATAGGGAAGGTGAGATGATAGGTTTGGAATGATGTATGCAAGAAGTTAACTCATTTTTTTGCAATTAAGTATGATTGTGTAGATATGATGTAGAGGTGTACCCAAAGTGATATGTTTCACGATCTGAACCAGGGCCTGAACATGATAAGCATCTCAAGTCCACCGCACACTGGAGACTACCCTCATAGCCTAGTCAACTAGATTTTAATACGTCATAACAGCGAAACACCAACACATAATAAGATAGTAGAATATGATTCAAACTCAAAGAAGGATATAAGTTCAACAACCAATCCGAAGTCCATAATAATCCACAAATGCCTCTAAACAAACAAACACCAATAATAGTCGGGACATGCCCCCGACAATAGCTAAAATAAGTTCAAAGGAGTGAGACAATAACATAAAGAGACCCAAATCATGAAATGATGACTTCCAAAGTATGAAAGATCACCAATTAAATCAAAATCATGCTCTATCCCATAATCACCTATTCACTCTACAAGAGGAGTAGATGTAATACCCCAAAGTTTCTTAACTAATTTTGTTTCAAGAATGTCAAGTATTATCTTCTAAATTAAATGATGTTTATTACATGAGAAATTTTTAATATTTTCACTTTTTTTCATGTGGGAAATTCAATAAGCTTTTCATCGATATAAAATTTTCCTAAATCCGATAACCGGGTAAGAAGTTATGACTATTTCAAGTTCCCGTCGTAAAACAGCGCCATATTAGTCAGTAGCGCGCCGCGCCACAGGAGAAAATGGCAATTGTCAAATTCCAGTAGGGGTCCACGATAGTGGCACGTTGCGACAAACTGTCAAGTCGCAAATGAAGTGGCAACACGATGGCTCTGCGTCACGCCATTCCTCAATTTCCCAGTTGTCAAATTCCAGTGACGCAGTGCCAGGGGTCCAATTCGGGAAAATTTCACTGAAATTAAAAGACGCGTCCAGGGTTAAAAAGGTTAATTTACCACCCCTATTTAAGCCTTTTAACACGAGATTCAGCTATTTGGAACCCAAAATATACTAGTTTCTCTCAAGAATAAGCTAGGGTTTCAATTGGGGATTCAATTTCAAGAAAGTCTCTCCGTCAATCTTCGCTAAATCAAGAACTAAGGTATGCGTTGTGTTTATTTATGGATTCCTTTCATCCATAAAGCTCAAGAACCCTATTTTAAATTATGAATCATGATTATTATATTATGGGTTGCTCAAGTTATGTGATGGCTGCTATTTGATTCTCATGTTGGGATCCTTATGTGAAATTATGAAAACTACGTTAGCATATAAATTGAAATCCATGAATTTGGTGGTTTATGATTTGTAAAATTTGATGATTTCACCTATGCCTTAAGTTGTGCATGTAAGGTGTTTGATAAAATGCCTAAAGGGATAGAAATTATGCACTATAGCTAAATTGTGACCCAAATGACAATGTATGCTTTAACCTTATGTTCAAAATAACTTCCATGTTATTCTCATGTATTGAAATTGCTTGTGGGATTGTTCAATATTTAGCCTTATGAAATTATTCTAAGTATACATGCTATCTTATTCACGTACCAAGCTATGATAATCAAATGCCCATGAAATATCTCCAACTATTGTATTATGGATTGTTGATGTTGATCATGTATTCAATAATGTCGTTCCTTTTCAGTTTTCTTCCATCGAGTCTTGGGGGTACTTGTACCCAAAAAAAATAATTGTGTGCCTAGATTTAGTGTCATGTTTTCACGATATCCTCAGTCAAGCCATGGTTCATAGAACCCAGTTAGTCACGTGACTCAGGAAAGCTCAGTAATTCAGTAATCTCAATAGTATTCAGTCAGCTAAAGGAACTCCATGAATTTAGTCTAGTCCAGTTCAGTTAATCATGTTCAGTGTCTATTTAGATAGGATTAGGAATTAGCACCGAGTGAACCCAAGGATGGGAACTCACCTGTTATTGAGGGTATGATTCTTAGAAGTAATCCTTACGTTCCAAAACTACATAGCCAGTGTAGGTTGAGACATCATAGCCTACTATATGAGGGTAGATGAGGTGGCTTAACCTATTATATGAGGGTTCCCACCATTATCACTAGAGTTACCTGTTATATGAGGGTTACTCACAGATTGTCCTTACCAGTTGCGCGGTATTGACACCCTTGGTTACAGATTGGACCCTAACTCATCCATAATGGCGTCTTAGGGGCATGTCGGTTAGATAACTACTTCCCATAAATTCAGTTACAGAATCAGGACTGTCCGATACAGTCAATCAGTCTCAGTATTAGAACTCAAATAGTTCTACAGACTTCAGGACTGTCAGATACTGTCAACTCGAAACAGTATGGAAATCATCTAGTTCCATCAGATTTAGGACTGTTAGATACTGTCACTCATGTTATCAGTTATACCAGATATCAGAACTCAGTTATTAGTCATGTTAGTTATCAGTAAATTCATGTTATCACGATCTCAGATATAGTTACTATATATTTAGGCATGTATTCTCACGTTCATATTAGTTAGTTAGCTAACATTTTTCATGCATATAAACCCCATGCATTCATCCTACCTCATATGCATACCGGTACATTCAAAGTACTAACGCAATTGTGTTATGGTGTCTTATACCATAGGTTCAGAAGCACGAGCTCCAGAGCATCAGTAGCATTCCAGTCTCAGCAGTCAGTGTTAGTAGTGTGTCCTCGCCTCTCAAGGACATGATCATTTATTTATTATCTCATTAAGTAAATTATTAGTTGGACTTAATTAGGGACATGTCCCATCAACTCCTTATTTAGACAATTCAGTCAGTCAGAGGTTTTCCAGACTATCATGTTCAGACTATCATGTCATTTTAGTTTAGTTTTGGGTATTTCATACCCCATTCAGGTGCTATATATTTATCAGTTATGTTATAGTCTTGAACCTTATGGCCTTTCAGTTCATGTTTCTGCAATCATACAATATGTTATGCAGTATACAAGTACAAATATTAGTCATGGGTTAGCTTGTGATCATTCGAGGTCATGAGCACCGTGTAGCATTTAGGGTGCCAGATATGGGGAAATATAGTAGAAGTATGGATAATTCTTGTATCCCGTGAGGATACAATGTTTGAAGACGATTAACGGTCGGAGTGACAGCATATAACTCAAGGACATAGGACAACATAATGTCATGATCAACAATTCAAAATAATTCAAATTCTATGCACATAATCAAATGTATATACACACACATATATATACATATATATATATATATACATATTACATGCCAGTGTAGGAAATAAGGCTTAACATGCACTTTAAAACCTTAGCCTAGATTGTGTAACTTAACCATCATATAATAGTACCCACGGTCTATATAGGCCCAGCTCTCACCCCTGGTCAATACCAAGTGCATGTAGCCACACGAACCAAAGAATAATATCACACATATGTACAGGGGACTCGAACCCCCCAGTCATATACTAAGGTGACTTAAACACTCGATCATATAATGTAATATGGGGGAATAAAATATCCTAATTATTTAATAAGGCGTACTCAAACCACCTGGTAATAAACGAGGAGAATCAAACCCCACACCATTTCGACCCTCACGTCGGCAAATATGGTTTCCAGTATTGGTCCCTCAAGACCTCCACTTTCATGGCCTAGCTACACAACTCTCTTTTAAACCCAATTAAAATATTTATCATACACTCCCATTCATTGAAACATTTACACATTTAGGCATTGACTGTTGGTATTGTCATACCAACTACACTTGCAAAGGTAACATCAACATACCAAACCAATCATCATCACTTGGGAAAATTCACATCCCCCTATGTTGAATATAAAAATAATTATATTTCATTAGTTTTTCCTATTATGCAGCAGTCCAAGAATAGTTCAATGTACATACTTTCCATATTCAAAACCAATTTAACAATATGGGATTGAGGTCATTAAAACTTCAATTATCAACATTCACAAATTAGGGAAAATCACAATCCCTTAGTTTATTCACCATACCCATGCACCCCACAAGTTTAAAATCATCAATAAAGCATGAATAATTTCATATAAACCATGGAAAAAGAAATTACATCATTCATATTTCAAAATCTCTCAACCCACATTCAAAATCATCTATAAAATTGCATAGATACAATTATAAATACATGTTTTTGATAAAATAATAATTGGGGGAGAGTAACATGCCTTAGACACACAAAGATTTGTGAGCAATTGATAATTTGGAACCCGAATAATGAACGTAAGTTGAAACCCTTATACTTTCTTGGGGTATCGAGTTTGTAAGTGAAATAATTGATGACGTGGCATGAAAACTGATAGGAATATGTCTATGTAATGTTTAAAGTTTATTTATAAGTGAAAGTACCTCATTACCCTTTATTCCAATTAAAATTGAACTGAACAATAGAAATTTACATAGTTCTGTGGCATGGGCCTTATTGAGGAGACTAACCTCATTGCCATGGACCTTAACGTGAAGCCTAACCTCTATTTCATACAGGCTATCACAGAAAGCCAGACTCTATGGCACATCAATATCGTGGAGGCTTACTGCCTCCGTGATCGAAAACCATTTGAACCCTATCCGAAAGTTGCATAACTCTTTCGAGACACCCCATTAATATACCTAAGTATTATTTAAGTCAAAAATCAATATTTCAAATACGGAGAGGCCAAAAAATAAAATTGCTCAAATTTTGAGGGTGTTACATTATCCCCCCTTAGGGTCTTCAAACCCGAATGACAAGCTAGGACACTTTTCATACGAGAATCACAATAATACACCAGAATCAAATAATAAACTCGGATAATAACAAGGGAATACAAAATTCATACCTTAAGCTCCTCCGTCGAACACATGGAATAAGAATAGGTACTTTGCCCTCATATCTTCCTCTGCTTCCCAAGTGGCTTCTTCTACCTTATGATTCCTCCAAAGGACCTTTACTGAAGCTACCTCTTTAGTCCGTAACTTTCAAACTTGCCTATCTAAGATCTTCACCAGGACCTCTTCGTACGACCGAGAATCTGAGGTGCCAACACTCTCAATAGGTACCACTAAGGAAGGATAACCTACATATTTCTTCAACATGGACACATGAAACACGTGGTGTATGGAACCTAAACTTGCAGGTAATTCTAAATCATAGGCAACATTTCCTACTCTCTTTAAAATCATATAGGGGCCAACATTTTAGGGACTGATCTTACCCTTCATACCAAATCGCATCACTCCCTTCATAGTAGACACCTTTAAGAACACCCAATCAACTACATCAAACTTGAACTCTCTTCACCACATGTCCGCATAGGACTTTATGTGACTCTAAGCGGTCTTAAGCCTATCCCAAATTACTTTAACCTTCTCCAAAGCTTGATGAACAAAATTTGGTCTGAACAATCTTATTTCACTAACTTCGAACCACCCAATAGGGTATCTAAACCTTCTATCATACAACACCTCAAATGGGGCCATACCAATACAAGAGTGATAGCTTTTATTGTATAAAAATTCTACCAGAGGAAAATAATCAATCCAGCTACCACCAAAGTTAATTTCACAAGCTCGAAGCATATCCTCTAACATCTAAATGGGCCTTTCTTTTTGCTTATCCATCTGCAGGTGGAAAGTGGTACTAAGGCTCACCTTAATCCCCAAACCTCTATAAAACAAGAACAAAACTGTGATAATAACTGAGTACCATGATTAGAAATAATAGAAACTAGAGAATCATGGAATTCATGATCTCTTGAAAAAACAACCTTGCATAGTCTTCGATAGAATAATTAGTCCTCACTGATAAGAAGTGAGCAAACTTGTCATCCTATAAACAATAACCCAAATTGAATCGAACTAGTTCTGAGTCCTTGGAAGACCGATAATAAATTCCATATTTACCACTTTCTATTTCCACACAGGCATCTCGATTTCTTGAGACAACCAACCAGGCTTCAAGTTCTCTACCTTTACTATTGACATACCATGCACTTATCTATAAAATTAGTCATATCTCACTTTAAGTTATTCCACTGATAGATCTCCTTAAGGTCATGATACATTTTCATCGAACCAAGATGAACCAAATAACATGACTCATGAGCTTCAACCAAAATTCTATCTCAGACCCCACCCATATCGAGAATAAACAACCTTTCTTGGTACCTCAAGATGCCATCACCCCTAATCTCGAAATCCATCACCTTTTATTTAACCACATCATCGTTGATTCACATCAACATAAGGTCCATCACCTACTTCTCCTTTACCTCAACACCAAGAGATAAATTTTCCACCTCATGCAAAAATAAACCACCATCCTAAGAATCTAAGATATGAACCCCAAGATTTTCCAAACGGTGAATATCCTTAACCAAGTCCCGCTTCTCCTCATCCACATAGGATAGAATCCCCATAGATATTCTTCTAAGAGCATCTATAACCATGTTATCCTAACCTGGGTGATTGTAGAGACTCATGTAATAGTTCTTGAGAAACTCAAGTCATCTCCTTTGCCTAAGATTCAAATCCTTTTGGGTGAACACATATTGCAGGATCTTATGATCTGAATAGATATCGACATGGACCCCATATAGATAGTGAAGCCAGATCTTAAATGCAAATACTACAAGTAGCAATTCCAAATTATTAGTCTGATAATTCTTCTGATGAATGAGAAAAGAGTAAACAACCCTTTTTAAAAAATAAAGAAAAAAGATGATACCAGTCGTAATGACTAAGGTAACAACTCATTAGGTCAGGTAACAAGTCGTGTCCTAGACTTATTGTCAGAGGTTCTACACCTTGGTGCAACAACGACATCCCTCTGCACGACTCGTTGGGTCTGATAATGGGTCATTAGAAGGAGCCGTTGTTAGGGACTTGATTTCTAAATTTCCTTCTATTGTGATAATGGATTGACCTAATGACTCATTAGGAATGATAACGAGTCCTATGATGGGCTCATCACCATTGAGATGAAGCGTGGGATCCCTCATTGTTGTGGCAACGACTTCACACAATGACTCATTATGTTTGAAAATGAGTCATTGACAGAGTTGTTGTCAGTTTCAGTTGACAGTCCCTTAACCAAATATTTTAGAAATTCTAGAGCTCAAAAAATACAGGGTATTATATGTCTTTTTTTTTTTCAAATTGTATGTTTCCAAGCTTACCGACTGAATAAAATCTACTTGCTTGGTCACTAACATAATTAGGTGTTTAAAAGGATTCTAGACTTCATATATCCTTGACATTAAATGAGTTATTGCCCTAGATAGTTTCCAAGGTTCCAATCAATTATATAGGTTTCCACGACTAAACTTGCTTATTCTCCCTTTTAACCGAGGACTACTTCTACAAATTACTTGTTGTAATATTATTTACATAAGAGTGTTAACATATATCAAGTCATTCTAAATAGCCATAATTCATTTTATATCCTGAGTTTAGTTATAAAACATTTAAGACATAGTAACATACATTATTTATATTAATGATCAAGGGAACTTAGTCATTTTATTTATATTTGGTAAGTTGCCATAGTTTTATCATATTTGTCCCTATATATAGTTTGCAACTCCTCAATCTTGCAATTAGAGCCACAAAGATACTATTTTATTAGGAATCATGAGGAACTTCTCAAGCATAGTTGTCTTTCTCTTTTCCCTTTTCATTGTTCTGAGTAAGTTCCGTTTTAATTTAGATAATCTTTTCAATTAAATAAAAACATATGGTGACCTTATGTACAACAATTAGTTCATCATTTTTAGAACAATAATAATGTAAAATATTTATCATAGTATGTCTTGGAAAGTTTGCAGTATTTTACTAATTAAAGCAGAATGATGATTAGTTTTCAAATTTATAGGTTGTTATTCTATTCTTTTGTATATGAGGGGAAGGTCTAACGAAATTTTTGTTATGATAGATCATCCTACTATTGTTTTGACTATAAGTAAAAATAAATGATTATTATTGAAAAAATGAATAACCTTGATTTGATGTAATCTAATGAAGTGGTCACATGAATATGTAAAATCTACCTATTAACATTGTGGTCATTGATCACTAATTTTATTTCTCATAGTGAATTAATTGTTTCTCCTTTATTTCTTTCTTTGTCCAAACAAATTAAGGCACTAAGCAGACAGGAATGCAGGTTGAAGGAAAAGAATGTCGAGTTCCGCTTCCAGGAGCTGTCAAAGCTTGTAACCCAACAAAATGCAACACACAATGCTTTGATAAGTACCAAAATAAGCCTAATCCTCCTAGTATTACAGGAACACTTCTTGGAGGAAATTGTTTAGATGATAGTTGTTCTTGCACCTTTTGGTGTTAAATGTACAATACCTTATATCTGTTCAAAAAATTTCGTACTAGATATTTTTAATGGAATAAACCAATAATATCTATTGTTACAATCAAATTATCAAGGTTGTATTAATTTTTTATTAACTAATTAACAATATATGAATCTTTGAATCCAAAACAAAATACTTTTGATTTGTCATAGAATCTTCAAATGTTTCAGGAAAATTTAAACAGACTTTGGAAAAATTACTAAGTAAAAGATTAGGCTAGAAATTTTAATTGTCTTGGATACTGACAATTTTTACCCTTCACTGCACAAATTAATTATACATAATGCTATAGATCTCATTATATAATATTATATTAAAATCAACAAAAAAAAGTATAAAATGATAAGTACCAAGATAAGCCTAATTCGCCTAGTATTAAAGAAGCACTTCATGGAGGAAATTATTTCGAGGACACTTTTCTTGAACCTTTTCGTGTTAAGTATACTACTTCTGAACTTCATGAAAAAATTCTCTTTCAATATATTTTTTGATGGAATAAGTGATAATTCTTCCATTTAATATTTGGGTTTTCATTATTTTGAAGTAGAAAATTAACTTTGTTTGGATCTTTTGAAACCAAAACTAATGCTTCTAAATTCGTCATAAGATATTAAAAATACTTTAAAAAATTCTTATGGTTTGTCTAAACATTACTAAATAAAATATTAAGCTATTAAATGCTTAAATATATTTTGATATTGAAATCATTTATTGTTGATAATGGTCAATTACACCCGTAAAAAGTGCATACCATCGTTGTCAATATTTTTAACCTAACTTATAGGTTGGGTCAAACCACAGAGAATGGCAAAGTTTTCTTTAAAGGAAAAGTGGCTTAGTTAATGCTTTCTCATATTGATTTAAAATATGACTTTTGTAAATAATTTTGAAGAATTATGATTGTAGTTATCATAAGAATTGAATTGCAATAAATAAGACACAAAAGTGGTAATATATGATAAAAGTAACTTGAGTATGTATTGTCATTAGAGTAGAATCATATGTGGGTGAATTAACATTTTTTCTTTATTTAATCAAACAATGGATAGACTATATATTGGGTATTAATGTTAATCTCTCAATTAAGAACTAAATTTCAAAAGTGGGTTCTCTCAAAACTCTATGTATATGATCATGACCTATCCAGAACCTCAATTTGTTTGCATTATTTCTAAGATTGGCCAGAAAAAGATATCAATCTAGTCATTGTTAATTATTATCCCTCACTCTTACCCCCTTTCTCAAGAAAGATAAAGGGTCTAGGCTTAACTAGAGTTTGCAACCACCAATTGTAAATTGAAACACGGGATAATCGTCAAACCCATAGTAAATAATAAATTAGAAAAGAAAATAATTACCACCGATGTATTTATTAATACTCAATCATCACACACCTTACTTCCCACCCCCACCCCACCCTCCAAATTTAGGAAAATTGGCCAAGCTATCTCATCAGTCTCACCTAAATCTTTCATTATATTAAATTACCCACAAGAAATCCTTCAACCCAATGTATGAAAGCTAAATAAAACCTAATTACAAAATTTAGGATTGATTACATATTTTTAGATCACAAAATTATGTAAAAGATAAGGTTTGAAGTCACTAAGTATTGAGAGTTATGTTATTTCTATTTTTAGCTTCTTTTCTCTATCTTTATGCTTTCTTTAGGCTTTATTGGTCATCTTTTGTCTTCAATCCCGAAAAACAAACAGACTAATATTAAAACTAGTTCAAAATGGCATTGAAAACTTAATTTTTTACTACTTCTCGGCTAAAAGATTCTCATAATAAATACTTATCAATGCCCCTTTAACTTAAACCTTGGCATGTTCTCATACAAATCAATGCACAAGTAACAAAACAACAATGTCTACTAATAGTAATCCTAGAGAGCTCAAGCACATGCCTCTTTTTGAAAGTTATCTAGCCCTTTTGACTATGAAAAACATTGGCATGATTATTCATAATCAAATTATCAATTCATGATCTACAGGCCTCAAGTATTAACTAGCATCTACCAAACCCACGCTCATGCTCATATACATCAACCAAGGAAAATAAGCATTCTCGATGAATGAAATCAAGTAACTTTACAACAAGAATATCCATTTTCACATGATGTAAAAATTTGAAATCAGGATATCATTACGAATCACTCTCGCTCCTTAAAAAGATCATGCACATGAATGCCACTCTATAGGCTAGACCTTATGTTCCATTCGACTATAATCTAAAGTGCAAAGTTGGAGATCACTAAGATCTTATTATAGCTTGTAATTTAGGAAATGGGTAAGGTAGGATCTCATATGATTGAAGTAATTCTACCTCCTCAATGCACTACACGATACATCAACTTAATTCTTCCTACAAATTCAAATCATTTTATATGATAAGGACCAATAATTTTGTTGTACTTACCAACTTCCTTCTCCAATTCTTTTCAAATCATAACAACTCAATTATTTAGATAATAAAATCTACAATTTCAACTATTTTTTCACTCATCTCCATTCTTTCTTATATGAATTCACTAGGGTACTAGGATGAACTAGCAAAGGAAATAAATGGTCCATAGATCTATGAATTTCAAATCACAAATCTTACCCGACAATTTGTCCCCCATCTTAGTTTTTTAGCCTTTATTGGTATAAGGCTTCACCTATATTATGAATAGGTTATGATTTGTAACATGGTTGTCGAATAATAGGGTGCAAGCAACATATTAGAGTAAAGCTTGGTCACTCAACTCACAATAGGGAAGATTAAATGGTTAATTTAGCTAACTTTTGATAGATGACTTAAAGTCATTTCTCCAGTGGCATAACACTCAATACCTAGTGATAGACTGACCAGGAAAACTGTAGATGGATTCATGGCATAAGATCAATTTGAAGTCTCTCTACTCATGGTACTCAACTACACACTAGAAGCAACACTTTAAATTCCACAATTTACATAACACATTTATTTCACATATTGATGGATGTATTCAAGTAGTGAAAATGAGATGCAAATCATAAAAATGAGTTCCTAACCAGTTCAAATCAACAAACAAAAATTTAAAAGATGGGTGCATTTTTTGGTAAATTGTAGTTCCATTTCACCAAAAAGTATAGGTCTTTACAAAGCATGGTGATTGCTGACCAATCACTCTCTCAATCTTATCTAATAACATATACATACACATCTTATTGCATTTGAGCCTATTACTAATCAATAAAAACATTAAGTATATGAATTAATAGCCTTTAAGCTCTTTTTCCATCTCGCAACATGGACTCCTCTTGTGTGTATTTGAATTGCAACATCTCGACAAATTCTATCACTAGAGTAGCTCTTCTGCTGGAACCTAAGATTGTTCTTGATCTCCATATGGAATACACCACCATGCTGAAACTTATTGCTGCTATTTTCCTGAGGTCTGGAGGCTGCTTCATGCGATTTATTAGCCAATCAATCTCTGTCTCCCAACTTTCCACACTTCTATTCTATCCCAGCCACTTGAGGATTCTGCTCCATATCCCTTTAGTGATGATACAAGAAAAGAATAGGTGGTCAAACACCTCATCAGATAGTCCACAGAAGACACAGGTGTGGGGCACCTGTATTTCTATCTTTATTAGTTTGTCAACTATTGCCAATCTCTTTTGTAAGGCTAGCCACAAGTTAATCTTATGACTAGGTTGCATAGTAGGTTGCAGGATCAACTTCTTCCAAGGTGCTCTTGGATTTTGAGGTATCTGCAGTAAGTAGAGTTTTTTTATGCTAAAATTCTCACCCTTCTATAGTAGTTTCAATCTACTAAGCAAATCTCTCTGCACTACTTGTAGCTCAATTACTATTTCCCTAACATTCAGTATCTTCCGGAATACCCAAGACACATTCTTGGGTAAGATCATATGCTCCAAAGCTTGTTGTTTTATTTAGAAGTTGTGTAACCATTTTATCCATAATCAGTCCTTCTTTTGTTCTAGTGCCCACAGATGCTTTGTAATTGCAGCTTTATTCCACAGTATCATGTTCACCACATTGAGGCCCCCAACTGTCTAGGGAAGGTTTACCTTTTCCCAAGCTACCAAAGCCTTTTTTGACACCTCATTTTGCCCTGTCCATAGGTAAGATCTGGATATTGCCTCAATACACTTTAAAACCTTTTAAGGTATAAGGAACACCTGAGCCCAGTAAGTTTGCATTCCAAATATCATAGATTTTATCAGTTGTAGCCTTCCTGCATAGCTTAAGAACTTATCATACCAACAAGTTATCCTTGGTGTGATCTTTTCAAGTAATGACCAACATAGTGCTATGGAGAGTTTTCTTGCAGCAATAGGGACTCCCTGGTACTTAAAAGAAAACACACCTTTACTGTGGCCTGTTTCTTCTAGTATTTCTCTTTTTAGATGCTCAGTAATTTAATCCATGAACAACGAGCTTTTGTCAACATTCACCTTCAATCCTATTTCTTGAGAAAATTTCATGAAGGCCAGATTCAACAATCTAATAGAGCTTAGATCAGCCTTGCAGAATAGCAACAAATTATCAGCAAAACACACATGAATTGCCCCTACTTTCTTACATCTAGGATGAAATT
Organism: Capsicum pubescens; assembly: GCA_030864215.1. NCBI lineage: Eukaryota > Viridiplantae > Streptophyta > Magnoliopsida > Solanales > Solanaceae > Capsicum > Capsicum pubescens. The sequence continues at coordinate 203,917,199 of CM061541.1, forward strand.
GGAACTTCTTATTCTTTGAAAACTATTTTAGCACTCTACATAGGTATTCCATTGCAATTACAAACAGGTATGGATACATTGGATCTCCCTGGTGATAACGCTCAATCTACAACTCTCGTAGGAGTGTAAAGCAGTCGTTAGAAAATATAGAACCCAACAGGGTTGGGTGTCGATCCCACAGGGAATAGCTTGGCCAATAAGTAAGCAAAATTACTAAACTTTTGGTGCAAGTCTCGTAAAAAGAGGGGATTGTAATGTGTCACCAAAACAATTAAATAAAAGCTGAAAATAGCAAAGTAAAAGAGAAATATTGTTACGTAAGTTGTAAACAATGAGAATTGAGGCGTTGGGGTTATGTCCACCTTCTGAGGTATACGTCTCTATTGGCTATGAGTGTGTAGAATTCTGACATGCAACTGCTTATAGAGAATCGTATTCGATGGTAAATCCAGGCGTCTTTCGACCTATTCGAGGATTATTTCACTTTAACTCTTTCGAGCTTAAAGCGTGTCTAACGGTACGAATTCTCCAAGAGGTTAGTCCAGTTACGACACTAGCTTTTTAGTAGGGAATTTTAGGGGGTGACCCTACTACCTTGACATTATCTCTTTTCCAGACAGATAACCTTTCTTTCGAACAAGTTAAATGTTATACTGGCGTATTCTTGTGTTTGCAACCACAAAGAATGTAGACTAAGATGAAGAGAAAAATGATATAAGCAGTATACGTGTCGCGAACTCACAAACTCACAGCAATAGATAGTATCTCATACGGCTTCCATAACCCCAACCGAGAAGTTTAGTTACCCATGAATGCAAAGGAGATCACGATTGACATTGTTGTTATACCACAAGATTGAGTAATTTCGTGTAGCTTAGGTGGTAGGCGTGAGGCGTGAATTCCTAGGCAAAGTAACGATTCTCTTGTTGTGGAATTTAAGAATAGAAGAGTAGAAGAAGAAAAATAGAATTAATGGAAAGATTAGAAGAGTTGTAGAATTGTTTGTAGTGGAAGATGAGAGGGATGGAAGGAAGTATTGTGGTCTCCCTCCTTCTTCAAAATCTCTAGCATGATAGGGTATTTATAATACCCATATCCTAATCCTACTAGATAAATAAAATATCTAACCAAATCCTACTAGGCTAATGCAATACTTAACCCAATTGTACTAGGTTAATGTAACATTATCATAATCCAAATAAACTAATGAAATACATAACCCAATTGTACTAGGTTAATGTATCATTGTCCAAATCCAACTAAGTTACTGCAAATCCCCAAAGTCTTCAGAAATGCTATTTTAGCCCGGGACAGATTTTCCATGCAGCAGTTTTGGTCCTTAGGCGTGTAAACTCCCTTCCCTTCCTTCGTGAGCTTTTTTTTGCGTCAAGTAAGCCATAAAATGCTGAATTCTGCATCATTTATACCTGAAACTTGACTAATCATGTTCGTTAGCTCATTTACAGGAAAAAGGACTAAAAGTGCATGAAATATATACTTTGTTCTCAAAACTAGGCTAAAATATGGGCAAAATATATTGATATAGGCGTGTAAATTCGCCTATCATAAACACCCCACACTTGAAGCTTTGTTCGTCCTCGAACGAAATACCATGTCCTTCTAAACATCAACTTAGGGTTTCACAGCAACAACACAAAACATTTGTCAAGACAAGCACAACAATTATCAACAAAGAGTAGCTTTTTGATTATAGGTAGAAACAATTTAACCTCTAGCATAGACTCGTGATGGTGATCAACTCACATGCAAATGTTAAGGTACAAGGAATAATATATAACTACCCAAAACTCATCAACCATGTGTGTCTCACACTATAGTACCCATAATCACTCATAAGTATAGCATATTTTTCAAACATGGGTATCAAAATGTCCTTGCTCTCACTCTCACAAAGAATTCATATGTAGCAATTGATGACCATAGGCTTTCCCTTAATGTAATACTCTACTAAATGTCAGAATGCTAAGCTTAGGATCAAGTAGGTCTTTTGATGGTTGTAATGTAGGCTAAGGGACGGGTAGGACTATTTTGGCCAGGAATAGTGACTAAGTTCCTAAGCGCTTTAATACATCACTTTGTATCATTGACACTTTGTTTTTTCTTTCAACCTTTCTTTCTTTTATTCTACCACCCTTGTTCTCCTCTTTTGTTTATCAATTTTAGGCACAACTCATTTTTCAGCTTTCTTTTCCTTTTTCTTTTCACAACATACCTCTTATGATAGCACTTTCTTTTTCATAACACATTCAAGCACCATTACAATTTATAGCATCATACTCACCCAATTTCCTTTTATGTTGTCACGTGACTTTTTCACTTTAAAGCACTTAGGAGTTTGGATCAAATTACGGTCTTGAAAAAAATGGATTAGGCTTACATACAAGGTTGTCAAAGAAAATAGGCTAAAGGCTCAAAAGGGTTTAACTAGGATGATGTCCATGGGTAGGTAAAACTGAAGGTAAACAAATATAGGTTGCCAAAGAAATGCCTAAATCATATCCTAAACTTACACTCCTTATTTTCACTTTGCATACATACCAGGCAAGTTCTAGCATCAGCCACACACATAGAATATACGATTATCTCACACACACAAGGCACATGGTCGACTTGCTTGGAAGTAATATAGACTCTCGACCCAACAAGTGAAGGAATTGAACCACACAATATCACATAATGAGTCACAACTAGAGCCTAAACGTCTAATTAGTCACAATTGTAGCACATACTCTTGTTATAATCTCATGCTGCCTATCAAAATAATTTCATGCGAAGCTAGAAAAAACAACAAAAACAAAAAAACTAAAACACGAAAATAACAACAAAAAAACAACAAAATAAACAAACATAGATGCGATAGAGAAGTATAGCATACGATACCGCCACCCCACACTTAAACGGGACACTACCCTCAGTGGAAAATAAATACGAGGAACCTGGTTAGTCGGACTCCTCCTCAATGTCGGGGGTCATACCCCCTTCATTGGAATCATCATAAGAGTCGTCGTCAGAGTTCTCCTCCTCGTCAGAGTCTGGCAAGCGTCGATCGTCATCAGTCGGCACATCATCATTTAGAGGTTCCTCAAAGTATACGCCCACTCCACACATCTCCCGTGCATGCATGTTCATGGGATAGTTGTGGTCCAGCTGTTGGAGCTCTGCAGCAGTTGGAACACGTCCACCACTCATCATAGTAAATCGTGTCATGCCATAAAGATGACGGAAGAAACTCTCATCATGAGCATGTCTTTCCGCAGTAGTAAGGTTGACACCATGAGTTGTTTCAGCATCTTTGACCTTAGTACGGTCAACCTTCTTTGGGTTATGTGGGAGTTTGTGGTCAGCTGGTTCCTCTTCGATATCCTCCTTCCGCAAGATTGCTGTCAACAGATTTCCAAACGTGAAGTGGGACCTTTTGTGGAGTCTGGCCTTCCTCATGGTAGAGCGAATGATTTCCCCAAAGTTGATAGGGACATTCGTCATCAAAGCATAGACCAAACACACTCTATCTCTTGATATCTTGGTGTATTGAGTCCCAGGAATAAGGCATGAGTTGACAATACGCATCCAGATTCTTGCTTCCCTATTCAGTGAAGCATAGGGGAAGGTGTTGTGTCGTCCTGTGTCTTTATGTCTGCCCCACCTTGCCATCGATCTACTTCCACAAAGTGTGTGTCTAATTTCTCTATAAGGAGGCCTGTTGTACAGCTCTTTGAATGGTTCTGGGTCGACCGAAGGTAAGCCAAGAAAAAAGTTGATCCAGTCCGCGTTGAGCTGTAACACTTGGCCCCGAATTTTGACTTCGTTGCCTGTTGTTTTCGGCGACTAGTTGGCGTAAAACTCTCTTGTCAAATCAAGATTACATTCTCCCATATCGCGGAAGATGAAATCCAACTTCAATGCCATGATTTTCGCCAACATACGCGGCTCCTTCTTCGCTAAGGTGTCCTTGTTGATCAGGTCGACGTGAACATATCTTCTTTCTTTATTGTTCCTGTACCATTCTTTGGCTTCCTCCTTAAGAACCCATTTTATTCCAAACATTCTGCGGGGTAGTTGTGTTGAGGATGATTCTCCTTGGTCCTTTCTACCTCTCTTCTTGCCCTTTTGGGAAGTGGTAGCCTTCTCCTTGCCTTGCCTCGCTTTATCTGTCATTGTACCTGAGACTAGAAATAGTGTTAATGGAAGAACAATCTCAGTCTATACAATCTATAAACAAGCAGTAGGGGTACCACCCCACACTTAGTTTTGTTGACACAAATCAGTGAAGTGAAAGTGGTCGATTACTCAGATTTCGTCGACATCCATTTTAGGATTATATTTAGACAAGAAAATCAGTAATGTATTACTACTTGCAGCCATTGCACTACTTTCATGTTAGATATAACAACACTACTACATAGGGGTTGTAACATGGTATGGATTTTTTCAACAATCGCAACCTCCTAAGTCGGTAGGCAACTATAAGGCTTATCCCGATGAACGGGATAGTCTAGCATGTAAGTATCCAAGTAACAAGATCATAACATGATAGTCAATGTTCGTCACCATAGTAATTCCGCAAATCGTATAACAATGCTATTAAAACTAAATTCAAGTCGGAAATAAGTCAAGATTTTCCTACGTATATGTTTACTCACATGATTTTGTATCAACGATCAAAACACATGAACATCACCAATCAATCTTATATGATGTAGAAATTTATAATAGACATAGCAACGTAGTACTTACGAGAAATAAATGAAGAATAAGAGAGTACTTACTTGCTTGAAGCTTTTGAAGATGGTTTTGTGAATTGGAAGAGCAAAAAGAAAAATTTTGGGATGGTTTGGAGAGGGAATGCGGCGCCTTTAGGTTAATTTCTAGTGTGGTTATGTTTCAAGACTAAGTCCCCTTTATATAGGAAGAGAGTGGGTCGGGTTTTGATCCATTTACAATCGGTTTTGGAGACAAAAATGCTACATATACGGCGCATAATGCTCGGCATAGTCGTGGTATATGCGGAGCATAGTCTATGGCATTTAGGGACATATGCGCCGCATAGTCTATGGCATATGAGATCCTGAGACCTAATGCTATAGCATAGGCGGCGCATAGTCAAAAGTACACTTAGGACTGGGTGGCGCATAGTGTATAGCACACTAGATTCCGAGACCTTAGGCTATAGGATAGGTTGTGCATCGTTCGTGGCCTAGTTTTACCTAGGCCTAGCCTTCCTCGATGCCTAGTTTGGCATGAGCAATGCTCAATCCATAGCCTTATGCATCACTATTCCTAACTTACCAACTTTACCATACAATGCGTCCAAATCGTCAATTGAAATCAATCTCCTCGTTGAATACCTCTTGCACCTATTTTTGCTTAAAACCAAATGAAAACGATTAGTACGATGGGTTTCCTCCCACCAAGCGCCTTAGTTTTGGTCGTGGCACGACTCTTATTTTTGGATTTTCATTATCAAAAGTAAAACAAGTAAAAAAAAACGATAAAACGATAAAATGATGGGTTGCCTCCCATCTAGCACCTTTTTTATTGTCGTGGCTCGACATAGTTACCTCGAGTACTTAGACTTCGTCAAGATAAGTGATGGCCATAGAATTCATCGAGTCAAGAGGACCGATATAAGGCTTAACACGTTGGCCATTCACCTTGAAGACAACACCATTATTGTTTTCCAATTCGACTACTCCAGACGAGTAGACTTGGATAACTTTGTATGGACCAGAACACTTAGACTTTAACTTACCTGGGAAGAGCTTCAATCTGGAGTTGAAGAGAAGTACCATATCATCCTTTTGAAAGTTTCGACGAACAATCCGCTGATCATGATACTTTTTCATCCGCTCCTTGTATAGGTCTGATCTTTCATAAGCATGTAGACGGAATTCATCCATCTCATTCAGTTTCTCCATCCTCAGCTTCATTGCATCATCCCAATTCAAATTCAATCGCTTCAGCGCCCACAATGCCTTGTGTTCGAGCTCGATGGGTAGATGACAAGCCTTCCCATAGACTAGTTGATAAGGAGACATGCCAATGGGTGTCTTGAATGCAGTCCTATACGCCTATAGTGCCTCATCTAGATTTCAAGACCAATCCTTCCTATTCGCATTAACCGTCTTTGCAAGGATTTTCTTGATCTCGCGATTGGAAACTTCTACTTGTCCACTAGTTTGGGGATGATAAGGCGTAGCTACCTTATGTTTCTTGACACCATACTTGGCCAAAACTGATTTGAATAGCTTGTTGCAGAAGTGAGATCCTCTATCACTTATGATAGTACGTGGTACTCCAAAGCGAGAGAAAATATTCTTCTTTAAGAACGCTACAACACGCTTTCCTTCGTTGTCGACCAATGCTACAGCTTCTACCCATTTCGAAACATAATCCACAGCAACCAAGATGTACTTCATTCCAAACGAATTCACGAATGGACCCATGAAATCAATACCCCACATATCAAAGAGTTCTACCTCAAGAATTTTGGTCATGGGCATTTCATGGTGTTTTGAAATCGCACCTTGACGCTGGCATTGGTCACACCTTCTAACATAGTCGTAGGCATCTCTGAATATCGAAGGCCAATAATAACAACTTTGCAATACTTTTCTGGCCGTCCGATTGCCTTCGTGATGTCCTCCAACTTGCGAAGTGTGGCATGCTTCCAAGATAGTAGGCACCTCTTCATGGGATATACATCGTCGAATGATACCATCCGCACATCGTCAAAACAAATAAGGCTCATCCCAATAGTAGTGTTGTATGTCATGCATAAACTTCTTCCTTTGGTGGTAAGATAAATTGGTAGGTATCACATTACTCACCACGAAATTTGCAAAGTCGGCATACCATGGTAATTTCTCCATTGTTGTCGCTAATATCTTTTCGTCCGGGAATGCATCATCAATCTGAATTTCAGGTTGCGCCACATGCTCATTCTCAAGTTGAGATAGGTGATCAACTACTTGGTTCTCGCAACCTCGTCTATGTTTGACTTCGAAATCAAACTCTTGCAGCAGCAATACCCATCTAATCAACCTTGGTTTTGCATCCTTCTTTGTCATTAGATACCTAAGAGTTGCATGGTCTGTATGAACGATCACCTTAGTACCCAATAGATAGGCACGAAACTTCTCAAATGCATACACAACCGCTAGGAGCTCTTGTTCAGTAACAGTGTAGTTCCTTTGGGCTTCATTTAGGACCTTACTCGCATAGTATATAGGATGAAATAATTTCTCGTTTCTCTGACCAAGAACAGCACCAATGGCTACACCACTAGCATCACACATGACTTCAAACGGGAGAGTCCAATCTGGTGCTACCATAATAGGGGCTTCAATGAGTTTTCCTTTAAGGCATTCGAATGCCTTTAAGCAATCGTCATTGAAATCAAACTTCACATCTTTCTCCAATAGTTTGCATAATGGACTCGTAATTTTGGAGAAGTCTTTGATGAACCTACGATAGAAACCAGCATGGCCAAGAAAACTACGAACTCCCTTCACCGAAATTGGAGGCGGCAGCTTCTCAATAACCTCAATTTTTCCTCGGTCAACCTCTATTCCTCTTTCAGATATCTTATGCCCAAGAACGATTCCTTCTTTTACCATGAAGTGGCACTTCTCCCAATTCAGCACAAGGTTGAACTCTACACATCTTTGTAATGCCATGCTCAAGTTTGCCAGGCATGCTTCAAAAGACGTACCAACAACTGAAAAGTCGTCCATAAATACCTCCAAAGTGTCTTCAACCATATCAGAGAAAATAGACATCATACAACGTTGAAAGGTGGCTGGTGCGTTACATAACCCGAATGGCATACGTTTGAAGGCAAATGTACCATATGGGCATGTAAACGTTGTCTTCTCTTGGTCTTCGGGTGCAATACAAATCTGATTATAGCCTGAATAGCCATCCAAGAAGCAAAACCATCCTTTCCCCGCTAATCGATCAAGCATTTGGTCTATAAATGGCATTGGGAAGTGATCCTTGAGTGTCCAAGAATTCAGCTTGCGGTAGTCCATGCATACTCTCCATCCAGTGACGGGCCTAAGTGGAATAAGTTCATTCTTTGCATTCGCGACCACCGTCATACCTCTTTTCTTGGGAACACATTGTACAAGGCTTACCCATGTACTATCAGAAATAGGATACACAACTCCTGCGTCTAACCACTTGATGATCTCTTTCTTCACCACTTCTTGCATAGGTGGGTTTAGACGCCTTTGATGCTCAATGGTGGGTGTGCAATTTTCTTGAAGCTGAATTTTATGTGTACAAATCCCAGGTGGAATACCAATAATATCCGCAATGGTCCATCCAATAGCTCTAATATACTTGCGTAGAATAGCAATAAGAGCTGCAACTTGTCGCTCACCCAAATCGGCTGCCACAATGACTGGAAGAGTGTTTCCGCTTCCTAAGAATGTGTACTTCAAATGACTTGGCAGCTCCTTTAATTCTAACGTGGGTGGCTCTTCAATAGATGGCTTAGCTGGTGGTGTAGGCCGATTCTTGAGATCAAGATCCATCTTCTTGGGAGTATAGCGATATGTTCCTAATCCCGATAGAGCACAAATGGCTTCTTCAGAATTTTCAGCATCTTCACTCTCTCCATTCATGAGCACAACCTCCAAGGGATCATCAATAATTTGCTCTTCTTCAAGTAGTTCTTTCTCATCATCAAAGAAAACACCAGCCACCGAAAATACACTAAGATCTTTGGGTTGCTTCATTGTTTTGCAAACATCAAAACGAACCACTTCGTAATTTATTCGGAATGAAAGTTCATTAGCTCTCAAATCAATGAGCACACTTCCTGTAGCAAGGAAAGGGCGCCCCAAGATTATGGGAACCTCAAAATCTACTTCACAATCCAAGATGACAAAGTCTGCTGGAAAGATAAATGAAGAAACTTTTACCAAGACATCGCATAGAATACCAACAGGTCGTTTTACCGACCTATCTGCCATGACGAGCCTCATATTGGTTGGAGTAGGATCTCCTAACCCCAACTTCTTGTAGATCGATAATGGCATCAAATTGATGTTGGCTCCTAATTCACATAATGCTTTGGCAAAGTTCAAAGATCCGACGGTGCAAGGAATAGTGAAAGCTCTGGGGTCGGCCTTCTTCTGAACTATCGATCGGGTAGCAATTGCACTACAATGATGCACATCGTCTTTCAGCTCATAACTTGCTGCCCTCTTCTTTGTCAAAAGATCCTTCATAAACTTCGCATACCCAGGCATTTGTTCAAGTGCCTCCACCAATGGAACATTAATGGTTAGTTGCTTTAACATAGTCATGAATTTGCTGAACTTAGTGTCATCCGCCACCTTCTTCAGTCTTTGGGGAAAAGGTGGTGGTGGGCATGGAAGTGTTCTCTCCACGGTTTTCTTCTCCTCTTGCTTCCGTTTTTCCATTTTTTTAGGCTGCACGTCACTGGGCGTGACGTCCTTGACGTCAGGACTTGTTGTTGCGGCATCTTCTCCTTTTGTGTTATCATCCATGTCCGCAACTTCGTCAACCACTTGCCTGCCTTTTCCTGAAGGTTCCAGCACCTTACCATTTCTGGTAGTGATGGCCATGCATGACCCATCATTCCTTGGGTTTTGCACAGTATCGCTAGGTAAAGTGCCAGCCTTTCTTTGATTGAGTGCTGCTGAAAGTTGGCTCAATTGCTGCTCTATTTGCTTGATTGAAGTGGAATGAGAATAAACTAGTTGTTTCATGGAGGACAAATCATTAATTACCTCAGTAACTCCCGCGCTCGTTGCTTCCACTCCTTTCAATAATTTAGCCATCATGTCTTCCATACTTCCAGAATTAGATGTGGTGGTATCACGTCTACCAGGGGGAACGTACAAACCACTCTTTTCATTGTTTTTCTTCCAACTACCTTGGTCTTTTCTTCCAGATTTATCATAATAGTTCCGACCTTGGTTTCCTTAGGTATTCCCACGGAAATCCCCCTGATTGTTCAAGTAGTTGGCCTCCTCTTCCGAATCAGATTCGTCTCTTCCTTTTAGCGCCACAGCTTTCACTTTTTCGGTCTTCCCTGATAATAAATGCTTTGTCAGAAGATCCACTTGCGTTTTCATGTGCGCTAAATCTTGATCACGTTCTTCATGTCTTCTTCTTTGGTCTGCAGTCATACCTATAGATAAAGTGGGGTTTGCTACCTCGGAATCCCTGGTATGCCAGACTCTACTTTGTTTCGTCATGTGATCTAGCATATTGCTTGCTTTACCAAAGGTGAGATCCATAAAGGATCTTCCTGCTGCGTTATCCACCACTGGCTTAGTTATTGAATTCAAGGCTCTATACAATATCTCCATGAGGTGAACATTAGTCATGTGATGGTTTGGGCATCTCTCTAGCTTTGTCTTGAACCTCTCCCATGTTTCATAAAGAGCTTCAGTGGGAAGCTGACGAAAGTTGCTGATTTCATCTCTCAATTGTGCCCTTTTGGAAGGTGGAAAGAATCTTTCTAGGAAAGCGTCTCTCAATTGCCTCCAATTTGTAATTGAATCAGGAGTCAGCCCATTTAACCATAGTGTTGCCTCCCCAGACAGAGACAGTGGAAATAGACGTAATCGAATTGCATTCTGACCAACACCAGGATTGTCAAAAGACTTGCATGTAGAAATAAAGTTGATGAGATGCATATTCGGATCATCGCCTGCTAGTCCACCAAACAATCCCTTGAGTTGCAATAACTGAATCATGGTGCTTGTGATGTTGAACTTGGCTCCGGGCGCAAATGGTGGTGGAATTATAGCTCTAGTGGCTCCGACACCATCATGATGATCATCATCATCGTCGAAAGCTAGCTGCATAGGTTGGCGATCATGTCTATACCGAGCTTGTCGACCTCTTCTGTTGGCAGGTGTTGTGATTTCAGCATCATGCCTTGGGTTTAGTAATTCGTCATCACCTAAATCCTCATCGTCAGGATTTGTTGCTCGTGCAGGGTTATTAATGTTCGGCTGTTGAACCTGGGCTGCGGCAAGGGCAGCCAATCTTGCTTGTTCCTGTTGAGCAGCCATCCTTGGGATTTCAGCTTGTGCTTCCATTCTACCAATGCGTTGTGGTTCAGGATTGATTGGTAATAACGGTTGACCAGAACTTCGAGTATGGGGCATGCACTAAAATAGAAACCTGCAGTAGACAAAAACAAAAACTAAACATAAAAGTACGAGAATCTTTGACCAAAGGGTCTAGTAATTATCACGAACTTGATTGACACTTGTATTCCTCGGCAGCGGCCCCAATTTTTGATAACGCTCAATCTACAGCTCTCGTAGGAGTGTAAAGCAGTCGTTAGCAAATATAGAACCCAACAGGGTTGGGTGTCGATCCCACAGGGAATAGCTTGGCCAACAAGTAAGCAAAATTACTAAACTTTTGGTGCAAGTCTCGTAAAAAGGGGGGATTGTAATGTGTCACCAAAAAAATTAAATAAAAGCTGAAAATAGCAAAGTAAAAGAGAAATATTGTTACGTAAGTTGTAAACAATGAGAATTGAGGCGTTGGGGTTATGTCCACCTTCTGAGGTATACGTCTCTATTGGCTATGAGTGTGTAGAATTCTGACATGCAACTGCTTATAGAGAATTGTATTCGATGGTAAATCCAGGCGTCTTTCGACCTATTCGAGGATTATTTCACTTTAACTCTTTCGAGCTTAAAGCGTGTCTAACGGTACGAATTCTCCAAGAGGTTAGTCCAGTTACGGCACTAGCTTTTTAGTAGGGAATTTTAGGGGGTGACCCTACTACCTTGACATTATCTCTTTTCTAGACAGATAACCTTTCTTTCGAACAAGTTAAATGTTATACTGGCGTATTCTTGCGTTTGCAACCACAAAGAATGTAGACTAATATGAAGAGAATAATGATATAAGCAGTATATGTGTCGCGAACTCACAAACTCACAACAATAGATAGTATCTCATACGGCTTCCATAACCCCAACAGAGAAGTTTAGTTACCCATAAATGCGAAGGAGATCACGATTGACATTATTGTTATACCACAAGATTGAGTAATTTCGTGTAGCTTAGGTGGTAGGCGTGAGGCGTGAATTCCTAGGCAAAGTAACGATTTTCTTGTAGTGGAATTTAAGAATAGAAGAGTAGAAGAAGAAAAATAGAATTAATGGAAAGATTAGAAGAGTTGTAGAATTGTTTGTAGTGGAAGATGAGAGGGATGAAAGGAAGTATTGTGGTCTCCCTCCTTCTTCAAAATCTCTAGCATGATAGGGTATTTATAATACCCATATCCTAATCCTACTAGATAAATAAAATATCTAACCAAATCCTACTAGGCTAATGTAATACTTAACCCAATTGTACTAGGTTAATGTAACATTATCATAATCCAAATAAACTAATGAAATACATAACCCAATTGTACTAGGTTAATGTATCATTGTCCAAATCCAACTAAGTTACTGCAAATCCCCAAAGTCTTCAGAAATGTTGTTTTAGCCCGGGACAGATTTTCCATGCAGCAGTTTTGGTCCTTAGGCGTGTAAACTCCCTTCCCTTCCTTCGTGATCTTTCTTTTGCGTCAAGTAAGCCATAAAATGCTGAATTCTGCATCATTTATACCTGAAACTTTACTAATCATGTTCGTTAGCTCATTTACAGGAAAAAGGACTAAAAGTGCATGAAATATATACTTTGTTCTCAAAACTAGGCTAAAATATGGGCAAAATATATTGATATAGGCGTGTAAATTTGCCTATCATCACCTGGCTAATACCCTTTTTTCCTTTAAATGGTTTAGTTAAGCCTCCATTTAAGGTTAAGGAATATGATACGGAGGTTATACAAGCAATGATCCACCCCACAAATTTGCAAGTAAATCCTAACTCTATTATCAACCTCTTTAGGAAGCCCCAATCCAAGGAATCGTAAGCCTTCCTAATATCTACTTTGAGTACAGATCTTGGAATAAACCTTTCCTATTTTAACCATTAAATAATTCATGTGAAAACAATATATTATTATATATTGTTCTCCTTTCAATAAATGTTGATTGAGCTTCTCCTATCAGTTCACCAATTACCCTTTTCAGTCTACCAGTACACACTTTGGTGATGATCTTATAGATAGTGGTGCAATAAGCAATAGGCCTATAATCTTTCACATAAGTAGGGGTCTTAGTTTTAGGCACCAAAGTTATAGCTATGCAGTTTACACTGTTTCCTAATTCATTTGTGCTGAAGAAATAAAGAATAACATCTAACAAATCAGCTTTTACCTCATCCCAGCATGTGGTGAATAATTCAATTCCATTTACTCCTGAGGTTTTATCCTTTGGCATCCCTTTGATTGTTGTCTATACTTCCTTAGCTGTTACTGGTTGGATCAACAATATTTGTTACTCCCTAGTTAAACAATACACTTCTTTCACTATATCTGTATCAGGCCAAGGGTGCACATCCCCCTTCAACCCTATAAGTTTGGAAAAGAAGGTGATGAATTCTGCCTCAATATCCACTGGATAAGTCAGCTTTATACCTACATCAGTAAGAATTGAGTTAATAGCATTTGTACTAGACCTAATTTTCCACTGAGCATGGAAATATCTAGTGTTTGAGTCTCCACATTTGAACCATGTAGCTCTAGATTTCTGTTTATACACATATTCCTCAATGTTACTCCACTTTTCAACCTCAGCCATAGCCTCTTTCTCCTAGTCAATCAATGTTGAGTTTCTTGGATTTACAACAATTCCAGCTTAAGTTCTTTCCAATTTTGTCTACCATTTTCCAACTTTAGTTGATAAGAAGCATAGTTCATATTAAGTTCCTTTATATCTACCTTAATAGATCTCAGTTTTCCCCATAATACCTTCATAGGGTCCCCATGGATCACAGTAGCCCATGCCTCTCTTACTTTCTTTCTAAATTCTAGATGGCTCATCACTGCAGCATATAATTTAAAGGGTTTTGGGGGTAGAGCTTTTGGAGCTGTTCCATGGAAATTTTGCAAAATAGGGGAGTGGTCGGATACTCTTGGTAGAATATAGTTTTCATCTACATATCCATGTTCCTGCAGCCACCAATAATTCCTAAATTCCTAATCTATCTTGTTGTACACTCTATTTGCTCTCATCTATTTATTACACCATATGAAATGACACCCTGTGGCTTTTAGGGGAGTGAAAAGGTTTACTTCAACCATGTCCTTGAATCTTCTCTCCTCCTATTGAGTCACTGGAGATCCAATTCTATCCTCAAAACTTAATAAATTATTGAAGTTCCCTATTAGTAGCCATTCTCTGTTGATCTGTGCTCCTATACTAGTGAGTTTCCTCCATAGCTCTTGTCTTTCATTCATGTCATTACTAGCATATACTATTCTTAATAAAAAGGACTTGTTGGTGTTCACATTGGTTACCTTGCACTGTATAAATTATGTTCCCATCTCTATCATCTGCATTTGTATGTGTTGCTTTACCAACAGCCAAATCCTGACATTTGGAGCCTGGCAGTAGTTGTATTATGCATTCCAGCCCTTACCTATATTATCCATTATTCTAACATCATTTTGCTACTTGACTCTGGTTCAATTACCCCTATTACCTCTACCTTATTCTTCCTCAGAAAGAGTTTCAACTCTTTCTATTTGAAGGGTTTGTTCATCCCTCTAATATTCCATGAACACACAATCATGGTGGCTGAAACTGACTCCCACCTCCACTAATAGTCTCTATTTCCTCCCTTTTAACCTGATTCCCTTTCCCCTGTGTTCGTTTAGACCTTTCATCATCTGCAGGGTCCTGTGTAGTGAGCATAATAGAGTTGGCCTCTTCTTATGCATCTTTCTCTTCTATTTGTTCTTTTGAACTTTCCTCATTTGTTGCTCCTTCTGGGGGTATCAGAGGTACAATATTGTCCAGGTCTTTACCCTCCTTAGGCTCCTATCTCTGGACTATCACCCTATATTTCCTATTCCTTCTCCTTCTTCATTGTTGTTTCTGCTTCTCAGGTTGATTCACTTGCTCATGCATCTGCTTATGTGGACAACCTTCACCGGTATGACCATAAATATTGCAATCTGCAGAACTTGGGAATCTGTTCATAACTTATTTCCTATCTTATTACCTATTGTAGGACCCTTGTTGGGGTGTTCAATTCCACTTGCTCTGGAAGGGGGTGGCTGATATCCACTTTGACCAAGACCCTAGCATAGGATATTCTCTCCATTTCTATAGTGTATTTATCAGTGTATTGTAGTTTCCCTACAACTCTTGCTAGTTTACTCAGTCCCTTCTTCGACCAATATCCTAGTGGGAGGCTGGGAAACTTGACCCACAAGGGAATTTTGCTTAAACACTCAGGGTTGTATTCAAAATCCAAGGACCAATTCCTCAATATCATTAGCCTATTCCTGTAAATATATGGTCCTGATTGCATCACTAGGTCTCTATCTGCTGTAGATGCAAATTTAACCACATAATAGCCATCATCGTGATACAAAATGTTTGGTTTAGAGATAAAATTCCATACATAAGCTATATAATTTTCCATTGTTTTGAAGTATGGGGAATCTCCCAGCACATATACAATCAAAGTAGTGCTCCCGTAATTTAGTTACTTATAGATATCTTTATCCTCAATTTCCACTACTATCTTCTCTCCCTTTACCGAGGGGGGATGTAAGTGAGTGGTTGTCCCATTTGTAATCTATGATTTCGGGTGTGCACCTACTCCATCACCATATCTACCTTCATCTCCTATTTCCAAATCTGTTCCTTTTTAGTCGATATGCCATCTCCACCCGTGTGTGGTATGAGTTGAAGAACCAGCTTCAGAGAATTAGAGTCGCCGAGGAAACTGTGAATCCTCCGGTCTACACTAAATTCTCTTCCTAGATGGGTATGGATGTAGCTCCATGACTAACTCTAATTTTTTTCCTCACAGATAGGTTGGATTGAGTGAGGTAAAAAGTTACCAAATGTTAATAGCACTAGTTTCTGTTGTATTCTACTCATTGGAGTGACAATTTCCTTCGGTTATGGTGTCGTAGTCCATTGTATGGGCATTCCATAGTATGGCATACGTTAGCTACCGTGCTATTATGTGCCCAGAGCATCATACCAGTCCAGACATTTTTAAAGGTGGGTCAATTCAACGATCACTATTTCAGTTCTCAAGATTCATACATGTGAAAATCTTCACAAAGAACTCTTTAAGGAAAAGTGTTCTAGTTCTATCACACCTCTACTTGAGCACCAAACCAAAAAAAAAATTATTAATCAAATACACTGCTAACTATAAACTCTAAGAAAGAAAAATGAAAAATGCAATGTAAATCACAACATACAGTAAATAAAATACAAGTTTAAAAACATGCACCCATGAAACCATCAATAGCCATCCTCTCACACCTCTGTGCAGGAGAATCCTGTCACTTCCCCATCACATGACCCATCTATCTCTATCTCACTTCCCTCATCTTGTCTTCTACCAAAGCCACTCCCATTTTATCTTGAATAATATCATTTCTAATCCTATCTTTTTTAATAGGTCCACATATCCATTTCAATATCCTCATCTCCGTCACCTTCAACTTTTGGATATGGGAATTCCTATGTCAATACTTCACTCTATACAAATTAGCCGGTCTGATAGCCACTTTGTAAAACTTACCTTTAAGCTTATGAGACACCTTCTTATGACATAATACTCCTAAAGCCAACCTCCATTACATCTACCCTACACCAATATGGTGTGTGACATCCTTGTTAATGTCCCCATTCCCCTAAATCATAGGCCCAAGATAATTCAAACTATCTATCTTTCAAAGGGCTTGAAAATTCGACCTTGATACTATGTTCGCCTCATGTATCATATCACTGAACTTAAATTCCAAGTACTCTATCTTACTCCTGCTCAACCTAAATAATAATTGAAAATAATTAGGAATAAGGTTTTGGATCTGACCCAAGCTCAAATGGTGAAGAAATTCTCAAGAATTGCCCAAACCTAAACCAAAAAAGTCTAAAAATGCAGGAAAAATGTTAAAATAAACCATATATATTACCATAGCTTTGGAAATGTGAATATGAACCATATATATTACCATAACATTGGCCACTTAAGCGGTATCATGACTTCTTAAGAAGTAATCAATTAAGCGATGGGTGACTGCTAAAGTCATCTTACATACGTGGCTAGTCCTAAATTGGTCTCATTCTTCTAAAGAAGCACCTGATAAAGCAGTAAAGTGCCTGCTTTAGTAGTAGGCAATTGGTCAGGCTTTAGCACGAGGTGCTTTAACACTTAAGAAACCACTACTAAAGTGGTTGCACCAGCTTTTAGTTGTACTAGAAACTATGCACGGTTGCCAATTGACCCCTCAAAATTCATTCATAATCTCGTGAACACAAATAAACTATGTTTCTAGGTAAATTAAAATGTTATTGACATAAAGGAGATGTTGGATTTTTAAATAATGATTGTTTCCTCTACATTGATCCTTTGACCCATTTTCACTATTTTCCAAATAAAGGGTTGAAATAAGACATAGTGGTCCCAAAACCTAACCAACCCCACAAATAACCCATAATTAAATTTAAAATCTTCAGTGAAAATTTTCATTTAATAATTAGAACAATAAATGTTAAATGAAGTAAAATATATGGTTTTCTCAAACCTTTAAAATCCCCAAGCTCACAAAGACCTTTTTTTATTGCATAGAGAACCATGCCAACCCTCTCCCTTAAATATCAATATTTAGATATTATGAAGAAGGGACAAATGGTTAAAACACCTTAAAATGTGTAGTCATAAATTCAGGTCATTATGATTTATTAATATACATAGATAGTAGTATAAATGTGTTAGCTAGCTATCCGAGAAGCAGTTGATCTAAATGACAAATCTCTGAAACTATATTTTCTGGTGTGGGATAGAGATGATAGAGATTATTATTTAAGTCATATAACTCTTTTAATGTGTTTCAAAAGTGGAAAATTATGGATCCTTGCTAGATTATTATATCTTGTTATGTCCTATACACGAAAAGGTATAGGATGGTGTAGCTGATCGGTACGAGATCAGACTCTATGCTATCACACCGTGGTTTATGTTGATTCACCAATTACTCACATAAATAACAAAAATTATTAATTCACTTTACATAATAATTTATTACTTCAATTTATGTTATTGTCACTTCATCTTATCATTTCTTGGATTATACCCATTACAATTATAACATCCCAGGTACTGGAACTTTGAAATTCTCTTGGTGTTGTGATCAATGCTTAGTCTATGACTTCGTTGATAAGTCATGAAGACTTCTTATGAGTGGTAAGGTGCTAATCATAGCCTGACCAGTAAGTTTATCCATGGTTTCTATTGAGGTCATGATTATGATCTCACGAGTCATATGGTGAGGTTATTAGTCATGATGAGGGACTTGTGACCAAACCAGTATAATGGCCCAAACTTTTTTCTAGACACAAGTCATGGTGATGACTTGTGACTAGTCCTCACGAGTTGTGAGGTGACTCGTAGCGATTGGCGACAATTTATTTGCACTTTAATTAGGGGATCTTTAGTCATTTCCCTCTATTCTACACTTAAATTCCATGAACTAAATACCCTAAGGGACCTTATTTTTCATCATTCAACAAGCCATAAACACTCTTTTCTCTCTCAAATTCCCCGATCAAGAGCAAGGTCAGGGTTTCTAGGCATTGGTCATCTAAAGATCCAAATTGTGGTTTCTCTTCAATTTCTTGGTATTTTCAAGCATGTGTATCATCCCTAACTTGGTTTTCTATAAAATCATTCCATGATTTATGTGAATTTAATTGTTGGGTTTTGAATGATTATTACTTATTGATTTTCCCATCATTTTAGAATTATTATCTATGCTTTGTCTCATGGTTTTGGAACTCCTAGGCTAAATGGGTATGGATAATGGAATGGGGATCATGGATTCACCCAAATTTATTAATAATGGAATGGGAGTCTTGGATTTCCCTAAATTTTTTGGATTTTTGGAATTGGAATTGGTAATAACCTTAACCCACCTTATCAAATTGGTTTGAAAAATGGTTATATGCACAATTTAACCACTTTTTGAAACTATTGCATTGCATAAAAGGTTAATGGAATATAAATGGTTTTGAAAGGCCTTAATAGCCATGACTTGATTTTAAATTAGACCTGGTGTCATGGATTCCACGTAGTTGATGGATAATTGAAATGACATAATGATATTAGCTTGCAAGCGTAATACGTATGATGATACAAATGGTATATGCCTTAATGGATGACTTTTGGTTTAATGAATTAGAATGTGTAAATTTTTTAATTGGGCTTAAATAGGGTTGTGTAACTCACTGTGAAGGTGGAGGTCCCAAGGGACTAATACTGGAAACCCATGTTTGTTGGTATGGGGGTGGTCTTAATGAACGTGTGCATGTTTCATACTATATATAATTATATCCTGGGATGACGTAGTTGATAACGCCCAAACTACAGCTCTCGTAAGAGTGTAAGCGGTCGCTGTCCAATATAGAACCCAACTGGGTTGGGTGTCGAATCCCACAGGGAATACTTGGTCACTAAATGTTGCAATTGTTAGCAGACTGTTGGTCGAAAATTCTACAGAAAAGGGGGATGGTTTAGGCGTGAATTAAAAGTATCAAAATAGTAAAGTAAAAGCGGAATGCTTTGTTTAGTAAGATTTTAATCAATGAGAATTGTAAGTTAGGGTTATGTCAACCTTATGAATTCTACGTATCTATTAACTATGAGTAATGCAGGATTCAGACATGTATGCACTTATAGAGATTCGTATTCTACTGGTAAATCCTAGTGTCTCTCGACCATCAAGGATTATCTCACTTTAACTCTCTCAAGCTTAAAGCGTATAACTAATGGTACGAACTCTCCAAGAGTTAATCTAGTTACGGCACTAACGTGTAAATAGGGGTTGGTAGCCCTATTTCCTTGTCACACTCTCTTTTCCAAACATGTAACTTTTCTCTCGAACAAGTTAATGCTATAATGGCGTATTCTATATGTTTGCAACCACAAGAATGTAATTAAGATGAAGAGAGTAATGATATAAGTAGCATAAGTATCAAGAATTCACAAACTCATAGTAATAGATAGTATATCATAAGGCTTTCATAACCCTAACAGAGAAGTTTAGCTAATCATGATTACAACGGAGATCACAATAAACATCATCATCGTACCAAAGCTCAAAGAATCTCCCGTTGAAGATGGGTGTGGCGTCAAACTAGGTTGACATTTTTTCCCTCTAGACGTTTTTCCCAAGTTTGCATTTTTTTCTCTGTTAAAACTTCCAGAATCAGTAAACTGAATAATACTAGAAAGTCGAATGAATAATGAAAGTATCTGTCAATTCGTGAATAATCAAAAGCATGCATGCTGAAAAATTCAGCAAAATAGGGTTTTTATAACATCCTTGTCCTATTCCTACTAAGTTACTGCTGATCCCCAAGTCTTTAGAAATACTATTTTTGCCCGGGACAAGTTCTCCATGCATCACTTTCAGTCCATAAGCTTCCAAAAGCTGCCTTCCCTCTTATGTGAAGTTTTCCTTGCAACCAAAAGGTCCACAAAGTGCTGAAATCTTCATCATTAATACCTGAAAACATGCTAATCACGTTGGTTAGCTCCCTTACAGGAAAATGGACTAAAAATGCAGGAATTATATATTTTGTCCTTAAAACTTAGCTAAAATATGGGTAAATTATGGTGCTTTAGGTGTGTAAATACGCCTATCATCAACACCCCACACTTAAAGATTTGTTCGTCCTCGAACAAAATATTACGTCCATGCAATCATCTACTTAGAATATCATAGCAACAACATAAAATGTTCAACAAGACAGGCACGACAATTATTAACAACGAGTAGTTTTCTTGTTCACTACTAGAAATAATTCAACCTCCAACATAGACTTGTGATGATGGTTAATTCGTATCCACAAGTTAAGTCACAAGGAATCATATAACACTACCCAACAATCATCAACCATGTGTGTCTCACACAAGATATCACCCATAATCACTTATAAGTTTTACATTTTTCGAAACATGGGTACAAGATTATCCTTGCTCTCACTCTCACAAAGAATTCATATGTTGAAACTGATGACCATAGGCTTGCCCTTAGTGTAATTCTCCACTAATATCAGAATGCTAAGCTTAGGATCAAGTAGATCTTTACAGGTTGTAATGTAGGCTAAGGGACAGGTAGGACTATTTTGGCCAGAAATAGTGACTATGTTCCCTAAGCGTTTTAATACACTACGTTATGTCATTAACACTCTCTTTTAAAAAACCCTTCTACCATTCTTTTCATCTAACACCCCTTTTCACCTATTTTGTTATTCAATTATAAACACAAAGATGAGAATATACAACTTATTTTTTTTTATTTTTTTTCTATTTCTATTTTTTTTCTTTTTTTTTTTTTAATAAAACACCTCTATGATAGCCACTCTTTTTCACAACAATTTCAAGTACCAATACACTCTGAGGCATCACTCTCACCCAATTTCCTCTTATTTTGTCACATGACTCTACAATTTAAAGCGCTTAGGAATTTGGATCAAATTATGGTCTTGAAAAAAAAATGGATTAGGCTACATATGAGGCTATCAAAGAAAATAGCTAAAGGCTCAAAGGGGGTTAACTAGGATAATGTCCACGGGTAGGTAAAAAGAAGGTAAACAATCATAGGCTGCCAAAGAAATGCCTAAATCATCTCCTAAACTCACACTCTTTATTTCGCTTTACACACACACCAGACAAGTTCTAGTATCAGTCACAACACAGAATATACTATAACCTCACACACACAAGGCACATGGTCAACTTTATTGGGAGCAGTATAGACTCTTGACCCAACAGATGAATGAATTAAACCACACACTTATCACACAGTGAGTCACACTTAGAGACTAAACGTCTCAATAGTAATGATGATTTTGGAACAAACTCTTGTCATAATACCATGCCGCCTATAAGAACAATTTCATGCAAAATCTAAAAAATCTAAAATTAAACTAACTAATTACGACTAATTAAAAAAAACAAGAACTAGAATAAATGCAAATGCAGACAAAGAAGTGTAGCATACAAATACCAGCACCCCATACTTAGACGGTATACACTGCCCTCAGTGGAAAATAAATAAGAAAAACCTGATTAGTCGGACTCCTCCTCTATGTCTGGGGTCATACCCCCTGCATCGGAATCATCATCAGAGTCGTCGTCATTAGAGTTCTCCTCCACGTCTGAGTCTGGCATTTGGCGATCGTCATCAGTTGGCACGTCATCATCAAGAGGTTCCTCGAAATATACACCTACTCCATACATAGACCTCGCATGCTCATTCATTAGGTAGTCATAATCAAACTGTTGGAGCTCTGCAGCAGTTGGAACACGACCCCCGCTCATCATGGTGAACCTCGTCATGCCATATGAATGGCGGAAGAAGCTTTCATTGTGAGCATGTCTTTCTGGAGTGGTCAGGTTGAAGCCATGCATAGATTCAACATCTTTTACCTTTGTGAGGTCAACTTCCTTTGGGTTGTGTGGAAGCTTATGATCTGCAGGTTCCTCTTCGATGTCCTCCTTCCTCAATATCGCAGTCAACAGATTGCCAAAGCTGAAGTGGGACCTCTTGTGAAGCCTAGCCTTACGCATTGAAGATCGAATAATCGCCCCAATGTTGATGGGGATGTTCGTCATCAAAGCGTACACCAAGCACACTTTATCACGTTTGATCTTTGTGTACTGTTTTCCTGGAATCAAGAAAGAGTTGACTATCCGCAACCATATCCGAGCTTCTCTGTTCAAAGAAGCATATGGGAAAGTATTGTGCCAACCGGTATCCTTGTGACGACTCCAACATGCCATTGATCTTGTTCCGCACAGTGTGTGTCTGATTTCCCTGTACGGAGGTCTGTTATAAAGCTCCTTGAGCGGTGATGGATCTACAGATGGCAAACCCAGAAAAGAGTTGAAGAACTCTGCATTTAGTTGCAAGACTTGTCCCCGAATCTTTACTTCACTCCCTGTAGTCTTTGGGGACCAATTGGCATAGAATTCTCGCGTTAGATCAAGATTGCACTCTCCCATATCTCGGAAAATGAAATCAAGATGTAGCGCCATTATTTTAGCCAAAATGCGAGGTTCTCTCTTTGCTAGGCTCTCTTTTTGTATTAACTCCACGTGAACATATTTTTTCACTTTGTTGTTCTTGTACCACTCCTTTCCTTCCTCCTCTAGGACCCATTTTATCCCGAACATGCGGCGAGGTATTTGCAGCGAGGAGGATTCAAATTGCTCTTTTCTTCCCCTTTTCTGACATTTCTGTGAGGTGGACGCTTTTTCTTTTCCTGCTCGACTTTTTGGTGCCATTGTGCCTGAGATTAAAATAAATTCATGTTAGCTTCATATCGGTAGATACAATCGACAAACAAACAGTAGTGGCACCACCCCACACTAAATTTGTGGTGACAAACTAATTAAGTGAACGATGTCGATTACTTAGACTTCATCGCCATACATTTAGGTGTTATGTTCCAACAATATATTCAGCGCAGTCATACTTTTCATGTCATATTCACTATCCTTTTCAACTCTATTTCATATAAACTTGACCATGCTTTATGGTTTGGATTAATGCACTTTTGGAACAAGACTACTACGTAGAGATCGAATCAAGTTTATGGCATAGAAATAATCACAACATCTCATGCTTGTATTCAATCATGATCATTATCTCGATGAACGAGCCTTTCAAAACATTCCAGCGTTCGACTTACACGATTATGTGATTAGCTTTACCATTTCAATTCCGCAAAAAGATGACAGTGTATAACAACCAAAATACAAATCAGAACAAAGTTTAGAACACCCATACGTATTCTTTCACTCAACTAGATGTATAAATACAAACCAACTACATTCAAATCACCAACACTACTTCAAGATTTAACAAATCATTAAAGGCGTAGTATTGTAATAACTACGGAATATAAAAGAAGTACTTACTTGGTGATGGCCTCGGAAAATGATCTTGCAAGGTTAGAAGAGCAAAATGAAAATTTTTGAGAGATTTGGAGAGTAAAGGCGGCGCCTAGGTTGAGCAAATAAGTGTGTTTTGTTCTAATGTTGAAGTTTTATTTATAGGACAAGGCTTGTGTCGGGTTTGACCCATTTAAAATTGGATTAGGAGACCAAAAAGTAAGCATAGGAGGCGCCTAATGCTTTGCCTATGCTTAGCATAGGTGGCGCCTTTTGAAAAGCCTAGTTGAGCATAGGCGGCGCCTATGCTATGGAATTGTAGATTCAGAGAGCAAAGGCAATGGCATAGGCGGCGCCTATGCTATGGCATTGTTGGGCATAGGCGGCGCCTATGCTATGGCATTGTAGATTCAGAGAGCTTAGGCCATAGCATAGGCCTTGCCTTGTTCGTTGCCTAGATTTACATAGGCCTTGCCTTGTTTGTTGCCTAGATTTGCATAGGAAATGGATAACCAATAGCCTTTGTTTCTTCATTCCAAACTTACCACCTTCAACATGACACAATTCCAAATCAAAATTTGGGCTAGATCTCCTCCTTTATACGTCTTACACCTATATTTACTCAAAAAAAACAAAAACAATTAGAACGATGGGTTGCCTCCCACCAAGCACCTTAGTTTTGGTCGTGGCTCGATTCTTCTTTTTGGATTTTTATTTAACAAAAACAAACTCTTAGTAAAACAAAACAATTAAAAACGATGGGTTGCCTCCCATCTAGCTCTTGATTTATTGTCGCGGCACGACATAGTTATCTCAATTACTTAGACTTCGTCGAGATAGATGGTGTCCATGCATTTTATCGAGTCAAGAGGACCGATATATGGCTTCACTCATTAGACATTCACTTTAAAGACACCACCATCAATGCCTTATAACTCTACTAGTCCAGATGAGTAGACTTGGCTAATTCTGAACGGACCAGACCATTTATACTTTAACTTACCTGGAAATAGCTTTAGTCTGGAGTTGAAAAGAAGTACCATATCACCCTTCTGAAAGTTTGGTTGGATAATTCGCCGATCATGGTACTTTTTCATCCGTTCTTTGTAGAGGTCTGCCCTTTCATATGCATGTAGACGGAATTCATCTATCTCATTCAGCTACTCCAATCTCAGATTAATTGCATCATCCCAAGTCAGGTTAAGCCTCTTCAACGCCCACAAGGCTTTATGCTCGAGCTCAATCGGCAAGTGACAAGCCTTCCCATAAACTATTTGGCACTACGGGTACATGCCAATTGGTGTCTTGAATGTAGTTTTATAAGACCATAATGAATCTTCCAGCTTTCGAGACCAATCCTTCCTACTAGCATTTACAGTCTTAGCAAGGATCAGCTTGATCTCCCTATTAGAAACCTCTACTTGCCCACTAGTTTGTGGGTGGTAAGGTGTAGCTACCTTGTGTTTCTTGACCCCATATTTCACCAACACGGCTCTAAACAGCTTGTTGCAAAAGTTTGATCCTCCATCTCTTATGATAGTACGTGGTACACTATAAAGAGAGAAGATATTTCTCTTTAAAAATGCTACAACACGCTTTCCTTCACTATTGGCCAGCGCTACTGCTTCGACCCATTTGGATACATAGTCCACAACAAATAGGATATATTTCATCCCAAATGAACTTACGAATGGGCCCATGAAATCAATACCCCATACATCAAACAGCTCTACTTCAAGAATTTTTGACATGGGCATCTCATGATGCTTCAAAATCGCGCCTTGTCTCTGACATTGGTCACATCTTCTCACAAAATCGTAGGCATCCTTAAATATTTAAGGCCAATAATAGCCATTTTGCAATACCTTCCTGGCTGTCCGATCACCTGCATGGTGACCCCCAACTTGGGAAGCATGACTTGCCTCCAAGATGCTAGGCACCTCCACATCAGAGATGCATCGCCTAATAACACCATCAGCACATTGTCGAAAAAGATACGGTTCATCCCAGAAGTAGTGTTTCACATCATGCATGAACTTTCTCTTTTGATGAAAGGAGAGATTCTCAGGCATCACTTTACTTACCACGTAGTTCGCAAAGTCTGCATACCATGGTAAGTCTTCCACCATAGTGGCTAGGATCTCTTCGTCGGGAAATGCATCATCAATCTCAAGGTCGGGTTGCGCTATGTGCGCACTCTCAAGTCTAGATAGATGATCAGCTACTTGGTTTTCATAACCTTTTCTATCCTTTACCTCGAAATCAAATTCTTGAAGCAATAACACCCACCGAATTAGCCTTGGCTTAGCATCCTTCTTTGTCATTAAATATCTCAGAGCCGCATGATCTGTATGAACCACCACTTTGGTTCCCAACAAGTAAGCACGGAACTTTTCAAAAGCATAAACAACTGCTAGAAGCTCTTGTTCCGTGACGGTATAGTTCTTCTGGGATCCATTCAAGGCCTTGCTCGCATAGTATATTGGATGAAATAGCATTTCTCTTTTCTGACCAAGTACAGCACCCAAAGCTACCCAACTTGCATCACACATCACTTCAAACGGTAGAGACCAATCGGGTGCTACAATAATAGGAGCTTCAACTAGCTTCCCTTTGAGGCATTCAAATACCTTCAAGCAATCTTCACCGAAGTCGAACTTTGCATCCTTCTCCAAGAGTTTGCATAATGTACTAGCAATCTTGGAGAATTCTTTGATAAACCTTCGATAAAAACCTG
The DNA here is from genome assembly GCA_030864215.1 of Capsicum pubescens. Taxonomy (NCBI): domain Eukaryota; kingdom Viridiplantae; phylum Streptophyta; class Magnoliopsida; order Solanales; family Solanaceae; genus Capsicum; species Capsicum pubescens. The sequence continues at coordinate 203,944,010 of CM061541.1, forward strand.
CATGACCGAGGAAACTACGAACTCCCTTTATAGAAATTGGAGGTGGTAGTTGCTTGATAACTTCAATTTTGGCTCGATCAACCTTAATTCCTCTTTCGGAGACTTTGTGCCTAAGAACAATGCCTTCCTTAACCATAAAATGGCACTTCTCCCAATTTAGCACCAAGTTGAACACAACACATCTCTGTAATGCCATACTCAGATTCGCAAAGCACGATTCAAACGGTTCACCCACAACTGAAAAATCTTCCATGAACACCTCCATGGTGTCTTCAACCATATCAGAAAAAATGGACATCATACAACGCTGAAAAGTGGCAGGTGCGTTACATAACCCAAATGGCATACGTTTGAAGGAAAACGTACCATATGGGAATGTAAAAGTGGTCTTGTCTTGATCCTCAGGAGAAATACAAATCTGATTATAACCGGAATAACCATCTAAGAAACAAAACCATCTTTTCCCTGCCAATCGATCAAGCATTTGGTCCATGAATGGCATTGGGAAGTGATCCTTAAGCGTCCACGAATTCAGCTTCCGGTAGTCCATACACACTCTGCACCCTATGACAGGTCTGAGTAGAATCAAATCATTCTTTTCATTCGCAACTACCGTCATGCCCCCTTTCTTGGGCACACACTATACCGGACTTACCCACTTACTGTCGGAGATTGGATATACTACCCCAGCATCTAACCACTTAATAATCTCTTTCTTCACTACCTCCTGCATGGGTGGATTCAAACATCGTTGATGCTCAATGGTGGGCACACAATTTTTATCGAGTTGAATCTTGTGCATACATATCCCAGGAGGGATACCAATAATATTAGCAATAGTCCAACCGATGGCTCTCTTGTATCTCCTCAGAACAAAAATAAGAGCCACAACCTGCTGCTCACCTAAATCAGTCGCAACAATAACCGGAAGTGTATCACCACTTCCCAAAAATGCATATTTCAGGTGACTAGGCACCTCCTTCAATTCTAGCACTGGTGGTTCTTCAATGGATGGCTTTGCTGGTGGTGAAGGGAAATTTTTAAGATCCATATCCATCTTCTTAGGAGCATGAGAATAGGAGCCAATTCATGTTAGAGCACAAATAGTTTCTTCATACTCTTCAACATCCTCACGCCCAAAATTTATAAGCACAGCAGCCAATGGATCAACAATAAACTGCTTCTCTACAGATAATTCTTTCTCATCATCATAATAAACATAAGCTACAGAGAACACATTCATATCTTTGGGCTGCTTCATTGATTTGCATATATCAAAATGGACCACTTCGTCATTCATCCAAAATAAAAGCTCATTAGCTCTTAGATTAATAAGCACACTTCCTGTTGCAAGGAAAGGACATCCCAAGATTATGGGAGCTTCAGAATCCACCTCACAATCCAAAATAACAAAGTCTGTAGGAAAGATGAAGGTGGAAACCTTCACTAATACATCATATAAGATACCAACAGGTCGTTTTACCGACCTATCTGCCATCACGAGCCGCATATTAGTTGGTGTACGATCACCCAACCCCAACTTTCTGTAAATAGATAGCGGCATCAAATTGATGCTAGCTCCCAAATCGCACAATGCCTTAGCAAAATCCAAAGATCCAACCGTGCAAGGAATAGTGAAAGCACCAGGATCTGCCTTCTTCTGAACTAGCAATCTTGTAGAGATTGCACTGCAATGATGAACATTATCTGCCAGCTCATAGCTTTCTGCCCGCTTCTTTGTCAAAATGTCCTTTATGAATTTAGCGTATCCGGGAATCTGCTCTAGCGCCTCCACCAAAGGAACATTAATAGTCAGCTGCTTCAATATAGTCATGAATTTACTGAACCTGGTGTCATCATCTTTCTTCTTCAGTCTCCGAGGAAAAGGTGGTGGTGGAAGGGGAATAGTTTTCTTTGCCACTTTTTTTTTATCTTGCTCCCGATTGTCGATTTTTTTAGGCTGCAGACATCTAGGGGTAACTTCAGGAACACTATCTTCAGCTTCTACAACATCTTCACATTCTGCATCAATAACATTATCTGCTATATCATCAACCACCTTCTTGCCTTTGGATGGATTTTCCAATGCTTTACCACTCCTGGTAGTAATAGCCATACATGATCCATCATTCCTTAGGTTTTGCACAGTGTCGCTAGGTAAGGTGCCAGCCTTTCTTTGATTGAATGCCACTGATAGTTGACTCAATTTTTGCTCCAGCTGTTTTATCACGGTAGAATGCGAATCAACCAATTAATTTATTGATGACAAATCATTTTTACCTCAGTAACGCCTATATTGGTTTCCTCCACCCCTTTCAACAGCTTAGCCATCATATCATCCATGGACATCTTTCCAGAGCCAAACGCCACAGCCTCACGGTTTCCAGGAGGAACATACAAACCACTCCTGTCAGTCTTATTCTTTCGACCACCTTGATCGCGGTCCTTGTATCCAGATTTATCATAATAGTTCCGACCTTGGTTTCCTTGGGTATTTCCTCGGTAACCCCCCTGATTATTCAAATAATTTGCTTTCTCCTCAGAATCTGATTGATCTTTTCCCTGTGACACCACAACCTTGACTTTTTCGGTCTTCCCTGATAATAAATACTTGGTAAGAAGATCCATCTGCATTTTTATGTGAGCCATATCCTGGTCACATTTCTCTTGTCTTCGTCTCTGCTCTGCAGTCATGCCAATAGATACAGTAGAGATCTCTACCTAAGAATCCCTGGTATGCCAAGCTCTACACTGCTTTTTCATATGATCCAGCATATCACTCGCCTCAATAAAAGTAAGGTCCATGAATTACCCTCCTGCAGCATTATCAACCACTGGCTTTGTCACCGAGTTCAAAGCCCTATATAATATTTCCATCAAGTGGATATTCATCATCTGATGGTTTGGGCACCACATAAGCTTCTTCTTGAACCTCTCCCATGTTTCATGGAGAGCTTCAGTTGGAATCTGTCGAAAATTGTTGATCTCATCCCATAATTGGGCTCTCTTAGATGGCGGAAAGAATCTTTCTAGGAAAGCGTCTTTCAGTTGCCTCCAATTAGTAATAGAATCAGGAGTTAGCACGTTCAACCATAGAGTTGCCTCCCCAGATAGAGAAAATGGAAATAAGCGCAGCCGAATTGCATTCTGCCCAACTCCTGGATTGTCAAACGACTTGCATGTTGAAATAAAGTTGATCAGATGCATATTCGGATCATCGCCTGCGAGTCCACCAAATAACCCCTTGATCTGTAATAACTGAATCATGGTGCTAGTGATATTGAACTTAGCTCTGGGTGCCGAGGTTGGAGGAATAATAGCCCCTGTGGCACCAGCTCCATCCAGATCGTCATCATCATCATCAAAAGGAGCCTGCACAGCTCGGCGGTCAGGTCTTATTCTAGCTTGACGTCCCCTCCTATGCATAGGTGCTGCCACTTCATCAGTACGCCTGGGATTTATTAGCTCATCATCACCCAGGTCCTCATCATCAGGATTTGTTGCTCGCCCTGGGTTATCAATATTTTGTTGATGTACTTGAGCAGCTTCCAGTGCAGGTAATCTAGCCTGCTCCTGTTGAGCCGTCCTTCTATCAATGTCACACTGTGCATCCATTCTGCCAATAAGTTGAGGTTCAGGATTTATGGGTAATAATGGCTGACCAGAACAATGAGTATTTGGCATGCACTCAACAGAACCTGAATAAAACAAAAACAACAACTAAAATTAAAATTCGAGAATCTTTGACCAAAGGGTCTAGTAACTATCACAAACTTAGTTGACAACCGTATTCCCCGGCAGCGGCGCCAAAATTTGATAACGCCCGAACTACAGCTCTCGTAAGAGTGTAAGCGGTCGCTGTCCAATATAGAACCCAACTGGGTTGGGTGTCGAATCCCATAGGGAATACTTGGTCACTAAATGTTGCAATTGTTAGCAGACTGTTGGTCGAAAATTCTACAGAAACGGGGGATGGTTTTGGCGTGAATTAAAAGTATCAAAATAGCAAAGTAAAAGTGGAATGCTTTATTTAGTAAGATTTTAATAAATGAGAATTGTAAGTTAGGGTTATGTCCACCTTATGAATTCTACGTATCTATTAACTATGAGTAATGCAGGATTTAGACATGCATGCACTTATAGATATTCGTATTCTACTGGTAAATCCTAGTGTCTCTCGACCATCAAGGATTATCTCACTTTAACTCTCTCGAGCTTAAAGCGTATAACTAATGGTACGAACTCTCCAAGAGTTAATCCAGTTACGGCACTAACGTGTAAATTGGGGTTGGTAGCCCTATTTCCTTGTCACACTCTCTTTTCCAAACATGTAACTTTTCTTTCGAACAAGTTAATGCTATAATGGCGTATTCTATATGTTTGCAACCACAAGAATGTAATTAAGATGAAGAGAGTAATGATATAAGTAGCATAAGTATCAAGAATTCACAAACTCATAGTAATAGATAGTATATCATAAGGCTTCCATAACCCTAACAGAGAAGTTTAGCTTCTCATGATTACAACGGAGATCACAATAAACATCATCATCGTACCAAAGCTCAAAGAATCTCCCGTTGAAGATGGGTGTGGCGTCAAACTAGGTTGACGTTTTTGCCCTCTAGACGTTTTTCCCAAGTTAGCATTTTTTTCTCTGTTAAAACTTACAGAATCTGTAAACTGAATAATACTAGAAAGTCGAATGAATAATGAAAGTATCTATCAATTCGTGAATAATGAAAATCATGCATGCTGAAAAATTCAGCAAAATAGGATTTTTATAACATCCTTGTCCTATTCCTACTAAGTTACTGCCGATCCCCAAGTCTTTAGAAATACTATTTTTGCCCGGGACAAGTTCTCCATGCATCACTTTCAGTCCATAAGCTTCCAAAAGCTGCCTTCCCTCTTATGTGAAGTTTCCCTTGCTACCAAAAGGTCCACAAAGTGCTGAAATCTTCATCATTAATACCTGAAAACATGCTAATCACGTTGGTTATCTCACTTACAGGAAAATGGACTAAAAATGCAGGAATTATATATTTTGTCCTTAAAACTTAGCTAAAAAATGGGTAAATTATGGTGCTTTAGGCGTGTAAATACGCCTATCATCAGTAGTGTCGTGGATTCCCCGACCTTCCTTGATACCCCTGGTTCATGTGGCTAACATGTACTAGATCCCTTCTGGTGGGGGGAGCCAGACCCATATAGTCCATGGGTGTTATTAGGATAATTTGAGCTATACAGTCTAAGTTAATGATTTTAAATATTATGCTAAACCTTGTTCCCTATCCCAGCAATATATATATTTATATATATATGTATATATATATGCATGTATGTGAACATATACATTAAGTTATGACTTATTTTTAAATGGAATTATTTTATACTTATCCTAAATTACATGCTAGTGCTCATCCCGCTATGCTAGGACGCTATGTTGTTTCATAATGTAGGCTCTGAGGACACATCTTTTAGCCCTGTGCAGCTTTAGGTGATTCAGTTTTATCGGTTGGTTCATGGTGAAGTGATGAGCTTCCATTCTCCAGAAACCTTAGCCATTCCATCAGCCTCTTTCCATATTTTAGAATTGAAGAGTTCACATTAACATTATAAATTGTCATTGTCACTATCATGGTCGGGGAATGCCCCGAACTAGTTGATATTCTCATTGTTTTAGAGGGTTTTGAGGACAACTATGTATTGGGATATCTGTTTGAAATTTTAGAACCCTTGTCTTTGTTTATTCATCTTTCATATATTGGTTGGAACCGCTTCCGCTATTATGTTGTATTATGTATGGATTAGATAGACTATAGGGGTGGTCTCAAGCCCACAATGGGCTTGAGATACCCGTCACGGCTAGGTCCGAGGCCGGATCGTGACAAGCTTAGTATCAGAGCCTAGGTTCAGGGTTGGCTGTCCACAAAGCGGTGTCAAGTAGATTCTGTTTTATAGGTGTGTAGCACCATAGTTATAAGGAATAGGCTACGAGGAATTTAGGATTTTTTACCTTTCTTGTGTTCTATTTTGGGCTATAGAGTCTGGTGTCTTGAAATTCCTCTAATCTCTGTCTTACTTGCATTTCGGATCATGCCTCCCTAAAGATATGATGCTCATAGAAACTATGTCAGACGCTCTCCTACCTGAGGATAATGTGGATGAAACTTGACCTACTTATGGAGTGCATACCTAGTCTAGAGTCCCTGCTTCTGATTGTACTTCCCCATGTGAAATTCCACTAGTACCCACTAGTCCTTCTCTGATTGGTGACACTCATACTCAGTCATCTTAAGGAGACATCTCTAATTTTGAGTTCCATCATTTTATTCATTTGTTAACCCAATTAGTGACATCTTAGTCTCGCAATTCTTATCCTATTGGTGTTGTTTTCAATTCTTATAGGCTACTCGAGTTAGGCAGTGTATGAGGTTGAATGCCCCAGCCTTCACTGGCTCAAAGGGTGAGGAGTATCCTCAAGGATTTATTAATGAGATGGAGAAAAATTTCTGAGTTATGCATGCTACTGATGTAGAGGGTGTGGAGTTTGTCACGTATCAATTGAATAATGTGGCATATTAGTGTTATGAGGAGTGGGATCAGTCAAAAGGTTATGATGCTATGTGGGAGGAGTTTTTTGGTTCTTTTCTTGTTAGGTTGTTTCCTCAGGAGTTGAGGGAGGCTATGGCAGAAGACTTTATGAAGTTGAATCAAGTTAGGATCAGTAAGAAAAAATATGCCTTAAAGTTCCATCAGTTGTCTCGTTATGCTCCATAGTTAGTGTTTAGCATGAGAGCCAGAATAAGGAAGTTTGCTACTAGTTTGTCTCGTGATTTATTATTAGAATTTAAGGCTGCAATGTTGAACAATGATATGGATATATCCATACTGGTGGCTTATATACAATAGCTGGAGGAGGAAAATAAGAAATAGGAAGAGATGGGAGAAAGGAAGAATAAGAAGTTTAGATATTCAAAGCAAGGTGGAGGTTAGCAAACTAGTGAAAGAGATGGTAGATAGTAGTCCAAGAGAAAGAATTGTAGGATTTCAAATTCCTATTCTTTAGCTAGAGCTCCTTATCCTAAGATGTCCGGTGATCACTGTTTTTAGAGTGATAGTTATTTTAAGGAATAGGGTGCCCAATCTCAAGCTAACGGAACTCAGTCAGTCCCATTATATCCTCCCTGCCGATTTTTTGGATGGGTTCATCATGGTCAGTATGATGAGGGGAGGAATCAGTTCTATAATTATGGGAAGCCTATTCATATGCATCGACATTGATCGATATCTAATGTTTCCACGTGAGCTAATAAGGTCCCAATTGCTACTTATTCAGCTCATTCCCTAAAGGGTGCTACTTTGGGTAACGACATAGGTCGGATTCATCTTTATGTTGTAGCTGCTCATTAGGAATCTAAGGTGTCTCCAGATGTTGTCTTTGGCACGTTAAAACCCTTCTCTCATGATATGTATTTTTTGCTTGATGCCGGGTCTACTCTTTCTTATGTGACCCCTTATGTGGATGTGAATTTCAATTTTGGTCCTAAAACCATTGATGAGCCTATCTTTGTGTCTTTCTTAGTAGGTGATTCTATTGTAACTAGAATGGTCTATAGGGGTTGTGTGGTATCCATCTTTCATAGGGAAACTTTGATATATTTGATAGAGTTGGACATGGTGGATTTGGATGTCATATTGGAGGTGGATTTGCTTTACTCGTGCTATGCTTCTCTATATTATAGGGCTCATAAAGTCATCTTTCAATTTCCTAAGGAACTGGTAATCTATACTTTTCACTTACCACAAAAACTGACACAAGTGTTAGGGTTAGGGTTCACCACTTACTCCCATAAATAACAAAAATAATTAATTCACTTTACACTATAATTTATTACTTAGATTCATGCTATTGTCACTTCATCTTATCATTTCTTAGATAGTACCCATTGCAATTATACTTTCATGGTCTATCTTGGAAAAGCACTTGGTTCCTTGACATTTATTGAACAATTCTTCAATCTTGGAAAAGGAATACTTATTCTTGAAAGTGACTTTGTTTAATTGATGGTAGTCGATGCACATTCTGAGAGAACCGTCTTTCTTGCACACAAAAAGAACTGGAGAACCCCATGGAGAGATGTTATTCCTGAAAAAACCTTGTCTAGGAGATCTTTCAACTATTCTTTCAACTCTTTAAGATCCTAGAGACATTTTGTGGGGTAAAATATAAATAGGTTAGGAATTTGGAAGAAAACTATTCTGAAGTCAACTTCCCTCTTTAGAGAAACTCCAGCAAGATCATTAGGAAGCACTTATGTAAATTCATTTACCATAAAAAATGAAACAAATGTTAGGATTTTTGACATTGGATCCATAACCCAAGCAATATGATAGATACAATCTTTGAAAATATTTATATGGCATGATAGTAAGAGAAAAATTGACCAATAGGCACCTAGGTACTACCCTTTCACTCAATCTCAGGCTCATTTGGAAACCTTGACTAACTACTCTATTTTTATAATCAATCAAGGCATAGCAAGAGTAGAGAAAATCCATGCAAAGAATGACGTCAAAATCTGTCATGTCTAACTCTACATGATCAACTAAGGTGACTTTCTTATAAACTATAACTAGGTATTTTTTTGTATACATGTCTTGCTATGACTAAATCACTGACTAAAGTAGAGATTTATTAATGTTGTTAAAGGATTGGGATTGACACTTAGGTCTACTACTATGGAGGGTGTCAGAAAGAAAATGTGACTTTTGGATCTACCAACGCATATACATGAATATTAAAGAGTTGTAATGTACCAGTGACCATATCAGGAGAACCTTTATGATCCTATCGAGTCTAAAGGGCATATAACCTATTTTGATGTTGTCTACTAGTTGCACTAGATAGCACCTACTGAGTCTGGCTAACAACTAGAGTGGATAAAGAGTTATGCTGACTCTACTAACAAGTATCCTTGCATCTCTATAAAGAAACTGGACATTCCCTCAATAGGTGGCCTAGCTTGCCAAACCAAAAAAAACATCACTACAAGTCATACACTCACACTTATGGTTTTTACAGTACTTTTTGCAATGTGAGAACACTGTCCACACTACTTTGGGACGTAGAGACTAGTGCTCTATCTAATTATATTAACATAACATAGGCACTGGAGCTCTAGTAGAAGTGAGGTTGGAGCTAATGATTTCTAGCGGAACTAACAACGATTAACACCATCTTCCCTTTACCATGAGAAACAAAAGCTATTTTTTCTAGCCTTCTAACACTCTCCGTATTTCTCTTTGATTTTCTCTTCTTCAATATTTTAAGAAAGAACCATCAACTAGAATATGTCCATCTATTTAACAAACATAGGATTTCTACACTCTTTGACCATATCCTTAGAAACACTGAACACAAGATTACTCATTTGGTTACTATTGTCAACAACAATAGCCGGAGCATACTTTGCCAACTGAGTGAACTTAAGAGAATACTCTTTTGTACTGATTTTACCCTACTTCAAATTTATGAATTTTTTCACCTTTGACTACTTTAAGTAAAGTGGGAAGTACATGTCTAGAAATGCAACAAGAAACTCATCCCACACTACTGATCGTTCCACCTTTACGATATTTCCATTACTTGTACCTAGTGTGAGAAACTCCTTGCAACTGATAAGCAGCTAATTTGGCACTTTCAGTTGTATCAACACACATGATCTCGATAAATTTCTAAATACAATCCAAGAACTCTTGCGGATCCTATTAAAAACTAAACCAAAGAATATTGAATGATTTATGATGTGTGAGCAGATGCTAACACATTTGAGGCAATTAACTAAGAATAGTTGTAAAGTCTTAAGCAACTTTTGTTATTTTTGATTGTTTTCTCTTTGATATTGCAGTAAAAGTCACGATGAAAGAAAACCAGCAATAATAGAAGTAAAAGAGTTGAATTTTGAGTAAAATAAGAAAGGAAGTGTAGTTGACTACTTGTATGATAAGTCGTCAACTCTATGATAAGCTATAAGATACAGTGTCAGCCTTAAAAAGAGAATGATATATAGCTAGAAGAAGTGACGACAACATGTGATAGTCCATTGAGTTGTGATGAGCCGTCAGGCTCGTCGTCAAGCTTAGGCAGTGCTTGAGAAATTAAAGTAAAGATGTGATGACGTCTATGATAAGTTGATAGGTGTCTGATAATCCATCAAGAATGTCGTCACACATATGAAAAAGGAAAAAATTTAAAGAATACCTGACGACATATTCTGATAAGCTATCAGAACTCTGATAAACCATCAGACATGTCGTCACCTAAAACAAAAATTCTGAATTTTTAATTTTGGATTTTTCTTAAGTTACAGTTATAAATAGAAGCTTCTAGGGTTTCATTGAGGAGGCTGAACATATCGGGGGGCAAAAAACTTATTCCAATGGAGTTCACCTCTCTTTAGGGGCTTTGAACTTAGAATTCAATTTTCAACTCTTTGATTTGGTTGTGGGAATTTTCTCTTGAACTTGGAATAGAATCGACTTCATACTTCATCTTTTGTAAGTTTAATTACTTTGAATGATGAATATAATTGTTTCTATCTCTTTCTTTCTCATGTGGAACTAAAACCCACAACTAGGTTTGTGGGATTTATGATTATTCCTCCATGGATTTAATATTTTGTTAGGGTTCGAGTGATTGTGGGAACATCTTGATAATTCGTTTGTATTAATTATTTTCTATTGGTTGCAAATAATAGGCCTTGCTTACTGTTGATTTGCTTGAGATAAGAAATCAACCCTAGTAAAAAGTGAATTATCAACGAGGATTTAGGAAGGTTAAGTTCTCATCTAATGATTAATGTTGTAACAAGATTGATCAACTCACGATAAAATTAGTATGAATACAATGCTTTCCTAAGTTCGAGAGAATTAGGGAGTTCAACATCTAGGTAGGTTGAGAAACACTTAGATGGACTATCGAAACTGATAATTTGGTGTTTTCCATGAGTCACGAGAATCCAATACTACAACTGTTATTCAATGGAGGATTACTAATCAAAGTGATCACAACTCTAGCTTCTCTATATCTTTGATTTGAATATTGCAGTTTAAGATTTGAGTTCTAAGGCGAATTAAAGTGTTAATAACTTTTGTTCAATCATTAAAAAACCCCATTTTGTCTTTTCGTGCCAGTTTTTTGAATTTAACTTGTAGCTTTAGTTTCAAATGAGTTTAATCGCCACTCAATTTTTCCCTGTGGATTCGACTCTGACTCCAAAGTTGGGTAAATATATTAACGACGACCGCCTTGCACTAAATTGACGTTTAAGTTGAGCATTATCAAAAATGGCGCCATTGCCATACATAATTTGGTGTATTAAGTTAGTTTGGAATGTTAGCTTACTTTCTTGAATTCAAAATTGCAAATATTTGTTTGAAATTTTCTTTTATTTCTCGTGTTAGGAAGATTTTTATTTTAGTTTGCTTATTACTATGGTATCTTGGAATGAATGCGAGTTTGGTGGTTGGAAATCTTATCTTGATGATCCATGTACATATTGTGATGGACCTCACATTTGGAAAGATTGTAGATATGCTCTCCGAATAGAGATATGTGCACCATCTCCATCCTACTGGGAGTATGACTGTTCTTTATGTGGTTGCCAAGATGTACACTGGAGTGATTGCCCATATGCCCCCTTCCCCTCCATTGTGCTAACCCAAATTCTAGTTCTTCTTATGATTTTAATAAGTCTTATGGTCAAGAAAAGGAAGAACAAGGCACCAAAAAGAGTGGCATTGAAGCTATGCTTCAACTAATATTGGATCTTATGGACACAACGAATGATATCATACTTGATATGTGTCAAGAAATTAGGTCACTTAATGAGGAAAGAAAAAAAATAGCGGAGATGGATATAGAGGTCATTCATTCAAAACACTTTTCTACATTATGTTTAGATGATATCTTGTCTGTGGAATCAGTTAAAATAATGGAAGAGTGTAAGGATGAAAAGAAAGGATCCTATATCGATGTTGAGCTTGATGTTGAGCAACCCTTGGTAATTCCCCAACCAACCAAACCAACCATGAGGGATGATACTAATCTTGAGGAAATGGTGCTAGAGACAAAAGAAGAAACCAAGAAAATCTCTTATGAAGAATCTAGCCCAATTCTGGGTGAACATGTTGAAAAGGATGCAACTCAAAAATTAAGGAGAAGACCTCATTCGAACAATTTTTCAACACTGTTCTTGGTGGATATGATGGAAGTCCACCTACCCAAGCAAATGATGAGTTTTGAGGATGAGGATCAAAATCCCTATATCATTGAGTTTGTCATTCAAAAAGAGAAAAATGAAACCCCCCACTTGAAGGTCAATAAAGGTAAAACTCAATGTGAAACAAGTGGAATATTTATATTCTCATCAATACCCAACTAGCCTATTCAAAAATTTAATATGAAGTTGAGTAAGAGATTCAAGTCGTCAAAGTGGCGAGATAAAGGAAGTTTCATTGTATCCTTACCTTTGCCCAATGTACCTCGAAGATGTATTGATCAATAGTTGGGCCGAATTTTCAAATCCTCCAAATAGAGGCATAAATAATCATTAAAAGGTGTCATGCCGCCACGTTTAATCAGGAGCTACTTGGGAGGCAACACAAGGTACTTTGTTGTTGTATTCGTACTACGTCATTGACATCATATCTTCGCACTAATGGAGCCACAGGTATGTTTCTAACTCTCTTGTTTTAGGTTGATGCATTGGAGACAATGTATGATTATAAGTTTAGGGTGGGGTTACTTGTAGGTGTTGATGTCCTCTTGGGGTTTTGATTTTCATGCCTCTTTTCCTCGGAGTCTTGTTCCTAGTAGAGCCGGCATGTTTAGGCATTTTGTGTTTGTTTTGTGATGTGTTGTGGTTAACTGGGGAAAAATAAGTATCTAGGACAGTTGACATATTTTTGTTGATTTTTCTTGGAATGATAAATACCTCTCCAATTATCTATCTGGTAACTGTGTGATGTGCATCTATATGTGACTACTGTGAATTTTTTTATGTCTTTAGTACTAGGGACATGATAATCACTGCTAATAATTCCATGAACCGAATGGGTAGTAGCTTGTGAGGTACCTTTGTGCCATGTGTGTGTGAGATACTACCTAGTTCCCATTGTGCGTTAAATCTAGAACTTTCTCGGTTGGTCTTGCCTTGGTTGTAGGATAGAAATTAGGAAAGGATCATAGGTCGTTGTTGATATTAGTCCACTTTTAGCCTAAATGACCTTCCATGTGTGAATAATATCCCTTGATCCTGATTTTGAGCCTGATTGCCTATTCTTTTTATTATACCTATCACCTTTCCATTTGTATCACAATGAACCTGTTTTGGCCCTGTTCCTCCTTGGACACTGTGCACCTTAACTTAGGCAAATGGCCTAAGTTGAAGGTGGTTATCATAGGGGTGTGTGATGTAAAATGAGTATGAAGAAAGGTAGAATAAAAAAAGAATAAAAGTCTAGGTGCGGTGGAAAATAACAACAAAAGAAAAGTTGTGGAAAAAAAAGTGATTGTAGAAAAGACCGAAACCCATCCTGAATATGTGTGGTCAATAAAAGAGAAGAATAGAAAAATGTTACTGAGTGAGACCCTAGAATCTAGTGTAGTGTCAAGGAGGCTTAGTCACTTTAAATATCATCGAGTATCATACCAACCCCTAGCCTACATTACAAGCCAAAGACAAGACCTATAGTGATCCCAGCTGGCTGGTCTGGAATTCTTGGTAATGAAAATAAGGGCAAGCCTATGGTATTTGGCATAGATTGACTGGAACTTCTTTCTGAGAGTAAGTATCTCTTGACCGTCCCCTCATTGACATACTTTATTACATATATGAGTGAAGAGGGACTTCTTTGTTGTAAGGGCACATTGATTGCATTGCTAGCTGCTTACATGTTTGGGTAGTGTAACTTGTATATATGCATGGTTATTGTTGATGATTTTATGTCATATCTTGATTCCCTTATGTCACATTATTGATCTTTATTGATAGACACAGTTGGGTTTAAAGTGATTGAAAATTAAGAGGGTAATGTGTTTTGAACTAAAATTGATGATCAACTGTCATAGGTATCTTATGTGTCTCTTGGTTATGCATCGTAGTGTGGTGTCATGTAGTTGATTGAGGACAAAAAATTGTTTTAAGTTGAGGGTGTTGATATGTGAGAAGATGCTAACATATTTGAGACTTTTAACTGAGAATAATTGCAAAGTCTTAAGCAAATTTTGTCGTTATTGATTGTTTTTTGTTTGATATTGCAGTAAAAGTTAAGATGAAATAAAACCAACAATAATGGAAGTAAAAGAGTTGAATTTTGAGAAAAATAAGAAGTGAAGTGTAGTTGACTACTTGTCTGATAAGTCGTCAACTCTATGATAAGTTATCAGACTCAGGTCAGCCTTAGACAGAGAATAAGATTCATCTAGAAGAAGTGAAGACAACCTGTGATAGGCCATCAAGTTGTGATAAGCCGTCAGGCTCGTCGTCAGACTTGGGCAGTGCTTGAGAAATTAAAGTAAAGATGTGACGACGTCTGTGATAAGTCATCAGGTGTCTGATAAGCTGTCAAGAATGTCGTCACACATAAGCAGAAGGAAAAAATTTGAAGTATGACTGACGACATGTTCTGATAAGCTATCAGAACTCTGATAAGCCGTCAGACATGTCATCACCTAAAACAAAAATTCAGAATTTTTAATTTTGGATTTTTCTTAAGCTACAGATATAAATAGCAGCTTCTAAGGTTTCATTGAGGAGGCTGAACATATCGGGGGGCAAAAAACTTATTCCAAGGGAGTTCACCTCTCTTTGGGGGCTCTAAACTTAGAATTCAATTTTCAACTCTTTGATTTGGTTGTGTAAATTTTCTCTTGAACTTGGAAGAGAATCAACTTCATACTTCATCTTTTGTAAGTTTAGTTACTTTGAATGATGAATGTAATTGTTACTATCTCTTTATTTCTCATGTGGAACTAAAACCGACAACTAGGGTTGTGGGATTTATCCATGGATTTAATATTTGGTTAGGGTTCGAGTGATTGTGGGAACATCTTGATAATTCTTTTGTATTAATTATTTTTTATTGGTTGCAAATAATAGGCCTTGCTTACTGTTGATTTGCTTGAGATAAGAAATCAACCCTAGTAAATAGTGAATTATCAACGAGGATTTAGGAAAGTTAAGTTTTCATCTAATGATTAATGTTGTAACAAGATTGATCAACTCGAGATAAAATTAGTATGAATAGACTGTTTTCCTAAGTTCGAGAGAATTAGGGAGTTCAACATATAGGTAGGTTGAGAAACACTTAGATGGGCTATCAAAACTGATAATTTGGTGTTTCCCATAAGTCACAAGAATCTAATACTACAACTATTATTCAATGGAGGATTACTAATCATAGTGATCACAACTCTAGCTTCTCTATATCATTGATTTGAATATTACAGTTTAAGATTTGAGTTCTAAGGAGAATTGAAGTGTTAATAACTTTTGTTCAATCATTACAAACCCCCATTTTTTCTTTTTGTGCCAGTTGTTTGAATTTAACTTGTAGCTTTAGTTTCAAATGAGTTTAATCGCCACTCATATTGTTCCCTGTGGATTCGACCCCGACTCCAAAGTTGGGTAAATATATTGACGACGACCGCCTTGCACTAAATTGATGTGTAAGTTGAGCGTTATCAATTTATTTGCATGAAGTCTCAAACTCTTGCTGCTACCATATTCACTGCTAGGTTGGCCGATATAATATCCTGATAGTTATTTTGGGTGATCATGGATTAGGATAATATTGTTAAAGAAATCCTAAATTTAGCATGGGAGGCTTGTTCATTCAAAGGGTTTGTTGGTGATGGGTTATTCCTATTACCGTTGCCCGTTTTGTCTCTCCTTGCATTATTTCTCTTGGGGGGAATTTTTCTAAACATGTAGAGCAAGAGTTAGAAGAAGGTTTTGATAGAGTTCACGCTCAAATGCTAAAGATGAAGATGAAAGAAGTGAAATTTTTTCTAAAATATTTCACACCCATGAATAAAATTCTACTTAATATAGCTTTCTGACAACCTAACACACATTAAACCTGATGCTCTGATACAAAGTTTGTCATGATCTAAGACTATAACCCAGTCATAACACAAATCTTGGGGTCACAAGTGACCCCAATCTAACCTATGGCCTAACATAACACTATGAAAACAAAAATAAAAAATGTAAAAACACTGTTTGGAACATAAATTTAATAATAAAATAATAAATCAACCACTAATAATATCTATGTTTAAAATAGCAAAAACTAAATAACTAACTGTATGTATGAAATCCTTTAGTAAGGTGAGTAGCTAGGACAACCCCCCAGTTAACTTTAGCGATTTGAAAATTAACGAAATAATGATACTAGTCCTCTAATAATGTGGACTCACCAATGTATTGGTATTGATGTAGTAGTAGATTTTATTATGAATGATTATTATGTTGAATGTTAGAATATATATTATAAGACACTATAGCAAAAAAGATAGTAGTGATTAGTACTTTGACTATTTCGAGTATGTAAAATAGTAAATAATTGATATATGTTGAACATGATTCATGTAACAAGGTAAATGATGCAATACAAAGTAATTAACATGTACTATATAATAGGCTCAACAACTAATTACATGGTTAGGCAAGTATCTAAATCTGAACCATGAACTATGTACTATTGGTTGTGGACTGTGAGAGCTACTAATACTCGACATACCCTAATCTGATCTAATTGGTTTCCAACCTGTAACCCTAGCTTGAAGGGTATTCTATATCTTTTCAATGGTACAAACACGTGTTGATTTGAATCAACCAAACTGATGTCCAAAATTCGAGTAACCTCTTAGAACCTACAATGTCATCTTAGTTTTGGGACATAGGGACTTCTACTAAAGGTCTTACCCTTACTGATAGGTGAGAAATCATCTGTGCATCTGATTGATGATAAGTACTACTCTCAACTAAATAACACTAATAACTAAAATACTTAATAATTGTAATATTCTAAAAACAAAAAATAAATGCACTATCTTAGAGTATTCAAATGATCAAAACTAAAATAAATAATAATAATAAGTATATGCATGAAATAGTAGGTCATTGGGTGTCCTTAGCCCACCATCGCTGAAGAATCCAACTATTATTAAAACACCCTCGGTTCTGGTTCTTAGAAATTTCCTCAATTTTGAGCTCTCTGGACATCATACAACTTAAGCATACTAGTCGTATGATGTGGGTACGGTTTGGGGGGTCTTGGTCGTATGATAATCAATGTGATCTAGGTTGCATTCTATCAAAGGTACGAATAGACATCATAAGGGTCATATGGAGATGGTACGAGTGTTATAGTCCAATTCATATGTTTTCTAGTATCCAACCCTATTGTGTCTATCTTGGATATGGTTTGGGGGTACTGGTCGTATGGTATGGATACGCCCTAGGCAAGGGGGTGATATGATGGATAGTGTGTGATATCCAATATTCTATCTAGGATACGAGTGGTGGTTACCACTTGTATGTTGTGGGTACGATTTTGGGAAGGAGTCGTACCCTCTTACGGTGACTTTTACAGTTTAAGTTGGGGGTATTCTGGACATTTCCCCTCTTAACCCCTTTAAAACCCATGACTTAAAGCACTATTGGGACTTCATTTACCCTAGAATTCTTAATAAAAAAACATTCAAAACACTCTCAAATATCTCTCAAGGCTCTTGGTTCAAGAAAGGCTAGGGTTTCCTCAATATAATAAATTTGGGGCTTATATAGGTGGTTTCTCTTCGTACTCTTTGGTTTCTGAGGCATGTTACTCCTCGCTTATTGTTAGTTCCAACTAAAGGCATGTTATATAAATGGTTGTATAATACTATATCCTTGAACTTGTAAGCATCCAACACTGCACTATCACTAGACGCAACACCCATAATATTCATCATCTTCTGAACTATATCAAGGAACTCCTGTGGATCATCATTAGACTTGGATCCCGTAAACAAAAGAGGGTTCATTTGGGTGAAATCCCGAATCCTAAATGCGGTGGTATTAGCAACTGGATTGGCTGGGATAGCAGCCTGCTGATTATTCTGAGCTGGTACTAAGTGAGCTAAAGTAGTAAATGCAGTTTTAAACTCGACATGAGAAACATTCTCATTCTGAGGATCTTCTTAAACAGGCTGATGCGCGGGATAATTCCCATTTCTTCCTCTATTATTCTTTCTGGGAGGCATGTTTCGTAAATATAATAAATATTAAATTAGAAAAAAAGTTTAAATTGAGCTCATGCTCATTAGCACGACATGAATACTGAACGAAGGGAAACTTTTCCTAAAACGTCTTATAGCCTCTTGACCATAAGTGTGGCACACTTCACACACATGCACAAGACTCTACTCAATGCGGCTTTCAGACTTCTTAGGACACTTTAAAACCTTAGGCTATGATACAATGTTTGTAATACCCTAGAAATACACCCTGGACGCAACCTGATGCTTACGGTCACAAATGACTACAAGCTAACCCATGAGCTGGTACCTGTTACGAGCACTAGATAATATACTGATAATAAAGACATTTACAAAAAATAGATGAAAATTCCATAAGGTTTTAAGTACTAAAACATATCACTGAAGTCACAAGTCTGAGAAAGAAACATCTGCAAAAATAGTGCAACATAACTGATAAAACTGATAAACTGACTGACTGTCCGAAAAACCTGTAAGACTGACTGACTGGGGAATTGATGGGACAAACCCCACACTAAATCTGACTGAACATATAACTAAATTGCTAACCTAACTTAATAAAGATAATCTCATCCTCGAAGTATGAGGACTCACCACTGCTGTTGATGTTAGCTATCTGATCCTATCTAGGCCCGATCGGGAAATTGAGCATCCAAACTTGTGATATAAGACATCATAGCACAAGAAAATGAGTATGCGATTAGTACTTTGAATGTAATGGTATATGAGATAGATTTAGGTTATAATGCACGAGTTTACTGAACATGAAATAATGACTGGCTGAATAACATGATATAACTGTATAAGCATGCATAAAAACTAAAATACTGCAAGTGCAAGACAACATATAATGTTTCTGATATAATCTGTAAGACCGCCATACTGAAATACTGTAATACTAAAGTCTTATAACTAAGTAACTGATAATCTGCAAGCCTTGGTCAAGCGATCTGAATTGAATTATGTACTGAATACTGAACTGAGACTGTGAGAGGAATCATCTAACCGACATGCCCCATTCTAAGCTGATTGGGGTCCAACCTGTGACCCTAGTTGGAAGGGTGTCAGTCCCGTACCACGACTACTAACACTGGCTGTGTGGATTCACTAAGCTATTGAAGAACCAGGGTATCAATCCTAAACTAACGGGTGATCCCTAGGCGGAGTCAAGCCTAAACTGACGGGTGGCCCCTGGGAGGTAGTCAAGCCTAAACTGACGGGTGACTCTTCATAACCCACGCTAGCTATGTGGTTCTGGAATATAGGGAATGATACTAACGACTTTGCCTAACTGACGGGGAAGTCGTCGTCCTGCATTCACTCATTCTAAATCTTATTCTCAATTGATAGACACTAATTACTGAACTAAACTGAGCTTATTTAAGTCAACAACCGAGCAATGATACTAACTAAATGACAAGACTCATGGTTTATCTTAAACCATTCTGAAGATTCTGAGAAACTAGTTAAATAGCTAAGTTTCGGGTATTCATAACCCCCAGCACTGAATGAAAATAACAATAAAGACATGTAACTGCTTCAAAACCATAATGGGAAAATCATTATCTTTGGCATTTCATTAAACACTTGGAATTCATAGACTTTAGCATGGGAATATTTAAAATACGTTCTACTAACATAAATTCAATACTAAAAATCATGGTTTAAGGATGCGACATGTGAAAATCACCATTCAAATATTTCATGGACGAATTCCAACGAAAACACATGATAAACATGATTTGAAATCAAAGTTCATAATAGCTTCATGTAGATAATTCATAACAACATGTAAAAATTATAACTTTGAACTTTAAAATGGATTCTTGGACTCCATGGGCGAAAAGGGCCCATGGATGAACATCACACATACCTTTAATACTTAAATATTGAAAGAGAACAACTTTCTTGAATTGGAACACTTGAGTTCTTGGTTTTCTTGAAAGGAATATAATCTAACTTGATGAATTTGGATAAAGGTTAGGGTTTATTTGAGAGGGAAATTGAAAAATTTGAGCATATAATGCCCTATCACCAGTTTAATCTCATTTTTTTATAAATTTGGGTGCTGGAAAAGACAAGATTACCCCTATGGAATTTAAATTCGTAATTAGAATGCCGATTAGAGGCTTGGCGCGATGCGATGATATGCTCATCGCTATACCTGGCGCGACGCGATGCAATCTCTTTAACTACTAGAAACAAAATCCAAACATGCCTCAATCCTTGTCTGTAAAATCTAAAACTTACCCGAGATATGCTCCTAATACCCCTGAACATGAATGAACTCAAAAATTATATATTGGGGTCAGGAAGGTCACTTTAAAAATCATCAAATTTAAGAGGCCAAAAATAAGGCTAAGTCCACAACACTTAGCTAAATTTTTAGCCTTTAAGCCTATTATGCAAGTACTGTGGTCTGAAATGGACTAGGAAAATATAGGGTATTACAAACAACTTGAATCTTAAAAGAACATTTTTCAAGGCTAAAGGAGTACAAAGGAGAAGACCCACAAAAATGGGTTAAATGAGGCTCAAATTGAAGAAAAACTATTTTTCAAGCATTATTGGTAAAAAAAATAGGGAAAATCTATCAAAAAACAAAAAGAATAAAGATGGAATCTCATTTGAAAATCTAAAACCTCAGGTGAAAATGATTCTATGGGTGAAAACCCAAGAAAAAATGGGTAAGAATCGTAGTTCAAATTGAAGAAATACCAAAATTTTAAATTCAAGAAAAACCCAAAAACCCATTTTTGAAATCTTTAATATAGAATAATTTAGAGGATAAAGTTGATAGGAAATGATTTGGAATTGAGCTATAAACTTACCCGCTCAAGTTACGCAAGAAATCTCCCCCAAAATCTCCCTCCCAAGCTTTAATATGATAAAAATGGTGAAAATGAGCAAAAAAGGGATAAAACGTCCAAAATTAGGTTATTGTCAGCAAACAAGAGGGGTTATTGACCGCGCATCGACCATTGACCATGTGTGTTTACCGTTCACCACAATGACTGCTCTAGCAACTTAAAAAAATTATTTCTAACCCTCGAAACTCATTCAAAATCCTATGAATATGAACCAATAGAACAAATTAAACATAAAACACGTTTTAGAATCATTAGATTTATGAGAAATGATCATTTACATCAAATTAGCCCTCGAGACCCCTTTGGGCCAAAATACACTATTTTTCAAATAGAAGGTCAAAATACAAATATAAGTTTCAAACCCAAACCAAACATGCTACCTACCCAAAATTTATATTTCAGATTTACTGGGACAGTCTATTTTTTCATTCAACACTTGAATTGAAAAGTGTTTATCGAGGTCAAATATTGGCTTTGAAATAACCTCAAACTCACCCAAATCTTTCACAAAGGCATTAGGAACTATGTCATCCATCCCCAAAACCCAAAGTCAATATGTAGCAACTATCGAGAAGGATAAAATGGTCAAAAAAAATCACCAAAATTTAAGTCATTACAGATTCATGCTTGGACGATCTACTACCAAATCCATATATCTTGCCATATATCTTGTAAGGATACTTATGGATATAAACTATAAAAGGAAGAGGGAATTGTATATAATTTTCTTTGAACTTGAGAAGGCCTATAACTAAGTGCCAAGAAAAGTTCAATGGAGATGCCCGAAGACTAGAGGTGTATCGATGGCTTACTTTAGGGTAAGAATAGACATGTATGGTAGAACAAAATTATGAATTACAATGGTAATATGAGACGCAAAGAACTTACCTATGAAAATAGGATTACACAAGGGATCAACTCTTTGTTTATTCCTCTTTGCTTTGGTGATGGATGAATTAATGTGGTGTATTCAAGATGAAGTTATTTTATGTATGTTATTTGTGGATGACATAGTACTTATTGATAAGAAATATAGTGGAGTTAATGCTACATTAGAGTTATGATATAAGATCTGGAATCTAAAGGGTGTAGGTTGACCAGGACTAACACATCGTACTTAGAGTGCAAATTCAGTGAGAGGATGCCTAAGGAAAACATAGAAGTATAGTTGGACACACAGGCTATCCTCTAGAATAACAGTTATATGTATATTATCTTTATAATCCAGGGTAGTAGCACCATTGATAACAGTTTCAAGTACCTTGACTCCAGAGTGTTATGTGATTAAAACATACCACCAAGATGTAAAGATGTGTTCTATAGAATGGTGTCTAGATGAAATTTTTGTATGGGGTAGAGTGTTGTCCAGTCAAAACCTCTCATGTTCAGAAGAAGTATATTGTGTCTATGAGGATGTTGAGATGGATCTGTTGGAATACTAGTTGTGAATGGATGAATAATAAGGTTTTTCAAGATGATGTGGGAGTGTTATTTGTTATGGACAAGATGAGGAATGAAAAATTGAGATAGTTTTATTATGTGTAGAGACAAGGTGCAGACACCATGGTACGGTGGCTTGAGAGTTTTGATATAATAGTCATGATGATAGGTAGAATTAGATCGAGAATTATTGAGGGAGATGATTAGATAGGATATGTCCTAACTTCAAGTTACTGAGGACGTGACCTTATATAGGAGGTGTGAAGGACTTTTATTAGAGTAGAAGGACGGTCGGATAGGAGTCTTGTGTTGATTTTTGAGGGTTTAGGCTTGATTGGTGTTTCTTGTACACTAGACTTAGTATAGTAATTTAGGGTTTAAGAAGTATATATTGAGGTGGAGTTTATCCCTACTTGTTATATCAATAATAGTTTGTTACTCATTATGTTTAGACTATCACGCTATTTGTGTGATACCCCACACTTTTTCTAGCTTAAATTCATTCCTAGAATGTGTAGAAATAACTTCCAAAATGAAGAATATTTATTTCATATGAAATTTTCTAGATTTAGACCTATCTTTGTGTGGGAAATTGAATAAGCTTTCCATCGATAACAAATTCGCCCAATTCAGACACTCGGTGAAGAAGTTAGAGCAAATTTAGCAAGACAGTGTGCCACTGGAGCACTTGACGCATCGCGGAGGTGAGTAAATTCATAATCGTCAAATTCTAATGTCTCTTTGCGATAGCACTGTATCGTGGAGAGGGAAAATTTCCTATTATATAAAATCCAGTAACCCAACATGATGTTGGCGCATCGCGCCAGTGGACAAAATGGAAAAATTATAGGGCATCGCGATAGCTCCGCATCGCGGAGAAAGCCCAGTTCCCACTAGACATTTTGCAGTGAGCCACCGCGATAGTGGTGCGTCACGGTGGCCAGCCAAATTGGAAAATATTACTCTTTTCCAATTTCGTTTAAAAGTTTAAAAAGGGTATTTTGGTCAATTCCCAAGGCCCCAATCCATTTAAAACACAAGATTAATCATATTCAAAGCACTTTGTTCTCATTATTCATCATTCTCTTCAAAAGAAAAACCCTAAAGCTTTAAAACCTCTTCTCCAAGAAATCAAAATCCTCCATTGATTCTCCAAGAAATCTTATGATTGAGGATTCCCAAGGCAAGATAATCAAGAATCCATCTCCACGAACTCAATTAGGAATCAATAATTCAAGTTTCTTCATCTAATCATCTATCAAGGTATGTGGGGTTTATGAACAAGGATCTTCTTCCATCCTTGTACCCAAAACCAAACTTTTATTAAAAATTAATATGATTTTGAATGAATATACATGTGATTTGAATTAGGGTTCACATCCATTATTTCTAATTGCAATATTATGAGATTTCCAATGTTTTAGAGATGAATTGCATATCTATTTTTCATATTTTCATACCTATTACAGTAATTTACAGATTTTGAGATAAATTATCATTGTTTTCAATATCAAGCATGATTATTATGATGTTTTGACATGAGATTGAAGCATGGGTTGTTACCCCAAGATAGCATATTATTATTTCAAAAAGATGATTCTTTAAACATCCTATTATCAAATTATTGATAGATTTACAGTAAAGCTTTGATCTTTCGATCACCAGATATGTTTTGGAATCCACTTTACATATTTATTACAGATTTCAGAAAGATAAATAGCTTTATATATAGATTGATTCAGATAAATGCATAACTGGTTTCATAATAAATCCTTATGCTAATTTTAAAGTGGATTTCCAACAAGATGAGCGTAGTAAATTAAAGGGAGTAGTATTTAGCACCAAGATGGGTATGATTCCAAGGTCTCATACCCTAGAACTACGTGCCACCATATATTTGAGATTAAAGAGCCAATAGTGGGATGAGATAGTGATCATTAAAGCTAAGGTTATACTCCCAGGCAAGAGTAAGACACCTCTACCCAACATGAGTTCTTCCTTAGGAGGATGAGATGTTGAACTCCATATAGCTCACATGGTTTATGTCGGTTAAGAGAACCTCCCGTAAGATAAAGTATTTTCCTTACATCTTAATAGTAAAGATTTTCAGAATAGTTTTAAAAAAAGAATAATAGAAAGCTTTTAGAAAACCAAGTGTAAAGGCTCACAAAGTTTACTCAGATTATCCTTTACAGAAAGATAACAATTATAGACTTCATATTTTAGATTTTACATTTCAGAAGTATGATCTTTCTACACTTAGACAATATGATTTACAGACAGAATACAAGTATAGCTTTCAGTACTAAATGTTATGACTCACTAGATTTATAAAGTATGATTGATTTATTATTCATGATTTCAGCATTTCAGCTATTCTATCTTATGTGAGTCATTTACATTTAGTATACATTGTCTTATCAAGTATGATGATGAGATGATGTTTTACTTATGCATTTCACCCCATATACTCAGTACATCCTCAAAGTACTGATCCTCATATATGTCTATCTACTACATTATCTCATAATGTAGGTTCAGTTGCTCAGTATCAGCAGTGTGAGTAGTCCGAGCATCTCCATCTACATCCTACAGTTTGTGTGTCATTATAGTTTAGGGAATTGTTCATTTAGATTTTGCAGCTTATCAGTTTACATGATTTAGTACTCTTTTTAGACAGATCGAGTAAGATGGGGGTTTGTCTGAGTGACTCTCTAGTTGTTAGTAGTAGAGGCTTGTTAGACTACTACTTATGATTTAGCTTATTCAGTATTGAGATTTTAGACATTGTTTCAGATATTATATTCAGATAGTTTCCACATTTAGAATGACTTTCATGTCTATATTACCTTGATTATGAGATTTATACCCTGTAGTAGGTAGACAGGGTAATATTAAGGCTACTTATAGTCTTTAGCACCATGTGACATCTCAGAATTAGATTTCGGGGCGTTACAAACTTGGTATCTGAGCCTAAGGTTTTTAAGAGTCCTAGAGAGTCAGACAAGCTGCATTACGTAGAGTTTTTATCATGGGTGTGAAGTGCATCACATTTATGAGAAATAGGCTATGGAACATTCTTAGGAAATCATCTCTTTCTTTCATGATCTATTGTGCTTACTGTATCTCTATCTTCTTTTAACTTGTGCTCTTACATGATAGTTGAATATGCCTTCTCATTGATCTAATGCCCATAAAAATAATAACCAGCCACCCCAGCCCACAGATTCTTTTAATGAGAGTGTGTCCCATGCTGAGTTTAGGGCTTCCTTTCAGGCGTTAGCCTAAGCTGTGATCTCCAATGTTCAGGGCAACCATCAGAATCAGGCTTCAGTCCCATTTTAGCAGAATAGGGATTTAGTAGCAGCTAAAATAGAGACTTTATGAGAATGAATCCACCAGAGTCTTTTGGGTTAAAAGCTGGTGAGGACCCATATCTTTATTTAGATGAGATAAAGAAGATCACCAATATTATGTATGTTTCTGAGGAGGAGAGTGTAGTGTTATTATCCTATAGATTGTAGGATGTAGCATATGATTTGGTAGTGATGTGGAAGAATGGTAGAGGTGAGAATATTATTCTTATGAGTTGGCAGGTATTTTAGGATGCTTTTCTATACAGGTTCTTCCCACATGAGATGAGGGAAGATAAGATAAAAGAGTTTTTGAATTTGAGGCAGGGCTCGATGTCAGTGAAAGAGTACTACCATAAGTTCAATCAGTTCTCTAAGTATGCCCCTGATACGATGGCTAATCCTAGGGCTAGTTTGAGTAAGTTTGTTACTGGAGTATCTAGATTGGTAGTTAAGGAGTGTAGGACTGCCATGCTTATTGGAGACATGGATCTTACAAGATTGATGATGCATGCTCTGCAGATTGAGGTAGAGAAGTTGAAGGGGATAAATATAAAATAATAATAAGAGGGATATAATAGGACAGTTTTAGTATCGTCAGAATAGGTATCAAGGAGGAAATCGTTCATAGTTTTAGAATAGTTCATCTATGCCAGCACCATCTTCAACTAGTGCGCCCACTCTCAGAGGTAGATAGGAGCAATTAGGTAATTCTTCTATGTCCATATCTCTGAATAATGTACGTGGAAGACCTCGTTATTCTTCCTGTTCTAAGTGTGGTAGGAATCATCCTGGTGAGTGTTTGGCTGGATAGAAGGGTTATTTTTTTTGTGGTAAGTCGGTTCATACAATTAAAGAGTGCCCATATGCTAAGAAAGAAAGTAGAGATGATCGTCCCCAGACTCAGGCTGCTAGTGCACCAGCTCCCTTAGGTCGCCCAGTCTCTTCTCAGGGTGTATCATCCAGTACCGGTAGTGGTCAGTGCCAGAATCAATTCTATGTTTTACCATCCTATCAGAAGCAGGAGGGTTCACCAGATGTTATTACTGGTATGCTTTATGTCTTCCATTTTGATGTTTATGTGCTGTTAGACCCTGGGTCGAGTTTATCCTATATGACCCCTTTAGTTTTAGTAAATTTTGAGATAAGTTCTGATAAAATCCCTAAGCTTTTCTTGGTGTCTACCTTTGTAGGTGAGTCAGTTGTTGCTAAAAAGCTCTATAGAAAATATCCTGTCACTATCCTTCATAAAATTATATTAGCAGACCTAATAGAGTTAGATATGGTTGACTTTGATCTTATTCTTAGTATGGATTGGCTTCATTCTTGTTATGCCTTTATAGATTGTCGCACTCGAATGGTGAAGTTTCAGTTTCCATATAAGCCAGTCTTTGTGTGGTCAGGTAATTCAGTCGCTCCCAATAGTCATTTCATATCTTATCTTAATTCCCGAAAGTTGATCTCCAAAAGGTGTATTATCATCTTTTTTCGAGTTAAAGACACTATGTCTGAGACTCCAATATTTTAGTAAGTCAGTGTAGTTAATGAGTTTCCATATGTCTTTCTCGAATATTTGCTAGGGATACTTCCTGATAGAGAAATAGAATTTAGTATTGACCTTCTTCCAAATACTCAGCCTATTTCTATACCTCCAAATTGTATGGCTCTTGCCGAGCTTAAAGATTTGAAAGAGAAACTCAAAGATCTTTTAGATAAAGGTTTTATAAGGCCTAGTTTTTCTCCATAGGGAGCTCCCGTCTTATTCGTGCGAAAGAAAGATAGTTCTTTACATATGTGCATTGACTATCGTCAGTTGAATAAAGTTACAATAAAAAACAAATACCCTCTTCCTAGAATTGATGAATTATTTGATCAACTCCAAGGTGCCAGTTATTTCTCAAAGATAGACCTTAGATCCGAGTATCATCAGCTTAAAATAAGGGAATGTGATGTTTGAAGACAACTTTCAGAACCCGCTATAGTTATTTTGAGTATCTATTCATGTCTTTCAGACTAACAAATACCCTAGCAACTTTCATGGACTTGATGAAAAGAGTGTTCAAATAATATTTGGATATGTTTGTCATTGTCTTCATCGACGACATCCTTGTCTACTCTCATAGTGAGGATGATCATGCATACCATCTTAGAATTGTGTTGCAAGCCCTTAGAGATCACCATTTTTTTCCAAGTTCAGCAAGTATGAATTTTGGCTAAGGTCAGTAGCTTTCCTTAGTCATATCGTTTCCAATGAAGGTATTCGAGTTGATCCCCAAAAGACAGAAGCCGTAAGAAATTAGCCCTGGCCTATTTCCCTATTAGACATTAGGAGTTTCTTAGGTATAGCTTGTTATTACCGACGTTTTGTTGAGGGTTTCTTGACTATTGCATCTCTTATGTCTAGATTGACCTAAAAGAAAGTTAACTTTTAGTGGTCAGATTTCTGCGAGAAGAGTTTTTAGGGGTTAAAGACTCGACTCACTTCAGCCCCAGTTTTAGAATTTCTTGATGGTACAGATGGTTTTGTGGTATATTCTTATGCCACCATATTTGGTTTGGATTGTTTTTTTATGCAGTGAGGTTAGGTTATAGCCTATGCCTCTAGACAACTTAAGCTCCATGAAAAGAATTACCTAACCCATGATCTTAAGTTAGCTCCTATTGATTTTGCTTTGAAAATCTGAAGATATTATTTGTATGGTGTGCATGTTTATGTGTTCACTGATCACCAAAACTTGCAATATTAGTTTACTCAGAGGGAATTGAATCTCCATCAAAGAAGGTGGTTAGAATTGTTAAAGGATTATGATATGTGTATGTTGTATCATCCGAGAAAGGCCAATGTAGTGGCACACGCCCTTAGTAGACTATCTATGGGCAGTGTTGACCATGTGGAGAATGATAAGAAGGAGTTAGTTTGAGAAGTGCATCAATTATCTAGATTAGGTGTTAGGTTGTTTGACTCAGCTAAAGGGAATGTTTGGGTTCAAAGTAGTTCCGAATCTTCCCTAGTTTTGGAAGTGAAGGAGAAGCAAGATAAGGATCCTAGTTTGATCAAACTGAAGAAGTCAGTTAAAGACCAAAAGGTAAAGGTTTTCTTACAAGGGGGAGATGGTGTGTTGAGATACCAGAGTAGGTTATGTGTGCCATGTGTTGATTATTAGAGGCAGGGAATTATGGCAGAAGTGCAGGGTGCATGTTATTCCATCCATCCTGGAGCCACCAAGATGTATCATGAGTTGCGGGAAATCTATTGATAGAGTGGTATGAAAAGAGATATAGCAGAGTTCATAGGTAAGTGTTCAACTTGTCAATAGGTTAAGGTAGAGCACCAAAGACCTGGTGGTGCATTGCATGAGTTTGGTATCCCCACATAGAAGTAGGAAGTGGTGAATATGGATTTTATGACTGGTTTACCCTATTCGCATCATTAGTATGATTCGATTTAGGTAATAGTTGACAGATTGACTAAGTCAGCGTAATTCTTTCCAGTTCACACGTCTTACACGGCTGAAGATTATGCTAAGTTGTATATCCAAGAGATAGTTAGATTGCATGGAGTTCCTTTGTCCATCATATCAGATAGGGGTACTCAGTTTACCTCTTATTTTTTGAGAGCCTTTCAGAACGGTCTTGGTACCCAAGTTTACCTTAGTTCAACTTTTTATCTGTAGAAAGATGGTCAGGCAGAGAGCACCATTCAGACTTTGAAGGATATGCTGAGGGAATGTGTTCTTGATTTCAATGGTAGTTGGGATGATCATTTGCCATTGATTAAGTTCTCTTATAATAATATTTATCATGCTAGTATTCAGAAGGCTCTATTTGAGGCTCTTTATGGGTGGAGATATAGATCGACAGTTAGTTAGTTTGAAGTGGGTGAGGCCACTTTGATTAGGCCAGACATGGTATTTGAGGTCATAGAGAATGTTCAGTTGATTAGAGAGAGATTAAAAGCAGCCAAGAGTCATCAAAAATCTTATGCAAACGTAAGAAGAAGATATTTTGAGTTTGAGGTTAATGATCTTGTGTATTTGAAAGTATCACCTATGAAAGGGGTGAAGAGATTTGACAAGAAGGGAAAACTTAGTCCCTGTTATGTTGGTCCCTTCCGTATTTTGACCCATGTTGGGAAGGTAGCGTATGAGCTTGAGCTACCCGCAGACTTATCCAAAGTTAATCAGTATTCCATGTGTTCTTGTTAAAGAAGTGCATGTTAGCTGTTATAGTTCCTCTAGAAAGTACAGATATTCATAATAGCCTTTCTTACTAAGAAATCCCAGTAAAGATTCTTGATCATCAGATTCGTAGACTAAGTAACAAAGAAGTTCCCTTGGTCAAAGTTCTATGGCAAAATCAGTCCATTGAGGGTGCTACTTGGGAAGTAGAAGCAGACATGCATACCAAGTATCCACATATCTTTTCCACGAACTCAGATTCAGCCAAAGGTAATAGTTTTTCTTCATTCAGTTCTTTTCCAGTTTCAAATTCAGCTATATAGTTATATTCATGAGAATTCATGCACTCACAGATCAGTTCAGTATCTCATTATGTTTGAGATTCAATCATACAACTTATTTCATTGTGCAAGATAGCTTATAGCCTCAGATTCCTGAATATTTTCAGCTTTAATTAGCCACATTCGAGGATGAATATTCCAAAGAGGCAGATATTGTAATGTCCCACACTTTTCCTAGATTAAATTCGTTCCTAGAATATTAAGAAATAACTTCCAAAATAAAGAATATTTATTTTTTATGGAATTTTTCAGATTTACACCACCCTCTGTGCGGGAAATTGAATAAGCTTTCCATCGATATCAAATTTGCCCAATTCCGACACTCGGTGAAGAAGTTAGAGCATTTTTAGCAAGACAGTGTACCACCTGAGTACTTGGGGCATCGCGGAGGTGAGAAAATTCATAATCGTCAAATTCCAGTGGCCTTCCGCAATAGCACCATATCACGGAGAGGGTCAGTTTCCCATTTTTCTAAATCCAGTAACCCAACGCGATGTTGGCCCGTTGCGCCAGTGGACAAAATTGCAAAACAATAGGGCACGGTGATAGCTCCACGTCATGGAGAAAGACCAGATCCCACTCGTTATTTTGTAGTAAGCCACCGCAATAGTGACACATCACGGTGACTAGCCATATCAGAAAATGTTGCTCTTTTCCAATTCCATTTAGAAGTTTAAATAGGGTATTTTGGTCAATTACCAAGGCCCCAATCAATCCAAAACACATGATTAATCATATTCAAAGATCTTTGTGCTCATTATTCATCATTCTCTTCAAAAGCAAAGACCTAGAGCTCTAAAACCTCTTCTCCGAGAAATTAAAATCCTAAATTGATTCTCCATGAAAGCTTAAGATTGAGGATTTCCAAGGCAAGATAATCAAGAATCCATCTCCAAGAACTCAATTAGGAATCAATAATTCAAGTTTCTTCATCTAATCATCTATCAAGGTATGTGGGGTTTATGAACAAGGATCTTCTTTCATCCTTGTACCCAAAACAAAACTTTTATTCAAAATTCATATGATTTTGAATAAATATACATGAGATTTGAATTAGGGTTCATACCCATGATTTTTAATTGCAAGATTATGAGATTCCGAATGATTTAGAAGATGAATTGCATGTCTATTTTCATATTTTCATGCCTATTGCAGTAATTTATAGATTTTGAGATGTATTATCATTGTTTTCAATATCAAGCATGATTATTATAATGTTTTGACATGAGATTAAAGCATGGGTTGTTACCCCAAGATGGCATATTATTATTTCAAGAAAGATGATGCTTTAAGCATCTTATTATCAGATTATTTACATATTTACAGTAAAGCTTTGATCTCTCGACCTCCAGATAAGTTTTGGAATCCATTTTACATATTTATTACAGATTTTAGAAAGCTAAATAGCTTCATTTATTGATTGATTCAAATAAGTGCATAACTGGTTTCATAATAAACCCTTATGCTAGTTTTAAAGTAGATTTCCAACAAGATGAGCGTAGCAAATTAAAGAGAGTAGTATTTAACATCGAGCTGGGTATGATTCTAAGGTATCATACCCCAGGACTATTTTCCACCATAGATTTTAAATTAAAGGTCCCATAGTGGGCTGAGATAGTGATCACTTAAGCTAAGGTTATACTCCCTGGAAAGAGTACGACACCTCTACCCAATGTGAGGTTTCTTTCTTAGGAGGACGTGACCTTGGACTCCATGTAGCTCATATGATTTATGTCGTTTAAGAGAACCTCCCTTAAGATAAAGTTTTTTCCTTGCAGCTTAATAGTAAAGATTTTCAGAATAATTCTCAAAAAAGAATAACAAAAAGCTTTTAGAAAATTAAGTGTAAAGGCTCACAAAGTTTACTCAGATTATGCTTTATAGAAAGATAACAGTTACAGACTTCAGCTTTTAGTTTTTATATTTCAGAAGTGAGCTCTTTCTACACATAAACAGTATGATTTACATACAGAATATGAGTATAGCTTTCAGAACTAAATGTTATGACTCACTAGATTTATAAAGTATGATTGATTTATTATTCATGATTTCAGTATTTCTGATATTCCAACTAATGTAAGTTATTTATGATAATGAGTTGATGTTTTACTAATTCATTTCACCCCATATACTCAGTACATCCCCAAAGTACTGATCCACATATATGTCTATGTACTTCATTGTCTCATAATATTGGTTCAGGTTCTCAGTAACAACAGCGTGAGTTGTTCGAGCATCTCCATCTACATCCTATAGTTAGTGAGTCCTCATATTTTAGGGACTTATTCATTTAGATTTTGCAGCTTATCAATTTACATGATTTAGTATTCTTTTCAGACAATTCGAGTTAGCTGGGGTTTTGTCCGAGTGACTCTCTAGTTTTTAGTAGTAGAGGCTTTTTAGACTACTAGTTGTGATTTAGCTTATTCAGTATCGATATTTCAAACATTATTTCAGGTATTATATTCAGATAGTTTTTGATATTTACAATGAATTTCATCTCTATATTACCTTGATTATGAAATTTATACCTAGTTGATGACGGACAAGGTTAGATTAAGGCTACGCGTATTCTTGAGCACCGTGTGACATCTTGGGATTGGATTTTGGAGCTTTACGAACTTGGTATCAGAGCCTAAGGTTTTTAAGAGTCCTAGGAAGTCAGATAAGTCGCGTTACGTAGAGTCTTGATCATGGATGTGAAGCGTTCCACATTTATGATCAAGAGGCTATAAAACATTCTGAGGAAATCATCTTTTACTTTTATTATCTATCGTGCTTATAGTACTCTATCTGCTTTTAACTCGTTCTCTTACATGACAGTTGAATATGTCTCCTCGTTGAGCTAATGCCCTCAGAAATGATAACCTCCCACCCCATCCCATAAATTTTTTGAATGAGAATGTATCCCATTTTGATTTTAGGGCTACCTTTTAGGCGTTAGCCCAAGTTGTGGTTGCCAATGTTCAGAGCAACCATAAGAATCGGGCTGCAGTTCGAATTTAGCAGAATGAGGATTTAGCAGCAGCTAGAATCAGAGACTTCATGAGAATGAATCCGCCAGAGTTCTTTGGATCAAAGGCAGGTGAGAACCTATAACTTTATCTAGATGAGGTAAATAAGATCACTCATATTATGCATGTTTCTGAGGAGAAAAGTGTAGAATTAGTGTCCTATAGATTATAGGATATAATGTATGATTGGATAGTGATGTGGAAGAATGGTAGAGGTGAGAATGTTGTTCCTATGAGTTGGCAGGTGTTTCAGGATGTTTTTCTAGATAGGTTCTTCCCACGTGAGATAGGAAAGATAAGATAGAAGAGTTTGTGAATTTGAGGCAGGGCTTGATGACAGTGAAGGATTACTGCCTTAATTTCAATCAGTTGTCTAAGTATGCCCCTGATACGATGGCTAATCCTAGGGATAGTATGGATAAGTTTATTACTGGAGTATCTCGCTTGGTAGTTAAGGAGTGTAGGACTGCCATACTTATTGGAGACATAGATATTACTTGATTGATGATGCATGCTCAGTAGATTGATGTAGAGAAGTTGAAGGGGATAGATAGAAATAATAATAAGAGGGCTAGAATAGGACAATTTGAGTATGGTCAGAATAGGTCTCAGGAGGAATTCTTTCATAGTTTTAGAACCGTTCATCCATACCAGCACCATCTTCAGCTAGTGTTCCCACTCTCAGAGGTAGACAGGAGTAGTGGGGTAAGTCTTCTATGTCCAGATCTTGGAATAGTGTAAGTAGAAGACCTCGTTATCCTCCCTTTGCTAACTATATTAAGAATCACCCCGATGAGTGTTTGGATGTACAGAATGGTTGTTTTGGTTATGGTAAGTCAGGTTATGGAATTAAAGAGTGATCGTATGCTAAGTAGGGAAATAGAGATGATCATCCCTAGACTCAGGCTGCTAGTGCACCAGCTTTTTTAGGTTGCCTAGTCCCTTCTCAGGGCACATCATCCAGTGCGGGTGGCGGTTAGTGCCAGAATTAATTCTATGCTTTACCATCCCATCAAGAGCAGGAGGGTTTACCAAATATTATTTCTGGTATGCTTCGTATCTTCTATTTTGATGTTTATGTGTTGTTAGACCCTGGGTCGAGTTTCTCCTATGTGACCCCTTTAGTTGCAATAAATTTTGAGATAAGTTTTGATAAGATCCTTGAGCCTTTCTTGGTGTCTAACCCAGTAGGTGAGTCAGTTATTGCTAAAAAGCTCTATAGAAAATGTGTTATCACTATCCTTCATAAAATTATTTTAGCAGACCTAATAGAGTTAGATATGGTTGACTTTAATCTTATTCTTGGTATGGATTGGCTTAATTCTTGTTATGCCTCTATAGATTGTCGCACCTGAGAGGTGAAGTTTTAGTTTCCAAATGAGCCAGTCTTTGATTGGTTAGGTAATTTAGTGTCTTTCAAAAGTCATTTCATATCTTATCTTAAAGCCCAAAAGTTGATCTCCAAAGGGTGTATCTATCATAATGTTCAAGTTAAAGACACTAATTCAAAGACTGCAACAATCCAGTCAGTCAGTAAATTTAGTGAGTTTTCAGATGTCTTTCCCAAAGATTTGTCAGGGGTACCTCCCGATAGGGAAATAGAATTTGGTATTGACCTTTTTCTAGATAATAAGCCTATTTATATACCTCCATATCGTATGGATACCGTTGAGCTAAAATAGTTGAAAGAGCAACTCAAAGATCTTTTAGATAAAGGTTTTATAAGTCCTAGTGTTTCTCCATGGGGCGCTCCAGTCTTATTTGTGCAAAAGAAAAATGGTTCTTTGCATATGTGAATTGACTATCGACAGTTGAATAAAGTTATAATACAAAACAAATACCCTCTTCCTATAATTGATGACTTATTTGATCAGCTCCAAGGTGCCAGTTATTTCTCAAAGATAGACCTTAGATCCGGCTATCATCAGATTAAAGTAATGGAATGTGACATTCCAAAGACATCTTTTAGAACCCGTTATGGTTATTTTGAGTTTCTAGTCATGTCCATCGAACTAAAAAATTCCCTAACAGTTTTCATGGACTTGATAAACAGAGTGTTCAAACAATATTTGGATATATTTGTCATAGTCTTCATCAACAACATCCTTGTATTCTCTCGTTGTTAGGATGATCATGTAGACCACCTTAAAATTTTGTTGCAAACCCTAAGAGATCACTAGTTGTTTGCCAAGTTCAGCAATTGTGAATTTTGGCTAAGGTCAGTAGCTTTCCTTGGTCATATCATTTCCAGTGAAGGTATTAGAGTTGATCCCAAAAAGACAAAAGCCGTAAGAAATCCGCCTAGACCTATTTCCCTATCAGACATTAGGAGTTTTTAGGTATAGATGGCTATTAACAACATTTCATTGAGGTTTTCTCGTCGATTGCGTCTCCTATGTCTAGATTGACTCAAAAGAAAGTTAAGTTTCAGTGGTCAGATTCCTACGAGAAGAGTTTTCTGGAGTTGAAGACTCGACTCACTTCAGCCCCAGTTTTAGCATTGCCTGATGGTACAGATGGTTTTGTGTTTTATTTTAATGCATCCAGAGTTGGTTTAGGTTATGTTTTGATGCAAAGAGGTAAGGTCATAGCCTATTCCTCTAGATAGTTTAAGCCCCATGAAAATAATTACCCAACCTATAAGCTTAAGTTAGCTGTTGTTGTGTTTTCTTTGAAAATCTAGAGACATTATTTGTATTGTGTGCATGTTCATGTGTTCTCGGATCACAAAATCTTGCAAAATGTGTTTACACAGAGGGAATTGAATCTCCATTAGATAAGGTGGTTAGAATTGTTGAAGGATTATGATATGAGTGTGTTGATCATCCGGGCAAGGCCAATGTAGTGGCAAACGCCTTTAGTAGACTGTCTATGGGCAGTGTTTCCTATGTGGAGAATGATAAGAAGGAGTTAGTTTGAGAAATGCATCGATTAGCTAGATTGGGTGTTAGGTTGGTTGACTCAGCTGAAGGGAATGTTTGGGTTCAAAGTAGTTTCAAATCTTCCCTAGTTTTAGAAGTGAAGGAGAAGCAAGATAAGGATCTTAGTTTGGTCAAACTGAAGGAGTTAGTTAAAGACCAAAAGGTAGAGGTTTTCTTCCAAGGGGGAGATGGTATGTTGAGATACCAGAGTAGGTTGTGTTTGCCATGTGTTGATGATTTGAGGCAGCGAATTATGGCAGAAGTGGATGGTACGCGTTATTCCATCCATCCTGGAGCCACTAAGTTGTACCGCGACTTGTGGGAAATCTATTGGTGGAGTGGTATGAAAAAAGATATAGTAGAGTTCGTAGTTAAGTGTACAACTTATCAACAGGTTAAGGTAGAGCACCAAAGACCTGGTGGTGCATTGCAAGCGTTTCATATCCCCACTTAGAAGTGGGAAGAGGTAAAAATAGATTTTGTGACTGATTTACCCCATTCGCGTCATTAGCTTGATTCGATTAGGGTAATAGTAGATAGATTGACTAAGTCAGCGCATTTCTTGCCAGTTCACACATCTTACACGGCTGAAGATTATGCTAAGTAGTATATACGAGAGATAGTTTGATTGAATTGAGATCATTTGTCCATCATCTCTGATAGAGGTACTCAGTTTACCTCTCAGTTTTGGAGAGCCTTTCAGAGTTGTCTTGGTACCCAAGTTCACCTTAGTTGAGCTTTTTATCCGCAGATAGATGGTCAGGCAGAGAGGACCATTTAGGCTTTGGAGGATATGTTGAGGGCATGTGTTCTTGATTTCAAAGGTAGTTGGGATGGTCATTTGCCATTGATTGAGTTTGCTTATAATAGCAGTTATCATGCTAGTATTAAGATGGATCCATTTGAGGCTCTTTATGGGCGGAGATGTAGATCGCCAGTTAGTTGTTTCAAAGTGGTTGAGGCTTCTTTGATTGGGCCAGACATGGTGTTTAAGTCCATAGAGAACGTTCAGTTGATTAGAGAGAGATTGAAAGCAGCCCAGAGTCATCAAAAATCTTATGCAGGCGTAAGAAGAAGAAATTTTGAGTTTGAGGTTGATGATCTTGTGTATTTGAAAGTTTCACCCATGAAAGGGGTGAAGAGATTTGGCAAGAAGGGGAAACTTAGTCCCCGTTATGTTGGTCCCTTCCATATTTTGAGCTGTGTTGGGAAGGTAGTGTATGAGCTTGAGCTACCCGCAGACTTATCCTTAGTTCATCTAGTATTCCATGTGTCCTTGTTAAAGAAGTGAATGGATGATTTAGTTGTTATAGTTCCTCGAGATAGCACAAATATTCAGAATAGACTTATTTATGAAGATGTCCTAGTAGAGATTCTTGATCATCAGATTCGTAGACTAAGGAACAAAGAAGTTCCCTTGGTTAAAGTTCTGTGGTGGCATCATACCGTTGAGGGTAATACTTGGGAAGCAAAGGCAGACATGCGTACCAACTATCCACATCTCTTCTCCACGAACTCAAATTCAGCCGAAGGTAATAGTTTTCCTTCATTCAGTTCTTTTCCCTCAAATGCAGACATGAGAATTAATGCACTCACAAATCAGTTCAGTAGCTCATTATATTTTAGATTAAATAATACAACTTATTTTAGTTATGCATGATTGCTTATAGCCTCAGATTCCTCAGTTTTTTTCAGCTTAAATTAGCCACATTCGAGGACGAATGTTCCCAAGGGGAAGATATTATAATACCCTACACTTTACTAGCTTAAATTTGTTCCTAGAATGTTAAGAAATAACTTCCAAAATAAAGAATATTTATTTCGTGTGAAATTTTCCAGATTTAAACCTCCCATTGTATAGAAAATTAAATAAGCTTTCCATTGATACCAAATTTTCCCAATTTCGATATTCGGTGAAGAAGTTAGAGCATTTTTAGCAAAACAGTGTGCCACCTGATCACTTGGCGCATTGCGGAGGCAAGCAAATTCATAATCGTCAAATTCCAGTGGCACTCCACCGAAGAACCCATCGCGGAGAGGGCCAATTTCCCATTTGTCAAAATCCAGTAACCCAACGCGATGTTGGCTTTCGCGCCAGTGGCCAAAATGGCAAAAATGTAGGGCACTACGGTAGCTCCGCATCACGGAGAAAGCCCAGTTCCCACTCGTCATTTCCCAGTGAGCCACCGTGATAGTGGCGCATCGCGCTGACCAGCCAAATAAAAAAATATTGCTCTTTTCCAGTTCCATTTAGAAGTTTAAAAAGGGTACATTGGTCAATTCCCAAGGCTCCAATCATTTCGAAACACAAGATTAATCATATTCAAAGCACTTTGTGTTCATTATTCATCATCTTCTTCAAGATAAGAACCCTAGATCTCTAAAACCTCTTCTCCATGAAATCAAAATCCTCCATTGATTCTCCAAGAAAGCTTAAGATTGAAGTTTCCCAAGGCAAGATAATTGAGAATCCATATCCAAGAATTCAATTAGGAATCAATAATTCAAGTTTCTTCATCTAATCAACTATCAAGGTATGTGGGGTTTATGAACAAAGATCTTCTTCCATCCTTGTACCCAAAACCAAGCTTTTATTTAAAATTCATTTGATTGTAAATAAATATACATGAAATTTGAATTAGGGTTCATACACATTATTTCTAATTGCAAGATTATGAGATTTCCAATGTTTTAGAAGGTGAATTGCATGTCTATTTTCATATTTTCATGCCTATTGCATTAATTTATAGAGTTTGAGATGAATTATCATTGTTTTCAATATCAAGCATGATTATTATGATATTTTGACATGAGATTGAAGCATGGGTTCTTACCCAAAGATTGAATATTATTATTTCAAGAAAGATGATGCTTTAAGCATCCTATTATCAGATTATTTATAGATTTATAGTAAAGATTTGATCTTTCGATCACCAGATAACTTTTGGAATCCACTTTACATATTTATGACAGATTTCAGAAAGCTGAATAGCTTTATTTATAGATTGATTCAGATAAGTGCATAACTGGTTTTATAATAAACCCTTATGCTGGTTTTAAAGTGGATTTCCAACAAGATGAGCGTAGAAAATTAAAGACAGTAGTATTTAGCACCAAACTGGGTATGATTCTAAGGTGTCATACCCCAGAACTACGTGCCACCATATATTTGAGATTAAAGGGCCTATAGTGGGTTTAGATAGTGATCAGTTAAGCTAAGTTTATACTCCCTGGAAAGAGTATGAAACATCTACCAATCGTGAGGTTTCTTCCTTAGGAGGACTAGACGTTGGACTCCATATAGCTCGCATGGTTTATGTCAGTTAAGAGAACCTCCCTTAAGATAAGTATTTTCCTTACAGCTTAATAGTAAAGATATTCAGAATAGTTCTCCGAAAAGAATAACAAAAAGCTTTTAGAAAACTAAGTGTGAAGGCTCACAAAGTTTACTCAGATTATGCTTTACAGAAAGATAATCGTTACAGACTTCAGCTTTTAGATTTCAAATTTTAGAAGTGAGCTCTTTATACACTTTGAAAATATGATTTACAGATAGAATATGAGTATAGCTTTCAGAACTAAATGTTATAACTCATTAGATTTATAAAGTTCGATTGATTTATTATTCCAGATTTTAGTATTTCAGATATTCTAGATTATGTGAGTCATTTACATTTAGCATGCATTGTCTTATAAATTATGATGATGAGATGATGTTTTACTTATGTATTTCACCCATATACTCAGTACATCCTCAAAGTACTAATCCACATATATGTCTATGTTCTACATTATCTCATAATGCTGGTTCAGGTGCTCAGTATCAGCAGCGTGAGTAGTCCAAACATCTCCATCGACATCCTACAGTTGGTGAGTCCTCATAGTTTGGGGACTTGTTCATTCAGATTTTGTAGCTTATCAGTTTACATGATTTAGTATTCTTTTCAGACAGTTCGAGTTAGATGGGGGTTTGTCCCAGTGACTCTACTTGTTAGTAGTAGAGGCTTGTCTGACTACTAGTTGTGATTCAACTTATTCAGTATTGAGATTTCAGACATTGTTTCAGATATTATATTCAGATAGTTTTCTGCATTTAGAATGACTTTCATGTCAATATTACCTTGATTATGAGATTTATACCCTGTAGAAGGCAGACAGGGTTAGGTTAAGGCTACTTGTAGTCTTGAGCACCGTGTGACGTCTCGGGATCAGATTTTGGGGCGTTACAATTTGTTATAATTATTTTTTCATTCTTGTTAACCTTGAATGGTCCCCTTCTTAGTTGTTATAATTTCTTCATTGTTTTCTTCTTAGTATTACCTAGATTTACTACACCTGAGCTGAGGGTCTTTTGAAAACAACCTCTCTATCTACAGGAGGTAGTGGTAAGATATGCATACACTCTACTCACTCCAAACTTCACTTGTGGGATTTTATTGGGTATTTTGTTTTTGATGTTGTTGTTGTTGTTTTCATAACTTAATTCTATAACAGCAGGGCAGCATAATTTATAATTTGTTGCTTAATTCGGTGTTTTCCCCAAAATTAGGAAAAAAATGAAAATACTTTATCCTTCATATTTCTAAGATGAAAAATAACAAAGCCTAATTGAAAAAGAATTTCCTCTTCCTTATAAATTTCAAGTAATTATATTACATTTTATTTAGGACCTCTAATAATGTCATATAACAAGAAAAATTACCCTTTTCCAAATTTTGATGGAGATCTTTGACAATATATCCTAAATGCTCAAAATAAATGCCTATCATTTACTTAGCTAATTTTAAAATGTTTATAACTTACCCGTGATGTTTTTTTAATTTCAAGATAAAAAATTGTTACGACAAAATTGTTATATAAGCATGTTGATCAAATCATTTTACACGATGATGTGTACATGATATGTCATTTTTTGTTACATGACGTCAATTATAATTATTATTTGTTTCGGTCTCAATTAAATACTCTATCTAATTCATATTAAGTGAATTATTAGAATTCTATTTATAGTTTAAAATAGCTGAATTTTTCAATGTTCAAGAGAAATATTATAATATTTTTAAAATGATAAAACAAGTAATAGTAAACAATAACCTTTAATTCACAATATTAAATATTTTTTTTCTTCATGAATATGCTATATCCTAATAATTCACTTAATATGGACTAGAAAATGTATATCTTTTTTGTAACTTAATTCAATGATAGAGGAAAAATAATTAAATACTGCCTAATACGGTGTTTTCCCTCAAAATCCAAAAAACGAGAATAATAAACCATTAAACTCAAATTGAAAAATAGCATTTTCTATTAACATTTTTTTTTCTTTTTGTGAAATGTGTATGTGGCATTAAGAAATAAAATACAGAAAATATTCTATTTATGCAACTACCTTGCCTGTGTTTTTGTTTGTTTCCCCTGCCATTTTCCTTTTAAAGAACCTCTTCCCCTACGTTTTATCTCATCCTAATTATATTCATAGAGTGAAAATGGCGTCAATGGAAAAGACAGTGCACAGAGTTGCTGAGAAGGTGCATTACTAAGAAGTTCAGAAGAGTTAGTTGGGGAAATACACATGAAGATATCAATACTAAGAAAGAATAAATGGTTAGATACATTCGACATGGTGTAGCTAGCTTCTATGATGAAACGACGATTAAGTTCCATGGTGTCAGATAAATTTTTGGATTATGATGGGTGATGTGAATTGGAGTTTCAGTCAGGCCAGTTTAGTAGAGTCATCGAATGGGGTGACTATGGTGGCATTGATTTTTGAATCGCCACCTCAAATAGACCAAAAGCCTCAGATGCAATGGTAGTTGCGGTGGAGATAAAGGTGTCCTTTCAAAGTCATCATCGATTATCGTTTCAAAGGTTAAAGATTTTGCAATTACCAAAGTAAATGATAGGCATTTATTTTTAGCATTTAGGATATATTGTCAAAGATCTCCATCATAATTTAGAAAAGGATTAATTTTTCTTATTATATGTTACAATTAGAGGTCCTGCCTAAAATGTAATATAATTACTTGAAATTAATATAGAAGAGGAAATTATTTTTCAATTTGGATTTGTTATTTTTCATCTCAGAAATATGAAGGATAAAGTATTTTCATTTTCCCTAATTTTGAGGGAAAACACCAAATTAAGAAACAAATTATAAATTAAACCACCCCGTTATAGAATTAAGTTATGGAAACAACGACATCAACACCAACAACAACATACCTTGTGAAATCCCACAAGTGAAGTCTGTAGTGGCTAGAGCATATGCAGACATTAACACTACTTCCAATAGGTGGAGAGGTTGTTTTCAAAAAATCCTCAACTCAGGTGTAGTAAATCTAGATAATAAGAAGAAGAAAAATAGTGGAGAAAGTATAACAACTAAAAAAGGGATAGTTCAAAGTCTAAAAGAATGAAAAAATAATCAAAACAAACAGCATGATAGTCCAAACACAATGAATAACAAACGATTACAGATATCACAAGTAGGGACCAAATCTATCTCAATCTCTACTGCTTAAACCCTAAACTACTATACTACGTCTAGTGTACAAGAAGACCAATAAAGCCTAAACCCTCATAGATTAACACAAGATTCCTATCCGATTACCTTCTACTCTAATACAATTCCTTCACACCTCCTAGATAAGGTCAGGTCCTCAGTACTTGAAGTTAGGCCATTTCCTATCTAATCATCTCCCCACAATACTTTTTCAGCCTATCTCTACCTCTCCTTGGGCCTACTATCCAAACTTTCAAACCACCTCACTAGGGCATCTGCACTTCGTCTCTTCATATGATCCAACCATCTAAATTTTTCATTCCTCATATTATACACAATGAAAGACACTACCATCTCATCTTAAAAATCCTTATTTCTAATCCTATCACACCTTGTATTCCATACATCTACCTCAGCATCATCATCTCTACGATATGCATCTTCTGAATATTAGAGTTTTTGACTAGTCAACCCTCATCCCTATATAATAAGGTCTATCTAGACACCACTCTATAACACCTAATTTAAATCTTGGTGGTATATTTTAATCACACAATCCTCTGGAGTCCAGATACTTTAAATAGTTATCGATGGTGCTACTACCCTTGATTGTAAGGCCAAGATACTTGAAAATATTATTCTAAAGGATAAATAGTGTGTCCAAAACTAATTCCACGTCTTCCCCATGCATCCCCTCGCTGAATTTTCACTCTAAATACACTATATTAGTCCTGATCAACCTAAATTCTTTAGCTTTCATAGTTTGTCTCCATATCTCTAATCTAGCTTTAACTTTGTTATGTGCCTTATCAATAAGTATTATTTCATACACAGATAACATACACCAAAGAACTTCACCTTGAATGTATCATATCAATTCATCCAACACAAAGGCAAAAAGGAACGAACTAAGACGTAATCTCTTGTGCAACACAATTTTCATAGGAAAGTGTCTGAGT
The DNA here is from genome assembly GCA_030864215.1 of Capsicum pubescens. NCBI lineage: Eukaryota > Viridiplantae > Streptophyta > Magnoliopsida > Solanales > Solanaceae > Capsicum > Capsicum pubescens. The sequence goes on from CM061541.1 coordinate 203,987,925, forward strand.
CTCATCATATTATTATAATTCATATTTTAGTTCTACCATACATGTACTTTATTTCCCTAAAGTAATCCCCCAATACACCTCTAGTATTCAAGCATATCCAAAGGACTTTCATAGGAACTTCGTAGTATGTCTTCTCAAGGTCAACGAAAATTACATAAAATTTCCCCTTCTTTTCAAAATATATCTCCATCAGTATGCTCATGTGATGAATGTATTTTGTAGTAGATCGTCCCAACATGAATGTGTAGTGACATAATTTTCAATGTATTTCTCTTTTATGTGCTTTTGACCATTTTATCCTTCCCGGTAGTTACTACATATTAACTTTGGGTTATGGGAATGACTGACATGATTCTCAAGTCCTTTCGGAAGGCTTTGGGTAAGTTTGATGTTATTTCGAGGCTTTCAAAGAAAATAGTTCTCCTCGATCAACATTTCTTAATTCGAGTGTCATATGGCAAAATGGATTGTTCCACTAAATACGGAATGTCAATTTAGGGTTAGTATCATTGTTGGTTTGAGTTTAAAGCCTTTATTTTCATGTAGATCCACTATTTAAAAATAGAGAATTTTGTCCTAAAGGGGTTCTGGGGATTAAATTTTTGCATAATACATAAACATGACCTTTAACTTGACACCAAATTATAACTATGCGCTTTAACTTTGCCAGTTCACAAGTAGGCCCTTTAACTATATAATAGCTGAACAAAATAACACTCCAATTCTACAACTTACATGCGTGAAACTCAATAGGTCCTACATGGATTATTAATCCATTCAAATGCTGCCACCTAATAAAATAGATGTATTATAACTCTTACCTTTAACTTTGCTAGTGTACAAGTAGGCCCTTTAACTATACAAAAGCTGAACAAAAAAATACTTTAATTATAACTTTGATGCGCATTGTTTTGAGTGTATACACGCATTTTTCCAGGTAGGATTGGATTATATTTTTATTAAGTTTTTGTATAGTTAAAGGGCCTACTTGTGCACTGATGAAGTTAAAGGCCATAACTATAATTTAGTGTCAAGTTAAAGGTCCTGTTATGTATTATGCCTTAAATTTTTATAAATAACCTTTTTTTCATAAATATAATGATTCCATTGGATGCCGAACGTGTTTTATGATTAATTTTCACTATTGGTTCATGTTCATAGGGTTCCAAAAGAGATTTGAGGGTTAAAAACAAGTTCTTTTAGGTTACTGGTGTGATCATCGTACGCGATCATCCGTGAACAAGCACAATCAATGCTTGACGCGCAATCAACAACTCCTCTTCTTTGCTGAAAAAAGACTAATCTTGGAAATCATCATCGTTTTGCTCATTTTCACTATTTTATCATATTGGGAGCTTAGCAGGGAGATTTGGGGGGGGATTTCTTACACGAGTTCATACGGGTAAATTGTAGCTCAGTAAGTATCATAGGATGACTGATCAATGAAGGTATAAGATAAGTAAAATATACTATGAACACATCATCTGCAAGCAGTAAAATCCCTGACAATAGCACACACCATCTCCACTAATAATTCTAATATTTGAATTCACCAAAATAAATAAAACACAAATATATGAAAGTAGACAAAAACTAAATAGAGTCAAGAAAACTAGGAAAAATATAGCAAGATGCGTATGTAAATCCAATGAAATGCAATGCAATATGAATGGGATGAATGATGAAAGCCATCATATGACTTTGAATATACACCACTGAACTTGCAGCTACCATTTAGGACCCATAGGCGACTTTGACACCCATAAACTATATCTCAATGGCAATCTCAACTCATCTCACCTCTAAAGCTCGTGTTCATTAAGAGTTTTTTCATAAAAGTGTCTCATTTTGTTTCAAAAATAGTATTTCTCAGTGGTACCAGTGGATTTATGCACCTAAGTGTCATTATCTAGCCTAAGTAGCCACGTTTGCAGGACTATTTGTGTGTGTATGAGTTAATATTCATTTAATTAAGCATCTAAGTGTTGAAATAATTGTTTATAATGTTTAAGGTGTGTTCAAAACAAATTCTTAACAAACTATAACTTGGAGTTTAGCCGAGGAAACTAGTGATACTAGCTTGAGCTAGGTGTTGTTATAGTTTTTCTTGTTTAATTCTATTATGTTTTTAAGAACTAACTCATGGTGTTTTTTTAATATAGGAAGATTTGTGAGATGTTAAACTTAATGATAGGATGATGTACAAGTTGAATATAAAGAGGAAAACAAACCACGAATTAAGGAACTTAACGCCAAATGCATGGAGCAAACGTCAGCAAAATCTAGAAAATTGAGCACTAGGGCATGGTACGCCTCCTAGCCTCCAATATATGGGCATGCCCCACCCTTGAAAACAAAAAAAAATGTAAATTCCTATCCTATACGCAAATCCTATCTTTAATCCCATGAATGTTTAAGACATACTACATATATCCCATGTTCTAATCACTATTTGGTTCATACACGGGATGAAATACAAATGTGTTTAACCTAGTTCTTGCATCCCCACTCAACGATGTAGTTATGAGGCTAAGTTAGTTAGACAATTAGAGGCTCGAAAGACCATAATCATGTTTCAACCTCATGAATCAACAATCAAAATAATTAACTAAACCAATGAGATTGTATTGCTAGGTGGGAATGTACGTAGTGCCTCAACCCTGGGTCTTTCCCTATTATTGTTCAAGAACTTTATATTATCAAACTATTTTATGTTTAATTTTATTTTAAATTATCAAACACTACTGGTTACTTTACACTTGGTTAATCTTTGTAGTGAGGTTATAATTAGATTATTGTTGAGCAAAAGTCCCTGAGGAATCGATACTTGGCTTTTAAAAGGCCACTTTACTACCTGGATGACCACATACACTTGCATGTGCACTTGGGCGCTATATGTTTTTAGCGTTGTTGTCTGGGACTTGAAAATTGGAAATTATCTTACTTTTAGATTTGCTATTAGGTTTGTTAAGTGCTAATAACTTGATCTTAGCTTGTGAAATTACAAGTACAGGTTGGAAATATAAGTAAGACGGAAAGGGAAAGGGATTTGTTTAACCCATATCCTAAACCTAAGTGGTGTTTATATCAGCTGAGGAAAGAAGTAGTACTTCTCTATTGGCTGCCTCACATTCAACAAAAGAAAGCTATTCATGCACCAATGGCTAAAGATCCACCAGCCCACAAGATAGTTTGCTAAGTGGTAATCCCGCTCGCAATAAATGTTACCTCTGCTATCTACAAACCGAAACCTGGAGGTAGATATGAGATCAAATGGAACATAGTGAAACTAATGCACAGTAGAATGCAGTTCACGGGCATGTCACATGAGGATCCACAGGTTCATTTTTTGAATTTCTTGGACATCAATGACACCTTCATTCCTATTGGAGTCTCTTTAGACTACAGGGGCTCACTCTCTTCCCCTTCTTACTTTTGGTGAAAGTGATGAAATAGTTGAATGCAGATCCTGTAAGCTCCATCAGTACATAGAATGATCTATAAAGGAAGTTCCTTATCCGATTCTTTCCATTGGGAAAGACTGTAAGATTACGCAGTGAAATTTTAATCTTTAAGCAAAATCCAAATGAAAACTTGTTTCATGCTTGGGAGAGATTAAAATATCTTCTTCGATACTGCCTACATTACCAATAGACCAAAGAGGTATTAGCTCATACTTTATTTGATTCTTTTGACCATCACACAAAGATATTGCAAAATTCAACTGCATGTGGTTAAGTATTGGAGAAAACTTATGATGAGTTGTATACCTTGTTAAACCGAATTGCACAAAAGAATCCTGATTGGCATAGTGATATATACAGAAGTACAGTGAAAAAGCCTACGAGTATGATTGAGGTTGATAGAGTCACATCTTTGGCATCCCAATTGTCAGCTCTTTAAAATTAGAAATGACGCAATTCAGCAAGTTGGGTGTGAACCAACCACAGGCTCAGGTAAATGCAATTTAGCAGAACCCGCCTTAGTACGAGATTTATGGTAGTACTGGTCGCTCTGTAGATTTGTATGGAGGTAATCTAAAGTCGGTAAATTTTATGGTCAATGTATAGAAGGGAAATTATGGGGATCCCTATAATCACTACTGGCAAAGTCAACCCAACTATACATGAGGGGATAATCAGACTCAGTAGTTTCAGTAGCAGCAAAACATGTAAGCTGGTAATATTGAAGAGACATTGAAGAAGATCTTGTCAAGCAAAGAACAAATAACTGTAGAAATTAAAAATCAGCAACTTCCTAAGAAGAACTTAGAGATGTGGTTGGGGTAGCTAGCTCAGCTGTAGAATACCGGACCCCAAGGTGATTTGCCTAGTGATACTGAGAATCCAAAGCAAGTGATGTCAATCACCTTGAGGAGTGGTATAGATCTCATTGATAGGACTCCCAAGAAAAATCAGAAGGTTTAGGCTGAGTTAGTCACATAATAGGTGGATGAGAATCAAATTGCAAGTAAATAGGCTTCTAATTCGGGGAAGTCTGAGTACCCAAAAATGAAGGAATCTGAGCGGTTACCTAAAAGACCACCACTATTATTTCGTCAAAGGCTGAAAAAAGCTAAGGGGGATGCATGTTTCAAGTTCTTTGACATGTTCAAAGAACTTAACATTATTCTTCCTTTGTTATATGATTTGTAGGGTATGCCTAAGTACGTTAAGTACTTCAATAATGTGGTGAAAAAAAAAAAGATAAAGCTGGGTGGCATTAAGACAATGGCACTTATTGAGGAGAGCATTTTTATGGTGATGAGAAAGATGTCAAAGAAGCTGAATGACCCAAGGAGTTTCACCCTCATACAAATTGGTGATAATGATTTGGTCCATGCATTGAGTTACTTGGGTCAAGAATAAACTTGTTTCCCCTTTCAGTGTTTAATTCTCTTAGTTTGAGGAAGCCGAGCCCATTATATTGGTGCTCGAGATAGGGGTTAAGACTAGAGCACATCCCAAAGGAATCATTGTAGAGGTGGTCATTAAGGTTGGTAAGTTCTTTATTCCTACTTTTTTATTATACTTGATTATGATGCAGATGACAGAGTGTCGATCATCTTGGGACGTCCATTTTTAGCAATAGGAGGAGTAATGATTGATGTTAGAAAAGACACTCTTAAAATGTATTTGGATGATGAAGAGGTGGTCTTCAAAGTATACACATCAATCAATCCATCTTCATATTATAAAGATTTATGCATGATCATAGTTATGGAAATGGATGAGGTTGGGGTGGTGGATTGCAAACCACGAATGGCCGAACTATCTTATAGAGTTTCCCAAGATGCCCACTAAGACCGAAGTTGAAAAACTTGAGAAACATCCTAAAAAGGGTATTATTGATAAAGATGCAGACCTTGAGAGTAAATACTCAAGAGGTCAAAAAAGAGTGAGAAGATAACCTCCGAGTAGAAGGAAGAGGATAAGGAAATATGGTTGATGCAGTGATGTGGGTCGTGCTGTGAAACTAAATCAGGCGCTACTTGGGAGGAAACACAAGTTGAGGTAGGTATTTATTTTGGTATCTTAGTTCTTATTTCACATATATTTTTTGTTTTTATCGATTTATGAATTGATGGGAAGTCTGATTACATGAAACCTGAGCTAAGTAGCATGGAAAAGAATATGTGTGGGGTCCACCTAACCTCATTGATGATTAAGATACTACTAACTAGAACTCATAGGGTATTTATATCCTTGATTTTTTATTGTACTTTCGGAAAAAGTATGTTTTTAGCTGTGGGGTGGAGAATCTTTCTATGGTTTTGAGTGAAGTGTGCTATAGGATTTGAATTCAATGTTTTGTCTAGTTTTTGACTAAATTGGAAAAATAACAAAAGGATTTTCTCTTTGTTGGTTTAGTTGCTTAATTTTTGTTGGTGTCAGTTTAATAGGGGGATATTTCACCTAAACCTTGGTTTTTCTATTTGGTTCTTTTTTGAAGAGGCGTCTTTTGAACCTAGTATCCTTTTTCTCATTTTTAGGAGTAAATTTTTAAAAATTTTGTTTTAGTAATAAGTGATATATTCTTTTTAGATGATATGTGTGGTTACATGATGCAAATGGTTTTGAATGTAAAAGCATATTGATTGATGTAAATAACTACATTTGAGACACCTAGACTCATATTTTTGACTTTTGTGTGATGTTGGCTTAATTCTGAATTTATGTTATTGCTTAGAGTCCATAATGATCCTACTTGATTTAAGCATGTACCATGTGTGAGTGAGGTTTTGTATATTCCTTGTAGCATATTGACGTCTAGAACTTGACTGGTGTGTGTGAAAAGCAAAATAAAGAATATTGGATTTATGAGATGATATAGGCATTTCTTTAATACCTATGTCCATACCCTCTTTTGCATACCCTTGTTATATAAGCTTAGTTAGACCTGTTGAACCTTTAGCCTATTCTTTGGTATCCTCATATGTAGCCTAGTCCCATTATTTTATTGACAATAATTTGATAAGGAGTGTGAAATTTAAGAAGTAATGAGGAGAAAGTGAAGCCCCGAAAGTAGTATCTTTGGTGTTAGAAAATTTAATGTGTTGTAGTTGGGAGTGATGCAATGAAAAAGAAAAGAAAATTATGCAAAATTGAATCATGTGTTGATAGAGAATACTCCTTCCTCACTATATGTGAACTATATTAAAGAGATGGAGAAATACAAAAGAGATATGGGAAGATAGAAGTACCAAAAATTTGGTTAATTAGAGGAATGTTTAATGTATAATGTAATGTCTTAAAGAGCTTAGGGAAGATAGTTATTATTACTAGCCAGAATAGTTCCTACCCCCCCCCCACAAATCTTACATTACAACCCCTTAAGACTTATTTGATCTTAAGCCTTAACATTCTGACATTAGTAGAGTACTACTGTAATGCCCCAAGTCTGTACTCCGGACGCTAAAGGTGCTCATAATCCCGAAGGACCACAAGCTAACCCATGACTGGTACCTGCTGCAATCACTGAATAATAATAAGGTCAGTTAAGAACAAGTATCTAGTGATGAGCAGACCGATGCGTCACACCGATGGCATCAATGCGATGAGCAACGCACCGCGTTGAGTTTGTGTTGGTTCACTGGAATTGCACTAAAAGCTGGGGGAAATTATCTGTCGATGCGATATCTTGAGATTGCGTCGACCCACTATTTTGGTCACTTGAACATGGTTCAAACGAAGTCCAAAAAATTCAAAATTCACCCAAAGTGACCTACGTCATGATCATGAATAAACCTAAAAATCGATTCTTTAAGGTCATAAGGGTCGTGAAATAGGATCGCCAACTTACGAAGGCTAAAATACTTCTAAGTATAAATAGCTGACATTTCTAAGTCTGGGACCTCTTTTCAAACTTTAACGGATTGAGTTAAGCTTAGAATTTTGAAGTGTCATACAATATCTCCCCCTTGGGAATATTCGTTCTCGAATGAGACTGACTAAGCTTAGAGTACTGATAGACTGAATTTATATATTGAATACACACAACGAAATCATGATTACATGACTAAAAGTATTGATATACTAAGATTTTATACTGAACATGCATAGCTGAAGCATGATTGAGTTCTAAAAACATGACACATGACTGAGCTATTTCATGAAGGTATGCATGATAAAAAATACTATGCAACTGAATAGATACAGAGTTGTAAAGGTAATCTAAGCATGGAACTGAATAAATTCAAGGAAAACTATTACCATGAGTTGAGTCTGAGTTTGTGGAGAAGAGATAAGGATACTTGATCCACATATCTACTTCTGTTTCTCAAGTATCTCTCTCAATGGACTGATTCTGCCAAAGAACTTTGACTAATGTAACTTCTTTGTTCCTCATTCTGCAAACCCGATGGTCAAGAATTTTGAATGGGAACTCCTCATAAGAGAGACTGTTCTGAACATCTATACCCTCTAAAGGGACTACAACTGATGGGTTTCCTATGCACTACTTTATCAAGGAGACATGAAACACTGGATGTACTTAAGCTAAGTCTGAAGGCAACTCAAGCTTATATGCTACCTTTCCAAAATGGTTGAGAATTCAGTAAGGACCGACATATCGGGGAATGAGATTTCCCTTCTTGCCAAACCTCTTCACCCCTTTCATAGGAGAGATTTTCAAATACACAAAATCGCTAATCTCAAACCCGAGATCCTTTCCCCTTTCTTAGCATATTTGCATATAATTTAAGTCGGCTCTTAGCTGTCTTAAGACTTTCCCTGATCAAATGAACCTTTTCTAAGGTATAAAATACCAAGTTAGGCCCTACCACTGTGGCCTCACCCACTTTAAACCAACCAATGGGAGATCTACATCTTCTCCCATATAGCGCTTTGAACGGAGACATCTGAATACTGGAATGATAGCTGTTATTATATGTGAACTCAATCAAAGAAAAGTGGTCATCCCAACTACCCTTAAAGTCAATGGCATATTCCCATAACATATCTTCCAAAGTTTGAATGTTCCTTTATTCTTGACCATCTGTCTGAGATTGAAAGGTTGTATTGAGGTGAACTTGGGTACTAAGACCCTTTTGGAAGGCTTTCCAAAAGTGAGAGGTGAACTGCGTACCTCTATTTGAGATGATGGACAATGGAACTCCATGAAATCTTACCAACTCTCTAACATAGAGCTTAGCATAATCCTCGGTTGAATAAGACCCAAATTAAATCATGTTGATGACGAGTACAGGGAAAACCAATCACAAAGTCCATGTTCACTTCCTCCCACTTCCACGTGGGAATACTGCACTCTTACGTGGAACCACTAGGTTTCTGGTGCTCAATCTTAACCTGTTGACATGTAAAGAACTTAGCCACAAACTCTGCAATGTTTTTCTTCATCCCACTCCACCAATAGTCCTCCTACAAATTGCAGTACATCTTAGTGTCCTCTGCATGAATAGAATAACGTGCACCATGCACTTCTGCAAGAATTCGTTGCCTCAAGTTGTCTACACCTAGCAGGCATAACCAACCCTAGAAACACAATACACCATCTTTCCCTTGGGAGAAAACTTCTACTTTCTGATCTTTGATTGACTCTTTCAACTTGACTAAACTGGGATCTCTGTCCTATTTTTCCTTCACTTCAGAAACCAGAGATGATTCTGAACTATTCTTCACCCACACACTTCCCTCTACTGAATCGACTAAGTGGATACCTAGTCAAGCAAGCTGATGAACTTCCTAAACTAACTTCTTCTTACCATCCTCCACGTGAGCAACACTACCCATAAACATACTAATAAGAGCATCAGCCACTACATTAGCCTTTCCTGAGTGATACAGGATGCTCATGTTGTAGTCTTTCAATAACTATAACCACCTCCTCTGATGTAGGTTCAGATCTTTTTGAGAAAACACATACTGCGAGCTCTTGTGGTCTGTGAAAACATCGACATGTACCCTATATAAATAATGCCACCAAATCTTTAAGGCAAACACCATAACTGCTAACTCAAGATTATGGGTTGGATAATTCTTTTCATGGGGATTAAGCTGTCTAGAGGCATAGTCTATGACCTTACCTCTCTGTATATAAATATACCCCAAACCAACTCTAAAAGCACTGCAATATACCACAAACCCGTCTGAACCATTTAGTAGAGTCAAAACTGGGGCTGTAGTGAGTCGAGTCTTAACTCCTGGAAACTATTCTCATAAGAATCTGACCACTAGAATTTGACTTTCTTCAAAGTCAATCTGTACATAGGGGATGCAATAGATGAGAATCCCTCGACAGACTATCAGTAATAGCCAGCCAAACCCAAGAAACTCCTGATATCTGACAGAGAGATAGGTTTGGGCCAGTTTCTCACTACTTTTGTCTTTTGAGGATCCACTCTATTTCCATCACCGGAAATTATATAGCCAAGGAAATCTACTTACCTTAGAAAAAAATCATATTTACTAAAATTGGCGAACAACTGATGGGCTCTGAGGGTCTGTAACACTATTCTGAGATGGTCTGCATGATCATGTTCACTACGGGAGTAGACAAGAATGTTATCAATGAAGACTATGACGAACATGTCTAATTACTACTTGAACACGCGGTTCATTATGTCTATGAAGGTTGTTGGAGTATTAGTAAGACCAAATGACATGACTAAGAATTCAAAGTGGCCATACCGAGTTCTGAAAGCCGTTTTCGGAATATCACATTCTTTGACCCTGAGATGATGATAGCCTATTTTGAGGTCTAACTTAGAAAAATAGTTGACACCCTGAAGCTGGTCAAATAAGTCATCAATTTAGGGAAGTGGGTACTTGTTCTTGACTGTGACCTAATATAACTGACCATCTTTCTTACACATAAACAGAATTGGTGCGCCCCATGGGGAAACGTTGGGTCTGATGAATCCCTTATCTAGGAGATTCTTTAAATATTTTTTTAACTCTTTGAGTTCTGTTGGAGACATTTTGTATGGAGGAATAGAGATAGGCTGAGTATCTAAAAGAAGGTCTATTCCGAAGTTAATTTCCTGCTCGGGAGGGACTCCAAAAAGATCTTTGGGAAACACATCTGGAAATTCACATGCTACTGATACTGACACAAGATTAGGGGTTTCTGAACTAGAGTATTGGAATCCAACGAGATGATAGACACATCCCTTAGATATTATTTTTCTCTCCCTAAGGTAAGAAACAAGTTGACTCTTAAGTGTTGAAGTACTACCCCTCCATTCAAGGACAGGTTCATTCAAAAACTAAAAATGGACAATTCAATTTATGTTGTCAACTAAAGCATAGAATGAATTAAGCCAATCCATACCGAGAATGACAACAAAACAAAAGTGTGCTGAAGTGACTTTCTGAGATACCATAACTGGACCGTTCCTGTTTACCCATCGGGCTATGATAGATTTACCCACTGGGGTAAAAACTGAGAAAGGCTCTTCTAGGATTTTAGGATTGACTCTGAAGTTAACAACTATATAAGGAGTTATAAATGATAGAGAAGCTCCTGGGTCTAGCAAAGAATAAATATGTAAATGAAAAACTTCTAACGTACCAGTGACCACATCAGGAGAACTTTCCTGATCATGTTAGGACTGAAGTGCATAGAGTCTGTTTAGGCTCTGTCCACTGGTGGCACTGGAAGAAATACCCTACTGATTCAGGTGACCAGACTGAGCTAAAAGACGATTATACTGACCCTAAGAACCTGACTATGGACAATCTCTGACTCTATGGCCTGGTTTTCCACATCTGAAACATAAATCACTACCAGCCATGAAGAAACCCTAGTGGTTTCTGCCATATTTTTAGCAAAGAGGGTTTGTTTGGGCACTGCTAAAACTACCTTGAGGTTTAAGGCCCGGTGCCCTATCTTTATTGCCATCTCAAAATTTTGGCACTGGAGCACTGGCTAAGGATGGAGTTAGAAATGATGATTTTGGGCGGAACTGAGAATGATTTCTACCTTCTGACTTAGGCTGAGTGCAGATGAAGATACCTATTTTATCTCTCTTATTCTCCCTCTCTTTCTCCCTATTCTTAGCCTCCTCTATCTGCTGAACATGGACCATGATCCTAGATATGTCCATCTTCTTAATCAATATTATGGTCCTACATTCTTTGACTACACTACTCATCTTAGATTTTCTATTTGCTACCACATGAGCAGCGTATCTTGCTAACTGAGTAAACTTGAGAGAATACTCTCTCACTATCATATTGCCCTGCTTCAGATTAATAAACTCCAACACCTTTCCTTTCCTCAACTCAAGTGGGAAGAACCTATCCAGAAAAGTAGTAGAAAACTCCTCCCATTCTACGAGCCCTGCATCATCGGCCCTCTCTACCTTTCACAGCTTGAGCCATGAGTGAGCCACATCCAACAACTGATATGAAGCAAACTCATCACTCTCACTATCTATTACCCCTATAGTATCTGTGACTTTCTGCACCTGGTCAAGAAATTCCTGTGGGTTCTCATCTGACTTAGACCCAGTAAAAGCTATAGGGTTCATTTGGGTGAAGTTCTAAATTCTAGCTGCAGCAGTATTGGACACTGGGTTGGCCTGAACAACAGCTGGCCATTCATTCTAAGTTGTAATGGAATTGGCTAGGGTAGTGAAAACGGCTCTAAATTTAGAATGAGAGACATGCTCATCCAGGGGATCTGCCTGAAAGGCTGATTTCCTATTCTTCTTCCGTTGTTCTTTTTGGAAGGCATGTTCTGTAAATGAAAGTAAGAAAAGGATTAGACTGAGACTGTAACTTGAGCTCATGCTCACTCGCGCGATATGAATACTGAAAGAAGGGAAACTTTTCCTAAAATACCTCATAGCCTCTTATCCATAAGTGTGGTGTTCTATACACCCATGCACAAGACTCTACTAGACGTAGCTTTTAGACTTCCTAGGACTCTACTAAAACTTAGGTTTTGATACCAAGTTTGTAATGCCCCAATTCTATACCCCAAATTCTATATGGTGCTTATAATCCTGAAGAAACACAAGCTAACTCCTGACTGGTACCTGCAGTAATCACTAAATAATAATACTGTATAATGCGGAAATTAGGCGGAAATTGCCATAAGGTTCAAAACTGAATCATATACTGATGAGTAAATATTGAATACTGAATATCTGACAATCATATCTGAAAACTAAATAAGTGTCTGAAATAGTCTAGTCTGAAAAGCCTCTAACTGAACTGTCTGAAAATAGAGTAGATGGGACAAGTCCCCAACTAACTTTGACTACTGATAATATACTAAAAATGCTGAAAATAACAACTGTATCCTTGAACTATGAGGACTCACCACTAAATCTACTACTGATAATCTGGGCTGCTAGGTACGGTCAGGAGCTCGTGCGTCTGAACTTATGATATAATACATCATAGCACAAAATAAAGGTATGCGTTAGTACTTTGAATGTATTGGTATGATAAGTGAGGTAGGCTAATATGCATGGTTCATGTGCATGAACAATAACTAACTGAATAGGATGAATACAACAGAATGAGAGTACATGTATAATTGAAACTGATGAAACACTGATTATGCAATACTGTGAATATATCTACATATATTGTGTCTGAGATCATAGTAACACTGGATACTGAGTTTTGATAACTAAATGACTGATATCTGTGTTTACTAATAACTGTATTACTGATAGCTAGGTGACTGTTTCTGGCAGTCCTAATTTTATAGAATTGGTCTGAGTTCTATACTGAGCTGGGTGACTGTGTCTGACAGTCCTGATTCTGTAGAACTTAACTGAGTTCTATACTGAGACTGAAACTAAAATTGTGGGAGGTAATTATCTAACTGACATGCCCCTTGTCTGAACTAATTTGGGGTCCAACCTATAACCCTAGCTAGAAGGGTGTCAGTGCCCTGCCACGGGTAAAGACAAGTACTGAGTCAACCGCATCTGGCAGGTTCTCTGAATAAGAATGGTGGTACACTCAACTGGCAGGTAGAACACCTTATCAACCCTCAACTGGCAGGTTGATATCTTAACCAATGTTGGCTACGTAGTTCTGGAATACAAGGACTACTTCTAAGGATCACACCCTCTATTGGCAGGTGAGTCCCCATCCTTGGGTTCACTCGGTGCTGAATCCTACTCCCAACTGAATAGATACTGAACTGATTTCTAAACTGTACTAGGTTGGACTGAACTATTATTGATCGTGTTGTCTATCTGAACTGAACTGAGTTTACTGGGTCCCGCTGACTGACGAGATACTACTAAGTTTTGAAATGAATACTAAACTAAGACTGTGACTGATTACTGAGTACTACTATTCGTGACGCTGTTGAGATTGTTCTGTAACTACTGTAACTCTAGGTAAATAGCTAGATTTTTGGGTATTGAATACCCCCAGGACTAGATATCATGAAAAGTAAAGCATAATATAAACTTGAAAAGCATAACAATGTTCATTTGCTCACAACTCGTTCATAGAGGCATTTTATAAAACTCTTGTAAGATATAAGCTTGTGCATATGCTAGCATGTCATGATTTTCACGTTTAATTCACATGAGCAATTTATCAAGCACTTGGAGAACATAATCTCTGTACATGATACTAAACAACATGTAGGCATCATAATTTCAAACCCCAATTCAAAAAATCAAGGACTTTTAACATGAATTCATATGATACTACACACATGATAAATAATTTAACATGAAACTTTAAATAAACCATGGATTAGAACACAATTAACTTCATCATCACGAGTACACTCAAATTCCACATGGAATTCATGAAATCAATTAACTTGTAGTTTAAAAGAGTTTTTTGAACTCCAAGGGTGGAAGGAAACCCTTGGATGAACTCTTCACATACCTTGATGCTTGAATTTGTGAAGACTGGCGGTTTGTTCTAAAAGATTTTCTCTTGAAATTAAAATCCCTAGGGTTTTTTCTTAAGTAAATTAGAGAGAATTTTAAAGAAAGTGAGCAATTTATCCTCTAGGGTTGTTTGATTTTATGTTTTAGGGCTTAAAACGAGTGGGATAATAACCCAAATAACCCTCTAGACGTGGGCTTTTAATGACTGAAAATATGTCTAGTGATGCGCAGACCAATGCGTTGTGTTGATGGCATTAACACGATGACCAACGTGTCACATTGAGTTTGCATTGGTTTACTGGAATTGCACTAAAACCTGGAGGAAATTATTTGTCGATGCGACGCATCGAGGTCACGTCGACCCACTATTTTGGTAATCTAAACATGGTTCAAATGAGGTCCAAAAAATCCAAAATTCACCCTAAGTGACCTACTGACATTCTTGATTATGAATAAACCTAAAAATTTATACTTTAAGGTCATAAGGGTCGTGAAATAGGATCTCCAACTTACGAAGGCTAAAATACTTCTAAGTATAAATACTTAGCTGAAATTTCTAAGTATGGGACTTCTTTTCAAGATTTAATGGACTGAGTTAAGCTTAGAATTTTGTGAGTTATTACAACTACACTGAGGGAAAGCCTATGGTTCATCTTATGTGACATGTGAGTTTGTTTTGAGAGTTAGTAGAATTTGATTCTTATACCCACTCTTGTAATATATATTGAATCACTATCAGTGAATATGGTTAACTCTCTTGTGCAAGGGCGTATGGTTTATGATTTTTAGGTGACTTATATGATCTCTTTGATTGAATAATATGCATGAGTTTTCCAACTTTATGGAGCCAATTCTTGATGTTAGGATGCATGTTTTGAAGTAGTGTTCTTGAGTTTTCAAAAGTACATGACATGCTTGATTGTGGAACTTTCTATTTGTGCAGTCATTGAAGTATTATCTTGAGTGTCTATTTTAGGAAGAATTTTGGAGTATTCATTATATAATGCGTAAGATAAAGATGTTCAAAGATGAACAAGGCTTTAAGTGTTGGGTGATGATCTTAGGTGGATTTATGCACCTAAGTGTCCTTATCTAGCCTAACTTAGCCTAGTTTTGAGGACTTCTTGTGTGAATAATAAGTTAATATTTATATTATTAAACATCTAAGTGTTTACTTACTTGTTTGCAATGTTTAAGGTGAGTTCAAAACAAAGTTGGGACTAAAATGATCACTTAGAGTTTAGACGAGGAAACTAGTGTTACTAGTTTGAGCTAGGTGGTGTTCTAGTTTATCTTGTTTAATTATATTGTATTTTTAATCATTAACTCGTGGTTTATGTTGATATAGGAAGATTTGTGAGATTTTAAACTCAATAATGGTCTATATACGAGCTGAACATGAAGAAGAAAAGCAACCACGATGTGAGGAACTTAAAGACAAATACATGGAGCAAACATGACCAAAATCAAGAAATTCTGAGCATTAGGGCATGCCACGCCCTCTATCTTCCGAGATAAGGGCATGCACTTCCCTTGGAAAATAAAAAAAAAATTCAAATTCCAGTAAGCATCTGCGATAAGGGGTGATGATAGGCGTATTTACACGCCTAAAGCACCATAATTTACCCATATTTTAGCTATGTTTTAAGGACAAAATATATAATTCCTGCATTTTTAGTCCATTTTCCTGTAAGTGAGATAACCAACGTGATTAGCATGTTTTAAGGTATTAATGATGAAGATTTCAGCACTTTGTGGACCTTTTGGTAGCAAGGGAAACTTCACATAAGAGGGAAGGCAGCTGTTGGAATCTTATGGACTGAAAGTGATGCATGGAGAACTTGTCCCGAGCAAAAATAGTATTTCTAAAGACTTGGGGATCAGCAGCAACTTAGTAGGAATAGGACAAGGATGTTATAAAAACCCTATTTTGCTGAATTTTTCAGCATTCATGCATTCATGCTTTTCATTATTCCCGAATTGATAGATACTTTCATTATTCATTCGACTTTCTAGTATTATTCAGTTTTCAGATTCTGTAAGTTTTAACAGAGGGAAAACGGCAAACACGTGAGCAACGAGGGGAGCAAAATCGTCAATCCCTTTTGACGCCGATCTCATCCCCACCGTGAGATTATTCGAGCGTTGGTATGATGATGATTTCTATTGTGATCTTCGTTGTAATCATGAGTAGCTAAACTTCTCTGTTAGGGTTATGGAAGCCTTTTGATATACTATCTATTACTATGAGTTTGTGAATTCTTGATACGTATGCTACTTATATCATTACTCTCTCTATCTTAATTACATTCTTGTGGTTGCAAACATATAGAATACGCCATTATAGCATTAACTTGTTCGAGAGAAAAGTTACATGTTTGGAAAAGAGAGTGTGACAAGGAAATAGGGCTACCAACCCCTATTTACACGTTAGTGCCGTAACTGGATTAACTTCTTGGAGAATTTGTACCGTTAGTTATACACTTTAAGATCGAGAGAGTTAAAGTGAAATAATCCTTGATGGTTGAGAAACACTAGGATTTACCATTAGAATACAAATCTCTATAAGTGCATGCATGTCTGAATTCCGCATTACTCATAGTTAATAGATACGTAGAACTCATAAGGTGGACATAACCCTAACTTATTTTTCTCAGTGATTAAATCTTACTAAATCAAGCATTCTGTTGTTACTTCCATAGTATTAATTCATGCCAAACCCAATCCCCCCTTTTTCGTGGAATTTTTGATCAACAGTCTACTAATAATTGCAACACTTAGTGACCAAGTATTCCCTGTGGGATTCGACACCCAACCCAGTTGGGTTCTATATTTGACAGCGACCGCTTACACTCTTACGAGAGCTGTAGTTTGGGCGTTATCAAATTTTAGCGTCGTTGCCTAGATTTACATAGGTCTTACCTTGTTCGTTGTCTAGATTTGCATAGGCAATGCCTAACCAATAGCCTTTGTTTCTTCATTCCAAACTTACCACCTTCAACATGACACAATTCCAAATTAAAATTTGGGCTAGATCTCCTCCTTTATACGTCTTACACCTACATTTACTCAAAAACAACAAAAATAATTAGAACGATGGGTTGCCTCCCACCAAGCGCCTTATTTTTGGTCGTGGCTCGACTCTTCTTTTTGGATTTTTATTTAACAAAAACAAACTCTTAGTAAAACAAAATGATTAAAAATGATGGGTTTCCTCCCATCTAGCGCTTGATTTATTGTCGCGGCACGACATAGTTATCTCAATTACTTAGACTTCGTCGAGATAGATGGTGTCCATGTATTTTATCAAGTCAAGAGGACCGATATATGGCTTCCCTCGTTGTCCATTCACTTTAAAGACACCACCATAAATGTCTTCTAACTCTACTACTCCAGATGAGTAGACTTGGCTAATTCTGAACGGACAAGACCATTTAGACTTTAACTTACCTGGAAATAGCTTTAGTCTGGAGTTGAAAAGAAGTACCATATCACCCTTCTGAAAGTTTCGTTGGATAATCCACCGATCATGGTACTTTTTCATCCGTTCTTTGTAGAGGTCTGCCCTTTCATACGCATGTAGACGGAATTCATCCATCTCATTCAGCTGCTCCAATCTCAGATTAATTGCATCATCCCAAGTCAGGTTAAGCCTCTTCAACGCCGATAAGGCTTTATGCTCGAGCTCAATCGGCAAGTGACAAGCCTTCCCATAAACTAATTGGTATGGGGACATGCCAATTGGTGTCTTGAATGCAGTTCTATAAGCCCATAATGCATCGTCCAGCTTCCGAGACCAATCCTTCCTACTAGCATTTACAGTCATAGCAAGGATCATCTTGATCTCTCGATTAGAAACCTCTACCTGCCCACTAGTTTGTGGGTGGTAAGGTGTAGCTACCTTGTGTTGCTTGACCCCATATTTCACCAACACGGCTCTAAAAAGCTTGTTGCAAAAGTGTGATCCTCCATCGCTTATGATAGTACGTGGTACCCCATAACGAGAGAAGATATTTCTCTTTAAAAATGCTACAACACGCTTGCCTTCATTATTGGCCAGCGCTACTGCTTTGACCCATTTGGATACATAGTCCACAACAACTAGGATATATTTAATCCCAAACGAACTTACGAATGGGCCCATGAAATCAATACCCCATACATCAAACAACTCTACTTCAAGAATTTTCGACATGGGCATCTCATGGTGCTTCGAAATCGCACCTTGTCTCTGACATTGGTCACATCTTATCACAAAATCGTAGGCATCCTTAAATATTGAAGTCCAATAATAGTCGCTTTGCAATACCTTCCTGGCTGCCCGATCACCTGCATGGTGACCCCCAACTTGGGAAGCATGACTTGCCTCCAAGATGCTAGGCACCTCCACATCAGAGATGCATCGCCTAATAACACCATCAGCACATCGTCGAAAAAGATACGGTTCATCCCAGAAGTAGTGTTTCACATCATGCATAAACTTTCTCTTTTGATGAAAGGAAAGATTCTCAGGCATTACTTTACTTACCACGTAGTTCGCAAAGTCTGCATACCATGGTAAGTCTTCCACCATAGCGGCTAGGATCTCTTCGTCGGGAAATGCATCATCAATCTCAAGGTCGGGTTGCGCTATGTGCGCACTCTCAAGTCTATATAGATGATCAGCTACTTGGTTTTCGCAACCTTTTCTATCCTTTACCTCGAAATCAAATTCTTGAAGCAATAACACCCACCAAATTAGCCTTGGCTTAGCATCCTTCTTTGCCATTAAATATCTCAGAGCCGCATGACCTGTATGAACCACCACTTTGGTTCCCAACAAGTAAGCACGAAACTTTTCAAAAGCATAAACAACTGCTAGAAGCTCTTGTTCCGTGACGGTATAGTTCTTCTGGGCTCCATTCAAGGCCTTGCTCGCATAGTATATCGGATGAAATAGCCTTTCCCTTTTCTTACCAAGTACAGCACCCAAAGCTACCCCATTTGCATCACACATCACTTCAAACGGTAGAGACCAATCGGGTGCTATAATAATTGGAGCTTCAACTAGCTTCCCTTTGAGGCATTCAAATGCCTTCAAGCAATCTTCACCGAAGTCGAACTTTGCATCCTTCTCCAAGATTTTGCATAATGGACTAGCAATCTTGGAGAAGTCTTTGATAAACCTTCGATAAAAACCTGCATGACCGAGGAAACTACGAACTCCCTTTATAGAAATTGGAGGTGGTAGTTTCTCGATAACTTCAATTTTGGCTCGATCAACCTCAATTCCTCTTTCGGAGACTTTGTGCCCAAGAACAATGCCTTCCTTAACCATAAAATGGCACTTCTCCCAGTTTAGCACCTAGTTGAACTCAACACATCTCTGCAACGCCATACTCAGATTCGCCAAGCATGATTCAAACGATTCACCCACAACTGAAAAATTGTCCATGAACACCTCCAAGGTTTCTTCAACCATATCAGAAAAAATGGACATCATACAACGCTGAAAAGTGGCAGGTGCGTTACATAACCCAAACGGCATACATTTGAAGAAAAACGTACCATATGGGCATGTAAAAGTGGTCTTCTCTTGATCCTCAGGAGCAATGAAACTCTGATAATAACCGGAATAACCATTTAAGAAACAAAACCACCCCTTCCCTGCCAATCGATCAAGCATTTGGTCCATGAATGGCATTGGGAAGTGATCCTTAAGCGTCCATGAATTCAGCTTCCGGTAGTCCATACACACTCTCCACCCTATGACAGGTCTGAGTGGAATCAGCTCATTCTTTTCATTCTCAACTATCATCATGCCCCCTTTCTTAGGCACACACTGTACCGGACTTACCCACTTACTGTCAGAGATTGGATATACTACCCCAGCATCTAACTACTTAATAATCTCTTTCTTCACCACCTCCTACATGGGTGGATTCAAACGTCGTTGATGCTTAATGGTGGGCACACAATTTTTCTCGAGCTGAATCTTGTGCATACATATCCCAAGAGGGATACCAATAATATCAGCAATAGTCTAACCGATGGCTCTCTTGTATCTCCTCAGAACAGAAATAAGAGCCGCAACCTGCTGCTCACCTAAATCAGCCGCAACAATAACCGGAAGGGTATCACCACTTCCCAAAAATGCATAATTCAGGTGACTGGGCAGCTTCTTCAATTCTAGCACTGGTGGTTCTTCAATGGATGGCTTTGCTGGTGGTGAAGGGTGATTTTTAAGATCCAGATCTAGTTTCTTAAGAGCATAAGAATAGGAGCCAATTCCTGTTAGAGAACAAATAGTTTCTTCATACTCTTCAACATCCTCATGCCCAAAATTCATAAGCACAGCAGCCAATGGATTAACAATAACCTATTTCTCTACAGATAATTCTTTCTCATCATCATAATAAACATCAGCTACAGAGAACACATTCATATCTTTGGGCTGCTTCATTGATTTGCGTACATCAAAACGGACCACTTCGTTATTCATCCAAAATAAAAGCTCATTAGCTCTTAGATCAATAAGCACACTTCCTGTTGCAAGGAAAGGACGCCCCAAGATTATGGGAACTTCAAAATCCACCTCGCAATCTAAAATAACAAAGTCTGCAGGAAAGATGAAGGTGGAAACCTTCACCAATACATCATATAAGATACCAACAGGTCATTTTACCGACCTATCTGCCATCACGTGCCGCATATTAGTTGGTGTAGCATCACCCAACCCCAACTTTCTGTAAATAGATAGCGGCATCAAATTGATGCTAGTTCCCAAATAGCACAATGCCTTAGCAAAATCTAAAGATCCAATCGTGCAAGGAATAGTGAAAGCACCAGGATCTGCCTTCTTCAGAACTAGCGATCTTGTAGCGATTGCACTACAATGATGAACATTATCTGCCAGCTCATAGCTTGCTGCCCGCTTCTTTGTCAAAATGTCCTTCATGAATTTAGCGTATTCGGGCATCTGCTCTAGCTCCTCTACTAAAGGAACATTAATAGTCAGTTGCTTCAACATAGTCATGAATTTACTGAACCTGGTGTCATCAGCTTTCTTCTTCAGTCTCAGTGGAAAAGGTGGTGGTGGAAGGAGAATCATTTTCTCCACCACTTCCTCTTTATCTTGCTTCCGATTATCAACCTTTTCAAGAGTGTCATCAGCCTTCTTCTTCAGTCTCTGAGGAAAAGGTGGTGGTGGAAGAGGAATCATTTTCTCCACCACTTCCTTTTTGTCTTGCTTCCGATTATCACTCTTTTCAGAATGGTGACGTCTAGGTGTAACATCATGAGCACTCACTTCATCTTCTACGGCATCTTCAAACTCTGCTTCATCAACATTCTCTGTTATATCATCAACCACCTGCTTGCCTTTGGATGGATTTTCCAACACTTTACCACTCCGGGTAGTAATAGCCATACACGATCCGTCATTCCTTGGGTTTTGCACTGTGTCACTGGGTAGCTTGCCAGCCTTTCTTTGGTTGAATGCCTCTGATAATTGACTCAATTGTTGCTCTAGCTATTTTATTGCAGTAGAATGCGAGTCAACCAATTGATTTATTGATGAAAAATCATTCTTTACCTCAGTAACTCCCATGTTGGTTGCCTCCACTCCTTTCAACAGCTTAGCCATCATATCTTCTATGGATATCTTTCCAGAGCCAGATACCACAGCCTCACGGTTTCCAGGAGGAACATACAAACCACTCCTGTCAGTCTTATTCTTCCACCCACCTTGATCGCGGTCCTTCTATCTAGATTTATCATAATAGTTCCGACCTTGGTTTCCTTAGGCATTGCCTCAGAAACCCTCTAATTATTCAAGTAATTTGCTTCCCCCTTAGAATCTGACTCATCTCTTCCCTGTGACACCACAGCCTTGACTTTTTCGGTCTTCCCTGCTAATAAATGCTTGGTAAGAACATCCATCTGCGTTTTCATGTGAGCCATATCCTGGTCACGTTCCTCTTGTCTTCGTCTCTGCTCTGCAGTCATGCCAATAGATACAGTAGAGCTCGCTACCTCAGAATCCCTGTTATGCCAAGCTCTACTCTTCTTTGTCATACGATCCAGCATATCACTCACCTCAATAAAAGTAAGGTCCAGGAATGACACTCCTACAGCATTATCAACCACTGGCTTTGTCATCGAGTTCAAAGCCCTATATAATATTTCCATCAAGTGGATATTTATCATCTGATGGTTTGGGCACCGCATAAGCTTCATCTTGAACCTCTCCCATGTTTCATGGAGAGCTTCAGTTGGAAGCTGTCAAAAGTTGCTGATCTCATCCCGTAATTGGGCTCTCTTGGATGGCGGAAAGAATCTTTCTAGGAAAGCATCTTTCAGTTGCCTCCAATTAGTAATAGAATCAGGAGTTAGCCCGTTCAACCATAGAGTTGCCTCCCCAAATAGAGACAATGGAAATAAGCGTAGCCGAATTGCATTCTGCCCAACTCCTGGATTGTCAAATGACTTGCATGTTGAAATAAAGTTGATCAGATGCATATTCGGATCATCTCCTGCGATTCCACCAAATAACCCCTTGAGCTTCAATAACTGAATCATGGTGCTAGTGATATTAAACTTAGCTCCGGGTGCCAAGGGTGGAGGAATAATAGCCCCTGTGGAACCAGCTTCATCCAGATCATCATCATCATCATCAAAAGGATCCTGCACAGCTCGGCGGTCAGGTCTCATTCTAGCTTGACGATCTCTCATGTGCATAGGTGTCTCCACTTCATCAGTACGCCTGGGATTCAGTAACTCATCATCACCCAGGTCCTCATCATCAGGATTTGTTGCTCGCCCTGGGTTATCAATATTCTGTTGATGTACTTGATCAGCTGCCAGTGCAGCTAATCTAGCCTGCTCCTGTTGAGCCGCCCTTCTATCAATATCACGCTGCGCATCCATTCTGCCAATAAGTTGAGGTTCGGGATTTATAGGTAATAATGGTTGACCAGAACTACGAGTATTTGGCATGCACTCAACAGAACCTGAATAAAACAAAAACAACAACTAAAAGTAAAATTCGAGAATCTTTGACCAAAGGGTCTAGTAACTATCACAAACTTAGTTGACAACCGTATTCCCCGGCAACGGCGCCAAAATTTGGTAACGCCCAAACTACAACTCTTGTAAGAGTGTAAGCGGTCGCTGTCAAATTTAGAACCCAACTGGGTTGGGTGTCGAATCCCATAGGGAATACTTGGTCACTAAGTGTTGCAATTATTAGTAGACTGTTGATCGAAAATTCCATGAAAAAGGGGGGATTGGGTTTGGCGTGAATTAATACTATGGAAGTAACAACAGAATGCTTGATTTAGTAAGATTTAATCACTGAGAAAAATAAGTTAGGGTTATGTCCACCTTATGAGTTCTACGTATCTATTAACTATGAGTAATGCGGAATTCAGACATGCATGCACTTATAGAGATTTGTATTCTAATGGTAAATCCTAGTGTTTCTCAACCATCAAGGATTATTTCACTTTAACTCTCTCGAGCTTAAAGTGTATAACTAACGGTAAAAATTCTCCAAGAAGTTAATCCAGTTACGGCACTAACATGTAAATAGGGGTTGGTAGCCCTATTTCCTTGTCACACTCTCTTTTCCAAACATGTAACTTTTCTCTCAAACAAGTTAATGCTATAATGGCGTATTCTATATGTTTGCAACCACAAGAATGTAATTAAGATGAAGAGAGTAATGATATAAGTAGCATACGTATCAAGAATTCTCAAACTCATAGTAATAGATAGTATATCAAAAGGCTTTCATAACCCTAACAGAGAAGTTTAGCTATTCATGATTACAACGAAGATCACAATAGACATCATCATCATACCAACGCTCGAATAATCTCACGGTGGGGATGAGATCGGCATCAAAAGGGATTGACGATTTTGCTCCCCTCGTTGCTCACGTGTTTGTCGTTTTCCCTCCGTTAAAACTTACAGAATCTGTAAACTGAATAATACTAGAAAGTCGAATGAATAATGAAAGTATCTATCAATTCGGGAATAATGAAAAGCATGAATGCTGAAAAATTCAGAAAAATAGGGTTTTTATAACATCCTTGTCCTATTCCTACTAAGTTGTTGCTGATCCCCAAGTCTTTAGAAATACTATTTTTGCCCGGGACAAGTTCTCCATGCATCACTTTCAGTCCATAAGCTTCCAAAAGTTGCCTTCCCTCTTATGTGAAGTTTCCCTTGCTACCAAAAGGTCCACAAAGTGCTGAAATCTTCATCATTAATACCTAAAAACATGCTAATCACGTTGGTTAGCTCACTTACAGGAAAATGGACTAAAAATGCAGGAATTATATATTTTGTCCTTAAAACCTAGCTAAAATATGGGTAAATTATGATTCTTTAGGCGTGTAAATACGCCTATCATCAAGGGGGTGCCACACCCTTATCACGCCAATGCAAGAGCATGGCACAAACATGTGTTCAAAACGGTCTTTTGCTTCCACTTATAAATGGGAAACTCCTATTGTATCGTAAGAATTGGATGACCTTTGGGTCTTATACTTGAGGAGGCTTATATTAGGGTTTTTCACCTTTACATTAGTCTACTTTTAGATTATATACATAAATTTCATTGTTGTGATTCGTTGTAATTCCATGAGTAGCTAAACACGCTCATCTAGGGTTGAGGCCAAGAACATGATTACTTAAGCAATTGAGTTGGTTTATGTTATTTATCATTATTAGTTATTCATATATCCTTGTATTTGTTATTCTACGAATTCACAACCCTTAGGACAAATTTATATTTCTATCGTGAACCCGAAAGGAGTAACGATAGATTAGAACGTGGGATATATGAAGTAGGATATTAAATATTCAAGGGATTAGAGTTAGGATCTGCGTTTAGGATAAGAATATACTTGTTTTTCCTTATTTGGTTCATATACAAGATGAAATACAAATGTTTTTACCTTAGTTCTTGTATCCCCGCTCAACGATGTCTTTGTGAGGCTAAGTTAGATGGACGATTAAAGGCTCAAAAGACCATAATCATGTTATCAACCCTATGAATCAACAAAAAATATAATTAACAAAACCAATGATATTATATATCTAAGTGAGAATGTTCATAGTGCCTCAACCCTGGGTCTCTCCATATTATTATTCAATTACATTATATTATCAAATTATTTTATGGTGAATTTTAGTTTAAATACTTAAACATTATCATTTACTCTCACACTTTGTTAATCGTCATAGTGAGACTAGAATTAGATTGTTGCTAACCACAAGTCCCTGAGGGATTGATACTTTAATTTTAAGAGGCCACTTTACAACTTGGGTGACCACATACACTTGTGTGTGCGCTTGGGAGCTACAACTAGAATCTCAAGAATGTATCGATATAGAATGAGGATCTAATGCTCACAATCAAATCAACATGATGATACCCAATCCAACCAATATGAATTGTATATATCAACCATTAACTTGGCTAGTTTATTATGATAAAGGCAACCAATACTTGAATAAGGCCTATATTGTCAAAATAAGCTCCCGCACATGCATCATATCAAGAATAATGGCTTTTATATGCACATATAAGGGCAATGATGTCAAATAAAGCCCTCACATGGGCAACACACAATATCAGATATCACTTAACCACAACAGAATATAAGCCTCCCACAAGGTCACAAAATATAATATATAAATTATAAACCTCACAGTTATTTTCCCCAACATGCTTTACCTATTCATTAACTACCCAACACAATCTTAAAGAAGTTAATCCATAACCAACCTCAAAATGATGGAATGATGGAATTCCTATCTTAAGTGCTTAATCCAAATATTTCCCCTCATGAGTGACCTCAGAACAACCTAAAACATTCAAATATAACATCTACACATTAAAACAAAGCTAACGTTACCCATATTTCGATTGGGTTCAAAGCGGGTTCGAAAAATAAGTTAAAAAAAAGAGAAAAACTTGAATTTCATTTTAAAAATATATTACCTAAGGGTAAAGGAGTACGAAGTAGAAATCCCACACAATAACGGGTTAAAACAAAGTCCAAATTTAAGAAAATCTATTTTTCAAGCATTACTGGAAAAAACCCCAAAAATCCATTGAAAATAAAAAAGAGTAAAGATGGAAATTTAAAAATTTAAAACCTTAAGTGAAGAGTATTCTATGGGTGAAAAACCATGGAAAAATGAGTAAGAACTGAAGCTCAAATTAAAGAAGCACCAAAGTTTTAAATTTCGGAAAACCCTCAAAAACCCTCTTTTGAAATTTTTGATTTAGAAGAACTTAAATGATAAAGTTGGTAGAAAATGATTTAGAATTGAGAAACGAACTTACCCACACAAACAAACACAAGAAATATCCTCCAAAATCCCCCTCCCAAGCTGCCAATATGATAAAAATGGTGCAAATGAGAAGAAATGGGATAAAATTCCAAAATTGGGTTGCTTTTGGCAAAGAAGAGGGGTTGTTGACCGTGCATCGACCATTAACCATGTGTGTTAACCGTTGATCCAAAATGACCACGTCAGCAATGTAAAAAAACTTAAATTTTTACCTTTGGGACTCATTCAAAATCCTATAAACATGAACCAGTAGTGCGAATTAATCATATAACATGTTCCACATTTAATGGAATCATTTGATTTATGAATAAAAGGATGTTTACATCAAATTAACATCCGGGACTCCTTCAGGACAAAATATACTATTTTTCAAATGGAAGGCCGAAATACAAATAAAAGTTTCAAACATGAACCATCCATACTACCAACCAAAAATTGATGTTCTAGATTTGTCAGTATATTCCATTTTGCCATTCGACACTTGAATCAAGAAATATATACTGAAGTTAACTAATGGCTTTGAAAGCCTCGAATAACCTCAAACTCACCTAAATCCCTCCCAAAGTCCTTGGGAACCGTGTTACCATACCCAAAATCCAAAGTTGGTATTTAGCAACTACCGAGAAGAATAAAATGATCAAAACACATAAAAGAGAAAATCACCAAAATTAAGGTCATTATAGGTTCATGCTTAGATGATCAACTATAAAATACATATATCTTGAGTGGAGAATGATGGATATATACTATAAAAGAAAGAGGAACTTGTATATGATTTTCATTGACCATAAGATGGCCTACAACTAAGTTCCAAGAAAAGTTCTTGGAGATGCCTAGGGACTAGAGGTTTACTAGTGGCTTGATTTAGGAAAATAAAGGACATGTACGGTGGAAAAATTATGAATTACGGTGGTATGAGGATACAAAGAGGACTTCCCTATGAAAATAGGGTTTCACAAGATATCAACTTTTAGCTAGTTCTTCTTTGCATTGGTGATGGATAAATTTATGTGGTACATTTAAGATGAAGTTCTTTTGTGTATGTTATTTTTGGATGACATTGTACTTATTGATAAGACACATAGTGGAGTAAATTCTAGGTTAGAGTTATGGAGACAAACCCTAGAAGCTAAAGGGTTTAGGTT
The DNA here is from genome assembly GCA_030864215.1 of Capsicum pubescens. Classification (NCBI taxonomy): domain Eukaryota; kingdom Viridiplantae; phylum Streptophyta; class Magnoliopsida; order Solanales; family Solanaceae; genus Capsicum; species Capsicum pubescens. Next base: position 204,015,756 of record CM061541.1, read on the forward strand.
GATTAGGACTAACTTAGAGTACTTAGAGTGCAAATTCAGTGATGGGGTGCATGAGGAAAACGTGAAAGTATGGTGGACACATAGGCTATCCACTAGAATAACAGTTATAGGTATCTTGCGTTTATAATCAAGGGTAGTAGCACAATCGACAGCAGTTTCAAGCATCTTGACTCCAGAGACTTATGTGATTAAATGATACCACCAAGACTTAAAGATAAATTTTGTAGAATGGTGGCTAGATCGATGTTTTTTTAGTGACAGAGTGTTGTCCAATAAAAAACTCACATGATTCGAAGATGCTTATTATGGATATAAGGATGTTTTGGTGGATATGTGTAACACCCCGATTTTCTGAACCGAAATGCTACACGGTGCTCATGATCCCGAAGGACCACAAGCTAACCCATGACTGATATCTATACATGTACACTGTATAATATAACATGAAAATGCAGAAACATGTACTGAATGGCCATAAGGTTCAAATCTGAATAAACATCTGATAAGACAATGTCTGAAAATAGTATAACAATACCAAAACAAATCTGAAATAACTGTCTGACATGCTATAGTCTAGAAAGCCTCTAAACTGTCTGAATAAGGAGTTGATGGGACATGTCCCCAACTAACTACATCTAGCAATTGAACTAAAATAGCAAATGAAGTAATAATCATATCATCCTCGAATGAAAAGGGTTCACTGCAAACTCTGAACACTGGAATGTTATTGCTGATCTGGAGCTCGTGCCTCTAAACCTATAGTGTAACATAAGAGAAAGCACCATAGATCAAATGCGTCAGTACGTCTAAATGTACTGAGTATACGAGTGAGGTAGGCTAAATACAAAGGGTTATATGGATAAACAATGCTGACTAATATGAACGTGAGAATACATACATACATACATAACTGTAACTGAACTCGTGGAGATACTAACTACTGAGTCTGAATACTGACAACATGAGTGTATTGATACTGAGATACTGAATAGATGAACGACTATTTCTGAAAGTTTGAATTATGAAGAACTGGTTTGGTTAACTATGTCTGACAGTTTTGAAGCTGAATACTGATATCATGAAATCTGATAACTGATATGACTGATATAACTGTGATGATCAGCCTAACCGATATAACTGATACTGAGCGACTATATCTGACAGTCTAAGTTCTGATGGAACTGTCTGAGTTCCTTCTACTTGGAGTAACTGAATTTGAGATCAGTCCTATCTAGCAGGTGATCATAAGTATACTGATAATAAAGATGATTTGACATAGTCTGAGATTATTCCTATCTAGCGGGTGATCTTTAAATCTAATGATTCTGATACTAATTAATCATAGTTGAGATCAGCCCTAGCTAATGGGTGATCTTGAAGTATATTTACAATGATAAGCATTTATTGTATCTAAAAGCACTAAATTTATACTACTAAGCTGAGTTGACTGTGTCTAACAGTCCTGAATCTATAACTGAAACTGTGGGATGTGTTCATCTAATCGACATACCCCAAGCTAAGCTGACTGGGGTCCAATATCTGCCCTAACTGGAAGGGTGTCAGTACCACACCACCAGTAAAGACATCTTCTATGGAGTCAGTCCTAATCTAGCGGGTGATTCCTGGGATCAGTCCTATACATATAAATTTGCTAATGGGTGACCCCCGAATATGTCAATCCTATCTAACGGGTGACATATCGTACCTACACTGGCAACATAGTTCTGGAACTTAGGGATTGCTTCTAGGGATCTTAGTCCTATTCTAGCAGGTGAGCCCCCATCCCTAGGTTTGCTCGGTGCTGAATCCTACTCCCATCTGAAAAACACTGAACTGAATAACTAGGTTGAACTAAATAACTTAACTGAACTGATTTGCTGAACTGATTTGCTGAACTGAAAATAGTGGTATTGTTTAGCGGAGCTAAAACTGAGTTTGGATTCCAATGACTGACGGAGTGTACTGAGTTCTGAGAACTGGTTTAGAGTACTGAAGTTACTGAGAGTTACTGTGATTACTGAGGTTACAGAGCACTGAGAATACTGAACTACTGAGATTACTGAGTTTTCCTGAGCCACATGACTGACTGATTTCTATAGAGCATGGCTTGACTGAGAGTATCGTGAAAACATGACATATCTCTAGGCACACAACTATATTGTTCGGGTATAAGTACCCCCAGGACTCGATGGAAGGAAACTGACACACATGACTGACTTGATCATAAGAGTAGAGTCCATAATCCACAATATCATAAATAAGGGATTTCATATTAAGCATGGTTCTCAACAATCTATTTCATGGAAGGTAATTTCATACAACATGTATATACTTGCATAGATTTCAATATAATGCTCATTACATATTACAACCACAATCCATGATATCAAAACTTGTGGAATTTCATGAAGTACATGGGTATTCTACATCTTGTACATGAGTGGGTTTTGCAAGTAAGCATAGCATAATTCCATAAGACTAGTTCATGAGTAATCCAACAGTGTTGGCAAGACACATTATCAACATGGATGATATTGAATCATTGATTCCTATCATGAATCCTTCCCTTAGTCACAATATAGCTATAATGCATGATTTCTAGTCTCTTAGGTATTTTATCAAACACCTTACATACACAACTTAGGCATAGGTGTAAATCATATAATTACTCATCATAAATAATCAAAATTACATGTTTTCAACTCATATGATGTCAAGGATTCATAATAACACATAAAGATACTATTTTGGCATCATTCAACACATAAACATGATCAACAATCCATTATAACATGAAAACGATAATATATAGTTTTAGAAAAGGGTTCTTGAACTTTATTGACGAAAGGAGTCCATGAATAAACGCAGGCATACATTATAAAGGAAACCTTGATGATTTGCTAGAGAGTTCTTGGATTGGGAAACTTAATTCTTGATTATTTTGGAAACATGCTTGAATCTTGCTTTTGAGAGATGAGTATAATGAAAACCCTAATCTTGTGGTTGAGAGTGTAAGAGAGAGATTTTTGAGATGTTTTAACTAAAGAGAATGGAAGATAATACGTCCCTTGAGGGTTATAAGTCGTGGAAAGTGAAGGGAAAAGACCAAAATACCCTTATGAAATAAATTCCCAGTTGTTGAACATCATAGCTGACGACATTTGTGACAAAGCGTCAAAAATGTGGTAAGCTACCACGAATGTCATCACACAGAAGCTGGTTTCTGCCTAAGGCTAACGACCTTCATGGTAGGGAGTCACAAATATGGTAAGCTACCATTAATTTCGTCACTTAGGAGATGGTTCCTGCCTAAGGATGACGACCTTCGTGGTAGGGCATCACAAATGTGGTAAGCTACCATGAATGTCATCACACAGGAGCTGGATTCTTCCTAAGGCTGACGACCTTCATGGTAGGGCATTACAAATGTGGTAAGCTACCACGAATGTAATCACACAGGATCTGGATTTTTCCTAAGGTTGACGACCTTCGTGGTAGGGCGTCACAAATGTGGTAATCTACCACGAATGTCGTCACACAGTTTCCAGCCTAACATGCTGGAGTAAAATAGGAATAACTCTTTGCTTCGATATTGGATTTAGGATAAATTGGTATCGTTGGAAATATAATTCAATTATCTATCTGTTGATAGGTTATGAGCTCAAAAATTCCAAGTATAATGAGAGATATTCTCGTTTTAAGTTTACTATACCAATATCCTTTTCAAGAATTCAACCGGTAAGGAATGTTTTGAATCGTCTGATAGCTGGGATTTATTTGAAGCCTTAATATACATCTTACTCATAAAACTATTAAAAAACCATGATGTACTATGCATGATATTGGTACATGGCTCTAATATTGGTTTGGATTTTTTGGGGTATTATAATATCTTTCCCTTAGAAACATTCATCCTCGAATGATGACTGCTTGAGAGGGGAGATAAGATAAAATGACGCATATATAGCATAAATGACTGATCATGATTTCATGGATGACATGACTAAAAACTGAGCATATCATACTATACATGCATAGCTGATGCACGGGTAGCTGATTTATGAATGTAGGACTGAGTGTTTCTATAAACTAAGTTTCTCAAACTGAGAATGCATATCTACTGCTTAACTAATAAGTTGAATCCATTCATATAGGATGCATGATTATATGACTGACATGATACATGAATGCATGATTGAAAGTACTGATAAGATGACCACGCATATCTGATGCATGAATACATGACTGAACTGACTCACGAACAGGTGACTAAACATGCAATGGTAAAGGCACTAAGATTGAACTGAAACATGAGAACATGACTGATTCTGCTACATGACATATGGACTGAACATCATGAAATGAACTGAACCTCTGAATACTTGACTTACAGCTGAGGTCTAACTTGAAGGTCAACTTATGAGTACCCTCTATTCTAGACTAAATTCGTTATGCAAGGGGAAATTGAAGGATCTAAGTCATGAGAGCATTAAGATAAGGTGGGGTATCTCCCCCTTGGAATGCTATGTCCCTCTAAGAACGCTTACCTTACGGAGATACTAGGTGATGCACAGGGCATCTCTGAAATAGATTATAACTAAACTTCGGAAGTCTAAAACTAATGCATGATGCATAAGATGAACTGAACTTGCAACTACTAGGAGGTTCTACCTTGAAATTGTTACTTTCTCTGAGATTTTGGATAGCATGAATAGATGCAAGGATGAGAAAACAAGCTATAAAAATCTGACTGCTCGATTGCTAAACTGACTTGCTGACTTTACTAGCTAACTCATACTGAAACATATACTCGAATGAGAGAAAGATATCTAACAATGCATACTATGAATAGGAAAGATTGGTAACATACCCGAATCTAAGTCAGGGAAACTTTCTGGATTAGGATGGGTCTAGAGTGCATAAAGTCTATTCTGACGCTGACCACTATTGGTACCTTGCTCATGCAACTTCTTACCCCTCTGTGCTAGAACTCTGTACTCTCGCATCCTGTGGCCTAGCTTTGCACACCCAAATCATACATCTCTGGCTACCATAAATGCACCTAGATGATTCTTACCACACTCTTCGCAAAGCGGATAAGTAAGACCTCTATTTTTACTACCCTGGGCCTCAGAGCCTAGCGCTTCATCATAACGGTCATTTTTGGACTTAGTTTCTGGTACACTAGCTGAGGATGGAGATGGGATTGAAAATTTCTGACTATGCTAAGAACGGTTACCACCCTGTGACTCAGGCTGAGCAAAGCTGAAACTACCTGTCCTTGCTCTTTTACTCTGTCTCTCTCTCATCCTAATCTTCTGCTCCTCTATCTATTGAGCATGTGTCATAATTCTAGCTAAAGTTATATCACTATTCAACATGGCAGATCTGCACTCATTTACCACACTATCATTCACCCCTGACACAAATTTACTCATCTTAGCTCTACCGTCTGTAACCACATAAAGGGCATATCTGGCTAATTGAGTAAACTTGAGAGAATACTCCTTTACCATCATACTGCCCTACCTGAGGTTGATGAACTCTAGTACCTTAGCTTCTCTAAGCTCTAGCAAAAAGAATCTATCAAGAAATGAAGAGGCAAACTCCTCCCACTCTATAGGGCCTGTATCATCTAACCTTTCTGACTTCTACTGCTTGTACCAAGTATGAGAGACATCCTATAATTGGTATGCATCTAACTCAGAACTCTAAACAGTAGTAACCCCCATAACATCTGTCACCTTCTGAACCTGATCTAGGAATTCCTGCGGGTCCTCATTCGACTTAGACCCTGTGAAGGAAGGAGGATTCATTCGGGTGAAGTCCCGAATTCTAGATGCAGCTGAATTGGCCACTAGGTTGGCTAGAATGATAGCTAGTCATTCATTATGGGTAGCGACTGACTGAGCGAGAGTGGTGAATACGTCCCTGAACTCCGCATAAGAAACATGATCGCCCAAAGGGTCTTCGGGCTGAGGGGCTGACTGATTGTCGCTTTTTCTTTTAGGAGGCATATCTGTAGAAGAAAGGGAGAAATGAATTAGACTGAGATTATGCTTACTGGCATGACATGAATACTGAAGAAAGGGAACTGGTCCTAAAATATCTCATAGCCTCATGTACATAAATGTGGCATGCAACACACCCATACACAAGACTCTACTAGATGCGGCTTTCAGAATTCCTAGGATTCTATTGAACCTTAGGCTTTGATACCAAGTTGATAACACCCCAATTTTCTAAACTGGAATGCTACACGGTTCTCATGACCCCGAATGACCACAAGCTAACCCATGACTGATATTTATACTTGTACACTTCATAATATAACATAAAAATACGGAAACATGTACTGAATAGCCATAAGGTTCAAATCTGAATAAACATTTGATAAGACAATGTCTGAAAATGGTATAACAATACCAAAACAAATCTGAAATAATTGTCTGACATGCTATAGTCTGGAAAGCCTCTAAACTGTCTGAATAAAGAGTTGATGGGACATGTCGCCAACTAACTTTATCTAGAAACTGAACTAAAATAGTAAATGAAGCAATAATCATATCGTCCTCGAATGAAAAGGACTCACTACAAACTCTGAACACTGGAATGCTACAGCTGATCTGGAGCTCGTGCCTCTGAACCTATGGTGTAACACAAGAGATAGCACCATATCGCAAATGCGTCAGTACGTCTGAATATACTGAGTATACGAGTGAGGTAGTCTAAATGCAAAGGGTTATATGCATGAACAATGCTGACTAATATGAACGTGAGAATACATACATGCATACATAACTGTAACTGAACTTGTGGAGATACTGACTACTGAGTCTGAATACTGACAACATGAGTGTACTGATACTGAGATACTAAATAGATGAACGACTATTTCTGACAGTTTGAATTATGAAGAACTTGTTTGGTTGACTATGTCTGACAGTTCTGAAGATGACTACTGATATCATGAATTCTGATAACTGATATGACTGACATAACTGTGATGATCGGCCTAACCAATGTATCTGATACTGACCGACTGTATCTGATAGTCTATGTTCTGATGGAACTATCTGAGTTCCATTCTAATTGGAGTAACTGAATCTGATATCAGTCCTATCTAGCGGATGATCATGAGTACACTGATAATAAGGATAATTTGACATAGTCTTAGATCAGTCCTATCTAGCGGGTGATCTTTAAATCTAATGATTCTGATACTGATTAATTATAGTTGAGCTCAGTCCTAGCTAATGGGTGATCTTGAAGTCTATTTACAATGATAAGCATTGACTGTATCTAACAGTACTGAATCTGTACTACTAAGCTGAGTTGACTGTGTCTGACAGTCCTAAATCTGTAACTGAAACTGTGGGATGTGTTCATCTAACTGACATGCCCCAAGCTAAGCTGACTGAGTTCCAATCTCTGCCCTGACTGGAAAGGTGTCAGTACTGCACCACCAATAAAGACATCTACTGTGGAGTCAGTCCTAATCTAGCGGGTGACTCCTGGGATCAGTCCTATAAATATAAATGTGCTAACAGGTGACGCCTAAGTATGTCAGTCCTATCAAACGGGTGATATCTCGTACCTACGCTGGCAACGTAGTTCTGAAACTTAGGGATTGCTTCAAGGGATCTCAGTCCTATTCTAGCTGGTGATCCCCCATTCCTAGGTTCGCTCGGTGCTGAATCCTACTCACATCTGAAAAACACTGAACTGAATAACTGGGCTGAACTAAATAACTTAACTGAACTGATTTGTTGAACTAATACTGATTAACTAAACTGAAAATAGTGGTATTATTTAGCGGAGCTAAAAATGAGTTTACTGGATTTCAATGACTAACGGAGTGTACTGAGTTATGAGGACTGGTTGAGAGTACTGAAGTTACTAAGATTTACTATGATTATGGAGGTTACTGAGCACTGAGATTACTGAGAATACTGAACTACTGAGATTACTGAGTTTTCCTGAGTCATATTACTGACTGATTTCTATAGATCATGGGTTGACTGAGAGTATTGTGAAAACATGACATGGCTCTAGGCACACAGCTATATTGTTCGGGTACAATTACCCCCGAGGACTCGATGGAAGCAAAATAACACACATGACTGACTTGATCATAAGAGTAGAGTCCATAAACCACAATATCATAAATAAGGGATTTCATATTTAGCATAGTTCTCACAAATCTATTTCATGGAAGGGAATTTCATACAACATGTATATACTTGCATAGCTTTCAATATTATTCTCATTACATATTACAACCATAATCCATAATATCATAACTTGGGGAATTTCATGAAGTACATGGGTATTCTACATCTTGTACATGGGTGGGTTTTGCAACTAAGCATAGCAGAATTCCATAAGACAAGTTCATGAGTAATCCAACAGTGTTCACAAGACACATTATCAACATGGATGACATTGAATCATAGAGTCCTATCATGAATCCTTCCCTTAGTGACAATTTAGCTATAATGCATGATTTCTAGTCTCTTAGGTATTTTATCAAACACCTTACATGCACAACTTAGACATAGGTGTAAATCATACAATTACTGATCATAAATAATCAAACTTACATGGTTTCAACTCATATGATGTCATAGATTCATAATAACACATAAAGATTCTATCTTGGCATCATTCAACACATAAACATGATCAACAATCCATTTATAACATGAAAACCATAATACATAGTTTTAGAAAAGGGTTCTTGAACTTCATGGATGAAAGGAATCCATGAATGAACACACGCATACCTTAGAAAGTAAACCTTGATGATTTTCTGGAGAGTTCTTGGATTGGGAAACTTAATTCTTGATTATCTTAAAAAAAGGCTTGAATCTTGCTTTTGAGAGATGAGTTTGATGGAAACCCTAATCTTGTGGTTGAGAGAGTAAGAGAGATCTTTTAGAGATGTTTTAACTAAAGAGAATTGAAGATAATACGTTCCTTGAGGGTTATAAGTCGTGGGAAGTGAAGGGAAAAGACCAAAATACCCTTATGAAATAAATTCCCAGTTGCTGAAAATCATAGCTGACGACATTTGTGACAAGGCATCAAAAATGGGGTAAGCTACCACAAATGTCATCACACAAAAGCTGGTTTCTACCTAAGGCTGATGACCTTCGTGGTAGAACGTCAAAAATGTGGTAAGTTACCACGAATGTCGTCACTTAGGAGCTGGTTTTTGCCAAAGGCCGACGACCTTCGTGGTAGGGCATCACAGATGTGGTAAGCTACCACAAATGTCATCACACAGGAGCTGGATTTTGCCTAAGGCTGACGACCTTCTTGGTAGGACTTCACAAATGTGGTAGCTACCACGAATGTCGTCACACAGTTTCCAGCCTAACATGCTGGAGTAAAATTGGAATAACTTTTTGCTCCGATATCGGATTTAGGATAAATTGGTATCCTTGGAAAGATAATTCAATTATATATATGTTTATAGATCATGATCTCACAAATTCCAAGTATAATGATAGATATTCTTGTTTGAAGTTGACTATACCAATATTATTCTCTAAAATTCAATCGGTAAGGAATGTTTTGATTCGTCTGATAGCTGGAAGTTATTTAAAGTCTTAATATACATCTAACTTACTCATAAAACTATAAAATCACCATGATTTACTATGCATGATCTTGGTACATGGATCTAATATTGGTTTGGATTTTTTGGGGTATTACAATATGTAGGAATAGTAGGGGTCATATGTTCAAATATAAGGTTTTTCAATGTAAGCTGGGTGTGTTCTTCGTTGTGGAAAATATGAGGAATGCAAGATTGAGATGTTTTGATCATATGAAGAGACAAGGTGTAGACTCCATGGTGAGGTGTTGTTGGAGTTTAATTTGGATATAGCAGTGAGAGGTAGAGTTAGGCTGAGAAGTATTGGGGGAGATGTATAGACTATATATGTCCTAATTAAAAGTTACTGAGGACATGACCTTAGATAGGAGATGTGAAGGTCTTGTATTAGAGTAGAAGTTAGTCAGATAAGAGTCTTGTGTTGATTTTTAAGGGTTTAGGCTTGATTGGTGTTTCTCGTACACTAGACGTAGTATAGTAGTTTAGGGTTTAAACAGTAGAGATTGAGGTGAAGTTGATCCCAACTTGTGATATCTATAATAGTTTGATATTCATTATGTTTGGACAATCATGCTATTTGTTTTGATTATTTTTTCATTCTTTTAGATTTTGAAATGTCCCCTTCTTAGTTGTTATAAGTTCTGCATTGTTTTCTTCTTATTATTACAATGATTTACTGCACATGGGCTGAGGGTCTTTTGAAAATAACCTCTCTGCCTACAAGAGGTAGTGTTAAGGTCTGCATATACTCTACCTACTCAGGACTTCATTTGTGGAATTTCATTACGTATGTTGTTTTTGGTGTTGATGTTATTGTTTTCATAACTTAATTTTATAACGGGGCGATATAATTTATAATTAGTTGCTTAATTTGGTGTTTTCATCAAAATTAAGAAAAAATAAAAATACTTTATCCTTCATATTTCTGTGATGAAAAATAACAAAGTCAAATTGAAAAATAATTTCCTCTTCCATATTTATTTCAAGTAATTATATTACTTTATTTAGGACCTCAAATAATGTCATATAACAAGAAAAACTAATTCTTTTCTAAATTATGATGGAGATCTTCGACAATATATCCTAAAGGCAAAATGACTCAGTGGGCCCCTATACTAGGTCGGTTTTATAAGTTGGATACTTCTACTTACATGTTTATCATCTGGACCTATGAACCCACTAAAAAGCTATATTTTAAACCCTTTGACCGTTGACACTGCCTATGTGGCATTAAATGACTGACTAGGACAAAGAGAGTGTAGTCACTCGTCCGGGGTACAAGTTGGGGTCAATATTTGGCCAATTTTATATTAAAATAATTAAAAAAATCATCCAACTACAACTTTTTAAATTTAAATATATTTTTAAAAGTTAAAAAATAATAAATTTTCAAAAAATAAAATAAAAAAGACCCATCTCCCAACCCCTCCCGTCCAGCACCCCTACCCCCCTTCCATCGACGTCCACCAGTCCCCCACCCCCACTGACTGCCATTGTCATTGTAATTGCAATTGTAAAGTGCAACTTCTCAAGCCTAAAGTACAACAATTCACAACATAAAAACAAAAAAAATCAACACAATCGAATAGAACTTTGAGCAATTTTTTGCCAAACAAATCAACACAATCAACACAGCCAACAAGAATCAGAAGATGAAGATGAAGAATCAACAAAAAACAAACAAACAAATGACGTAATTTTCTTTCTTCTTCAATTCTTACTTCTCATTTTTTTGAAACAAACAACAAGAATCAAGTAACAAGAATCTTTCTTCTTCGATTCCCACTTCTCAACTTTTCCAAACAAACAACAAGACTCTAATCACCAGTTGTTACAAATTGAGTAATCCTGAGATCATCATCATCTTCAACAACAACCAAATCTCAAACAAAGACAAACAGGTGAACTAAAAGCTTCAAGAACCGCCAGAAATTGTGCAAAAAAAAATAGTGTTTTTCATGAATAATCTTCTTGTTGCTACCTTTTAGTTATACAATGGCAATCATAATTGAAGAATCAAATTCACAAACACTAAAGAAACAATAAAAAACGCTTAAACCTAATTCAAGAACTCCTCAATTAACCACCCCAACCCCCACAAAATCTTCCAAAACAACAATGCAACAACTCCCTTTCCCATGGTTGATTTCTAAATTAATTCTTTTTTTAGAGTAGATTGAAGGAAAGAAGCAAAAACATGAAGATTTTGTCAATGGTGAACATCTCTTTCTTTAAGTTTTTGCCAAGTCGCCGTCGCCGCCAGAGTTGTTGAAAACATAATCCTTCCAGCAATGCGTTAGCACAAAAAAATCCAACTGATTTGCATCATAGTCCATCGAAATTGCAGATTAGGGTTCCTCATGAGAAACTTTTTGTCGACAAGTGAAAGACACCACTAGCAATAATGGCAACAGTCCCAAAGGTGTATTATTAGGAGGACTTTGTTTGTAGAGAAAGAACGGGGGAATTGAGGGTATAGAGGGAATCGAGGGAGAGATAGAGAGGTGAGAGAGGAGATGGAGAATGACGAGGGATGAGAGAGAGAGAAAGGGGAAACTGGTGATGGTTCCTTTGTTTTTTTGTTTTTTTTCTAATTTATATTTTTGGCTTACTTTTTTAAAAATGAATTTTATTTTAATTTTTTAAATTTATTATTTTATTTTTATTATTGATTAATAATTTTAAAAATTAATCAATGAAGATATTATGACGTGGAATTTAATGAAGCATTTAAAATGATGTGGAAATGATGTGGAAGCTGGCGTGGCAGTAATTGTATTACACACACCAAAATAGGCCTTAAAATGTTGATTTTTAGTGGGTTCAAGGGTCCAGATGTTAAACATGTAAGTAGAAGTGTCTACATTACAAAACAGACATAGTACAAGAGTCCACTGAGTCATTTTACCTATCATAAATACTCAAAATAAGTGCCTACCATTTTATTTAGCTAATTTTAAAATGTTTATACCTTACCAATCATGTTTTGTTTATTTCAAGATAAAAAAATGTGACGATATAATTTTTATATAAGCATGTAGATCAAATCTATTTTACACGATGATGTTGAAATGATATGTCATTTTTCTATAACATCTCGTAAAGTATTATTGTTATTTGTTCCGGTCTCAAATAAATAAACTATCTAATCCATATTAAGTGAATTGTTGGAAATCTTTTTATAGTTTAAAATACCTAAATTTTTAAATGTTCAAGAGAAATGTTAGAATTTTTTCATTTTTAACCTTACCCTTTCTTTTAAGGAAGTTCATAACTATTTTTTATTTTCTTGAAAAATATTTTTAAAATAATCAAAAAAGCAATAGTAAACAATAACCTTTAATTCATAATCTTAAATATATTCTTTTGCATATTGAATATACTATATCCTAACAATTCACCTAATATGGTCTAGAATAATATATTTTTAACTTAATTCAATGATAGAGGAAAAATAATTAATTGCTGCCTAATTTGGTGTTTTCACTCAAAATACAAAAAAAATAATACAAATAATAAACCATTAAACTCAAATTGAAAAATAGCATTTTTCAATTATTAACATTTTCATTTTTTTCTATTAGTGAAATGTGTATGTGGCAATAGGAAATAAAATACAGAAAATATCTTATTTAAGTAACTACCTTGACTGTGTTTTTGTTGCTTTCCCCTACCATTTTCCTATTTAAGCATATCTTCCCCAATGTTTTCTCTCATCCTGACTACATTCATAGACTAAAAATTGTGCCAAGGGCAAATAAAGTGCAAGGAGTTGTTGAGAAGGTGCATTACCATGAAGTTCAGAAGAGTTAGTCGGGGAGATACACACAAAGATATCGGTACTAAGAAAGAATTAATGGTTAGTTACATTCGACATGGCAGATCTGGCTTCAACGACATATGATGCAATGTTGATTAAGTTCCATGGTGTCAGAGCAAAGACCAATTTTCCGATTTCGATGAGCAATGTGAATTGGGAGTTCAGTTAGATCAATTCTATAGAGTCATTGAATGCGGTGACTGTAGAGGTATTGATGGTTGAATAGCCAACTAGAATGGATCTAATCCTCGGAAGAAGTTAGATCTATATGGTGATTCAACCATCAATGCCGCCATAATCACCGCATTAGATGACTCTATAGAACCGACCTAACTACCAGTCTAATTTAGATCGCCCATCAAAATCAGAAAATAGTTCTTTGCTCTGACACCACGAAACTTAGTCCCCGCTGCATCATATACAATAATAGCCAGCTCCACCGTGTTGAATTAACCTAACCATTTATTCTTTCTTGTTATCGATATCTCTTATGTGTATCTTCCTGACTCTTTTGAACTCCTTGGTAATGCACCTTCTCAACAACTCTATTCACTTTTTCCCTTGACGCCATTTTCACTCGATGAATGTAATTAGAATGAGAGAACATGTAGGGGGATGAGGTGCTTAAATAGGAAAATGGTAGGGAAAACAAAGAAAACCACAGTCAAGGGAGCTGCTTAAATTTCATATTCTTCTGTATTTTATTTCCTAATGCCATATAAACATTTCACAAAAATAAATTAAAAAATAAATTTAAAAAGGTCAATAAATGGAAAATGCTATTTTTCAATTTGAGTTTAATGTTTTATTATTTCTCATTTTTTTGGATCTTGAGGGAAAACACCAAATAAGGTAGTAATTAATTATTTTTCCTCTACCATTAAATTAAGTTAAGAAAAAGATATACTTTTTCTAGTCCTTATTAAGTGAATTGTTAGGATATAACATATTCATTAAGGAAAAAATATATACATTTCAAATTATGAATTAAAGGTTATTAGTATTACTTTTTTTGTCATTCTCAAAATATTCTTCTAGAAAATATAAAATAGTTAAGAACTTCAATAAAAGAAAGGGTAATATGAAAAAGATTCTAACAAGTATCTTGAACCTTGAAAAATCAGTTATTTTGAACTATAAAAAGAGTTCAAACAATTCCTTTAATATGGATTAGAAGCGTATTTATTTGAGACCAGAACAAATAATAATTATACTTTACGTTGCATAATAGAAAATGACATATAATGTACACATCGTCGGATAAAATTGATTTGATCATGGAGTTTCCATGTCAATGCATAGGGTCATTTATGAAATTGATCAAAATCTACATCATTTGACCCTAGTGAAGTATCCCTGGCTAAAGGAAATCCCCAACAGATGGCTTTTATTTGTTGAATTTATGAAGAATTATAGGCAAAGAGAGCAAATAGAGGTGGTGGAATGGAGAAAACCTACTCAATGATGGTATAAGTGCAACACTTATAGCACTTCAAAAGGAAATCCTGTAGCAAGTTCCATAGCTTTTTGTATTAGGAATGATGAGGTGATCTGATTTATGCTTCATGTAGATAGATTCAAGAAAATACAAGCATTTATACAGAAGCACTAGCCATGATAAATGGATGTAGTTACTATATATGTTGAGCATCATTTGTTTCCTTTAGAGATTGAAACTGATTCATTTACACTGGCTAAGATGGTGAAAAGGGAATGGGAGGTTCCTTGGAGCATAATTGGATTCATTAGAAGAATTCAACAAATGATGGGGGATGAATTAATCAAAGTATAACATATCTACAGAGAAGGAAACTCACTGAAAGATTTTTTGGCTAACTTGTGTTTTCGTTTTGCAGGTACAGTAAACTTTAACACTTTCATGGAGATACGTAGGAAAACTAAGACAATTATATACAAGATAAGCAACAGATTCCACATATTAGAGTCAGGAAGATGAAACAACAAGCTCCGGATTAAGACAGGATCTTAATTCATCACTCAAAACTTCCAAGGACAGTAAGGTAATCACACAGGAGAGGCTCAAAAGATTCACAAAGTGTAAACACAAAAGCTGATTTGGAATGTACAGGTTAATAAAGAGATTTAAAATATTATTATGTCTTGATGATTTTATTCAACTAATGTTAAGGTGGTATTAATCTCTAAGAGGTTCATTACTTTGCAAAGGAAGAAGTAAATCTACAAACTAGTAATATTCATTTTGCTGGAAAAATTGGAGATTTATCTAAAATGAATTAACATAAAGTTAAGTACTTGGAGTTATATTCCATTGGAATCGATTACACAATACCTGGTGTGAGATTTAGGTGAGCTGAAGTGTAATCGAGTCAAAGCTACTTACTAGAATTATGTTATATTCAGCTAGATAGATCCAATTTCTTAATAAGAAGTAAGGGTAGCATATATCGTAGCAAAGTTAGAAGGATGAAATGTTGAATTCCAGATTCAAGACATTAAGAAGTTCGAACAAAAATGAGTATTTGACCAAAGTAAACAAAGAAGATACTTATCTTAGAGGTCTGGAGCTTCGATGTGCAATAGAGTTCACAACACTTCATCATCTTGGCATTTCTACAGAAAATAGAAGTGGAGCCTTGATGGAGGAAGATGGAAATGGAGCTGGTCTTTCTAATTCTGTTTGCCCTAATCTAGATATTTCTGTTTGTGTGTTTGTTTTGATCATGGACCGGGTCAATATTGGGCCCGGTTTATAAATACAAAAATTGGGTTTGTTTCTTCTTTTCAAAAAATTGGGCTACAAGCCCTCTTTTATTTTTATTTTTAAAAATGATTTGATCAACATGCTTATAGAACAATTATATTGTAACATTTTTCTATCTTATATTAAACAAAATATGGCTGGTTAGATATAAACATTTTAAAATTAGCTAAGTGAATGATAGGAATTTATTTTGAGCATTTAGGATATATTGTCAAATATCTCCATCATAATTTAGAAAAGGATTAATTTTTCTTGCTTTTTTTTGGTCAACAAAGAACTTTTACTTATTTAATATGCATCATAACAAAGCTCTGTTAGAGTACATAAGAGGAGATAGTTCAGCAGTAGAAAATCTACTACTAATATCTAGGATTATGAGCCTATTAGTTACATTAAAAGAAGTTTCCTCTTTGTCTATTTGAATAGTCCTACAAATAAACAATGGGGGAACTGTCCATTCTTCAAAAAAGTGATGTGATTCCATCTTTTTGCCCTCCTTAGAAAGCCTATCCACAGCTTTGTTTGTCAATCTCCCTTCATGGATGACCTGTGGATCCCCCAGCTTTGGAAGAAGACCCCTGCATAACAACATTAGATTAGTACTGGGATCTGTATCCTTATTGCATGCAGCTGCTAGCATTACCGAATTAGTAGCAATACTAATATTAGAACATTTTAATTGAAGAGTTATTTCCACGCCCATATAAAGGGCCATAGTTTCTTCTTCAAGAGGATTTTTAACATTTTTTTTTCATAAAGCCTCTAATCAAGTGCCCCTATTATCTCTAAATATACCCCGCGCTCCTCTTGTTCCTCAGTTGTAGTTATAAGACCCATCTATGTTGAGTTTTAGGCCATCTATAGGAGGGGACCATTGATGCTTAACATGGTTTTTCTTAACTGAATGTTGCACTGCCATGAACTAATAATCTATAGCTCTTTCATAAGGCTCCCTAGTTGGAATTTGCACATAGTTATTATTATTATAAATATTGTTGTTCCTAGTAAGCCAGATATTCTATAAGTAAAATGGGAAGGTGTCTTTTAAACTAAGATGCTTACCAAGTATTATATCCTTCATTTTACAAATTTTTTTTATCCAATCCTTGATATTCATGGGAGCATTACATTCATATATTTGAGCTAGATTGGTTATTCTCCAAAAAGAAACTACCCTAGGACATTCTCTAAATATTGGTTTAATGGTTTCAATTTGGATTTGTTATTTTTCATCTAAAAAATATGAAGTATAAAGTATTTTCATTTTTTCCCCTAATTATGAAGAAAAATAGTAAATTAAGCAACGAAGTGTAAATTATACTACCCCGCTATAGAATTAATTTATGAAAACAACAACATCAACATCATCAACAACATATCCAGTGAAATCCCACAATTTAAATATGGAGTAGGTAGAGTGTACGTGGACCTTAACATTACCTCAAAGAGGTAGAGAGTTTGCTTTGAAATACTCTCGGCTCAGGTGTAGTAATGCCACATAATAAGAAGAAGAAAATAGTAAAGAAGTATATCAACTACTAAGGAAACAGTTCAAATTCTAAAAGAACAAAAAAATAATCAAAGAAAATGGCATGATAATCCAAAAATAATAAATGACAAACTATTATAGATATCACAAGTAGGGACCAATGACAAACTATTATATATATCACAAGTAGGGACCAATGACAAACTATTATATATATTACAAGTAGGCACCAACTCCACCTCAATGTCTATCACTTACACCCTAAACAACTATACTATGTCTAATGTACGAGAAACACCCAACAAGCCTAAATCCTCAAAAATCAATACAATAATCCTTTCTGACTAACCTTATACTCTAATAAAAAACCTTCATAACTCCTATCTAAGGTCATGTCCTTATTAACTTAAAGTTAGTACATATCATGTCTAATTATCTCCCCTGATACATCTTCGGTCTATCTCTACCTCTCCTCATGCATACTATATGTAAGCTCTCAAACCACATCATCAGAACATTTGCACCTTGTCTCTTCACATAATAAATCCATCTTAATATTGCATACCTCATATAGTCCATGATGAAAGACACTCTCACCTCATCTTAAAATAACTTATCTCTAATCCTATCATACCTAGTATTCCGCACATCTACCTCAACATCCTCATTTCTACCATATGCATCATCTGAATATGAGAGTTTTGAATGGCTAACTCTCAGTCCCATACAATAAGGTCGGTCTAGCCACCACTCTTTAAAACTTTCCTTTAAATCTTTGTGGTATATTTTAATCATACAAGACTCTGGAGTCCAGATACTTGAAGATGTTATCGGTGGTGATACGACCCTGGATTATAAAGCTAATACATTTGAAATTTTTAATTCTAATGGATAACCTATGTGTCCAACCCCAATTCCACGTTTCCCTCATGCTGCCTCTCACTGAATTTGCACTCTAAATACTTCCAGAGTTTGTATCCATACTTCAAACCTAGCATTAACTCCACTATGTGCCTTATTAATAAATATTGTGTTATCCATAAATAACATACACCAAACCACTTCATCTTGAATGTACCACATCAATTCATTCATCACCAAGGCAAAGTGAAATGAACTAAGAGTTGATCATTTGTGCAACCTTATTTTCATAGGGAAGTGACTCGGTCTCCTCATATTGTTGTAATTCATATTTTAGTTGCACAATAGATGTACTTTATTTCCCTAAAGTATGCCCCCAGTACACCTCTTGTCTCCAAGCATCTCCAAAGTACTTTCCTTGGAACAAAGTCGTAGGCCTTCGTAAGGTCAATGAAAATCATATACATGTCCCTCTTCCTTTTACAATATCCCTAGATCAGTTTCCTCACAATATGTATGGATTTTTAAGTATATCATCCCAACATAAATCTGCAATGACCTGAATTTTGGTATTTTTCTCTTTTATATATTTTTGACCATTTTACCCTACATGGTAGTTGCTACATATTGACTTTGGGTTATAGGGATGGCTGACACGATTCTCAAGGACTTTGGGAAGACTTTGGGTGAGTTTGAAGTTATTTTAAGTCTTTCAAACCCAATAGTTCACTTTGGTCAACATTTTTTTTATTCGAGTGTCAGATGGCAAAATGGACTGTGACACTAAATCTGGAACATCTATTTTGGGTTGGTAGCATGATTGGTTTGGGTTTGAAATCTTTATTTGCATTTTGAACATCTATTTAAATTAGTGTATTTTGTCCTAAAAGGGTTTTGGGGGCTAAATTATTGTAAACAACTTTTTTTTCATAAATCTAATGATTCAATTAGATGCAAAACATATTTTATGATTAATTTACAATTTTGGTTCATGTTTATGGATTTTGGAAGAATTTCTAGGATCCAAAATAAGTTTTTTAAGTTACTAGTGTGGTCACCGTATGTAAGACCCCGCAAAAGTTCCCTCGCAGTCTAAGCCTTAGAGCGTGTCAAGTGAAGTATAATTCCGGCCCTAAAAGAATGAGAAGTGACTTCCCAAGTGATTAGTGTTTTAAACTTGATTGAATTTTCCTAAGAATGACTTTCTATCTTGTGGGAATTTGAATTATCTTTCCAACGATACCAATTTCGTCCAAATCCGGTATCGGGGGAAGAAGTTATGGTCATTTTACTAAGAGCTATCGGAACCGCCCAGGTGCGACGGGAAGGTTGACGGACCATCAATCTTGCGACGAAATGTCGCCCAGACCATCGCAACCAAGGCAGTAACTCCCTCTTCTATCCCAAGTGTGATGGCAAAGATGATGGACCAACAAGCTAGCGATGGACCACCACTAAGACCATCGCAACTGAGGCAGTGTGTCCTTTTTCTGACCAACATGCAAGGGATGATCCGACGGGCCATCAGACTAGCGACGGACCGTCACTCTGACCATCGTAAATCTCTTTCATTATTTTTAAGTCATTTTTAAAAGAACTTTTGGTCTTTTCCCCTTTTTAACACTTAGATATATGTAAAACGAAGCATATGACTTCATTATCTCCCAAAATATCCAAAGGCTAGGGTTTCTTCCTCAAGAACAAACCTGAAACCCTTCTCCAAGAAATTCAAGAACTCATCATAGATACTATAAATTGAGTTGAGATTCGAGTTTCCCAAGTCCAAGGCTTCAAGAACCCTATATCATGAGTAAGAAGAAGAGTCTCAAGCAAGCTTGATCATCTAGTTTCACAATCTAAAGGTATGTGGGGTTTGAACAAGGACACTCCTTTCTTCCTTGTGCCCAAAAGTTGTTTTAATTACAAAGATATATTGTTTTACAAGTTTCTTATGAAATTGAAGTATATGGGTTTATACCCTATGTTATTATTTGTTGAGATTATGATGGTTTCAATGTTTTAGAAATTGAAGTACATGAGTATGTTGAGATTATAACGCATATTGCTGAAAATTTCCAGATTTCTATATGATTTATGAATTTTTATGATATTGAGTATGAATTTTGATACGTCTTAACATGAGATTGATAGATGGGTCATTAAGGCCTACTTGATATTGAAATTTTAAGAATTTTTGTGCTATAAGCACCCATGATTTGAGTATTTTGAGATTATTGAGAAAGTTTTGACCTTAATGGTCATAGTAGCTTTGAAATCCACTTTACCAAATGAGATTACAAATTTTATAGTTGAGTTCTTATGAACCATGAGATTATTTTAAAGTGGATTTCCATGAGATGAGCGTAGGTAACTAAAGGGAGTAATATTTAGCACCGAGTTGGGTAAGTTACTATGGTTTCATACTCCAAAACTACATGCCATCGTAAGATTGAGATTTATGGGCCCGAGGCCGAGATAAGTGATCACTGAGTTGAGGTTATACTCCTTGGAAAGAGTATGACGCCTCTCCCCAATGTGAGATTTCTTCCTTAGGAGGATAAGACGTTGGACACCATATAGCTCGCATGGTGTATGTCGGTTAAGAGAACTTCCCTGCTAGTAAACAGTGAATAAACAACTTTTGAGTATATTTCCCTAATAGTAAGATTTTCAGAATAGTTTCTTGAAGTAAAATTTTCCCAAGAAGGAAGTATTTTCTCTACTAGTAAGAATAAATAATTAGTTTTTAAAATCAAAGTTATATATTCCGAGTTCCAAGTGTCCTAAGTCTAAAGGAGTTCTAAGTTCTTGAGCATTAAAGAAGGTTTACTCTCTATTAGATATATGCATGAGTCGAAAGTATTGTTTAAAGATTCCTTCACCCTTCGAGTAATGAGAATAAGAGGAGGGTACAGATTTTAAAGCTAAAGTATAATGACTCACGAGATTTGTGTTACATGCTTCATTCTACATGATTTATGAGCTTATTATATTAGACTTATTCAAGATATGTGAGTCATTCATATTTGCATGCATAATTTGATTAAAGAGTATTGATGTTGTTTTATGTAAATGCATACACCCCCATATACACAGTACATTCCTAAGTGTTGATCCACATATACGTCTATGTGCTACATTGTTTTATAATATAGGTTCAGGTGCTCAGTCCCAGCCTCGTCAGTGATTTTCGAGTACCTTTGTCTACATCTCTACAGTGGTGAGTCCTCAGGGTTCAAGGACCTATCTTCAGACATTTAAGTATTTTGGTATATATATTGTTACTTTTAGTTCAGTTTGAGTCAGTTAGGGGCCTGTCCCAATGGCTCTCTAGTCATAGAGTAGTAAAGGTTTTGTCAGACTAGTTATCAGATTGTTAGTATGTTGAGATTTGCAGTATTGTGGTCGGTTGGACCAAGTATTTTCTTTGTATTTTCTATCATTTGATACGACAGTGCCAGTGTTTTGTTTATTTCTTCTCGAAATGAGTTATTTTATGTAGTGACAGGCTCAAAGGGTTAGCTTGGGGCTACTTGTATCCTTAAGCACCATATGACGTCACGGGAGGAGATTTTGAGTCGTTACAAACTTGGTATCAGAACCTAAGGTTTAAGGAGTCCTTGGGAGTCTGACAAGCCGCATTGAGTAGAGTCTTGATCATCAGTATGTAGCGTGCCACATCTATGAGCAAGAGGCTAGGGCATTTTAGGAAAAAGTTATTTCTTTCTTTCAGATTTTGTCGTGCCTACAGTTGTCCCTCTTATCTAATAATTTGTGCTCTCCTATTTCAGAAATGCCTCCCCGAGGAGCGAACTCCCGCAAAAATGATAATGAGCAACCCCATCCTGTTGATCCCTTGAATAAGAAAGTGTCTCATGCTGAGTTTCGGGCAGCCTTTCAGGCGTTAGCCCAAGCGGTCACCACTAATGTTTAGGCTAATAACCAGGCCACAGTTGCAAATCAACAGAGAGGTGATTTACCTACTGCTTCATGATTTCATGCAGATGAATCCACCAGAGTTTTATGGGACTAAGGCAGGTGAGGACCCACAGTTATACCTTGAGAAGGTGAGAAATATCACACAGGTGATGCATGTTTCTGAGGAAGAAAGTGTTGAGATGGCATATTATAGATTGAAATACATTGCTTATGACTTGGTTGAATCGTGGAGGAAGGGTAGAGGTAAAGATGTTGCTCCTCTTACTTGGCAGGTGTTCTAATATTCATTCTTGGACAAGTTCCTTTTTCTTGAGATGAGGGAAGCGAAGATTGAGGAGTTTATGAACTTAAGGCAGGACTCCATGACTTTTAAGGAGTACTGCTTGAAGTTCAACCAGTTTGCCAAGTATGATCCTGATTTGATTTTCGACACCCGAGCTAGTATGATAAAGTTTGTGATAGGTGTTTCTGGTTTGGTACCGAAGGAGTGTAGGATTGCGATGCTAAATAGGGATATGGATCTATCTAGGTTAATGATACATGCATAGTAGATAGAGGCAAACAAGATAAGAGAGAGAGAGAGTGAGGGGTAACAAGAGGGCTAGATCTGAGCAGCATGAGTATGGTCAGGCTAGGTCCCATGGAGGGAACTTCCCATAGTTCCAATGTCGTTCGTCTATGCCAGTACCTTCATCATCTAGTGCTCCCATACCTAGAGGCAAACAGGACCAAGAAAATAGGTCTTCTATGTATATGTCGCAAAATAGTGTAAGTAACAGACCCCGTTATCCTTCTTGTGCTAAGTGTGGTAGAGATTATCCCGGTGAGTTTTTAGAAAATCTGAGGGGTTGTTTTGGTTGTGGCAAGCTAGGACACAAACTTAGAGATTGCCCGCATGCTAGCCAGGGGAATAGAGATGCCCGACCTCAGTCACAGACTACTAGTGCACCAGCTCATGTACCCTGTCCCTCCCCTGCTCAGGGTGTTTCATCTAGCACTGCTGGTGGTCAGTGCTAGAATAGATTCTATGCTTTACCATCCCATCAGGAGCAGGAGGACTCTCCCGATGTTGTTACTGGTATGCTCCGTGTCTTTTGCTTTGATGTTTATGTATTGTTGGACCCCGGGTCAAGTTTCTCTTATGTGACTCCATTAGTCGCTGTGAATTTTGAAATAAGTCTCGAAAGGATTCCTGAGCCTTTCCTAGTTTCCACACCAGTAGGGGAGTCAATTGTTGCTAAGCAAGTGTATAAACATTATCCTGTTAATGTTCTTCATAGAGCCATATTTGCTGACTTGATAGAGTTAGACATGGTGGATTTTGACCTTATTCTGGGTATGTATTGGCTTCATTCTTATTACGCATCTATATACTGTCGTACCTATATGGTTAAGTTTCAGTTTCCTGATCAACCATTTTTTGTCCGAGAGTTTAGTATCTCCCAAGAGTCATTTTATCTCCTATCTCAAGGCTAGAAAGATAATATCTAAAGGTTGCATTTATCACCTAGTTAAATTCAAAGACACTAAGTTCGAGGCTTTAACTATTCAGTCAGTCAGCATTGTTAATGAGTTTCCTGATATTTTTCCAGAAGATCTACCAGGGGTACCTCCCGATAGAGAGATAGAATTTAGGATTGACCTTCTTCCTGACACTCAGCTCACTTCTATTCCCCCAAATCGTATGGCACCTCTAGATCTTAAGGAGTTGAAAGAGCAACTCAAAAATCTTTTAGATAAAGGTTTCATAAAGACCAGTGTTTCTCCTTGGGGTGCACCTGTTCTATTCGTGTAAAAGAAATATGGTTCATTGCGTATGTGCATTGACTATCATCAGCTTAACAAGGTCACACTCAAAAATAAGTATCCTCTTCCGAGAATTGATAACCTGTTTGATCAGTTGCAAGGGACAAGTTATTTCTCCAAGATAGACCTTAGATCCGGCTATCATCAGCTTAAAGTGAGGGAATGTGATATTCCAAATATAGCTTTCTGAACCCGCTATGGTCACTTTGAGTTTCTAGTCATGTCTTTTGGGCTAACCAATTCCCCAAAAGCCTTTATGGACCTCATAAATCGAGTGTTCAAGCAATATCTCAATATGTTTGTCATTGTTTTCATAGATAATATCCTTGTGTACTCCCGTTCTGAGAAAGACCATGTAGATCATCTTAGAATTGTCTTGCAAACTCTTAGAGATCATTAGTTTTTTGCCAAATTCAACAAGTGTGAATTTTGTCTAAGATCAGTAGCCTTTCTGGGACCTATCATTTCAGCCAAAGGCGTTAGAGTGGATCTCCAAAAGACAGAAGCTATAAGAAATTTGCCTAGACCTATTTCCCCATATGACATTAGAAGTTTCTTAGGTCTAGCTGGCTACTATCGTCGTTTTATTAAAGGTTTCTCTTCTATTGCATCTTTCATGACCCGATTGACCCAAAAGAAAGTGAAGTTCCATTGATCAGATTCCTGTGAGAAGAGTTTTCAGGAGTTGAAGACTCAACTTACTTTAGCCCCTATGTTGACTTTTCCTGATGGTACAGATGGTTTCGTGGTGTATTATGATGTCTATAGAGTTGGTTTAGGTTGTGTGTTGATGCAAAGAGGTAAGGTTATAGCCTATACCTCTAGACAGTTAAAGACACATGAAAAGAATTACCCAACCCATGATCTTGAATTAGCTGATGTGGTCTTTGCTTTGAAAATCTAGAGACACTATTTGTATGGTGTTCATATTGATGTGTTTACTGATCATAAGAGCCTGCAGTATGTGTTTACCCAGAGGGAGTTAAATCTTAGGAAGAGGAGGTGGGTAGGGTTGTTAAAAGACTATGATATGAGTGTGTTGTATCACCCGGGCAAGGCCAATATAGTGGCAGATGCCCTTAGCAGGTTGTCCATGGGTAGTGTTATGCGTATGAAAGAAGGTAAGAAAAAGTTATCTCATGATGTGCACTGTCTGGATAGATTGGGTTTTAGGTTGCTTGATTCCACTAAGGGAAGTACTTTGGTGCAAAGTAGTTCTGAATCCTCTTTAGTTTCGGAAGTGAAGGAGAAACAAGACAGAGATCCTAATTTGGTCAGACTGAAGGAGTTAGTTAAGGACCAAAAGGTAGAGGTTTTCTTCCAAGGGGGAGATGGCATGTTGAGATTGCAGGGGAGATTGTGTGTTCCGTGTATTGATGATTTGAGGAAGAGGATTATGGTTGAAGTGCATGGCGTGCGGTATTTTATTCATCCTAGCGCAACTAAGATATACTGTGACTTGCGAGAAATCTATTGGTGGAGTGGTATGAAGAAGAATATAGCTAAGTTTGTAGCAAAGTGCACAACGTGCCAACATGTTAAGGTAGAACACCAAAGACCTGGTGGTGTGATACAAGAGTTTGGTATACCCACTTGGAAGTGGAAAAAGGTGAATATGGACTTCATGACTGGTTTACCTCTTTTACGTCGTCATCATGATTCTATTTGGGTTTTTGTAGACAAGCTGACTAAGTCTGCACATTTCTTGCCCGTGCATACATCTTATACAGCTGAGGATTATGCTAGATTGTATATCCGGGAGCTAGTCAGGCTGCACAGATTTCCCTTATCTATCATTTCGGATAGAGGTACTCAATTTACTTCTCAATTTTGGAGAGAATTTAAGAAGGATCTTGGTACCCAAGTTCATTTGAGTTCCACTTTTCATCCGCAGATAGATGGTCAGGCTGAGAGGACCATTCATACTCTAGAAGATATGTTGAGGGCATGTGCTCTTGACATCAAAGGTACTTGGGATGAGGATTTGTTATTGATAGAGTTTGCTTATAAAAATAGTTACCATGCTAGCATCGAGATGGCACTATTTGAGGCTTTGTATGGTAGAAGATATGGATCACCCATAGGTTGGTTTGAAGTGGGTGAATCTGCAGTGTTTGGACCTGATGCGGTATTTAAGGCTATGGAAAAGGTGAAGTTGATTAGAGAAAGGTTGAAGATAGCTCAGAGTCGTCAAAAGTCATATGCCGATGTGAGAAGAAGGGATCTTGAGTTTGAGGTAGGTGATTTGGTGTACTTAAAGATTTCACCCATGAAAGGGGTGAAGAGGTTTGGTAAAAAGGGGAAGCTTAGTCCCCGTTATATGGGCCCCTATAGAGTCTTGAGTCGTGTTGGTAAAGTAGCCTGTGAAGTTGAGTTTCTCACAGAGTTATCATCCATTCATCCTATTTTTAACGTCTCCATGCTTAAAAAGCATATTGGTGATTCTATTGTAGTAGATCCTTCAGAGAGTGCTGATATTCAGAACAGTCTTTTGTTCGATGAGATTCCTGTTGAGATCCTAGATTTTCATATCTATAGACAAAGGAACAAAAAAATTCCCTTGATCAAAGTTTTATGGCAGAACTAATATGTGAAGGGCGCTACTTGGGAGGCAGAAGCAGACAAGCAAGCCAAGTACCTGCACCTCTTCTCCGCGAGTTCAAATCAAGTAAAAGGTATTATTCTTCCTTAATTCTGCCCTTCTAATCTAAAGTTCAGCTATACATCTATTCTTACATGAGTTCTTGCAATTTTCGAAGTATTCAAGAGTATAGAAAGATTTTAAGCTCGTTTAGAAAATTGCTTCAGCTATTATACTCAGCTTTTCCTGTGTTCTTAGTCTAACTAGAAGCATTTGGGGATGAATGTTCCCAAGAGGGAGATATTGTAAGATCCCAAAAAATTTCCCTCGTAGTCTGAGCCTTAGAGAGTGTCAAGTGAAGTGTAATTCCGCCCCTAAATGATTAAGAAGTGACTTCCCAAGTGATTAGTATTTTAACCTTGATTGAAATCTCCTAAAAATGACTTTCTATTGTGTGGAAAATTGAATTAGCTTTCCAACGGTAAGAATTTTGTCCAAATCTAGTATCGGGGCGACAAGTTATGGCTGTTTTACTAAGAGCAGTCGGAACCGCCCAGGTGTGACGGAAAGGTAGACGGACCGTCGCCCAGACCATAGCAACCAAGGAAGTAACTCCCTCTTCTGGCCCAAGTGCGACGTCTAAGACGACGGACCATCAATCTAGCGACAGACCGTCGGTAAGACCATCATAACTGAGGCAGTGTGGCCTTTTTCTAACCAACATACAACGGACGATCCAACGGGCCGTCAGACTAGCGACGGACCGTCACTCAGACCATCGCAAATCCCGTTCATTATTTTTAAGTCATTTTTAAAAGAACTTTTGGTCTTTTCCCCTTTTTAACACTTAGATATATGCAAAACGAAGCATATGACTTCATTATCTCCCAAAACATCCAAAGGCTAGGGTTTCTTCCTCAAGAACAAACCCAAAACCCTTCTCCAAGAAGATCAAGAAATCACCATAGATTCTACAAATTAAGTTGAGATTCGAGTTCCCCAAGTCCAAGGCTTCAAGAACCCTCTCTCAAGAGTAAGAAGAAGAGTCTCAAGCAAGCTTGATCATCTAGTTTCACAATCTAAAGGTATGTGGGGTTTGAACAAGGACACTCCTTTCGTCCTTGTGCCCAAAAGTTGTTTTAATTACAAAGATTTATTGTTTTACAAGTTTCTTATGAAATTGAAGTATATGGGTTTATACCCTATGTTATTATTTGTTGAGATTATGATGGTTTCAATGTTTTAGAAATTGAAGTACATGAGTATGTTGAGATTATAACAAGTCTCTTGAACTTTGAAAAATCAGCTATGTTGAGATTACCCTTTCTTTAGATTTGATTTTCAAATAAGATTCTAATTTATAACAAGGGTTTTATTTAGAACTTCAATAAAAGAAAGGGTAAATATGAAAAAGATTCTAACAAGTCTCTTGAACCTTGAAAAATCAGCTATTTTGAACTATAAAAAGAGTTCCAACAATTCCCTTAATATGGATTAGAAGCGTATTTATTTGAGACCAGAACAAATAATAATTATACTTTTCGTTGCGCAATAGGAAATGACATAGAATGTACACATCATCGGGTAAAATTGATTTGATCATGGAGTTTCCATGTCAATCATAGGGTCATTTAAGAAATTGATGAAAATCTACATCATTTGACCCTAATGAAGTATCCGTGGCGAAAAAAAATCCCTAACAGATGGCTCTTATTGGTTGAATTTTTGAAGAATTATAGGCAGAGAGAACAAATAGAGGTGGTGAAATGGAGAAAACCTGCACAAGGATAGTATAAGTGCAACACTGATGGCACTTCAAAAGGAACCCCTGGAGCAAGTTCCATAGCTTTTTGTATTAGAAATGATGAGGGTGATCTAGTTTATGCTTCATCTAAACAGGCTCAAGAAAATACAAGCATTTATGTAGAAGCACTAGCCATAATAGAAGGATGTAGTTACTGTGTTGAGCATCATTTGTTACCTTTAGAGATTGAAACTAACTCATTTACACTGTCTAAGATGGTGAAAGGGGGATGGGAGGTTCCTTGGAGCATAATAGGAATCATTACAAGAATTCAACAAATGATGGAGGATGAATTAATCAAAGTGCAATATATCTACAGAGAAGGAAGCTCACTGGCAGATTGTTTGGCTAACTTGTGTTTTAATTTTGCAGGTACAGTTAACTTTAACACTTTCATGGAGCTACCTAGAAAAGCTAAGGCAATTACTAAACAAGATAAGAAGCAGATTCCATATATTAGAGTCGGGAAGATGAAACAGCAAGCACCAGATTAAGACAGGATCTTAATTCAACACTCAAAACTTCCAAGGACGGTAAGGTAATCACACAAGGAAGGTTCAAAAGAACCACAAAGTGTAAACACAAAGGCTGATTTGGAATGTACAGGTTAATAAAGGGATTTCAAATGTTACTATGTCTTTTCGATTTGCTTCAACTAATGTTAAGGTGGTATTAATCTCTAAGAGGTTCATTACTTTGCAAAGGAAGAAGTAAATCTACAAACTAGTAATATTCATTTTCCTGGAAAAATTGGAGATTTATCTAACATGAATTAACATAAAGTTAAGTACTTAGAGTTGTATTCCATTGGAATCGATTACACAGCACCTGGTAAGAGATTTAGGTGAGCTGAAGTGTAATCGATTCAAATCTACTTACTAAAATTATGTTACATTCAGCTAGATAGATCCAATTTCTTAATAAGAAGTAAGGGTACACTACAAAAAAAAAAATCATTTATGGAGGTTATTTTGTCGATTATTGGCAGCCTCGGATCCCCACAAAATAAATTGTGGCGGTTTCAAAAAATGCTACAATATGCCTTGCCACGAGCAATTTTGTGGCAGCTTTTTAAAACCTCCCTGACGCCCACCACAAAATTTAAAAAAAAATTGTGTCGATTTTTAAAGCAATTAATGACAATTTTTAACGCCCATAATATAATCCTAATATGGTAAAAATAATAATTTGTGGGGATTTATGACCCCCTCAATTTACTCAAAACTTTTTTTTAGAAAAAAAAAAACAATAATGGTAGTTTATAACTGCCATTATTTCTTTGTTGAAAATCATCTTTTTCTATTTAAAATTTTTAATTCTGAAATTCAATAAATAATTTTACTAGATGACTCATATGACATGAATTAAATTCCAATATCAATATCCATAGCAACAAACATTACCAATTCAGATCCACATCAAACTAAAGTTATACAACCACATATATGATGACTTAAAATATTACATAATATAGTAGGTAGCTCTGTGATAATTAAATAAATATACAAAAGTGTTGAGTAGTTTCTTGTCGCTTTGTATTAGTATCGCTTGATAATATGCTTGTATCCACGTGAAACAAACTCACGCTCCATATTGTTGTGCTGAAACAATGAAGGATAAATAGTTAATGAAAATTTTATGATGACTAGAACTTTATAAATGAGAACAAATGTAAATACATAAATAAACCAAATCTCCAAATCTTCTAACAGATAAGTCTGTCACTTCGTTTAACAATGCATTGAGTAGAAGTTAGTGGAAAAATCTTTATTTAGAGAATGTGATCAAAAAAACTAACAATCATATATAAAAGTAAAGTCATTTTTCAAATAAAAGATGTACCTCGAGCACCTATTATGTGTATTTGAAACTACATTTTTAGTAATGCATATAGAGCTAACATCATTAAGGAAAAAAGAAGTACTGAAACTTGTTAATACTCTAAATCATTTTACTTAAATTAGATTTTCATTCTATATTTAGCTAGAAAAGCATATGAACGCATATACAAGTAGATAAATAAGCAAGCAAGCAAATAAGCTAATAAGCAAGTAAATAAGATGAAGTGTGTGTCTATTCCTGAAAGTGAAGCCAGAAGGATAGTGACCAGAGTTGGAAATGGCCTCGATCTCTTACAAGTCGTTAAGTAAGGACAACAATACTATGACTAGTACACAAATAAATACCTACAAACCTAACCTCTCAAAAAATACAACACTCCTACCCTACAAACCTTCTAAGGTAACTCAGTAACAGACTCACTCCATAACCACAATTACATGGCTTTGGAAAATTATCTAAGAATGGAAAGACTCGAAGTTTTTACCAGAATGTAATCACTTCCTCAACCAAAAAAGATACTTGGTAGTTTTGTGACATGTAAAACCCCTACCCATTTTATACAGTACAGAGCAGTGATCTCTTCACCTATTTCCTCTCCTGGCCTCAACAGTAGCCAACTCTAGAAGAACCTACTGAAAACCACCATCCATCCTTCTTTTATTCATTCAATCTTTGAAATACCATATTAGATATTTCAAGACATAATTTTTTGCAAAAGACTAACAACCACAGGTGCCCATGTTCTTCAATAAATCTAGGAGTTTCTCCCTCCCCCATAGTCCATTAGTGGGTAAGGTGGTCAATTTAGAGCGTTTCCATCTCCTCATTACACATGTTCTCCGTAACCTAGCTCTAAGATGACCCTACCTGAAGAAAAGTTTTAGGATATTGAAATGCCCTCTTGTTAATACTACTACTGTTCTTACTAACTGTAAAATATTTAAGAAGTCCATAAAGATAGATTGGATCGACAAATGATAAATATCCTACAGAGACCTGCATTTTTAGCACTTAAATGTTAAATATTCACGCTTTAACAAGTTATTAGGTCAAGGAAGAAGTGCATCTAACCATATTGCAACATGCAAAATAGATATAGAACCTTCCGAGGCAGAAGCGGCAGATGCTACTGCACCTATAGGAATTTTTTTCTAACACCCTATATAACCACACTTACTCCATGACCATAACTCTATCTTGACATTCAAGGATCAGTTGATCCTCTAGATTAAACAAGTGTCATCAATAAGCGACACACTAGTCACTCATAGTACCACTTGCTTCATTGTGTATGACACTTACTTTTTTAGTCTATTTCTATATTTAGAAGCTCTTTAAGTTCAAACTTTTCATTTTATACATAATGACATACTCACTTATAACCATAGAAATGTCATGAAATATTTAGACCACAAATTGCCAAAAGTTCTTGAAAATCTAATAAATGTTCAAATGGCAGAAACACAAGTTCTCTTCCCAAATCAAGAAAGACAAAAGCTCCAGGTTAATAAGATAAAAACACCTAAAAGATCACAACTTTGGTCAAAAGAGCACAACAATATTCAGTTTCTGAAAACTCAATGAACTTTTAGTTCACGAAATTAAAAGAACTCTCTGAAATAAGATAATAGAACATTGATCAATTAATATGTCCTCTAAAGGTCAAAACTTCCGTCAACTGTCTACAAGAGTAAAACAATATTCAATTTCTGAAAACTTAATGAACTTTCAGATAGCAAAAATAAAAGAACTCCCCAAAATAAGACAAAAGAACATTGATCAATAAGTATGTCCTCTAAAGGTCAAAACTTTTGTCTACTATCTTCAGGAACAAAACAACACCCATAGCTTAAGAACCCAATAAACATTCTGATTAAAAATTACGACTAATCCTTCCAAAATAAGAAAAATAAAAGTTCTTTGATCAATTAAGATCGAAACAACCCATAGATAACAACTTTGCCAAAATCAGCAAAAAAGTATTGAATATCCAACTATTAAAAACCAATAAAAGTTCAATAAACTAGTAACACAAGTACTCCATCCAAACCAACAACGACAAAATATTTAGGATTAATTAAGTCAAAATATGCATTGAGTTGTTCTTTACAGTTTACGATCCAAAATACAACCCATATAGTAACCCAAATACAAAAATTCCAATTAACTGTAAAATACAAAGATCGATCAAAGAAATTTTACAATCACTTATGTTCCCCACAACAATAATTCTTAAAAGGGTAGGCTTTGCAATCAGACCTTGAAAACAAGGGCATTGAACAAAACTAACCTAATACATAGAAGAAAATATAGATCGAACAACATGCTGAACTTAGATATAAATTCTATAGCAAAAAGTAGATAAAGAACAAATGAATCACATAAAAAGTGAAAGAGTAAGACGAAGTATGAACCTTTACTATCCCGATTGCACTTTTTCCCTGATGTAGAGAAGACGATGAAAAACAGGAGTTGAATGAAAGAATTGTGGATAAGGATAATCATGCCCTTTGGAGAAGAAAAAGGCGAGGGGAGAGGGGAATTTTGCCGCACATAATTTTTAGTCTAATTTACTAATTACCCTCCTAATGAATATTAAAATCTAGAAAGATGGTGTACACTTTTGTCTTTTACGACATCTTAATTCTTTTTTCGATTCTTCTCTTTTATTTTAATATTTAAATAAAGAATTTCTTTTTGAAATGGAACTAACTTATCTATAATCTATATCTATATCTATAATATATAATCTATAATCTATAATATATTAAATGTGTGAAGGCCTTAGAAATATTGTTTGAACTTTTTGCTCTTCATTAAAAGTCCTTACTTTAGACAAAATTGTTTTTTTTTCATTATTTTTTAATATTTAAGAGTTAAAAATTAATTAAATATAGTTATGGTAAAACCTTTTCTATTAGAATTCATCAAAATTTCACTATTTTTTTCTAATTTAAGAGTTGAAAATTAATTAAATATATTTATGGTAAAATATTTTCTTATTAGAAGTCATCAAAATTAATGACAACTAATACTTTTTTCATTAGTTTAAAAATTTTAAATCAACTAAAATTGATTTCAAGAAGATTTGAAAAATATAGAAATAAATATAAAATCATTAGAATAAGAAAAATTTAAGAAGTACCAAATAAGAATGTAATCAATGATTTTGTAAAAATATGACTTTAAAAATAGGAAAGATTTTAAGTATAAACAAAAAGAAAAATAATCATAACACAAATATGTATCAAATTGATGTGTCTCTCTTAGCATGTGGTAACAAGCGAAAGAGGAACTATATGACAAACACAAAAGTGATGTTCCATCAACCTCTTGGAACTTCTGGTAGTAATATATATATATATATATATATATATATATATATATATATATATATATATATATATATATATATATATATATATATATGTTTATGTTTACATTATTGTATTAAAGAGTGAAAGATTTTTGAAAAGCGATTTGAAATTTATCGCAATATACAAAATCATTTGATTTTAAATAATCAAACGTTACACGTGCGAGGAAAGTGCGGTTAGACTAGTTAATTAAAATACTGATTTTTAAACATAATCAATATATATTCTCTAAAATTATGGAAACCAATGAAAGAAATATCCAAACAAATAATAAGGTAAAATAAAGGACAAACTAAAAAAAATGTTAAAATAATTCTTTTGATATTTAAGTTGCAAAATATCATAAATTAGATAAAATTACAAAATTATAAAATTATAAAATTATAAAATTATAAAATTATTAATTATTTAATCTAAAATATAATTATTAGATCAGTAAGTCAAATTTATTTGAATGAGGATACAAGCAATATAATGAATTCAAATCAGTTAATTATTTAAAATATAAATGAACGATAACACAATAACTAAATATGTGATAATTAAGTAAATAATTATCGAAAGAACACATACACACATAAAGATTCTCTTGTTGGTTCTCCTAGATTGGATGATGAATGTTGTTGAGGAGCATAGATGAACAATTTTATTTTCATAGACGGGTAGTAAAATTACGAGTACTTCAATAAAAAATTAGATAGTACGATTGAGGAAAAGTGGAAACTTTATAGGATATTTAAAAATAATTTTTTTTCAAAACTCCACTTATTCTAGTTGTACATGACTAAATAGACCATGAGAGTTCATAACATTATCTAATAAAGAAAACTTACTTGGGATCTCAGAACATGGTCGTTATCTAAGTTACCCCCCCCCCTCCCTCAATCTTTTTTTAGATAGATAGTTTTAGATATCTGGTATTAGAGTTAAGAAGGCACATCCGATTATTAACTCTCAAAAGATTTAATTATTTGTAGCTTAATTGACATTAACCAATTCAATGTTTCACTTTGGTCATTTTCATCAAGTTTTCAGATGTGTTAGATCTATTTAAAAGTCTACCTAGAAGGTTAGGTAAATCAAAAAATGTCCATATTGACATAAAAATACTAGAATCAAAGAGAAAGACTCGGGCTCCAAGGTCAAAATCGAAAATTCATTGAAAAGATGAGTTACTTATCCACCAATAGGATCAAGAAGATCCTTCGACAGAAATAATGATAGAGATAGAGCGAGTGTTAATTTGTATTCATTACTAGGATCCAAACTATGTTTTTTTGCTAATGAAACTCTAACTTGAATCTCGATGTAATTTTTAGGATATCTATGTTTCAAATATTGAATATTACTCATTTAGTCCTTTCAAGTGTTAAAATATTATTATGAATAACGATTGATTTCAAATAAAAAGTAATATAATTACTTTAAATTAATGTGGAAGAGGAAATTATTTTTCAATTTGGATTTGTTATTTTTCATCTCAAAAATATGAAGGATAAAGTATTTTCATTTTTTCCTAATTATGAGGAAAAATAACAAAATTAAGCAATGAAGTGTAAATTATACTACCCTGCAGTAGAATTAATTTATGAAAACAACAACATCAACATCATCAACAACATGCCCAGTGAAATCCCACAAGTTAAGTATGGAGAGGGTAGAGTATACGCAGACCTTAACACGATCTCCAGAAGTGGAGAGTTTATTTAAAAGACCCTCGGCTTAGGTGTAGTAATGCTAGGTAATAAGAAGAAGAAAATAGTGAAGAAATTTTATCAACTACTAAGGAAACCGTTCAAAGTCGAAATGAATGAAAAATAATCAAAGTAAATAGCATGATAGTCCAAAAACAATGAATGGCAAACTATTATAGATATCACAAGTAGGTACCAACCCCACCTCAATGTCTACTGCTTACACCCTAAATAACTATACTACGTCCGGTGTACGAGAAACACCAAACAAGCCTAAACCTTCAAAAATTAACACAAGACTCCTTTCTGACTAACTTTCTACACTAACAAAAGTTTTTCACACCTCCTATATAAGGTCATGTTCTCAGTAACTTAAAGTTAGGCCATATCCTTTCTAATCATCTCTCCTGATATATTTTCGGTCTATATCTACCTTTTCACATGGATACTATATCCAAATTCTCAAACCACCTCACCAGAACATCTGCACCTTGTCTCTTCACATAATAAAACCATCTCAAACT
Organism: Capsicum pubescens; assembly: GCA_030864215.1. Lineage (NCBI taxonomy): Eukaryota > Viridiplantae > Streptophyta > Magnoliopsida > Solanales > Solanaceae > Capsicum > Capsicum pubescens. Next base: position 204,051,858 of record CM061541.1, read on the forward strand.
TGCATACCTCATATAGTCCATGATGAAAGACACTCCCACCTCATCTTGAAAAGACTTATTTCTAATCCTATCACACGTAGTACACCACACATCTATTTCAATATCCTCATCTCTACCATATGCATCATCTGAATATTAGAGTTTTTGACTGGCTAACACTCAGTTCCATACAATAATTTCGGTCTAGCCACCACTCTTTAAAACTTTACCTTAAATCTTTTTGGTATATTTTAATCATACAGGACTCTGGAGTCCAGATACTTGAAATTATTATCGATGGTGCTACTACCCTAGATTATAAAGCCAATATATTTGAAATTGTTAATTCTAAAGGAAACCTATGTGTCCAACCCTAATTCCATGTTTGCCTCATGCAGCCTCTCATTGAATTTGCACTCTAAATACTCTATGTTAGTCTTGATAAACTTAAATCCATTAGCTTCCAGAGTTTGTCTCCATACCTCAAACCTGGCATTAACTCTACTATGTGTTTTATCAATAAGTACTGTGTTATCCACAAATAACACACACAAAACCACTTCATCTTGAATGTACCACATCAATTCATCCATCACCACGGAAAAATGGAACGAACTAAAAGTTGATCATTTGTGGAACCCTATTTTCATAGGGAAATGTAACGCCCCGGTAGTACACTTTGGACACCACACGGTGCTTCTGGTCACAAATGACCACAAGCTAACTCATGAGCTAGTACCTGCTATGGGCATTGAAGAAAACTGATAACATTGACATAGGCAAAAATTAACAGAAAAATGCCATAAGGTTTTAAGTTCTAAAAATAATACAACTAAATCCACAAAACTGAAACATATGCGGAAATACTAAAATCTAACTGATAGGACTGACAAACTAACTGACTGTCTGAAGTGTCTGAAAGCCTCTAAACTGGCTGAGGAGTTGATGGGATAAGCTCCCAACTAACTTCGACTGACTACTGAACTGAAAGACTGAAATAAACATAAACAATCCTTGATATATGAGGACTCACCATTACTGTTGATGCTGATGCGCTAGGATATCTAAGTAAGATTAGGAACCAAAGTGTTCAAAACTATAATATAAGACATCATAGCACAAGAAACGAGTATGCGATCAGTACTTTGAATGTACTGGTATGCTAAATGAGGTTAGGTTGAAATGCATAAAGTAAATATTGACTGAATAGCATGAGATGACTGACGCATAAAATACGTCAAAGTTGTACAATCTAAGAATGAATGACCAAGCATATAATATGATTCTGAAATAGTCTGTAAACTAAAATACTAAAATTTGATAACTAAAAAAATTGATAATTATACGCTATGGTTAATGAAAACGTAAAACTTAATTCTATACTGAATATTGAACCGATACTAAAATTGTGGAAGGTATCATCTAACCGACATTCCCTAAATATGAGTTGATAGGGGTCAAGCCTGTAACCCCAGTTTGAAGGTTGTTAGTACCATTCCACGGGTACTAAGGCTGGCTGTGGGTGTCAAGCTTAAACTGACGGGTGACACCTGAATAGGAAGTCAAGCCTGAAATGATGGGTGACCACTGAGAGGAAGTCAAGACTAGACTGAAGGGTGACTCCTCATATCCTACACTGGCTACGTAGTTCTGGAATGCAGGGACTGCTACTAACGGCTTTGCCTAACTGATAAGTGACTCCTCAAAGAAAGTCAAGCCTAAATTGATGGGGAAGTCTCTATCCTGCATTCACTCGGTGCTAAATCCTACTCCCAATAGAACTGACACTGATTACAAGATTGAACTAAGTTTAATTGAAGAAAGAACTAACTCGAATTACTGAATTGATCTAAGTTTAACTGACATGATAACTGACTGGACTGCTCATACGTGTCTGAAACCATTATGAAAATAAGGAGACTAGGTAAACATCTAGATTTTGGACATTCATAACCCTCAGGATTCGATAGAAATAACAATAGGACCACATGAAAACTTTGAAACCATAGGCGGAAGTCATTATTCAACATTCAACGCTTAGGCATTTCATCAAACATATGAGGGTCATTTGTTAAAGCATGGGAATAGTTAAAACATGTGCTACTAACATAATTGCAAAACTAAAATCATGGTTTAAGGATGTAAAATGCAAAAATCACCATTCAAATGTGTCACGGATAAATTCCAACGAAATTACATGGTAAACATAATTTGAAATCAAAGTTCATATTAGCTTTATGTAGATAATTCATAATACTTGTATAAATCATAACTTTAAACTTGAAAATGGATTCTTGGACTCCATGGGTGAAAAGAACCTATGAATGAACATCACACATACCTTAATTGATGAATTTGTGAAAGTTCTTGGTGATTTTCTTGAAAACTAAGCTTGAATCCCTTGATCCTTTTGAACATGCTAGGGTTAGTTTCTTGAAAAGAGAGGCTTTCTTTTGAGAGGATTTTGTGAATAAGATAGCAAATTATGCTTTTGGGATCCTAAATACTGTGTTATGGACCAAATGGGTGAAGGGAAAAGGCCTAATTGCCCTTGTAAAAATGGAAACAAATAGATAGAAAATAAGGGGGCATGCTATGGAGCGGGCGACACAGGATCTTGAGCATTGGACTGAAGCGTGCACTGCGGGCTCTATTGTGGGCACCCCTAGGGGTGAAATAGAGCATGTGTAGTGGGCTCTGGAGTGCTGGGCTGAAGTGCGCACCACAGGCTCTATCGCGGGCACCCTTAGGGGTGAAATAGAGCGTGCATCGTGGGGTAATTGCGGGTTACTGCTATTTTAGAAGTTCAATCACACCCTTACATTGATCCAAAAATTCTGAAACTTACCCGAGATATACTATTGACTACCCCGATCATGAATCAACTTAAAATTAACATTTTGATGTTAGGAAGGTCAAAAATAAAATCATCTAAGGTTAGGAACTTTAGAAATGATTAAGTCTTAACATTTAGTGAAATATTCTAAGTCTTGGACCCCTTTTAACATGTAATAGTAAGAAAAAATGAGGTAGGATCTTAGGGGGTCTTACAATATCTCCCCCTTGGGAACATTCTTCCTCGAATAAGATTGATTAAGCTGAAGATTCAATAAAAACATAAGATGTTTGGCTTTCATGTTATGTATATCCACACATTCTTTAAGGGGCAGAGAAGTTATTTTTCCTATTTACCTTAAAACTTTAAAAGGCAACGTCATATATTACCCTGACCAAACTTTATTGGCTTGATTAAGTTGAGAATACTGAGGAAATAAGATTACATACTGAATATGCATAACTGAAAATATGATTACATGGTTGAGTCTGAAATATGATGAATGACTTAACTGATTCGTGAATACATGCATTGATATGCAACTGGTAAGGCTGAAATAGAAACAAGAGAGTCACTTATGAGTAACCACTGCCTCGGTTGGATCTAGTTTTGCAAGGAAAAAGTTTAAAGGTTTAGTACATAAGAACTCGGGGTATTACAACATCTCCCCCTTGGAATAGTTTGTCCCCTGAATGATACTGACTTAGCTAAAATACTAAGGAAAGACTGATGTGATGCATGGGGCACTTACAAATTGAATCATTACATAATATCTGGAATCTGAAACATGATGCATGAACTGAACCAGATTAACAATTTACATAAATGCGGATAAAATATCTCTTGGAATGACCATATTCATGAAACATCATATAGTAAGACTAGATCAGAAGATGGAAAACCATAGGAACTTGTCTATCTAACTACTAAATGAACTGCTAGCTAAACGAACTGAATTATACTGAAAGCCTATACCCAACTATACATTCTACTTCAAAACTGCACTTCACTTGCGGCTACTTAAAATATTCACATGAGCACTAATAACTCTACCTACCGAAGTTTGAGTTGAACTAAATTCTCTCACTATGTTCAAGCTTACTTGAATCTACAAAGCGCACACATAACACTATAATACTAGTCTGAGTCATGAGTTCAACACACACTGTATTTTCATTACTCCTTATCTCTTGAGTAATTCTTATTACCTCTTCAATAACTACATTCAATCCTTACTAGTCATTCACTAACGCGCAAAATATTCATCTACATATATATATAAACACGATATTCCAGCCTATCTTCTTAACCATATATGTCTTTCTAAACAAATGCTCACAAAGGTATCTTTCTCATATTCTCTAATGCCTCTCCCAATAAACCTCAGACACTATCCCCAATAAAACATACCCAAAATTTTTAATTAACCATGACTCGTGTAAAACAAGCACGCAACAATCTTTTGTCAACAAGAAACACTTACTCTCTTCCATCTAAGCAATTACTCATCACTACTATCTTAACATAAGGAGAGGTCACTGAAAGGTTAGAACATGAGGACCTGAAGCATGAAAAAATAACTTTGACACATAACTGAGGCCTAAGAAATAGAGTATCAACATTATGGATTCATCAAAGAGATCTAAACTGAGGATATACATGACATGCTCTAAATTTTGCTGATCATTAGGAGTGTAGCATGAGTACTGGAACTGAACATATCATAAAGCATGAGCACATGAGTCATGAATTGCATGACCCGAGTTTAAGGTTTCTGAATTCATGGAACATGATTCGTACTGCTGACTAAACTGGAACTCCTCATACTAGGAACTAGGAGAGTACATGATTTTCTATAAGGTACACGAATGTGAGCTATGATCGTAGAGCTGACATGTAATTCATGAGTAGATGTATGATAAATAAAGTATGAATTTTGCACTAAGATGAGAATGGCTTAGGCATCATCCTCCCTCACTGCTATTCTACAATATAATGGCATCACTACTAAAATTTGATAACCTGACTTGGTTACTAGTTCTATTATCTCCCTCTTAGCTTAGAGCTAATATTCTAAGTCTAGGAACTACTTAATCAGTGACTCAAAATGGAATTTCCATCACTTTACTCTAGAATCTGGGGTATAATAATCTGCATAATTGATAAACCCACCCTGGATGACAATGCCTGATAATGTAAAATCCGCTGCTAGTATTTTATCCTGAGATACAAATCTTCGCTTTTCTATGTCCCTAACAATCATCATATAACAACCTAAACACTAATTAACTTAGAATTCTTAAGAGTATCACCATGCCATGAGTTTGCACAATTTGGTGCTTCAACTATACTTTCTATTAGCTCAACCTTCAAAGATTCAAACTTAGATTCTAACACATAACATGGATATACCCAAATCCTTAATAACCATCTTACTTACATCATAGCCTAAAAATATTACACCCACAATATATGCTTCAAATTAACAAACTTAAATTGTTTCATACACTGCTTTAAGCCTACTTATTCACCTTTAATCCAACTAGCCCCATGAAATATAATCTGCTCAAATTCAGATAACACTATCCCAACTTTACTACTGCTAAAATTTTGGGTTCATCTTTCTAACTCTAGGTCATGTGCTACCATAGAATTCTAAGAATGGATCTGAAAACACATCTGACCCCTAAGAACTTAGGTACTACCCCTCCATTCAATGATCAGTTCATTGGGAAACTAAAACTGATTGACTCTATTTCTGCTATCAATTGAAGTGATTTTCTGGGATACTTTAATTGGGTAATTTCTATATATGGAAGGAAGGATGAATTACAAAGAGAGTTTAAATAGAGCATCATGCTTTTTCGCATGATATAAATACAATAAGAAGGGAAACTTTTCCAAGAAATATCTTGTATTCTCTTGTCCATGCATAAGACTCTACTCAAAATGACGTTTAGACTCTCTAGAATACTTTAAAACCTTAGGCTCTGATACCAAGTTTGTAACACCCTGAAAGTACACCCTGGACGTCACATGGTGCTTATGGCCATAAGTGACCACAAGGTAACCCATGAGCTGGTACCTGCTATGAGCAGTGAATAAAACTAACAACAATGACATGTGTATAAATTAACTGGAATACGCCATAAGGTTTTTCTGAAAACAATACAACTAAATCCACAAAACTGAAACATATATAGAAATACTAAAATATGACTGATAGGACTGAAAAACTGATTGTCTGAAGTGTCTGCAAGACTCTAAACTGATTGAAAAGTTTATGGGAAAAGCCCCCAATTAACTCCGACTGACTACTGAACTGAAAGACTGAAATAAACATAAATGGGCCTCAATAAATAAGGACTCACCACTACTAATAATGTTGATGTGCTGGGATGTTTAAGTACTATTGGAAACCTAAGCGTCCAAACCTATGATATAAGACATCATAGTGCAAGAATTGAGTATGCGATCATTACTTTAAATGTACTGGTATGCTAGATGAGGTTAGGATGAAATGCATAGGCTTATGTGCATGAAGTAAATGCTGACTGAATAGCATGAGATGACTAATGCATAAAATACATTAAAGTTGTAAAATCTAAGATTGCATGACCAAGCATATAACATGATTCTGAAATAGTCTGTAAATTGAAATACTAAAAACTGATAACTGGAAAAAGTCTAATAATTGTACGCTATGGTCAATGCAAACCTAAAACTAAATTCTATTCTGAATATTGAACTGAGACTGAAATTATGGTAGGTATCATCTAACCGACATGCCCCAAATTTAAGTTGATAGGGGTCAAACCTACAACCCAAGTTGGAAGGGTATTAGTACCATGCCATGGGTACTAATGTTGGCTATGGGTATCAAGCCTAAACTGACGGGTGACCCCTGAATAGAAAGTCAAGCCTAAACTGATGGGTGACCCCTGAGAGAAAGTCAAGCCTAAACTAAAGGGTGACTTCTCATATCCTACATTGGCTATGTAGTTATGGAATACAAGGACTACTACTAATGAATCCACCAAATTGACGGGTGACTTCTCAGAGGAAGTTAATCCTAAATTGGCAAGAAAGTTGTTGTCCTGCATTCGCTCAGTGTTGAATCCTACTCCCAACTAAATTGACATTGATTATGAGACTAACTAAGTTTAACTGAAGAAATAACTAACTCGAATTATTGAACTGATCTATGTTTGACTGACATGATAACTGACTGGATTGATAATGCTTATACTATCTGAAACCATTCTAAAAATATGGGGACTAAGTAAATAACTAGATTTTAGGTATTCATAACCCTCAGGATTTGATAGAAATAACAACAGGACCATATGAAAACTTTGAAACCATAGGAGGAAGTCATTATTCAACATTTAATGCTTAGGCATTTCATCAAACACATGAGGGTCATGAGTTAAAGTATGGGAATAGTCAAAACATGTTCTACTAACATAATTGTAAAACTAAAATCATGGTTTAAGGATGTAACATGAAAAATCACCATTCAAACATGTCTCGTACAAATTCCAATGAAAACACATGGTAGACATAATTTGAAATCAAAGTTCATAATAGCTTCATGTAGATAATTCATAACACACTTGTAAAAATCATAACTTTAAACTTGCAAATGGATTATTGGTCTCCATGAGTGAAAAGGTCCCATGAATGAACATCACACATACCTTAATTGATGAATTTATGAAAGTTCTTGGTGATTTTCTTGACAACTAAGCTTAAATCCCTTGATCCCTTTCAAGAGGCTAGGGTTTGTTTCTTGAAAGAGGAGGCTTTCTTTTGAGAGAATTTTGTGAATAAGATAGAAAATTATGCTTTTGGGACCTTAAATCCTGTGTTATTGACCAAATGGGTGATGGGAAAAGACCTAATTTCCCTTGCAAAAATAGAAACAAAATGCTAGAAAATAAGGGGACATGTTATCGAGTGGGTGTTGTGGGCTTTGGAGCACTAGACTGAAGCATGCACCGTAGCCTCTATCGGGTCAAATAACAGTAATAATACATCAGAACTAGATCTGTAGCAAACTGGGATAATACCTGTAATAACTACATCAGAAACCTTTACCTCAGGTCTCCAAGGTATATTATAACACAGAGTATCTCTGTGAACACCTCTATGATCTTCCCTACCTCTACCTCTAGAACCTTTAACACTACCCTTACCTCTCTGTGAACCAACTCTCACTTCTGATATTGGAGTAAGGTAAAGCTAAATCTAAGAACCCTGTTGAGTGGGTCCATATACATATCGATGACAATCCATGTCCACATGGTCAAACCCACCACATATAAAAATATCACCCGTGGCCCAACTTAATTTGAGAAGATATGGATTAACTAGAATGACCATCCTGGCCTGAAGATCTAATCTTGGATCCTTTACTCGCATGACCTGATGCACATTTTTTGGTGCCTCACTTAGTATCCTGGATAATAGACTATGTAATCTTAGAATGCTCAATAATACTCTAGGAAGATTACTCTAAAACTACCATCTAGGTTTTAGCCAATTGATATGTATCATCTAACCACTTCACAAACTTTGGAATCATCTCAGAATCGATGGAGATGCTTGCGACTAAATATCTGGATAACATGTTGACACATTTCTCATAATCGGTAATAACATGGATCTTTGCTCCAAATGATAAAAATTATCCCTTATTTTTTCTTTCAAGCTATATGGCACAAACCTCTCTAAGTAGGTTTAAGAAAATTATGTCCAAGTCATAGAAGGAGAACCCAAAGGCCTACTATTGGCAAGAAATCTCCACAAATCCCTATCCATATTTGTTAACTGGTAGATAATAGAAAAAAATCCATAATACTCAAAGGATCCACGATTATGTAACTTATCCTGGGAAACAATCAAACAATCATAGGCATCCTTCCCAATATCTTCAATAAACCTAGGCTGACCCAAGCGAATGAAATTCTCAAATCTTTTTTATCATCAGAAGACATATTTGTGCCCAAATCAGCTGAAGAGAAAGTATGCCTAGTGGGAAAGAAGTCCACCTGTGGGCATACCATAGATGATGGTTATACATCAAAAATTGGAATATCATAAGTATATGTCGATAATAATAGTGGAATATCATTCGAAGGATAAGAAATACCATGTACACTCAAGGTAACACCCTTCAAATGACTCAAGAGACAAAGCGAAAGATCCTATATCAGTTAGTGTCAATTTAACTCTGAGACCTGAGCTAGCCCTGTGCCTTATGTTTGAGGATCATCGCCAGAATATATAACTTTAGGCTAGAGAGAGGTCTTCCAAGCATACCCTCTCATCAATTGATACAATCTATATTTCTTCTAGACCTTTAGATAGGATACTTATAATGCTCGAGGTGTTTGACGACTCTTTAGTGTTATTAAAAGATGCCACATGGATGAAGATTACCATTAAGGAGGGTCAAAGACTTTGAAGAGATTGAAAAAGTTCAAAATGGGGGTCAAAATACCCTTGTTAGGGATATGTGCCTAAGGCCCTTTAGATCTTCCTTTGATCTTCTCTATCATTTCAAGAGCGGGTCAAAACAATCCCTAGTGGGTCTTTTCTTGCAATTGTGTCACTTTTGGGGCCTGAATGTACAATAATTAGCCTAAACTATAAATACTTGGGAGATATCTTGTTTTCTTAGATTTTGTTTTGATAATAAAGATATGAAAATTCTTGAGAGAGTGAGTGATAGCTTGGAAAAGCTTTTGTTGACTTTGTTTAGAAATAGTAGTGGTAAGGGCGTTTTGATTCCCTTGCAGTCAACGTAAGAGATTAGGTTCTTGCTGATAAATTATTTAGGAGATTTTGAGTTTAATATACTCATTGGTTCCTGTTTCTTTCTATCTTCTTGTGTCATTCTATCTATCTATCATATATCTTTTTATCCCTTTACTTTTCGCATTTCAATTTTGTTGTTTCTTTATTTTTGTATTGTTATCATCTTCGTAGATTACTCTTGTATCAGTTTTTATTAGAGTCAATCTTGATTTCGTTTCTATGAAGTCAATCTTGGGTCTAGTCATCTTAAAAAATCAAAAATCACAAAAAAAATTACTATTCACATTTTTGTCTTGGGTCAAATTTTATGTTTTTGATTTTAGGTTTTCTTGTGTTTCTAGTTTTATAATTGTGTTCTCTAACACTATACGAGTCTATAAATAAAACATGAGTCAAATCAGAGTTTATTTGAGTGTTCTATCCTTGTTGGAAGCTTGGGTTGAAGAAGTTTGAAGTAAATTGAAAATCAAAAGATTTTGGTTAAGAATTTGAGCAAAATAATGTTTGGAATGAGTTTAGAATATTTAAAAGTGCCTAGGTTAAAAATTTCAACTCATTCCGAGTCAAGTTGAAGAAGTTAGAAATGTTAGTGTTCTTGGTGAAATTGCTTTCTTCAAGTTGGAATATTCAGCAAACTTGGTTGTATGATCCAAAAAGAAAGAAGAGAAAGTATGAAAAGGTGTTTGTACTAGATCATCTACAAATATTCCAAGGATATTCCAAGAGAACATTACAGTAAGGACATCAAGAAGGGCATTTTCGGCCATATAGTAAGCAAGGGGTAGCCAACTTCCTCTTAACCTGCGCCCAAGGTGTGCTGCAGATTATCCCAACCTGTTGTCGTACCTCAAGGCAGTGTGTAAGACTTCACCTGCATTGTAAATGCTATGGTCATGCATTCCAGCTGCAGCTGCATGTAAAGACAGTTTCTCCTCCATTTAACATGTTGTTGACCTGCGCCCAAGGTGTGTAGCACACCTCAAATGTTGATCATCCTTTCCCAAGGCCAACCCAAGTTTCCAAATGCAAATTCCACACTTAAATTACTCTATTTCTCATGTTTGTTTCCTTAGTTTCACTTCTTGATTCCTAAATTCATCACTTGATTCTTAAATTATCAAATAACTAGTAATTCACCTACTAAGTTGGTTTATTAGTTCTTGAGTATGAATTCCTCCACTGTTATGAATTCTTCCACCGTCTAATTTCTTTGAAGATTTTCTCTTTTTATATCATTTTTACTTATTGATTCAAGTGCTTACATAACTTCTTTGAGTTACTCAAACAAGAATCTTCTCTTCCCCCAAGTAAAGTTTGGCACCTTATGAACTACCAGAGTATAAACAACTTTCAACATTGGCAAATCAAATTGTGAGGTCTACAAAGGTGAGATTCCTACGAGTGTTGGTCAGGAGATTTTACTTCTAATCTTATTTGTTCATTTTTTAGGAACAAGGGGTTATAAGAAAGTATGTCTTCGGTAGCCTCGGATGATTGTGACTACGACATAGTAGACTATGGTTGTGGTGATGAATATTATGAATATGATAAAGATGGAGATTATACGGGATATGAATATAGACATGTTCAAGAATTGTGTGAGAATGAAGGCTACTATTCCCAAGGAGAATATGAGGTGAATGGTGATTCTAGTTCCTATAGAGGGTATGGAGATGAAAAAGAGCATTATGATGGTTCTTATGAGGAAGACAGGGAATGTGAGGGGTATTATACTTCCCACTCCAAGAATGAAAATGATGTAGAGTATAACCTTCCTTCTTATGCACCTTCTAATAGTTATGGAGAGCATGCATGTGAGTTATAAAGATTCATATTCCTCCTCTTGTGGTACTTCTTATCTAAGTCGAAGTGGTGTGAATGGTTATACTAGCTATAGTAGAGGTTACCCCATGGGAAGAAAAGAGTGTGCATCTCTAAAGCCTAGGGATACTACATCTTATCCTTCTTGTTCTAGTGCCCAAACATGTAGAAATTGGAATTAATGTGGATATGGAAGGAGTCATGATATTCCTACTCTTTCTATCTATAAATAAGAGTGGGATCCCAAAGTTTATCTTTATTGGGAATAGCAATGTTAAAGGATCTTTATGGATTATGTCATCAGCAAAGCCTAACAAGCCACGTATGCCCGTAAGCACATTCAAGGTCTGATATTGAGGTGGTGGTAACCTGTAAGAAAGAACAATCAAACATGGAGTGCCTTGAAAGAGTTCATGAGGACAATCTATGAGCCAAAAGGATACATAAAGTTGTATAAAAGTGATCCAATAAGACAAGTTTGCTCAAGATGGGTAGAAATTTGTGGAGTTCCAAGATATGCTCTTATTCTTGATGACTAGTTTCATGCAAACTACATCAATCCTCTATGTTTGACTATCTAGAGATACCTCGAGAGTCCTTGTTTTTCCCATACTTCTTGGAATGTTATAGAGTTTCTGAGAGAGTGAAGGTTTTCTTAACCCGAGGTAGGTACTATGAGGAGGTTTGGTGTGACATCTTCCCCTTGGAATGTGGACATTTATTCTTGGATGCCAATTGGTTTGCATGCCCTAGAGTTCCAAATAAGAGAAATTGGCTAAAGATTATAATGGACCAATGGGGAAATCATCTCTTTTCATCTTTCTTCCCGAATCTTAAGGAAAAGTGACCACATACTCCAAGTCTAATGAAAATGAGATACCAAAAATTGAGATGGGTAAGGGAGTGCAAGGTCGAAATCCAAGAGAGGAAAGAAGACAGGTCAAGAGGAGTGAAGTGAGGGGGTCATTTAATTCCCCAAAAATACACCTCGGATGCCACACGGTGCTTACGGTCATAATTGACCACAAGCTAACCCTTGAGCTGGTACCTGCTATGAGCAATGAATAATATACAAATAATAAAGACATTTGCAGAAAATAGCTAAAATTCCATAAGGCTCTAGATACTGGAAACAACACTGAATCATAAATCTAAATGTTTGAAAACAAACTGAAAGTACTAAAAAAAGCAACTAATAAACTGAATAACTATCTGAATATCTGAAAGCCTCTAAAACTGACTGACTTTGGAGTTGAGGGGAAAAAACCCCAACTAACTCTGACTGACCATATAACTAAACTACTAACTCAACTGAATAAAGATAAACTCATTCTCGAAGTATGAGGATTCACTACTGCAGCTGATGCTGACTAACTGATCATGTCTAAGCCCAGTTGGGAAACTGAGCATCCGAACCTATGATATAAGTCATCATAGCGCAAGAAACGAGTATGCGATCAATACTTTAAATATACTGGTATGCATGATGAGGTTAGGCTAAATGCAAAATTTTATGCGCATGAAATAAAGACTGACTGAATAGCATGACATAACTAATACATAATGACATGAAAACAGTAAAATCTGAGAATGCATGATTCTGAAATAGTTTGTAAACTAAAATACTGGTAGTGCAAGACCAAGCATATAATGTTTCTAAAATAATCTGTAAACCTAAAATACTAAAATCTTATAACTGAATAACTGATAAGTTGTATGCTATGGTCAATGCAACCAGAACTGAATTCTGTACCGATTTATAAATTGATAATGTAGGAGGTATCATCTAACCAACATGCCCTATTCTAAGTTGATTGAGGTTCAACCTGTGACCTCGGTTGGAAGGGTGTCAGTATCATGCTATGAGTACTAACACCTGCTGTGTGGATCCACTAAGAAACTGAAGAACTAGGGTATCAAGCCTAATCTGACGGGTGATCCCTGGGCAGAGTCAAGCCTAAACTGACAGGTGACCCCTGGGAGGTAGTCAAGCCTAAACTGATGGGTGACTCCTTATAACCCGCGTTAGCTACTTGGTTCTAGAGTACAGGGACTGCTACTAATGACTTCACCTAACTAATGGGGAAGATGTCGCCCTGCATTCGCTCAATGCTAAATCCTACACCTAACTGAAAGACACTGATTTCTGAACTAAACTGAGTTTAACTGACTCAGATAATTGATAATGCTTATCATTTATCTAAACCTATTTTGAAGATTCTAAAAACTAGGTAAACAGCTAAGTTTTGGGTATTCATAACCCCCAGCATTGAATGAAAATAACAATAAAGGCATGTAAAAACTTCAAAACCATAATGGGGAAATCATTCTACAAAATCGTTCTCTTTGGCATTTCATCAAACACATGGGGATTAAGACTTTAACATGGAGATGCTTTTAAGCATGATGAGGTAGCATGATTACATGACCAAACACCATAATCTGAGAATTTATCCTGAATTGCATGAACATGATATGGGAACTTTAACATCCATAACATACTTTAATTCATTCCCCTTGAAAACAAGTGTAATCTTAACTTGAAATAAAAATAACAAGTAATTCATAAAGATAATTCTTTTAAAACATGGAAAACTCATAATTTAAAACTAAAAGAGGATTCTTAGACTCCATGGCGAATGGAAACCATGGATGAACATCACACATACCTTTAATACTTAAATCTTGAAAAATGAAATACAATCTTGAAAGCTTTCTTCGATTGGGAAACTTGAGTTCTTGGTTTTCTTGAAAGGAAGATGATTTAGGTTGATGAATTTGAAGAAAGGTTAGGGTTTATTTGAGAGAGAAATTGGGAAATTTGGGCATATAATTCCCTATCAGCAGTTTAATCTAATGTTTTTATGAATTGGGGTGTTGGGAAAAGACAAGACAGCCTTTCCGCAATTTAAATTTGTAATTAGAATGCCAATTAGACCATTGCCATTATACGCCAATGATGCCATCGCAATTCCACTGTGATGCCATGCAATCGCGTTGAGATGCTGGAAACAAAATCCAAATATGTCTCAATCCTTGTCCAAAAAATCCAAAACTTACTCGAGATATACTACTTGCACCCCTGAACATAAATGAACTAAAAAATTTATGTCTCGGAGGCGGGAAGGTCACTTTAAAAATCCTCGAGGTTATGAGTCCAAAATAAGGCTAAGTCCCCAACACTTAGCTAAATTTTAGGCTTTAAGCCTCTTATGCATACACTATGAGTGAACTGATGTAAGATTAATATGGGGTATTACAATATCTCCCCCTTGGGAACATTCGTCCCCAAAGGAGACTGATTAAGCTAAAAATACTGAGGGACTAAAATTACTTACTGAACATGCATGACTGAAACATGATTACATGACTGAGTCTGAGACATGATGAATGATTGAACTGATTTGTGAATGTATGCAATGACATAAAGATAATTATATGGCTAGAACTGAGAATGGAAAAGAGATAATCTAGGGAAAATTGTTACCTTAAGCTGTCTGAGTTTGCGGAGAAAAGATAAGGGTACTTGTTATGTATATCTTCTTATGCTTCCTAAGTGTCTCCTTCAACGGACTTATTCCGCCAAAAAATTTTGACCAAGGGAATTTTTTTGTTCCCTAGTCTACGAATCTAACGATCAAGAATCTCAACTAGAATTTCTTCGTAAGAAAGGCTATCTTGAATATCTGTATGTTCTAAAGGGACTACTATAGCTGAATAACTGATATACTTTTTTAACAAAGAAACATGGTAAACTGGGTGCACTGATGCCAAATCTGCAGGCAACTCAAGCTCATAAGCTACCTTTCCAAAATAGCTTAAGATTCTATAAAGGACAACATATCGGGGACTATGTTTCCCTTTATTACCGAACCTCTTCACTCCCTTCAAGGGTGATATTTTCAAATACACCAAATCCCCAACTGCAAACTCAAGATCTCTTCTACGCACATCTACATAGGATTTCTGATGGCTTTGGACTGTCTTGAACCTCTCCCTAATTAACTGAAATTTCTCCATTGCATCAAATACTAAATCAAGCCTTATCAAAATAGTCTTATCTGCCTCACACCAATCAATGGGAGATCTACATCTCTTTTCATAGAGATCTTCAAATGGAGCCATCTAAATACTGGAGTGATAACTGGTACTGTAGGAAAACTCGATCAAGGGTAAGTGATCATCTCAACTTCCCTTGAAATTAGGAACACATGCCATCAACATATCCTCTAGGGTTTGAATGGTACTCTCTGCCTGAACATCTTTCTGAGGATAAAAAGTTGTACTGAGATGAACTTGGATACCTAGACCCTTCTGAAAAGCTTTTCAAAAGTGAGAGGTAAACTGAGTACCTCTATCTAAAATGATAGACAATGGGACCCCATGAAACCTAACCAACTCTCTAATTTATAGCTTGGCATAATCCTCTGCTGAATAGAAAGTATGAACTAGCAAGAAATTGGCTAATTTGATCATTCTGTCTTTAATAACCCATATCAAATCATGCTGGCGATGCAAACATAGCAACCATGTCACAAAATCCATGTTAATATATTCCCACTTCCAAGTGGGAATTCTAAAATCCTGTGTTGTGCCACTAGGCCTCTGGTGCTCACCTTTAACCTGCTCACAATTAGGATACTTAGCAACAAACACTACAATATCCCTTTTCATACCGCACCACCAATAGATTTCCCACAAATCACGGTACATCTTAGTGGCTCCTGGTAAATAGAATAATGTACACCATGTGCTTCTTCAAGGATTCGCTCTCTCAAAGCATTTACACATGGCACACACAGTCTACCCTAACACTACAACACACCATCTCCCCCTTGAGAGAAAACCTCTACTCTTTTATTTCTAATAGACTCTTTCAACTTAACCAAACTGGAATCACTATCTTGTTTCTCCTTCACTTCAGCAACCAAAGAAGATTCTGAGCTATTCTGAACCCATACAGTACCCTCAGCTTAATCCACCAACTGAACACCTAATCTAGCTAGCTGATGAACTTCTCTGACTAACTTCTATTTCTCATCTTCTGCGTGAGCAGCACTACCCATAGACAATCTACTAAGGGCATCTTTCACTACATTGACCTTTACCAAATGATACAAAACACTTATATCATAATCTTTCAACAATTCTAACCACCTTCTCTGATGAAGATTTACATCTTTCTGTGAGAACACATACTGTAAAAAATTTTGATCAGTGAACACATCAATATAAAACCCATAAAGATAATGCCCCTAAATTTTAAAGGCAAATGCAATAGCTGCTAACTCAAGATCATGGGTAGGATAATTCTTCTTATGGGATTTAAGATGTCTAGAGGCATAGCATATGACCTTACCTCTTTGCATCAACACACCACCCAAACCTACTCTAGAAGTATCACAATAAACAATAAACCCATCTAAACGATCTGGCAAGGTAAAGACTGGGGCTGAGGTGAGTCGGGTCTTCAACTCCTTAAAACTCTTCTCATAAGAACCTGACCACTGAAACTTGACTTTTTTCTGGGTCAATCTGTACATGGGGGATGCAATAAATAAAAACCTTTAACAAATTATTGTTAATAACCATCCAAACCTAAGAAACTCCTAATATCTAATGGACAGATAGGTTTTGGCTAGTTTCTCACTGCTTGGGTCATTTGGGGGTTAACTCTAATGTTATCACCAAAAATAATATGGCCAAGTAAAACTACTGATCTTAGCCAAAATTCACACTTTAAAAATTTTGAGAATAATCGATGGGCTCTAAGAGTTTGCAATACGATTTTGAGATGATCTGCATGATCACTTTCACTACAGGAGTAGATAAGAATATCATCAATGAAGACTATGATAAACATATCCAAGTACTGCTTAAACACTAGGTTCATCAAGTCCATGAAAGCTGCAGGGGAATTCGTCATTCCAAATGGCATAACTAAGAATTCAAAGTGACCATACTGAGTTCTAAAAGTTATTTTTAGAATGTCACATTCTCGAACTCTGGGTTGATAATAGCTGAACCTGAGATCTATCTTTGAGAAATAAATGGCACCCAAAAGTTGGTCGAATAAGTCATCAATTCTGGGAAGTGGATACTTATTCTTGATTGTGACTTTGTTCAATTGATGGTAATCGATGCACATTCTGAGAGAACTATCTTTCTTTCGCACGAAAAGGACTAGAGCATCCCATGGGGAAACACTGGGCCTGATGAATCCTTTATCTAAGAGGTCTTTCAACTATTATTTCAACTCCCTAAGCTCTGTTGGAGTGTTTGTAAATATAAGAAATAGTGAATTAGAAAGAGAGTTCAAATAGAGCTCATGCTCATTCGCACGACATAAATCTTGAAAGATGGGAAACTTTTCCTAAAATGCCTTATAGCCTCATGTCCATGAGTATGGCGTGCTTCACACACATGCACAAGACTCTACTCAATGCGGCTTTCAGACTTACTAGAACACTTTAAGACCTAGCTCTGATACCAAGTTTGTAATGCCCCGAAAATACACCCAAGATGTTACGGTCACAAATGACCACAAGCTAACCCTTGAGTTGGTACCTACTGCGAACACTGAATAATATACTAATAATAAAGAAATTTGTAAAAAATAGTTGAAAACTCTATGAGGTTCTAGATACTGGAAAAAAACACAGAATCATAAATATGAACGTCTAAAAACATACTGAAATTACTGAAAAAAGCAACTAATAAATTGACTAACTGTCTGAATATTTGAAAACCTCTAAAACTGACTGACTGTGGAGTTGAAGGGACCAACCCCCAACTAACTCTAATTGACAATATAACGAAACTACCAAATTAACTAAATAAAGATAAACTTGTCCTCAAAGTATGAAGACTCACTACTACTGCCGATAATGACTAATTGTTCCTGTCTAGGCTTGGTTGGGAAACTAAGCATTGAAACCTATGATATAAGACATCATAGAGCAAGAAATAAGTATGTGGTCGGTACTTTGAATGTACTAGTATGCATGATGAGGTTAGTCTGAAATACAAAGGTTTATGCACACGAAATAAAGACTGACTGAATAGCATGACATAACTGATACATGATGGCATGAAAACTGTAAAATCTGAGAATGCATGATTCTAAAATAGTCTTTAAACTGAAATACTGAAAGTGAAAGACCAGGAATATAATGTTTCTGAAATAATCTATAAAACTGAAATATTGAAATCTGATAACTAAATAACTGATAAGCTGTATGTTATGGTCAATGCAATCTAAACTAAATTCTATACCAAATACTGAACTGAGACTATAGGAGGTATCATCAAACTGACATACCCCATTCTAAGCTAATTAGGGTCCAACCTGTGACCCCAATTGGAAGGGTGCCAGTACCATGCCACGGGAACTAACAATAGTTGTGTGGATCCACTAATCTACTGAAGAACCAGGGTATCAATCCTAAACTGATGGGTGATTCCTAGGCGGAGTCAAGCCTAAACTGATGGGTGACCCTTGGGAGGTAGTCAAGCCTAAACTGACGGGTGACCCCTGATAACCCCCGCAAGCTACATGGTTCTGGAATACAGGGACTGCTGCTAACAAGTTTGCCTAACTGATGGGGAAGCCGCCATCCTACATTTGCTCAGTGCTAAATCCTACTCCCAACTAAAAGACACTAATTTTTTAACTAAGCTGAGCTTAACTGACTAAGATAACTGACTAAACTAATAATGCTTATGGTTTATCTAAAACCATTCTGAAAATTTTGAAACTAGGTTAACAACTAAGTTTCAGGTATTCATAACCCCCGGCACTAAATAAAAATAACAATAAAGGCATGTAAAAACTTCAAAACCATAATGGGGAATCATTCTACAAAATCTTTCTCTTTGGCACTTCATCAAACACATGGGAATTAAGACTTTAACATGGGGATGTTTGTAAACATGATGAGATAGCATGATTACATGACAAAAAAAAAAATTTAAGGATTTATCCTGAATTGCACGAACATGATATGGGAACTTTAACATCCATAACATACTATAATTTATTCCCCTTGAAAACAAGTGTAATCTTAACTTGAAATCAAAATAATAAGTAATTCATATAGATAATTCATTTAAAACATGGAAACTTATAATTTAACACTAAAAGAGGATTTTTGGACTCCATGGTAAAAGGAAACCATGGATGAACATCACGCATACCATTAATACTTAAATCTTGAAAAAAGAAACATAATTTTAAAAGCTTTCTTGGATTGGGAAACTTGAGTTCTTGGTTTTTATGAAAGGAAGATAATTTAACTTTATGAATTTGGAGAAAGGTTAGGGTTTATTTGAGAGAGAAATTGGGAAATTTGGGCACATAATTTCCTATCAGTAGTTTAATCCAGTGTTTTAATGAATTGGGGTGCTGGGAAAAGACAAGATTGCCCTTCTACAATTTAAATTCGTAACTAGGATATTGATTAGTCCATCACCGCAATTCACCAATGATGTCATCGCTCTTCCACTATGATGTAGTGCAATTTTGTTGAGCTTCTGCAAATAAAATCCAAACATGCCTCAATCCTCGTCCAAAAAATCTGAAACATACCCGAGACATGCTACTAACACCTCTAAACATGATCGAACTCAAAAACTTACGTCTCGGAGTCGGGAAGGTTACATTAAAAATCCTAGAGTTTAAGAGGCGAAAACAAGTCTAAGACCCCAACACTTAGCAAAATTTTTAGTCTTTAAGCTTTTTGTGCATGCACTATGAGCTGAACTGAACTAAGATTTATATGGGGTATTACAGGTTGCCACAAACCCAAACTAACTTTGTTTATCCTTATCTTAGTAAGGACATGTGTAGGTACAAACATGAAAAGTGGAGAAAAACAAGCCCCAAAAGGGGATATTACCATTGAAGATTTAAAGGGGCAATTTAATAAGTCTCCAAAGCTTGAAGGGGAATGCCACCCCAAGGTAATGAAGACTCTTCTCAAGAACTTCAAGGTAACATAGATAACTCTTACACTTTAGCAAACTTGAAAGATTATTATGAGGTTACTAGACAATCGAGTGTAAGCAATAGCTTGCCTATATGTGAGTCTCATGATTATTTGCCACTTGTTGATAATATACATATTGAGAGTGTGGATACACTAGTTAATCCTATTGATTACCAAATTTTCTCTTCTTGTAAGATCGATTTGTGTCCACCTAGTGATGAAGCTATTGTGTTGAATGATAGTACATTGTCTTGTGTAAATTGTGTTGATCAACTTGTGTGTGAAACTAGTACATCACTTGAGGGTGTTTGTGATTGTAATGCCTCAATTTTTTGGAATCGGACTGCTACATGGTGCTCATGATCCCGAAGGACCACAAGATAACCCTCTACAGATATTTGTACCTGAGCACTACATAATATAATATAATATAACAATTGCAGAAAACTGACGGAAATTTGCCATAAGGTTCAAAACATCTAAAATACTTAAAACAGAGAACTGAATATTGATACATCTGTCTGAAAAGTCTATAACTGTCTTTTCTGTGGAGTTGATGGGAAATTTCCACAACTAACTTTGTCTACTAAAAATAAACTGAACCTAATATAAAACGGAACTAGGAGGCATCCTCGAATGAAGAGGACTCACTACTACGTCTACTGTTGCTGACAGAGTTTGGACTGTTATGGGTGCTCTGGATCTCGCGCTTCTAAACCTATGGTATAAGGCACCATAGAGCAAGATAAAAGTATGTGTCATTACTTTAAATGTACTGGTATGCTAGATGAGGTAAGGCTGAATGCAAGGTCTTATGCATGACCATTACTTAACTGAATAACATGAAAATACCAAATGAGGATGTATGTAAGAATGCACAAGCTAAAAACAGAGATCACAGTAATACTAATGCTAGATTCTGAAATACGGGTTTCTAAATACTAACTTATTGATGACTGAGTCTAGTAGTACTGATATCTGAGTTCACTACTTGGGGATGCTGAGTAACTGAGTCTACTGAGATTGATGTCTAAGCTTACTATTACTGATACTGAGTTACTATATCTGAGATCAAGACTATATAACGGGTGACCCCTGAGTTTACTGTTTATAGTGTTTGGTACTTGGTTAACTGATTATGAGATCAAGCCTAAATAACGGGTAATTTTGAATCTACTAATGATAATATCTGATTCTTAATTAACTGAATATGAGATCAAGCCTAAATAACGGGTGATCTCTAAGTTTATTGATAATGATAATGATTGTCTAAATTTGAGATCAAGACGATATAACTGGTGACCTCTAAGAAGTAGTCAAGCCTAGTATAATGTGTAACTCCTCAACTGAGTTCTATAACTAAAACTGAAGCTAAAACGGAAACTGTGGGAGGTAATCATCTAACCGACATGCCCCGTCTATCTAGTTGCGGTCCAACCTGTAACCCCAGTTGGAAGGGTACCAATACCATGCCACAGGTAAAGACACTTCTATCTGAACCCAGGAGGCCAAGCCTAATATAACGGGTGAGATCTGGTTGGAGCCAAGCCTAATATAACGGGTGACTCCGGGGAGGTAGTCAAGCCTAATATGGTGGGTGACTCCTCATTCTACACTGGCTATGCGGTTTTGGAGAGCAGGGATTGTTATTAATAACTCTACCTAAAATAATGGGGAAGTCATCATCCCTGCCCTTGCTCGGTGTTGAATCCTACTCCCAACTGAATAGACACTAATTGATTCTTAGATCTTGCTAGAATGAGCTGAATCTATTACTGATTATCTTACTTGACAGATCTGACTGAATTCACCTGGTTCCGTTGACTAACGGAATACTACTTAGGTCTGAACTGAATACTAAACTTGATTAGACTGAATACTGAGATTGCTGAGTTTTCTTAACTTCTGTCACTAACAGAGATATACTGATCTTAGCACAATTGAGATTATCTTGAGACTGACTCAGCTCTAGACAAGAAGCTAAGTTTACGGGTATTAAATACCCCCAGGACTCGATAGCATAAATAATTAAGACATGACAATAGATTATCATTCGCAACATAACCAATGAAGCATCATTTCTAGCACTTGGGAATCCTAAACATGTAATTGTAAAGGGCAGCATGCTATTGTATCATAAATCATCAAACTAGGAATTCACATGAATAGAAATACATTCAACATACCAAAATTCATTCATTTAGGCCTTTACCAAACATTTAGCATGCACTAGTTGACATATTCTTGGGAATAACATACTTTATGTTGCGATGACACTTTTTTCTTAACATAATCTATTTATCAAACATGTGGGAGGCACCCTTTGGCCATACAACATTCAAAATACACCAAATTAACATAATTACATAATTCAACATATTTCTTGAAGGGACTTTATCATGAACATCACATAACCAACACATACTGAGGTCAATAATTGCATCTTTATGATCACAACATGAATTAAAACTTAATATTATCATGGGCTTCAACTTCAAACCACATAAATCATGAAAAACTCATAAACATAAAATACTGAATTTAAAAAGGGATTCTTGGACTACTTGGGTGGAAGGAACCCAAGAATCAACATCCAACATACCTTGCTATATGATTCTTGAAAGATTCACAAAGGAATTTTCTTGATTTTGAACCTTCAATAGAAACCCTTATTCTTGTTCTAGAGGAAAATTGAGAGAAAACCTAATATTTTTGGTGAAAATATGTTGAATCTCGTGTTAAGGAAGCTTATATTGGGGTGATATTTGACCAAATTTCCCTTTGAAACACGGAAGTGGATTGCTGAAAAATTGGGCACAAGGGCTATGGAAAGTTGGCGCCTTTCCCAGAGCCTTTTGTAGGCTGGGCGGCGCCTTGCTACTGAGGGAGGGGGCCAAGGCTCTAAGCTGGGAGGCACCCCCTGTAGCCTTTAGCTACTATTTTTCCAAACCAAATGCGACCTTAGGCTCGTCTAAAAATTCCAAAACTCACCTGGGATGTACTCTTGACTTGCCTCATCGCAATGCAACAAGAAAATTAAGAATTGGAGGTCGGGAAGGTAACGAAATAATTTGTCAGAGTTTCAAAGGCTTATGGAATGGAAAAGTTTCAACACATAGCCAAATTTTCTAAGTGTTAAGCCTTTCTTGGCATGCTTTAGAAGTTCTAAGGACTCAGGAATTTTACGGGGGGTTATATTATCTCTCTTTTGGGAACCTTCTTCCTCGAATATGGCTGACTAAACTGATCATAGCACGACTAAGATTATCTTGAGACTGACTCAGCTCTAGACAAGAAGCTAAGTTTTCGGGTATTAAATACCCCCAGGACTCGATAGCATAAATAAATAAGACATGAAAATAGATTATCATTCGCAACATAACCAATGAAGCATCATTTCGAGCACTTGGGAATCCTAAACAAATAATTGTAAAGGAAAGCATGCTATTGTCTCATAACTCATCCAACAAGGAATTCACATGAATAGGAATACATGCAACATATCAAAATTCATTTATTTAGGCCTTTTAATAAACACTTAGCATGCACTAGTTGACATATGCATGGGAATAACATACTTCATGTTGTAATGGCACTATTTTCTTCACATAATCTATTTATCAAACATGTGGGACGCACCTTTTGGTCATACAACATTCAATACACCAAATTAACATAATTAAATAATTCAACAAGTTTCTTGAAGGGACTTTATCATGAACATCACACAACCAACACATCCTAAGGTCAATACATGCATATTTATGATCACAACATGAATTAAAACTTAATATTAACATGGGCTTCAACTTCAAACCGCATAAATCATGAAAAACTCATAAACAAAAAAACATGAATTTAAAAAGGAATTCTTGGACTTCTTAGGTGGAAGGAACCCAAGAATTAACATACAACATACCATGCTATATGATTCTTGAAAGATTCACGGAGGAATTTCCTTGATTTTGAACCTTCAATAGAGACCCTTATTCTTGTTCATGAGGAAAATTAAGAGAAAACCTTATATTTTGGGTGAAAATATGTTGAATCTCGTGTTAAGAAAGCTTATATAGGGGTGGTATTTGACCAAATTTCCCATGGAAACACGAAAGTGGAATGCCAAAAAACTGGGCACAAGGGCTAGGGAAAGGCGGCGCCTTTCCCAAAGCCTTTTGTAGGCTGGGCAGCGCCTTGCTACTGAGGGAGGGGGCCAAGGCTCTAAGCTAGGCGGCGCCCCCTGTATCCTTTAGCTACTATTTTTCCAACCAAAACACAACCTTAGGCTCATCTAAAAGTTCTAAAACTCACCTGGGATGTACTCTTGACTTGCCCCATCGCAATGCAACAAGAAAATTAAGAATTGGAGGTCGGGAAGGTAACAAAATAATTCGTCAAAGTTTCAAAGGCTTATGGAATGGAAAAGTTTCAACACTTAGCCAAATTTTCTAAGTGTTAAGCCTTTCTTGGCAAGCTTTAGAAGCTCAAAGGACTTGGGAATTTTATGGGGCGTTACATTATCTACCTCTTGGGAATATTTTTCCTCAAATGTGGCTGACTAAACTAAGCTTTCTGATCGACTGAACTTACTTAGGGGATGAGAACATCTGAAACATATCTATATGACTAGAACTACTGATATACTGAATCTTCTACTGGATATGCATAGCTGATGCATAGAAACCCGGCTGAAACTATTGATAAGCGGAATTCTCATAATGAACATACATATATGATGCATGGATACTTGACTCATAAGTGCACGGCTGAAATTACTGATAAACTGAGCTTCTTCTACTGAACATGCATGTCTAATGTATGACTACTTGACTAAACTAACTTATGAATGCTTGACTTATTATGCAAGGATAACTGATGCTAGCTCATAATGAGAATCTGAGCGTGAAACTAAATGGGTTTAAGGAATTGAAAACATCGGGGAGTCATACGATATCCCCCCTTGGGATACTATGTCCCTCTATCGTAGGATAGTTACATGTCTGAGATTTTTGATATCATGCGTAAATAAAAAGATGAGAAAACAAACTTTATGAATCTGACTGTCTGACTGCTAAACTGAGTTGCTGGCTTTACTGACTAACTCATGATTAAAAATTAAGCTTAACTAAAGTTTTCTGTGACATTCTTTATATAAGGTTCTAATGATCTTACCGTGTAAGTAACCTTGGTATGATCTGAAAAAGACATCTAAATAGAAAACCATAACATGGCTAGAGTTCTGTAGTATGGGCACTGATAACTCTGTCGGTTGAGGTCTAAGCTGAAATAACTTATCCTGCTAAGTTCAAGCCTACTCTTAGGTGAGAACACTCATCCTACGACCTTGTGACTTAGATCCTGGTGCTCCATCACAACTGACATTCTTAGACTTAGACACTGCTGCCTAGACTAATAGTAAAATTGGTGCTGAGAATCTCTGACGGGACTGGGAGAGGCTACTACCCCTTCATCTTGGCACAGTGGTATTTGTTCTAGCCCTCTGATTCATCCTACACTCTCTTCCCCCATTTTCCCGAGTGTAAGTCAATAGCCTAGATAGGATAGCATTCTGCAAATTTTTTTGAGAAACTACTACATGAGCTAAGGTAGTGAAAGAAGCTCTGAACTTTGCATGAGAGACATGCCCATCCGAGGTATTTTCTCGAATCGGCTGAGGAGCTGGCTGATTTACTTTACTTTTTTTGCAAGATTCTCTAGGAGACATATTCTGTAAACGAAGAGAGGAATGGATTAAGTTGAGAATTATCTAGAACTTATAAGTACTCGTACGACATGAATACTGAAAGGAGGGAAACTGTTCCTAAAACATCTTATAGCCTCATGTACATAAATATGGTGTGCAACACACCCATGCACAAGACTCTTCTAGATGAGGCTTTTCAGACTTCCTAGAACACTGTTTAACCTGTCGCTCTGATACCAAGTTTGAAACGCCCCAATTTTCTAGAATCAAAACACCACATGGTGCTCATGATCCCAAAGGACCACAAGCTAACCCTCTACTGATATTTGTACCTAAGCACTGCATAATATAATATAACAAATGCAGAAAACTAGCAGAAATTTTCAATAAGGTTCAAAACATCTAAAATACTCAAAACTGAGAACTGAATACTAATATATCTATCTGAAAAGCCTCTAACTGTCTGATCTGTGAAGTTGATGGGACATGTCCCCAACTAACTCCGTGTACTAAAAATAAACTGAACCTAATATAAAACTAAAATAGGAGTCATCATCGAATGAAGAGGACTCACTACTACGTCTACTATTGCTGACAGAGTTTGGACTACTATGGGTGCTCTGGATCTCACGATTTTGAACCTATGGTAAAATACACCATAGCGTAAGAGAAAAGTATGCGTTAGTATTTTGAATATACTGGTATGCTAGATGAGGTAAGGCTAAATACAAGGGCTTATTCATGAACATTACTTAACTGAATAACATGAGAATACCAAGTGAGGATGTATGCATGAATGCACAAAATAAAAATTAAGATCGCAGTAATACTAATGCTAGATTCTAAAATACGAGTTTCTGAATACTGACTTATTGATGACTGAGTCTAGTAGTACTGATATCTAAGTTCACTGACTTGGAGATACTGAGTAACTGAGTCTACTGAGATTGATGTCTAAGCTTACTTTTATTGATACTGAGTTACCATATCTGAGATCAAGCCTATATAACAGGTGACCCTTGAGTTTACTGTTGATAGAGTTTGATACTTGGTTAACTGAATATGAGATCCAGCCTAAATAAAGAGTGATCTATGAATCTACTAATGATATTGTCTGATGCTTGATTAACTGAATATGATATCAAGCCTAAATAATGGGTGATCTCTAAGTGTACTGATAATGATAATGATTGTCTAAATTTTTTATCAAGCCTATATAACGACTGACCTTCGAGAGGAAGTCAATCCTAGTATAACGGGTGACTCCTCAACTGAGTTCTATTACTGAGACTGAAGCTAAAACCAAAACTGTGGGAGTTATTCATCTAACCGATATGCCCCTTCTATCTTGTTGGGGTCCAACCTGTAACCCCAATTGGAAGGGTGACAATACCGTGCCACGGGTAAATACACTTCTATTTGAACCTAGGATGCCAAGCCTAATATAACGGGTGACACCTGGTTGGAGCCAAGCCTAATATAACGATTGATTCTGGGGAGGTAGTCAATCCTAATATGATGTGTGAATCCTCATCGTATGCTAGCTGCGCAGTTCTGGAGTGCAGGGATTGTTATTAATAACTCTACCTAAAATAATGGGGAAGTGATCATCCCTGCCCTCGCTCGGTGTTGAATCCTACTCCCAACTGAATAGAAACTAACTGATTCTTAGATCTTACTAGAATGAGCTGAATCTATTACTGATTATCTTACTTGACTGATCTGACTAAATTCACCTGGTTCCGTTGACTGACGGAATACTACTAAGGTCTGAACTGAATACTGAACTTGATTAGACTGAATACTGAGATTGCTGAGTTTTCTTAACTTCTGTCACTAACTGAGATATACTGATCTTAGCACAACTGAGATTATCTTGAGACTGACTCAGCTCTAGACAAGAAGCTAAGTTTACGGGTATTAAATACCCCCAGGACTAGATAGCATAAATAAATAAGACATGACAATAGATTATCATTCGCAACATAACCAATGAAGCATCATTTCGAGCACTTGGGAATCCTAAACATGTAATTGTAAAGGGAAGCATGCTATTGTCTCATAACTCATCAAACTAGGAATTCACATGAATAGAAATACATTCAACATACCAAAATTCATTCATTTAGGCCTTTACCAAACATTTAGCATGCACTAGTTGACATATGCTTGGGAATAACATACTTTATGTTGTGATGACACTTTTTTCTTAACATAATCTATTTATCAAACATGTGGGAGGCACCATTTGGCCATACAACATTCAAAATACACCAAATTAACATAATTACATAATTCAACATATTTCTTGAAGGGACTTTATCATGAACATCACATAACCAACACATACTGAGGTCAATACTTGCATCTTTATGATCACAACATGAATTAAAACTTAATATTAACATGGGCTTCAACTTCAAATCACATAAATCATGAAAAACTCATAAACATAAAATACTGAATTTAAAAAAGGATTCTTGGACTACTTGGGTGGAAGGAACCCAAGAATCAACATCCAACATACCTTTCTATATGATTCTTAAAAGATTCACAAAGGAATTTTCTTGATTTTGAACCTTCAATAGAAACCCTTATTCTTGTTCTTGAGGAAAATTGAGAGAAAACCTTATATTTTTGGTGAAAATATGTTGAATCTCGTGTTAAGGAATCTTATATTGGGGTGATATTTGACCAAATTTCCCTTTGAAACACGGAAGTGGATTGCTGAAAAATTGGGCACAAGGGCTATGGAAAGTCGGCGCCTTTCCCAGAGCCTTTTGTAGGCTGGGCGGCGCCTTGCTACTGAGGTAGGGGGCCAAGGCTCTAAGCTGGGCGGCACCCCCTGTAGCCTTTAGCTACTATTTTTCCAAACCAAATGCGACCTTAGGCTCTTCTAAAAAGTGCAAAACTCACCTGGGATGTACTCTTGACTTGCCCCATCGCAATGCAACAAGAAAATTAAGAATTGGAGGTCGGGAAGGTAACGAAATAATTTGTCAGAGTTTCAAAGGCTTATGGAATGGAAAAGTTTCAACACTTAGCCAAATTTTCTAAGTGTTAAGCCTTTCTTGGCATGCTTTAGAAGCTCTAAGGACTCAGGAATTTTACGGGGCGTTATATTATCTCTCTCTTGGGAACCTTTTTCCTCGAATATAGCTGACTAAACTGAAATTTTTTATCAACTGAACTTACTTAGAGGATGATAACATCTTAAATATATCTATACGACTAGAACTACTGATATACTGAATCTTCTACTGGATATGCATTGTTGATGCATAGAATACCCGGCTGAAACTATTGATAAGCAAAATTCTCATAATGAACAAGCATATCTGATACATAGATACTTGAATCATAAGTTCACGACTGAAATTACTGATAAGCTTAGTTTCTTCTACTAAACATGCATGTCTAATGTATGACTACTTGACTGAACTGACTTGTGAATGCTTGACTTATTATGCAAGGATAACTAATGCTAGATTTTAATGAGAATCTGAGCATGAAACTAAATGGATTTAAGGACTTGAAAACATCAGGGAGTCATAAGGTATCTCCCCCTTGGGACACTATGTCCCTCTTACAACTCTTACTTCACTGAAGTACTTAAGAAAACTGAGGCGATGCACAAGGCACCTATGAACTGGTTCATAACTAAATATTTTGGATCCGAATCTAATGCATGACGCATGAACTGAGTTATACTCGCAACTACTAGAATACTCTATCATGGGTTAGTTATATGTCTGAGGTTTCTGATATCATGCGTAAATGAAAATATAAGAAAACAAACTATATGAATTTGACTGTTAAACTGATTTACTGGCTTTACTGACTAACTCATGCTGAAAACTTAAGCTTAATTGAAGTTTTCTCTGACATCATTTCTATAAGGTTCTAATGAACTTAGGGAGTAAGGAACCTTGGTATGATCTGAAGAAGACATCTGAATAGGAAACCATAACATGGCTAGAGTTTTGTAGTATGGGCACTGATAACTCTGCCGACTGAGGTCTAGCTAAAATAACTTCTCCTGCTAAGTTTAGGCCTACTCAAATCTCTGAAATATATCTAGCCACTTAAACATCAACCTAACATTTAAGCCTATCTCCGTGACTAAAGCCTTTTGTAAAACAAGCATGCTACAATTTTTCCTTAACAAAAAAAACTTACTCTCTCTCATCTAAGCAACTGCCCAACACTAAGAAGGATTCACTAAAAGTTTAAGAGAAGCCTTGGGATCTAACTTAGCATAAAAATAAAGATGAGAAATGCATACGTACCCATAACTATATCCAGAGACCTTTCCTAATCATAGTAAGTCGGAGGTGCACAAAGCCTTATTGGGCTGCCTACTGGTGGCACTGGAGGTGGATCACTACTGGTGCAAATCTTTACCCCTCTAAGCTATTATTCTACACTCCCATAGTCTGTGGCCTGGCTTACTATATCCAAAGCATAAATCACTGCCCGCTGTACACACCCTTTTATGGTTCTTACCACATTCTTCGCAAAGCGGATAGGTAAGAATACTCTTTCTACGACCTAGTGACTTAAATCCTGGTGCTCCATCACGACTAACATTCTTAGACTTAGACACTGGTTCCTGTACTGATAGTGAAACTAGTGCTGAGAATCTCTGACGGGACTAGGAGCAGTTACTACCCCTTGATCTTAGTGCAGAGGTATTTGTTCTTGCCCTCTGATTCATCCTACGCTCCATTCCCTTATTTTCCTGAGTTCAAGTCAATATCCTAGATAGGACAGCATTCTGTAAATTATTCTGAGAAACTACTACATGAGCTAAGGTAGTGAAAGAAGCTCTGAACTCTGCATAAGAGACATGCCTATCCGAGGGATTTTCCTGAATTGGCTGAGGGGTTGGCTGATTTTCATTACTTCTTTCACTAGCTTCTCTGGGAGACATATTTTGTAAAGAAAGGGAGGAATGGATTAATTTAAGAATTATCTTAAACTTATACTTACTCGCACGACATGAATACATAAAGGAAGGAAAATGTTCCTAAAACATCTTATAGCCTCATGTACATAAATATGGTACGCAACACACCCATGCACAAGACTCTTCTAGATATGGCTTTTCAGACTTCCTAGGACACTATTGAACCTATCTCTCTGATACCAAGTTTGAAACGCCCAGATTTTCTAAAATCAAGATGCCACATGGTGCGCATGATCCTGAAGGACCACAACCTAACCCTCTACTGATATTTGTACCTAAGCACTGCATAATATAATATAACAAATGCAGAAAACTGGCAGAAATTTTCTGTAAGGTTCAAAACATCTAAAAAACTCAAAACTAAGAACTGAATACTGATACATCTATCTGAAAAGCCTCTAACTGTCTGATCTGTGGAGTTGATGGGACATGTCCCCAACTAACTTTGTGTGCTAAAAATAAACTGAACCTAATATAAAACTGAAATAGAAGGCATCATTGAATGAAGAGGACTCACTACTACGTCTACTATTGCTGACAGAGTTTGGACTGCTATGGGTGCTCTAGATATCGTTATTCTGAACCTATGGTATAAGACACCATAGCGCAAGAGAAAAGTATGCGTTAGTACTTTGAATGAACTGGTTTACTAGATGAGGTAAGGCTGAATGCAAGGGCTTATGCATGAACATTACTTAACTAAATAACATAAAAAACCAAGTGAGGATGTATGCATGAATGCACAAACTAAAAATTGAGATCACAGAAATACTAATGCTAGATTCTGAAATTAGGGATGCAGAATACTGACTTATTGATGACTGATTCTAGAAGTACTGATATCTGAGTTCTCTAACTTTGTGATACTGAGTAACTGAGTCTACTGAGATTGATGTCTAAGCTTACTATTACTGATACTGAGTTACCATATCTGAGATCAAGACTATATAACGGGTAACCCCTGAGTTTACTGTTGATAGTGTTTGATACTTGGTTAACTGAATATGAGATCCAGCCTAAGTAATAGGTGATCTCTGAATCTACTGATAAAATTTTCTGATGCTTGATTACCTGAATATGACATCAAACCTAAATAACAGGTGATCTCTAAGTTTACTGATAATGATAATAATTGTCTAAATTTGTGATCAAGCCTAGATAACAGCTAACCTCTGAGAGGTAGTCAATCCTAGTATAACGGGTGACTCCTCAACTAAGTTCTATTACTGAGACTAAAGCGAAAATCAAAACTATGGGAGTTAGTCATCTAACCGATATACCCCTTCTATCTAGTTGGGGTCCAACCTATAACCCCAGTTGGAAGGGTGCCAATACCATGCCACAGGTAAAGACACTTTTATCTGAACCCAGGATGCCAAGCCTAATATAACAGGTGACACCTGGTTGGAGCTAAGCCTAATACAACGGGAGACTCTGGGAAGGTAGTCAAGCCTAATATGATGGGTGAATACTTATTGTATGTTGGCTATGCAGTTCTGGAGTGCAGGGATTATTATTAACAACTCTGCCTAAAATAATGAGGAAGTCGTCATCCCTGCCCTCGCTCGGTGTTGAATCCTACTCCCAATTAAATAGATACTATACTGATTCTTAGATTGTACTAGATTGAGCTGAATCTGTTACTGATTATCTTACTTGACTGATCTGACTGAGTTCACTTGGTTCCATTGACTGACGGAATACTACTAAGGTCTGAAATGAATACTGAACTTGATTAGACTGAATACTGAGATTGCTAAGTTTTCTTAACTTTTGTTACTAACTGAGATATACTAATCATAGCACGACTGAGATTTTCTTGAGACTGACTCAGCTCTAAACAAGAAGCTAAGTTTTCGGGTATTAAATACCCCCAGGACTCGATAGCATAAAGAAATAAGACATGACAATAGATTATCATTAGCAACATAACTAATGAAGCATCATTTCTAGCACTTGGGAATCCTAAACATGTAATTGTAAATGGAAGCATGCTATTGTCTCATAACTCATCCAACAAGGAATTCACATAAATAGGAATACATGCAACATATCAAAATTCATTTATTTAGGCACACTTAGCATGCACTAGTTGACATATGCTTGGGAATAACATACTTTATATTTCAATGACATTTTTTTCTTCACATAAACAATTTATCAAACATGTGGGAGGCACCCTTTGTCCATACAACATTTAAAATACACCAAATTAACATAATTACATAATTCAACATGTTTCTTGAAGGGACTTTATCATGAACATCACTTAACCAACACATACTGAGGTCAATACTTGCATCTTTATGATCACAACATGAATTAAAACATAATATTAACATGGGCTTCAACTTTAAACCACATAAATCATAAAAAACTCATAAACATAAAATCTTGAATTTAAAAAGGGATTCTTGGACTTTTTAGGTGGAAGGAACCCAAGAATCACCATCCAACATTCTTGCTATATGATTCTTGAAAGATTCACAGAGGAATTTCCTTGATTTTGAACCTTGAATAGAAACCTTTATTCTTGTTCTTGAGGAAAATTGAGAGAAAACCTTATATTTTGAGTGAAAATATGTTAAATCTCGTGTTATGGAAGCTTATATAGGTATGGGATTTGACCAAATTGCCCTTGGAATCATGAAAGTGGAATGCTGAAATACTAGGCACAAGAGCTATGGAAAGGCGGCGCCTTTCCCAGAGCCTTTTGTAGGCTGGGCAGTGTCTTGCTACTGAGGGAGAGGTCCAAGGCTATAAGATGGGTGGCGCCCCTTTGTAGCCTTTAGATACTATTTTTCCAACCCAAACACGACCTAACGCTCGTCTAAAAATTTTGAAACTCACCCGGGATGTACTCTTGACTTGCCCCATCACAACGCAACAAGAAAAATAAGAATTGGAGGTCGGGAAGGCCACAAAATAATTCGTCAAAGTTTCAAAGGCATATATAATGGAAAAGTTTCAATACTTAGCCAAATTTTCTAAGTGTTAAGCCTTTCTTGGCATGCTTTAAAAACTCTAAGGACTCGGGAATTTTACGGGGTGTTACAATGATGGTATAAATGAACCTCAAGTGAGTAACGATACTGAAAAAGTTGGTCTGTTAAATAGGTGTGATTCTTTTAGCATACATGTTGAAGAAAATCTTATTGTTTATTAGGCTCATAGGGATGATTATTTGTTTGAAACTTCCTCAAAACTTGATAGTTGTCTTTTTGAGAGTTAACGTACATGTTCTAATTCTTCTTCATGGATTGAACCTTCTTTTTTTAAGTACAATATCTTATTTGAAGATGACAAAATCACTCATAGTGAAATGTCTAGTGGTGTGGATCATGTTGATAATCTAGCTCATATTAAGGGCTCTATTTTATATAACAACCCACTATGGTGTGATAAAATTCCCCCAAAGAATGAAAATCTCTTCTTGGAAGATGAGAGTACTCTTAAAGTAAAGGAACGTGAAGGTTTGAATGGTGATCTCTATGAACTTATTACCTATAATTCTCTGAGTGTTCCAATTCTTAAACTGTTATATCCTGGGTTTTGGCCTTAGAAATTTTCGTTGAAATCAATTCTTCGATCCCAAAATGACTCCAGGGTACGAGCTGTATACTGGGGTATGAGTGGTATGGTCTTGTTGTAAGCTGACTAGTGTTACTTAGTATGATGTTTTAGATCACTAGAATGGTCATGACTTAAATGTAAGAGTTTTAAGGCCTGGGTACGAGTCGTATCGGCGAATCGTATGGAGGGCAGTGTTTGATCCTCTTGGTAATTCATTCTTCCATGGATTTGGATCATGGGTATGAATCATATATTAAGGTTATTACTTGGTTGGATGAGTTATATATTGGACAGTGTCTGATCCAAGGTTAACTCCTGGGTATGACTGGCAGAAACCAAACGTAAGGAAGGGTACGACTCATAAGAGGGTAAGCCATATCCCTATGATGGGTTTTTAAGGGACTTAAGTGGGGGCGTTCTGTACATTTTCCTACTTACCCTAATTATGACCTGTGACTTCTAATATACTTAGGATATTATTTTACCTACTATTTTATTCATTAACATATAGAAAACTATTCCTAAATATTCAATAATTCTCTCAAGAGCTTTTAGAGCAAGAAAGCTAGGGTTACAACTTGGGATTGCTTAGGGCTTGCTTTGGTGATTTTCTTCCATTATCTTTCTTGGTTTAAGGCATGTGTCTCTTTCTTACTTCTTATTTCTAGGAGGCATGGATTTTATGGTTGTTTTCATGTTTTCAATGTTGCGTGGTTTATGGTTTTCAACTACTAATTGTGGGTTTTGTTTATAATGACTTGGTTATGGTTTCATATGGTTTAATTATGCTTTAATATTCATCAATGATGGTTTTGAGAAATTGGATTGCATGGTAATGGTTTAATGGTCTTTGGAATTGGTTTTGGTTATATTATGCCCCCAAGGTGTTTGATGAAATGCTTATAAAGATATGTTCATTACATTGACTTCTTTAAATGGAAGTCTTGATTTTTTTAGCTTATGCATGAAACTATAAATGGTTTACAAAGGTTAAAGTCTTATTGGTTTTGCTTGTGTAGTATATAGAAGTCTCCCAAGAGGTTAATATGGTAAACAGAAAAAGGACACGTGAGAGTCTCGTTAACCTAAATTGTTTGGCTTTGGGTAAACCTTGCAAGTAAGGTTGGTATGGCGATACCACTAATAAAAGGACTTGGTTAATAAATGGAAATTGGTTTGGTTTGGACATGGTTTTAATTTAGACACTAATAGAGGGATGTGTAACTAAGTCGTGAAAGGTAGAGGTTTCGGGGGAACCAAAATTGGAAACTCATATTTACCAATATGAGGGGCCTTTGATGGCGACGTGTGAGTGTCATATTTTATAGTAGAGAGATGTACTAGTCATCCTAGGGGATATTTCATGGTCATGTGGCTACACACACTGGGACCCTTTCAGTAGGGGGAACTGAATCCATATGGCCTATGGGTGTGGTTAAATGGCAAGGTTACACAGCCCAGGTAAAGAATTTTGATGCATGTTAAACACGAATTCCCTTTCCCAGAACTTTTATATATATATACATACATATATATATATATGTGTGTGTGTGTGTGTTTGTGTATGTATGGTTGTATGCATAATGGATGGTTTTACTTGGATTTTTAAATAACATTACTTTATCCTTATCCTGAGATACATGCTAGAGGTCACTCGCTAAGCCATCCACTGGCGGCTGTATACCCACGCTTTGCAGGAACCGGCCATTCAACTCCTCCTGTTTAGCATGCGGATCTGATATTAGCATTTGGACTGAAGTGGTGAGCTTTCATCCTTTTGAAAGGTATCATTTTATGTTATAGAATTATTTAGACACTTTTCTTTTAGTTTTGATAGCGGTTTTGGCCATGGTTGTAGGCATGT
The DNA here is from genome assembly GCA_030864215.1 of Capsicum pubescens. NCBI lineage: Eukaryota > Viridiplantae > Streptophyta > Magnoliopsida > Solanales > Solanaceae > Capsicum > Capsicum pubescens. The sequence goes on from CM061541.1 coordinate 204,088,410, forward strand.
CCCAACCAAATATTTGTATTCTTTTGGATAAAGGCTTTGTGGTGCTTTTGGGAGTTGGTATGGGTGAGATCTCTATTGGTGTCGTCTTTAGCATTATCATTAGTGTTGTGCTAACACCATTGGACGATATTGTTGGTTGTTCCATCCTATTACATTTTGGGTTTGATTATCATATTATGTTTTTATTTTCTCTTTGGTTTTGTATGGTATGGATGGTTGGTTTGGTATGGTTAACTCAGTTAGGTCAGTCACGTCGTGATCCTATCCCAGAGTCTTGATGTGAACAATAATGGCATCTTGGTATATGTTCAAAATTTATCTCATCTGATGCTGTAAAAGTTGGTTGGATTTGGTTAAAGGGGTGGTCCTCGGTCCTGGTTCGACTTAGGATGCCCATTATGTTCAGGCCCTGGTTCGAGTCATGAAAAGTTGGGGAGTCCACAAAGTCGTGTCGAATAGAGTCTCTTTTAGGGGTGTGTAGTGCACCACACTCATAAGAAAGAGGCTGCAAGACAATAAGAAATGTTTCACTTTCTTGAAATTCTCAGTCCTGGAATCTTCTCTAATCCTTGATTGTTTGTCTTTCTGATCATGCCTCCTAGATCTGGAATGTAAAGGAATCCTTCTGCCTTGTCTGGGGAAATGCTTAAGGGATACCTCCTACGTCTGTAGTGCATTTTCGATCTCATGGTCCTATTTCTAATTGTGTGGGAGTTCCTTCTATTCCTACTTCTTCTCCTAGATACCTCAGTGTAACGTGATGAACGTGGAGTTTCATCAGTCTATTCATGTTATTACTCAAATTGTCGTTGCTCAGGTTGAGTGGGGTGCGGCTAGTGCTTTTTCTGCTGAGGCCACAAGGGTTGGTCAATTTTATAAAGATGGGTCCTCCTACTTTTATGGGAGTAAAGGTGGAGGAAGACCCATAAGGCTTCTTGGATAAACTGGAGTAGATATTTTGGGTTATGCAGGCTTTCGATATGGAGGGTGTTAGCTTTGCAGCTTATCAGCTCAAAGTTGTTGCTTATCAGTGGTATGAGGAGTGGGACAGAGATAAGGGTGATATGTAAGAGGGAGGGTTATGGGAAGTCTTTTCTAATGCCTTCATGGATCGTTTCTTTCCTTAAGTGTTGAGGGAAGCTAAGATGGATGAGTTGATGAACCTCAGGTAAGGAAGGATGTTTGTACAGGAATATTCCTCGAAGTTTCACCAGTTGTCAAGGTATGCTCCTGATTTGGTGGCAGATATGTGGTCGAGAATGAAGAAGTTCGCTTCGGAGATAAATAGAGATTTGATTTTGGATAGCAAGACTATTTTGCTCATTAGGTATATGGATATCTCTAGGTTGACTGTTCATATGCATCAGGTTGAGGATGAGAAGAGAAAGCAGGTGGAATTTGTGGATAGGCAGGGAAAGTGGGGCAGATTTTTTTATCAAGGAGTTGTGCAGTCTCAAGGTGGTGTAGATGGTGTCAAGTGGAAGAAAAAGAAGTGGGGGAGTTTTGGTTCCTTCTCTGCTGCTAGTGATCCTTACCCACAACAGTCGGGCGATAGGCGTCACCAAGATAGTGATAATTCTTGGGCTCAGGTTGTACAATCTCAAGAAAGCGGAGGTCAGTATGTTTCTTCATGCCCTCCTTGTTAGTTTTGTGGTCAACCTCATAGGGGTTTCTGTGAGTAAGGTAGGGATAATTTCTTTAAGTGCGGTCAGGTAGGCCATTGGCTCAAGGATTATTCGTCTAATAAGGTTGCTATTGAGGAGAATAAGATTTCGGTGACTTCATCTTCTGCTCCTACACCTGGTGGTGTGGTATCTGATTCTATTACTACTCCTGGTTCTAATGTTGGTTAGAATAGGTTGTATGCTTTGGCATCCTGACAAGAATTCGAGGCATCACCTGATGTTATTATTGGAACGTTACAGCTCTTTTCCTTTGATGTATTTTGTTTGATTGATCTGGGCTCCACTCTTTCTTATATGACTCTTTATATAGCTGTGTCTTTTGGTTTTGATCCGAAAAGTATTTCAAATCCTTTTTATATTTCTACCTCGATTGGAGACTCAGTCATTGTTGAACAGGTCCATAGGGAGTGTGTGGTATCTATTGGTGACAAGCAGATGTAACGACTCAAAATCACCTCCCGGGATGTCACACAATGCTTAGGGATACAAGTAGCCCCAAGCTAACCCTTTGAGCCTATCACTTCTCATAATAACTCATTCAAGAACGAATATACAAAACACTGGCACTGTCATATCAAATGAAAGGAAATACAAAGATAATACTCGGTCTAAACGACCACAATACTGGAAATCTCAAAACAACCACAGTCTGATAACTAGTCTGACAAAGCCTCTACTAGTCCATGAACTCAAGATCCATTGGTATAGGTCCCCAACTGACTCAAACTGAATTGAAAGTAATAACATAAACACTCGAATACTGAAATGTCAAAGATAAGTCCTCGAACCATGAGGACTCACCACTATAGAAATGTAGACGAAGGTACTCGGGAATCCCTGACAAGGCTGGGACCGAGCACCTGAACCTATATTATAAGATAATGTAGCACATAGACGTATATGTGGAGCAGCACTTGGGAATATACTGAGTATATTGGGGTGTATGCATTTACATAAAGAAAAATAAATACTCTTTAATCAAATCATGCATGCTAATAGGAATGACTCACATGGCTTGAATAAGTCTAAAATGTAAAGCTCATAAATCATGTAGAATGAAGCATGTAACACAAATCTCGTGAGTCATTATACTTTGACTTTAAAATATGTGCTCTACTCTTATTCTCATTACTCATAGGATGAAGGAAGCTTTAAACAATACTTTCAACTCATGCATATATCTCATAGAGAGTAAAACTTCTTTATTGCTCAAGAACTTATAACTCTTTTGAACTCAAACACTTGGAACTCGGAATTATATGACTTTGGTTTGAAAATTAAGTAGAGAAAACTACTTCCTTCTTTGGAAAATACTCAAAAGAAATTCGTTCACTTTAGAAAATATCTCATCTCAAAGCATTAGGGAAAATATTCTATCTCAAAGGAAAATACTTTAGTTTAGGGGGTTCTCTTAACCGACATAAACCATGCGAGCTACATGGAGTCCAACGTCTTGTCCTACTAAGGAAGAAACCTCACGTTGGGGAGAGGTGTCATACTCTTTCCAAGGAGTATAACCTCAACTCAGTGATCACTTATCTCGGCATCGGGCCCAATCATCTCGGCCTCAGGCCCAAAATATCAAACCTACGGTGGCACGTAGTTCTGGGGTTAGAAATCGTGGTAACTTACCCAACTCGGTGCTAAATACTACTCCCTTTAGTTTATCTCGCTCATCTCATGGAAATCTACTTTTAAAATAATCTTATGGTTCATAAGAACCCAACATTCAAATCTGTAATCTCATGTGGTAGAGTGGATTTCAAAACTCTATGACCATTAGGTCAAAACATTTCTCAATAATCTCAAAATACTCAAATCATGGGTGCTTATAGAACAATAGTTCATAAAATTTCAAGTCTCAAGTAGGGATTAATGACCCATAATTCAATCTCAAGATAAGACTCATCATACTGCATAATATATAGCATATAGATTCATAATTCATGTAGAAATCTGGAAGTTACAGCAATTTGTCTCAAAATATCAACATACTCATATACTTCAATTTCTAGAACATTGAAACTCTTAAATTCTCAAGGAGTAACAACATAGGGTATAAACCAGCTTATATTTCTTAAGAAAACATGCACAATCATGTTACTTGACTTTCAATTCATGGGAAACATCAAGATATTGCAATCAATAACAATGGGCGAAAAACCCTAATTCAATATCATGTAAAATCTCATAGATTAAAGAGAATTATAGTTTAAATAAGCCTTTGGGCACAAGGGTGAAAGGATTACCCTTGTTCAAAACTCTTCTTCTTACTTTTGAGAGAGGGTTCTTGAAACCCTTGAACTTGGGGAACTAAAATCTTAACTCAATTTGTATAATCTATGGTGAGTTATTGGATTTATTGGAGAAGGATTTTAGATTTGATCTTGAGGGAGAAACTGTAGCTCTCTTGTGTTTTGGATAATGAATGAATCCATTTGCTTCATTTGGAATATATCAGTGTATAAAAAGGGAAAAGACCTAAAAGATCATTTTAAAAATGACTTTAAAATACTGAACAGGGGCTGCGAAGGTCGAAGTGATGGTCCATCGCTAGCCTGACAGTCCGTCGGATCGTTCATCGCGCGCCAATCAGAAAAAAGAACACACTGCCTTGATGTAATGGTCGAAGTGATGGTCCATCGCAGTCTTGATGGTCCGTCGGATCGTCCATCGCACGTTGGCCAGGATGAGACCACACTGCCTCAGTGACGACGGTCTCAGCGATGGACTGTCACAGCCTTGATGATCCATTGTCCTGTCCTTCGCACTTGGGCCAGAAAAGGGAGTTACTACATTGGTTGCGATGGTTCGGGCGACGGTCCTTCGCACACTCAACTGTCCATCAACCTGTCTGTTGCACCTGGGCGGTTCCAACAACTCTTGGTAAAACGGCCATAACTTCCACCCTGATGCTAGATTTGGACAAAATTGGTATCATTAGAAAGCTATTTCAATTCTCTACACTATAGGAAGACATTTTCAGGAAAAATTCAACAAGATTAAAACACTAATCACTTGGGAAGTCTCTTCTTAATATTTTAGGGCCGAAATTACACTTCACTTGACACACTCAAGGCTCAAACTACAAGGGAACTTTGCGGGGTCTTACAATATCTTCCCCTTAGAAACATTCATCCTCAAATGTCGCTAGTTAGACTAGGAACACAGGAAAATAAAGTACACATAGTTGAAGCAATTTGTTAAACGGCTCAAAATCTTTCTATACTCTTGAATACCTCAAAAATTGCAAGAACTCATGCAAGAATAGATATATAGCTCAACTTTATATTAGAAGGGCTGAATTAAGGAAGAGTAATACCTTTGAATCTATCTAAACTCGTGGACAAAAGGTGCAGGTACTTGTCTCGCATGTCTGCTTCTGCCTCCCAAGTAGTGCCCTCAACTGACTGGTTCCGCCACAACACTTTGACCAAGGAAACCTCTTTGTTCCTCAGTCTACGGATCTGAAAATCAAGGATCTCAATGGGAATCTCATCGAATGAAAAACTGTTCTGAATATCATCACTCTTTGAAGGATCTACCACAACGGAATCACTAATATGCTTCTTAAGCATGGAGACATGAAAAATAGGATGAACGGCTGACAACTCCGCAGGCAACTCAACCTCATAGGCTACTTTCCCAACATGGCTCAAAACTCTATACGGGCCAACATAACGGGGATTAAGCTTTCCATTTTTACGAAACCTCTTCATCCCTTTCATGGGTGAAATCTTCAAGTACACCAAATCACCCACTTCAAACTCAAGATCTCTTCTCCTCACATCGGCATATGACTTTTGACAACTCTGAGCTGTCTTTAACCTCTCTCTAATCAAATTAACTTTCTCCAAAGATTCAAACACTGTATCAGGCCTAATCACGGCAACTTCACCCACTTCAAACCAACCTATGGGTGATCTACATCTTCTACCATACAAGGCCTCAAATGGTGCCATCCCGATACTAGAATGGTAACTATTGTTATAGGCAAACTCTATCAATGGAAAATGCTCATCCCAACTTCCTTTGAAATCCAGAGCACACGCTCTCAACATATCTTATAGGGTCTGAATGGTCCTATCAGCCTGACCATCTGTCTGCGGATGAAAAGCGAAACTCAAAAGAACTTAGGTACCAAGACCCTGTTGAAACGCCCTTCAAAACTGAGAAGTAAATTGAGTACCCCTATCCGAAATGATAGACAAGGGAACTTTGTGCAGCTGACTAACTCCCAGATATACAATCTAGAATAATACTCAGCTGTATAAGATGCATGCACGGGCAAGAAGTGCGCGGACTTAGTCATCCTGTCTACAACAACCCAAATAGAATCATGATGAAGACGCAAAAGGGGTAACCCGGTTAAAAAGTCCATATTCACCACCTACTACTTCCAAGTGGGTATACCAAACACTTGCATCACACCATCAGGTCTTTGGTGTTATACCTTAACCTGTTGGCATGTTGCACACTTTGCTACAAACTCATCTATATCTTTCTTCATACCATTCCACCAATAGATTTCCCGCAAGTCACGGTACATCTTGGTAGTACCGGGATGAATAAATACCGTGCGCCTTGCGCTTCAGTAATAATCCTCTTCCTCAGATCATCAACACATGGAACGCACAATGTACCTTACAATCTCAACACGCTATCTCCCCCTTGGGAGAAAACCTCTACCTTTTGGTCCTTAACTGCCTCCTTCAGTCTAACCAAACTAGGATCTCTTTCTTGCTTCTCCTTCACTTCCAAAACTAAAGAGGATTCGGAACTACTTTGCACCAAAGTACTTCCCTCAGCTGAATCAAGCAACCTACTACCCAATTTAGCCAGAAAATGCTCATCATGAGCTAACTCTTTCTTACTTTCCTCTACATGAGCAACACTACCCATAGACAATCTGCTAAGGGCATCCGCCACTACAATGGCCTTGCCCGGGTGATACAACACACTCATATCATAGCCTTTTAACAACTCTAACCACCTCCTCTACCTAAGATTCAACTCCCTCTAAGTAAATACATACTGAAGGCTCTTATGATCAGTAAACACATCAACATGAACACCATAAAGATAGTGTCTCCATATTTTCAAAGCAAAGAACACAACAGCTAACTCTAGATCATGGATTGGGTAATTCTTCTCAGACGTATTTAACTATCTAGAGGCATAGGCTATAACCTTACCTCTTTGCATCAACACATAACCCAAACCAATTCTAGAGGCATCACAATACACCACAAAACCATCTGTTCTATCAGGCAAAGTCAACACAGGGGATGAAGTAAGTCGAGTCTTTAACTCCTGAAAGCTCTTCTCACAGGAATCTGACCACTGGAACTTAACTTTTTTTAGGTCAACCGGGTCATAGAAGATGAAGTAGAAGAGAAACCTTCAACAAAATGACGGTAGTAGCCCGCTATACCCAAGAAATTTCTAATGTCAGACGGAGAGACGGGTCTAGGCCAATTTCTTACAGCTTCTGTCTTTTGGGGATCAACTCTAATATCTTCGGCTGAAATAATATAACCCAGAAAGGCTACAGACCTTAGCCAAAATTCACACTTACTGAATTTGGCAAACAACTGGCGACCTTTAAGAATTTGTAAGACTATTCTAAGGTGATTTGCATAATCATGCTCACTGCGGGAGTAGACAAGGATGTCATCTATGAAAACTATGAAAAACATATCAAGATATTGCTTAAACACTTGATTCATGAGGTCCATAAAAGTTGTTGGGGTATTGGTTACCCCAAAATACATGATTAGAAACTCAAAGTGACCATAGAGGGTTCAGAAGGTTGTCTTTGGAATATCACATTCCCTTACTTTAAGTTGATAATAGCCGGATCTAAGGTCTATCTTGGAGAAATAACTTGCACCTTGCAACTGATTAAACAGGTCATCAATTCTTGAAAGAGGATACTTACTTTTTACTGTGACCTTGTTAAGCTAATGATAATCAATGCACATACATAAAGAACTATCTTTCTTCCGCACGAATAGAACAGGTGCGCCTCAAGGAAAAATACTGGGCATTATAAAATCTTTGTCTAAATGATCTTTGAGTTTCTCTTTCAACTCCTTAAGCTTAGCAAGTGCCATACGGTATGGCAGAATAGAAATGGGATGAGTATCAGGAAGAAGGTCAATCCTAAACTCTATCTCTCTATCGGAAGGTACCCCTGGGAAATCTTCCAAAAAAACATAAGGAAACTCATTAATAATATTGACTGATTAAATAGTTAGGGCCTCGGACTTAGTGTCTTTGACATAACTAGGTGATAGATGCAACGTTTGGATATTAGCTTTTTGTCTTTGAGATAGGATATAAAATGACTCTTGGGAGATACCGAACTCCTGGACAACGCAAATACTGGCTCATCAAGGAACTGAAACTTGACCACACGGGTACGACAGTCTATAGATGCATAACAAGAATGAAGCTAATCCATACCCAGAATAAGGTTAAAATCTACCATGTCTAACTCTATTAAATCAGCAAGTATGACTATATGAAGAACAATAATAGGACAATCTCTATCCACTTGTTTAGCAAAAACTGACTCCCCTACTGGTGTGGAGACTAGGAAAGGCTCGGGAATTTTTTCGGGACTCATTTTAAAATTCACAACCACAAGTAGTGTCACATAGGAGAGACTTAACCCGAGGTCCAAAAACACATAAACATCAAAACAAAAGTCGCGGAGCATACCAGTAAAAACTTTGGGAGAGTCCTCCTACTCCTGATGGGATAGTAAGGCATAGAATCTATTTTGGCACTGACCGCCAGCAGTTCTAAATGAAGCACCCTGAACAAAGGCAGGACGAGGGACAAGAGCTGGTGTACTAGTAGTTTGTGCCTGAGGTCGGGTATCTCTGGTCCCCTGCTTAGCATGCAGACAATCTCTAAGTCTGTGTCCCTGCTTTCCATAACCAAAACAACCCCTCAAATCTGCGAAACACTCACCGGGATGATCCCAACCACACTTAGCACAAGGAGGATAACGGGGCCTATTACCAACACTATTCTGTGACCTAGACATAAAAGACCTTATCCCTTGCTCCTTCCTGCCTCTAGGTGCGGGAGCACTAGTTCATAAAGGTGCTAAAATAGACGAACGACTCTGAAACTGAGGGCGGTTTCCTCCATGAAACCTAGGCTGACTATACTCATATTGCTCAGATCTAGCCCTCTTGTTAAACCTCACTCTGTCTGTCTCTCTAATCTTATCCACTTCTATCTATTGTGCATGTATCATCAACCTAGACAGATCCATATCCCTATGCAGCATCGCAGTCCTACACTCTTTTAGTACCAAACCAAAAACACCTATCACGAACTTGCTTATACTATCTCGGGTGTCAGAAATCAAATTAGGAGCATACTTTGCCAACTAGTTGAACTTCAAGAAGTACTCCTTAACAGTCATTGAGCCCTGCCTCAAGTGTATAAAGTCCTCAATCTTTGCTTCCCTCATCTCAAGCGGAAAGAACTTGTCCAAGAATGCATCTTGGAATACCTGCCAAGTCATAGGAGCAGCATCCTCATCTCTATCCTTCCTTCACGATACAACTCAGTCATAAGCTATGACCTTCAACCTGTAAGACGCTAACTCAAAACTTTTTTCCTCAGAAACATACATCACCTGCATAATATTTCTCACCTCTTCAAGGTACAACTGTGGGTCCTCACCTGCCTTGGACCCATAAAACTCTGGCGGATTCATCCGTATGAAATCACGGATCCTAAAAGTATCTACATCACCTCCCTACTGATTTACAACTGAGGCCTAGTTATTGGCCCAAACATTAGCCGTGACTGCTTGGGCTAACGCCTAAAAGGCTGCCCAAAACTCAGCATGAGACACAGTCTCATTCAAAGGATCAATAGGTGGGGGTTGCTCATCATCGTTACCATGGTCATTCGCTCTTCGAAGAGGCATTTTCTGAAAATGGATAGCTCAAACTGTAGGCACTATGGAATCTAAAAGAAAGAAACAACTTTTTCCTAAAACATCTTGTAGCCTCTTGCTCATAGATGTGGCGCGCTACACACCAATGATCAAGACTCTACTCAACGTGGCTTGTCAGACTCCCTAGGAGTCCTTTAAAACTTGGCTCTGATACCAAGTTTGTAACGACCCAAAATTACCACCCGATATGTCACACGGTGGTTAGGGCTATAAGTAGCACCAATCTAACCCTTTGAGCCTATCACTTCTCATAATAACTCATTCAAGAAGGAATATACAAAACACTGGCACTGCCATATCAAATGAAAGGAAATATGAAGATAATACTTGGTCCAAACGACCACAGTACTAGAAATCTTAACACAACCATTGTCTGATAACAAGTTTGACAAAGCCTCTACTACTCCATGAACTCAAGAGCCGTTGGGACAGGTCCACAACTGACTCAAACTGAGCTGAAAGAAATAATACAAACACTTGAATACTGAAATGTCTGAAGATAGGTCCTCAAAACATGAGGACTCACCACTATAGAAATATAGATGAAGGAACTCGGGAATCACTAATGAGGCTAGGACCGAGCACCTGAAACTACATTGTAAGACAATATAGCACATAGACGTATATGTGGATCAGCACTTGGGAATGTACTAAGTATATGGGGGTGTATGCATTTACATAAAACAATATCAATAATCTTTAATCAAATCATGCATGTAAATAGGGATGACTCACATGGCTAGAATAAGTATAAAATGTAAAGCTCATAAATCATGTAGAATGAAGCATGTAACACAAATCTCGCGAGTCATTATACTTTGGCTTTAAAATTTATGGTCTCCTCTTATTCTCATTACTCATAGGATGAAGGAAGTTTTAAAAAAATACTTTCAACTCATGCATATATCTCATGTAGAGTAAAACTTCTTTATTGCTCAAGAACTTATAAATATTTTGAACTCAAATACTTGGAACTCAAAATCATATGACTTTGATTTAAAAATTGATGATTAAATCTTATTAGTAGAGAAAACTACTTCCTTCTTTGTAAAATACTCAAAAGCAATTCATTCACATTAGAAAATATCTCATCTCTAAGCTTTAGGGAAAATATTCTATCTTAAAGTAAAAGACTTAGTTTAGGGAGGTACTCTTAACCAACATAAACCATGCGAGCTACATAGAGTCCAAAGTCTTGTCCTCCTAAGGAAGAAACCTCATATTGGGGAGAGGTGGCATACTCTTGCCAAGGAGTATAACCTCAGCTCAGTGATCACTTATCTCATCCTCGGGCCTAATCATCTTAGCCTCAGGCCCAAAATTTTGAACCTATGGTGGCACGTAGTTCTGAGGTAAGAAACCGTGGTAACTTACCCAACTTGATGCTAAATACTACTCATTTTAGTCTATCTCGCTCATCTTATGGAAATCCACTTTCAAAATAATCTCATGGTTCATAAGAACCCAACATTCAAATCTATAATCTTATGTGGTAGAGTGGATTTTAAAAATATATGACCATTAGGTCAAAATATTTCTCAATAATCTCAAAATACTCAAATCATGGGTGCTTATAGCATAATAGTTAATAAAATTTGAAGTCTCAAGTAGGTATTAATGATCCATAATTCAATCTCAAATTAAAACTCATCATAATGCATAATAGATAGCATATAGATTCATAATTCATGTAGAAATATGGAAGTTACAACAATTTGTCTCAAAATATCAACATACTCATATACTTCAATTTCTAGAACATTGAAACTCTTAAATTCTCAAGGAGTAACAAAAAGGGTATAAACCCAGCTTCCATTTCTTAAGAAAACATGAAAAATCATGCTACTTGACTTTTAATTCATGGGAAACATCAAGATATTTCAATCAATAACAATGTGTGAAAAAACATAATTCAACATCATGTAAAATCTCATAGATTAAAGAGAATTATAGTTTAAATAAGCCTTTGGGCACAAGGGTGAAAGGATTACCCTTGTTCAAAACCTCACATACCTTAGATTATGAAATTGGATGAAAAATCTTGATTCAAACTCTTCTTCTTACTCTTGAGAGAGGGTTCTTGCAACCCTTGAACTTGGAGAACTTAAATCTCAACTCAATTTGTAGAATCTATGGTGAGTTCTTGGATTTTTTGGAGAAGGGTTTTAGATTTGATCTTGAGGGAGAAACTCTAGCTCTCTTGTGTTTTGGATAATGAGTGAAGCCATTTGCTTTGTTTGGAATATATCAGGGTAAAAAAAGGGAAAAGACCCAAAGATCCTTTTAAAAATGACTTAAAAGTACTGAACAGGGGCTGCGCCGGTTGAAGCGACGGTCCGTCGCTAGCCTAACGGTCTGTTGGATCGTCCGTCATATGCCGGTCAGAAAAAAGAACACACCGTATCGATGTGATGGTCGAAGTAATGGTCCATCATATGTTGGCCCGGATGAGACCACACTGCCTCAGTAGGGACGGTCTCAACGAAGGTCCATCGCAGCCTTGATGATCCGTCATCCTTGCCATCACACTTAGGCCAGAAAAAGGAGTTACTGCCTTGGTTTTGATAGTCGGGGCAATGGTACGTTGCACACTCGACGGTCCGTCAACCTTTTCATCACACTTGGGCGGTTCTGACAACTCTCAGTAAAATGGCCATAACTTCCAACCCCGATGCCGGATTTGGAAAAAATTGGTATTGTTGGAAAGCTATTTCAATTCTCTACACTATAGAAAGAAATTTTTCAGAAAAATTCCACAAGATTAAAACACTAATCAATTGGGAATTCTCTTATCAATCTTTTAGGGTCGAAATTACACTTTACTTGACACGCTCAAGGCTCAAACTACAAGGGAACTTTGCGGGGTTTTACAGCAGACTTTGGTAGATTTTTTTGAGTAGGGAATTTTGGATTTTAATGTAACTTTATGTATGGATTGGTTGCATTCTTTCTAGGATTCTTTAGACTGTCGGACTCATTAGGTCATCTTTAGGTTTCATGGCGAGTCGAAAATAGAATGGGGGGTTGTTGTTTAACTCCTGGGGGAAGATTTATTTCTTATATTAGAGCTATAAGGTTAATCTCTAAAGGGTGTCTTTATCACTTGGTCTGGGTTAAAGACTCCAGCTCGGAAGGTCCTTCTTTGCAGTCAATTTAGGTAGTTAATAAATTTCCAGAGGTTTTTTTGGATGATCTTCCAGGTGTTTCTCTAGATAGAGAAATAGAGTTTGGCATTGATTTTCTTCTAGACACTCATCCAATATCTATTCCTCCGTATAAAATGGTTTCGACTAAATTAAGGAAACTCAAGGAGCAAATTAAGAATCTTCTGGATAAGGGGTTTATTCATCCTAGTGTTTCTTCATGGGTTGCATCGGTGTTTTTCGTGCAGAAGAAGGATGGTTCCCTTCGAATGTGCATTGACTATAGGTAATTGAATAAGGTAATAGTTAAGAACAAGCATCCTCTCCTAAGGATAGATAATCTGTTTAATCAGTTACAGGGTGCCAATTTCTTTTCCCTGATAGATTTTTGGTCTAGGTACCATCATCTAAAGATTAAGGAGGTGTATATCCCTAAGATGGCTTTAAATACTCGGTATTGGCATTTTGACTTCTTGGTGATGTCATTTGGATTGACAAATGCTCCGACGACATTTATGGATTTGATGAACAGGGTGTTTAGGCAGTATTTGGATCTTTTTATCATTATGTTTATTAATGATATTCTAGTGTATTTAAGGAGTGAGATGGATCAGTATAATCACCTCTATATGGTGTTGTAGACCTTTAAAGAATATCGATTGTTTGCCAAGTTCTCTAAGTGTGAGTTTTGGTTGAATATTTTGAATTTCCTTGGTCATATAATTTCTAGTGAGGGGATAATGGTTGATCCTAAAAAGGTTATTGCAGTGAAGGGGTGGCCTAGGCCTACGACTCCATTCGATGTTAGGAGCTTCTTGGGTTTAGATAGGTATTACAGGTGGTTTGTGGAAAGTTTCTCATCGATAGCTTCTCTTTTGACTAAGTTAACTCGGAAGGAGCTTATTTTTTCTTTGTTGGATGCTTGTGAGGGAAGTTTTGAGAAATTGAAGGATAGGTTGACGTCGACTTTAATTTTGACTTTGCCGGAAGGCAATGATGGATTTGTGGTTTATTGTGATGCATCTTGGGTAGGGCTTGGTTGTGTTTTAATGTAGCATGCGAAGGTGATTGCCTATGCTTCTAGATAGTTGAAGGTGCATGAGAGGAATTATCCTACTCATGATTTGGAGCTCTTGGCAGTTGTGTTTTTTTTTGAAGATATGGCAGAATTATCTGTATGGTGTTCATGTGGTTATCTTTTATGATCATAAGAGTCTTCAGTATATATTCACATAGAAAGAGCTTAATCTCAAGTAAAGGAGATAGCTTGAGCTTCTCAGGGATTATGATATGAGTCTTCATTATCACCCCGATAAGGTTAATGTGGTTGCCAATGCTCTCAGCAGGTTGTCTATGGATAGTTTGGCTCATGTAGAGGAAGGCAAGTGGTAATTGGTGAAGGATATTATTCACCGTTTGTACAATCTTGGAGTTTGTCTCTTAGATTTTAAAGATGGTAGTGTAATGGTGAAAGAAGTGGTTCGATCATCTCTTGGTGCGGAGATTAAGGAGAAGTAATGGTAGGATCCAGTCTTGATGAAAATCAAGAGTGATATTGGTAGGGAAAAGGTGGCGGTGTTTGAGATTAGTGGTGATGGTACTTTGTGGTACCAAGGGAGGTATTGTGTCTCAAATGGGTAACGCCCCGAGTCTATACCCCGGATGCTACATGGTGCTCATAATCTTGAAGGACCACAAGCTAACCCATGACTGGTACCTACTGCAATAACTGAATAATAATACGATAAATATGCAGATAGTAGGTGAAAAACTAGACATAAGGTTCAATACTGTAAATAATATTGATATGGTATCACAATACCAAAACTGAACATCAATACTGAAAACTGAACAACTGTCTGAAAATACTCTAGTCTGAAAAGCGTCTAAACTGTCTGAATTGTGGAGTTGATGGGACAAGTCCCCAACTAAATCCGACTACTAAAAATAAACTGAAATGCTGAAATAAATAATCACGTCCTCGAACTATAAGGACTCACCACTAACGTTGTATGCTGAGAATCTTAACTACTAAGGGTGCTCGAGAGCCCATGCGTCTGAACCTATGATATAAGATATCATAGTGCAAAATAAAAGTATGTGTTAGTACTTTGAATGTACTGGTATGCTCAGTGAGGAGGCTGAAATTCATGGGTTCATATGCATGAACAATACTAACTGAATATCATGAGTATGACTGAATGAGAGTGCATGCATGAATATGGGAGCTGTATTGAGATCGTAATAACACTAAATAATGAATTTGAATACTAATTAACTAATATCTGAGTATAAATATATTAAATTACTGGAAACTGAATGACTATATTTGACAGTCTTGAATCTGTGGAACTATACTGAGTCCCGTACTGAGTTGAGTGATTGTGTCTTATAGTCCTGAATCTGTGAAACTGAATTGAGTTCCATACTGAGACTGGATTTGAAACTGAGATTGTAAGAAGTAATCACCTAACTGACATGCCCCCTCTCTAACTGATTTAGGGTCCAACTTGTAATTCCAGTTGAAAGGGTGTTAATACCATGTCATGGGTAAGGGAAAGTGTTGAGTCACCCTCATCTGGAAGGTGCTCTGAATGAGAATAGTGGTACCCTCAACTGGCAGGTAGATCACCTCATCAACCCTCAACTGAAAATTTTATGTCTCAACCTACGCTGGTTATGTAGTTCTGGAATGCAAGGACTACTTCTAAGGATTTCACCCTCTACTGGCAGGTGAGTCCCCAACCTTGGGTTCACTCGGTAGTGAATCCTATTCCCAACTGAATAGACACTGGACTGAATTCTAAATTGTACTAGGCTAGACTGAACTATTACAGATCATACTGTATAACTGAACTAAACTGATTTTACTGGACTGAACTGGACTGATTCTAAGTTCACTGAGTTTTCCTAAGTTTTGTAACTAACTGAATTCTACTGATCGATACATGACTGATTCTAATCTGTGACTGACCATGGCTCTAAACAAACAGCTAAATTTTAGGGTATTAAATACCCTCAGGATTCGATAGCATAAACTTAAAAGACATGGCATAATCTTGAGACATGGTAACTAGCTACTTAGTCATCATTCATTCATTTAGGCATTCAAGCAAACACTTGCATGACATGAACTATCATACAAGCTAACATGATATAATTTTACTATTCAACTCACATGAACAATTCATCAAACACTTGTGGGGCATAATATATGCAGATAATACTAAAACAACATGTAGGCATCATGATTCAATTCCAATTACATAATTCCAAGAGTTTCAATATGAATTCACATAATAAAGCACACATATCAATTAACTCTACATGAATCTTGTAATAAATCATGAAATAGAAACCCAATTAAGAAATAATCATGAATACACTTTAATTCAAATCATGGGAATCATGAAATCACTCTACATGAGCTTTAAAAGAGTTTCTTGGACTCCAAGGGTGGAAGGAACCCTTGGATGAACATTTCACATACCTTAGTTGGTGAATTCTGGAAAATTAACGGTGGAATCTTGAGCCTTGAATTTGAATTTAATTCACCTAGGGATTTTGTTCTTGAGCAATTTGTGAAAGAATGAATATAATTTGCTAAAAAGGGCTAAATTTCGTGTTATGGGGGCTGAAGGGCGTGGGAAAAGACTTAATTAACCCTGAGGATACGACTTTTTAATAACTGTAAACTGAACCATCGACGCACAGGCCGACGCATCGCGTCATTGGCATCGACACAATAGCCAACGCGCCACATCGAGTCTACATCAGTTCACTGGAATTGGATGCTGGGAGCTAGGGAAAATATTTATCAACGTGATAGTCGATGTGATGCATCAAGATTGCATTGATTCACTGGTTTAGGATTCTAAAGGTGCTTCAAATGAAATCTAAAAAAATCCAAAACTTGTCCGGGAACACCTATTGACATTCCTGATCATGAATTAACTCAAATATAAATATTTAATGGATGTAAAGGTTGTGAAATAAGATTGCCAACTTTCGAAAGGCTAAAATAACACTAAATCTGAATACTTAGCTAGAATTTTCTAAGTTTGACATCCTTTAACAAGCTTAAAGGACTGAATTAAGATAAGAATTTTGTGGGGTCTTATATTATCTCCCCCTTGGGAACATTCATCCTCAAATAAGACTGATTAAGCTGAGAATACTGGTAGACTAAACTTACTTACTGAACATGAACATCTAAAACATGATTATCTAACTGACATTACTGACATACTAAATCTCATACTGAACATGCACATCTGATGCATGAATACCTGACTAAACTGACTCATGAACATATGACTGAATATGCAATGGTAACTGATACCAAGTTCGTAATGGAAAATCTGAGCATGAAACTGAATAAGCTTAAGGAAAACTATTACTTTGAGCTGAATCTGAGTTTGTGGAGAAGAGGTGAGGATACTTGGTTCGTATATTTGCTTCTGTTTTCCAAGTAGCTCCCTCAACGAACTAATTCAGCCAAAGAACTTTAACTAGAGGGACTTCTTTGTTCCACAGCTACAAATCTGATAATCAAGGATTTTGACTAGAATCTCTTCGTAACAGAGGCTATTCTGAACATCTATGCCCTCTATGGGTACTACGGCTGATAGGTCACCTATGCATTTCTTTAGCAACGAGACATGAAACACCGGATGGACTGAAGATAGTTCTGAAGGCAACTCAAGCTCATAAGCTACCTTTCCAAAATGGTTGAGAATTCGGTAAGTACCGACATATTGGGGACTGAGTCCCCCTTCTTGCCAAACCGCTTCACTCATTTCATAGGAGAGATTTTCAAGTTCACATAGTCACCAATCTCGAACTCGAGATCTTTTTTGTGCACATCTTCATATGATTTCTGTCGGCTCTAAGCTGTCTTAAGTCTTTCCTTGATCAACTGGACCTTGTCTAAGGTATCACATACCAAGTAATGCCCTACCACTACGGCCTCACCCACTTCAAACCAACCAATAGGAGATCTACATCTCCTCCTATAAAGTGCCACAAATAGAACCATCTAAATACTGGAATGATAGTTGTTGTTGTATGCGAACTCAATCAAAGGCAAGTGGTCATCCCAACTACCTTTAAAGTCTATTGCACACCCTCGCAGCATATCCTCTAAAGTATGAATGGTCCTTTCTTCTTAGCCATCTGTCTGAGGGTGAAAAGTTGTACTGAGGTAAACTCGAGTACCAAGACCCTTTTGGAATGCTTTCTAGAAATAAAAGGCGAACTTAGTACCTCTATCTAAGATGATGGACAACAGAACACCGTGCAATCTGAACAACTCCCTGATATAGAGTTTGGCGTAATCCTCGGCTGAGTAAGAGGTATGGACTGGTAGGAAATGAGTTGATTTAGTCATCCTATATACAATGACCCAAACTGAATTATGCTAATGACGAGTACAAGGCAATCCCATTACAAAGTCCATGTTCACTTCTTCCCATTTCTAGGTATGAATACTAAACTCCTGCATGGACCCACTACGTTTCTGATGCTCAATCTTAACCTACTGATATGTTGAGCATTTAGCTATAAACTCTGTAATATCTCTCTTCATCCCACTCTACCAACAGATCTCCATGAATCACGGTACATCTTTGTATCCCCTGGATAAAAAAAGTAGCGCACACTATGCGTTTCTGCAAGGATTTGCTACCTCAATTCATCTACGCCTGGCACACATATCCGACCCTGACAACGCAAAATACCATATCCCCCTTGTAAGAAAACCTCTACCTTCTGATCTCTGACTAATTTTTTCAACTTGATTAGACTGGGATCCCTATCCTGCTTTTCCTTTACTTCGGAAACTAGGGATGATTTTGAACTACTCTGCACCCATACACTACCTTCTACTAATCGACTAAGAGAACACCTACTCAGGCTAGCTGATGAACTTCCTGAACTAACTTTTTCTTATCATCTTCCACGTGAACACCACTACCCATGGACACCCTACTAAGAGCATCAACCACTATATTGGTCTTGCCCAGATGATTCAAAACACTCATGTCATAGTCTTTCAACAAATCCAACCACCTTTTCTGACGGAGGATTAGGTCTTTCTGAGAGAATACATACTATAGGCTCTTATGGTCAGTGAACACATCAACGTGCACACCATACAAATAGTGACTCCAAATCATTAAGGCATACATTACTGCTGCTAACTCAAGATCATAAGTAGTGTAATTCTACTCTTGGGGTTTAAGTTGTCTAGAGGCATAGGCTATGACCTTACCTCTCTGCATCAGAACACACCCCAAGACAACTCTGGAGGCATCATAATACACAACAAAGTCGTCTGAACCATCTGGTAGGGTCAAAACTGGAGTTGTAGTAAGTCGAGTCTTCAACTCCTGAAAACTCTTTTCACAAAAGTTTGACCACTGGAATTTAACTTTCTTCTGAGTCAGTCTGGACATAGGGGATGTAATAGATGAAAATCCCTCAATAAACCTTCGGTAATAGCCGGCCAACGCCAAGAAACTCCTAATATCTGAAGGAGAGATGAGTCTGGGCCAGTTTCTTACTACTTTAGTCTTTAAGGAATCAACCCTAATGACATCACCGGAAACTATATGGCCGAGAAAAGCTACTGTCCTTAGCCAAAATTCATATTCACTAAATTTGGAGAATAACTAATGATTTCTAAGAGTCTGTAATACTATTCTGAGATGGTCTGCACGGTCGTGTTCACTACGAGAGTAGACAAGAATGTCATCTATGAAGACTGTGATGAACATGTCTAAGTACTGCTTGAACACATGGTTCATTAAGTTCATGAAAGTTGTTGGGGCATTAGTAAGACCATAGGACATGACAAAGAATTTAAAGTGACCATACAAACTTTTGAAAGATATTTTTGGGATGTCACACTCCCTGACTCTGAGCTGGTGATAGCCTGATCTGAGGTCTAGCTTAGAGAAATAACTGGCACCCTAAAGTTGGTCAAACAAGTGATTGATTCTGGGAAGTGGATACTTGTTCTTGACCGTGACTTTATTTAACTGATGGTAGTCAATTCATATTTTGAAGGAACCGTCTTTCTTATGCATGAATAAAACTGGCGCACCCCACAAGGACACACCAGGTATGATGAATCCCTTATCTAGGAGATCCTTTAATTATTCTTTTAATTCTCTCAGTTTTGTAGGTGCTATTCTATATGGGGGTAGATATGGGCTGAGTATCTGGAAAAAGGTCTATTCCAAAGTCAATTTCTCTTTCGGGATGAATCTCGGGAAGATCTTTGGGAAACACATCTAGGAATTCACATATTACTAAAATTGATTCAAGAGTAGAGATTTTTGAACTAGAGTCTTGGACTCGAATGAGATGGTAGAAACATCCCTTAGATATCATTTTCCCTGCCCGAAGGTAAGAAACAAGTTGACCCCTAAGTGTTGAAGTAACACCCCTCCACTCTAAGATGGGTTTATTTGAAAACTAAAACTGTCCAATTCTATTTCTATAGTCGACTGAGGCATAGCAAGAATGAAGACAATCCATGCTGAGAATGACATCAAAATTAGCCATCTCTAATTAGACTAAATCTGCTGAAGTGACTTTCATAGATACCATAATCGGATAGTTCCTGTATACCTGTTGGGCTATGATAGATTTACCCACTG
Source organism: Capsicum pubescens (assembly GCA_030864215.1). Classification (NCBI taxonomy): domain Eukaryota; kingdom Viridiplantae; phylum Streptophyta; class Magnoliopsida; order Solanales; family Solanaceae; genus Capsicum; species Capsicum pubescens. The sequence goes on from CM061541.1 coordinate 204,108,889, forward strand.
GGGTAGAGACTGAGAAAGTCTCTATTAGGATTTTGGGACTCACTCCAAAATTGATAGCTATATAAGGAGTAACAAAGGACAAGGAAGCTCCTGGATCTAGCAAAGCGTAAACATGCAAATGATAAACTTGTAACCTACCAGTGACCATATCAGGAGAACTTTCCTAATCCTTTCGGTAATGAAGAGCATAAAGTCTATTTGGGCATTGCCCACTAGTGGCACTGAAAGCGGCACCCTACTAATTTGGGCGACCAGACTGAGCTGGTGGATGGTTATACTGACCCTAAGAACCTGACTAGGGACAATCTATGACTCTATGGCTTGGATTTCCACACCTAAAACACACATCGTTGTCTGCTCAGTAGATACCCTGGTGGTTTCTGCCATACTTCTGACAAAGGGGATTGGTTCAGTCACTGCTACCACTGCCCTGGGGTTTGGGGCCTGATGCCCTATCCCTGTTTCCATCTATGAATTTAAGCACAGGAGCACTATATGAGAAAGAAGATGGGACTAAAGATTTTGGGCAGAACTGAGAACGATTACCACCCTCTAACTTAGGCTGAGTGAAGTTAAACCTACCTATTCTCACTCTCTTGCTCTCCCTTTCCTTCTCTTTATTCTTGGCCTCTTCTATCTTCTGATAATGGACTATGAGCCTGTATATGTCTATCTTCTTAATAAGCATTGCGGTCCTACACTCCTTGACCATGCTACTAGACACCCCTGGCACAAACTTACTCATTCGGGATTTACTGTCTGCCACCACATGAGGAGCATACCTAGCTAATTGAGTAAAATTAAGAGAATACTCTTTCACTATCATATTACCCTGCTTCATATTGATAAATTCCATAACCTTTGCTTCCCTCAACTCCAGTGGGAAGAACCTATCCAGAAAAGCAATGGCAAACTCTTCCTACTCTATGGACCCTGCATCTGTAGCCCTTTCTACTTTCCACTATTTAAACCATGAGTGAGCCACATCCTACAATTGATATACGTCTAACTCAGCACTCTCAATAGCGTTTACCCCCATAATATCAGTAACCTTCTGCACTTGATCAAGAAATTCTTGAGGGTCATCATATGACTTAAACCCGGTAAATGATGAAGGGTTCATTCAGGTGAAGTCCTAAATCCTGGAAACAGTAGTATTGGCCACTGGGTTGGCTGGAACGGCAGCTGGGCATTCATTCTAGGCTGCCACAGAATGAGCTAGGGTGGTGAATACTGCTCTGAACTCAGCGTGGTAGACGTGTTCATCCAGTGGATCTGGCTGGATGGGCTGGGGTTCTGGCTGGTCTCCTATTCCTCTTCCCTTAGTCCTCTTTTGATGTATATTTCTATAAATGGAAGAGAAAGGATTAGAATAAGAGTTTAACTGGAGCTCATTCTCACTCATACGACATGAATACTGAAAGAAGGAAAACTTTCCTAAAATATCTCGTAGCCTCCTATCCATAAGTGTGGCACGCAACACACCCATGCACAAGACTCTACTAAATGTGGTTTTCTGACTTTCTAGGACTCTGTTGAACCTTAGGCTTTGAATCCAAGTTTGTAACTCCACAAGTCTGTTCCCCAGATGCTACACGGTGCTCATAATCTCGAAGGACCACAAGCTAACCCATAACTGGTACCTACTGCAATAACTGAATAATAATACGATAAATATGTAGAAAGTAGGTGGAAAACTAGCCATAAAGTTCAATACTATAAATAATACTAGATATGGTATCACAATACCAAAACTAAACATCAATACTAAAAACTAAACAACTGTCTGAAAATACTCTAGTCTGAAAAGCCTCTAAACTGTCTAAACTGTGGAGTTGATAGGATAAGTCCCCAACTAACTCTGACTACTGAAAATGAACTGAAATGCTAAAATAAATAATAACATCCTCAAACTATAAGGACTCACCACTAACTCTGTATGCTGAGAATCTGAACTGCTAAGGGTGCTCAGGAGCCCGTGTGTCTGAACCTATGATATAAGACATCATAGCACAAAAAAAAAGTATGTGTCAGTACTTTGAATATATTGGTATGCTTAGTGAGGTAGGCTGAAATGCATGGGTTCATATTCATGAACAATACTAACTAAATATCATGAGTATGACTGAATGAGAGTACATGCATGAATATGGAATACAAGGATTGCTTCTAAGGATTTCACCCTCTACTGGCATGTGAGTCCCCATCCTTGGATTCACTCGGTGCTAAATCCTACTCCCAACTGAATAGACATTAGACTGAATGCTAAACTGTACTAGGCTAGACTAAATCGTTATTGATCATACTGTATAACTGAACTGAACTAATTTTAATGAACTGAGCTGGAATGATTTTGAGTTCATTGAGTTTTTCTAAGTTCTGTAATTGAATGAATTCTATTGATTGAGACATGACTAATTCTACTTTATGACTGACCATGGATCTAGACAAGCAGCTAAATTGTTGGGTATTAAATACCCCCAGGACTCGATAGCATAACCTTAAAAGACATGGCATAATCTTGAGAAATGGTAACTAACTACTTAGTCATCATTCATTCATTTGGGCATTCAAGCAAACTCTTGCATGACATAAACTTTCATACATGCTAACATGATATAATTTCACTATTCAACACACATGGATAATTCATCAAACACTTGTGGGGCATAATATATGCAGATAATACTAAAACAGCATGTAGGCATCATGATTCAATTCCAATTATATAATTCCAAGAGTTTCAACATGAATTCACATGATAAAGCACTCATATCAATTAACTCTACATGAATCTTATAATAAACCATGAAATAGAAGCCCAATTAATTAATAATCATGAATACACTTTAGTTCAAATCATGGAAATCATGAAATCACTCTACATGAGCTTTAAAAGAGTTTCTTAGACTCCAAGGGTGGAAGGAACCCTTGGATGAACACTTCACATACCTTAGTTGGTGAATTCTGTAAAATTAAAGGTGGAATCTTGAGCCTTGAATTTGAATTTAATTCACCTAGGGTTTTTGTTCTTGAGCAATTTGTGAAAGAATGAATATAACTTGCTAAAAGAGGGATAAATTTTGTGTTATAGGGGCTGAAGGGCATGGGAAAAATACTTAATTAACCCTGTGGATGTGGCTTTTTAATGACTATAAATTGAACCATTGATGCACAGGCCGATACGCCGCGTCATTAGCATCAACGCAATTGCCAACGCACCGCATCGAGTCTGCGTCGGTTCACTGGAATTGGATGCTGGGAGCTGGAGAAAATATTTATCAATGTGATAGTCGATGCGACGCATCAAGATTGAGTTGATTCACTGGTTTCGAATTCCAAAGGTGTTTCAAACGAAGTTCAAAAAATTCAAAACTTATCCAGGAACACCTATTGACATTCCTGATCTTAAATTAACTCAAATATCAACATTTAATGGATGTAAAGGTTGCAAAATAATATTGCCAATTTTTGAAGGCTAAAATAACACTAAGTCTAAATACTTAGCTAGAATTTTCTAAGTCTGGGACCCCTTAACAAGCTTAAAGGATAGAATTAAGCTAAGAATTTTGTGTGGTCTTACAGAATGTCTATGGGTTGCAACAAAGGATTTTTCTGAGGTGCATGAGTAACTCTATTTAGTCCATCCTGGTTCGACAAAGATGTATCATAATCTCAAGGAAATCTATTGGTGGAATGGTATGAAAAGGGATGTGGTTGACTTCGTGGCCAAGTGCATGGTGTGTCAATAGGTTAAAGTTGAGAACATGAGGCTTGATGGGTTGCATCAAGCAATAGATTTGCCTGAATAGAAGTGGGAGATAATTAATATAGATTTTGTTACCGATCTTCCTTGGTCTCAAAATCATTTTGATTCGATTTGGGTCATCATGGAAAGGATGACCAAGTCTACTCACTTTTTATCGGTAAGGACTACCTTTTCAGTGAAGGATTATGCAAATTTGTATCTTCAAGAGATTGTGAAGTTGCATGGGGTTCCTGTTTTGATTATTTCTGATCGTGGTATGTAGTTTACCTCTCATTTCTAGTGGTTTTTTCAGAAGAAATTGGAGACTAAGGTCACTCTGAGTACTATTTTCCATCTACAGTTGGATGAGCAAGTAAAGAAAACTATTCAGACATTAGAGGACATGCTTCGGGCATGCGTGATTGATTATGGTGGTAGTTGGGTTGAGCATCTACCTTTGTTAGAGTTTGTTTACAACAATAGCTATCATTGTAGTATTGGTATGGCTCCTTTCAAGGCATTGTATGGTAGGAGGTGTAGATCTCCTATTTGATGGTTTGAGCTTGGTAAGAGGATATGTTTTGTCACGTTTTGGTCTATCAAGTTATGGAGAAGATGAATGGCATTCGGGATAGGCTTAAGAATGCTTAGAGTCATCAAAAGTCCTATGCAGATGATAGGCGTAGAGACTTGGATTTTGAGGTTGGGGACAGGGTGTTCCTAAAGATGTCTCCCAAAAAGGGAGTAGTGTGGTTTGTCAAGAGGGGGAAACTCAGTCCTTGATTTATTGGTCCTTATGGGATTTTACGAAGAGTGGGTAATGTTGCTTATGAGTTGGAGTTTCCTGTGAGTTTGGGTTTGTTTCATCCAGTCTTTTATGTTTCCACGTTAAGGAAGTGTATTTACGATCCTTCTTTGGTTATTCCTTGGAAGGGTTTGATATCTCAGATTCTCAATCTTATAAAGAGGTCCCGGTTGAGATATTAGATAGGTAAGTTTGTCGGTTATGGATCAAGGATGTGGCTTTAGTTATGGTTCTGTGGTAGAACCATAAGGTAGAAGAATCTACGTGGGAAGCCGAAGAGGACATAAAGTCCAAGTATCTGCATTTGTTTTCTGCTCCTAGTATTCCTACGGGAGGTCTGTATTCTTGAAAACATCTTTATTTTCTGATTTTTTTAAATGAAAGATTTATGTCTTTGTCTCTTTGTTTTCAAACTTTGTTAAAAGGATGTTTGATAATTCAAATAACTCTGTGTGTGGTTACCTCTACCTTATCTGTCATCCTAGTGGGTGAGAATGTTATATCCTGGGTTTTGGCCTTAGAAATTTTCCTTGAAATCAGATCTCCAGACCAAATATGACTCCAGGGTACGAGTCGTATGTTGGGGTACAAGTGGTATCGTCCTATCGTAAGCTAACTAGTTTTAGTTGGTAGGATGGTTTTGATAACTAGAATGGTCACGACTTAAGGGTAAGAGTCGTAAGTCTTGGGTATGAGTTATATAGGTGACTCATATAGTGGGCAGTATTTGATCCTCTTGGTAATTTATTCTGCCAGGGATGCGGATCATAGGTACGGATCATATGCTAAGGTTACGACTTGGTTAGATAAGTCGTATACTGGACAGTGCCTGATCCAAGGTTTAGGCCTGGGTACGACTGGCGAAAACCAAACGTAAGAAAGGGTACAACTCGTAAGAGGGTTAGTCATATCCTTGTGACGGGTTTTTAAGGGACAAAAGTGGGGGTATTCAGGACATTTTCCTGCTTACCCTAATTATGACCCATGACTTCTAATACAATTTGGTGGTTATTTACCCTACTATTCTATTCATTAACACAGAGAAAATTATTCCTAAACGTTCAACAATTCTCTGAAAAGCTTTTGGGGAAAAATAGCTAGGGTTACAACTTGGGGCTTACTTTGGTGATTTTCTTCCATCATCTTTCTCGGTTGAAAGCATGTGTCTCTACCCTACTTTTTATTTCTAAAAGGTATGGATTTTATGGTTGTTTTCATGGTTTCAATGTTGTATGGTTTATGGTTTTCAACTACTAATTGGGGGTTTTTTTTATAATTACTTGGTTATGGTTTTCTATGGTTTAATTATGCTTTAATATGCATCAATGATGGTTTTGGGAAATTGGATTGCATGGTAATGGTTTAATGGTCTTTGGAATAGGTTTTGGTTATATTATGCCCCCAAGGTGTTTGATGAAATCTTTATAAAGATATGTTCATTGCATTGACTTCTTTAAATGGAACTCTTGCTTGTTTTCAGCTTATGCATGAAACTATAAATGGTTTAAATGGTTTACAAAGGTTAAAGGCTTATTGGTTTTTTCTTGTGGAGTATATGGAAGTCTCCCAAGAGGTTAATATGGTAAACAAAAAAAGGACATGTAAGAGTCCCCTTAACCTAAATGGTTTGGTGTTAGGTAAATCTTGCAAGTAAGGTTGGTATGGAGATACCACGAATAAAAGGCCTTGGTTAGTAAATGGAAATTGGTTTAGCTTGGACATGGTTTTAATTTAGGCATTAATAGCGGGATGTGTAACTAAGTTGTGGAAGGTGGAGGTTCTGGGGGAACCAAAACTAGAAACTCACATTTGCCAATATGAGGGGTCTTTGATGGCCACGTGCAAGTGTCTTATTTTATATTGGAGGGATGTACTAGTCATTCCAGGGGATATTTCCTGGTCGTGCGGCTACACTCACTAGGGCCCTTTCAGTAGGGGGAGATGAACCACACGGCCCATGGGTGTTGTTAAACGGCAAGGTTACACTGCCCAGGTAAAGGTTTAAATGCATGTTAAACATGGATTCCCTTTCCCGATACTTATATATATATATGGTTGTATGCATAATGGATGGTTTTACTTGGTTGTTTAAATGACATTACTTTATCCTTATCCTGAGATACATGCTAACGGTCACTCATTAAGCCGTCTACTGCCGATTGTATACCAACGCTATGCAGGAATCGACCATTCTACTCCTCTTATTTAGCATGTGGATCCGGTATCAGTATTTGGACTGTAGTGGTAAGTTTACATCCTTTCAGAAGGCATCATTTCATGTTATGGATCTTCTTAGATAGTTTTCTTTTATTTTAGATAGTGGTTTTGGCCATGGCTGGGATCATGTCCCAACCAAATATTTGTATTCTTTTGGATAGAGGCTTATTGGTACTTTTGGGGGCTTGTATAGGCGGGATCGCTATTGGTGTCGACCTTAGCATTGGCATTGGTGTTGAGGCTGATATCATTGGATAAAACTACTGGTTGTTCCATCTTATTACATTTTGGGTTTGATTATCATGTTGTGTTTTGATATTCTCTTTGGTTTGGTATGGCATGGATGGTTGGTTTGGTATGTTTAGACTCAATTAGGTCGGTTACGGTCATGATCCTGTCCCGGAGTCTTGATGTGAACAATAATATTATCTTGTTATATGTTTGAAATTTAGCTCATCTGAGGCTGTGAAAGGTGGTTGGGTTGGGTTAAGGAGGTAGTCCTCGGTCCTAGTTTATGTCATAATATCTTGTTTATTATGAATTTGTTTATTATTCTCTGTCTTGAGTCTGGAGTCTATCAAAAACAGCCTTGTTACCTCTCCGGAGGTAGTGGTATGGACTGCGTACATTTTACCCTTCCCAAACCCCACTGTGTGGGAATATACTGGGTTTGTTGTTGTTGTTGTTGTACAATTCCCCCTCAACCTTATTCTTTTTTCATTTTTAAAATTCAAATTTTGAATGTAAAATTTGTACTAGATTGTACAATTCCCCCTCAACCTTGTCTTTTTTTATTTTTGAAATTCAAAATTTGTACTAGATTGTACAATTCCACCACACCTTATCCTCCAACAAACCTTTTCCTCAATTTCAAATTCCCAAAGCACCCCTAAGTTCTTTCTTCAACATTGGTGGATGAAAAGAATTAAATCACATCCTTTTCTACAAATACTACCACTATTTTGGTAAAAAGACCAAGTCAGAAAAAGTGGAAAAAACTTTTGAGCAAATAGTTAAATTTCTTTTCTTTAGTAAAAATTTTCAAGCGGTTGTCTAATTGGAGTTCTCAAAAGATTGCTTTTCGGGGGTGATCAAGACTCCGGAAAAAGCTTAAAGTCCTATTTTGCTGCCCCAAAAAAGGTAAACACGTCTTTTCCTTTTTTAGTTTTGTGATCTTTTTCTTCTTCATCTCCTTCTTTTTCGTAGTTCGTAGTTGTAATTTTTTTTGCTGGAATTGTTTGTTGTAGATGGCCTTGAAGGCCAAAGGACGTTATGGAATCGATATTATGGCTATTTTCATGTTCATGGTATAAAAAATGAGCTAGTTATAGTTGAACGTATTTCTTTGGCTTTATTTCTTGATTATGATAGATAAAGTTTTGATCTTTTCTTAAAAGACGTACTCATGCCTTATTTAAATTCATTTTTGGAGGATATGTTTGTTTCTAGTATGTAAAGTTGTTTCCTTTATGTTGAAAAGAATAGTTAATATTGGTTGTTTTGCCTTTTGGCTTTATTCTTTGATTATTATGGATAAATTTTGATCTTGCTTAAAATATGTACTCATGCTTTGTTTAAATTCATTGTTGGCAGATATGTTTGTTTTAAGAATGTAAAGTTGTTTCCTTTATGTTGAAAAGAATAGTTAATATTGATTTTTTGGCCTTTTGACTTTATTCTTTGATTATTATAGATAAAGTTTTAATCTTTGCTTAAAATATGTACTCATGTTTTATTAAATTCGTTATTGGGTGGATATGTTTGCTTTTAGCATGTAAAGTTGTTTCCTTTATATTGAAAAGAATAGTTAATATTGATTGTTTCGCCTTTTGGATTTATTCTTTGATTATTATGGATAAAGTTTTTATCCTTACTTAAAATACATGCTCATGCTTTGTTTAAATTCTCTATTTGTGGATATGTTTTCTTTTAGTATGTAAAGTTGTTTCCTTTATATCGAAAAGGAATGGTTACTATTGTTAAGGATTTGTGAAATTATTTCTCAATTTGAAGTAGTGAGTTACTCATATTTATGGTCAAAACTGTCTTTAATTTTCTTTTGTTTAGATTGAAAAGTTGTTAGAGTTATAGATTTTGTTGAAATGGTGTAGAAATAAAATAGTAGTTGGCATAATTGGACACTTTTTGTTAGAATTAATCTTTTACTATTTCTCCTATCTTGTCTTCGAATATCATTTCTCAAATATGCTTAATATAAGTTATTTTCTTCACTTTGCTTACTGGTTTACTTCTTAAAGTCTTTTTATTCATTTAGACGTCCCATTGTTATTCACATGCTATAGTGATTTTTATTCTTCTAAGTTATAGATATGTTGATTGATCCACTTTGTATTAAAAAGTGTTGTTGTATTAGTATGTCTTGTATTTCATATTTGAGGTGTTATGAAAGATTTACTCATCTCTTGCTCATTGTCCTTTTCTTTGTTTAGTGAAAACATGCCTTAGACTTTATCAAATCATAGTATTTGGAGCAAATATGTGTTAATCTATTTGTCCAAATTTTAAGCAACTATGATAGTGGATTCATTTCTTCTTTTCAAGGGCTAGTTAATTATATTGGGCTAGATTCAATTTTTTGTAAGATTGTTTAGGAGATGGGTTAATTCACTTTTCATTGAATAATTTGACTTGCTTTGATATTATAGCTTACTATTTCTTTATGCTTGATAATGCTATTTTTTTCATCTTATCATTTATCTATGAAGTGTAGAATTTTCGAACACATATTAATTATTTTTCTTTTATCTTTTCATTTGCATGAATCTATTTTGGAGTCCAAATGGACTCCTTTCATCTTGCATTTCATAATGGGCCAATGAGGCCCATCTCATCGAGTCAAGTCCGAAGTTTAAATCCAAAGTCGATTATATGGCGTGCGGGTGCAAAAGATGAAAGAAGAAGGAAAATGAGTCAAAACTCATTGATGAGATTACTTAGAGACTTGAAAAGTCTCTATTTTTATTATTGCCTTATTTTTATTTATTCATTTAGTTATTTATTCGTTCATTCATTTGAGCCTTGAAGCCAAAGTTGTAATTTAATACATGTGAAGCATATTTTGGGCATCAAAGGTCCGAAAACTAGCTTAGGAAAGGTTATGGGCCAAAAGCCCAAGTATTTAGATTAAGACAGGTGAAGATGGGCCAAAAGTCTATATTAGTTTAGCATAGGATTTATGGATTTGGGAATAATGGCTTAAGTCATTTAGTCTCCCCTTTTTTCCTTAATATGCTAATTATTTTTAGTTTTCTTAGACCGAGTTAAAAATTCCTGCTAAGCCCTCAAAATTTATTTTGCACAAATCGTAAAGACAATTTTTTCCTTAATCATTTTCTTTTTTAAACAAAATCAATTTCTCTTTTTAAAGTAAGTCAAAAAAGTTATTTTCAAATAGTCCGGATAACCGCAAGTTAGTGGATACTCTTGGTGCCTTAACAACCTTCCAAGAGTATTAATAGGAACCACTTACTTGGAATTTCTAAGCTTAAAAGATTTTTTCTGTTTTAAATCTTTTTAAGTAATATTTTTAGTTTTCTTGATATTTTCAAAAATCAAGTGGCAACTCTGTGATTTCTTAAATTGTTTCGAACTTTTTTTAAGATTTTGAAATATTTTAAAAAGTCAAAAAATAATATTTTCTAAATCCTTCGAATTGAAAAGGGGCAAAACAGAAATGGCGACTCTGCTGGGGAGTTTAACTAGGTTCTAACCAAATTTTTAATTAGCTTCTTTGACTAATTATTAAACTGTTTATGTACTTATATGTTTAAATTCTGCGAAATTTAACTGTTGCATTTCATGGCATAATCTTGCATGATGATTATTAAACTATTTGGGGATTTTATGGATGTCTTGGCCCCTATTGATCAACTCCAAATCAAGTGTTAGGAATATGAGGATTTACCGGCACGTTAGGCGGTTGGAGGTTGTTCGTATTTCCAAACCCAAGTTGTCCTCTTGGAAACTTATGTCCAAACCCACTCTAGACACCTAGGATATAGCTAAACCAAAACTATCTTTAGGCATGAGCCTAGGATGACCCAATACCTGAGGAGGTATTGGACCCATTAAAAAATCTGCCTTACGTCTATTTGACCACGAGTCATATCAAATGATCATTCTTTATGTGTTAAATTGAAGGATATAATATTAGATTGTACAAACCATTGTCCCTTGGGTTTGAGTGTTTTATTTAGATAGTTTGGTTTAATCAAAAGAAGATTTTCATCGAAAGGATATGCAGATGTTTCAATAAGTTCAAAGACCAAAGGGCTTCCAAGGATTCTTAGTGTAGATTTGCCCCCTGCGTAAGATTGATATCATGTATTGCCCTTTTCCCTCATTTTGTATCCCCATTTAATTTATTAATGAAGTTTGTATGATGTTTTGGGGGAAATAAAACATCTTACAAATGACATATATATCCTTCAAACGTTAGACTAACCTTTGACTTGAAAGGTCCTATGTATTCTACGACGCGTTAAAAATTGTTTATGTGCTAAAGTGTTTCACTATTTTGCTTTATCTATATTTTCTTGATTTTTCTCATATATTACATTGGACAATTATTACAATTCATGAACTAACACTTTTACCTTTTGAGTGTTTTTCTTTCTTTTTAAAGAGAGACTGATTTATGTTGGGAAAAAGACTTGCTTGCTTCACAAAAAGTAAAAGCAAAGTAATTATTTGCACCATCAATCGCGAAGAAGAATGAAGTTTTCTCAAAGGCGCACTTTCGACATCCTTCTATCTTGCATTTTGAAGATATTATTTTCTTTTCTTGTAATCATACTTTTTTATTGTTATTTCCTTGTAATCGTACTTTATGATTTGATTTTTGTAATACGAACTATGTTTGGCCTGAATTTCCTAGAATGGAATACATAAGCAGCCTATGTTGGCTTCGGTCGATCCCTTTGAAAATTTATTTTTCATCTTATGGTGGAACTATGTTTGGTATGATTCCTACCTTAATGGAATATGTGCGCACCACACTATCTCAATCATATTCTCCATAAGATTTTGTTTAAGAGGATATTTTTTCAAGTTACATGGAGATGACATAGAAGTGTGTAACTGGGGCAAAAAATTTTGTGAAGGTCTCAAAAAAATTCACAAGAACGTGACATTTGCTACAAAGTTAAACATTAGACATTGCTGAAGCTGAATTGGTGCATAATTTTGAGAAGTTATGCTACGCCATAAAGGAATCAATTATTTTGCATTCTATACTGGGGCAGAACTTTTGAGAAAATCTCAAAAAATTCATAATAAATGATGTCATAAGACACAAAGAAGTTCGAGCGTTTTTAAAGTGGGGAAGAATTTTTTAGGGAGATCCTAAAAAATTCCACAAAGACTACACTTCAACCTTGCGAATCGATGATCAACAAGGAGCATTAGGAAAAAAAAGAAAAACCAACATAGTCAACCTCTCAAACTAAGAATTTTTCTTTGGATGAAAAAAAAATTAAGTAACAATGTTGACAATGTTAAGCTTGATAAAGGGCATTACTAGATCCACTATGGCTTTGCCATAATAATTTAGACAACTTCTCATCTCCCTTTTTCTCCTGATTTATGTTTCTATTACTTCGTTATCATCTCTAACACTTTCTCTAATTTTGTAGGAAAATGATCGGGCACAATGATTGAGATACAGAGATATCATTCAAAACACTATCTCTAAATAATCATGAGTCAAACGATTTTATCTCTAAACTGTATCTTTTGTTGCACTCCTGTCTTAGTTATATCAAATTATTATGTTATTAATGAGTGGTGTTTGAGTTATGCATGTCACGTTATGAAATACTGCCTCGGATTATTACTCCATTCGAGGTGATGTATCTTATTATATTTAGGTCATCCACCCTTTCAAAAGGACGTAACAGATTGTCACCCTAACTTGTCATATTTTGAGTCATCCATCATTTCAAGAGGACATTCGCAATTATCACTTTATTCAAGGTGACACATCTTATTATATTTAGGACATACCTCTTTTAAAAGGACTCATCTTATTATATTTGAATTTTCCAAGATTTAAGAGGGTGCATCAGATCATCTCTTTATTTGAGACAACATGTTATTATGTTATGGATTATCGCTGCCTTCAGTGTGACATGATATTGTGTTTGAATCGTCACCTTCTTCAGAACGACATGTTATTATGTTCAGCATGACATGTTATCATGTTTGGATCGTCATCTCCTTCAGAGTTACATATTATTATGTTATGGATCGTCACCTCATTCAGTGTGACATGTTATTATGTTATGGATCGTCACCTTCTTCAGAGTGACATGTAATTATGTTATAGATCATCATCTTCCTCAGAACGTCGTGTTATCATGTTATGGATTGTCACCTCTTTCAGCATGGCATATTATTATGTTATGGGTTATCACCTCTTTCAGCGTGACATCTTATTAAGTTATGAACCGTCACCTCTTCAGCATGACATGTTACTATATTATGGATTGTCATCTCCTTTAGCGTGATATATTATTATGTTATGGACCGTCACCTTCTTCAGAGTGACATGTTATTATGTTATGGACCGTCACCTCCTTCAGAGTGACATATTATTATGGACCGGCACCTCCTTCAAAGTGACATGTTATTATATGGACTGTCACCTCCTTCAGCGTGACATGTTATCATGATATGGAACGTCACCTCCTTCAGAGTGACTTATTATTATGTTATGAACCATCACCTCCTTCAGAGTGATATATTATTATGTTATGGATCATCACCTCCTTTAGAGTGACATGTTATTATATTATTAGACTATCATTTTCTTTAAAGTGACACGTTATTATATAGATTGGCATCTCCTTCAACTTAATATGTTACTACATCATGAATTTTCACCTCCTTCAGTGTAGCAGACTAAATCAAGGTATGCATAATTGCCCTTATATTGCATTTGATAGTAATAAGTTTAGTGCATGTGATTAATAAACACGTTGGACTATCACTCTGTTGAAAGTGGCATGTTACATTTAAATTGGGTCATCCTCCCTTCAATGAGACACGTTGTACCATCACTCCGTTCAAAGTGTCATGATACATTAAAATTGCGTCGTTCGCCCTTCAATAAGACATGTTGGACCGTCACTCCATTCAAAGTGGCATGATATATTGAAATTGGTTCGTCCACCCTTCAATGAGACACATTGGACCATCACTCAGTTCAAAGTGGCATATTATATTTAAATTGGGTCGTCCACCCTTTAATGAGACACGTTGGACCGTCACTCGTTCAAAGTGGCATGTTATATTTAAATTGGGTCGTCCGCCCTTCAGTGAGACACGTTGTACCATCACTCCATTAAAAGTGGCATGTTACATTTAAACTGGGTCATCCTCCTTTCAATGAGACACGTTGGACCGTCACTCCGTTTAAAATAGCATGATGCATTTAAATTGGGTCGTCCACCCTTCAATGAGACACATTGAACCGTCACTCCATTCAAAGTGGTATGTTACATTTAAATCGAGTTGTCCGCCCTTCAACGAGATACGTTGGACCGTCACTCCATTTAAAGTGGCATCTTACATTTAAATTAGGTCATCCGCACTTTAATGAGACACGTTAGATCGTCACTCCATTCAAAGTGGCACGCACATTTAAATTGGTTCGCCCACCCTTCAATGAGACACTTTGGACCGTCACTCTATTCAAAGTGTCATGTTACATTCAAAATGGGTCGTCCGTGTTTCAATGAGACATGTTGGACCGTCACTCTGTTCAAAGTGGCATATTACACTCAAGATAAATAATTCGTCTTTTACTAGTACATATTGGGTTGTTACTCCATTTAAAGTGGCATAATATTTTAGAACAGGTTGTGCGAATTTGTTCATCAACTATCTCTGCACAGCATGTTCAAACAGGTTTGCACCAAGTTATGTTAGTGAAATGCTACATTTACGACTAATCATTTTGTTTGAGATGTTGTCGAGAGCATCCGAAAGGATGAAATTCTCAAGTCAAAACCACAAGTGTGGACGACTCCAAAAAGGACGTAGCACTACGTGGAACTTTTTCTTAGCAGCAAAATGGTATGTAGTTTAGACAGGGACGTCAAATCTTTGGATGCGAGCTAAAGGATGATTGTCACCACCCTCAAACCACACCCCTGTTAGAAGGCATGTGGGTAATTTGGGATATTCTGGTTTCAGCTTCACCTTTGGGATATTTCTACACTTATTTCGAGGGTAACTTTCTCTTTACTTCAATCAAGTGATAGGACACCTATAGCTGTGAAAATTATATCCGTGTAAATTATTGCCTATGGATGTGAAGGATCCCACATTCTTGGTTAAAAGTTTACAATCCTCTTTATCATAACTCGAACGACTTGTCTAAAATAAAATACTATCTTTTCTACCGATCGAGTTGAACAATAAGCAGTCTAATTTCCCGAGTCTCGAGAAATGTAGAACGGGCACTTTTTTGAAAACTTGACTACATTCCAACCTCCTCCTAATCCGCTTATTCCTCAGCTTTTTGATTTCACCAAAATTAGAAAATTATAATAGCTTGTGAATTCATTGAAGTTCGTGCTTCAGAATCAAGCTTTATGAACTACAAGTGGCTTGAATTCTCATGCAACATGAAATATGTAGGAAATATGATATCGTGGTCCAGCCATAACTCCACAAAACTCGTGTGAAAGCCAACCTCTTTCACAAACGAATTTGTGATCGACAAAAATTAGGAACATCAAACTCTCTTTTTTCCAGGATTATTTGCATCCACCCTACCCAAAGGGAGAGGGCAGTTGTTGACATCTAATTTTTTTCCTCCACAACTAAGTTTAGTCCCAAATTTTTTTTTATTTTTAAATAAAATTATAATATTTATTTTATCCAAATAAAAAGCTTTTCAAAGTATTTATCTGAGTAATTTTGCCATTTTAGGTAGAAATTTTATATCACCGTATTAAATTATACAAAATTATATAATTTTTTTACTTAAATATTTATTTTACGGAATATCGAATTTTAATCAAAGCTTATCTTAAAAATTAATTCAAATGGGTAAAATCTTGATTTAAATGTAATTTGTTCTCAAAAATAATTTATTTGGAGAAATATTTGTTTGATTTAATTAAATTAAGACGCTCAGGATTAAATGAGGTATTAGTTCGTATCGAATTTCAATTTAATTTAGTTGATCTATTAAATTTGGTCATAATTGAAATTAAATTGACCATAATTGCAATGCAATTGGCCAATTGACTTTTAGTTTGACCAAATATTTAATGAATTGACTAAATCATAAATTGATTGGGGTTATTTTTAAAATAACCTCAAATCCTAAATTTTACCCAACAACCCGAACCCTAGTAAAACCCAAAATCTGACCCACAACCGTGACCCAAATCCGCGTCCAACCCACAACCAATCAACCCAAACCAAAAATTCAAAATTTATACTAGATTGTACAATTCCCCCTCAACCTTGTTCTTTTTTCATTTTAGAAATTCAAATTTTGAATTTATACTAAATTGTACAATTTTTCCTCAACCTTGTCCTTTTTTCATTTTAGAAATTAAAATTTTGACGTTCATATTTGTATTAGATTGTACAATCCCTCCTCAATATTTTCCTTTTTTCATTTTTGAAATTTAAAATTTATACTAGATTGTACAATTCCATCTTACCTTATCCTCCAACAAACATTTTCCTCAATTTTAAATTCCCAAAACACCCCTAATTTCTTTCTCCCTTATTGGTGGATGAGAAGAATCAAATCTCCATCCTTTTCTGTAAATACTACCACTATTTTGGTAAAAATACCACGCCTGAAAGAGTGGAAAAACCTTTTGAGCAGATAGTTAAATTTCTTTTCTTTAGTAAAAATTTTCAAGCGGTAGTCTAATCGGAATTTTCAAAAGATTGTTTTCATGTGGTGTTCAAGACTCTGAAGAAAGCTTGAAGTCGTATTTTGCTGCCCCAAAAAAGGTAGACACACCTTTTTATTTTTTTAGTTTTATTACCATTTTTTTTTCATCTCCTTTTGTTTTCTAGTTCGTAGTTATAATTTTGTTTGCTGGGATTATTTGTTGTAGACGACCTTGAAGGCCATAGTACATTATGGTATCGATATTATGGTTATTATCATGTTCATGGTATAAAAATGAGATCATAATAGTTGAACGTGTTTCTTTGGCTTTATTCTTTGATTATTATGGATAAAGTTTCGATCTTTGCTTAAAAGACGTACTCATGTCTTTTTTAAATTCATTGTTGGTGGATATGTTTGTTTTTAGCATGTAAAGTTGTTTCCTTTATGTTGAAAAGAATAGTTAATATTGATTGTTTCGCCTTTCGGCTTTATTCTTTGATTTTTATGGATAAAGTTTTGATCTTTGCTTAAAATATGTACTCATGCGTTGTTTAAATTCATTGTTGGCAGATATGTTTGTTTTTAGCATGTAAAGTTCTTTCCTTTATGGTTAAAAGAATAGTTAATATTGATTGTTTCGCCTTTTGACTTTATTCTTTGATTATTATATATAAAGTTTTGATTTTTGCTTAAAATATGTACTCATGCTTTGTTTAAATTCGTTATTGGGTGGATATGTTTGCTTTTAGCATGTAAAGTTATTTTCTTTATGTTGAAAAGAATAGTTAATATTGATTGTTTCACCTTTTGGCTTTATTCTATAATTATTATGGATAAAGTTTTGATCCTTGCTTAAAATGTGTGCTCATGTTTTGTTTAAATTCGTTATTGGTGAATATGTTTGCTTTTAGTATATAAATTTATTTCCTTTATGTTGAAAAGGACTAGTTACTATTGTTAAGGGTCTGTGAAATTGTTTCTCAATTTGAAATAGTGAGTTACTCATTTTTGTGGTCAAAAATGTCTTTTGATTCTCTCTTGTTTAGATTGAAAAGTTGTTACGGTTATAGATTTTGTTGAAATGGTGTCTAACTAAAATAGGAATTGGCATAATTGGATACTTTTTCTTAGAATTATTCTTTACTATTTCTCCTATCTTGTCTTCGAATATCACTTCTCAAATATGCTTAATATATGTTATTTGCTTCGCTTCGCTTATTGGTTTACTTCGTAAAGTGTTTTTATTCATTTAGACATCCCATTGTTATTCACATGATATAGGGATTTTTTTCTTCTAAGTTATAGCTATGTTGATTGGTCAACATTGTATTAAAAAGTATTGTTGCATTAATATGTCTTGTATTTCATATTTGAGGTGCTATGAAAGATTTTCCTCATCTCTTGCTCATTTTCCTTTAATTTGTTTAATGAAAACATGCCTTAAATTTTGTCACATCATAGTATTTGAAACAAATATGTGTTAATCTATTTTTCCAAATTTTATGCAACCATACTTGTGGATTCATGTCTTCTTTTCAAGGGCTGGTTAATTATATTGTGCTAGATTCAATTTTTTGTAAGATTGTTTAGGAGATGGGTTAATTTTCTTTTCATTGGATAATTTGGATTGCTTTGATATCATAGCTTACTATTTCTTTATGCTTGAGAATGTTATTTTTTCATCTCATCATTTATCTATTAAATACAGAATTTTCGAACACATATTAATTATTTTTCTTTTATCTTTTTCTTTGCATGAATCTGTTTTGTAGTCCAAATGGACTCCTTTCATCTTGCATTTCGTAATGGGACAATGAGGCCCATCTCTTCGAGTCAAGTTTGAAGTTTAAATCCGAAGTCAATTATATGGCATGCGGGTGCAAGAAGATGAAAAAGGAAGGAAAATGGGTCAAAATCCACGATGAGGTTACTAAGAGACTTGAAAAGTCTCAATTTTTATTTATTTATTTATTCATTTATTTATTCCTTAATTTGGGTCTCCAAGCCTTAGTTTTAATTTAATATCTAAAAATTACACAAATACACAACTTATGTTTCCAATATTACAAAAAATCCCAACTCCCTAAACATATTATAAAAATTACAACATATACACAGAATGTTATGTATATGTCGGCTATATTATGTATATTAATAGGGAAAGAGAGTAAAGTAATTAAAAAAGTGAGAGAGAGTGTAATTACTTCTAAAAAGGTTGGTATTTATGTTATTTATACATTTAATATAGGTGAAGTGGATTTTGGGTCTCAAAGGTCCGAAAACTAGCTAAGGACAAGTTATGGGCCAAAAGCCTAAGTATTTAGATTAGGACAAGTAAAGATGGGCCAAAAATCCAAATTATCTTAGGACAAGATTTATGGATTTGGGCCTAATGGCTTAAGTCATTTAGTTCCCCCCCTTTCCCTTAATATGCTATTTGTTCTTAGTTTCTTAGACTTTGTTAAAAATTCATGCTAAGTCATCGAAATTTTTTTTGCTCAAATTTGGAAGAAAATTTTTTTCTTAATTGTTTTCTTTTCAAAAACCAATTTTTCTTTTTAAAGTTAGTCAAAATGGTTATTTTCAAATAGTTCAGATAACCGCAAGTTAGCGGATACTCTTGGTGCCTTAACAACCTTCCAAGAGTATTAATAGGAACCACTTACTCGGAATTTCTAAACTTAATTTTTTTTTTCTGTTTTGAATCTTTTAAATAATATTTTTAGTTTTTCTTGATATTCTATCAAAAATCAAGTGGCGACTCTGTAATTTTTTAAATTGTTTCAAGCTTTTCTTTAAGGTTTAGAAATAGTTTAAAAAGTCAAAAATAATATTTTCCAAATCCTTTGAATGGAAAAGTGGCAAACAGTTACTTCTTTCTCAAAGTAAGTTGTTTGAGAAGGAAAAGTTCTTTGTGGATAAATGTTTTGATTCCATGCTTGTGTGCATTATGTGCTAAATCTTTTGAACCAAATGGCATTCTTATAGATAATAGTACATTGGATGATATTTTATGCTTGATTCCTTCTATACTACCTCTTTGCCCATGATAATGTCCATGCTAGTCTCGGAATTGTTATCTTGGAGGTAGAAAACTAGTTGGTTTGTACACTTGGTTGAATAATAATGCTTTATGGGTCATTTTCATCTTTGACCCCAGAAAACCCTTGTGGATTTTTTAACAATTGGTGGTACCACTTTTGATGTGGTTTTTGAAGAGATAATGAAGCAATTGTGTCTTATGGCTCCTAAGATCAATGTAGTCTTACCTTCTTGGCTTGTTGATGTCATGATGACCTTTGTGTTTTCCTTATCTCTTGATAATTGTCATAGCCAATTTCTTTGTAACCTTTTCAATAAGTTTGTCATGATTAACGCAACGGATCCTTGGCTATATCTTAAGTGTGTGCAACCTTGGCATGATTCTATGTTTATTTGTGCTAAACCTAACCCTCATGCTATGAGCTCATTCTATGAGGATGTTGTGTGTTTTTGTATTTCCTTTGATTTTGCAAGGTTTATATTCGAGGTCGAATCATTTTCAAGAAGGGTAGGATGATACAAGCCAAATTGCCTCCAAAACTTTGGATGGGATATCGAGGTGTTTGACAACTCCGTAGTGCTATTAAAAGATGTCACATAGATCAAGATTACCATTAAGGATGGCAAAGGTCTTTGAAGAGGTCTAAGGAATGCAAAATGGGGCTCGAAATCCCCTTGGAAGGGACATGCACCCAAAGTGCTTTGGATCCGCCTTTGATCTTCTCAAGCATTTCAAAAGCGGGTCCTAATAGGCCTTTTCTTTGAATTGGATCATTTTTAGGCCCTAAATGTGTAATAATTAGCCTAAACTATAAATACTTGGGATCTATATTATTTTCTTACTTTTGGTTTTGATAATGAACATATGAAAACAATTGAGAGAGTGAGTGATAGCTTGGAAAAGCTTTTGTTGACCTTTGTTTAAAAACGGTAGTTGTAAGAGTGTTTTGATTCCCTTGCGGTTATAACTAAATTTATATAGTTGTATTATATTTGAACATAATATAATTCTAAAAGTTATCTCAGTGTCAAGAGTTTCATATATTTAAGGAAAAAAGTACACATTTTAAAAGAGAAAAAGGTGCGAAAGGAAACCATTAAGAGACTCAAATAAGACCTTTTCAAAATCTAATATTAAGAATGTTACGACAATATACAAAAGGAATTTAAAAAATTGTGATTGTATGAAGAGAAAGATATGTATGAAAAATCAACTGATCAGAAAATGAATTGATGTGATAATCATATAATCGGGTCTGAGAGTAACAAGTAGTAAGTAATAAGTAAGTCGTAAGTGGGTGTGAAGTGTTGAATTTAGTCCAAATTCAATGTGTATAAAAGAAATAACAAGAATCTAATGGAAATACATACATAACTATAGGATTAAAAGTTCAATTAATATTTAATTTGAACATATTTGAATGTCTGCATGAATATTTTTTTTATATTTTATTTCTTAATGCCACGTGGACATTTTAACAACAACAATAAAAATAAACTCAGTATATTTCCACATAGTGGGATATGGAGAGGGTAAATTATGCACAGTCGATACCAGTACCTCCGAAGAAGTAGAGAAGTTGTTTTCGTTAGACCCCCGGCTCAGGACAAAATGATAGTAAACAAACTTGTAATAAACATGAAACAAGATGAAATAACAAAATTAAAAAACCCACAAAGTAGTATTATGCACTATCAAACCGAAAGCACATACCTCATCCAAACCCTTCTAACTAGAAGCTCCAACCTATGTACAAAGCCCTACGATTATTAGCCAGGTTACACCAAATCAGACAAAATTAATTTCCTCCCTTATGGTAGAGTTAAGTTATGAAAAAAGTATAATTTTTCTAGTCCATGTTAAGTAAATTGTTAGGATATGACATATTCATAAGGAAAAAAATATTTAAGGACATAAATTAAAGATTATTCATTACTATTACCTTTTTGATTATTCCAGAAATATTCTCCTTGAAAAAATTGAGATAGTTAAGAACTTCATTAAAAGAAAAGGTAAATATGGAAAAATTCTGATACTTGTCTTGAACATTAAAATATTCATTTATTTTGAACTACAAAAGGGGTCCAACACTTCACTTAATATGGATTAAATACAACATTTCTTTTATATTGGAACAAATAACAACTATGTGTTATGTTATGTAATAGTAAATAAACATATCATGTTATTACCAAAAAAAAAATAACATATCATGTACGCATACTCGCATAGTCGTATAATATTAATTAGATCATCATGCTTGTAATAAATTGTATTGTAACGTTTTTACTCCTGTAATAAGTAAAACTTGACTTGTAAGTAATGGCAGAGCCACATACAATTCAGAGGGTTCATCCGAACCATCTTCGTCCGAAAATTATATTATTTTTACATGGTCAAAAAAAAAATTATGTATATATATAGTAGATATTGAACTCCCTTCGACTAGTTCGTATATTTACTTCTGAACCCCCTCAATGGAAAACCTGGCTCCGCCACTGCTTGTAAGGTATAAAAATCATCAAAATAGCTATTTAAATGATAGTTATTTTATTCTGAGTATTTAGGATTGTCGAAGATCTCCAACATTAAGGTTGTTAGAGTACGCGTCCTACTAATTGCCTATTTGTGGAACAAGTAAGTAAACGTGGTTCACAGAAGTAAACTGAACACAGTATTTTTACGTGGAAAACACCCAGCTCAAGAAAGGTGTAAAAAAATACGACCTGTACCTCTACAGGATTTAACCCAACTTCAATAAAATACTTGAGCCTCAACAATCAACAAAATTACAAGACTTTTTGTAACCTAGGAATTAAAACTTCTAACTCCTATTACTACAAAAACACTAATCTTCCCAAGATAAGTGTTCCCAAGTCTTCGAGTTACCAAACTTGAAGACGACAACTCCTAACTCAATTTATAGATTACTGAGACTAGAATCAATGACTCATTACAATACCAGAACCTAACTACTACACAGTTTATGACCTGCTAAGTAAGAGGCTTGGTTCTTCTTCAAGTATGTATGCTGATTGTTGATTGACTTTTCCAGTACGTGTGTGAGTGCTGTCTTTGAGTCATGTTTGTTGTATTTAAGCCAACCTGTGATAGAGTCCTTTTTTATGTTCAATTCTTTCTTCAGTAGAACTCTATCAGTTAATTTTTTTCCCTTTTGCTGCCGCCTCACGTCTCCTAGTTTTGATAGGATTCTTTTAATTTAAATCCTCTTCTTACTGAACTCCTTGATCAACTTGACTTCTTCAAGACTTCTAGTCTGATCTAACTTGGCTTCTGATGTAATCAATATTATCTAAGTTTGTCGAACACCTAATCATATCATTCAAACTCCTGTGCCAGCTAGACTATTTCACCTTGAATGGACCAGCTTCTTCAATGTGTTTCATTCACATGTCTATCTTCAAAACTCCTCATGCCCTAACAAATTCCCCCTTTTTGATGATGACAAACATAGTAGCTTCAGTATTACAGAATCCTAACATACTTAAGAAGGAATTAAATAACAGAATTACAGTAGAATAAAATAGGTTAGTCCAACCGAGTTATAATCATTGTATAATTTGTTCTTCCCCCTTTTGACATCATCGAAAAGCTGAGCCATCAAGTAAAAATTGTTTAATAATTCATGGTTACTGGTGCTATCACTAAAACAAGCAAGATTCAGAGCAAGAGATAACTATGCATTGAATTAAGCAGAAGTAGATCAAGTGAAGCAAAAGAGGTCCATTTTAAACAAAACAGATACAATTATTGCTACCCAATAAAACAAAAAGAGAAACAAGGTAAACAGGAGAGCGTCATAGTGGATGGGCATAAAGGATGAAGAAGGATTTTAATTGGAGGAGGTGGTGGGAATAAGGAAGGTCAACTTCCTAATGATATCAATATTTTTAGCGCGTTCCTTATCCAAGATTTTTGTAAGGGATGCAATTTTAGCTTCAAGAACCCTCTTTTCATCTTCATGAACAGCCTGGGAAGCTACCAATGCAGCCTATGCACCCTCTAGCTCACCCTGCTTTGCCTCTAAGGCATTTCGCAACTTTTGCATAGGGTTGTCAGCATGTCTCATGGTAGCAGGTAACCTAGCATGGTTCAGTTGTCCAATCACATCCTTAGTCGTTTGGAAAGACCATACCTTGACAGGTACATGAAAATCATCAAAAACAGATGCAATCCAGAACTGATAGGGCAGAGCATGACCATTTGTATCTTTAACAAGTACCCTTTGCATAAGCTTAATAATGAGTAGAGGAAGGTCTATTGGAATCCCAGAATCCAATAGTTCCATCAAGGTAAGATCAAGAAAACTTGTAACTGTGCGCCTTTCCTGTTGAGGCAAGATCATTTTGTGAACCACATCAAAATAGGACTGATAAAGAGGGGACATCTCATTTTTCATGACCCTATGATGAGAGAAAAGAAGAGGATTCCCAGAGAATTTTCTACAAATATCAAGAGAGGATGGAAGATTATCAAGATGTGGCCAAGATCCCTTCACATAATGACACCAACCACCAGTTGGAACACTGAGAATTCTACCCAGATCAGCAGGATAAAGATTGATAGTTTTCCTATGAACTGTGGTTGAAATATTTCCCCAATTGCAACTCCATTGGTATAAAAATCATACACCTCATTTTTACCAAATCTTATCTGATGATCACCTTGAAGAAACAAGGATGACCACCCCTGTGCTGTCAGTTTTGAAACTAACGTATCCATAGCAGGACCCCCAAACCCAGTGACAACTCTTCCTTTAGTCATCTTTCATTTCTGAAAGTGCAGAACATGGTCTGACTAAGAATTTTTATCAGTAGCAGTATCAACATGAATATCATCATCAAAGTCAATGAAAGTAGGAGGAACAGGAGAAGTATCAGAAAGATAGTCTGAATCTGAGTCAGATGGATCAGAAGAACCAGGATGTGGAACTTGTTTCTTGGGATGAGAAGTAGGTGTTGGAGAAACTATAAAGGAGGTGGACCCTTGACCAGTAGTGACTATGACAGTAAATTTTGAGGATGATGAGGATTTGGGAGAGGAGAAGGACTTTGAGGGTTTGGCTATGATATTCTTGCATTTTCTTTTAGAGCGGAGGAGAATATCAGGAGAGGGATCACATGGAGGAGTAGAAGCAGTAGACACAACTCGTTTCTTTTTACTTGCCCTAAGTGCCTCTTCCAAAGAAGCATGTTCTCTTTGTTTCTGTCCCCAAGTATGTAGAGTTCGGGATGAATGGATGACAGAAGAAGATTTTACCTGAGTATCGATGTCAACATCAATGGGGATAGAAGATAGTTTTATTTTCAGAGTTGAGCGTGACCGTATAGGGATAAGATCAGCAATAGGAATGCCATCGTGATCAAGGATCTGAAGAGGAAGCACAGGTAATGGTAAGGGTTTTGAAAAAAGAGAGGGTTTGAAGAAGGAGTGAAAGGATGGTTATGGTGGAGGTTTAAACAATGGAAAATAAGATAACTTGATAGGGATTTAGGGTTAGATAAGGGAAGGTAAATTAATGTTTGGGTGAAGAATAATTTGGGTTGAAGGTTTTGTTTCAGATTTTATAGAGAAATGAGAGGATAAGGAAGACGTCATAGCTTGTTGGATTTTCAGAGGTTGAGAAGGAAGTAGAGATGGAAGAGAAAAGAAGGTGTGTATTTAAGATAAGTGAGAAGGAAGTTGAAATGTGAAGGGACTATGATACAAAGAAGCGTGTTGAGGTAGAGGTTCTGTATTGATGGGAAAGGTCTGTCATCCTTTTGAAGAAGAGGACTGTTGGGTTTTGGTGGTTATAATCATGACAGAGTGAACCAGGTAGATAGCCTGTTTCTCTTAATGCTACTATGGAAAACAATAATCATACCTTGTGTTCTAATTAGTCCATGACCACTCGTGCCTTAATGATCCAGTCGATCTGCAAAAAACAACACATAATTATACCACCTTGCTTTAAAATCTTAGAATTAGGATACACAACTAAATGTGTAAAACTGAATGCTATACACAACTAGTCAATCATTGAGGGAGATTTATACAATTTTAATCATCCCCAATGCTAACCTATTTTTTCAAAGTGTTCTCTACTCAAGGCCTTAGTAAATATGTCAGCAATTTGTTCCTCAGTTGAACAAAACATAATTGATATATTTCTTTTTTCAACATTATCTCTAAGGAAGTAATGGCGAATATCAATATGCTTAGTTCTCTTATGTTGGACAGGATTTTTGGCTATGTTTATGGCACTTGTGTTATCACAAAAATAGGAACACAACCTACATCTAACCCAAAATATATGAGTTGTTGTTTGATCCACAACAACTAGGCACAGCATGACCCAGCAGCAACGTATTCATCCTCAGCAGTAGACAAGGCTACTGAACTTTGCTTCTTTGTGGACCAAGTAATCAAACATGATCCCAAGAAGTGTGCCATGCCTGTAGTGTTTTTCCTGTCCACCAGATATCCTACATAATGAGCATCAGAGTATCCTACCAAGTTAAAGTTACTACCTTTGGGAACTAGTTCCTTTTAAGTATCTGAAGATTCTTTTTACAGATTTTAAATATGATTCTTTTGGATTAGCTTGAAACCTTGCACATAGCCCTACACTGAACACAATGCCAGGACTGTTTGTTGTGAGGTACAATAATGACCCTATCATACCTCGATACATCTTTTGCTCTACATCTGAACCTGTTTCATCCAAGTCTAGCTTTATGGCAGTAGCAATAGGAGTACTTATCTCTTTTGCCTCTTCCATGGAGAATTTCTTGAGAAGCTCTTTGATATACTTCTGTTGGTGAATCATTGTTCCTGAGGCTAACTACTTTATTTGCAAGCCCAAAAAGTAATTTAGCTCTCCCATCATACTCATCTCAAATTCATAACTCATGAGTTTGGAAAACTCATGAGTCATAAGCATATTTGTTTAGCCAAACATAATATCATCCACATACACCTGCACAACTAACAAATCCTTCCCATTAGTTTTTAAGAAAAGGGTATTGTCAATTTTACCTCTGGTATGTTCATGTTCCAATAGAAATTTGGACAGTCTTTCATACCAAGATCTTGGAGCTTGTTTCAATCCATACAAAGTTTTGTCCAGCTTGTAGACATAGTCTGGAAACTCCTTGCTTTAAAATCCTGGGGGTTTCTTAACATATACTTCTTCCTTGAGAATGCCATTCAGAAATGCACTCTTCACATCCATCTGATGCAAAATAAACTCCATGTAAGAAGCAAAGGCAATAAGTAGTCTTATAGCTTCAAGTCTGGCTACAGGAGCAAAGGTCTCATCAAAGTCAATTCCTTCTACTTGATTGTATCCTTGAACCACCAGTCTTTCCTTGTTTCTTATGACTGTTCCATGCTCATCAACTTTATTTCTATACACCCACTTAGTCCCAATTACTGATCTTTCTTTTGGAAGAGGAACTAAGTGCCATACTTTGCTTCTCTCAAATTGGTTCAATTCATCCTGCATAGCTATGATCCAATCAACATCAAGCAATGCCTCAGTTACCTTTTTTGGCTCTATCTCTGACAGAAATGCCTTGAATGCATACATACTTCTTAGTCCAGATCTTGTGGCGATACCAGAATTGAGATCAGTAAGTACATTTTCAATGGGGTATGAGCCTTGATATTTGAATCCTTTTGGGATCAATCCAAGTGAGCTACTAGGATCACTGCTGATAATCTGATGAGAGCTAGTTAATGGCTCAGTTCCCCCTATCACTATACCTTCATCTTCAGTTCCTCCTATGAAAATGCCTCCAAGTTTGACTGTTTCAGTTGCTGGAACATGTTGTACAACCTGTTCCTCAGTATCGCTTCCTTCCTGCATGTTAGTCTTATCACAGAATTTATCAAACGCCACATGCATGCTTTCTTCAACACAGTTGGATCTGTTATTCAAAACCCTCTAGGATTTACTATGTGGTGAATAACCTAAGAAGATCCCCTCATCACTTTTGGCATCAAATTTTCCAAGATTATCCTTACCATTATTGTGTATGAAACATTTGCAGCCAAAAGTTCTAAAGTGAGAAATGTTAGGCTTTTTACCTTTTAGTAACTCATAAGGAGTCTTGTCTAACATTGGTCTGATCATGCACCTATTCATAATATATGTTGCAGTACTCATTGCCTCAGCCCATAGGTTTTTGGCAACATTTACTGCAAGCATCATTGTTCTAGCCATATCTTCCAAGGTTCTATTTTTCCTCTCCACCACTCCATTTTGTTGTGGTGTTCTAAGAGCTAAGAAGTTATGGTCTATTCCTTGTAATGAACAGAAATCCAAAAATTTTGCATTCTCAAATTTTGTTCCATGGTTAGACCTTATGGAAACTAATGAAGTGCCCAATTTCTTTTCCATTCTCTTGATGAAAATTTCAAAGACATCAAAGGCATCTTCTTTAGAGGCTACAAACAAAGTCCGGGTGAACCTGAAATAATCATCAACAATTACAAAAACATATCTTTTTCCACCTCTGCTCTGTTGTCTCATTGGTCCACACAAGTCCATATAGACCAGTTCAAGATACTTGGTAGTACTAACATGATTCTTTGACTTAAATGAAGATCTTACCTGCTTCCCCCTTACAAATGCACTACATAACTTTTCTTCCTTAAACTTGGTTTTAGGTAACCCCAATACCATGTCTTTGGAAGAAAGTATGTTCAGTCGTTTTAGACTTGCATGTCCAAGTCTTCTGTGCCAAAGGAGGGGATCAGTTTCTATTGCACTTAGACAAGTCAACTCAGGTCCAGGTACTACCATTAAGTCTGTTTTGTACACATTTTTGTATCTCCTTGCAGTAAGCACAATTTCTTTGGTATCCATTATTTTGACTTTAACCCTTGCAGCAGTAAAAATTAATTTATTACCTTTGTCACATAATTATGAGATGCTCAGCAGTTTATGCTTTAATCCTTGCACAAGATACACATCTTCCATGGCTTTTGAATTTGATGTGCCAATTTTCCCAACTCCAGTGATGATTCCCTTTTTTCCATTTCCAAAAGAAACTCCTCCTCCATCTATTTTGGAGAGTGAAAGGAACTTTTTCTTGTCGCCAGTCATATGTCTTGAGCATGCACTATCTAAGTACCAGTGCTTTTTGGTTTCCTTCATCATCTCCTGCAAGAGAAATCAATGTTTAGATTTAGGAACCCAGACTAGCTTGGGCCCTGTTTAGTTGGTAAAAGGATGTATTAAATTCCTTCTAGTCCATGCAGGAAACATGTAACCTGACTTGTTTCTCTGACCAATTTTAGTGCTTGTATTTTTGGTCTGAGAAAAGTTTGTTGCCAAATTCTGTCTTCTAATTCTGCTGGTTGCAGCCACAGGACATTTAGTAGTAGGATATCCAAGATTGCCATATATATAGCATAGATCTTGCAGATTATCAACTTTTTAAAAAAAAACTAAACCTACTTTTTCATTATGATTTCTTTCACTCAACTGATGAACAATTCTTGAAGAATTTATCCATCAGTTAGCTCTTTCCAAATCCAACTTTAACTTGGCAACTTCTTGACTTAGCTTATTCATTTTTTCAGTCAAATTATGACATTCTTGTTTGTACTTAGTTAACTCAAGTTCAGCCTTTTCTTGTTCTTTACTCATGGCCTTTTTACCATTTTCAGTGAGTGTTAATTTAAGAACTTCAAACTTAAGATCATTATTTGAAGACTCTAGCAATGTGACTTGGTTCTTGAGAGTGCAATTTTTTTTCAACAGAATATTTGCAAACTTTCAGATCAATGAAATTAAATTTTAGACTTGCAAGGTTGTTGAACAGTTCATCCCTATCAAAAGTTAATTCTTGGATACTGTCAATTGAATCACTCATCAAGGAAACAAGTCTAGTTTTAGAAAACAGATGCAGTTTTTCTTTGAGTTCAAGTAAACTTACCTCAGGAGCATTATCTTCTTCCTCAATGTCTGAATCTCCAAAAGCCATAAATGTTGTCTCATCAACTTCATCATCATCAGAGTCAGATCCCCATGCAGCTATCATGGCATGTTCTTCTTTTTCCTTTCTTTTGGCCCTTTCTTTTTGTTCTTTTTCAACCCTTTTCTTTCTCTATTCTATTTCCCATAGAGGACATTATCTGATCTGATGATCAGTCTTTCCACACTTGTAGCATCCATTTTGATTATCATTTGAACGTTTCTTGGTACTTGTTCCCTTCTTCTTCCTAAAGAACTTGCTAAAATTCTTGGTTATGAAGGCAACTTGCTCCTTATCAAGTTCAAATTCATCATCACTGTCAGAAGCTTTTAAAGTTAAGATCTTCTCAGGGGTTGTTTGTTCTTTGATTCCATCAATTTCCATTTCATAGGTCCTTAAGTTTCCTACAAGTTCATCCAGGGTCAACCCTTCAAGCTCTTTATTTGTCTCCCTAATTGCAGTCACCTTAATATTCTATTTTGATTTAGGTAACACCCTCAGTACCTTTTCAACTTATTCTTCCTCAGAAATGACTTTTCCTAACGAAGTTAACTCGTTTGTTAAAGTGGTAAGCCTTGTCATCATCTCATGAAGTGTTTCATTTTGAATGTCTCATATTCAGTAAACAGGAGAGTAATTCTGAATTTTCTTACTTGGAAAGTACCTTCATGAGCATTTACCAGTGCCTCCCAAATTTGCTTAGCCGTAGTACAAGTGGATATCTTGTTATATTCAGCTGGTCCTAGACCACACACCAAGATATTTTTGGCCTTCGCATTTTTCTTTAAAGCCAACAGGTCATCAGGAGTAAATTCACTCCTTACTTTCTTGACTTGTACTCCATCAACAGTCTTCATTGGAATAGTGGGACCATCAGTAATCCTGTCCCATAATTCATAGTCTTCACCTTGAATGAACATCACCATCCTTGCTTTCCGCCAGATAAAATGAGAACCATCAAAGAGTGGAGGTCTAGTGGTTGACTGACCCTCACTGTGACTAGTAGGAGGTGCGGAATTCATCATGTTGATCCTTTTCTTAGGTGCTAGCCTTATTTAAGACAACCTCGCTCTGATACCACTTGTTAGAGTACGTGTCCTACTAATTGCCTATCTGTGGAACAAGTAAGTAAACGTGGTTCACAGAAGTAAACTGAACACAATGTTTTTATGTGGAAAACACCCGGCTCAAGAAAGGTGTAAAAAAACACGACCTGTACCTCTACAGGATTTAACCCAACTTCACTAAAATACTTGAGCCTCAACAATCAACAAAATTACAAGACTTCTTGTAACCTAGGAATTAAAACTTCTAACTCCTATTACTACAAAAACACTAATCTTCCCAAGATAAGTGTTCCCAAGTCTTCGAGTTCCCAAACTTGAAGACGACAACTCCTAACTCAGTTTATAGATTACTGAGACTAGAATCAATGACTCATTACAATACCAGAACCTAACTACTACACAGTTTATGACCTGCTAAGTAAGAGGCTTGGTTCTTCTTCAAGTATGTATGCTGATTGTTGATTGACTTTTTCAGTACGTGCGTGAGTACTGGCTTTGAGTCATGTTTGTTGTATTTAAGTCAACCTGTGATAGAGTCCTTTTTGATGTTCAATTCTTTCTTCAGTAGAACTCTATCAGTTAATTTTTTTCCCTTTTGCTGCCGCCTCACCTCTCCTAGTTTTGATAGGATTCTTTTAATTCAAATCCTCTTCTTACTGAACTCCTTGATCAACTTGACTTCTTCAAGACTTCTAGTCTGATCTAACTCGGCTTCTGATGTAATCAATGTTATCTAATTTTGTCTTGAACACATAATCATATCATTCAAACTCTTGTGTCAGCTAGACTATTTTACCTTGAATGGACCAGCTTCTTCAACGTGTTTCATTCACATGTCTATCATCAAAACTCCTCATGCCCTAACAAAGGTTATGAAGAATATAAGAAAATTTGTGATGTCCGAGACCATCTAATTAGAGTTCAATGTCACTTATAACTTCAAGCTAGTTCAAAATAAGAGTGCTTGTTATTGTCCATAGACTACCGCAAAATATAGTGAACTCTTTTCTGGTGTCAAAGTTAGAGCTAGGTATAGTCATCAACTTCTGAGAAATAGCAGAAGAATAGGACCTATTATGGCACATATAATGCATCACACTTATATGCGATAGTCTAAGATTTTGCACAAGCAACTTGGCATAAAAAAA
The DNA here is from genome assembly GCA_030864215.1 of Capsicum pubescens. Taxonomy (NCBI): domain Eukaryota; kingdom Viridiplantae; phylum Streptophyta; class Magnoliopsida; order Solanales; family Solanaceae; genus Capsicum; species Capsicum pubescens. Next base: position 204,140,795 of record CM061541.1, read on the forward strand.
TTATACAAAAAGACATTAGATGCTTTCAAGGAAAGAATAGTCTCAAATAACTTGTTTTTTATATCACCATCCAAAACCAGTAGATCAAGCATTAGTATAAAACCCTTTCAAGACAAATTCGAATTTGTTTTCCTAAAGAGTCTCTCCATCGATAATTAACTACAAAAAAATACGAAATTCAGAAAAAAGAAAAATATCCATGCTCTCATTCAGTATCTACTTTTTCATTGCAATATGAGTAAATGTCCAAGTATTAGAATTAAGTTTGCATCTTCACAAGTACAACATATGTAGCTAAACAGCTATAAACATTAATAAAACAAATTTGCATGAAAATTCTCCGATAATAGATTTCGAGACAAAATATTCAAAATCCACCCATTCCTGATTATATATTTTGTTTATAAATCGACACATTTTCAACTAACTTTGGGTGTTTAACTGGCCACGACCTTAATTCAGATGTCTAGATGTAAAATTAGTCGTGCATACATACATACATACACACACATACATACATACATACATATATCTATATCTATAATCTATATCTATAATATATCTATATCTATAATCTATATCTATAATCTATAATCTATATCTATAATCTATAATCTATATCTATAATATATTAAAAGTGTGAAGGCCTTTAGAAAAGTGAATTGAACTTTTTGCCCTTCATTAAAATAGTCCGCTTTAGACAAAATCGTCTTTTACCCTTTTCCCTATAATTAAATTCTTCAAAATAAATATACTAATTTTTTGCTACAATTAAATTCTAACCAAATTTTGCTTTTTTCTCTACTTAATTAAAAACCACATTTTTTTTCCTTACTTTGTTAAAACAACCAAATTAAGCTTTTACCACATTTAGCTTTTTACTCTACTTAATTAAAACCCATGTTTTTTTTGCGTGCATTAGGTATAATTAAACTATACTGAATGTATTAGTTAATACATAGTATTAAATAAAGATCACATTTAATACATGCCCCCCCCCGTCCCCTCCCCCCTCCTTTTTTTAAGCTTTTTTTCCTACTTGATAGGATGAAATTACTGTACTTTTTTCTCTCATATTTGTTTCCTGCTTGGTTCAAGAAAATAATTATTCTTTTCCTACACATCCAAATTTGTGTCATCTTTGGTTTGTACATTCTATCCTTCTATATAAACCCTTGAGCATTTTCATTGTTCATCGTTATAAGCAACTGCGATCTTTCATTGATTTCATCTTAGCACAGTTTTAATAATTTTATTTTCAGGTTTTTGATGTTATATCATCTCTCCCTTTTGTTAATTTAAACACAATATTACTTGCTATATATGCCAACATAAATTGCTTAGTTTAATTTAGCTTAATGTGTCATGTTAATTCAATATATTTTCTTTTCCACTGCTCATAACTAACCTTTTTTATCTATCAACCTACGACATATTCAGATATATTCTTCTCATCTCACAAATTTACCTCTATTCTACGTTCTTATCGTTCTGTGTCCTTTTAGTAGAATATATTATAGTAATTTCTATTGCTCATAACTAACCTTCTTTATCTACCCACCTACCAATAAGATTCGCATATTCAGGTATAATTCTTCTCATCTAACAAATTTACCTCTACTATGAAATTATACGTTCTTCGTATTGTTTTGTTGCAGTTTACAGGTGATAGATGAATGTCTATCGGCTTTGAGAATTTTTTTGGGTAAAAGTTAGGTTTAATTAAATAAATTCTCCAAAAGATGTTGAATTTAATTATTGTATTTATCTTTATTATTTAAATAAATATCTTATTTAGCGTAATATTTGAACTCCATAAAGTGAGGTACACGGGTGAGGCGTGTACAACTAAACTAGTTAATATTAAAAGTGTGAAGGGCCTTAGAAATGTTGTTTGAACATTTTACCCTTTATTAAAAGTCTTAACTTTAGACAAAATCGTCTTTTCACTACTTATTTTTTCCTAATATTTAAAAATTAAAAATTAATTAAACATATTTATGGTAAAACCTTTCTTATATTCAACACTTCTAAATCAATTAGAATTTTACCTTGAATAAAAGAAAACTCTTCAATTAATTCTATTTAAGTAAAGTTTTGGCGTTCAATTTGTACAAACATAATCCCCTCTCAATTTGTTTTGCTCTCTTTTCCTTATTTTTAGGAAAAAAAATCATTTTTTTGCCTCGTTCCTTGATGTTCAGTAAATTTTAGTAAAATAAATTGCTACTTCAACTTAAATTCAATTTTCATGATCCTTTTGCTATATTTATGTTAGCTTTAGAAATTTTGGTTGCAGAGGTATTCTTATAACTACTTTTTCTACGAGCTTTGAAGTTGTGGTCTATAATAGTTTCATAAATTTCAAGTCTATATTACAGAAGAATATTCGGTCAGACTGTGAGAACTTTTTTGTGTAAGATTGGATTTAATCATATTATTCTAAAATCTATTTTGTTGTAGTTTCTGTTCTCTAATATAAGTGGTAAATGAATGTTCGGTGGGGATTTGATGAATTTTTGTGTAAAGTTTGGGTTTATCCGCACTGTTCTAATATCTCTATTATTATAGTATTTTCTTGTGTTTATAGATTATAGATGAACATTCGATCGAATTTTGAGAAATTCTTATATTAAGGTTAGAGATCTTTTTTCGATGCCCTAATGTGTATGGTAGTGGTGTACCACTTAGTGTTTTTATTGTGGTAAATTGTCTTTTTATTAGTTTTGAATACATGTTTTACCATGCTTAAGACTAAACCAACTTTAGTGTAGGTTAACACAATGCGAATGCAAAAAATTGTATGGTCCTTGTATCGTCCTTACAGTATAAATTGGTGAGTTCATATTGTTTTTCTATAGTATTTTACTGTTTTGTTGTGTAGGTTACTGGTGTCAAATTTCCCTTATGGTTCAGATTTTATGATTTTGTTTGTACTTAGAAACATAAAGGGAGGAGGACATTTTGTTAGTGTTTAACTTATCAAAAATAATAGTTGATTTTAGCAGAATCGGTAGTTTAGAATTTTTGAATACATTCTTAGGGTTTATGATGATAATTTTCAAAGCCAACCAATTTTATTCATAACAAAGTAGAAAAATTTAATGGAAAAAAACATAATAGCTCTAAGACACCACATCATACGATTAGGGTTGTACAAAAACTGAACCGACCGATAAACCGAACCGATAAAAATATTATTGGTTTATTGTTATTGGGTTAACGATTTTTTAATGGTTTTATAAAAAATTTATTGGGTTATTGGTTCGGTTCAATTTTTTTTTATTGGGTTATTGGTTTTAGATATATATATATATATATGACTTATTAGATATTTCTCTTAATTTCTCTTTAATCTCAACAAATTAACAAACCTATTATTTCAATTATACAAACTCTTAATTTCTTCTAACAACATTTAGGTCAAACTTGAAGATTCTTGTAAATTAAAACACATTATGTAGAATTTTTGTTTGCAACTAAGATTCGATTATTTTTCATGTTAGTTACTACTATTTCTATTTTATGAGTATTTTCTTATCGGTTAAACCAAAAACTGAACCGTTAAGGACTAAAAACCGATAAATCGAAAATCGATAAAAAATATCTTATTGGTTTGGTTATTGATTTAGCATATTTAAAAATCAAAAACCGATAAACTGGACCAGTAATATGGAAAACCGAACCGAACCGACCGATGCACACCCCTATATACGATGCATATCCCTTAGCGCAAAAGTGACGATTCATTAACTACATGAAATTCCTGATAGTAAAATATATATCTTCTTACAATAAAATATATGTTATGTTTACATTATTATATGTGAAGGGTCTTGAGAAGTGATTTGAACTTTTTTTACTTCATTAAAAAATCTTTTCAATTGACAAAATCGTCTAATTTTAAATAATAAAAAATTACACGTGTGAGACACGTGTGATTAAACTAATATATATATATACACACACACATATACATACATACATATCTCTATCTCTAATCTCTAATCTCTAATCTCTAATCTCTAATCTCGATCTCTAATATCTAATCTCTATCTCTATTCTCTAATCTCTAATCTCTAATCTCTAATATATTAAAAGTGTGAAGGGCTTTTGAAATGTTATTTGAACCTTTTACCCTTCATTAAATGTCTCCACTTTAAATAAAATCGTCTTTTCACTTTTTTTAATGATATTAAAAATTAAATAGAGAAGCATTTTCTTATTATGGTTAAATTCCTAAATAGGTAAAGAAAAATTTCAACTAAAACAAGCTTGACACCTAAAAATAGGCAAAAAGCTATAGCAAACGATCCAAAAAAAAAAAAAGGAAAAAAACCACGGAAAACTTGCAAAAAACAAAAGACAAAAAAAATATTTTCCAACTAAAATAGGTTTGGTCCCAAAAAAAATAGGTAAGAATTTTCTATTTCAAATAAGCTTGACCCTTAAAAAATAGGCAAAAATCCATAACAAACATCTTTTAAAAAAAAACCCAAAAAATAGGAAAACCCCATGTCAAACGCAAAAAAAAAAAAAAAAAAAAAGGAGAATATTTTTTAACTAAAATAGGCTTGGTCTATAACTTTTTTTAACTTCTATAAAAGTAATTTTAGTTTCATAGTTTTCTCCATCTATAATTTTAAAATAGTTTTTTCACCTTTTTCCTCACACTATTTTTTTCCAAAAAATAAAATTTCTCCCGTTGATTTTTTTTTTTTTGTGAAAATTACCCGGATTAGTCACTATTGGGCTTTTATTACCACTTAAAGCCTAATTTTCAATTAATTACAATTCATAGTTCCCTCTTGCTAATTAATTATTCCTAATTATAATTCATAGCTTTTCTCATGTATTTTCTCTCTTTTTCTATTTTCTATTATTCTCTTCTTCTTCTTTTCCTTTTTCAGTTTTTCTTTTCCTTTTTTTGTTGCTTTCTCTTTATTTTTTATTTTTCTCTTTCTTTTTATTTTTTATTCATTTTTTTCTTTTTCTTTTTTTTCTTTTTCTTTTTTTTCTTTTTCTTTTTTTTCCTTTTCATTTTTCTCCTTTTTTTTCTTCTTTTTTTTTTTTGTATTTTTTCCCCTTCATGTTTTTCTCCTTCTTTTTCTCTCATTTTTATCCTTCTTTTTTTTTCTTTCCAATTTTTCTCCTTTTCGTTTGTGCGAACTAGCAAACACAAATACAAGTGCGAACTATAAAATACAAATATAAATGCGAACTATAACATACAAATACAAGTGTGAACTATAAAATACAAATACAAATGTGAACTATAACATATAAATGTAAGTGTGAACTATAAAATACAAATACAAATGCGAACTATAACATATAAATACAAGTGTGAACTATCATTTGTATTTTTTTAATTATTGAAAAGAAACGGTTGATTTTCTTTCTACGAATATTTGTTTGTATTTATTGATACTAGTTGTATTTATTTATACAAATAAATACAACTCAAATTTTTATACATATTGTATTTGTATTTGTAAAATCATTTGTTTCATTTGTTTGTCATTGTATTTGTATCAAGTGATATTTGTTTATTTACAAATATGAATGATAATTTTGATATACAAATACAAAATGGTACATTTGTATCAAATGATACATTACATATTTATATATTTTAGAATCACGAAAATATAATTAATGCACTTACTTGTTTGTATTCAAATATAAGTGATAAATTGTACATAGTCAAGACTAAATACAATATGCAATCAACTTATAAATACAAATACAAAATAATTTCTTAAAATAAAAAGGTAATGAAGAAAATAAAATACAAATACAAGTATAATCCAAATATAATCTAAATATACAAACACATAAAATCATAATATAAATATAATTCAATATAATATGCAATAAATTATAAAATACAAATACAAAATAGTTCTTTAAAATACAAGTGTGAATTATATAAAATATAAATGATGGCGCAAACTAACAGATACAAATACAAGTGCGAACTATTAAATACAAATACAAATGCGAACTATAAAATAAAAATACAAGTGCGAACTTTTAAATACAAATACAGTTGTATCAATAAATATAAAAATATAAATTGCGGTGTGACTACAAATACGATAAACAATTGTGGTATTTACGTTATCATCCATGACTTGTGCTCGACTAGTCATATTTTTTGAAAATACAAAAAATATAAAATAGAACCAAAAAAAATAATATTAAAGAAAATAAGTATAAAAAATAAAATTAAAAAAATCAAAGAAAAAAGAGAAATAGAAGTTAGAGATTAAAGAGAGAGAAAAAAAACGATAAAAATAAAAGTAGAAAAAAATAGAAAAAAGAAGAAAAAACGAAAAAAATACAAAAAATAAAAAAATATAAAAAAAAAAATAGTGGTAGTGTTAGGCAAAAAAATATTCAGTTCAACGAGATAATCGTGATTGAGATTTTTTTCTTTTTAAAAATATTGAATTCCATTTTTGGCGCGACTAAATAGGGACTGTATTCTTATTTTATATGAATACATACTATCTGTAAAATTGAATACAACGAGCATAAATCAAATACAACGGCTATAAATGGTAATTATATAAAATATGGCTATGAAATGTGAATTTTATAGTAGAATGCTGCTATTAGATCCTCTCTTTTTTTTTTGTTACATGACTTTCCACTCTTCCTAAAATAATGGGCATATATATAGTAAAAGAAAAAGGAGTCCAATTTACAAAGACTAATTAGTTTGAAAAACTTCTACATGAATATTCAGTAAGGAAAACTTTTTTTATAAGAAACACAAACCAAAAGAATTTTACAAGGAATAGGACAGTTCAAAGGAAAGTCAATAATTTATCTCTTTTCGAAACAAGTGTAGAAAGAGCATCGTGCTTTTGATTTTACATAGAATTTGTCTGCCAGAAATTATGGATGTATTGAAGAGGTATATCGGTGACAACAAATGTGGTCCTATTATAGTATTATATTCTTTTTAGTTTGAAGTTCTTTGCATTCGTTATGTTAATTTAATTATATTATTATACTAAAGAAGATAGAGTCATGGTGGTTCGTGTGTGCTTCATTATTGTACTATAAAGAAGATAGAGTCACGATGGTTTGTGCATGCTTCAATTTTCAACTACGTATAATTGTATACAATATATAATTGTCCGCATCTTTTGTTCGATTAAATTTAAACTTCTCAATATTATATCTCAACTATCTTGAATGTTAGCAATCGTTTCAATTTCAAAAACTATCACAAGCTTTGAGGGACATCTTTCACTATATGTAAGATTTCATTGCCTCATACTATTCTTTAATAAGACTTTGTTGCAAGAACATAATGTTAGCTTTATATTTATATATATATATATAGAGAGAGAGAGAGAGAGATTTATATATATCGGTCTCAATCAAGAATACATTTTGTGATATTCATATCTTGTTTTTGTTATTTTATTGAAAAATTTACGTTTATTCCAACAAATTAAAGGATATAGCTAAATGAAACACATGTAGAATAATCTTTGGTTTTTGAAAAGAGGTTTCAACAATAGTTGAAAGCTGGAAATTTAAACCAACGAATTGTCTTCCTGTTGATTCCAAATAAGAATAATGCAATAATATTTAATTAAATTGTATAAATTAAAATTTTCACTCTTAATAATAAGGCATGATAAAAAAATAAATTATCTTAATATCACATTAGTTATGGAATTCCTTTACTAGCTAATTACTTTTTGTGCAGAGGAGGAGTAAAAAAAATATTCCTATTAAAAGAGTTTACAACTTTATTAATATCCCACTCCATGTAAAGAAGTTTCATTGCATGCTGTAATCTTTTTTTTTTTAATTTGTTTAGTTCGTCATTTATTTTATTTTAATTTTTTAATATGATTTTGGAAGAATTATTTTTTATTTGTCCTTTTCCTTTCGTATTAACCATTCAATTCAATTTCTTTTTGATATAAGAGGTTGTGATTATTACTGCTTTAGATTTTTACGTAGTTTTCAGCGTGAATTTATATGAACTTAGAAATCTTTTGTTCAAATTTTAAAAGATGCAAGGAATATGGTGCTTTATTTTAATGACTTAAATAATAGATTGAAAATAGTAGTTTTGCTATAAGCCAAAATTTAAGACAATCTTGCTACGAATCTACTTAATTTTTCATATAATTTTATTCCATATCAAATAATTTTTATTTGATAAATAATTTAATTTTTTAGGATATAAATATCTTAATCTATCTTTTTCATGATATTAAATTTTTAAATTACCTAAAATAAAAAATTATTGAATTTTAATTTTAAAATAATTGAATGCTACATATGCAAGACACGTGCGCAATAGATATAATTATCTTTTCACTATTTTTCATAAATTATAATTAAATATAAACACTTATAATTAATATTTTTTAAAACTAAAACTCGCCTAACTTTAGGCAAACTAAATTGTACTAGGAATCCTATCAAACCTATATTTTGCATAATAAAAAGTTCACGTTATTTTTGACAAATTAAATTTTAATAGAAGTCCTATCAAAATTACTTTAAATTTTAGTTTACTAGTTATCTTCTTTACATTATTGCGGATTTTCTTTAATATCGGTATTTTTTGTTTTATTGTAGTCAAAAGAAATTGGAGACAAAAATAAGTAATTCAATATTTAGTTCTTTTTCTTTTTGAGTATATAGTAAATGATTCAAACATTAAATTTTATATTGTTTTTTTTTTATTTGCAATGTCTCTCCTAATCTTGATCATTTATGTTAGTAACCTTGACATAATTATGAATTTATAATAGGTAATTTAAATATCAAGTTTTACGTCGTTTAGCAGTACATCACACACGCTTTGTCTTTCTCGTGTTTGTTGTGTAACATTTTTCGATTAATTTATTATTGTGATTGCTTTCCAAACCTCTATTATGAGATCACATTGAATTGTTGTTATTGTGTCATGTGTGGCTCATTCATGTATTCTCAACAAAAGTAATAAAATTATGAAGTTATAATGTTGTGAGTTCAAATTTCATTGATCTATTTTATTTTAATAAGATCTTTCTTAATTAAACTTAATATATAATGTGAAAAAAGAAGACAACCAAATAAATATTTACAAAAAAAAATAAACTTTATTATTTGAAATAATGAAAATATTACTCCTTTTGAGCTTTAGTTAGCTTCTATTAAAAACAAAATCCTCTTGTCAATATTGACACACCCTCGACGTTCTGGCATCACTCATTGGATAGAGGCTATTAAGCATAACCGTTCAACACTTACATCTCACGTTTGTGTGGAGATTGATTATTTCAAGGGTGAGAGGACATGGATGTTTAACACGAATAAGGGGTTCAACAAGTGCAGGTACACACCTAGAAGGCCTACGTGATGGAGGTAATAGTTGTCATGCACGGACATATTACTTTAGGTATGTATTAGTATTTTATAGTTGCCTACATGATGGACCTATGCCAAGGTTTCAGACACAAGGTAAATATGAGACACCACAAAGATTAAATGAAGGAAATTAGAAGTGATATGAGACAAGATTGAAATTGAAGTACAAAGAGAATCAAAAGAATGATAATGACGCGGAACATATTTTTTTTATTTTCAACGGAGATTTAGAATAGAGTCCTAGATATAGAATTAGATTTATTAGAGAGCATTTTATTCTCAATATGAAATTATCTGTCACGCTTCTAAAGTTAATCAATGCAGACATCTAGCACCCAATAAAATAAAAGTGCAAAGATGTTGATTCAAATTTGGAGTTGAGCATAAAGTGCTTTGGCCATAAATATTTTTTTTACGGAGTTGCATTCTGAAAAATATGTTTGGCATAAAATTTTGAAATTTTTTGAGGTAAATTTGAATTTGAGATTTGAATAAAGATAGAGACATGATTATAATTATTAATTTGATAAAACTCAATAGCTTTGCCCCAAATTTAATTAGTTTGGCTCAAAATAAGTACCTATAACTTGACGAATTTTTTTTTTCTTAAAAAACACATTCTGCAAATGAGGAGAAAAGACCAAACTTGAATACAATTATAGACACACTACTTTTAGTAATTAGATTTAGTTACCTAAAACCAAATAATTAAGTAATTGAATACAATTATAGACACACTACTTTTAGTAATTAGATTTAGTTACCAAAAAACAAATAATTAAGTAATTTATTAAATATGATGACTTATTTAATAAATGAATTTCCTTTGGAAAAGGTACCTATATGGAGTTGGGAAGGAAAGGGAAGAGTCATGAGTGAGTTAGCCAACTTTTTCAAGAAAATGGATCAATTTCATGGACATGCAAAAGTGGATGTGGACACATATTATCACGAAAAAAGTAATTCATATATTGATATTTTATATTTACTAATTTTAAATTTTGAAATCGACTAATTTATGAGTAATATTTTTGTTGAATATGGCGAGATGATTTGAAAATCTTTTATTCTAAACTAGATTTTTCAATCTACGCATCTTGAAATAGAAAATTTTTAGAAATTTATATTTGCTATTTTCAAAATAAAAATCAAACATCGACTGATATTTAAAAGAAGAAAAAATTTATGCTCAATTAAAGAGTAATGATCTAAATGATGTCATTACCACAAGTAGACAAAAGTTACAAAATACATGTCAACATGCCTATGTTTTTCCTCCGTGGATCATGTGTTGCACTTTTGAATTTGTTCTTAGATGTTAATAAATTGATAAAGATATGAATTTCATGACTGTTCATGAAGTTTGAGTCTTTGAGATTCCAGCAAACTTTTGAATTTCATTACATTATGCTGAAATTTTATTTGTCAGTTGGAGATGTTTTATTTAAATATTAATTTATCTTTAAAATAATTGTTACTCAATTAAATTTTAAATGGTGCTATATTATTCTAATTAGCAGTACAACAATTTGCTAAATTAATATTTACGTTGAAGAGTGGATAGAAAACAATGATGGTCTAAACATACGAGGATAAGAATCATAAAGTTCGAAACGAGCATTCTTCTATTCATGAATTTTGAAATGGACTTTAATAACTCAATATAAAAATTATATTTGGTTCGTTGAATATTTATGCACTTAAGTTTCAAATATTAATTAGGAAGTCGATATGATAAGCCACCTAAAGTGTAATATACTTGTTCGGATGTGATTTTTAGATTGCTTACATAGATAACTACAATGCTAATAATTAATTAATATATTCAAGACAAAAATCTATTGAAGTATTGATCCTTCCAATAATAAAAGGTTATAGGAGGAAGAGAGTTTCTGGGTTCAATTTGCCAATTTTTTCCAATAGAAATATATGTCAATGGTTCTATTTGATCAATTATTTTATGTAACTTATAGCATATTATTTTTTAAATTAATTACTTTATTTTATATAAGCAATTCAGTCTTTTAAACATTGTCCCAATTACCTATATCAGTATGATTAGTTAGTTTTTTATAATATGTTGAAAGTCATTGACAAGTAGAATATGCATACTCATGTAGAATTTGATAAAAACTTCCTTGAGATATTTTACCATACAAAAGGTGATAAATCAAGCGAGCAAGAAAATGACCTACTTCCGTTATTCTACGATGTGTAAAATAAATCAAGTAAGAAAGGAACTAAACCTACTAAGAGTACGTATCCAATAATGTGCTACTCAACATTCCTAGAATAATGTGTGCTTTGTTAACCAAGAAGCTAAAACTAATTTAATTTTCATAGAAGCAACAAAATAATTTTGCATCTAGCACTTAGGGTGTTAATTACCCAACAAGTGACTTTACGACAGAGGTAATGGCTGAACATATTGCCCGACTATCAGGTGTTCAAATTTAGGGTTCTCGTAAATCTTGAGCCAGATCTATCAAGTTGAGTGAATCAAATTTATCTTTTCTTTCTATAAATACAGTTTTACAATTTTATGGACTATTTTAGTCTTATTTAACATGATAATTAAGGGGAAAAAAGTAGTTCATTATTTGAGGGATATTTTGATCAATCAACATTTAGTAAAAATTATTCGTGCTTTTATAATAATGAAGATTACAAGAAAAAGCAGCAAGAAGATAAATTTCATATATTATATATGCAAGAGGAAGATATACGAAGAGTTAAGAGTTCATATTAATATGATATATCAGAAGTCTCACACCTCATTAAAGCTCTCATCAAGATCTTTTTCAATATTCTTCTGTGTCACTTAATGTAATACCTGTTGACACCCAATTTTGATCACCCGATACTCTCCTAACCTACTATTTTATTAAAATTATTTAAATTTTAATACCAATATTTTTCACGCATTATTTTGCTATCAAATAATTTTCGACAAGTCACATTCATGATTTTAAAGATGCACAAATTATTTTGTTACTTTTTAGTATCATACCATTCATTAATTCAAATACGATATTTTACATAATTTCCTTAATATTCATTAAATTATTTTTTCTTCATAAATATGCACACTCGCAATTTACAAATGCATTGTCTTTTATTATTATCGATAATTTTATATATTGTCCTTACATAATATAGATTTTACATGCGTAGTCATTTAAATAGCGACATCTTATTGTTTTCATTATTACAGTTATTATAATAGCAGTCCAATTATATTCTCAACTTTATTTAAATTCTAGCCATTTTTTTTACCCCATTAATATCAATCTTAACCCAAATTGATATTATTTTATTTTTAACCTTTTTTAAAGTAATTTTAATCTCAGTCGTTGATCAAAATTGATCAAACGGCTGAGATTCATCACTATTTTATTTTATTTTATCCCAATTAATCTAAACCCTAATTCATTTAACAAAAACATTCGCCTCCCTCTTTCTCCGCTCTCTCTACACTCTCTTCCCCTCTCGATCAACAACCATGGACGCCGCCAGCGAGCCTCGCTCCCCTCTCCACGTCGCCGACCACCACCACTCCAACCACCGCGATTCCAGCCCCACCATCGAATGAAACTCCACCAATAGCCAGCCATCGCCGCTGTCCCACCAACAATCATTGTCTCTCTCGCCACCAGCAAGTGCCGCCGCCAACCCCCGAAAGTCCCTCTAGAGATGCAAGCTGCGATTTAGGCCGACGAAAACTGCTCAGCCCCCATCTCTGTTCACCTCTGCTCCAATGAGCCGTTGCTCCTCCCCCGTTAGAAATTCAAGAACTTCACAAAACTTTCTTCTCCCACAAATACTCTTTTTCCGATGAAATTTGATAGTTTCCGGCGAGGTAAATTTCAGATAAAGCATCAAGACCCCTTAATTGATATTTTCGTCTTGATTTTAGGACTAATTGTTATGAAGATGTTCCTGGTATGATTTCTGTTTGCACTTGTTTATTGTCCTGATTAATGCGCCATTTATTCATAGTATTCATGATTTTGATAAATTGGGTTAGAGACTAAATTAGTTGATTTTATCAATTGGACTGATTTGATCGTCACCGACCTCGTATGATTTCAATTTTTATGATGATATTTTGGTGTTAATTTGTGTGTTTGATTATTTATTTCTCTTTTGGAGACTGAGTTTGGTGCAAATCTAGTGTTAAGTTTTAATCGATGCTTTTCTCTTTATATTCTTATGTGTTTTTATGGTGTTCTTGTTTGATTCGTGTGTTGACTGAAGCCTAGATTTATATTATTTCAGCATCGATTATGAGTGTGGTGACTATATTTTTCCCGAAATCAAGTTACAGCTTTAGTAATTTTGATTTATTTATTCTCCGCTTCATTGAATTTAAAATTTTACTATGGTCTCGTACTGTATTTCTTGACCAGTTTACTTAATAATTAGTTATGGTATATTCTAAATAGACATCGGAGATTATGAAAATTAGTAGAATATTTATTTTTGATTTGAAATTATGTGGTATCTTTATGTTTTTAGTATATTTCATGATCTCCTTATTTTACTCTCTTACCCTTTTTTGATTTGGAAAGATTTTTGTACTTGTTTGTTTATGGTAAACATTGATCCATCCACAATTTTACTGATTTAATTTGTCATATTTGAGGATATGAAATTGTGTGATTGATGATTTCTTTCTTTTCTTTAATTTCATGATTGACCTCGTGATAGTGGATATATTTTTTTTACCTTGATTTTAATAGTATGATTGATTTTGTGACAGAGGATATAATTCTTTGCCTTATTTATCATTGTCATTTTACTATATAAGCAACAGCCTTTCTTATTATTTAGGGACAACTTAGACTCTATAACTTTTACTCCCCTCTACTCTCGGATACACAAAAGAAATAGCAGACTCATTCTTCTCTTTTACACTTGCTTTTCAGCCTCCATTATTCTCTTATACAATAAAAGTTTTACAAACAAAACTTCTTACGACATTTTACTCTTTGCAACACTTGGCTTGAGGTTTCTATCGTGAATTTCAACTTGTTAGAGTGTTCTTTGATTTGCTGCCACCTATTTGTTGCCGCCTATCGGTATGTATTCCTAATGCTTTAATTATTAAATGTTATTGTTCTGAATTATGATGATTCTCTATTTGCTGTTAATTGTCATGTTTGTCTCCCTTTGGATATTTATAACTCTAGGACTTAAGAATATATTTGGTGGCAGTATATTTTTGCACATGTGTTTATATTTGACAAGTTTCAATTTGAGTTTTTGGATTCAGTTAAAATGAAGAGTCGTCAGGAATTTGAGAATGGTTAAGGCTATCCCACTCAGACATTTTCTTATTTTTATTTTTGGGTTTGTTTCTACTTCTTTAGAGGTAGTGGTATGGAATGCGTACATTCTACCCCCCAGACCCCACGATGTTGGAATATACTGGATTTGTTGTTGTTGTTGTTGTATTTTTGGGTCTGTAATAAATTATTGTATAAACCTCTTCATGTAATTATAAATTATGGGGACTGTTTGGGGGCGGGGTTGTGTGATTATATAATTACGTGAATCACTTAGGTAAATCCTAAAGTAGGGTGAACAATAAATATATCTTGTCACCTAAAAATCATGCTTCTCTGAGTTATTAACTTCCGCCTTAGTAAGTTAAATTAAGCTTGAATGTGTCTACTTAATTTACAACCTGTTAAATTATTTTTGACATGTTTGATGGAGTTTTCAGCACTTTAAATAATATTTTCAGCATGTTATTACTTTCCATCATGATCAACATTAAAATTCTAGCATTTTCCGCATTTAAAAAGTAATATCTAGTATATTAAATCACGTTTTGGTGCATAAAACAATTAAATTTCAGCATGTTTAAAATTATTTTTTCAGCATAAAATAATTAAATTTCAGCATGTTAAATACTAGATTAAGATGTCCTTGCATGTTTTATCATGTTAACACGAATTTAAGCATGTTAGTATTTCAGAGCATGTTAACATAAAATTTCTGCACACTAACATATTTTCAGCGTGTCTAAACAATAGCGTTAATGCAATTTTTGGTATGTTCACATTAAATTTCAGCATATTAATATATTTTTCGCATGTTAACTCACCTTTTCAGTGTTATAAAAAGTGCAATTTCAGCCTATTAGAATTAATTCCAGAATAACAAATTAATTTTCAGCATGTTAGATTTGTTTTCTAGCATATTAGAATCAATTGTCAGCATGTTAAAATGTATGTTTTAAGCATTTTCAACATGTTAAACACTAGATTAAGTGCATCATTGTGTGCCTTGCATGTTAATGTGTTTTCAATATTGTTTTAATTTCTTATACTCTCATTAGTTTATAAAACTTGCACAATGAAATTCGTGAGCACAATTCCTTGACATATTTACCACACTTTGACACGCTCCTTTTATCACTTAACAACACATTGTTACATACACGAATCATAGTTGTCTTTTGTCATCAATTATTAAACACTTAAATATCATGCCTATATGTTAATGACACAAAATAAATATTTGCTTATCTTTGCATATTTATCACATTAATCAACTTTAATTAATCAAGAGGCTAACTTGGAACAATTATGTGCTATGTGACGTCTTACTTTTTACATGTTTCGAGTCCTAGGCAACATAAATTTACTTTGTCTAGATAACAAAATCAAAATAGACGAGTCCAATACCTCTTGGATGATAGGTAAAACGATAAATATTACTAAAGACGGTTGTTTTATCCTTGTCGTAGAATGCCTTTACACTTAACAACCAGCCTAGGTAGGGTGGGGCGGGTAGTCATTCGGAAGTTATGATCCCAACAGATATTGACGGTAATACTAATGATATTGTCACTTGTCTAAGAGTTCGGCCGGTGGGTCGAATGATGATTAAACAAGTTGGGGTTCTGATCCGAATGAGACCAAAACCTTTCTTCGTTTGATTTGACGAATTTTTTTTTACTCTTTTATTTACTTTACATGCTTATTTATTTGGGGTAGTTAGATTATTATAGAAGCAGTCCCCTTTGTTGTAAATTATGCCACTTCTTTCTCCTCGCTTCTTTTATTTACATAATTTTATTGATTTTATCACATAGATGATTAATAGCTAAAATAATTAAATTAAGTGTTTGTTAATTAATTTTATCACTTAGCTAAACATTAAATCAATAATGAAATAAGAGACCTTTATTTTTTCACATAGAATCCCCACGTAAAATACGAATTCGGTCGGGAACCACCTTTGTGGACCTCGAAAGGTGCCTAACACCTTCATTTTGAGGTAATTTGAACTCTTATCCGAACTCTGGTGAACTAAGACTAAATAACAAAATAGGTTCGTAGTAGCCTAGATCGGTGCCCTAACGCACCTTAATTCGTTAGGTGGCGACTCTTCACACTCTACCTTCAAACAATCCCAAAAAGAGTGGTAACGTCGAATCGTGCTTTCCGCGAGAAAAATGAGGCGCGACAGAATGGCGACTCTGCTGGGGACCTGAGGTTCTTATCATTACGAGTTTGTATTTTATGTGGAATTCTATTATTTTTTGTTGTTTTATTTCGTCGTAATTACTTTATCTCTTTTCCCTTTTATTGCATATATGATGTTTTATGTTTACGTGTTAGCCCCTTCACCCTTTCCCTTTTATGTGTTTTTATCCATGTCTATCCGCACTTCCACTTTTAATGTACTTTGATGTTTATTTATTTTTATATTGCTAAAGCATGCTATCGTATGTTGCTATGTGCTACGTGTTATTGCTTTATATAATTGGCATTCCACTCATACTTTCCTCTACTTGGAATCTCTTTTATTTTTATTTTATGAACGGTTGCGTGGTTGCACAGACGTTCTTTCCTAAAACACCCTTCGAGAAATGCCTTGTGGATCGGTCGATCAGCGGTGCGTCGACAGTCACAAGCTTTCCCACTCTTGAGTTGTCCACTCGAGGGAATCATGTCATAAACCCACTCTTGCCCTTTAGGTCTGGCTACATATTTTTTTTTATTAAGGAATATGTGTCCCATTAAACGTAGGATGCCTTGGCATCCTTGACGCGTTGAATGTTAGTCTCATTCAAAGTCCAAAGAGGTTCACGACCTTAAAGGGACTCACAATTACTTGCTATGTGTTGGATTTCTCTGTATGTATTGACATGTGCCTATCTTGTTGTTTCCGTTCTTGCCTTAGTCGTTCCTTAGATTTAGTGTTCCTCACTTTAGAGCTCATTACTCTTAAAACTCTTTTCATGTTAGGACCCTATAATAAAATCTTAGGGTCTATACAAAACTTCCCTTTAATCTATCATCTTGACTCATCCGTTACTATGTTAATTCCCCCTAGGTCCAACTCTAGTTTTGATAAAGAGCTTCAGTCTCCTTCACAATCTCTTAGTGCAACTTATCATTTTAGGATATTCTCTTCTTAATGCTTTCAATGCTTACATACTATGTCCCACGCGATCCTTTTGATACTATCATACTTATGTAGTACTCCAGCTTTCACAACCTCTAGGTTACATAGAGCTCTCATAACGAATATTCACTTCGAATTGGCATAACTCATTATTTTCAAATGAGTAGAATATTTATTCTAGACTCCCGCGCGTTCTCTTTGTTACTAATTATAAATCCTTTCTTCTAAGGTCGATTTCAGTTGAACATCAGAAATGGCTAGTCAAGAGATGCTTATCAATCTTGTCAATAGTAAAGCTGAGCATGATAGTTTGGAGTTGTATCAAAATAGAGCTATTTCTAGTATTTGAAGGTTAGGAAGAAGAATAGAGATAATTAGGGGGATAATGGATGATCTTCGAGGTTCAATAGAAATACCACCAGGTTTTCCAGAACCGCTATCTGAAACAGATGTTAGCACTCCCATCAATACCACGGAGTCCCCTATACTGAAACCTTCACCTACGTCTGATCGTGATATGCACATGTCTTCAATCCAGTTTTTAATTACATTGCTAAAGGTACTTATTGGGTTGACAAATACGTGTGGGGACATGGAGACGGAAGGACAGGTTCCTAACCATGAGGCAGGATCATCTCAATAACCCAAAATGAATAAGTCATCCAAATCAAGGGGAAAAGACAATGAGTGAATTGAGGGTTTGAACTTTCCATTATATGATGGGTCAGGAAACCCTCATTCCCATTTGAAGGAGTACCTTGACAAGCTATCGATTATAGGAAAAAGTGATAGCCTGAAGATGAAACTCTTTGTTAGTTCACTTAAGGGTCCAGCATTGATGTGGTATAACGAAAATGATACTAGCAAATGGGTTTCTTGGGATCATTTGGAAACTGACTTTGTTAGGCGGTTCGACAATAAGCTAAAAAGAAAGCTCATGGTTGAGGCAACTTTGGTTAAGCCACAATCCAAGAACAAGGGAAAGACGATCACCGATAAGACATTCAAACCCCCAAAGCCGGAAGTAAATGTACCCCAACCTCAACTAATATGGTACCTAACTCTAGAAATCATCCCAACATCTAATTATGTCCAAGCCTATTATCTACAATCCTTCACAAAACCTCTTTCACAGACTGTTTGGTACCCACTTCCATTCGTTACTCTAACATCAAACTACATTCTAGTTTTTTACCAAAATCTGCCAACAAACCAACGATCCACCCAATCCACCAGACCTCAACATAAGCTTCAGAAAAATCCACCAAGACAATACACCCCTTTGGTTGAGCCCATAACTCAACTTTATGAGAGATTGAGGATGGTTGGCTATATCATTCCTATTCCCGCAAGTGTCATGAACACATGTGCACCATGTCTTAATCATTCTAAGATTTGTGCTTATCATTCAGGGATGAAAGGGCACACCACAGAAGAGTGTCGAACTTTGAAAGAAAAATTCAAGCACTGATTGACGATAAAGTGATAAGTATGATGAAGCTAAATCATGATGATGAATGATTTACTAGGCTTGAATTGCAAAGTTTCTACATTGGTGTAGAGGATAGCATGTTGATTCTCCGCTCCAGACTCTCATCATTTGAAAGTCCTTCAAGTTTTACATTTGCAGTTTCTTTTTATGTCTTCATTACTCATGTAATTTGAACTATGATTGACCTGATTACTTGTGGATACGTAGGCGCTCATTTATGAGTTCGGTCACCATAATAAAAAAAAAATTCCCCTATTTTGTTATTTTTTGTATGGAGTTGGATGAATCAACAATATGATGGGAATCAAGAAATTTGATGTTCAACAAAAGTCGACCTTGTCCATTTCCTATCTTTCTTATACTCTTTGCAATCACAATTGCTAATTTTGATATTATGTTCTATCGCTATCATATTTCATGCGTTAGGAGCTCAAATCTTTACGCCCAGAATGTTTATTAAGTCTTAGTCTTCATCCTAGAATGCCTTTGCTTTATATTTATTATATTTTGAACCTATGTGTTATGTGGTAATTTTTGTTTGACTTATTTATTTTATTTAAAGGTTGTCTGGCATTTCAACATTGATCCCAATTAAATTCGCAATATGACAAATATGCTCAATATCTGAAAAGACTCTAGCCCTCTTTCTTCTCGCCCATAACAAAACATTGTGCCTTCTTATCCTTGTCTTATGCACACACCCTCTCAATAATTTCCTTCTTCCCATGAGAAATTTGATTCTAATGTATGTCGTCAAAGGCTTCATGACCTAGAGAAAATGTTAGACAAAAAACTGCGTTCTAAAGGCATTTATGACTTGAGATATGAGAATCTGTGTCTACTTTCAAAAGTCGAGTTACCTCCAGGATACATAGTTCTAAAGTTTAATATGTTTGATGGGCATGGAGATCCAATCACACATCTAACGGACTACTGCGGAAGACTAGTCAGCATAGGACATAATGGGGCACTTCTGATGAGATTATTTGTTCAAAGCCTATCAAGAATAGCACTCACCTAGTTCGCCCGACAAGATTTCGACAAATGACATAATTGGGAAGCATTGGCTCAAGATTTTATAAGGCAATATAAGTTTAACATCAACGCTGGTCCAACAATGTGGGATTTGCTTGAGGTAAAAAGAATGGACCATGAATCTTTTGAGGAATATGCAGTACAGTGGCGATTGGAAGCTTCTAAGATATGTCCTTCTGTGACTGATGAAGAGTTGGTCCAAATTTTCCTCAAATCACTAGACGGAATATACTTTCAAAAAATGTTCTTCCTAATCGATCACAGTTTTGAGAATCTAATTTCAATTGGAAAGAAATTAGAATATGAAATTCGAGCGGGGAGAATTATTGATATTTCTGTAAACTCGGCCACTTTTTAAACACCAAAGAGTACATTCGAGGAAGGAGAAGAGGATTCATCACCCTCCATACCTCAGACACAAGGCTCTCAAAATAATGAAGGGATTCATGCTATTTTTTATTCTCGTGGGATACATATTGAACCTTATGACTCACAAGATTCCGAAAAGCAAAGCTTGTAAGATCCAACCCTACTATATCCAATAAGAGACTTCTCGAACACAACCCAACTTTCAACAAGGGCCCTATCCAGTACACAATGTTTTTCATCAATTGGAGAGAGTGAGGTCTCAAGCTTTTACTCCCTTGACTGAGCCCTTGGTGAACATATTTGAAAGATTAAGGGTGATAACGCTCAATCTACAGCTCTCGTAGGAGTGTAAAGCGGTCGTTAGCAAATATAGAACCCAACCTGGGTTGGGTATCGATCCCACAGGGAATAGCTTGGTCAACAAGTAAGCAACGATTATTAGACTTTTAGTGCAAGTCTCGTAAGAAAGGGGGGAATTGTATTATGAAAGTAATGTAACCAAAATAAGAGAGTAAAGCAGAAAATAGCAAAGTAAAAGAAAGAATGTTTAGAAGGTTGTGAAACAATGAGAATTTAGGAGTTGGGGTTATGTCCACCTTCTGAGTTATACGTCTCTATTGACTATGAGTGTGTTGAATTGAGACATGCATGTGCTTATAGAGAATTGTATTTGATGGTAAATCCAGGCGTCTTTCGACCTATTCGAGGATTATTTCACTTTAACTCTTTCGAGCTTAAAGCGTGTCTAACGGTACGAATTCTCCAAGAGGTTAATCCAGTTACGGCACTAACTTTTTAATAGGGGATGGGACCCTACTACCTTGACATTATCTCTTTTCCAGACAGATAACCTTTCTTTCGAACAAGTTACATGTTATACTGGCGTATTCTTGCGTTTGCAACCACAAAGAATTTAGATTAAGATGAAGAGAATAATGATATAAGCAATATACGTGTCACGAATTCACAAACTCATAGCAATAGATAGTATCTCATATGGCTTCCATAACCCCAACAGAGAAGTTTAGTTACCCATGAGTGCGAAGGAAATCACAATAGACATTGTTGTTATACCACAATAAATATTTCGTGTAGCAAAGTGTGGTAGGCGTTAGGCGTGAATTCCTTGCAAAGTAACGTTTCTCTTGTTGCGGAAATTAAGAATTGATTAGATGAATAGAAGAAGAATAAAAAGTAGAATTAATTGTAAGAATGGAGAATGTAAGAGTGTGTTTGTGGAATGGTGAATGTCTCTAAATCTCTAGTAGAATAGGGTATTTATAACACCCATATCCTATTCCTACTAAGCTAATGAAATGCTTAACCAAATCCTACTAAGCTAATGAAATACTTAACCCAATTGTACTAGGTTAATGTATCATTATCCTAATCCTAATAAGCTAATGAAATACTTAACCCAATTGTACTAGGTTAATGTATCATTATCCTAATCCTAATAAATTACTGCTAGTCCCCAAAGTCTTCAGAAATATTATTTTAGCCCGGGACAGAATTTCCATGCGCCATCTTTAGTCCTTGGCGTCCAAGATTAGATTTTCTCCTTTCGTGAAGCTTTCTTTGGCGTCAAGTTATCCATGAAATGCTGAATCCTGCATCATTTATACCTGAAACTTTGCTAATCATGTTCGTTAGCTCACTTACAGGAAAAATGACTAAAAGTGCATGAAATATATAATTTGTTCTCAAAACTAGGCTAAAATATGGGCAAAATATAGTGCTATAGGCGTGTAAATTCGCCTATCATCAAAGGGCCCAAGGTATCGTTGAACCGAGGAGAAGATAGATCCCTTCACTTGATCCATCTAAAAATTGTGCTTATTACTCGAATATTCAAGGTCATGACATTGAGGAATCACTAAGGTACAAGATTCAGAATCTGATTGAAAAGAAAAGGATAAAAGTGCAACGAG
Organism: Capsicum pubescens; assembly: GCA_030864215.1. Classification (NCBI taxonomy): domain Eukaryota; kingdom Viridiplantae; phylum Streptophyta; class Magnoliopsida; order Solanales; family Solanaceae; genus Capsicum; species Capsicum pubescens. The sequence continues at coordinate 204,163,439 of CM061541.1, forward strand.
ACCCAATAAGTAATGATCTTATTACTACGGGTGATATCTTTGTTCAAGGTGATCCGAAAAAAGTATTTTTAAGACTTTTACGAAAGAAGCGTAAAGCACATCAAATGAATTGATGTACAAACATTTCATATTTTTATCATCCTTCTTAGATCCTTCTTATGAACAATAAAATTTGCTAGTTTACCTTCCTTTGTACTCCCGAACTACATTTGACCTGAATTCCATTTGGATACATAGGCAGCCCACTCTGGGTTCGGTCTTAATCTAATAAAATATTTTCTTTTTCCTCTCTCTCAAATTCTTACACTTCCAAATGTCGGGCTAAATAGGCCCAACTCTTGAGCATATAAAGGCAGATTACAATTGAGGTGATGACATACAAATGTAGGACAACCATTTCTCTTGGACTAATATTTTCTTTGAGTGGTACAGGAACATAAGACTCCAAAGACAAAACTGGGGTAGAATTTTTGAGGTTTCAAGAAAACCTTAAAAATTTCACAAGTAAACAATATATCAATTCACAATGTCGTACGAAAGGCGCCTCTCATTCTAAATTGTGGCAGAAATTTTTGAGAATTTCTCAAAAATTTTACCATGATGAAGTACAAGTCCCAATGGTTCATGAAGCAGAAACAATAACCAAGGAGTCAAATTGAGCAAGGTACGAATCAATATTTCTTTTCAACTGACAATTTTTCTTTGAGTACAGACAACAGGTACTAAATGCAATAATGATACTGTGATATCATTAAAAAAACCAGGATTACATCCCCCATTAGGGAAATGAGCTAAGTTGTTCTATCTTTCAACTTCAACAATATTTAATCACAATATTGGGTTCCTGTAGAACCTTAATCAATAATATTGGGTTTTTGTAGAACCTTAATCACAATATTGGATTCCTATAGAACCTTAATCAATAACATGGGTGCCTATATAACCTTCTTCAATGATATTGGATTCCTATAAAACCTTATTCAATGATATCGGTTTTCTGTAGAACCTTATCCAACAATATTGGGTTCCTGTAGAACCTTAATCAATAATATTGGATTCTTGTAGAACCTTATCCATAATATTGGGTTTCTGTAAAATCTTATTCTATAATATTGGGTTTCTGTGGAACCTTATTAAAAAATCTTAGGTTCTTATAGAACCTTAATTGAACAATCTTGGGTTCTTATAGAACCTTATTCAACAATCTTGGGTTTCTGTAGAACTTTATTAAACAATCTTGGGTTTCTGTAGAACCTTAATCAAGAATATTGGGTTCCTGTAGAACCTTAATCACAATATTGGGTTCCTGTAGAATCATAATCAATGATATCAGGTTCCTGTAGAACCTTAATCCACAATATTGGGTTCTTGTAGAACCTTATCAAACAATCTTGGGTTCCTGTAGAACCTTAATTGAACAATCTTGGGTTTTTGTAAAACCTTATTCCACAATATTGGGTTCCTGCAGAACCTTATTAAACAATCTTAGGTTCCTGTAGAACCTTAATCAACAATACTGGATTTCTGTAGAACCTGAATCACAATATTGGGTTCCTGTAGAACCTTATCAAATAATCTTGGGTTTCTGTACAACCTTAATTGAACAATTTTGGATTCCTGTAGAACCTTATTCAATAATGTTGGGTTTCTGTAAAACCTTATACCACAATATTGGGTTCCTACAGAACCTTATTAGACAATAATGAGTTCCTGTAGAACCTTAATAGACATTAATGTATTTTTGTAGACAATATCGGTTTCTAGTAGAACCTTAATTGAACAATATTGGGTTCTTGAAACCTATGTTTTTCATGTGCTTATCGTATTCACATTCCACATTTTGAAATCTCTCTAACCTTGTCTATTCGTGCTATCATTATTCAAATCCTACCTTTGTTCTTACACCTCTCAGCTCATTGTTATTACAAATTCTATTTTCTTCAATCACACTAACCCACGATATCATTGTAGACGTCGTTATCCTCTATCATCAACATTCTTTAGGAATATTGTCCGTTCCTAAATCTAGAACTACAAACGGTCTGATTCTCGTAAAATCAAAGATATGTAGGCGACTTAAGACCAAAGTCTCGGCCATACTATTTTTAAAACACCTCTCGTTGCTTGAATTTCAAGATTTCTCCTCGGTCGGACAAAATTGGCTAATACGTCAACTTTCGTTGCTTGACAATTCCTTTATCATTCTCAAACAACGAAGGGGCAGCTGTTGACACTCAATTTTGACCACCCGATACTCTCCTAAGCTACTATTTTATCAAAATTATTTAACTTTTAATACTAATATTTTTCACGCATTATTTTGCTATTAAATAATTTTTGACAAGTCACATTCATAATTTAGAATATGCACAAATTATTTTATTACTTTTTAGTATCATACCATTCATTAATTTAAATACGATATTTAACATAATTTCATTAATATTCATTAAATTATTATTTTTTTCATAAATATGCACACTCGCAATTTACAAATACATTGTATTTTATTATTATCGATAATTTTATATATTGTCTTTACGTAATGTAGATTTTACATGCGTAGTCATTTTAAAAGCAGTCCAATTATCTTCTCAACTTTATTTAAATTCTAGCCATTGTTTTACCCCATTAATATCAATCTTAACCCAAATTGATATTATTTCATTTGTAACCCTTTTTAAAGTAATTTTAATCTCAGCCGTTAATTAAAATTGATAAAACAGCTGAGATTCATCACCATTTTGTTTTCTTTTATCCCAATTAACCTAAACCCTAATTCATTTAATAAAAACATCCGCCTTCCTCTTTCTCCTCTCTCTCGAGAATCTTGTGTGAAAAATGTTAAGAAATACAGGATCGGAAAAAAGAATGTACCAGAGTTCAAACACTCTTACAAAGGAAAATAGACTTGATTGGCAATCTCGAAACATAATAGTGACATCAGGATATTCCTCTTCTTTGCGATCTCCATTGAAAATCATAGAGCTTTTGGGTTTATTATTCTTAGCGCCCATGTTGTTGCTTCTTCCTCTCAATGAACAGATCACTAAGGTTTTGGGCAGGGGAATCCTGTTGTTAAAAACTAACTTTATTGAGTTCAAATGTTACATTTTTTTAAATAATAAAGATAAATATAATAATTAAATTCAAAATTTTTTGGAAAATTTATTTAATTAAATTTAATTTTTATCAAAAAATTTATTAAGTCGATCAACATTCATCTACCACCTATAAACTATAATAAAATAATACGATAATAGAGATATCAAAATAATACAACTATATTTAACCTTTACACAAAAATATTCTTAAAACAGAGATATATATATATACAATATTATTAAATCTAACCTTTATCTGAAAAAATTCTCAAAGCCGACTGACATTCATCTATCACCTGTAAATTCATCTACGACCTGTAACCTACAATAAAATAATATAATAATTATCACAAAGCTTCAATTTTGATGAAAATAATTCTTTTCTGAGCAAAAAATTTGACCGTAAAGAATGAACTTGAATGAAAACAAAGAAGATATATTTATGTACACACACGTTGAATTTTTTTATGTTGACAAAAATAGTGAAAAAGTTGAAGGTTAGAAAATTAAGCATTCACCAATCTAGACATTCAACAGATTCAAGTTAGATGAGCAACAATCATATTTTTTCAATAAGTAAATCGATTTCTTTTCTAGTTTAATGTTCATCTCAATATTTATAGAAATATTTTCTTAATAGAGTCTTATTTTAGAAGTATTTTTCTATCCTATTTTAGGAGTATTTTTCTATCCTATTTTTGAAGTATTTTTCTGATTGTTCAGTATAAAGAAAGATATTAATTGATTCTCCTTTCATATATTTTAGGAGTCCTGTATATTTTAAAGTCTAGTTAATAAAATAAAAATAATTAAATAATAAATTAAAGAAAATAGTTAAAAGACAGTTTTGTCTAAAGAAAGTCTTTTATTGAAGGGCAGAAAGTTCAAATCACTTTTCTAAGAGTCTTCACAATTAAATAATAAATTAAAGAAAATAGTGAAAGACAGTTTTGTCTTAAGAAAAGTCTTTTAATGAAGGGCAAAAAATTTAAATCACTTTTTTAAGGGTCTTCACACTTTTAATATATTATAGATATAGATACAGATTATAGATATAGATTATATATATAGATAATAGTAATTCCATTACATAGCTACAAATATTTACATTTTATACCAAGTATAGTTGAAAAGAAAAATTAATTAGTAAAAATAGAAAACGATGACAACGTATTTTTATGATTTGATATTTCTAAAATTTATCTCTAATTAATAACTGATGCAGCTTTGATGTAGGGATAATTTTTAACAACCTGGATAGCTTTCGCGAAGACATGCTGCAAGTATAACTGAGGAATTAGATGTTGATTACGAGAGAAACAAATCATAATTAAGCTTTATTTTCAGGTCTATACATTATCATATGGATTCAATTAGATATATATACACTGTATTAGTATCCACTATTTTTCTCTCTCAAAGTAGGAGGATTGACATTTGACCAAGATGTGATCTATCTCTTTCCTTGGTTGTATTGGAATTTTGGTTTTCTTTAGCAAGAAACCATTTCACTTGGCATAAAATGATGAAAGTTCACGTGAAGCCAATAACTTTTTTCAGACTTTACAAGTACTTGACAGTGAACAAGTTATTATTATATACTATTAATTTTATGTCTTTGTATGAACCCATTTGGTAATTACGATTTAGAAGAAGTCAGTAGATTCACTCCTCTATTTCCATGTTTCATATATAGGTGCCAAGACAAAGTCAAGAGCTAACTAAACATATAGTAATTAAGCTAGAGTTTTTTTAAGGCATTAAGATGTACTCAGGTTTCTCAAGTTGTTCTCCATATTACATAAAGAAAATCATGTCATGTTGTTATGTTGAGATATCCAAGTGCTTCTTCGGACGTTATTGAACACCACCATTTAAAATTGGAAGTATAGGTGATATGATATTGCGTTGTAAGGCCAAGCTTTGCTGAGCTTTGTTCATGAGCTAATGCAACTGTATGCATAATGATCCATCGTACATCTTTGCTAGAATTTGAAGGAAAACATGAGCAAATTGAAGAATATACTTGTGTCAAGGAAACTCAAAATTGAAGGATTAATTTGTATAGTTGAAGCTACCCCGTATTATGATTTGTTTTCTGTTACTACTAGGCTGGTATTATGTTGTTCTACCTAAAGCTAATATGAAGAAACTCACACCTTTCTCTATGGTTTTGGATTTAGTCTTTTAACTATCTAGACACTACAAAGTCATTAGAGTTGTCACTCAGATTTATAACCCAAATTAGTACTGATCCTACAGTTGGAAGAGAGATTCGGGACAATCCCTTTGCCCTCTTCCCTAAGTTCTGATCTGAGAGGTGAAGTTTTCGTCAATCTAAAGGATCATGTATGGAAGCAATATTCAGGAATAGGATGACTATTTGAGATATAGAAAAATGCAGAAATAGGGACAACGGATCAAACACTGAAATAAAAATGCCAAAAGTTTTCTAGCCTTTCAAAAACTTTCAATTCGATAAAAGATGCAAAATAAACACACACCAAATGAATAAACCTTACTGGAAGATAGATGAAAAAGGAACATTTACAGTGAGTTTGCTTTCCAATTACCAAGACAAACGAAGGAACCATGCGAAGTATATAAGTAGATGTAGGTCAAAGGTTTGCCCATCAAAATCCCATTCTTCTAGTGGAAATTCTGGAAATTTAAAATCCCTATGGATGACATGTGGCTTTCAATTCCCATCTGCTGTCAGGAACCACAAGTAGAAGACATATCACACATCTTCATGATGTCACCAACAACTTAATTCATATGGAAACACTTTTCCAGACCTATGGGGATAAATATTCAGAACCTTCAGGTGACTCAAGTAATTAATAATTGGTGGGATATGGCTGAGAAACAGCGAATAAAATACATATTTCAAGTTGTTCCTGCTACTATATTTCGGGAGCCATGGAAGATGAGGAACACTTTGAAACATGGGAGGAATATGTCTAACTTAAAACTAGTGTATCAGATTTTTTACTCGCTGGCATATTCATGAAGTTAAGGAGAAAGAACTTTATATTTGTTCCTCAATAAATTATGTCTTCCAATAAAGTATCTTAAAGGATAAATTAGTAATATAAGCCTTCTTATTTATGATTTCTTAAGAAGCATGTAAAGACAAAAGTGATCGACTTATATGGGACGGAGGGTGTAATTTTTAATTTTCAATTACTAATTATTACTCCTTTGATCAACTATAAACTACTAATTACTAATTATTAATTTCCAATTTCCAATTTCCAATTACTAATTATGAAACAATACATTATGAAAGGATGAGAAACAAGAATCCGAGCAAAATGTACAAGGATAATTACCTCCACTTGCACTAGGTTATTACCAGTTGTCCTCTGTGGTAACTGTTGGGATGTGAGCAATCTTAGGTCATTCCTCTCCTACTTCTCGCATCTTTTCTTCAAGCTTGATGAAGCTTCTCTGAAAATTACTGTTTTCAATGATATGAGAGATCTCATGCCTTATGGCAAGGATGTCAACATAGGGCAATCATAAATCCCCAACCGATTAAGGGAAACGAGGTCTCCTATACATTCTGGAATTGTTGCCAAGTTATGACATCTCATAATGTCTACTGACTTCAAGGTACCTGAGAAATGTCGGAGCCAAAAAGGAAGCGACATTAGTTTGTCAAGACTGTCAACTCTGAAAGTTGATAAGTTCCCCGAGCCTTAAAATTACATTGTTTCTTCCTTGGACAAGTCGAGCTGAGGGCAATTGTATATCCATAAAAACTTATGCGAGGTGAGATGAGTTAGACATGTGGATAGAGAGACCAGAATTTTGCACCATCTAATTGTAAAGGATTGGAATGACGTGAGACACTTGAACACATCCTCTGGCATAACTGTTAGGCCTTCAACAGAATGTAGAGTCAAATTATTCAAATTGGAAAGAGGAGAAAGATGATCAGGTGGACAAAGAATTAGCTTCAATATTTTCTCATTTATTTTCCCCAATTCAAGTTATTTTAGTAAAGAGAAGTAGCACTTATCTGTAGGTATATTTGATGGTGGCATGAATTTATCATCATAACCTTCAAGTGCGCCGAGATTCCATAGTAAAAGAGTTTGGAGAGAAGGTAATTTCACAGTAGTGAAAGCTTTTTGCATATATGGCAATCTTTTATACATAGATAAATAAGCTTGGGAAGCAAAAAGCCAAGATTCTCAACCATCAACCAGCTTGGAAACCTTGACCCACTGTAATATACTATTTCCTAGATTTCAATATTTGGTGAGGTTGTAGGGCTTCCAACATTATCAGATCCTCATGACTTCCATATTCATTGAACGCTACGGTCAACTTTCGAAGATTTTTCATTCTTTTCACTACATATGTCGGTATTCTATTTCCAATTGCACGGGTTCGCCCCCTGAAATCAATGTGTAAGTTATTTCTGAGATAGATAAGGTCTTTTAGTTCATTCAACTTGTCACTTGCCAGACCTGACATGCAACTTTCCTTCCCTATGATAAAACTTGTCAACATCCGTAGAGACATCAATTGGCCAATTCCAGGTGGCATATCTTCCAGGAAAGAACAATCAGAAAAATTCAAGTGCATGAGACTTGGCAACTGCCAAAGTCCTAGTGGAATATGGGTTAATGATTTGCAGCCTTCACATATCAAATGTTGAAGGCTCACCAATCTCCACATATCAAATATCGAAGGCTCACCAATCTCCAAATATCTCTTGGTAAATTTTTTAGTGTAATGCAATTAGTCAACTTCAAAATTTGTAGATTATGCAATTTTGTGATGGAATTTGGTAAACTAACAATATTCCAAGAAAAAATAGCAAGATATCTTAGATGTTTTAGACCACCTAAAGATTGAGGAAGAAATTCTATCTGTATGTGACGTAGATGTAGAACGCGCAAACGTGTAAAATTTGAAATCATTCTTTCTAAAGTTGAATTGCTCATGACACTGTATAGAGACTCCTCATATACGTAAATAAATGTCTGTAACTTCCTATGCTTCTTATATAATGAATTATGAAATACTAATGAATCATCAATCTTTAATAAACAAGAAGCATGGAGAGTTTAATCAGGGAGTATCACTGTATCTTTTGCTTTAATGATACTGAAAAACTCCCCATCTACAACTTCTTTTGCGAGATCATGTATAAGATCGTGCATTTTGTAAAGATGCGGAAAAAGTTCATCTTCTTAAAAGAATGACCTTCTTAACAAATCCATGAAATATGAATATGCAACGTCCTCCGTATTGTATGTGTAGCTAGTAGTTGATTGAATAAAGCCTTGAGAAATCCACATGTCAATCAAATCAAATCTGTGAATTTTAAAATCCTTTGGAAAGAGGAAACAGTATGCAAAGCATATCTTTAACTGTTGAGGAAGATAATTATAGCTCAATCTCTAAAGGGTCATTATATCATTTCCTCCTCGTATGATACTTGACAAATCTTGGTTCTTTAAATACATCTACCCATCCTCCGTTCTTTTGACGTGTAGAAGGCTTCCTACTGACCTTATTGCAAGAAAAACTCATCCACACTTCCTCACAATTTCCTTTCCTATTTCCACCAAATTTTAATTTTGGTTCTCTTTGTTACATTCAAATGCCCATATTTTAAACAATGTCCATGAATCTTCATTTGAAAGGTCTCCTAATTTATGTTGGTGAACACTTCCTGAAACTTCCTCCACCACATCTGAGCGAGTAGTCACTAAAATCTTACTTCCCTTGGCTCCACTGATCAACATATTCTTCAGGTTCGACCATTTCAAGGTATTTTCGTTCCACACATCATCGAGCACTGGCAGATACTTCTTCCCATCAAGCATTTTCCTAAGCTCATTTTGCACTGCATCTAGTTGAAGGTAATTATCCTTCTTCTCTCCTCCAGATTCGATGATTTTTTCTACAATCATTTTCACTTCAAATACATACGAAACACAAACCCACAATCTTTTCTCAAAATTCTCCTTAATCATTTCATCATTATACATACATTGTACAAGAGTGGTCTTTCCTAGTCCCCCAATACCAACAATTGATATAACCACGACATTCTCTTCAACCTCTGAATCCAAAATAAAATCCATAATTTTTTGTTTATCATTATTTCTTCCAACCACTTCTCCATTAAGAACAAACTAATAGGTCTCTCTATCCAAATTTAATTGCACTGAATAAGGCTATAGAAGCAAAGGTTGCCTCTTTTCAACTAAGTTTAAGGAGTCCTAATATCTTTAGGTCTCGTCGAATGGCCTTGAGAAGATGACTAATTTTAAGATTATAAATCATAGGATTAGATTTTGAGAAGAAGATGCCTATCTTATTGAACAATTTTCTATGCTTAACTTCAGTAGCGATATCATCTAAGAGATCATTAACCTCAAAGAATACTTTATTAAGCCTTGTTATCCAGTCTCTCACCTGATGGCTACTCCCCTGCTGCTCCTTAGCATCATTGAGTACCGCTTGAATGGAAGAAACTGTGGCAGAAAACTTGTGAAGCTCATCGTCTAGTCCGTAAATAGATCTTACTTCTTCAGAAATCTTATGCAGATGCAAGAAGGAGAGATCTTGAGTTTGAAGTCGATGATTTTGTTTATTTGAAGGTTTCACCCATGAAGGGGGTGAAGAGATTTGGAAAAAAGAGGAAGCTTATTCCTCAATATGTGGGTCCTTATAGGATTTTGAGTCGTGTGGGAAAGAAAGTGTATGAGCTTGAGCTACCTACAGACTTGTCATCAGTTCACCCAGTGTTCCATATATCCTTATTGGAGAAGTGTATGGACGATTCAACTGTTGTAGTTCCTCTAGAAAGCATGGATATTCAGGATAGCCTTTCATACAAAGAACTTCCAGTAGAGATTCTTGATCTGTAGATCTATAGACTAAGGAATAAAGAAGTTCCTTGGTCAAAGTTCTGTGGCAAAATCAGTCTGTTGAGGGTGCCACTTGGGAAGCAAAAGCAGACATGCGAACTAAGTATCTTTACCTCTTCTCCAAGAACTCAGATTCAGCCTAAGATAACAGTTTTTCTTAACATAGTTCTTTTTCAGTCTCAGTTTCAGCCATGTGATTATCTTCATGTCAATTCATGCATTTGGAGATTAGTTTAGTCGCTCATTATGTTTTAGATTCAGTCATATAGTTCTGTTTAAATGGTGCATGACATTATATAGTCTAAATTCCTCAGTATACTCAGTTTAACTAGTCTTATTCTAGGACGAATGTTTCCAAGGTGGAGATATTGTAATATCTCATACTTTTCTTAGTTACGTTCAGCTCCTAGTGTGTCAAGGGTAAAATTTAAAAGTTAATAACTCTTTATACATGTAAAATTTTCCATCTCTAGACCCACCAAATTGTAGATAATTGAGTTAGCTTTCCAACGATACCAATTTCACCTAAATCTGATACCCGGTTGAGAAGTTATGACACTTTTAGTGAGAAACAGTAGTTCACCGCGATTACACCGCGTCGCAGTGAACCCTAAAATCCCGTTCATCCCTTTCCAATAGCTCACTATGATTGGTCAGTGTCGCACCAAAAATTGCGGTGGAGCAGGCGCCGCGTCGCATTGGAGTATAATTTCGCACTTGTCCTTTTTCAGTGAAGTATCGCGATAACGCCGCGTCGCGGTGGAGTGCAAATTCGCACTCGTTCTTTTTCCAGTGATGCAACATGATAGCGCCGTATCGCGCCATAGTGAAAAATGGCACTCGTTCCTTTTCCAGTGAGTCACTGTGATAGCGCCGCATCGCGCTGAGGCTCAAAATTGGGACTCCAGTTTCGAACTTAAAATTTCAAAGTGCAATTTAGTCTTTTCCCAAGCCCCCAATTCGTAAAAAATAAAGGATTAAACTTATTCTAAGCCTAATATGCTCATTATTCATCAAATTTCTCTCCAACAAACCACAGGGCTTCAAATCATAAACCTCAAGGAATCCAAATTTCACCATTCTTTTTCCAAGATAACCCAAAATTCAAGGTTCCCAATTCAAGATCTTCAAGAAAATCTTCAAAAGCACAAATAGAAATTCAAAGTCAAGCTTCTTCATCAATATCATCAATTAAGGTATGTGAGATTATGAACAAGGATAATCCTTTCATTCTTGTGCCCAAAACTAGTTTTAAAGTTGATTTTTACATGAAATTATATGAATTTTAGTTTAGGGTTTATACCCACTCATCACTATTTGAATATTATGATGTCACAAGTGATTTAGTTGTTGAATTACATGTCTATTTTCGTATATTTATGCGTGTGACTTTATTTTTTAGATTTAGAATTGAATTCTCAAGGCTTTCATTATCAAGCATGAACTTTATTATGATTTGACAGAAATTTGATGCATGGGTTATTAAGCCCTAGTTTGAATATTGATATTTCAAGAATGACTATGTTTTAGGCACCCTATGATTAGTTTATATTCAGATTTTGATCAATATTTGATCTTTTGATCTCAGCTAAGATATGGAATCCACTTTACAGTTTTTATAATAGGTTAAAGTGAACAGATGCATGATTGGTTTTCATTATAAATCCTTATACTAGCTTTAAAGTGAATTTCCTATAGAATGAGCATACAGATTAAAGGGAGTAGTATTTAGCACCGAGTTGGGTACGTTCAAATATCCCAGAACTATGAGCCAACGTAGGTACAGATTTAGATTATTCCCATTTTTATATGGATGACAGTTACAGATGTGATCACTTATATTAGGTTATACTCCTTGGCAAGAGTATGACACCTCTCCCCAACCTGAGGTTTTTCATAAGGGAACTAGATGTTGGACACTATGACAACTCACATAGTGTATGTTGGTTAGAAGAACCTCCCTAAAGCCTAATAACTTAAGTCCTAAAACAGAATAACAGAACAGCTCCTAGAAACTAAGTGTAAAAGCTCACGAATTTACTTAGATATGGTCCTACTTAGGACACTAATTACAAAATTTCAGATTTTAGTTTTTATATGATAAAAATGAGTCCTTCCTCCACTTAGCATGCATGATTTGAAAACAGATTTCAAGTACAGATTTAGAACTAAGTGTGGTGGCTCACAGCATTTATTTAGTATGTTTTATCATTTATGATTTATGATTATAGCTTTCAATTACTCAAGCCAAAGTGAGTCATTATTACTTAGCATGAATTGTTTATGAGAAAGATATATATATATATTCCCTCACTGTTTTACTTATGTATTCACCCTCATATGCTCAGTACATTCTAGAAGTACTGATCCACATATATGTCTATGTGCTACATTGTTTAATAATGTAGGTTCAGGTGCTCAGTTTCAGCAGCGTGAGTGATTTTGAGCATCTCCATCTACATCCCGACAGTTGGTGAGCCCTTATAGTTTGGGGAACCAGTTATTAAGTTTTCCAGCTTATTGAAGTAGTTGATTTAGTATTTTTAAGTCAGTTTGAGTCAGCTGGGGATTTGTCCTAGTGGCTCTCTAGTTGTTAATAGTAGAGCCTTGTCAGGCTGCTAGTTATAATTCAGATTTTCAGTGTTGATTGTCTGGACTTTTGAGTCAAATATTTTTAGATATTATCTTCAGATAATTTCATCTTAGGTTAGACAGACTTCCGTATTTATTTTATGTTTATATTTCTCTATTATGAGTTACAACTTTAGCAGAAGGCTTATAGGATTAGCTTGAGACTACTCGTAGTCTTGAGCACCGTGTGACATCTCGGGACCTATTTTCTGGGCGTTACATGACCGAAGAATATGTGGATATTGATGAGGTGTTAGTGGTAGTTAGTAATGGCGCTAGTTGTGATAGATGAGTTAGTTAGTAGTTGGAATTGGCTGATAGTAGTCGATGATGGTGGTGGTATTAGTATTGTCATTGACGTTAATGGTGGTGATAATGATGGATATAATTAAAATAATAAAGGTGGTAGATATGGTAGCAGCTGAAAATAGTGGTTAGTAGTAATTATTATTGTAAATGGTAGTTGTGATAGTGGAGGTGGTTGGTGGTGGTGGTGGTGGTGGTTGGTAGCTAGGTGGTGGTTGACAATGGTAGTGGTGACAGAGGTGGTTAGTGGTGGTGAGTGATGATTATGGATAGAATGGTGGTGAATATTATCCAACAAAAGAATACCTCTTAATGATTAAGACTTAGGCCTCATTTGTTTACACTTAATGGGGGTCTAAATCTGAAAGATTCAGACTTTAGACCATTAAGTACATTCATTTTTTTTCATTAAGATTTTGACTTTTAATATGTCTTAATCATTCAGATCTGAAACTAAGTCTTAATCATTAAAAAGTATTCTTGTGTTAGAAAATATTCATCACCACTTTACCCATAATCATCAGTACCGCCATAACCACTTCTGCGACCACCACCATTGTCAACCACCACCTTGCGACCAACCACCTCCACTATTCATAATCACTACTACTACTAACCGTTATTTTCAGTCGCTATCATATCTACCACATCTATTATTTTAATTATATATGTCACTATCACCACCGTCAATGCCAACACGACCACCATCATCAACCATTATAGGTCAACCCTAACTACTAACCAACTCATCTTTATAACTAGTGTCACCGCTAACTACCACTAACACATCATCAACATCCACACATTCTTCGGTCACCACCACCATTGTCACCGGTGTCGCAATCTCTACCATCGCTTCAACCACTATCATCGCTACAATATATTTCTATTAATAATCATCTCCAACGTCACAACTAACAGCATCCCCAACTACCACCAACACATCATCAACCATCATGCATTTATTTTTAAGCTATCACAATCAATACCTCCAACTACTGACATCAACCAACTTCACATCACTGCCACCATAACTACCAATCGCCACCATCACAACAATCACTACAATACCAAACATCTCTATCATCACAACTATCACCACCAATATTACTAATCACTAACATCAATCATTACCACCACTACCACCATTACAAACCATCTCCATTATCACTAAGAAAAATATAAATATTTTTTTAATCAAATAATAATTTTATTGTATTAAATTAAATATTTTTCTAATATATAATTATTCTTTATTTGGATTATATTACTTATTATATATGAAAATAAATAAATTTTACATATTCAGATATTGAAAAACAAATAGTGTTAACCATGCAGATTTTAGATCTGAAGATAGATAACATCTTAATTATTTAGATATGCATTCAGATTCCGACGTGTGAATCTTAATAAAAACAAATGCAGCCTTAGTTCCAGATCTGAAGGGTTAAGACCTATTAAGAGCCAAAATCTTAATAAAAAATAAATGCACTTAATAATCTGAAGTCTGAATCATTCAGATTCTGTCCTCCATTAAATGCAAACAAATGAGGCCTAAGACAATGACTATAAAATGCAAAAAATAATAGGATATGCATTTAAAATATAAAGTCACTATTACATAACTAGGGATAAAAATATAACTTTAATATAATCTTATTGGGTTATTGGTTTAACATTAACTAAAACCTTAAAATCGGAACCGAACCGATATCCCTATAAAAAAATTAAAACCGTTTAAAACTCGTTAACTCAATAACCCAATACAAATAAACCAATAAAAAAAATCTTTTGGTTTATCGGTTAATTTGATTTTTGCATAACCCTACTCCTGACCGCAAGTCAGGATCCGAGTCCGGATTGAGGTAGAGAGTCGAGATCAGGCCTCGTGAGTCATGTCTTAAATCAGGGTTGAGATTGGACCCCGAACTCAGGCCGGGAGTGTTAGTTTTAGTATTAGTTTTATCAGTACTAATGATCATATTATCCTAAAATAAACTCATTTATTTCTATGTTAAGAAATACATAATAGTATGGATGTCTTCCACTCTTTTTCAATATTGTAAAAAATTTAATATTGTACAATTGTTTGTAGTGTATAAAATTCAACATTGTACAATTGTTTGTAGTGTACAAAATTGATCAATTCTAATTAGTTGTAATGTAAAAAAATTTACCTATAAAAGGCATGTATTTATTTCATTTTGATGGATATACAACAATACATAATAAAGAAGATTTGCAATCTATTTCTTTGTTTCTTTCGTTATTTTATAACACGTTATTAGCACGAGACTCTGCCAAATAAAGTGAGATTATAAATCTAAAGGATTTCAAGATTAGTAATTTCCTATGTTATTTGTTTCGGTGAACATACACCGAAAGGTGAGATATGAAGTTTCACCATAAAGTTTAACAATTTAATTAAGTTTGAAGGATTCAATGATATGGTTGTACAAAGGTATAACCAAAGAATTGGTTAAGTACGTGAGGTAGGTATCAAAAGTCATAATTTCCTATATATGTTTGTCTTTAAAGATTCTTATTTATTTACAAATTTCATATATTTTGTTTGTTTAAAGGAAAGAGTATTTAAAGGTCCGTTATGAATTTTGTTGTACAATTTGACATATTATGTCATTGATTATAAGACGGTGGATTCAAGTTTCATCTCATTAAAAGGGTAAAACATTGAGTTAGAATTCCAATGAGCCATGATAAAATATTTGGTTTAAATCTCATCAATTTATGCCTAAGACGACTTTATATGGATAAGACATTGAGATTGGATCTCAATACACCATATTGATCATATTATGATTGCTAAAGTTTTAAGGCAAAATAATGTCTATTACATAAAAAGTCATGAAACATGTACCATTAAATATGCTTCATTTTCTGAACTGAATGTGGTAACGGTGCATAATATGTCTGAAAGAAGACAAATAAAAGAACACAAGTGATTGAATTTATGAATATGAATATAGGCGTACCAAGGATAAAATCTTTTGTTACATTATATGTACGCCCCATGAAGGAACAATATTTTGAAAGAAATTCTAAGCTATCATAATTTGATAGGCTTAAGACATCATTATATTTCATTCCTGTGGAATGAGAATTTTGATTGTTAAAGTTACAGATACATTCCCTGGGGTGAATGTGATAGGAGAACACCTCCATAAGAGGTAGAATCATTGAGAAGAAATATTATGAAATATACTCCAAAATAGCAAACTTGAAAAATTATTCATGTTCTAGTAAATCTGAAATTTACTAAGTAGAACTCATATTACATGGTAAACTTGGAGTTTACTAGTACAAATTTATTCATAAGTTGGCACGAACGATTTTGTCATCTCGACGATGTGAATATTGAATATTACACAAAAGATATATTAAAGAATTAGAAGGTTATATTCTTCGAAGAATATTATGAGTTCTCAAATGATCCTTCAAAAGATGAAGGTAATTTTTGCCACTAGTGAGCATGATATGAAAGGTCATTGAACACGTGATTATCGTGAACCTAATTTGATATAAATTTTATAAATCCTCCATCAAAATAAAGGAATATAAAGTGATGACACACTTGACCTTTCAATATGATGTTGAGGTCTGTCATGTAAATATAATAAATTTCATAGCGCGAGAATGAGCTTCTAATGAAAATTTATGAAGCATGTAAATATTATTATAATTCATTCCTTGAAGAGAATGAGATTTGTGATAAGCATCGTTAATGCTCAATCATTCTTGAAATAAATGTGTCAAGATGAGATAAAAATTATTAATAAGGACATGCTGATGCATGGTTGGATAAATGTCAATTCTCACCTCTAAGGAAGGTTTGAAAAAAATAAAGAAAATTTTATTTTGACATAAACGATCATTGATCGTGTACTTTTAAGTATGACATAAATATTTTTGATATAATTGCCAAAGGGAAAAGCAAGAAACAAGTCTTGCCTATATAATGTTTTATGATTATGGTCGTACTTATATGATTTTCTCCTTGAATGAGATGTTCACCATATGAATGGTGTGTGAAATGTGTGTAGTACACGAAATTAATTGAGAGCTCCAAAAGATTTTTAGTGTTACTATCTGGAGAAATGCAATTGTTCATAATATTGGGTTTGTAGTAAGTCTCGAAAGAAACTTATTAAGTTTCAAAGACATTACCAAAATAAATTATATTGAGACTATAAATAAATGAAAGATGTTATATCTTCATATTACTACAATAGGCGCGGGTTATAAATATTTACGTAAAGGTTATCCGTATTTTTTCTCTTATTTATAATACACAAATATGAGCATGATGACAGAATCATAAGCAACAGTAAATTAAAAATTTACTGATATATATATATATATATATATATATATATATCAGTTGGCATGACGGTTGACCATCCCGATTCCAAATGTGATGCAAAAATAATTGAGAATTAATGTGGTTATATATTGAAGAAATAAAATATTCTTCACGAATTCTCTTGTGCTGCTTGTACTCACAATGAATTGATCATTATACCAACTAAGGTTGGAATTATATTTCCTAAAGTTTTTAAAACATATAAAAAGGTGAATATGGGCCTATTCGTCTGCCATGTGGACCAATTGCTATTATATAGTTTAATAGATGCATCTATGATATGGTCACATATGTTTTTCTATTAACTTGCAATTTGATTTTTGTAAAGTTGTTTGCTCGAATTATTAAATTAAGAGCACAGTTTCAAACTACAAATTATGTTGATAATGTTGGTTGGTTTAGTAGAAATTGTATGCCTCCAATTCTAGCTAAATTATTAATTATGAGAACAAATCTCCCAAAAGAAATCTGATATGAGATATGTCATTCAAAATATAGAAACATTCATATGCATCAAGCCAACAAGGCTCCCCTATTACTATTGGTTCAAGATCAAGAACCAGATAAATTTTATGTAAAAATTTTGGTGTGTGACATATGATGCAATTGCTTCATCACAATACACAAATATGAATCCTAAGATAAATTTGAAAATAAATGTTAGATTTTCTAACATTAGGGGGAGAGTTGAATAACAGTTGAAAATTATGCATGAAATGAATTATCTAGATCCTCATAAAAAAATGTATATGTGAACTTGAAGTTCAAGAGATATTCATTTGCAAAATGTTGCAAACTAATTATCAGATATGTTTGCTAACCCTATATAATAATTCAACTGTAAAATATTCCAATAAAAAGTTTGTTAAAGGACAAAGTCTATGACACGCCTGAAGCGTGATAGACCAATCGGTTCCAAAGGTAAAACTCCTTGAAGAAGGAAAGGAGCAAATGATCAAGATGGTCATGATAATGAGGCAAGTGCTTTAGCACCGACATAACACTTCGTAAAACCTTGGCAAAGGTTCAGGTACCTGAATAAGTAATGAAAATGAAGAGAGCTTCATTAAGTTATGTCTTACTGGAATCGATATCAAACAATCGTCGATGATATCTTTAATATAATACAACGCCCAACATTATAAATAGTATCGAGGATCTTGGATACAAATCTGTCAAAGAGTATGGGCAGATAAATTATTGGCCAAATAAAAGTATATAATTCAAGTAGTTTATTTCACTTGAAAAGTGAAGATTTGGACCCATAATCCAAAGACCAGAAGTATAATGCCAGTGGGGTATAAATGATTTACTATGCAAAAGTAAAATTCATAAGATATAAAGTATGACTTGTGCCTTGGGGCATACAGATTTCACAAAGTTTCTGGCATTATTGTAGGAGAATTGTTCTCCTGTGGTGGATGAAATAAAGTTTGTTTCAGTCTGACAATATTGAAAAAGCTTAAATACATATAATAAATTATTGTCATGTCTAGCTAGATGACAAGAGTTATATGAAAATCCTTGAAGGATTTAAAATATTATAAAGCGATTCTATTGGATACCCCATGATTATAAAGATCGCTTAACTTTAAAACAGATCAATTTTGATCTCATGAAAATGATTGGTAAGTACTATGTTTTGGTACAGTTGGTGCACTTATGAATTGCGGAGCATCATTTATAATAATAAAGCGTGTTTTAAATGATACGGGTATAATACGCGCGTTGCACTCTTTTTCCCTTAGCTGAGGTTTTATCTTATAGGATTTTCCTGGCAAGGTTTTTAATAAGGCAGCTAACAATGCGTACTACTGGATATATACTCGGAGTGTTTGACAAATGAAATATTTGTACATTGATGAACATACGTTGAAAATACATAAAAGGATGCATCTTGATAAGCATAACACTTATTTGATTTGCAGTCCAGACACTTGAAGATGTCACAGATGAAATGCTGAATATTGTCACTTGATAAAATTTACATGAAAACTTGTTCAGGATTCAAAATATTTTCAAATCTGTCCAATAATACATTGCATTCTTTGCTTATGCTGTAAGCTTCAAAATTTGTTCATAAACTTTTAATGGAAAAAAGTTCAAGCTTTTAATTGCCCACAATGTGTTGCTTTTACGAGTTCAAATAGTAGATTATTGGACTAATATCTTCATAACAACAACAATGATGAAAACGAAAAAAATAATTTTCTAGTCTTTTACGAATTTCTTTTAGTTTTATGACCTTTTTTACAAATGATTTTTATTTTTACACTTGAGAGATCTTATTTTTATATACAAAAGATTTTTTTTTTCTACTCAAGTTATAAAAGAGCAAGAGATCATTTTACCTAAGACTGTCTAACGGGCCGGGCCGGTTCAACCCGGAACCGGCCCTCTCATTCTTACCGGGTTCCGGGCCGGTTACGGGCCGGGTTTGGCCTTAACCGGTCCGGGCCGGGCCGGGCTGCACAGTAAAAATATTAAAACCCACCCGGAACCGGCCCACTTAACCCAATCCGGTCAAACCCACTAAAACCCGGTCAAACCCGGTCAAACCCGGTTAAAAACCGGTCAAATATACACTATATACGCTATATACATAATATATACATTAAATATACACTTTTATAGAAGATATATACACGTGTATACATTAAATATACACTTGTATAGAAGATATTAAAATTATAAATCGTTAAATAAAAAAAAATAAAAAACAACGACTATACGTTAAATATACACGTCTATAGAAGATCTATTAACATTCATACACTCTATTCTATGTATATGTAATACTTTAAATGAGATATACTACAATATATATACATTACAATATATATTTGTATAGTTATATTCTAATTTATAAAATATATACACATATATACGTTAAATATACACGTCTATAGAAGATCTATTAACATTCATACACTCTATTCTATGTATATGTAATACTTTAAATGAGATATACTACAATATATATACATTACAATATATATTTGTATAGTTATATTCTAATTTATAAAATATATACACATATATACGTTAAATATACACGTCTATAGAAGATCTATTCACATATATATACTCTATTCTTATGTATAGGTAATACTTTAAATGAGATATACTACAATATATATACATTACAATATATATTTGTATAGTTATATACTAATTTATAAAACATATACACATGTATACGTTAAATATACATGTCTATAGAAGATCTATTCACATATATACACTCTATTCTATGTATAGGTAATACTTTAAATGAGATATACTACAATATATATACATTACAATATATATTTGTATAGTTATATTCTAATTTATAAAATATATACACATATATACGTTAAATATACACGTCTATAGAAGATCTATTAACATTCATACACTCTATTCTATGTATATGTAATACTTTAAATGAGATATACTACAATATATATACATTACAATATATATTTGTATAGTTATATACTAATTTATAAAACATATACACATGTATACGTTAAATATACATGTCTATAGAAGATCTATTCACATATATACACTCTATTCTTATGTATAGGTAATACTTTAAATGAGATATACTACAATATATATACATTACAATATATATTTGTATAGTTATATTCTAATTTATAAAATATATACACATATATACGTTAAATATACACGTCTATAGAAGATCTATTAACATTCATACACTCTATTCTATGTATATGTAATACTTTAAATGAGATATACTACAATATATATACATTACAATATATATTTGTATAGTTATATACTAATTTATAAAATATATATACATGTATACGTTAAATATACATGTCTATAGAAGATCTATTCACATATATACACTCTATTCTTATGTATAGGTAATACTTTAAATGAGATATACTACAATATATATACATTACAATATATATTTGTATAGTTATATTCTAATTTATAAAATATATACACATATATACGTTAAATATACACGTCTATAGAAGATCTATTAACATTCATACACTCTATTCTATGTATATGTAATACTTTAAATGAGATATACTACAATATATATACATTACAATATATATTTGTATAGTTATATACTAATTTATAAAACATATACACATGTATACGTTAAATATACATGTCTATAGAAGATCTATTCACATATATACACTCTATTCTTATGTATAGGTAATACTTTAAATGAGATATACTACAATATATATACATTACAATATATATTTGTATAGTTATATTCTAATTTATAAAATATATACACATATATACGTTAAATATACACGTCTATAGAAGATCTATTAACATTCATACACTCTATTCTATGTATATGTAATACTTTAAATGAGATATACTACAATATATATACATTACAATATATATTTGTATAGTTATATACTAATTTATAAAACATATACACATGTATACGTTAAATATACATGTCTATAGAAGATCTATTCACATATATACACTCTATTCTATGTATAGGTAATACTTTAAATGAGATATACTACAATATATATACATTACAATATATATTTGTATAGTTATATTCTAATTTATAAAATATATACACATATATACGTTAAATATACACGTCTATAGAAGATCTATTAACATTCATACACTCTATTCTATGTATATGTAATACTTTAAATGAGATATACTACAATATGTATACATTACAATATATATTTGTATAGTTATATACTAATTTATAAAACATATACACATGTATACGTTAAATATACATGTCTATAGAAGATCTATTCACATATATACACTCTATTCTATGTATAGGTAATACTTTAAATGAGATATACTACAATATATATACATTACAATATATATTTGTATAGTTATATTCTAATTTATAAAATATATACACATATATACGTTAAATATACACGTCTATAGAAGATCTATTAACATTCATACACTCTATTCTATGTATATGTAATACTTTAAATGAGATATACTACAATATATATACATTACAATATATATTTGTATAGTTATATACTAATTTATAAAACATATACACATGTATACGTTAAATATACATGTCTATAGAAGATCTATTCACATATATACACTCTATTCTATGTATAGGTAATACTTTAAATGAGATATACTACAATATATATACATTACAATATATATTTGTATAGTTATATTCTAATTTATAAAATATATACACATATATACGTTAAATATACACGTCTATAGAAGATCTATTAACATTCATACACTCTATTCTATGTATATGTAATACTTTAAATGAGATATACTACAATATATATACATTACAATATATATTTGTATAGTTATATACTAATTTATAAAACATATACACATGTATACGTTAAATATACATGTCTATAGAAGATCTATTCACATATATACACTCTATTCTTATGTATAGGTAATACTTTAAATGAGATATACTACAATATATATACATTACAATATATATTTGTATAGTTATATTCTAATTTATAAAATATATACACATATATACGTTAAATATACACGTCTATAGAAGATCTATTAACATTCATACACTCTATTCTATGTATATGTAATACTTTAAATGAGATATACTACAATATATATACATTACAATATATATTTGTATAGTTATATACTAATTTATAAAACATATACACATGTATACGTTAAATATACATGTCTATAGAAGATCTATTCACATATATACACTCTATTCTATGTATAGGTAATACTTTAAATGAGATATACTACAATATATATACATTACAATATATATTTGTATAGTTATATTCTAATTTATAAAATATATACACATATATACGTTAAATATACACGTCTATAGAAGATCTATTAACATTCATACACTCTATTCTATGTATATGTAATACTTTAAATGAGATATACTACAATATATATACATTACAATATATATTTGTATAGTTATATACTAATTTATAAAACATATACACATGTATACGCTAAATATACATGTCTATAGAAGATCTATTCACATATATACACTATATACGCTATATACACAATGTATACATTAAATATACACTTCTATAGAAGATATATACACCTGTATACATTAAATATACACTTCTATATAAGATATATAAACATATACACATGTATACATTAAATATACACTTGTATAGAAGATATTAAAATTATAAATCGTTAAATAAAAAAAAATAAAAAACAACGACTAAGGAGTGAATGAATTTGTGGAATTTTATTGATTGCAAAATGATCCAAAATTTATAATTTACATGAATGAAAAATCTATAAATTATGCATCATTTTTTCCAACTCATTCATGTTAATATTAATTTGAACTTGCATAGGGTAGTCGAAGTCAACGGGGGAAAAACCCTGCATTGGACTTGATTCTGCTGAGTTCTCCCGTGAAGTCATAATTTCTTCAAGTTTGAGGTCGTCGTTGGGCTCTGGTTCCATTCCTTGGTTTCTTCTTTCTGCTCTAATCCAATCTCTGAGGTAAACTAAAACATTCATTGCGTTGCTTCCCAATGAGTGTCGGTTGTCTCCAAGCTGCTGTCGTCCCTGACTGAAGGCGCTCTCTGATGCAACGGTTGACATAGGAACATTCAAGATATCTCTGGCTAATCTTGAAAGTACAGGATATTGTGATTCATTATTCCTCCACCAATCCAGCGTGTTGATCCGTCGTCTGCGATCCTCTGGTGGCGTCCGCAGATAATATTTTAGCTCTTCCCGATAAGTTGATGTGTAAGCTCTCTCATCCACACTGTTCCAACAAGTTAAATCATAAAACGAATCAGGAAAACCACTATGTGCCGGCCTTTTAGAAGCTGATGGCTCCTCGGGAGGATGAGGAGCGACAGTTGGAGTGATATTTGTAGGTACGGCTGAATCAAATAAATCAGCATAGTGATTATATAATTTTTCTATATAATCTTTTGCATCAGCCGTAGCCGTCCACAAATCAGGTTGTATTTGTTCAGAATCATGGTTAGTATTTATTTCTAAGTTAGTATAAATAAGAGTACTAAAGTGACACATATGATTATATTTCATGCACGGATTTAACATAGCAGCAACCAAGTAAATAGGGGGAATCGGGAAAAAATATTTTTTAAATTTCGTAAACATAGCGCCAACAGCTTCTTTATAACCTTCTTTATCTTTATATTGTCGGAGCAAACCAGAAATATCGGCTATATATGCCAAAATATTACAAACAGTAGGATAATATGCACCGGAAAATTCAACCGTAGCTACATAAAATTTTTCTAAGAACTTAACAAGATCATTAATTATAACCCAATCAGAATTATGTAGCATGCAATCAGCAGAATCAGCAAATGAACCACAATGTTGGTTAAAAGCTAGTGTAATAGGAATTCTATATTTATAACAAGTTTTTAAAAATTCATACGTAGAATTCCATCTAATATCAATTTCCTCAGGCATCAAAATCGGTGCAAGTCCATTTTCTTGACATTTAACTTTAAATTCTTTAATTCTAGATCTACGATTATTTCCTTGAATAAAACCAACAGCAAGACGAATTTTTTCAATATAAACCTCAAAAAAGTCAAGACCATCTTTTACAATTAAATTATATATATGACATGCACACTTAACATGAAAAATTTCAGGAAAGGGCGGAGATAGCGTAGATTTTATTTTTGTTATAGCAGTCTTGTTGTTAGAAGCATTATCAAAAGCAATACATAAAATTTTATTTTCTATACCATAATATCCGGCAATTTTAATAATAGAATCAGCAATAAATTGTCCAGTATGTTTCCGATCTTCATCATATAAAAAAGCAAGAATACGTTTTTGCATTATGAAATTACTATCCATCCAATGACAAGTAACGGTTAAATAATCATTTTTATTTACAGCACGACCAAGATCGGAAGTTAGGGACAATCTACATTGAATATTTTTTAAGAATGTTGATAAATAAAAACAATATTGTGAATGGAGTCTAAAAATATCAGACCGACAAGTAGTTCTAGGAATACCATTAAACATAGGATTATAAATTGCTTGTATATAACGAATAAAGGCATCAGAAGAAGGAAAACTAAAAGGCAAACAACCCACAGCTACCATTTTAGCTATTTCTTCTCTGTCCCTCAATTTATTATACTTTTTCGCTACTTGACCGGTTGTTGGGTCCATTCTAGTTTGCGTTGACCCACCAACATCCCCACCACCTTTTGCAATATTCAACTCTCTAGTGTGATCTTCAGCTATATGTCTCATTAACGTACCCGTACCCCCTTGCTTACCGCCACTTCTATGCTTATATTTTTGTTGACAAATATTGCACTGCACCTCAATATCTGATATACGTTCAAAAAATTGCCATGCAATACTAGTTCTTTTACGGGGTTTTGGGGCACTGGGAGGACGGGAAGGGAGATTAACTGATTCAGATCTAACGTTAGCATGTCCTACTGCGGGTGTTTCAGCAATATTTTCATCATCTTCGTCTACATTAACTGCATCTACTTCATTTTCTTCTTCTATACCGTAATTTTCCTGAAATTCTACATAATCCATATCGTGAGCACCTACACCTATTTCTTCCTCAAAAGGTGTACCAAGCGGTACCGGAGGCGAAGTCACACGGGTATATCTATTACTTGAACTACCTCTACCGCTAGTAATTCGCTTTTTACTACCACTACCGCTTCCGGGACAAAAATTTCTAACACCTTTAGTAGCGAGGTTTTTTAATTTATCCATAATATAAATTAAATTAAACTAAAAATATTCAAAATACACAAATATAATAAATTTAAATATTAAACAATTAATACAATAAATAAAAATTAAACGTAAGAGATGGAACGACAATACCAAATTTTGGAAGTATCCGAAGATTGCGACTTTAGAAACTTCCGCTCGTACTTTGTAAACGAAAAATTAAAAATTTAAATTGAACACTTTAAGAAATTAAATATATTGAATATTTGAGAATTGAGAATTGAGATTTGAGAGAGAATGAGATTTGAGAGAGAATGAGATTTGAGAGAGTGAAAAATTGTGTGAGAAATGATTTGAAGTTGTAGGGTATTTATAGATTTATTTTGGGGATTAAAAAAATTTTTTTTTTTTTTTTTTTTTTTTTAAGTTAATGGGCCCAAACTAGCCGTTTGGACCCAAAAACGGTAATATAGCCGTTGGGCCAACGGCTAGTTTGGCCCAATAATTTTTTTTTTTTTTTTTTTTTAATTCCGGGCCGGTTCCGGGCCGATTAACCGGCAGGCCTGGACCGGGTTGGTCCGGGCCGGGTTAACCGGGCCCAGTTTAAAAAAAAAACGGACCGGAACCCGGAACCCTAAAGCCCTAGGGCTTACCGGGCCGGGTCAAACCGGTCCGGTTTGATATGTAGGGCCGGTTCGGGCCGGTTCGGGCCGGGCCAGCCCGACCCGTTTGACAGGTTTAATTTTACCTGTGTTTGTTTCACAAAGTATAATAGGTTCTAAGCTCAGATAATCTATATCTATATATAATTTATATCTATATCTATATCTATAATTTATAATTTATATTTATAATATATTGAAAGTGTGAAGGGTCTTAAAAATATTATTTGAACTTTTTGTCTTTCATAAAAAGTTCATACTTGAGATAAAATCATCTTTTTTTATTTTTTTTAATTATTATAATATTTAAAATTAAGGGGTCCTTGGTAAAAGAGAAATATTTTATGTAAACTTTTTCTTAACACAAAAACCAACAATAAATAATTTCTTTAAAAAAAAAAAAGTTCTTTTTTTAAGAAAAGTTTTTTGGTATAAATCAAATCTTTCATGATAATTTATAATATTTTCTACATAACTTTTGAAGATATAAATTTCATGAAAAAATTTAAAATTTTCATATCGGAATCCACTGTCATAACAATGCCATAAATCGAAAGCTTATTACAAATTGAGGAGCTAATATATACGTTTTTTGGTAATTTGTTAGCTGTGACCTCCATTTATTCTTCTCTTTCTACCGCCATTCAATTTAGGTCTGCTTTTTATAATTCCTCAAAATCTTTTCGGCCGTTTCTTCTACATTGTTGTCATCATGCATGTGACTTTGTTTTACTACTATTAATTTTTAAATAAATTTTGTTTATATATAAATCACTTTAAAATAATTTTCTTTAACTAATTAATTAATAAAAAGGAATCAAAAATATTTTTGAATTATTTAAAATAGAGCAAAAATATCATTCGTTAATTTTTTGGCTCAAAAATACTCCTCCGTAAAATTTATAAATCAAAAATATCTCTCTCTAATGGAATGACACCAAGCACGCCATGTGAAAAAACCCGCCAAATGACTAGTCCACATCAGCGTCCACATGGAAAATCACCTCATTCTCGATTTTAATGTTCGACTCGACCATTTAAAACTTTACTTATTTTAGATATGTTGTTGTTGGTCGAGTGTTGGAATTACCAGTCTCATATAGTTGTGTTGCGGTTGCGGTTTGAAGTAGAAAAGAAAGTAGATGTTTGTTTAAAACGTGTCGTCTGAGGTGAGGGACACCTCTTGCTTTGTTCATAAATTTCTTGGAACTAATAATAATTTCTTTTTTTGATTTGGTTAGATAATGACAGTTGCTAAATTTAGAAACTTACTATAGTTGTTAAGTGTTTCCATGGTAGTAGACTCATGTCATGGATCGGACAAAGAAGATGTTATTAAAGAATGTGTAGTCAATCATCCTATTGCTGAGAAGGCAAATGAATCCATTCTTAACAATGAATCTGTGAAAAATAAAGTTTCTAGCGAGAGGAATTAGGAAAGTACACCAGATGATCGCATGAGGCAAATCCGGTGAATGCTTGTATAGATAAACAGGAAAGAAAAATCTCTGCAGATACTTCTATTTCACATTCCGGTGTTGTGGAGAGTCAGGTTGATACAAATAACCGGGGAAGGAAAATTCTTTTGTTGAAAGCACACCAAGTTCTTCACTTGCTAATAAAGATGAAAATGATCAAGTTCTCACTCCAAGGAAACTGAAATCGTTAAACAGTGAACAAGAACACTCTGAAGCTGAAATGACTGGTTTGAGTAAAAAGAAGACTTATTGTGTGAAAGTGGGGGCTGACTTGGACTGATCATGTGGCATTTTTTGTCCACATGGCGTACTTGGTGTCATTCCGTTAGAGAGAGGGTATTTTTTATTCAAAAATTTAACAGAGAGATATTTTAAAGTCAAAAAACTAACGGAGGATATTTTTGCTCAATTTTAGATAGTTCAGGAGTATTTTTGGTCCTTTTTCGATTAATTAAAGATAGTTATCTTTTTTAGGCTTTAATAGTATTTATGACTAATAAATTTACTTGTGATTTGACGTAAAAAAAAATAAAAAATTATTATTGGTATATTTTTTAAGTTTACAATAAGTAAATTATCATGTATTATTGGTAACAATTGACAACTGAGAAGTTGTTTTGTGAAATTTGAAATAGCTTATGATTGAAGAGAGAATTTGATTCTGATTTGAGATAAGTTTTCTAAAGTTTTAATACGTTCTTGATGTTTATGATCTTCATATACATTTGTGAGATTACACTGAATATGTTGTTGTAATTTGAAAGTATTAAATTGAAATTTTTGACAAATGCAAAATTGGGGGAGTCTAGGAGCACTATGTCTTTCGTTAGTATTAGAATTCTAAGCTTTAGCTGAAAATCATTAAAAAAAAAAAAAAAGTACTTACAAATTATGGCTTGCAAACTGTATTAGTGGTTAATTTATTCAAATAGAATTAAAATATTAGAAAACTATTGTGAATCTTTGTTGAATACTTATACTATTGATTAAACTTTTTTTTTTTTTTGGACTACTTACAATATGCACAAACACACATTAGTTAGTCATATATTGGGTCTCATTTATTTATTAAAAGTTTTGGGTATTGTTGATTTTCTTAAGCTTTAAATGAAAATTATATTTCATTACATTGAATATATTTTTGCGATATGAAAATATTAACTTGAAAGTTTTGGCGATGCAAATATTAGAGTATTAGCCTTTACTATAGCCTAATTGATCTTGAATAATTTTATTTTATTTTTGTATTTGCATTTCAGATAGGAATGAGATTCCTGTAGATTTTTTTTAGATTATCTTTTTTTTTATATTATTATTATTATTATTATTATTATTATTATTATTATTATTATTATTATTATTATTATTATTATTATTTATTGATCTCAGATGTGCTTGAAGGCAAAATCTACTATAATAGCTAAGACATATTTTCTTTTATAATATTTAAGTAACTTTTATAAAATTAAACTCTTTGAATTGAGTTACATGTGTGGGGCACATATCCGAAACTAGTAAGATAATAAGATGTTGTGGCTAATTTCATTCGTTAGGGTAAAATATAGTTGAATTATTTGGATTCTGTATTCAAGCAAAATGGATACAAAATATTCATGCAACTAACTCAAATTAAGGCATAATTTATTAATGAAAAAAATACATAAATATCTCTTCAACTTGCCCTTCCCGCATTTCTTCAACAATTTTTGAAGCTTGATTATTTTTCGTGAAATGCTAATCAGCAATATCATGTCCTATAAATCAAATCCAGAATAACCAAACACTATTTTCCAGATAAGAAATAAATTCTATTCCAATTTATTTATATGTAAAGCAAAAGTAGGGACTCTCTCCCATGTTTACCTCCATGTAGAAATTAATTTTTTAGTGAGTGGAAAAAATTTACTTGAAATCTAATCAAAATCACCTTTTTTTGTCAAATGAAGAAAATTTTTTACAAATTAGCTACAAGTCAGAATCACTTTCAAGTTTTTGTACAAATTGTACTTATTTCATGGTGATTTTTAAGTTTTGCCCTCAAATATAGTGGGTTTTAATTTATTTATTTTCGCCTATTTATTTAATGCAATCTTTGAGTCAAAATATCTTAAATATGATCTAATTTACTCAAAACATAAGTTTAGAGAATTTTTATGGAGGAAAAGAAGAAAATTACTATCTTTTTGAATTTTTCGTGTGAAAAGTAAAGATATCTTGTCAAAATACCATAAACTAAAATTATTTTGTAAAGGTAGAATACAAGTTCTCCCACTTAGGGCTAGACATATTTTGGTTCGAATCGAAAAAATAAAAAATTAAATCAAAATTTAATTTTGATTTTGATTTGCTTGGTTTTTCGGATCGGTTTTGATTTCAAATTTTAGAAATTCGGTTAAACAATTCGATTTTTTATTTTTTTCGAAAAAAAAAAATGGTTAAACCGAAAAATTGCAATTATATAACTAGTATATATATATATATATATATATACTCTTTTTTATATATATCAGCATTAATATAATATATAATAAGTAACCCAAACCGCCAAATGTCTTACGAGTTATGTCCCTAATCCTAACTTATTTCAATGTTGATTGACGATTGTTGACTTATTTTGTGGACTGTTTATGTAAACTTATGCATAATGAAGTTATGTATTATGTTAAACTTATGGTATTTTCATTTCATTTCATCTATGTTGAGTTATTTATATTTGAGAATGAAAATAGTTTTGAAAAAAATTATTTTTCTAAAAGAATCACCAATTTTAAATGTCAGTCATGACAAAAAAGGCTGACTACTTTAATTTTCAAAATTGAAATAAAAATTTGAAATAACCAAACCGAATTTGTAGAAATTAAGCCAAATCGAATTTATTTCGGTTTGGTTATGGTTGTCATTTTTGTCAATTTAAAAATCAAAAAATCGAATCGATATTAAACAACCAAACCGAACAAATCGAATGTCCATCCCTAATCCTACTTGTGGGTTATGAACTTTTAAGGCATAACATTGTAAGAGTAAATTGAGGGAATGATATGTTATTTTCGGGTAGAAAATCTACATATTACAATATTAACTTCAACATTAAATTCAAGAACTACAATGAAGTTCTAACAACTCTATACACAAGTTCAAATGAATAATCAAATGAACTATCGAAATGAAGTTTGTATCAACTTTAAGAAATGAAGATGAAGCAGAAAAAGAATAGAATCAAGTCCATCGGATTCACGATGTGTCCTTAAGGAATTTATGTTAGAATTATTTTTTTTATGTGGACTTAACATTAACTTTTTATTACGTTAAAGTAAATCGGGCTGATTTTATTAGTTGGTGGACAAGACACAGATTGTGTATTCATGCGGATTTCATATGGGCCTGTATCCATTTCATGTTATTGATGTGGGCTAACAATAGTGTAGGCCTGTAGTAGACCTGTGAGCCCATAATGGGGGGGGGGGAGGTTGCACTAGGTTAAGGCTTTTAAGCCTATAAATATAAGGCTAGGTCCCCTCTCCTGACTTTAACATAAGACGTATCCCCATAAGCTACCAGCCGTCATAAGCAAAGGAGAGGAAGACTCAAGCTTGTTCGTCTTCGGTTATGTGATACAATGACGGACAAAGGTACGCACCTTTCCTCTCGTATATTTCGCTACTTTATAGGTGTTCTTGGTTTATTTAAATCTGTGGTGTGTCTCTCTGTTGATTTAACACTTAGTATCAGAGCTTTTCACATAGATCTTGAACCCTATTACTCAATTCATGAAAAAAATAATTAAAAATAATAATAGCGACGCACTCCATCTTAAACCTAAATCTGAAACGATTTTTCTTTTCCTTTTGGCTGCTGACTTTGTTTCGATTGTTGCACACTACTTTATTCTCTATTTAAAAGGGTGTACATATGATTAAGAGTCAGCCGATGGCCTAATCAATTGGATTTGGGAAAGTGGATGAAATCAAATCAATTAGATTTGGTTTTTAGAAATTATGGCATGTTTTTCAAGTTCTGGGGGTTAATGTTGTGGGTAATGGAACAGTTGTTTCCGTTCAATGTGGAAATTAATCAACGAAGTGTTGTTAGCTTAAAAAAATTATCTGGAGTTGTAATTACAAAAAAAAATGACTGTCTTCATTGACAAAGTTTTTTGCTGCTTTATACCTTGTCAAAAGTAAATAAATATGTTTTAAAGTGTATTGATAGTATTTGCAAATTAAAATTATTTCACAATTTTTTCACTATCTTGAAAGGCGAAACCGTACTTTAAATGACATGATGAGAAGTATGATGAGTAGATCTAACTTACCTGAGTGCTTCTGGGGTGAAGCTATTAAAACATCCATGTACATTCTTAATTGTGTCTCTTTCAAGTCAGTCTCTAAAATCCTTTTTGAGTTGTGGGCAAATAGAAAAATCAGTTTAAATCATTTTCGATTTTGGGGACTTCCTGCGGAGGTAAATATATATAAAATTGAATCTAGAACCTCGTGTTATTTTTTTATTGGTTATCCAGCTCATTCTAAAGGATACAGGTTCTACTGTCCTATTGAATCTTAAAATGCAAAATTTCTTGTGTGTGGGACTATCCTAAACTCTATAGGCATAAATTTATTATAAACAAGCATTTAAGGTATTTAATTTCATAATTGAGATGAGTTTTGAAATTGTTGAAGAGCATGCATTGTAAGCCCCGTTTTATGATGAAATCTTATATAAACTATGAGGTTGTTTTTCCTAAACTTGAATTATTTTTATGTGTACATGTGTTATTAGTTTGAAAAGTTATATGAGAGCATGATTTGCATGATTACCTCTTTTGTTATGAAATCCATTGTCCTAACAATGTTATGGATTGTTATTATTTTATGAACGAATGAGAGAAGTTTTTCTTGATTTACAAATGCTCATGTTTCCTAATAAAAAATTTGCATGCGATTGATGAAAGAGATGACCACCATATGATAAAGTATTGAAAAGAGAGTAGTTTGCATAAGTTTTCATGTGTTCTGAAACAAGAACTCCCTCATATGATGTTTAAATATTTTGGGTGGTCATTAACATGCTTTTGAATAAAAAGGGCTATGGATATGATGTGGTATGAAATGAATGACTTGCAAATCTGGGTATGAAATGAAGGACTTGAATTTGGGACTGTTGCATAAAACTAAGCATTCATTGAACAAAGTGTTTGATATAAAAGATCTAGGAGATGCATCATTAGTTTTGGGCATTTGGGGCTTTCACAAAAGGTCTATATTGATCATATTTTGAAAATATTTCAAATGAAAAATTGTAAGCTCGGAGATGTACCTGTGGTGAAAGGTGATAAGCTAATCTTAGATTTGTGTCCCAAAAATGATCTTGAGAAAGATTCTATGAAAGTGCCTTATCCAAGTATTTTTCTGCTGCATTTCTTGTTTGCAGAGTGTTAATTTAATTTATTTTTTATATTGGTTGAAGTAAAGTCGACTAAACTAAAGCCTTCTTAAGAATGAGTTTTGGCGGCTATGTTATTAAAGATTCATTTATTTATTTAGTTCCATATGCTTAGATTAAATAATATAAAAAGTTATTTATTTTATGAAATTTTAAAAAAAAAGTTATTGTTTATAAAAGATGTCGAATTGTTATTTATTTTATTTGGATTTGGTTCATTTGAATTGTAATTAAATCAAATTTATAATATTTTTAAATGTGTGGTTACTGACTGTGTCATGTGAGCAAATTAAGCAATGGCATGTTGAATCCCTAAGATTGAATTTGTTTTGTAAATTAGGGTAAATAGTGTACACCAAAGTGACCTATTTGCTTTGTTTTATGAGACTTATTTAATCTATTTCGAGAGATATCACTAAGTTAGAACATACAATAATCTGCCCAAAGGAGATTTATTGTGTGTTTTAAATTAGTATTGTGATGAACCCCATTATGTAAAAATATTTTGATTTTAGTAAATTTATCTGCCCAAAGGGAATAGGTTTCTAATATTGAAAATATTTTCTTGCCCTGCCCAAACGGGGGCTACTTGTTGATGCTGCGGGACTCATCGTTATGATAAGATTATTATTCTTATGCTTTACTATTTTGATAAATTTATTCATGTTATTTTGTGAAAAGTTACCATTTATTTGAACAATAACAATGTTGAAGCTATGGTTCTGTCGGGCTCTAACTTCAAGTGATGGAAAGAAGATCTTGAATTTACTTTGGCCATGGTTGACATAGATCAAGCCTTGCGTGAGGATGAGCCTTCAGCTCTCATTGATTCTAGTACAGCTGCTGAAAAAAAAATTTATGCTAAGTGGGAGAGATCAAATAGGCTATACATCCTTGCCTTTAGGAGGTCGATTGTTGAGCACCTCAAAAGTGGCTTCCCTGAAACTACCAATGCCAAAAAATTTCTTGCCCAAGTGGAAGAAAGGTATCTTGTATCCAATAAGGTTGAGACTGGAGATCTAATAAATAAATTTATAGAGATGAGGTATGACTTTACTGGGGTGTTAGAGATTACATACTTAAGATGGTCCACATTCAGTCCAAACTGAAAACTCTTGAAATAACTTTTCCCGATATTTACATTGTTCACTCTGCTCTTAACTCTTTGTCTGCTGAGTTTAACCAAATAAAAACTGCCTATAATACTCAGGATGAATCTTGGTCAATCAATGATCTCATCTCCAAATGTGTTGTTAAGGAAGAAATAAAAATTAAAAGGGAGAAGGGTGAGATTGCCATATTTGCTTCTCATTATTCCAAAGTAAGCTCTTACAAGGGACCTAGGAAGTTTGAAAGATCTAATAATCATACTTTTAAGAAGGAGTCAAAAGAAGGTAATCATCTAGCTATTATTTGTTTTGAGTCACACTTTGTAGATGTCCCCATTAATTCTTGGTGGTTTGATAGTGGAGCTACTGCTCATGTTGCCATTTTCTTGCAATGGTTCAAAAACAAAAGGAGCCCAAAGAAAACAGAGTCAAGAATTAGAGTCGACATAGATGTCTAAGTTGAAGTAGAGTTCATAGGAACTGTAGTTTTAGACTTAGAAACTGGTTATAAGTTTGTTCTTGAAAACACTCAATATGTACTATCTTTTAGACGGAATTTGACTTCTATTCCAATTTTAGACAGATTTGGTTATGATTTTAATTCTCCTAAAGTTAATTTACTTTTGAACTCCTGAGTTGTTGGTCATGAAATCCTACCTGATGGTTTTGTTTAGAATTTTCTTGACTTCTGATTTTGAATACAACTCTTTTAATTCTAAAATTGTTGGGTCTAAACGATCAATTTTAAACGAAAAAATAGAACATGTTGTGGCTAGGCGTTTAGGTCATATCTCTAAAGATAGAGTTGATAGATTGGTCAAGTCTAATATTTTACCTTATCTTGATTTTGGGGACATAAAAACACGTATTGATTGCATTAGAGGAAAGTTGAAAAAAAAAAGAATGTTACTCGTAGTTCTGATTTGTTGAAAATCATTCACACAGACATAAGTGGTCTGTATTTTACCACAATATGTGGTTCAAGTTATTTTATCATTTTCATTGATGACTTTCTTCGATATGGTTATGTTTTTTCTTATTAAAGAAAAATCAGATTCTCTTGAAATGTTCAAAGTGTTTAAAACTGAAGTAGAGAAACAACTGGGAATGGTCATTAAAAAGTGAGATCTGATCGAAGAGGTGAGCACTATGGTAGATAGCAGTGAATAGGTAATAAATGAGACCCTTTGATCTTGATCTACATCAGATGGATGTAAAGATAGCCTTTTGAATGGTGATCTTAATGAAGAGGCTTACATGCAATAACCCCAAAGTTTTTTTTAGTAAAGGCAGTGAGCATCTCGTGTGTACGTGTAACGCCCCAAAAACAGGTCCCGAGACGTCACACGGTGCTTAGGGTCATAAGTGACCCCAAACTAACCCTTCTACTGGCATAACTTATAAGCAACTGAATAAAAGTATAAATCAATACAAGTTAGCGGAAAACAACTCTTTTCTGAATCTGATAAATACAAAACTGGATTTACAAAATTACAACTCTGCTTTACAAATCAAAACTGAAACTGGATACATCAACTTCTACTGACTGTCTATGAAGCCTCTACTAGTACTGACTTTAGATAGCCGGGTCATGACTCCCAACTATTCAAACTCAATACGACTGAGTAAAGAAAATACAATACTTCTTGAACAATATAACTGACTTAAGCCCTTGAATCAAAAGGACTCATCACCTATTGACTGAAAGCTTCGAACAAACTGAATATGAATGTGCATACTGAGTCTTGTACCTACATTATGAGACAATGTAGCACATAGACGTATATGTGGATCAGCACTTTGGAAATGTACTGAGTATATGGGGGTACAATGCAATAAGTAAACATTATCTCAATATCATCATAGTTTATAAAATTATGCATGCTGACATAAATGACTCACATAGCTTGAATAATATCTGAAGTATAAATCTCATAAATCATGAATAATGAAACATGTATAAACCTCGTGAGTCATTTAACTTGCTTCTAAAATCCGTATTCTCCACTTATTCTTAAAACTTGTAAGCTAGATGAAATCTGAAACTCATTCTGTTTAGTAAACTCTTATCTCAATACTTTAAATCAATAAAACTATTTCAAGAGTGGGGGACATCTTTGGGAGTTTCTTCTAACCGACATAAACCATGTGAGCTACATGGAGTCTAACGTCTTACCTATGTTGGGGAGAGTTGTTCTATCCTTTCCATCGGATAGAACCTTAACTTTAGTTCATTAGTGATCACTATATCAGCCTCAGGCTCACATCCTACGGGGGCACGTAGTTCTAGGGAAGTACCACACTTCCCGCTAGGTGCTAAATACTACTCCCGGACTTAGCTCAGAACTTTAAAGAAAATCCACAATAAAAAATTCAACAGTTTACATCGGGAGCCAATATGCTACCCCTCTTATCATAAATCAATCAAATGTGGATTTCTTTTCTTACTTGGGTTCAAAAACCAACTCTTTCCTGAAATCTTGATAGACTCATCATCAAAGCTTTAAAGATCTCATAATAATGGAAATATAAACATACTTCTTGCAATTCTTTAAAAGTCCTCAATAACTCATTCTCAAAATAACAATCTTTAAATAGGGGTTAATGACCCATATATCAAACTCGTATTAAAACACCAAAAGATTCATGCTTGATAATGTAAATATTGATGAATCAACTCAAAATCAGAAAATTTCAGCAATAAGCATGAAAATATAAACATACTCATGTAATATCATAGAAAAATATCATACTCAATATACTTCTTGAAAATACTTCAGCAATGTCAAAGTATAGAAATCAAGCTTCACAATATAATGCTTAAACTCACTTGGAAAAAATCCCAAAAAATCACATTACTTGCATAAATATGTGAAATTAGTCATACAATTACACTTCTAAATCATTGGGAACCTTATAAGCTTGTAATTACAATCATGGGTATAAAATCCAACTTGAATTTCATGAAAAATAATCAAAAATTCAGTAATTTATAATCTAAAATAAGTTTTGAGCTCAAGAACGAAAGGGTATTCTTGTTCAAACCCCACATACCTTGAAATTTAAGATTTGGATGAACTCTTAACTTTGGATTGCTATTCTTGAGATTAATGGGTGCTTCTCATAGCCCTCGGAATGGGGAATTCGAATCTTAAAGAATTATTGAACAACTACGGTTAAATCTTGAGATATCTTGATCTTTAGGTTGAAACCCTTAAGAGTGTTCTTGACCAATTTTTGATGAAAGTGAAAGGATTTTGGATAATTGGGGATTAAATCCCGTATTATAGACATATATAGGGGTGTTTTTGGCACTTGGAAGTGAGGTATGTGGCGCACAACCCATGGAAAACCTTAAGGTATGCGTCGCACACCTTATGGAAGACATTTAAGTGTGCTTCGCAGTCTCAATCGTATAAATTTGATTGGGCGGCGCATTGCCCATCGCACACCCTTACTGCCTCTCACGAAAATGGGCATAACTTTTTGCTCGGGTATTGGATTAAGGCGAAATTGGTATAGTTGGAAAGATAATTCGAAGATATTTCATTTGATGTATATTTGGCCCTCTAAATCATTATATGCAAAGAGTTATGGTCAATGGAAGTTGATCCAAGTTGAAACATCCTCTAAAACTTAATCGATAGAAATATTTTCAACTCGTCTTAGAGTTAGGGGGCCTCTATGATCTCAATTCATGCTCAAATATATTACCACACTATATAATTGATTAACACACTAAATTTGCATTGAATTTATGGCTTTTGGAACCTTTACGCGAAGGAATGATGATTTTCGTTCCAGCCCAAAATGCGGGGTGTTACAGTAAAGTGAAGAAATATATCTACGGCTTGAAGCAAGCTTCACGATAGTGGTACTAGAAGTTCGAAAAAATTATCACTTTTATGGTATTTGTGGAGAACAAGATTGATCCTTGCATCTATCTTAAGATCAGTGGGAGTAAGTTCATCTCACTCTTTATGTTGTTGATTATTATTGTGCACACTTTAATATTGTTTTATTGTATTAAGGCTTTTGCCTTACGTGTTGGTTATGTTTCATATTGATAAGATCATATTATTGTTTTATTGGATCTTTCATTTGGAGACATATATGGTATATCATTCTACCTTGTGAATTTTCTGGTTGTTGCACCATGTAATATGTTGCACATGTTGAACCTTGAAAATCAAGATTTTCTGGTGGAGCACATGTTGTTTTAGTGCTCACACATATTGTAACAGAAAAATGCGGTGACGATTTTTCTATGGTATGCATGTTGATTTTAAGCGTACATATTGATATGAAAAATCGTTTGAAGGACTAACAATGAAATAGCCTTGATTTGGAGTCCATGTTGGTTATTTCTTGCTACACTACCACATCATTTAGTTTATGTCTACAAAACTTCAATGTTTGTAATTGTGGACTGGTTTTGTATCGTTGATTGATGCAAGAACTGCTGTAGTTCAACAGTGATGTTTTGCTTGACTGAACTATGTTGGAGATGGCGTTTCACCTCTAAATGTTTATGTCCACTGTCTATTCAGCCCGAGAGTCATTTTCATAAAAATAAGTTTTCCAAAACTTTTCTTTAAAAGTTAACGTTGTCTAAGTGGGAGAATGTTAGAATTATTTATTTTATGTGGACTTAACATTAATTTTTTATTATGTTAAAGTAAACCGGGCTGATGTTATTAGTTGGTGGACAAGACACAAGCCATGTATTCATGCGGATTCCTGTGGGCTGGCAATAGTGTAGGCCTGTAGTAAACCTGTGAGCCCATAATTGGGGGTGCACTAGGTTAAGGCTTTTAAGCCTATAAATATAAGGCTAGGTCCCCTCTCCTGGCTTTAGTTTAAGATGCATTCTCATAAGTTGTCGGCCGTCATAAGCAAAGGAGAGGAAGACTTAGCCTTGTTCGTCTTCGGTTATGTGATACAATGACGGACAAAGGTACGCACCTTTCCTCTCGCATATTCCGCTACTTTATAGGTGTTCTTGGTTTATGTGAATCTGTGGTATGTCTCTCTATTGATTTAACAATTTATTCCTCTCAAGTAGTCAAGGTTAATGGAATTTTTTCTCTCAGGATAAAATGATTCACTTTAAAAAAAAATAGTACCTCAAATTTTCTGAAACTCCGAACTCACTCAACGATTTGATGATCACATGAGAGTTTTTAGAATAAGAAGAAGATGTTTTTCAACTAAAAAATCGTACCTTTACCTGAGGAAAAGTTCAGGTATTTATAGTCGTAAGGTGTCCCTTCAGAAAGAAAGCAATGTTTCATGAAAAGAGACAACTTTCTGAAACAGTACGCGATCTGTACTGGGTCTGCGCTGGCCCTGCGCCCGCGTTGCGTTTGGTGATTTCCAGTGAGGTCTGCACTACACTGCGCTTGACCTATGCCTGCAGGTCGTCAAGTGCGCACGCAGATGCTTTTTTCGTCCGAAATAGTATGTCTCTTGCCTCGAAGGATCATGTTCCTTCAAGGTGCATTGTGACTGCGTTCAAAATGCGTCCGTAAATGGAGAAAATATTTCTATTAAATTTTTGGATTAAAACTTCACTTATTTCAAGTTTCGAATAAATTTTATCCAAAAAATTAATCTTCAAAGTCGAGTGACGACAACGACAGCGCGAGACATTCTTGTTCTTACCTTACTATCCAGATGAAGGAATGTTTCTCAATATAAGCACAAGAAAATTTCTTTCTCCCACTAATGTGGGAGAACTTTACTTCCTTAAAGTGAAGAAGTTCACTTTACTTTTTCCTCCATTTTTTCCCTCCATTTTCCATTCACATATTCACTTAGAACCCAACATAATATGCCTCTGTCAATCAAAGTTATGTAAAAATTAAGTTATGCCTTTTAAAGCATAACTTGTTGATTGTGAACTGAACTTATGTTTCTAACAGCTAAGTTATATGAAAATTAACTAACATAACTTGATATGCTTCGTAAGTCGTAACTTGTATTATACAATGATAGGAAGATATAAATTATTGCCTTGTGATATTTTTTTTTCATTATTGAGCTATTTTCATCCATTCTTTTATTACTTACAATGATAATACGTCGAAGGGCAAAATTTTAAAATCACTAACTTAAGGAGTAGTTTGGTATGATAAGGTATAATACTCTTAGAATAAAATTAGGATTATTTTATTTGAAAACTTACCTCAATATACTATAGTTAGAAAATATTTACCATTTATAGCTATATAATCTTAACATGCATAATTCATTTTTAATACGCGGTGTAGAATTTTTTTATCAAAACAAACCTAATACATTTAAAACACTTATAATATATCTATATTGCATGCATAATTCATTTTTAGTACATACTATAATACATCTATACCGCATGCATAGCTCGTTTTTAATATATAGTACATTTTTTTTAGCAAAATAAGTATAATATATTTTAACACACCTCTAATACATCTATATTGCATACATAATTCACTTTTAATATATAGTATAATAGCTATAGATGGTAAATATTTTCTAAATTTGATATATCTAGGTAATATATAAAAATATATATTTAAAATTAATAAATATTTTATAAAAAGTATACAAATAGATAATTTTTCCTTAATTATCATGCATTTGGTTGGTGTGTCTAGACTATTATCACATCATTTATATCTTTGCGACGAGATATATTATCTCATATACTCCCTCAGTTTCAAAATAGTTGACCCTTGTACTTGACACTTTCCTTAAGAAATTATTTATTAGGTATTTATTTGACCAAATTAACCTTATTAATTATATTTTGGATATATATATACACACACAGACACACACACTTTGTTTAGTCATTTAATGATAGTTGAAATGACATAATAAAATTCTCTTAATTTCATAAATAAC
This sequence comes from Capsicum pubescens, assembly GCA_030864215.1. Classification (NCBI taxonomy): domain Eukaryota; kingdom Viridiplantae; phylum Streptophyta; class Magnoliopsida; order Solanales; family Solanaceae; genus Capsicum; species Capsicum pubescens. The sequence goes on from CM061541.1 coordinate 204,205,093, forward strand.
ACAGTTAAATTGAAACAAATATTTTTTTAAAAAGGACCAACTATTTTGAAAATAAAGGACCCAATACATTTAAAACACTTATAATATATCTATGTTGCATGCATAATTCTTTTTAGTACATATTGCAATACATCTATACCACATGCATAGCTCATTTTTAATATATAGTGTATTTTTTAGCAAAACAAGTATAATATATTTTAACACACTTCTAATACATCTATATTGCATACATAATTCACTTTTAATATATAGTATAATAGCTATAGATGGTAAATATTTTCTAAATTTGATATATCTAGGTAATATATAAAAAATATATTTAAAATTAAAAAATATTTTAAAAAAAGTACACAAATAGATAATTTTTCCTTAATTATCGTCCGTTTGGTTGGTGTTCTTAATTAGTGTCTGGACTATTATCACATCATTTATATCTTAGCGACGAGATAAATTATCTCATATACTCCCTCAGTTTCAAAATAGTTGACCATTCTACTTGACACTTTTCTTAAGAAAATATTTATTAGGGATTTATTTGATCAAATTAGCCTTATTAATTATATTTTGAATATATATATATATATATATATATATATATATATATATACATATATACACACACACTTTATTTAGTCATTTAATGATAGTGGAAATGACATAATAAAATTTTCTTAATTTCATAAATAACACAGTTAAATTGAAACAAATATTTTAAAAAAAGAACCAACTATTTTGAAATAAAGGAATCCTAGAATAGCTAATAATCGCGGGATGACTTATTCACAAGTTAACTATTTTGAAATTAATTATCACACTATATATACATATAAGATAACTTAGCTCATCATTATGATGTTTATGAGATAACTTATCTCATCATTATATAAATAATGAGATAAATATTTTCGAAACTAATTAAATACATGGTAAGTCTTATTATACCTTATGCTCCCCCGAGGCTAAAAATAGAAGCAAACGGGACCTTAAATTAAAAGGGACAAACAAGTTTTTTAATTAAGTGAGAGTCCTTTTAAGTTTTAAAAATTAGGTAAAAGAGACAATTTTTTTCCAGTTCTTTTAAATATTTTCGCTCCAACAACTTTGCATAGTTGTTGAACAACTTTATCAATTATTGATATAACTAATATAATTGTCGAACAATTATCCTACTTATTTAAGCACTTTATTTTTTCTAACTTAATAATATTATGGGCCCTTCTATTAAATTAAAGACTAGGGAGGTCTTTCAACTCATTTTTCTGGAAGCAAACACCCCCAAATAACAACATTCGGGTAATGACCCGGTCACTTCTATTCTCCGACGAGAAGAAAACCCAAAGGGCTAAAGGGATTTTGCAGTGTAATTTTCTCCGGCGAATTTCCCAGCAATCAACTTAGCCGTTAACTTAGAAGGAAAAAGGAACTGTTTCTTCTGCAATCAACAATATGCCAATTAAATGGTAATGATGTTGAATTTCAATAAAAAACGTAACATTATTAGTAGATTTTTGTGTGTATTTGTATATATTTATGTGTACAAATTGTATGTTGCTAGGGTTTTGCACTGGCAGCCGAACGCAGGCGTAACAGCTAACACTCAAATATTGACGGAAGTATCTCAATGTGTTGAGAGTATGAATGGTGTTAAGCAAGGAAGGTGGAAAGCTACTCTTAGTTTCTATAAACCAATGCTCAGAGGTATTCCGTTACTTGATAGTCTCTCCGTTTTAATTTGTTTGTCTTTCTTTTGATTTGACACCTAGTTTAACAAAGTATAAAAGTTGTTTGAATTTTGTGGTCTTAAATTAAAGATATGTCAAATGTACTATAATGCCCTATAATCTTGTTGTCTTTAACATGCGATGTGGAAAGTTGAGGTTAAAGAGTTGCTGTATAAAAAAGAAAGAGACCAGTTTTTTCAAAATGGACTAAAAAGGTTGAACGTTGGGGGACGCTAATAGTTCATTTGTTTGGCTACCTGAATTTTCACCTTGTCGGTGTGGGTTCGATTTTCCACTTTATAATTCCCTCCCGCATTTCCTTGCCCTTAAATTTTCCTTTTTTAAAAAAAAATAAAAATTGGATTTTGGGAAGGTTTTCTCTTCTTTAAGGTAAATTATTTATAAGTGAAGTAGTAGTAGAATGATATGGGTCAAGAATAGAGTGAAATAGTTAAGGAGAATTGGTATAGCTGACCTCAACTTTATTTAGTTAATTAATTGATTAGTCCTCTTTCATAAGGCAGCCTTTTGGAAGAGTAGTAAACTCATATAGGAGCCTGAGTAAGCAAAAGTTTACGCGTAAGGGGAAGTTAAAGAAGGAAGGTGGAAATATACTCTTTGTTTCTATAAATCCATGCTCCGAGGTATTCCAGTACTTAATAAATCATATTTCCGTACACACAGTATAAAGAGATTCATTATAAACATTGGATTTTAGGGAAGTGTTAGTAGCGCTCAGTTGGTCTCTTGAGCCAAGAGTCTATATGAAACAACCTCTCTACCTACAATAGAGGTAAGGTCTGCGTATACTCTACCCTCTCCAGGCCCCACTTTGTGGGATTATACTGGGTATGTTGTTGTTAGTAGCTCAGTTGATTGGCTACTTGAACTTTCACCTTGTTGGTAAAAGTTCGATTCCCCACATTGTAATTTCATCCCTGATTGCCCCTGCCACAAATCTTTTCTTTTAAAAAAAGATTGGACTTTGGGAAGGCTTTCGATTCTATAAGGTAAATTATTTATAATTGAGGTAGTTTTGGAATGATTTGGGTCAAGAATAGAGAAAAATTAGTTGAGGAGGATTGGTATAGCTGACCCAAGTTTGTATAGTCTATTACTCCCTCAGCTTCAATTTGTTTGTCAGATTTTAACTTACATGGAGTTTAAGAAAGTTAAGAAGACTTTAGAATCTTGTGGTCTTAAACTAAAAATATGTATGATGTACTAAAATTTCCTTTAATGATTGAGGTGTTAAAATTTTCATGTCAAAAAATTGAAATTAAGGAGTTGCCAAAAAGGGAAAGAGGCATCCTTTTAAACGTATCAAAAGGGAAAGTAGGACAAACAAATTGAAAAAATGGGAGTAATTGATTTGTCCTCTTCCGTAAGGCAGTCTTTTCGAAGAGTGGTAAACTCACAGAGGAGAGTGAGTAAGCAAAATTTTATGAAGAAAAGATTGGAGGGGCCAACAGGATTTGATGATTTACAGGGTAAAATTGGAAAATGAAAGAGTTAGGGCTAGGATGTAGCTTTGTGGGATTATATTGGGTATGTTGTTATTGATTAATTGGTTGAATTAAATTTAATTTAGTAATTTTCATGATTCTGAGGTTCTGGTCGCTATGTGTATGAGCAAACTGTTAGGTAGCCAACATTAACTTTCTCAGTCATAGACCTTCACAACTTCCTATTGACATAGCCCTTCTAAAAGATTTGTGACAGTAAGTTTATTTATTTTGATAAAATTTAAATGGCTGAACTGAAATTGTGGTTTCTTCAATTACAGTTCTTGAACTTCTAGTTCTCGTTAATTAATTGAGTATAATAGAAGTGAACGAATCCACCCTGACTGATAGGTGAAATTTATCTTCTTAAGACAGTTTTATTAGAATTTGAGCTGCTCGGTTTCTTTAGTTGTCTGCTACAACGACACTTTTTAGATTTTATTAAGTACTTTAGGCTAGTATGATTTTCATAACCATTGAAATTGATGTGAAACTCCCGTGCAGATGTTGTCATCCGATCAGATCTTAAATGTTAATTTGGTGCAATGGCTTGTGATCTCAGATTTGAAATATGTTTATTATTTCATTTTGCATCCTTGTTTGGAGATGTCATCACATTGATGTTAGTTTGAGCTGTGATTTGGGTGTTGGCATTCTTAGAACTGATACTCGGCTCATTGAGGAACTTTTTCGTGCATCTATTGCAAGTATCCAATTTTCTGCAGATTTCCATAGATTAATATGTTTTAGGTGAGATGGTACCCCCCCCGCCACACACACAAAAAAAAAAAAAGGTTTGTGAATCATAACTTTTAGTTCCATACTACCTTGGCCGACTAAGATCAGCATGCATCCCTCTCAGGGTTTATTGACGGATCATGTCGAGTCATTTCCACTGGCCAAAGAATTTTCTGTTTGCAGCAATTACAAAATGAATATAAATTAAATATTGCATATGATACTGAAGAATACGACGAAACAGTTCCTGCGATGTATTGATTACATACCGAATCATCACCGTGCAATGTATTTAACTCTTGTGTGCTACCTTTGCTTGGAAATATGGCGCTTTCCCCCTTCAGGGTCTCCGTTCCACCACGCTATTTCTTCTGTGCAATTGTGAGAGGTACCTTGTAGCTGAATATTTGTTGGCAGTCGTATTTTCATAGGATCTTGAATGATGAAGGGGATAGAGTTATTGTGTTAGGGGAGCTGGAGCACTCAGAGGAGTGTCGTGACTTTAGTTATTGTAGACGTTTTAAGGTGGAGGAGGTCAAAGTGGCCGTTCGCAGGATGCGAAGGGGTAGGGCGACGGGGCTTGATGAGATTCCCGTGGATTTTTGGAAGTTTTCTGGCGAGGATGGTTTAAGGTGGTTGACTGATTTGTTTAACGACATTTTTAAGTCGGCAAAAATGCCCGAGGCCTGGAGATAGAGTACTATGATCCCTCTTTATAAGAATAAGGGTGTCATTCAGAGTTGCAACAACTACAGGGGTATTAAGTTATTGAGTCATACTATGAAGATTTGGGAGAGAGTGGTCAAGTTGAGGTTGAGGAGGATAGTGCTTATTCCGGAGAACCATTTTGGATTTATGCTCGGGCGCTCAACGACGGAGGCAATTCACCTGGTGCGGAGACTGGTGGAACAGTACAGGGAAAGAAAGAAGGACCTGCACATGGTATTTATCGACTTGGAGAAGGCATACGACAAAGTCTCTAGGGAAGTTCTTTGGAGGTGAGTGGGGTCCCGGTGGCGTATATCAGAGCAATCAAAGACATGTATGATGGAGCTAAAACCCAGGTGAGGACGGCGGGAGGCGATTCAGAACATTTTCCTGTCTTGACAGAGTTGCATCAGGGATCTACTCTTAGCCCGTTTTTGTTTGCTTTGGTGATGGATGTGCTGACGCGGCGTATCCAGGGAGAGGTGCCTTGGTGTATGCTGTTTGCAGATGATGTGGTTCTGATTGATGAGACTCGGGGGGGGGGGAGTGTGTGGTGTGAATAATAAATTAAAGGTGTGGAGACAGACCCTTGAGTCTAAAGGGTTCAGGTTGAGTAGGAGCAAGATCGAATATTTGGAATGTAAGTTTAATGGCTTGAGGCAGGAGGATGAGGTGGAAGTGAGGTTTGATTCTCAGGTGGTGTGTAAGAGGGATAGCTTCAAGTATCTCGGGTCCATGATTCAGTGGAATGGTGAGATTGACGAGGATGTCTCTCACCGTATTGGGGCAGGATAGATGAAGTGGGAGCTCGCCTTTGGGGTGTTGTGTGATAAGAAGGTGCCGCCCAAGCTTAAAGACAAATTCTACAGGGTGGCAGTCCGTCCGACCATGTTGTATGGAGCGGAGTGTTGGCCAGTCATGAACTCTCACATTCAAAAATTGAAGGTGGTGGAAATGCGGATGTTGCGTTGGATGTGTGGGCTTACTAGGGGTGATAGAGTTCGGAATGAAACTATTCGGGAGAAGGTTGGAGTGGCTTCGGTGGAGGACAAGATGCGGGAAGTCCGTTTGAGATGGTTTGGACACGTGATGAGAAGGGGCACGAATGCACCAGTTCATAGGTGTGAGAGGCTTGCTTTGGATGGTTTCAGGCGGGGCAGGGGTAGGCCGAAGAAATACCGGAGAGAGGTGATTAGGCGGGACATGGAGCAGTTTCAGCTTACTGAAGACATGACCCTAGATAGGAAGATCTGGAGGACGCATATTAGGGTAGAAGGTTAGTGCCAGTTTGGATCGGTAGGGTAGGGCATTACTTGGTGGGTGGATTATTCTTGTTATGATACCTTGTTGCATGTTGTGTTACGATTGCTTACTATTCTTCGTTCACTATTCCCTATACGTGGCGTATTTATTGCCTTGCCATCTTGTTCCATGCCTTTTGTACTGATTTCATTACTATTCCTTATCTTGAGCCGGGGGTCTATCGGAAACAGCCTTGCTACTTCTCCGGAGGTAGTGGTATGGACTGCGTACATCTTACCCTCCCTAGACCTCACGATGTGGGAATACACTGGGTTTGTTGTTGTTGAATGTGCGCTGTTAGGATCAGCTTGTTCCTGTTTATTGATTAAGCTTATTTCTGCTATCGCCAGTTTCATGTCTTACATGTTTTATGCAACATGAATTAGTTCCTCAAAATGTTAATAATATTTGATTTTTACCCTCACTAAGCAAACAATATGTTTAACTTCTTGAAAGTAGTCACTCTATGGAGCTAATATTAGTTGCTACTTTCCTGATGTTGAATTGTCATATGTTTTTGTTGTAGTTACTGTTCAGAATGTTTGGTCACACTTTCTATAGTATTTTTCCATGGTTTGTTCATTTTTGTTATTTCCTTTTCCAAACTGCTTTGAACGGTTTTTTTGCCGAGCCGAGGATCTATTGGAAACAACCTCTCTCTACCCTTCCCTGGATCCCACTTTGTGGGATCTCACTTGGTAAGTTGTTGTTGCATGAGGATGTAAAGATTTACGGGGTGAAAGAAAAGTTAGGGCTTCCATTGAGCAGTCTAGTGAGGCTGAAACAGTGTCCTTTGGCCTTTGGAAGAAGAATCCTGATCCTTCTAGGTTTTAATGGATGCACACAAATGGTGATGTATATGTTAGTAATAAATTTAAGCTATTCATTTATAGGCTAGTTTGGGTTGATAGTGGATATATTGTACAAATGTAAACCTGCTTCAACCTCTCATGTTCTAACTTACATATCGTTTCATTTTTGTGAGTACTCTTGCACCCATATATGAGATTTGATTTTGGAGCGATTTTTTTCCCTCTCAGTTGAACAAGCAAATGCAAATGCGTTGGACTTTCCTCGAGATTTTTTAGGGATTTCACTTCAAGAACAGCCCAACAAGTATTACTTTGTAATAAGAGGGCAACGATTGATCGTAGAAGCAGAGTCATCTATTCAGGCGATAATGGAGAAGCTGCAGTCTTACAAAACGAGGGTTGCACTTAATTTTGAGGTTTGTATTACTGAGATCTACAAATTATTCTTTTTCCTGCACAAGGATGATTAACTTATATAGAACCATCTACACTCTTGGCTTTGTAAATTTAAGTGTCTATGAGTGATATTATCTGCATTTGCTGTACTTCAATGCTTTGTGGAGATTGAAGATCTGCCCCACTTTAATATTAGTATTTCCCTTGTAAAATGTGATGACTGAAGAATTTCAAGATGATAACGGACTGCATCTTAGTTCCTCTGATCGTAAATCAGTCATAAAATAAAGCTTCAATTCTTCTAGAATTGTGTCATCCAAGTGGCCATTAGCCAAATATGCTTTCTTAGACATGACCTCATTCATTTGAACTGGTCAAGCTTCTTGCAATATCAAAAGCATCATATGTTATTGGTGAAGCTTGTATATTCTCTATGGCGATTCTTGGAAAATATTTTCCATACTTGCCACTGTTTGACTTGCTTTGGTTTGTGCTTCTGTATTCTTAAAAAGCACTTACTTCGGACTACTTCATAATACTCATTAAAATATTTTGACTTATGTAGGGGTTTCAGTATCAACTTGGTGACTTCCAGCTGCGAGTGGGAAAAGTTGTTCCAATACACTCTGAGAACTTGAGGGGAATAGTTATGGAGGTATGAAGTCCCTTTAGATATTTATTCTCGTTTGAATGTTTGTTGTGTGGTTAAGCCTTTTTCAGAACAGAGCTATGTAAGATTTCTGTGATCTATTATGTTTGTTTTTTATTCTGCATGGGGAAGAATTCATTTATTGAGCTTTACCTAGAAAAATTAATTACTACTTGTATCCTTGTCTTAATTCTAAAAGATGGTCACATAAACATATTTTTATTTGAGACCTCAATGGAGTGGCAGGAGGAACTTGATTTCTACTACTACTTTTCACATCAAAAGAAGTAGAAATGGAAAAAGCAAAGGTACAATGGAATGGATAAGGATCAAGTCAGTAGTTGTTGGTGTCTGGGGACAACATGCTTTAGGTATGTGATGATGTGTGGGGACTATCTTGTCGTTCTGATCTATTAAAGTTCTTGAAATGCTGATGGTAACAATGATATCTTAGCAGTATGGCTGTTTGATGGATCTTAATAAATGCTGCCTAGTTCATAGTTCAGCTGCTTTTAGTTCCCACCCCGCCACCCCACCAAATCTCCCCACCCACAAAGAAAAAGGGAAAACTAGTATGGAAAACTGATGTGTTTAGGAGTAGAACTTCATGTCACACTTCACTTTGCTGATTATTGATGAATTGACTGAGTATGCGTAAGTAGCGGAGTTTTTGACCAAGTATATCGGTATTGTTTTATCACAACTTCCATTGCATCCTCATAATATTCCATTTAACCAAGAACATCCTTCAAGTTTCAAAAAGTAAAAATTGACCAAAAACATCCTTCTGTCAACTTTTCCATCTTCTCCAATGGAATATTTTTCTCACGTTCTTTTATCTCTGTATTTTTTTCAAAAAATTTCCATGGCTCTGCAAAGGTTAGAAAAAGAACTTTACATGGCCAGACAACATTAAACAATATTGAAAAATACCTTTTTTCTCCCAAAAAAAAAATCTCTTTCACTCTTAACTCGTTGATCAACGACTTTTGGATGAATCTCCTTTAGTTCTTTAGTGACTCAATACCCCAACATAAAGACCCAATATAGGCAAGTTATTACTGTTTCCCAAATCTACCGGCACCACATATAATTTTAGCCAACTCCTGTATGAATATATACTCACAGCACCAAAGAGTAGAGTTGTAAAAATTCAAGTTTCCTCATACATTTGAACTAAAATGAATCCTTATAGAAAAATAAAAGTCAAGGACTTTGAATTGGCAGAAAGCTTCTGCTTCGCGACATCTTTCTCTGTGGCTGTGTAATATTTTCTCAATGGAAGCCTTTCAATGTATTGTTGTGGATGGCTCTCTCTGCTGGATGATTATGTGTGAATATATTCATAAGAGGAAGGGAGAGGGAGAAAAAGGACAGTCTTTTTTCTCGTAAAGGAGTGTTTCTTTTTCGTGATTATGCCCAAGTGAAGGAGGTCTTTCTTAATTGATAGATGGTGTTTGGGAAGAAGTCAGTGTGACACTGTTAGAGAAGAAGATTTGAGCGTAGAATGTGATTTTGTGCTTGAGCCTTTGTTTAAACACAAAGAACTAAAGGAGACTCATCAAACTTAATGACAAAGGATGGAAAAAGAATTAAACTAATGGCAACTAAGTCTGTTGGAGAAGAAGGTGTTACGATGTTTTCTTCTTTTTTTCTTGGAAAAATGAACTGAACATAAGAAAAAAAGAAACACCATTGGAGAAGATGGAAAAGTTGACAGAAGGATGTTTTTGGTCACCTTTTTGAAACTTAAAGGATGTTCTTGGTTAAGTGGAATACCATGAGGATATATGAAGGTTGTGGTAAAACAATAAGGGTGTATTTGGTCAAAAATTCATAAATACTACATGGATTCAAAAGAGCCACACCGTCCACAACTTATTGCTGTCTAATGAAAATTGTTTCAAGCATTTCATTTGCATTCAATAATTTTTCAACTGATGCATGTTGAGAGCAAATTAGTAGGATATCATCTGTATACTTGTGTTGGTTTGGCTTTTCCAGGTTAGTCTTATTTTTAGGTAAAATGAGGAGATGAGCAAAGAGAAGATAAGATAGATGACAACCTTTACACGAATAAAAAAGTGGACGTTCTTTTCTTTTCCTATCCTCCCATTATCTTCAGCATAATCTTCTTTCTTCTGATCTTATTATTTGTTAATTTGGCTGTCTTACCTTTCCCGTGCTTTTCTTGCCTCTCAAGCTTGTTTCTTTTGTAGATGGAGTATCTTCCGATTTCCTCATGGGAGAAATCACACCAGATTATGGGTGAATTCTTTGACATATGGCAAGAAGCTCTTGGAAAAAGATCATTACCAGGTCATTTCGTGCACATTGAACCAAATTTTTCCGAGTTTGGCCTCTCTGATCAATACACTTCACAGCACACAGCTGTACAGTATGCTAGCATCATGGCTCAGATGATAGCAACAGCTCACTCAGCGCAAACAGGGAGAAATTAGATTTGGGCAAAATTCAGAAATAACATACTTAGCCCCTTAATTATAAATTTCATAGCAACACTTTCATAATTGCATATTATAACAACTTTTGATATGAATTTTTGCTAAGTGTTGCTATAAAAATACAAATACAATTGTTTTTACTGTGTTAATTATCTGATTTAAATATGGTAATAATTTCTTAAATTAACAATTAAAGATTACAATCCCATTAAAAGCTCACTAATCACCCTTTTTCTGTTAACTTCTAACAACCCTGTTCAAATTTAAAAAAAAAACTGTATTATTCACTCACTATATGCGTGATTCTTTAAAAAAAAAAAATCGATGATTCTTCAAAAAGAAAAAATCAATTCAAATTTTTGTTGAAGCTTCAGATTCACTGTAATTGAACAATTAAATTTAATTGTATTTGTTGTTCAAAAAAAGTTTCATGAAGTTCAACTATCAACATTACGTTGTTCTCATTAACACTTTGGAATTCAATTATCTTTTTCGAATTAGTGCTTAAGTGCGATTTCAGGTATTAGATTAGTGTTTTTTTTTGTTGAGTATATTTTGTTTTTGCCGATCTTTTTTTCAATTCCTCAATTTGTGATGCATTGTAGATTTATTTACTGCTGTCGTATAATCAATTATGAGTATATTGAAAACAGAATTCGATTTTAAGTCTGTTCAGTACTTTTTTGAAAGCCTAGCGGAACGATATTGATTGTGGTTCTTCAAACTGATGTATTTGGTTGTGTTCGATTCTGGTGTTTTTGAATTACAGTGTATGTAAGCTTTAACAGAATCTTCTGAACTCTTGTTATTGCTGGAAACTATTGCTTTGATTGTATTTTACCTTAAACACTATCATATGTATTTTTTTAGTGTTGTCGTTGGTTCATATGTATTGGTAGAATAATAAATCGATTGAAATCATTTTGTTCTAGTCGATATAATTCATTTGGTTCGAACTGTTTGTATTTGATTGTAAAAATTCTCATATGTATTTTTGTAGCAGCATTGTTGTTTCATATGTACTGTTAGAAGAATAAAAAAATAGAATTCAGTTTGTTAGATTTGATATAATTGAGTATGTTCAAACTGATGTATTTTGTTGTGTTATAATCTGATATTTTTGAATTTGAGTGTATGTAAGCTTTAACATAATTTTTTTGAACCATTATTATGGTTGGAAAAAGTTGTTGTGTTAACCGGAAAATCTATATTCCTTATTAGTGTAAATGTAAATGTATTTTTGAGTTTATTTGGTGGTTGTGTTAATTTATTTGCTATTATAATAGAAAGGTGAGTGTTGTAACAATTGACATCTGACAAATATGTATGTTTGTTTACTTTATGTAAAATCAGTTAGAAATAAGAAGCATACTAGTTCTTGTGAAGCACTCTGGTAGGTGGACGTATGAAAAAAACTACGAAGATTACGTCACTGATGCTATACAGTTGAGCACAATAGCATCATTCAATGATGTGCATGATATTTTGGCATGTCACTTAAATGTGGACTTAAATAGGAAACGGATTCTAGGAGAATATCAAATCACTGGTAATACAGGGCAAATACAAATACATAATGATATGGGTTTAAAGGTGTTTGTGTTGCAGAAAAAAGATATTCAGGACATGAACTCATGTCTTCCTTTATATGTAAGCATTTTGCAGAAAGTTGTAGGGAGCAGCTTTGCAAGTTCATCTGTGTGTGTTGCTGAAAGAAGAGACAGAGCTGTGACAACTTGCAAACTATATTAAATACATATAACGAAGGAGCTTTGGTGGTATCTGAAGATGCTGCAGCATTAGATGTATTTGAGATGTATACGGTTGAGGTGATTATCTCAGACCCACATCACAAGGATATTGAGGAAGTCCAGGTTTATTTGATCAAGAAAATTTTAAAGTCAGTCATTTGGACGGGATATGTTTGGGAAGAAGAGCATCAACTCATACAGTGGTTGTGGGGCTAAGGGTCACAATAGGCATTCTTGTAGGAAATATCGTAAATAGAACATTTGTTCTTCCTTTAGATTCTTAGTTAAAGCATTCTTCTGCATTTTTTATTTGAATGAACTCAATTTTATGTATTAAGTCATTTATGCCTCATTTGATATATGAAAAGTGTTAAATCTGAATGTTGTGTTTGTATGTATGTCAAAAAAAGAATACGTATTTGCATTGTGAAAAATACTAGTCATATGTATTTTCAATACTCTATATGTATTTGTAACCCATATGTATTTTCAATACTCTGTCAGCATATTCTATTCATATGTATTTTCAACTCATATGTATTTTTATCACTGTAAATGTATTTTCACATTGATATATATTTTCAACACTATATATGTATACATGTCTAAAATCACTATATATGTATTTGCAACTCATATGTATTTTCAAAACTATATCTATATTTTTAACTAATATGTACATTTAATAATGTTTATGTATTTATAAACATATTTATTGTTAACAGTCATAGTTATGTTTAAAACTAAACAACTAAAAAATGATATCTGAACTGTGTTAAAACTTAATAGTGTATTTATTCATATTGCCAGAGTTGAACACCTAACATAGGATTTAGATTTGAAATGAATTTTTATCTAATTATCTGATCACTGCATATGTATTTTAACACTGTGTAAGTATTTTTAGGTTATATGTATTTTTTAACTGTCATATGTATTTGTTCATCCATATATATTTTTAGTTGTATATGTATTTTTTGGGTTAGTTCTCACTGCAACATGTAAAAACTGAACATAAAAAACAAGTAAAATCGAACAAATTTTTCACTTACTGTAACATGCAGTTATTATAAGTTTGCAAAAATACATATTAAACTACATTCATATACCCGTTTGTTACAATATCTAATGTGATAAATCCACAAACCATCATACATCTAGAACTTATGTGACACTAGTTATTCTACTTTGCCTAACAGGCCTCAATGATACTTCGAAATCATTATGAGCATTCGCTTCTTGTTTTCGAATACCATAGTCCCACAGTAGTGCAGCATATCTTCTACAGAGTGTGTTGACATGGACATATTTGGTGCCAAACGAGGAAGTTTTCTTGCAATGAATATGTCGTCATGCAGCACCTATAAAAAGTAAAACTACAATGTCTTAAACTATAACCAAAATACAAAGGTTAAAAAGAACACAGCTCACATCAATCCCTAACTACATATCAGCATGACATCAATCTATAAATTCATATGTATTATGAACAACAAAAAAAATACAAAAATCATCACTAAAAGCAAAAAATATATGTTAACAAAATATCAGCTCTCATGAATCCATAAATACATATCATCCTGACATAAAAATATATTTTACACCTACACCTTATTAAACAAAGCAAAAAGTACATATACCATGTATATGTATTTGAATATGAAAAAAATACAACCAACACAAAAAAAATACATATCAAATATACTTAAAAATACATTTAGCTACTAAATCTTCATTAGTATCTCACATATGCTAAAATACATATTAACGGCTAGAATTCCCTAAATACATATTAACGGCTTGAAAAAATACATATTAACTGCTTATTAAACACAACAAAAAAAATACATATATAAAACATTTACAAAGCAAAAAATTACCTCATCTTCAGTGTCTTCTTCGGATTCATCAGCGGAAGAAATTTGAACATCAACATCCTCCTTCCTTACTTCTTCAATTTCTTCGGCTTTCCTTTTCTTCTCATACTTTTTTTATTTTTGTTCTTTTACTGAATCAATTTTCTTCATCCTTTTACCCTTTTTCAAAATTTCAGTAATCTTCATCTCGTCATTCCGAAACTTGGACCTAGTTTCCTTCAAACTCACAAATTGTTTGGACTGTAAAGGATTTGAAACAACTTTAACTATATTTTCTTGAGTTAAACCAAGACTAAACGATGGTACATAATCAGAAATCAAATTAGTATTTTGTATACCACTTTTTGATAGTGATTTTACTGTGTTCAGCCATTAGAGTATAAATCGTAAAAACGAATTTGCTATGAATTTGAATATAAAAAAAAATATTGAAAACACTAACATTCAATAACTGAGTTAAATAGATACCTGAATTATAGGAACAAAATCATTTCAGATCGTGGTTGAATTTGTGCGAAAGGAAAAAATTGGAAGAAGATTGAGACGCGGGAACAAGGATAGAGGCGTGAAAAATGGAAAAAAAAAAGATTTTGAAAAAAGGAAATATATGTTGAAAAGCGTGAAATAGGGAGAATATGCACAGTAACTTTTTCTCAGGGTAAAAGTAATTGAGTTTTATTAAAACTAATGTTATTTATGCTACATGGAGTAATTACACAAAAGTATTGCTATTTTTTATAATTTAACTCTTAAGTATGCTACTATATGTATTTTTTCCATTAGATTTTACCAAAGTGTTCTGTTGACAATGTAAGATTTTTTTCCTTTAGCTCCAGAAGTCAGTTGCTACTACTACTACTGCCTTAAATAGAAAACTAATGTTCAAGACTGATCATAATAGTAAGAAGCTAATAGTGTTTCGTCGTTTCGTTTTTAACCTTGGCCACAAGCTGCATAGACGATAGATTATTGATATGAAGGATATCAATTTTTGTTAATTTTATCTTTTGTACTTTTTGTCGAGAAACAGATTGGGAATATGCACATAGAAAGTGATGTCGATATACAAATTTTTTTTTTTTTATTTTGCAGCTAAAACCAGAATCTCAATTGTAAGCAAGCTTAATTAGAGCCACTATGATATTATATCAGTGTAACTTCTTTTCCTTTGGAGAGTAAAGCTTTCTTTCGCAAAGGAAATATGGCATATATGTTGATATTACTTGAGGAAATTAAAGCATTCCAGGTCCTTCATTTTGGGAGGAATTTTGGTAGTGCAACTGGTTGGCTACTTTAAACTTTTATTTTGATGAGTTTGATTCATCACCTCGTAATCTCCTTTTCATGTCTCCACTTTTTTATGAAAAAAAAAGACATAATACATAAATATGACCCTAAACTTGACACCAAATTGTAACTTTGACCTTAAACTTTGATAGTGCACAACTATGACCTTTAACTATTCAAAACTGCACAAATATGACCTCCAATCCTATGTGGCAAAACGCATGTTGTACACGCAAAACTGAGTGTGCCGGGCTAAAAATTTGAGCATTCCAACAGTAAAAAAAAGGGTAAAATAACTATTATGCCCTTACTAATTCCTTTTTATATATTTAAATAACTTTTCACTATTATTTTTTCATTATTTTCAGTAGGGGTGTACAGACCAAACCGTCAAGTCAAACCGAACCGACGAACCAAACCAAACCGAGAAAAAAAACTGACTTATGGTTTGGTTTGATTGGTTTGGCGTTAGAAAAAAAACCCGACCATTCTTGGTTTGGTTTGGTGTTAATCAAAAAAAGTCAAACCGAACCCGAATCAAACCGACATAATATATGTATATATATATATATATATATATATATATATATATATATCTAATATTCAAACTTTTTTATACATAAAATATTAATTATAATCTACTTTTTAAATACTTTTTCAACTAGTTTTAGTAATTTTCAATAATTTGAAAGTAGATGTAGATATATATTTAGATTTGGGCCTTTAAGTTGTAATATTTATTCATTAATTGTTAATTAAATGATCGAAAATCCAATATAAACTTAAAACCTAAAGTTTTCACTCTTCATCTCACTTTTTAGTTTCAAGAAAGTTTTTCGCTCCTCATTTTTTCATAATTATGGTTTTTCATTAGCACATGAGTGAAAACATGTTTGATCTAGTCTTCGATTACAATATAATTGCAAAAACTAAAGATTATAAAAAAAAAACCCAAAAAAACCCCGAAAAAACTGAAAAATCCAAAAAAAAACGATTAAAACCTAAACCGAAAAAATCAATTTTATGTTGGTTTGATTTGGTTTATAGTTTTAATAAACCGACTTGATTGTTTTTTTTCTTTAAATAAAAACTGAACCAACCCGACCTATGTACTGTTGACACCTAATTTTTGCCCTCCATAATCCAATTTAATTTTGAGTTTCTTCGATTTTCAAATAAAATCACAACGATTATTTTTTCCAAATAAATGCATTTTAAAATAGGTATTTGGGCTAAATTTGTCATTTAAGTGATAATTATATATTTTCGTATTTGCATTTACGAGATTGTATAAATAATGTCATTTAAATGAACATTTTCATCAAAATTGGACTTTAAATTAAGGATTATTTGAAAAATAAATTTAAATAATTAAATCTTGATTTAAATATAATTTATTCTTACAAATAATTTATTTGGAGAAATACTTGTTTGGTTTTATTAAACCAAGAAGCTTGAGATTTAACAAGGGATTAATTCGCATATAATTTCAATTGAATTTAGTCAATCTATTTAAATTTGGACCTTAATTGAAATCAATTCGTCCATAATTTCAATGCAATTGGTCGATTGAATTTAATTAGGATAAATTTTAAATGATATGGCCTAAAGTCTCTTTCTTTTTGACTATTTAATAAATAGTCTAACCTATCCATATCCTAATTTAATTGAGGGTTATTTTAAATTAATCCCCAATTTCCTGAGGCCCAACATGCACTCCAACCCATTAAAACCCACCTAACCAACTCACCAGCCCAATTTCGCAAAACCCTTAGCAGCCCACCAAAAATTCTAAAATCCCAAACCCAACACAATAAGCAACCCGGCCCACTTCCCATCTCCTTTAATCATCAACATCGACAAAAACCCTCAACAATACGCTCAACACCAGCAAACAACAGCAATCGCAAAATCGACCCCAAATCCGACGAACCCAACCCGACCAGCTCTAAATTGACCTGTAACCGACCTGTTTGTGGTATTCTTCACACGTTTCACGCGATAGTACGACGAGGAAAGACCTCGAAGCTTCTAGAAATGGGTGATTTGGCTCACCCCAACGTCCATATTTCGCGAATCTCGGGTACCATGGTACGAATCCGTATATACCTGGTTGATTTTCATTGTTTTGGAATAAATTTCGTTTGGCCCTATTTTTAATTGGTCCACCAATCTCAAAAAGGGAATTATTGATGAAACCCCAAGATAGAGGAGGGAGTTCGAATTTTGAATTCCAAAATATCCTATTTTTTTTTCAAGTCCCGAAAATACCCTCACTCCATTTCTATATAAAGAGCTCATTGACGAGCTTGAGGGGGGATTTTTGGGGGCTCTTAGGTTCGAAAATCTGGGGTGGGAAAAATTTGAGGTTTTCAGAAAAACTAAGAGTTCAAAGGGATTAGAGAAAGGAGAAGAGAAATCCTTCGAGAAAAACTCAATCCTTTAGTAGAAATAGTGTTTCCGAAAATTGGTTGGCTAATCGAAGTTCCGAAGTTGACGACGATGCTTCTTCGATGGTGGTCGCGACCTCTGTATTGGTTCGTAATCCCGTTTTGCTGCCCCGAAAGAAGTAAGCATACTCTCGTCCCTTTTAGTTCATCATTTTCTGCCTTCGTCTCTTTCTTCGTAGCATAGTTGTTAGTCGTAATCGTGAATAAGGTTTGTATGGTTTGCTGGCCCTAGGATTTGTTTGTGCTGTTGTTGCTTTAACTGTTTGCCCTGCTGCTTCAAAATTGATTTTGCACTCATTTCTAAGAAAAAGAAAAGGAAAAAGGTTTATGCTTGAATGTTATTTGGCCTGAGTACCTTTTCAATCCTAAACTGGATCGGTTTGTGATGTTGTTTGCTTTAATTGTTTTCCCTTTTGCTTCAAAGTTCTGATTTCGTATTCAATTCTAAGAAAAAGAAAAGGAAAAAGTTTTATGTTTGAATGTTACTTGGCCTGAGCATACCTTCATCCCAAACTGTTTTTGTTTTCTTTGATATGTTAGGATTTGCTTGTTGTAGCAGCCTTGAAGGCAGTAGGTTTGATTTTTTTAATATTCTTGTTGCAATGTTCCTGTGGTTATAATCCTTTTCCTGTTGATTGCAAACTGCAAAACAGATATGCTTCGTTGCGTTTGTCTAGCTATATCTTTTCCTGTTGCTTGTTTTGCCAGGGTACAAGCTTTCAAAATTATTATCTTTCTTGATTTGTCCTGCGAATGTAAAACAACTTATCGATTGAAAACTGGTCAAGCTCTGCACCGCGATTTGTTTAACTACGTGATTGAAAAATTATGTCTTGATTAAATTTTGCACGGCATGTTCTTGTTTTGTTTCACTCATCATCGTTTGATCGTCTCTTGGTGTTGAGTGTTGTTAACATTTTCTTAACATCGTAGTGGTGATTTTGATGTTTTGGTTCGTGTGTGTTAATGTTCTGGTAGTCTGGCTGTATGAAAGGAAAACGTGTTTTTTGTAGTCTCATGTATTGTCTGAGCATCGTATTTATATAAATGGACCCTTTTCTTCAATCTTCCCTCTTTCTTTCTTTCCTGATTATTTTAAAAAGATCCTATGGTTTTTAGTACTCTCTGATTATCACTTATAAGCTATTGATTTTAAGTCTAGTTTCTTGATGAGATCAAGTTTAGCTAATTGTTTTCAGCCTGATGTTTTAAAGAATTGTTTATTATCACCAGGTTGTTGTTTTCTCTTAACGTTCTAGTTCGATATTGATTATGTAGTTTAAGATGCTAGTTCCTGTGTTGTTATGTCAATTCTCAACACAATATTAAAGTCCTTTCACCCGTTGTATTAAGTAGTTTGAACGTTATTTGTTATGATTGGGATCCATGGTTCTTAGTTCCACTAATCCTTAGTTAATCCACTGCGTGTTTGGTCGAGATGTTAGTTCTTGTGATAGGAGATTCTTTCGGCTTACAAGTTTATCATTTTCTTGTTTGTTTTGTGTTCTCGCATGTATATATACATACATATATTAATTATTTCTTTTCTTTTCTTCGCATGAATTCGCCTTGGAGTCCAAACGGACTCATTTCCCTTGCATTCCCTAATGGGCCCGTGAGGCCCATCATCATTGAGTCAATTCCGAAGTTCTAAGCTCAAAAATGATCCTATGGCACATAAACGCGTGGAGTTGGAAAAGAAAAATGGGTTAAATTCCCATTCTTGAAGCAACGGTGATACCCGAGCCTATTTATTTAGTTATTGTTGTTATTTAGTATTGCTGTATTTATTTTATTTATTTCGTCAGTCATTCATTCGGGCCATGAAACCAAAGTTGTATTTAATACAGCTGGAACAAATTCGATCCAAAGGCTCAAAAATTAGATTAGGACAGGTGAAATGGGTCGAAAACCCAACTAGACTAGGACAGGTCTCATTGATTTGGGCCCAATGGCCTAAATCCTTTACTTTCTCCTCCCTTCCCCTTTTATGTGTTTATTTGTTTATTAGTTTTGTTTAGACTTAGTTAAAATTCCTACTAAGTCGGCTAAATCTATTTTACACAAGCCTTTAAAAAAAATCAAAAATCAAATCACTATTTCAACAAATTAATCTTTTCAGAAGTTAATCAAAAGATGTTTTCAAATAGTCCGAATAACTGCAAGTTAGCGGATGTTTTAGGTGCCTAACACCTTCTTAAAACGTTAATAAGAACCACTTACTCGGAATCTTCAAAACTTAAAATGATTTTTCTGTTTTGAATCGTTTGAAGTAACTCTCTAAAGGTTTCTTAATTCCTTTTTAAAATTAAGTGGAGACTCTCTCAAAAAGTCAAAATTTCTCCGCAAAACATGTACACCCCTAATTTTCAGCTCAAAGATGAAACTATACTAATAATAAATAAAAATATTATAGTTTTAATAAAATGTTATTAAATTAACGTTATTAAAATATTATTAAATTAACATTATTAGAACATTATTAAATTAACGTTACTAAAATGTTATTAAGGGCAGTAGTAGTAGTTTATTAAATTAATGTTATTAATAAAAGGTTGTTAAGGGCAGTAGTAGTAGTATATTAAATTAACGTTATTAAAATGTTATTAAGAAAACATTATTAAAAGCAGCAGTAGTAGTATATTAAATTAACGTTATTAATAAAACGTTTTATTATTATTATTGTTGTTGTTGTAAATGATTGAAAAATACTAAGCAGAAGTTCGCAATAAACTACTAAAAATGATAGAACAAAGTTCAGATACCTCTATGAAAAGCATTACCAGTGAAGAAGTAGAAAACATTGAAGATATTTACGATTCACAGTCACTACCTCCAGAACATATCCTCATAAATGAAGAGATCGAAAAAACCGAAGCATTTCTCTGTCAACTGAAGAAAAAGGGAAAAGACAAGACTGGACAAGCAGGTCCCAACAACTAATTATTATTTTACTATAGGGCCCATTTGTAATAGTGAAAATACTATGCGCAGGGACCTACTGTAGAACCCATAGTACTATGCGCAATTTTTTTTTTTCTATATAAAGGCGCCTCATTCTGTATAAAGGGGGCATAAGTTTTTCTTCCCCTTCTCTATCTAAGCCTAGCTCTCTATCTAAGCCTAGCTCTCTATTTTCTCTACTTTGTAATATACTTTGAAGATAAATAAAAGACAGATAACCACCGTTTAATACTTTTTAAGCCTTGCATCCGACCAGCTTCAAGGTACATAGTTCTTCTTTTAACTTACTTTTTATACTCCTTCTTCCTACCAGCCGTGATCATGTCCAGCTAAGAAAATTCTCATGTCTATGATAAAAATCTAACTCTTATTATTTGATAATTATGAAGAATCCAGACTTTATCTAAGTATGAGAAAATGTTTGTATAGCTTCTAACTTGGTTCCAAAATGGTGGTATAGTTGAGTTTAATATGTCTTAGGTTGGCCGGGTCTCAGTGACTCCGTCTAGTAAGTTATGCCACTTTAGCCCGTAAATTTGATAGACAAAAAGGGTGACTTTTTGCACAATTAGAACTTCTAGACACATGGGTTCGACCGATGCATATTAAATCCTTGACAAGCCCTTCGTTTGGGTAAAAGATTTCCATACAGTTAATAAGCTATTTGATATTCCCTTATATTTCGATTGGTGTTTTTGGTTCGATATTTCGACTAAAGCTTAAGCCGATATTTTTATGATAAGTTTGAACGCGGCGTGGCTTACCCCTGCTTAAGGATCCTTGTCATATGGTATCAAAGCCTGGTTATTTCATAGTTATTTGATATAAGGTGTGACAGATTTACGCATAGGCATGAAATTTTAAGATATGAATCTGGGAGAAGTTAGTACAAAAAGTACTAAACTTGAAGAGGTAGATTTACCTCAAAATATAGATTTATTAAATAAATGGACTCTTCCAAAAATTGACATAAAAACTATTTATGAATACGGATATTTTGATAAAATTCTACATAAACAAATTGTTAAAACTACCGAACAATCTATTGCCTTAAATGCTGATGAACAAACTATTCACTTGCTTAATAAAAATGATGTAGATACTTTTAAAAATTGTTATAATTTCATGCATATTGGCTTAGTACAAATTGCTTTTAAACCCCTTACTCTGAGAGGTCTGCCAGAAACACTTTTAGCGGCACTACGTGATGCTAGAAATCTAAATTTTAGACAATCTTTAATGAAAACTATTGAATCTACTCTTGCATATGGCCTTGTATATTTTAACGTTCAACCAAATTTACAATTATCTTTGACTGATAGAAATATTCTTGATGTTCTGACCGTAAATGTAAAAATCCATGGGTATAATTATGCCCCTAGATCTGAGCTCATAGGAGTATCATATCGTATTTATTATCGTCTTATGACTACTATGACTCCTAAATGTAGATTAATTGAAGATCCTTCCGATTATACTATTCTTATAGAAACCAATTTTCTAAAATCCAAGGTTAGCACCAGAAGACCTATAAGATGGGAAGAAATTAACTTCCCTGACACCTGGGTTTTAAATTCGATCGTTTCTCTAAAACAGCTTGCAGAAGAAGTGACCAATTCAGAGTTAACTTATGTAACTCAAAACTTAGATGGAAAAATTTGTCTTCAATTTGATGATAATTCTATTATTTTTTATCGGAATTCTTTTGCTATGTCTCGTAGTATGCCTGCTAGAAAATATATTTCTCCTATTGAACCACCTGTTTATGGCCCAGCTAGGAATCGTGCTGCATCATTGCATACTCTAAACTCTGCTGATTTGCATAATTCTTTTAGAAGTGTTGAAAAGGTTAAAATAAATCCTAAAACTCATATAGTTCAAGATAACGATAATATTTCTGATAAAGAAAATCCAACTCCTTCGGAGATGGAATTTGATGTTAACAGTATTTAAAATTTTCATATTGATTTACAAAAATTATTTAAATGATTCCACATCAAATAGATTTTAGTCCTGGTTCACAGGCAATAAATTATGTTAGAAAAGAATTCTTTGATAAAAAATGGAAAAGCTAAGAACATGGTTTTTCGAAACATATAGTCCTGACGATATGAGACATATTTCAGAAGAGTTCTATGAAATGTGTGAGTTCTATGAAATGTGTGCATTGCATAATCAGATTATTTGTTTTGCACCATGGTTTATATCTGCATATTTGCCTAAATATATCAATGTGATAGAGAGATCTTACCAAGATGTTAGTGGAAACATTATTGAATGTGTTTACCCACCCCAGTCACCTTTTATACTTCCTAATAATACGGGTATTACTTATTCTGCATTCCAAAAATTCATTGATAATGACGTTAGTCGAATCACTATTGCAGAAATTAATAATTTGATTGCTCAAAATAATTATTTAAATCTCTATGTGAAAGTTCTTGAGGAACACATTTCTTCGCTTGACAAAAAACTTGATGAATTGATTAAAATAGTGAAAAATCTTAATAGTCCAAAAACTTCTAATGTTGCTTATACTTCAGAAAGTAAATCTGAAGAATTGACTGTTAAATCTTGTGTTCAAAGACCTCCTGATATTGAAGGCTTTGCAAAACTCTCTCATATAGAAAAACTGGAAAAATTGCTTGACGAAAAGTTTTCAAAATTAAACATCAATCCTATGAATTTTTCTAGCGAATTTTTGAATTTTGTAGCAACTTGAAAATACTTTTAAGAATGAATCTTCTCCTGTAATAGACACCAATTACTCAAAGCTTAATAAGCTTAGAGGAACAATTAAAAAACAACCCAAACGATATGCTGATCTTCCCCGTATGTCTGCTACATATTATCCACGTCCTACTCCTCCAGATGTGTTAATAGAGGAAAGAGAATGGAATATGACTAATACGTCATATTGTGGAGAATCAATTTAAGAATGGTAATAATAGTTTTTTCAAAAAGGTAGAAAGTAAAGAAATTCATTCTCCTTGACTCCAGCTGTTTAGGAATAGTCCAAGAATAACCTGTAAAATATTTATGCATTATTGATATACTCGCGAGACAGGAAATCAGGTAAAGAATAAGATTTGGAATATATAAGTCTTCTCTTATCATGTCATGAATAATAGTTTGTAATATTAGTAACTGAATATCTTCATTCAGAGGAACACATTTAAGAATGGTAATAATAGTTTTTTCAGAAAGGTAGAAAGTAAAGAAATTCATTCTCCTTGACTCCAGCTGTTTTAGGAATAGTCCAAGAATAACCTGTAAAATATTTATGCATTATTGATATACTCGCGAGCAAAGAAATCAGGTAAAGAATTTTTACTACCCTTTTTATAATGTATTTCAAAATCGAAAGGGGCCAATTGAGTTTGCCACCTTGCAAAGATTAGTTTAGAAGCATCATGTTTGAAATCTTTATCAAACATATATTTGATGGATTGTGCATCAGTTCGAACAATGAATTTTTTATTATATAAATCATCTTGGAATTTTAAAACACATTTAACAATCGTTAACATTTCATGAGCCACCGTGGCGTATTTTTTCTAGCTTTAAAACCATTTTCCTGAATGAAATCTAATAAGACTTTCAGAATTAGTATAGGGATTCACTTGTTTTAGAATTTCTCCATATCCGATGTTATAAGCATCAGTCTCTACGATTTTTATCCATGCAGGATTCGCAAGAGTTACACAAGGAAAAGATTCAACACGTTTTTTAATCATTTGGACTAGCTTAGTGTGAGTAGTAGTCCAAGTTTTTTTATAATTCTTTTTTCAATCTATCATACAAAGGTGCCAAATCTCGAGATAAGTTTTGATAGAAAGGGAAAATATAATTAAGACTTCCTAAGAATCTTTGTAATTGAGTTTTATCAGTAATAATATCAGAAAATTTCTTCGAAAAATCCAAAGATATTTGTATTGGTTCAATCTTACCTTGGGAAGTATTATGTCCTAGAATTCGAATGTTAGTTTGAAATAGTGACATTTTTGGTTTAGAAATAACTAAGCCATTTTGTATAACAATTTGTTTGAAAATATTCAGGTGTTTAAAATGTAATTCTATAGTTTTAGAAAAAACAATAATATCATCTATATAAAAAATCATAAAATCCATGTGGGAATTGAATATATCATTCATGATTTTTTGAAATTCAGAAGGAGTATTTTTCAAATCAAAAGGCATAAATTCCATTTATATTGACCAAAAGGCACATTAAAGGCAGTTCTATAAGTGTGTTCATTTGCAATACGAATTTGCCAATAATCAGATTTTAAATCGAATTTAGAAAATATATTGGCATATATAATCTGGATAACAAGTCCTTTTTATTAGGTATTGGGTACCTAATCCATTTCAAAACTTTATTCAGAGGTTTGTAATTAATAACGAGTCTAGGCGTACTTCGTTCTTTTTCAGCAGCATTGTTAACATAAAATGCAGTGCATGACCACAGAGATTTTAAAGATTTTATGAGACCCTTTTATTGAAGATTATCAATCTCCTTTTTACAGAATTCTACTAACTCTACATTCATTTAACAGGATCGGGATTTTGTTGGAATATTAGTTCGCTGAAATCATTTTCATAAGGAAGGGAAACAACATATTCCTTTCTTTTCCAAAAGTCATTTAGGTGATCCGCACAAATATCAGTAATCAATTGACTAGAAATCATTTTTATTTTTTCTTGTATTTTCACAGAACTTAGTGTATTTTGGATATTCATACTCATAATTTCAAATTGTAAGAAATTTAACTGCGTTTGTTTCATGTCAATCAAAGCATTGACATCTCTTGTTACTGGATTTGTAATAAAATAATAGGAGATTTTTTTATTTTTGTAAGTAGCTTCAAAACCATTTGCATCAAGATGCGTAAAAGGGTAAATATCATTTATAAAAGGTGTCCCTAATATAATAGGAGGATATAACTGATTTTTTACTAGAAAGAAGAAATGTGGAATGCAAGTCTTATTTTTACATACATGTGCATTAGGCAATTTATAATTAATATCAAGAGTATGTCCGGATGCCAATCTAATGATATGAGTAGTTTTTTTAAAATATCTAGTAGGAATTAATCCTTCTTGAATGTAACTAACATCTGCACCACTATCAATCATAACAATATTAGTTATAGAAATATCATTATTAATTAAAATAGTGCAATTAATATACCGTTGGACATTCAATGTAACAGATTTTTATGTAAAAATTTTCCTTGTCATTGATACTTCTTTTGATGATTTAAAAATCGAGGTTGAAAATCTAAGAAAAGAAATTATTTCTTTAAAACAAAATCAAATGATTTGTGATCACAGGATTTCAAAAATTGAAGAAAATACATCTCATCATATTTCTTGACTTTTTGCACAATTAGAACTTCTAGACACATGGGTTCGATCGATGCATATTAAATCTCTAACAGGCCTCGTTCAGAGGAACACATTTAAGAATGGTAATAATAGTTTTTTTCAGAAAGGTAGAAAGTAAAGAAATTCATTCTCCTTGACTCCAGCTGTTTTAGGAATAGTCCAAGAATCACAACAACAACAACAACATACCCAGTGTATTCCCGCCTAGTGGGGTTTGGGGAGGGTAGAGTGTATGCAGAACATACCACTACCTCAAGAGAAGTAGAGAGGTTGTTTTCGATAGACCCTCGGCTTAGGACCAATAACAGTATAACAAATACAAAAAGTAAGCGGATATAAACTAGTATGGTACACAAAACAAACTAACAGTATAACAAACACAAAAGATAAGTGCATAATAAACTATTACGAGATGGAAAAAAGCCAACACCACTAGTCCCAAAAACTACAGCCCCAACACTACGAACCAGAAACTCCAGACCCAAACGAGCAAGCCCCTATTACTACCACCGTGTTCCCTCCCCCTAACCCTCTCTCCTAATCCGTGTCCTCCACACCTTTCTATCAAGGGTTATGTCCTCTGTAAGCTGTAATTGCTCCATATCATGCCTAATTACCTCTCTCCAATATTTCTTCGGTCTACCTCTAGCCCGCCTAAAACCATCCATAGACAGAGTCTCTCACCTCTGCACTGGAGCATCAGGGCCCCTCCTAATCATATGCCCGAACCAATGTAGCTTCACTTCTCGCAACTTATCTTCCACCGAGGCAACTCCCACCTTCTCCCGAATAATCTCATTCCCCACCCTATCTTTCCTGGTATGTCCACACATCCATCGCATCTCTGCCACCTTCACCTTTTGGATGTAGGAGTTCTTAACTGGCCAACACTCCGCTCCATACAACATAGCTATTCGGACTACCACTCTGTAGAACTTACCTTTAAGCTTCGGGGGCACCTTCTTGTCACAAAGGACTCCCGAAGCGAGCCTCTACTTCAACCACCCTGCCCCAATATGATGCGTGGCATCCTCGTCAATCTCACCATTACCCTGAATTATAGACCCCAGATACTTGAAACTCTCTCTTTTCTGGATGGCCTGAGAGTCTAGCTTCACAACCACTCCATCTTCTTGTGACATATCACTGAACTTACACTCCAAGTACTCCGTCTTGGTTCTACTTAACCGAAAACCTTTAGACTTAAGCGTCTGTCTCCAAATCTCCAACTTATCATTAACTCCACCCCGAGTCTCATCGATTAGAACCACATTATCTGGAAATAACATACACCAAGGCACCTCTCCTTGAATATGCCGCGTCAAAACATCCATCACCAAAGAAAATAGAAACGGGCTAAGAGTCGATCCCTGGTGCAACCCTATCAAAACTGTAAAGTGCTCCGAATCTCCACCTACCATCCTCACACGAGTCTTCACACCATCATACATATCCTGAATCGACCTAGTGTATGCCACGGGCACCCCTCTAGCCTCCAAGAACCTCCATAGAATCTCCCTAGGAACTCTGTCATATGCCTTCTCTAGATCAATAAACACCATGTGCAAGTCTTTCTTTCTCTCTCGAAATTGCTCCATTAATCTCCTCACAAGGTGAATGGACTCAGTGGTCGAGCAACCAGGCATGAAACCGAACTGATTCTCAGAGATCATCACGATCTTCCTCATCCTTAACTCTACCACCCTTTCCCAAACCTTCATAGTATGACTCAACAACTTAATACCTCTATAGTTGTTACAACTCTGAATGTCTCCCTTGTTCTTATACACTGGAATCATCGTGCTCTACCTCCATGCTTCAGGCATCTTAGTAGCTCTAAAAATAATGTTAAACAACCTTGTCAACCACTCTAGACCTGCCCCGCCAGTGATCTTCCAAAAATCTACTGGAATCTCCTCTGGCCCCGTCGCCCTACCCCGTCGCATCTTGCGAATAGCTCTCTTGACCTCCTAAACCTAGATACACCTACAATAACTATAGTCGCGACCCTCCTCAGATATCTCCAAGTCTCCCAACACAAAACCTTTGTCCCTCTCGTAGTTTAAAATTTTTTAAAAATAGGACTGCCACCTCTCCCTAATGGGGGCATACTCAACCAACACTATACCATCTTCTCCTTTGATGCACTTTACTTGGTCAAGGTTACGAGCCCTCCGCTCCCTGGACTTGGCCATCCTATACAACTTTTTATCTCCGTCTTTCTCCTCTAAAGCCATATATAAACTCTCAAAATTTGTTGTCTTAGCCGCCCTAACCGCTAACTTAGCCTCTCTTCTAGTTATCTTATACTCCTCCTTATTCTTCTTCCTTTTCTCATCATCCTTGCTCCCAACCAACTTAGCATAACCCACCTTCTTAGACTCCACCTTTCTCTTGACCTCTTCGTTCCACCACCATTCTCCTCGATGTTTGCCAGATCGACCTTTTGAGACATCCAACACCTCTCTAGCGGTCTCCCTAATACAACTGGAAGTCGTCTCCCATATATTATCCACACCCCCTCTACTCTCCCAAGCCCCCCTAATTTTCAACTTCTCTTCCATTTCCAAAGCACTAGCCAAAGTCAAGCTACTCCACTTAATCCTGGGTCGTGCCTCCCCACTTCTCTTCTTTTTACCCTTATTGATAACCAAATACATCACCAACAACCTATGTTGAGTCGAGAGATTCTCTCTAGGTATGACTTTACAGTCTTTACATGGGCAAAAAGTCTATCTGAGTCTTGGTCACTGAACTACGAAATGTAATAAGGTGATCCTCCTTCTTCGAAAAGCTCGAATTTGCTATCAACAACCCAAAAGCCCTTGAAAAATCCAATAGAGAAGTTCCTCCTTCATTCCGCTCACCAAAATCGAAACCACCATGTACATCATCATACCCTCTCGACAAATACCCAATATGCCCATTGAAATCCGCTCCCATAAAAAGCTTCTCAGTGCTCAGGATGCGTCTCACCACCTCATCTAAAACCTCCCAGAATTCCTTCTTCTCTTCTTTGTCCAAACTTACTTGAGGGGCGTAGGCACTAATAACGTTCACTGTAGATTCTCCCTTGACTAACTTAATAGACATCAGTCTATCACTAACTCTCTTTACCTCTACCACCCGCTCCCTAAGATATTCATCTACTAAGATACCTACCCCATTTCTATGTCTCACGCTACCCGAGTACCACAACTTATATCCTTCCACATCTCTCGTTTAGTGCCCACCCATTTAGTTTCCTGAACACACGCTACACTAACCCTCCTCTTTCTAAGAATCTTTACCAGCTCTATAAACTTACCCTGTAAAGTACCGATGTTCCAAGACCCAATTCGCAACCTAAAAGCTCCCTTATCGTGCCTAATCTTACTACCTCTATCCCCTAACCCCAAACTCGATCCTAGACCCGACCCAAACCCAACCCCTTCAAATCCCAACCCAAACCCAAAATCACCTGACCCTGACCCTGACCTATGACATGACCCTAGTCTACCATCGCCAATCACAACCATTATACAACAAAAGGGAGAAGGATCAAAGAATTTAGGGAAGAAAGATAACAAATGGGGATCAAGATAAGGTAAAAGGGCACACTAGTTAAAATAAAGTCAATAAAGGAGCTAGGGACACAGAAAACAATCTACAATAGATAGAGAGCAACAAAACCAATAATATAACGTAAATTTTGATAAGCTAATCAATAGCGGGAACTAATACTACCACAATTAATGGATATGCTAGTAAATCAAGTAATAGTAATCAGACAAGGTAACACACTCCAAAACTACTAAGAATAATAAAGAGATTTACACGTCAAACACTATTACAAAGTAACCAATCAACAAGAAATTCTACACCCACAACCAAATAATCAGCCAAGGTGCTACGAAATAGGAATCACAACAAGAAAAGTGCAGAACACTACCAGTAGCAGCCTCTAAAAATCAGGAAAGCGATACACAACTAGAAAAGATGGATCGAGTGCACCTGATCGAAGCTGGTTTGTGTCCGTATACTTGGTTAAGTCTTTGTATTTCGGGCAATTTGCGGTAAAAATTGGTCGCCGAAATAGTGTCATCAAAATAGTATCGCCGGAATAGTGTTCCTGTCACCGAATTTCAAAGAGCTTTGCGTTCTTCTTCTTTGAGATAATGATGATGATGGTTCCTATCTTCTTCTTGTTATTTTTCTTGGAAGAACAAAATACTATTATAGAAGCAGTCCTTTTCTATCAACCAGTTCTCTAAATGATAAGATTCTTGAGTCGGTTAGGGTTACATAATCCAGAACCCAGACGAATGAACGAACGAGTAAATGATATAGATGTAATAACGCTGGTGATTGGAACAAAAAATGAAGAGTAGAATTGAAACTACAATTGGTTCAACCATGGCAGTGATTACTCCAGATGCAATTCAGTGTGAAAGCATTAGATTCCTAATAATAAAGCCACTAGATCAAATAGTCCAAGAATAACCTATAAAATATTTATGCATTATTGATATACTCACGAGACAGGAAATTAGGTAAATAATTTTCACTACCCTTTTTATAATGTATTTCAAAATCGAAAGGGGCCAATTGAGGTTGCCACCTTGCAAAGATTAGTTTAGAAGCATCATGTTTGAAATCTTTATCAAACATATATTTGACGGATTGTGCATCAGTTCGAACAATGAATTTTTGATTATATAAATCATCTTGGAATTTTAAAACACATTTAACAATCATTAACATTTCATGAGCCACCGTGGCGTATTTTTTTTTTGGCTTTCAGACCATTTTCCTGAATGAAATCTAATAAGACTTTCAGCTTGCTTGCTTAGCAGACATATGTGATTGTATTTTCTCAGATAATGGATGATCCTCTGGAATGTCCTCTAGATGGATCGAGTTGCTTATATACGGTGCTTTTGAAGATGATTCTGCAATTTGCAGAATTTGAGCATTTATCAGACTTTTATTTCCCTATTGTAATACTGGGAAATTGAAAAATGAAGAAACGGAGTTTCTTCCTCTAGAGGAAGAGTATCTCCCGCCTTTTCCTCACCCACCTGCAATTATGCTGCACGAAGTAAATTAGAATTTATCAAATGATGAGTCAATATTAGACCAATCAATTTCATCTCTAATATCTTCAAAATTAGGAAGAAATAAATCTTCTTCTATCATATTATGGATGAGTTTTTCTAATATGATAAAATGAATATCTTCATTTAAAGGAATGCATTTTTTAATAGTAATTATTGTTTTTTCAGAAAGAAAATATGTGTAAAAATTCATTTTAATCATTCAAATATTCCCTAGACAGGAAGTCAGGTAAAGAGTTTTCACTACTTTTTTTATATTATATTTCAAAATAAAAGGGTGCTAAGTGAGCTTGCCACCTTGCAAAAATTAATTTAGAAGCATCATGCTTAAAATCTTTATCAAACATTTATTTAACTGATTGAGCATCGGTTCTGATGATAATTTTTTGGTTATATAAATCATCTTGGAATTTTAAAACACATTTAACAATAGTCAACATTTCATGAGCCACAATGGCGTATTTTTTCTATTTTTTAGACCATTTTTCTAGAATGAAATCTAACCAAACATTCAACATTATTATGGGGATTGACTTGTTTAAGTATTCCTCCATAACCAATATTTGAAGCATCAGTTTCAACTATTTTTAACCAAGCTGGATTAGCTAAGGTTAAACAAGGTAGAGTTGCAACACATTTTTTGATTAATCTTACCAGATCGATGTGGACTTGAGTCCAAGGCCTTTTGTGATCCTTTTTTAATCTATCATATAAAGGATCTAAATCTCTAGATAGATTC
This sequence comes from Capsicum pubescens, assembly GCA_030864215.1. Classification (NCBI taxonomy): domain Eukaryota; kingdom Viridiplantae; phylum Streptophyta; class Magnoliopsida; order Solanales; family Solanaceae; genus Capsicum; species Capsicum pubescens. The sequence continues at coordinate 204,236,947 of CM061541.1, forward strand.
TGATAAAATGGAGAAATATAGTTAAGACTTTCTAGAAATCGCTGCAACTGAGTTTTATCAGTAATAATAGCAGGGAATTTTTCAGCAAAGTCCATAGCTCGTTGTATAGGTTCAATTTCTCCTCGAGAAATATTATGTCCTAAAAATCAAACATTTGTTTGGAACAAACATATTTTAGTTTTAGAAATAACCAAACCATTTTGTATCACAATTTGTTTGAAAATATTGAGATGTTTGAAATGCAAGTCTATTGTTTTTGAAAACACAAGAATATCATCAATATATACAATTATAAAATCCATATAGGCATTAAATATATCATTCATGATTTTTTGAAATTCAGAATAAGCATTTTTTAAATCAAATGGCATAATATTTCATTCATATTGTCCAAAAGGGATATTAAAGGCAGTTCTATAAGTATGCCTTTTATCAATTTGAATCTGCCAATAACCAGATTTTAGATCAAAATTAGAAAATATATTGGCATCATATAATCTAGACAGCAGATCCTCTTTATTAGGTATTTGATACCTAATCCATTTTAAAACTTTATTCAGAGGTTTATAATTAATTACTAATCTTGGCGTACCTCGTTCTTTTTCAGCAGCATTATTGACATAGAAAGCAGTACAAGACCAAGAGGGATTTTGAGGGTTTTATGAGACCCTTGTGCAAGAGACCATCTATCTTTTTTTACAGAATCCTACTAACTCTGTATTCATTTGGTAGGGTCTGGATTTCGTCAAAATATTATCTTTCTCTGAAATCATCTTCATAAGGAAGAGAAACAATATGCTCTTTGCGAGTCCAAAAAGAATTTGGGTGATCAGCACAAATATCAACAATCAATTGATTAGATATCAATTTTATTTTTTTCTGATTTTTCATAGAATTCATTGTATTATGAATATTCATACTCATCATTTCAAGCTATAAAAAATTCACATGTTTTTGCTTTATATCAATCAAAGCATTTATGTCTCGTGTTAGTGGATCGGTAACAAAAGGATAGGAAATTTCTTGGTTTTTATAAGTAGCTTTGAAACCTTTAGTATCAACATGCATGTAAGGATAAATAGCATTTATAAATGGTGTTCCTAAAATAATAGGAGGATATAACTAATTTTTTACTAAGAAAAAGAAATACAGAATACAAATCTTATTTCTATAGATATTGTAACGCCTCAATTTGCTGAACCAGAATGCTACACGGTGCTCATGACCCCGAAGGACCACAAGCTAACCTATGACTGATATCTGTACCTGTACACTGAATAAACTACTGAATAATGCGGAAGTATGCACTGAAAGGCCATAAGGTTCAATACTGAACATAACATGAATGAGATAACATCTGTGGAGTAATACAATACCCAAAACAAATCTGTAAACACTGAAGTCTAAAATATAATGGTCTGCATCTAGTCTTAAATCCTCTACTGTCTGACTAATCTGAATAAAGAGTTGATGGGACATGTCCCCAACTAACTCCAACTAATAACTAATTAGTGAAATAGTGGAGAAATAATCATGTCCTCGAAGGATGAGGACACACTTCTATTCTGACTGTTGAGACTGGAATCTACTGATGATCTGGAACTCGTGTCTCTGAACCTAAGGTGTAACATAAAAAGAAAGAACCATAGCACAAATGCATCAGTACAATGGAATTTACTGAGTATACATGTGAGGTAGGATAATGAAAGGGTTAACATGCATGAATAATGCTAGCTGATTGTCTAACATGAATGCGAGAATGCATATATAAATACGTAACTGTAACTGACACTGTGATATCATGATTTCTGAATCTGAATACTGATGACATGACATACTAAAAATTGATATATCTGATAGCATAAGTAACTGTATCTGAATGTAACTAATAACATGGGTTACTATATCTGATAGTCCTGAATCTGATGAAACTATCTGAGTTCCTTACTGTATCTGAGTCGACTATTTCTGACAGTCTTGAATCTGAAGAACTATCTGAGTTCTTTTACTAAGACTTGTACTAAAACTGAGGGAGGTAGTATTTAAACGACATGCCCCTAATACGCCATTATGGTTGAGATGGGGTCCAATCTGTAACCCCAATTGGAAGGGTGTCAATATCGCGCCACCGATAAGGACAAGCTATGGGAGACCCTCATCTGATAGTGTACCCTGTACGAGAACGGTGGGGCCCTTATCTAACAGTGCTTATCTACCTCATCATCCTTCATCGACAGTGTTGATGTCTTAACCTATGCTGGCTATATAGTTCTGGAATGCAAGGATAACTGCTAAGGATTACACCCTCATCTGATAGTGTGTGTCCCCATCCTTGGGTTCACTCGGTGCTAATTTCTACTCCCATCTGAATGGACATTGAACATGATTTACTGAACTGAACATGGACTGAGTTACTGAATTATATTGACTGATGGAATATTACTGATATTTGACAACTGACTGAGTTCATGAGATCATGGAGATTTCCTGAGTCATAAGATTGTCTGAAGTTTAAGGATCATGGTTTGACTGAGAGTATCGTGAAAACATGACATGACTCTAGGTACACAACTAATATTTCGGGTACAAGTACCCCCAGGACTCGATGGAAGAAAACTGAAAAGGAATGACTTACTTGAATACATAATAATTATCATAATACATTTACTGAAGCATTTCATCAAACATGTGACAGGCATAAGCTTATACGTACATGGGGATTTCATGATATCATGCTAATTAGACACTTTCCCTTCATCTAGGCATTCAACCAAACACATAGTAGGCATAGAATGTGTAAACAACATCATACAACAATTAACTGTCATGATTCAATTCCAATTTAATCATTCAAGGGTTTAGTCCTAGGGTTTCATGAATCTATAGCTATACAAATCAACCCATATGGAATTTAACACTCATTCATGGAATACAATTCAATTATTCATTATTAACATGAACAAAAGCAGCCCAATCATGAAATTCATAAGAAAATCCATAACTTGAATTTAGAAAAGGGATTCTTGGGCTTCATGAACGAACGAAGTCCATGAATGAACACTATGCATACCTTAGTTCGTGATTTCGTGAAGATTGGTGGTGAAACCTTCTTGAAATTAGATCTTCTATGAAAACCCTAGCTAGTTCTTTAGAGAAACTTGAGAGAAGAGAGTGTATTTTAGGTGAAAAGTGGCTGAATCACGTGTTAAAGAGCTTAAATAAGGGTGGGAAATTGACCCTTTTAACCCTGGACGCGTCTTATAATTTCAGTAAAAATTTCCCGAATTGAACCCCTGGCGCGACGCGGCGCCATCGCCCCGTGTCACTGGAATTTGACAATTGAGAAACTGAGGGATGACACGACGTGGAGCCATCGCGTTGCCCCATCCTTCATGACCTGGAACTTTGGCACGACGCAGGGGAAATCGCGCTGAGACTCTGGAAAAAGGACAATTCTGAATTTGAGTGCTGGCGTGACGCGCCATAACTGGGGACACCTACTGAAAATTTTCAAATGCCATTTCCTCTTGTGGCGCGGCGCACCACTGACTAATATGGCGTTGTTTTACGATGAGAACTTGAAATAGTAATAACTTCTTAGCCGGTTATCGGATTTAAGCGAATCGTATATTGATGGAAAGCTTATTGAATTTTTCACATGACAAAAAGTGAAAATCTTGAAAATTCCTCATGGAATAATTATCATTCACTTTAGAAACTAATACTAGGCATTCTTGGGACGAAATTGGCTAGAAATTTTCAGGGTATTATAGATATGTGCATGAGGTAGTTTATAGTTAATATCAAGAGAATGACCAGATGCAGATTTGACTATATGCGTTATTTTTTGAAAATATCTTCCTGAATGCAGCTAACATCAGCACCGCTATCAATCATAGCCACATTAGTTACAGAAAATTCGTTATTAATCAAGATAGTACAATTTATATGCCATTTATGGGCAGTAACAATTTGCATTATACCCAAAAAGAAATCATTTTTTACATCAATATCACGAATAATTTGATTGTTAGAATTTTCAGCAATTTTTTATTTTCCTTTGAAACTGGAAATATTATCAATTTGAGAAATATTTTCAATATTTGAAATTCTATGATCAACAATCATTTGATTTTGTTTCAAAGAATTTTTTATTTTTTTTTAATCTTTCATCTTCTATTTTCAAATCATCAAGAGACGTATCTTTATCAGGTGTTTGACTAATGTCAAGACGTCTATTAATTTCAGTTAAAGAGTAAGGCATAATATCGATAACAGATTCAGTATTTTTCTTAACAAATTTGCTATCAGCAGTCTTTGAAGTGCTAGGTTGTGAAGAAGCAAGATCAATAATTTTTTGATGAAGCTTTTCATCAGTCACTTCTTTTAATAATTCTAAAGTACTATCAACAGTAATTGTTTGAACATTTAAATCTAAATCTTCAACTTGGGTTTGAATTTATAAAAAGCATTATCATAATCACAAACATTATTATTACAATCAGTGCAAGCATTAGAATAAGTTTTTTCATGAATCTCATTGTCAGTTGAATCAGGTAATTCAACATCATTTTCAGATTCATATTCATAATCAGATTCGGAACCAGAAGTATATAACAAACCATAAACCCTATCATGAATCTCATCAGAAAGTCCTAAGGATTTGAGTTTTTGAAGTTTACAATTTGGAGCAATATGACCAAATTGACCACAATTGTAACACTTGATTTTTGATAAGTCTCTCTTAGACCTATTTTTCATAAATTTAGTAGGCTTACGATGGGTTTTTCTAGATTCACGATCTTCTTTGGATCTATGTCTAGATCTTTTTTTTCTATAGGGTTTATCTGGGTCATTGGGTTTTATATGTCTATGACCCCTTTTTCTAGAGGTAGAGGCAGGATTTTTCATACCAAATTGTCTGCAAAAATCAACTAATTGGAATCTTTCTTTAAGCCTGTCAAGCTTAATTTGTCGGGACAATTTTAACCCATTACAAATTTTTTGACCTTCTTTGGTACAAGCTGCTATAAGTTGACCATAAGTGAAATCTGTCCAAGGAATTGCACCATATTGACCCTTGATAGATTTTTTAACCCTTTCAGCAAAAAGAGGTGGAAGTCCATCTATAAATCTAGCCTTCCAATGTTCAAACCTAGATTCGGGTAAATCTATAACCCAACAATAAAAGTATCTTTGTACCATCTGAATTCTCCTAAATGCCTACATCTGAGACCATTTAAGAAGGTACGAGTGTTTTCATGTTGGTAGGTGAATCTACCTCCAAATTGTTAAATAATAGTTAGTATAAGGGTATATACAACATCTTCTCTACCTTCAGGTAATTCTCTACCTAGGTTATCAATACCAGGCAACATATTTTTGGATTCAAAAATTTTATTTCTTTCTTCATTAGAAAGAAAATTGTCCCACTAACCACGAAGTTGGCCAGTAAAACCTGCAACAATTATTTTACAAATAGTAGCGTCTGTTCGAACAGGGTTACCCTCAGTATCTTTAGGCCTAGAGACTTTTGCAATAGTAGAATACATTAGCATGCGATGGACTAATATAGATAATTGTCTTTCAGATAATTCATCTAAGTTCCATTCATATATATGTTCTCCACTATAAGACGTGTTTGTCAATGACCAATCTCTTTCCTCTATCGGGACATCTTGAGGAGTTGGTCTTGGATAATAGGCAGTTTGCATATGGGGAATATCAACATATTTATTCCCCGATTGTTTTCTTACCAATCCTCTGAGTTTATTTAACTCTGAGTGGATTTCTGCTCCTATGTTTGAAATAGGAGTTGGCTTTATATCATCAAAGTTATTAGAGAGAGATTCAATAGTATCCGTAAAATTATTGTACAGATCCATGGGTTTTATATTTAAACTAGCTAATTTCTTTTCAAGTAATTTTTCAAGCCGTTCTAAATCAGAGGGTTTTTCAAATTCTTGGATAGCAGGAGGTCTTTGAATATGAGGCTTAGCTGTCAAATCTTCTGTTTTGCATTTTGAGGTAGAAGCAGTATCAAATAACTTTTGAATATCGCTTAGCTTCTTACTCAAATCCTTCATGATATCTAGTTTTTTATCAAGAGAAGAAATATGTTCTCTAAGAACTTTCACATAAAGACACAAATAGTTATTTTGAGCAATTAGACTTATTTCTGAAATAGGATTTTTCCAACGTCATCATCAACAAATTTTTAAAAGCAGAGAAAGTTATACCAGTATTGTTGGGTAATATGAAAGCTGATTGAGAGGGGTAAATAGTCTGGTTACAATACCATCTACTTGGAAAGAAATTTTCTAGTTTAAATATAAAACCCATGGATCTGTCCAATAATTTTGCGGATACTATTGAATCTCTTTCTAATAACTTTGATGATATAAAGCCAACTCCTATTTCAAACATAGGAGCGGAAATCCACTCAGAGTTAAATAAACTCAGAGGATTGGAAAGAAAACAACCGGGGAAAAAATATGTTGATATTCCCCGTATGCAAACTGCCTATTATCCAAGACCAACTCTTCAAGATGTCCTGATAGAGAAAAGAGATTGGTCATTGACAAACACGTCTTATAGTGGAGAACATATATATGAATGAAACTTAGATGGATTATCTGAAAGAAAATTATCTATATTAGTCCATCGCATGCTAATGTATTCTACTATTGCAAAAGTCTCTATCCCTAAATATACTAAGGGTAACCCTATTCGAACAGATGCCACTATTTGTAAAATGATTGCTGCAGGTTTTACTGGCCAACTTCGTGGCTGGTGGGACAATTTTCTTTCTAATGAAGAAAGAAATAAAATTTTTGAATTCAAAAATATGTTGCCTAGTATTGATAACCTAGGTAGAGAATTACCTGAAGGTAGAGAAGATGTTGTATATACCCTTATGCTAACTATTATTCAACAATTTAGAGGTAGATTCACCAACCAACATGAAAACACTCGTACCCTCTTAAATGTTCTCAGATGTAGGCATTTAGGAGAATTTAGATAGTATAAAGATACTTTTATTAGTAGGGTTATAGATTTACCCAAATCTAGGTTTGAACATTGGAAGGCTAGATTTATAAATGGACTTCCACCTCTTTTTGCTGAAAGGGTTAAAAAATCTATCAAGGGTCAATATGGTGCAACTCCTTGGACAAATTTCACTTATGGTCAACTTATAGCAGCTTGTACCGAAGAAGGTCTAAAAATTTGTAATGAGTTAAAATTGTCCCAAAAAATTAAGCTAGACAGGCTTAAAGAAAGATCCCAATTAGGTGATTTTTGTGGACAATTTGGTATGGAAAATCCGGCTTCTACCTCTAAAAAAAGGGGTCATAGACATATAAAACCCAATGACCCAGATAAACCCTATAGAAAAAGGAGATCTAGACATAGATCCAAAGAAGAGAGTGAAGCTAGAAAAACCCATCGTAAGTCTACTAGATTTATGAAAAATAGGTCTACGAGAGACTTATCAAAAATCAAGTGTTACAATTGTGGTCAATTTGTCAAGTGTTACAATTGTGGTCAATTTGGTCATATTGCTTCAAATTGTAAACTTCAAAAACTCAAATCCTTAGGACTTTCTGATGAGATTCATGATAGGGTTTATGGTTTGTTATATACTTCTGGTTCCGAATCTGATAATGAATATAAATCTGAATCTAAAATGATGTTGAATTACCTGATTCAACTGACAATGAGATTCATGAAAAACCTTATGCTAATGCTTGCACTGATTGTAATAATAATGTTTGTGATTGTGATAATGCTTTTTATAAATTGTAATCCCAGTTTGAAGATTTAGATTTAAATGTTCAAACAATTACTGTTGATAGTGCTTTAGAATTATTAAAAGAAGTGACTGATGAAAAGCTTCCTAAAAAAATTATTGATCTTGGTTCTTCACAACCTAGCACTTCAAAGACTGCTGATAGCAAATATGTTAAGAAAAATACTGAATCTGTTATCGATATTATGCCATACTCTTTAACTGAAGTTAATAAACGTCTTGCCATTAGTCAAACACCTGGTAAAGATACGTCTTTTGATGATTTGAAAATAGAAGTTGAAAATTTAAAAAAAGAAATTATTTCTTTGAAACAAAATCAAATGATTGTTGATCATAGAATTTCAAATATTGAAAATATTTCTCAAATTGATATTATTTCCTGTTCCAAAGAAAAAGAAAAAAATGCTGAAAATTCTAACAATTAAATTATTCGTGATATTGATGTAAAAATGATTTTTTTTGGGTATGATGCAAATTGTTAATGCCCATAAATGGTATATAAATTGTACTATTTTGATTAATAACGATTTTTCTGTAACTAATGTGGCTATGATTGATAGCGGTTTTGATGTTAGCTGCATTCAAGAAGGTTTAATTCCAACTAGATATTTTCAAAAAACAACGCATATAGTCAAATCTGCATCTGATTATTCTCTTGATATTAACTATAAACTACCTCATGCACATATCTGTAGAAATAAGATTTGCATTCCGCATTTTTTTTCTTAGTAAAAAATCAGTTATATCCTCCTATTATTTTAGGAACGCCTTTTATAAATGTTATTTATCCTTACACGCATATTGATACTAAAGGTTTCAAAGCTACTTATAAAAACCAAGAAATTTCCTATCCTTTTGTTACATATCCAGTAACACGAGACATAAATGCTTTGATTGATATGAAGCAAAAACATGTGAATTTTTTACAGCTTGAAATGATGAGTTTGAATATTCATAATACAATGAATTCTGTGAAAATTTAGGAAAAAATAAAATTGATATCTAATCAATTGATTGTTGATATTTGTGCTGATCACCCAAATACTTTTTGGACTCGCAAAGAGCATATTGTTTCTCTTCCTTATGAAGATGATTTTAGAGAGGATAATATTCCGACGAAATCCAGACCCTGCCAAATGAATACAGAGTTAGTAGGACTTTATAAAAAAGAGATAGATGGTCTCTTGCACAAGGGTCTCATAAGACCCTCAAAATCCCCTTGATCTTGTACTGCTTTCTATGTCAATAATGCTGTTGAAAAAGAATGAGGTACACCAAGATTAGTAATTAATTATAAACCTCTGAATAAATTTTTAAAATGAATTAGGTATCCAATACCTAATAAAAGGGAGCTGTTGTCTAGATTACATGACTAAAATCTGGTTGTTGGCAGATTCAAATTGATAAAAGGCATACTTATAGAACTGCCTTTAATGTCCCTTTTGGACAATATGAATGAAATGTTATGAAATTTGGTTTAAAAAATGCTCCTTCTGAATTTCAAAAAATCATGAATGATATATTTAATGCTTATATGGATTTTATAATTGTATATATTGATGATATTCTTGTGTTTTAAAAAATAATAGAATTGCATTTCAAACATCTGAATATTTTCAAACAAATTGTGATACAAAATGGTTTAGTTATTTTTAAAACTAAAATGTGTTTGTTCCAAACAAATGTTTGATTTTTAGGTAGTGAAAACTCTTTACTTGAATTCCTGTCTAGGGAATATTTGAATGATTAAAATGAATTTTTACACATATTTTCTTTCTGAAAAAACAATAATTACTATTATAAAATGCATTTCTTTAAATGAAGATATTCATTTTATCATATTAGAAAAACTCATCCATAATATGATAGAAGAAGATTTATTTCTTCCTAATTTCGAAGATATTAGAGATGAAATTGATTGGTCTGATATTGACTCATTATTTGATAAATTCTAATCTACTTTGTTCCGCATAATTGCAGGTGGGCGAGGAAAAGACGGCAGAAGCCAAGGCGGGAGATACTCTTCCTCTAGTGGAAGAAACTCCGCTTTTTATCATCTAATTATGCTTCTTCATCTTTCAATTTCCCAGTATTGCAACATGGAAATAGAAATCTGATAAATACGAGAATTCCGCAAATTGTAGAATCATCTTCAAAAGCACCGCATATAAGAATCTCGATCCATCTAGAAGATATTCCAGAGGATCATCCATTATTTGAGCATATGCAATCATATATGTCTGTTAAGCAAGCTGATTTGTTTGCTTCAGTTGCAAAAGAAAACACTGCGGATAGGCCAAACTATGAAAAACTTGAAAATCGAGAATTGATACTTCTCGTCGAAAACTCTCAAATATGCAAACAGAATGACCCATGGAAACTCCTCCAATAATATTTATTGACTAACCTCTATTTTCCAGGAGAATCTTATAAGGTGAGAGCTTATTATGAATCTATTCTAGTGTCCACTAGAAGCATTGAGATAGAACATCACCAAATGAGCGAAACAACAGAACATGTTCATGGATATTCCAAGATGGTGATAAAAAAACTCATATCAATAGAAGATTGGGGAACAACATCCATGTCCAAAAAACCAAGACTATGAAAGATTCAAAAATTTCCTTTACCTATTGGGACTATATCAAGGCTTTTACCCAGACTTTATACTACAATAATATTAAACACAAACATACATGGTTTATAAAGGTCTGCGCTAAAGTTTTTGAAGACCCAATCCCCAATTGGTTCATTCAGTGGCGGTCATATCATGACCCTACAATTAAAATTCTGCCAGTAGAATATCTGCATCTATATAAAGAATGGATTAAAGTTTCACCTTTCCTGACAGAATTATATCATTCTGATCATGTATGTAATTTAGATAAGATCAATCAATGTATTTCTTCATTGAATTCTCTATTCCATGGATTCATAAATGGAATATTGAATTTGGATATACGAAAGTACAAATACCCGAACTATATAGGGTATTCTATATTAATTTCTGGGACAAGTTAACAAGAAAAAACCTCCTCACAAAAATTCCACATGGGAAGGAATTACTTGATTATATTAATAGCAAAATTGTCGAATATACTACTGCTCCACAGAAAAAGGTTGTCGAAGATAAAAATTTGAGTTATATTTCTAGGAGACTCTCTGTGCATGACGGAGACAAACTAGAGATGATTAAGAATTATTTGGCCGAAGTCCGAAAAAATCTGCTAAAAACTGTAGAACAATGTTCGGACACCTCCATGAAAAGCCTTACAAGCGAAGAAGCAGTTGAATCTAGAGATATTCAGGAATCTCAACCACTTCCACCAAACGACATCCTCAATGATGAAGAAATAGAAAACATTGAGGCATTCCTCTACTCATTAAAAGGAAAAGACAAAATATAACAGCAAGGCCCCATCTATGGGACCCATGTAATAGTAAAAATACTGTGCACAGGGACCCACAAGTACTGTTCAAGATGTTTTTTTTCTTTTATATATAGACGCCTCATTATGTTAAAGGGGCATAAGTTTTTCTTTTCTTTATTTCATATTCTCTCTAGTCAGGCTCTCCCTTCTCTCCTTTTGTATATTGTCTTGAAGTTAAATAAGAAGGCACTAGCCACCGTTATCTACTATTTCGGCCTTGCATCCGGCCATTATTAAGGTATTTATTTATTTTCATTTGAAGTACTTCTAATACTTCTTCTTTCTTTCCAGATGTGACTATGTCCGGCTAAAAACCTTTCATATCTATGCCAGAGATCTAACTTCTCTTACTTAGTAACTATGAAAGATCCAGACTCTATCAAAATATGAAAGAATTTTTCTATAGTTTCTTGACTTGGTTCCGAAATGGTGGTACAGTCGAGTTTAATATGACTTATGTTGGCTTTGTCTTTGTGACTATGTCTAGTAAGTTGTGCCTCTTTAGCCCACAAAAGATGAAGAAAAGGGCAACTATTTGCACAATCAGAACTTCTAGACACATGCGTTCAACATAAGTATATTAAATATCTGACAAGCCCTTTGTTCGGGTAAAAGATTAATTCTTCCATACAGTCACTAAGCTATTCAAAAATTCTTTTATATTTCGGTTGGTACTTTGGTTCGGTACTCCGACTATGGCTTAATCCGATATTTGGAAGTTAGTCTGGCAGGTGCCGTGGCTTACCCGCGCCTGACAAGATCCTGCTATTCTGTTTGGTCTGGCTGGTGCCTTGGCTTACCCGCGCCTGATAAGATCCTACTATTCTGGTATCAATAATAATAGTAATAATAATAATAATAAGGAAAACGACGTCGTTTTAACTTATAGAAGCAAAACGATGTCATTTTAAGTACCAGATCAAAAGTCCTCCCAGTCAGCCCTTTTAATGATGTGGCACCGTATGATTGGATAACATATCCACGTAGGTGCAAGTGAAACTCACGCATGGAGGTTGCAAAATCGGAGGTCATAGTTGTTCAGGTTTTGAATAGTTAAAGGTCCTATTTGTGCACTATCAAAGTTTAAGGTCAAAGTTATAATTTGGTGTCAAGTTTAGGATCATATTTATGTATTATGCAAAAAAAAAACCATTAGATATATATGGCAATGGGTAGGTGGTGTGGGAGTGGGGATCTCATAATCAGGTGGTGTAGGAGAGCTTTTTATGCAGGAAATTGTAAGTCATAGACCCAAATATGAGTGGCTTTACATATTTGACCCTAATAAGAAATGTTTTTAAAAAATTGTCTTCCTTACTTTTTAAGTATAGTACAAGTACCATTTTGCCCCTCTACACCTCAACTATATTTTTTAAACTTTGCATACTCTCTCAAATTTTATTTTTTTATTATTTTCACTTTTTATTTTTTTCTTTAATTTTATTATTCTATTTTTTATTATTTTTACTTTTTATTTTTTCCTTTAATTTTATTTTCATGTTTTAATTCATTTGTCTCAACCTTTTTTTTTCAAGCATTATCTATTTCTTTTTTTTTCCTTTTTTAATTCATTTGTCTTTAACCTTTATTTTTCTTTTCTTTTTGTTTTTTATCAGTTCTCTTATTTTTATCCTCATTTTTCTCAAGCTTTATTTTTATTTTTTCGTCTCATTTCTTATTGGGAAAATTACCCGGGTTAGCCATTATAGGGCTTTTATTACCACTTAAAGCCTACTTTTCAATTAATTATAATTCATAGCCCTCTCTTGCCTATTAATTATTCCTAATTACAATTCATAGCCTTTCTCGTGTATTTTCCTCTTTTTCTATTTTCTTCTTCTTTTTTTCCTTTTTTAGTTTTTTTTCTTCAATTTTTCTTTTTCCTTTTTCTATTGCTTTCTCTTTATTTTTTATTTTTTCACTTTTTCCTTTTTATTTTTATTTTTTATTCATTTTTTTCTTTTTCTTTTTTTCCTTTTCATTTTTCTCCTTTTTTTTCTTTTTTTTTGTATTTTTTCTCCTTCATTTTTTTCTCCTTCTTTTTTTCTCATTTTTCTCCTTTTTTTTTTCTTTTCAATTTTTCTCCTTCTTTTCATTTGTGCGAACTAGCAAACACAAATATAAGTGCGAACTATAAAATACAAATAAAAATACAAATGAGAACTATAACATATAAATACAAGTGCGAACTATAAAATACAAATTCAAATGCGAACTATAACATATAAATACAAGTGTGAACTATAAAGTACAAATACAAATGAGAACTATAACATATAAATACAAGTATGAACTATCATTTGTATTTTTTAATTATTGAAAAGGAATGATTGATTTTCTTTCTATGAATACTTGTCTGTATTTAATGATACTAGTTATATTTATTTATACAAATAAATACAACTCAAATTTTTATACAAATACAATATATACAAATACTTATTGTATTTATATTTGTAAAATCATTTGTTTCATTTGTTTGTCATTGTATTTATATCAAGTGATATTTGTTTATTTATAAATATGAATGATAATTTTGATATACAATAACAAAATGGTACATTTGTATCAAATGATACATTACATATTTATATATTTTAGAATCGCGAAGATACAATTAATGCACTTACTTGTTTGTATACAAATACAAATGATAAATTGTACATAGTCACGACTAAATACAATCTACAATCAACTTACAAATACAAATACAAAATAATTTCTTAAAAATAAAAAGGTGATGAAGAAAATAGAATACAAATACAAGTATAATCCAAATATAATCTAAATATACAAACACAATAAAATCATAATATAAATATAATTCAATATAATATGCAATTAATTATAAAATACAAATACAAAATAGTTCTTTAAAATACAAGTGTGAATTATATAAAATATAAATGATGGCGCAAACTAACAAATACAAATACAGGTGTGAACTATTAAATACAAATACAAATGCGAACTATAAAATATAAATACAAGTGCGAACTTTAAAATACAAATACAAATACAGTTATATCAATAAATACAAAAATATAAATGGCGGTGTGACTACAAATACGATAAACAATTGTGGTATTTACGTTATCATCCATGACTTGTGCTCGATTAGTCATATTTTTCAAAAATACAAAAAGTATAAAATAGAACAAAAAATAATAAAGAAAATAAGTACAACAAAGAAAATAAAAAAAATCAAAGAAGAATGAGAAATAGAAGTTAGAGATTAAAGAGAGAGGAAAAAAAGAAAAAAAAAGAAAAAGAAAGAAACGACAAATATAAAAGTAGGAAAAAATAGAAAAAAGAAGAAGAAAAAATGGGAAAAATATAAAAAATAAAAAATAAAAAAATATTAAAAAAGATAATGGTAGTATTAGGTAAGAAAATATTCAGTTCAATGAGATAAGCGTGATTGAGATTTTTTCTTTTTAAAAATATTGAATTCCATTTTTGGCCCGACTAAATAGGGACTGTATTCATATAAAATATGAACACATACTATCTGTAAAACCGAATACAACGGGCATAAATCGAATACAACGGCTATAAAAGGTAATTATGTAAAATGTGGCTATGGAGGGTGGGTTTTATAGCAAAATGCTGCTATTTTTGAAAGATCCCCTTTTTTATTTGCTCAATTTTTTTAATTCTTCACTTTTTTCTTTATCTTTATTTTTTTCTTGCCTTTTTTTTGCTCACTCTTTTTTTTTTATTTTTCTATTTTGTTTGATCATTTTTTTTCTTTTTTCAGTTCTTTTTTTCCCCTTATTTTTCTCAAACTTTATTTTTATTTTTCCTCTTATTTTTATTTTTCTCAATTGTTTTAGTTCTTTGCTTTTTTCTTGATTTTTATTTTTTTCTTTCCTTTTTTTCTCAATCTTTTTTTTATTTCTCTATTTTGTTTGATCTTTTTTTTTTCCTTTTTATCAACTTCTATTATATTTTGCTAATAAATAAAAAATTGGATAATCCGCAAAGGTATCTTCTTTTTTTAGACATCAAAGCAAATTTAAGGGCATGAATTGTTGTTACGAAGTTCTTTGGAAATTCTTGAGATAAGTCGTGTCTCTAAGGCGAGAGTTGTAGAATATATCATAAATAAAGACATAATGTGGTAGTGTCAACTCTTGTCCGTGGGGCATAGTTTATTATTTGAAAGTCCTTAAGCTAAGTCTTGCCTCTAAGGCAAGAGTTGTAGAACATTCCATAAATGAAGACATAATGTGGTAGTGTCAACTCTTGCCCGTGGGGCATAATTTGTAGTTTGAAAGTCTTTGAGCTAAGTCTTGCCTCTAAGGCAAGAGTTGCAGAACATCTCATAAATGAAGACATAACGTGATAGTGTCAACTCTTGCTCGTGGGGCATAATTTGTAGTTTGAAAGTCCTTTAGCTAAGTCTTGCCTCTAAGGCATAGTTGTAGAACATCTCATAAATGAAAATATAACATGGTAGAGTCAACTCTTGCTCGTGGGGCATAATTTGTAGTTTGAAAGTCCTTGAGCTAATTAAGTCTTGCCTCTAAGACAAGAGTAGTAGAACATCTCATAAATAAAAACATAACGTATAAGTGTCAACTCTTGCCCGTGGGGCATAATTTGTAGTTTCAAAGTCCTTGAGCTAAGTTTTGCCTCTAAGGCAATAGTTGTAGAACATCTCATAAATGAAAACATAACGTAGTAGAGTTAACTTTTGTCCGTGGGGCATAATTTGTAGTTTGAAAGTCCTTGAGCTAATTAAGTCTTCCCTCTAAGGCAATAATTGTAGAACATCTCATAAATGAAAACATAACGTGGTAAAGTCAACTCTTGCCCGTAGGGCATAATTTGTAGTTTGAAAGTCCTTAAGCCAAGTCTTGCCAGAACATCTAATAAATGAAAATATAACATGGTAGAGTTAATTCTTTCCCGTGGGACATAATTTGTAGTTTGAAAGTCCTTGAGTCAAGTCTTGCCTCTAAGGCAAGAGTTGTAGTGTCAAATCTTGCTCATGAAACATAACTTGTTGTTTGAAAGTCCTTGAGCTAAGTCTTGCCTCTAAGACAATAGTTGTAGAACATCTCATAAATGAAAACATAATGTGATATTGTCAACTCTTGCCCGTGGGGTATAATTTGTTGTTTGAAAGTACTTGAGCTAAGTCTTTCCTCTAAGGTAAGAGTTATAAAATATCTCATAAATCAAAATATAATGTGGTAGTGTCGACTCTTGCCCATGAAACGTAACTTGTTGTTTGAAAGTCGTAAGTCTTGTCTCTATAATGTAGTAGTGTCAACTCTTGCCCATGAAACGTAGCTTATTGTTTGAAAGTCTAAGTCTTGCCTTTATAATGTGATAGTGTCAACTCTTGCTCATGAGATGTAACTTGAATGGAAGAAATCGAAGAAAAGAACAAAAATAATAAAAATTAAGGAAAAAGAAGAAAATGAAAAAGAAATACTAAAAAATAAAAATCAAAGAAAATGTAGAAGTTGAGAGAAAATATGAAAAAAATAAAGGTTGATAAAAAAAAAAGATTAAATAAAAATAAAGGTCGAGAAAAGTTTAAAAGGAAAAAAAACAAAGAAAAATAAAAAAAAGGTTTTTTTTTTAATAAAAGTAGACGTTGAAAGGTGTAAAGAAAAAAAAGCAAGAGTTGAGAAAAACTAAAAAGAACAAAAAAAAAAAGAAAGAAAAAATAAAAAAATAATAAAAAAAGAAGTTGAGAGGAAAAAAGGAAAAAAGTAAGGGTTGAGAAAATTAAAAATAAAACGAGAAAATAAAAAATAAAAATCAAAGTAAAATTAAAAAGAAAAAAAAAGTTGAAAGATATAAATATGAAGTTGTTATCCATTCTGAGGAACATTTATGTAATTTACTCCATTGATCAGGGACAATTTTGTCCAAAAGATTATTAGTTAATAGGTAAAGACTATTTTAAGAAAGTTTTTTATTTGAGGCTAAAATTTAAAAGTCACCTCAATTTGAGTCTATTTTTTAGATTTACCCCTTTTTATGTGGGATGGGTCAGGATGAAACTATTTTAAAAAAAAAATATGATCAAAGGCAGGATGAGGTGGAAGGACAGTCAAATATAAAGAAAAAGAAAAAGGAACACTTAGGTTGCATTTATTTTTATTAAGATTCAAACTTCTAAGAATGATTAAAATGTTGTTTTTGAATTTGAAAATTGAATGATTCAGGTTGTTTCAACATCTAAATAAGCAAAATTTATTTATTTGTAAATATAATTCAAATAAAAAATAATTATGTTATAAAAATATTTAACTTAATAAAATAAAATATTATTTAATTTAAAAAAGAAATGTTTATGTTTGCTAGTGATAGTGGATATTGTAATGATAGCGGTGGTGGTAATGATTGATGTTAGTGACTAGTAATGTTGACGGTAATGATTGTGATGGTAGAGATAATTGGTATTGTAGTGACTGTCATGGTGGTGATTAGTAATGGACTAGTGGTGGTTGTGGTTGTGATGTGAAGTTGGTTAATTATTTTGTAGATTATTTAATAATATTTTATTAATTTCATACTTATTTCATATCTATATATATAATAAAGGAGAATAGTCTAGCATGATATTATGCTAAGTGACATCTTAAGAACTAGCATTTTACAACAAAAAAATATTTTGTAGATTATTTAATAATTTTGTATTAATTCCATACTTATTTCATATCTATATATATAATAAGAGAAAATAGTCTAGTGTGAAATTGTGTCAAGTGATATCTTGAGAAATAACATTTTATAATAAAAAATTATTTTATAGATCATTCAATTATTTTTATATTTATTTCATATATATATATATATATATATATATATATGAGGTTATGTCAAGTGGTATCTTGAGAACTAGCATTTTAGAATAAAAAAATAATATTTTATAGATTATTTAATTATTTTATATTTATTTCATATTGTGATTAAAAAAAATTAAGTTTGACTTTTATTGGATGAAAAAATATTAAGATTCTCATTCTGAATGAGAAATATTAAGATTGTTTAATTATTTCATAGTAAGATTATTCAATTTTCAAATTCTTCATATCATGATAAAAATCAACTAAAATTAACTCTTATTAAATGAAAATAACAATATATTGATTCCTATTCCATAAAATATATTCAGAAGACTTCTTGATTTGTATGTTAAAATATTAGTATTCAATATTAATGGTTGAAGAGAAATCAATATTTAATATTAGTTGTAATAATATTATTGAAACATATTAAATCAGTTGAGCTTGATGAGGAAACATTGTCATATAATATGATCATACACTTTATCTAATTTAATACTCCTAATTTATCGTGAAAATATATTAGTAGTGTTCTCATGTTTAAGCCATTTGAGGTGAAGATCATCAATTACTCAATATATATGAAAAATATATAATAGAAGTATTCTTAAATTATGCCACAATTATGTGGTAAAACTCAATATTTCAGCTAATCGTTAGATACAACTTACATATGGTTATAATGCTAAATAAATATTACAGGTAATCATGATTAGCAGTTATATACAGATGGTAAACGAATATTTAATTAGCAATTATATAAAAATGGTAAATTAATGTTTGATTAGCAGATGGTAAATGAATCTGTTGATTAGCTTGATTATAATAGCATATATGTGGAAAATAAGGTATTCTTAAAATACGTCATGTGATTGTGTTAAAAAATAAATATTTAGATACTACAACTAATAATTATTCGCATGTTATTATTTTTTTATTTTCATAGAAAGAATGTCATAACATAACCAAATTATACAAATGATAAATTGATTTTTGATTATCAATTGTTACACAATATATATGAAATGAAAATATATTCTGGCCAAGACTGATCCTTTATCAGAGATGCCTACAAAAAATACTATATATTAGGATGATTCCTGTGTAATATAAATATTGAAGCTACTATATTGTCTACAGAAAAATAATTACTTTGACTTTGTTACTGTGCGTAAGAATTTATTTTTTTGTGCGTAAAAAAATTCATAGTATTTTTACTGTATCTAATATTGCGTGCTTGAGCTTATAGACTTCTAATATTGATGATTATGGTTCGTATCCTGAAGCTCGATACTATTCATAATAAAAGGGCCCTTTTTAAAGTATCTGTTGGGAGCTCGAACGTAAAAGATTGTGATGAGGATTATGCTATTCTTAGAATTTGCGATAATGAAGTTGTTATCAAACAATTTTCTTATTCTTTCGGTGACGATGAATTTTCATTCTGTTTTGCATACATATATCATAACACATTATTTCTATTGTTTAGTGTTGAATTATAACTTCAGTATGGGTATAATTGCTAACATGTAATATTATTATTCCATAGGATCCAGATACCAATTGAAAACAAGTCACTATGAACATAAAGAAGTCACGGTTATTTTATTGTTACCTTTTCTATCATTTTTTAAATATAAACACAACTATTTTGATTGTAGTTGTTTATTGCTGACAATTCAGAATTTTTAAATTTTTTATTTTGTAGGATTTCAATCCTAATAATAAAGGAGAGCCTTGGAGTTATTGGTAAATTGACTACATGTGAAAAGGAGGTCATGACTTCAAGTCTTGGAAACAGCCTCTTGCAGAAATATATATAATAAAAGAGAATAGTCTAGCATGATGTTATGCCAAGTGGCACCTTAAAAACTAGCATTTTACAACAAAAAATTATTTTATAGATTATTTAATGATTTTATATTAATTTAATGCTTATTTTATATCTATATATATAATAACGGAGAATAGTCTAACATGAGGTTGTGCCAAGCGGCATCTTAAGAACAAGCATTTTACAACAAAAAACCATTTTGTGAATTATTTAATGATTTTATATTAATTTAATACTTATTTCATATATATATATATAGTAACAGAGAATAGTCTAACATGAGGTTGTGCCAAGTGGCATCTTAAGAACAAGCATTTTACAATAAAAAAATATTTTGTAAATTATTTAATAATTTTATATTAATTATATATAGAGAGAGAATAAAAGAAAATAGTCTAGCGTGATGTATAGTGCAAATCTTTGTAATGATATGTATCATGTGAGGTTTTGAAATTACGGAATCTCTTAATAGCTGAAAAATTACTCATGAAAATAAAATACCAAAAATAAATATTAAATAAGTTTATGTCGTATAAATTGATAATATATTAAAATGTTATAGTCTTAAGATTTATTTATCAATGTAGTGGATACTTTATGCCATACTTTTAAATTTATCTTTCAATATCTGAAAGTTTTTTAATTTGAAATTGAGTATTTCTCCATTTCAATTTTTTGTTTGATTTTGATTTGATACAAAGTTTAAGAAAGTAAAAAATAATTTTCAATCTTGTGTCTTAAATTAATAACATGTAGAATGTATCAAAATCTATTTTAATCTTGGTGTTAAATATGACATGTGAAAAGTTATAATTCAATAGTTAAAAAAAAAGAGGCAATTTTTTTAAACAAATTTAAACGAAAAGTAAGACAAATAAATTGAATGTATGGACAATCATTTAAATATTTATAAATTTATTTATTATTTTGTTACACTTGTAGAGTAATTAAATATGTAAATAACAACTAATTCTATATTTTATGTGGATCCAAGTGAGATATCATCTCAATTGCGATGTGATTGACATTTACAAAAAATAACTTGATTTTTTGTCGTTAAAAATTTATGGACAAGCTTTGATGCCTAAAATATAAGTACACAAGATAGAACTTTTTTTGAAATTATAAATATACCCTTGGTCGTCCCACTCTTCACTCTTCTATATAAAAAATACCATAATATACAAATAAAAAATAAAGTTTTATCCTTTACAAAATAGCAAGCATAAAAAAGGTCATATTGAAATAAGAATAACACTATATAAGTAAAAGAAAACAAAGTTAATTCAATATCCAGAAGTAACCAATTCAAGAGCGAGAATGAAAATCATTCTTTGGCCAATGCTAGATCAAATTTAAAACTTAAATTGAGAGCTTGTACCCCGATTATCAACAATTAGGACAGTTGATTCTGTAGATTATTTCTCGATTTTTTTTATTTTTTTCTATCTAATATGATTGTTATTTTGACAAAAAAAAATTACATCTATTACACTTTAAAATATATATATTTTTCTCATCTCTAAATAAAAAATCTACAATGAAAAAGTTGATGATGTAACATAATATTAGTTTTTAAGATATAGCTACTCAGGAATATTTAATAAACATTTGCATTTATATAATAAAGGTACAAAATCTGTAACAAAATGCTAATTAATAGAATAAAGGTTGAGGGATTTCATAATGCAGTTCACTATAAAATATTAATCAATAAAATAAAAATTGAGAGATTTTACAGTACAAAATTCGTAACAAAATCCTCATCAATAGAATAAAGATTTGATAGATTTTATTTTCAAATCACACGTCATAGAAGAAGTGTATATCGTGTCCATACAAGTGTCATGGATATTCAATCTACATAGGATTAGATAATATTATTGTAGAATAAAGTGACCTGATGAATAGTATAAATACAAACAATCCTTATTAATATGAACTTAAAGACATATAACTCAAACACTCACTTGAGCAGACAGACATGAATAAATAGATAATATGACGCAACTATCACTATTAATCTAAAAAAAATAACTAAATATCATACGTCTCTTTCTCTTCTAATTGGCAGACCATGTAAATAATTTTTTAATAATATACTTATTTAACTCATTAAAATTATTTAGTCAACATTATATTCTTATTCTTTTCTTTATAAAAATATATTAATTTATTAAGAAGAAATTTTCATGCTTAGAAATCTTTTACCATTCCTTAAACTTTTTATTCTTCTAAAGTTATTTTCTTGAATTGTTATTCATGTTGTTGGAATCACTTACAAAAGTCACTTTTATTTTTGCTAAGACAATAATATCACTCAGTTATCAATATTTACTCAAAAAATCACTAAATACCTCAAAAGTATCTTCTTCTTCTAATTGGCATGAGTAAACCATCATTTTTTAACAAATAATAAACATATTAACTTAGCAAACTTATTTAACCAAAATTATAATCTTAGTTTTCTTAAAAAGGTACATTAATTTATTAAGAAGAAATTCTCATTCCTAGGTATTTATATTTTTTTTAGAGTTATTTTTCTAGATAGTCATTCTGGCTTTTATATATAATTGCCTAAAAAAATTAAATATTTTCTAAAAAATAATATCACTAAATAAGTTATCTAGAAATTTTAATTTGCATGTAAAATAATACGGTAAAGATGTATGACAAAGAATTTCCAAGCATGAAAATTAAATTAATGCATTTTTTAGAAAAAAAATAAAGTTATAATTTTGGTTAAATGAGTTTGATGAATTAAATAATTTATTATTTTGAAAAATGTGATTTTAATTACATTGTATGCCAATTGAGAGAGAAGAATACTTTTGAGGTGTATAGTATTTTTTTAGAAAATTTGAGGAAAATTCCCAAACTATAGGATAGCTAATTGGTAAATGCCATTAATATTGATCAAAATTACAATATTGTCCTTGGCATAATTAAGCAAGATTTCTTTTTTTTGAAATTACAAATATACTCTTGGTCGTCCCACTCTTCACTCTTCTATAAAATAATATATATATATATATATATAATAAAAAAAATAGTCTAGCGTGAGGTTGTGTCAAGTGGTATCTTGAGAAATGACATTTTACAATGAAAAATTATTTTGTAGATTGTTTAATTATTTTATATTTATTTCTTATCTATATATATAATAAGGAGAATAGTCTAGCATAGGTTATGTCAAGTGACATCTTTGGAACTAACATTTTACAATAAAAAATTATTTTGTAGATTATTTAATATCTATATATATAATATAGGACAATAGTCTAGCATGAGTATGCCAAGTGGCATCTTAAGAACTAACATTTTACAACAAAAAATTATTTTGTAGATTATTTAAAAATTTTGTATTAATTTCATACTTATTTCATATCTATATATATAATAAAGGAGAATAGTCTAGCATGAAGTTATGTCAAGTGATATCTTGAGAAATAACATTTTACAATAAAAAATTATTTTATAAATTATTTAATTATTTTATATTTATTTCATATCTATATATAAAATAAGGAGAGTTGCTATTATTTTGTAGACTATTTAATAATTTTGTATTAATTTCATACTTATTTCATATCTATATATATGATAAAGGAAAATAGTCTAACATGAGGTTATGTCAAGTAGTATCTTGAGAAATAACTTTATAATAAAAAATTATTTTGTAAATTATTAATTATTTCATATCTATATATATAATAAAGGAGAATAGTCTATCACGAGGTTGTGTCAAGTGACATCTTAAGAACTAGCACTTTACAATAAAAATATTTTTATATTATTTAATAATTTTTTATTAATTTCATATTTATTTCATATATAATAAAGAAGAATAGTCTAGCATGAAGTTATGTCAGGTGATATCTTGAGAAATAATATTTTACAATAAAAAATTATTTTATAAATTATTTAATTATTTTATATTTATTTCATATCTATATATATAATAAGGAGAGTTGCTATTATTTTGTAGACTATTTAATAATTTTGTATTAATTTCATATCTCTATATATATAATAAAGGAAAATAGTCTAACATGAGGTTATGTCAAGTAGTATCTTGAGAAATAACTTTATAATAAAAAATTATTTTATAGATTATTAATTATTTCATATCTATATATATAATAAAGGAGAATAGTCTAGCATGAGGTTGTGTCTAGTGACATCTTAAGAACTAGCACTTTATAATAAAAAATATTTTTTATATTATTTAATAATTTTTTATTAATTTCATATTTATTTCATATATATAAAATAAAGGAGAATAGTTTAGCATGAGGTTATATCAAGTGGTATCTTGAGAAATAGCATTTTACAATAAAAAAACTATTTTGTAGATTATTTAATTATTTTATATTTATTACATATTGCGGTTAAAAAAAAATTAGGTTTGACTTTTATTGGATGAAAAAATATTAAGATTAACTCCTATTGAATGAGAAATATTAATATTTTTTAATTATTTTATATTATTTCGTTTAATATTATTCAATATTTCAAATTCTTCATATTATGATAAAAATCAACTAAAATTGACTTCTATTAGATGAAAATTAAAATATATTGATTCCTATTTCATAAAATATATTCAGAAGGCTTCTTGATTTGTATGTTAAAAAATTAGTATTTAATATTAATGGTTGAAGAGAAATCTATATTTAATATTAGTTGTAATGATATTATTGGAATATTTTAAATCAGTTGAGCTTGACAAAGAAATGTTGTCATATAATATAATTATACACTTTACTTGATTTAATACTCCTAATTTATCATGAAAATATTAGTAGTATTCTTGTAGTGACCCTCAGTCATTTTCTTTATTTTAATACATTTTTAATTTCTAGAACTTTTCTATAACTGTCCAAGTTATTTATGATTTGCTAGGACTGACAATTCGATTTTCGGGTGGTTCATTTTAAAAGTTTAGTGGTATCAAATAAATTGTGAAATATTTAATCAAAATTAACATTTGGTATAAATTTAATTTATTACTCTTCTAAAATGTTTTTGATTTGTATAAGATTCTTTAGTTATAATATATCTATATTACTTCATAAATAGTTTTATAACTTATTAATATTTTAAGCGGAGATAGTAAATCTAGATATTTTAAAATATTATTATTATATAATAGTGATTTTATTAGAAATAATTTTCTTTTAATCATGATATATTCAAAATATGATATGTATTTTACCACGAACCTATGCAATACCTTTATTCTTATTTGATGAATTAAATAAAATAGGATGGTGGTAACTCCACGTCCACATGGAAGTGGAGGGGCAACACAACAAATGGGATTAGGTAGCAATTAATGACATTATTAAGGAGTCACAATCATTACATGACATGCAATAACCTTTCACGATTCTCTAACAAATATACATTTTCTTTCAAATGCTAATTGACGTGAAAAATTGTCTAAACATATACATTTAGTCACACTGAAGAAGTGGTACTTCACAAAATGTTGTGATATCGTATTTATCCCGAATAAAAAAAAATTATTTTCATCAAGTTATTCAAGTTTGTGTTCCAGTAAGGCACTATTCGAAGGCTTCTCGGAGAGGTTTTTAGCTTTGGCGTCCAGGTAGGCTAGGCTTACCTTATCTTAGATTGAGCTTATGGATTGTATTAGTATGCTATTGTGCTAGTTATGGGCAGGTAGTTGCAGTTCAGGTATTGTTTGATATGAATGATGTCTTATTTATCCGGTTAAAACTCCGTGCTAGTAAATTTCGATCCCGCTATCTTTTAGTATGATGTCGTATGTATTAGCTTAGGGCATGGTATTAAACTGCAAGATCTTGAATTCTCCCCTTTTAACTAAGTTATATAAATGTTTATTTAAATGCATTGCAGTTATGATTCAAGGCCACCATATATTATATTTCTTTTATTTATTGTGAATTTTGCCACCACTTTGGCATCAGTTACAGTATGATTAGGATTTTGGTTTTACAGTTGAGTATGGCTACTACTAGTTTCAGTTCGAGTCCGACATCTTGCTATTATATTATCTGAGAATTGTGGTATCAATTACTTTCATTTTGGGAGTTGTGGTTTCTGTGAGTTCCGATTCGAGTCTGACATATGACTATGGGTTCGGTTGTATATCATATATGTGGCCTTTCATTATTACCCACTATTTTCAATTTGAATCCAGCATATGACCTCTTGTTATTATACACCACTATCAGTTCGAGCCCGACTTCTAGGCTCTCGTTACTATCCATTGGTGTCGGTTCAAGCCTGGTGCACATTTGGATGACTACTATGATTTGTTGGGAGTGATTCAATTATGAATTATTTATTTATTTTCTTTAAGTTTGTAATGCCCCGGGTCTGTACCCCGAACGCTACACGTTGCTCATAATCTCGAGGAATCACAAGTTAACCCATGACTGGTACCTGCTGCAGTAACTAAATAGCAATACTGTAATTATGAAAAAGTTAGGCGAAAACTTGCCATAAGGTTCAATACTGAAATAAAACTAAACACGGTATAACAATACTAAAACTGAAACATCTGTCTGAAAATACTCTAGTTCGAAAAGCCTCTAAACTGTCTGAAGTATGGAGTTGATGGGACAAGCCCCCAACTAACTCCAACTACTGAAACTGTATTGCTAAACTAAAATACTGAAGAAAATAATCATGTCCTTGAACTATGAGGACTTACCACTAACTCTGACTGCTGAAAATCTGAATTGCTAAGGGTGCTCGGGAGCCCGTGTGTCTGAACCTATGATATAAGACATCATAGCGCAAAAGAAAAGTGTGCATCAGTACTTTGAATGTACTGGTATGCTAAGTGAGGTAGGCTGAAATGCATGAGTTCATATGCATGAACAATACTAACTGAATGGCATGAGTATAACTGAATGAGAGTACATGCATGAATACATAAACTGTAACTGAGATCGTGATAACACTGAATACTAAGTATGAATACTGATTAACTGATATCTGAGTATACTGATACTGAATTACTGATAACTGAATGACTGTATCTGACAGTCTCGATTATGTGGAACTATACTGAGTTCCGTATTGAGCTCAGTGACTGTGTATGACAGTCCTGAATCTGTAGAACTAAACTGAGTTCTGTACTGAGATTAAATCTGAAACTGAGACTGTGAGAGGTAATCATCTAACCAACATGCCCCTTTCTGAATAGATTGGGGTCCAACCTATAACCCCAGTTGGAAGGGTGTCAGTACCGTACCATGGGTAAAGACAACTGTTAACCCTCTCTGACAGGAAGCTCTTTCGTCAACCCTCGTTGGCAGAAAAACTCGAATGAGATGTATCAATCCTCATAATATCTGGAAGAAAGATATCTCAACCTATGCTGGCTACGTAGTTCTGTAATGCAGGGATTGCTACTAAGGGTTAAACCCTCTGCTGACAGGAATGCCCCCATCCCTGGGTTAACTCGGTGCTGAATCCTACTCCCATCTGAATAAACACTAACTAATTTTCTAGTTCATACTAGGCTTGACTGAACTGTTACTAATTATACTGTCTAACTAAACTGAACTGAGTTCATTGAGTTCCATTGACTGACGGAATGCTACTGAATTTTATTACTGACTGAATTTATCGAGGTCTGAACTGAATACTGAACTGGACTAGACTGATACTGAGTCTACTGGATTTTCCTGAGTCCTGTAACTGACTGAGAGTACTACTGATCGTGATATGACTGAGATTATTCTATAACTGACACTGGCTCTAGGTAAACAGCTAAATTATCGGGTATTAAATACCCCCGGGACTCGATAGCATGAAGAGTAAAGCATCACTTGATCTTGCATAGCATAAAAATACACACTTGTTCATAATGTATCTATAGAGACATTTTATCAAACACTTGCATGGTATAACTTGCACATAAGCTAGCATGACATGATTTCTTTCCCTTATTAGTTCACATGAACAATTCATCAAGCACTTGGTGAGCATAATATATGCACTTAATAAGTGAGCATCATGATTCACTTCCAATTTCACAATTTCAAGGGGTTTAACATGGATTCATACGAATCTACACACACAATAATCAATTCCACATGAAACGTATAATAAATCATGAAATAGAAATCTAATTCAAATAATAATCATGAATACACTTTAATTCCAATCATGGAAATCATAAATTCCAACTACTTGTAGTTTAAAAGAGTTACTTGGACTCCAAGGGTGGAAGGAACCCTTGGATGAACACTTCACATACCTTAGTTGACGAATTCTTGAAGAATAATGGTGGAAACCTTGAGTCTTGGATCTTGAATATAATGAACAAGGGTTTGTTCTTGATAAATTCTAAAGAGAATGAGTATATTTTGCCTCTTGGACGGCTTAATGATATGTTTTGGGGGCTGAAGGACATTGGAAAAAGACCCAATTACCCCCAAAGACGCAGTTTTTTAATGACTAAAAATTAAATCATCGACGCACAGACCGACACGCCACATCATTGGCATCAATGCGATAGCCAACGCGCCGTATTTAGTCTGCGTCGATTCACTAGAAATTGCCAGTGGGAGTCAAGGAAAATATTGATCGACACGATGGCTGCCGCGTCGCATTGAGATAGAGTCGATACACTATTTTGGATTCCCAAACATGGTTCAAACGAGGTTCGAAAAATATAAAACTCATCCGAGAACACCTACTAACATTCCTGATCATGAATTAACCTAAATATTGACATTTTAAGGTCATAGAGGTCGTGAAATAGAGTTTCCAACTTACGAAGGCTAAAATGACACCAAGTCTGATTACTTAGATAAAATTTTCTAAGTCTGGGAGCCCTTAACAAGCTTTAAAGGACTAAGTTAAGCTTAGAATTTTGTGGGGTCTTACAAAATTACTTTTTTTATGACCCACCGGCTTATGGAGGCACAGTTGGGTCAATTGTCTTCTTCAGTGTGCCTGGTAGGCTTATGAGGGCTTAGTTAGGTTATGTTTGATTTGCCTTTTATTACTTCATTAATTATCTTTTTGTATCACTTTTATGTATTCCTTTATTGCATTTGTGTAGCTCGATAGTTGTTTACCTTTCTATCCTTCTCTCATTTTAGTTAAACTTTTCCTGTATTGAGCTTAGTCAATTGATGATGCCTACTGAGTATCCATTGCTTTAGTACTCATACTACACTTTTGTATCTTTTTCCTGATGTAGATTTGAGTACTAGCAACTGGCGTTGACGTGATTCCTATTTTTTAGTGCTGATCTGGAGTAAGGTAAACTTTTTGTCATCCGAAGCTAATCTTTCTCTATCTATTCCAGTTTAATCTTTTGTACTCGAGACTGCTTGTATATATTGTGTAAATTTTGTATTCTGTGTAGTACTATAGGTATTTTTTAGTGGTGGCTCTAGTATCGACCTTACCAGGTATTGGGGCATGTTATGACTGCGAGGTTGTTGGTCACTTTGCCTGTGAGTGTCTACAGCGTGGGATGATTGAGCCTTCAATCCAGGCTGCACATCCACTCAGATCAGTGCCATCACCAGTCAGAGGTGGTGCACAAGGTCGTGAGGGTGGTTCCAAGGGTTCTAAAGATGGTTCATAGGGATGTAGGATAGGTGTTCGGATAGGCACTCATTCTAGTAGCGGACATGGTCATTTATATGCTGTACCAAGTAGACCATAGGCTGAGGCTTCGAATGTTGTGATCACATGTATGATTTTTGTATGCCATCGGCCAACTTCTAATTTGTTTGATCTCGGTTCCACATTTTCATATGTTTCCGCTTATTTTGAATTGATGTTGGGTTTATGTTTGGGTCCTTATTTTTTCTACCGCGTGTAGCTACCCCCATGGTTGATTCTTTAGTAGTGGTTCGGGAATATAGATTTTGTTTCTGACTGTTCGAGAGTTTGATACTCAGATTGATCTCATTGTCCTAGATATGGTAGATTAGGGCTGCTTATCAGTTAGATCGATTGAATAATTATGTGTCATGAACCAAACCAGGGCCTAGTCATGACGGATATATCAAGTCCTCCAAGGACCAGAGACCACCCCTATTAACCTAGCCAACTAGAACATAATTTAACTAACGACGGATGAGTTCTGAACATATAACAAGATAAGATAAATCAACTAGCTCAGAAAGAAATCTAAGAATTTCAACAATCCTCCCATTCCACAGTAATCCACAAATCCTCTAATAACCAAGAACACCCTAAGTTGGGGCATGCTCCCCGATCATAGCCAAAAAGGAGACAAAAAAGGTAGTCTAGACATAAATGAAACAATGCATTAAAATGATAGGCCTGACACGACCCTAACTAGGGCCTAGCCGTGTCGGGCATCTCATGTCCAATCAGGACCGGAGACCACCCCCAATGCCCAATCGTAACCACCCTGCACCCTATGTTAGATGAATTTCAAACATATAATAAGATAATTCAATAATAAGTCAAAGAAATTAAACAAAGTCTACATTCGTAATCCAATAACCTCAATCAAATATTCAACCAGTTCCAACACCAACCAGTCTTTTCTGCTTTCCCATTCGGCTGCAGGTGAAAAAAAGTACAAAGACTCACCTTGGTTCCCAAACCTTTCTGAAAAAACCGCCAAAAGTGAGATGAAAACTGCGTACCATGATCCGAGATGATAGAAATAGGTACCCCATGTAACTTCACAATCTCTTGGATATACAACCTTGCATAATCCTCAACCGAGAAATTTTTCTACATGGCAAGAAGTGAGCAGACTTTGTCATCCTATCCATGATGACCCAAATTGAATTGACTGATTTCGAGATTAAGGAAGACCAATAATGAAATTCATATTGATCACCTCCCATTTTCAAATAGGCAAATCAATTTCTTGATACAATCCTCCGGGCCTCATATGCTCAACTTTCACTTATTGGCACACCATGCACTTAGCCACAAAACTAGCCACATCCCACTTTATGTTGTTTCACCAATACATCTCCTTAAGTTCATGATACATTTTCATCGAACTAGGATGAATAACATAGAGTGACTCATGATCCTCAGCCAAGATCCTCTCTCACAACCTATCTATGTCGGGAATACATAACCTTTCTTGGTACCGCAAGGTACCATCACCACTAATATCGAAGGCCATCACCTTCTATTCATTTACATCACCCTTGATCCTTATCAAGATAGGATCTAGCACTTGATTCTCCTTGATTTCAGCATCAAGAGACGACAATGCCACCTCTTGCAAAAACACACCACTATCCTTAGAGTCCAAGAGACGAACCCCAAGGTTAGTCAAACAGTGAATATCCTTCACCAACTCTGGATTTTCTTCATCCACATGAGCCAGACTTCCCATGGATAACCTGCTAAGAGCATCAACAACCACATTAGCTTTACCTAGATAGTAGTGAAGACTCATGTCATAATCCTTGAGAAGCTCAAGCCATCTTCTTTGCCTGAGGTTCAACTCTTTCTGAGTAAAAACTTACTACAAGCACTTGTGATCGCAAAATATATCCACATGCACTTCATATAAATAGTGATGCCAGATCTTCAATGCGAACACCACCACTAATAACTCCAAGTCATGATTTGGATAGTTATTTTTATGCACCTTCAACTGTCTAGAGGCATAAGCTATCACCCTGTAATGCTATATCAAGATACAACTAAACCCCACCCGAGACACATCATAATAGACTACAAAACAATTAGTGCCTTCGGGCAAGGTCAAGACTAGAGCCAAAGTTATCTTATTCTTCAACTTCGCTAAACTACCCTCACAAGCATCAGACCATAAGAACTTCACCTTCATCTGAGTCAGCTTAGTCAATGGGGCAGCTATAGTAAAAAAACTTTCCATGAACCTCTTGTAATAATTGGATAAACCCAAGAATCTCTAAATATCGGTTGGAGTCGTGGGTCTAAGACACTTCTTAACCATTTTAACTTTTTACGAATCCACCATGATCCCTTCACTAGAAATGACATGACCCAGAAAAGTGACAACGTTCAACTAGAACTCATATTTCAAAAATCTGGCATACAACTGCTGCTCTTTCTGGGTCTATAATACTAAACAAGGTGATTAGCATGATCCATCTCACTCTTTGAGTAAACCAGAATATCATCTATGAACATTATGAAGAACAAATACAAAAACTGACAAAAGACCCTATTCATCAAGTCCATGAATGTCGTCGGGGCATTAGTCAACCCAAAAGACATAATCAGGAACTCGAAATAGCTATACTGGTATGTAAAGTAGTATTAGGGATATCCATCTCCCTAATCTTTAACTAATGATACCCAGACTGAAGATTAATCTTGGAGAAAAACTTAGCACCCTGAAGCTGGTCAAACAAATCATCTATT
The DNA here is from genome assembly GCA_030864215.1 of Capsicum pubescens. NCBI lineage: Eukaryota > Viridiplantae > Streptophyta > Magnoliopsida > Solanales > Solanaceae > Capsicum > Capsicum pubescens. The sequence goes on from CM061541.1 coordinate 204,269,212, forward strand.
CTTGGAAAAGGGTACTTATTCTTTTCCGTCACCTTATTCAGTTGCCATGTATTAATACACAACTGAAGGGAACCATTCTTTTTACGCACGAATAACACCGGTGCACCCCACAGAGACACACTAGGATAGATGAAAACCTTATCCAAAATATCCTTTAATTGCTCCTTAAGCTCCTTCAACTCAGCTGGAGCCATTCTATATGGGGAAATAGAAATAGGAGGAGTGTTCGGAATAAGATGTATCCCAAAATCAATCTCTCTATTGGGAGAAACACTAGGAAGGTCATCAGGGAAGACCTCAGGAAATTCATTCACCACCGGGACAAAATGCAGAGAAGGACCCTTCGAGTTAGAATCTTTAACCCAGACCAAATGATGGAGACACCCCTTGGAGATCAATCTCCGAGCTTTAAGATACGATATGAAATTTCCCTTAGAAGCTAGGGAACCACTCCCCACTCAATAACTGGCTTATTAGGGAGTTTAAAGACAACCTTAAGGGTCCAACAGTCTAGAGAAGTATAGCACAAATGTAACTAATTCATCCCCAATATGACATCAAAATTAACCATGTCTAATTCAAATAGATCCACTAAGGTTTCTCGACCACCCACAGATACCACACAACCCCTATAGACACTTTTAGCCATCACAGAGTTACCCACTGTGGTAGAAATAGAAAAAGGGTCCAAAATACACTCGGGACTGAAACCAAAATTCACAACCACAAATAGGGACATATATGAAATAGTGGTTCCTGGATCAAGTAAATAGTACACATCACAAGAAAAGATCTTCAACATACCAGTCACGACATCAGGCGATGCCTTGAACTTCTGGCGGGTAGTGAGAGCATAGAAATATTTACAACCAGTGCCAGAGCCAAATGGTGCATCCTTTGTTGCCGAAGCTGAAGAAGAGGCAACAAGAACCTTGTTTTCCCCAGAAGTAACCTTACCAATATGACAATTTCTAATCATATGCCATGGCTAACCACAGTTGAAGCACTTGCTTTTTCCTTCATCATAGCAACCCCGATATGATCAACCATATAATCTGTAGGAAAGATATGCTGGAGCTGACTGAGGCCCGCTAGCCTGAGATTGGGCGCACTGTGCCCTATAATTGTCGCCACCTTGGAAACGCCTGTCGCCCGACGACTTTGGGTAGGGAGCAATAGTCCTTGAGTAAGACCTAGAGTTGCTCCACTTCTTTTTAGGCCACTTTCCACCATCCCTTCCACTCTGCTGTTGCCTACCTTCCTACTTCGAAAATCTTAACTTTTTCCTCCGTCTCTGCCCCATTTCAGCTTGCTTTTTTTTATCTTCCTCAACCTACTGCATGTACACAACCAACCTGGAATATCCATGTCCTTATTTAATAAGGCAACCTTACTTTTCAAAATTAAGTCTCGGGATAACCTGAAGGCGAACTTTCTCATTCTATCCCTCATGTGAGAAACCAACTCTGGAGCATACCGAGATAATTGGTGAAAATTTAAGGTATATTCCTTGACTAAAATATTTCCTTGCTTTAGGTTAAAAAACTTTTCTGCCTTTACTTTCCTTATCTCTTGAGCAAAGAAGCGGTCTAGGAAAGCATTAGAAAAATCCTCCCACATGGCTGATTCAACATCGTCACCCCTAGTATGTTCCCATTCCTCATACCATTGATATGCTACATCCTTCAGCTGGTAGGCGTCAAACTCCACGCCCTCCATATATATGACATGCATAATATGAAGATCTTTTCTATCTCATCCAAAAAATCTTGAGGATCCTCCTCTACTGTAACATCAGTAAAGGTTGGAGGATTCAACCTCATGAACTGGAAAACCCTTATGGACTCTAAATATAGAGTAACAAAAGCACGATGCTCAGCCTGAGAATCTACCAACTGCGCCAACATATGAATAGACTGATGAAACTCAACATTCGTTACATCAGTCCAAGAAGTTCAAGAAGGACGGGAGGGAACTAATGAAAATCAGGAGAAAAATCAGGGACTAGACCCCTAGACTAAGTCTGGATCCCATAAGCAGAGTGTGTCTCATTTGTGTTGTCCCCAAGTGGGACAGAGGAGTTTTCATGAGCTTCAGATCGTGGGGGAGACATGATATGAAAGGCGAACAAGCCGGGATTAGAGGAAAATTCAAGACCTTAGACTCTACAGATCAAAAATAAAACAAAAGAAAGAGAAACATTCCTAAATGCCTCATAGCCTCTTCCTTATGAGTATGGCGCTCTACACATCTTTAAAAGGGACTCTACTCGATATGACTTTGTTGGATACCCAATTGACCATGAACCTAAGACTCTGATACCAATCTCACATGACCCGAACTAGGTCCTAGTCGTGTCGGGCATCTCAAGTCCAACTAGGACCAGAGACCACCCCCAATACCCAATCATAACTGCCTTGCACCCTATGTCGGATGAATTTCAAACATATAATAAGATAATTCAATAATAATTCAAAGACATTAAACAAAGTCTATATTCATAATCCAACAATCTCAAATAAATATCCAATCAATGGCAACAAGTTGAAACCAACACCGACACCGCCCATGCCCATGCCCATAGTAGTTTGACAAAACCTCTAACCAGAATCAAAGAACATCTGATTGGGACATGGCCTCGAACATATCCAAAACTAAAACCAATGAAATAACAATAATAAAAAGAAGTCCATAGCATAAAATGGAGCCTTTTGGAGTATGGAAGGTCACCACTTCAATCTGACCCAAAGCTATCCTAGAATCCAAGTCACTGTGTAGGTGGAATGGTAGTATGGCCGATTCTTGCATCGCATGGGGAAACAATGCCCGAAGACAGTTAGCAGAGTGAACTATAGCATGTACTCAGGGATAATGATAAAATAATGTCATTATTCAAAACCAAATCAAATAACTATATGCAATCACACATATACATATATATCATACTGGGATAAGAAACCTGGTTTAGCATGCATTTAAAATCTTAAGTTGGGTTGTGTAGCTCTACCTTCCTAAGTGTCCATCCACGGTCTATATGGGTTCAGCTCCCCCTATAGTAAGGGCCTCAGTGCGTGTTAGCTGTACAAACCAGAGAAAAATCTAAGATGACTAGTACATCTCCTAAAATATAAAGTGTGACATCATGCCCATGGTCACCATGAACAAATCTTAAATCGACAAACGTGAGTTTTCAGTATTGGTCCCCCCAGGACCTCTACCTTCCATGGCTTTGCTAACACAATCTTCTTTAAGCCCATATTAAAACCAATTACACATTCCAACCATTTATCAAGGACTCTTTTGTTTTAGCATTAACCGTTGGTATCGTCATACCAAAATTAGACCTTGCACGTTTACCCTTTTATGACATACCAAAACCATTAAACCAAGTTGACTCCAAAGTTTCTAATTAAACCAAAATCATGGTCACCAAGGACTTTCCAAACCATTTAAAATTAACCAGACCAATTCAAGTTCCATTACCATTTATGCAATACAAAGGTATCAAGAGTAGTCAAACAATATGACAAAATCATTCTCATTGGCATTTTAACAAACTGGTTGAGGGCATATAAGTTTCAAAACCATAACCAAGTAATATAGAAAATTCATAATACCCCAAAATCCATTTACCATTAACATACATTCCACAATGTCAAAATCATACTAAAAACATGAAAGAAAACATAATTAAACAATGAGAACCATTATTCAACCATGAACATCGAAAACCCCCAACCATTATTTCAAACCATAACACTATCATTAAAATCATACATTAAACCACATGCACTTTGTAAAATAATAATGAGGGTGGAGTAACATGCCTAAGACACCAAGAAAGACGGAGAGAAATGATGTGTGAGAAAAAGCTAACACATTTAATGCTTTTTAGCTCAAAATAATTGTGAATTCTGAAGCAACTCTTGTTGTTTTAATGTGTTTGCTCATGATATCGTAGTAAAAGGGTGGAGGAATAAAAACAAATAGCAATGGAGCAAAAGAGTTAAAAATCTGAACAAAGGAGAAGAAATCATGGATGACGACCTCCATGATACGTCGTCAACCTAGTGATAGCTTATCAACATTGGCGTCAACCTTAACCAGAAACTTGAAGCCTGAGAAGAAGTTCTGACGACGTTGGTGATAAGGCGTCAGCCTAAACCAGAGAATTAAGTTTGAAGAAGAAATCTGACGACGTTGGTGATACGCCGTCAGATCGGTGACACGGCGTCAGCTACATCGTCAGCCTAAGACAGAACCTGAAGGCAACTGAAGCCTCTCTTACACCATCCATGATAGGGATTCAACTTCTTGACGCGACGTCATCCTGGGCGTCACCTATTCCGAACAATTTTATTATTTTTGTTATTTTATTTCCTTAATTAGGCTTTAGTATAAATAGCATCTTTTAGGGTTTTTGATTAATTAATAATTCACCTATCAGACATCAACTCTAAGAAGAGAGACATGTATTTTTTCTGCCTTTTAAAAAATATTCATGTGTTTTCGTATCAACTATTTTTGGGGTTTCTATCTTGTGATTAAATCGGAGGAACTACTTGTTGTTTTCTATCCATTAGTAAGTTTATCATTATAATCATGAATTCAACTTATTATTTCGTTTATCAAATCATGAGCGGCTAATTTCATTAGCCGGAGTTATGGGATCCATGGATTAGAGTTTGATATGATACTAGGTGTTTAACGAATTCAAAGAGTAGTAAAACATCTTGAAATTCTGTTGTTTTAACTAAAGTCTAGTGGTTGCAAACATTAGGTTATGCCTTAGGTTTTATTTGCTTCTAACGGAGAAATAGACTAGAGGACGTGAATTATCAACAGGGACTCGGAAGCTACCAACCTTCTGTTTAATGATTAATGTCGTAACTGGATTAATCTACCTGAGATAACATCCTATTGGAAATAGATAAGTTATCTAAGTTCGAGAGAATTAGATAACAAATTGTCTGGTGAGGTCGAGAGATAAGTCAGATAGTATAATCGTCAGGGATATTTGCTGTTCTACTCATTCCGAGAATCTCTAGCATTACCTAGTATCTGTCAATTCCCGAAATCCTTGGTGAATATAGTTCTGGTTTCCCATTTATCTTGATTACAAACACTGAAGTATTGAAAGTGACAATTAACTGTCTGTAAACCTTAAACCCCCATTTTATCTTTTTATATCGATTGTTTGAATTTAACTTGTAGCTATAATTTCAAACTAGTTTAATCGCCACTCACATTGTTCCCTGTGGATTCGACCCTGACTCCAAAGTTGGGTAAATATATTGACGACGACCGCCTTACACTAATTTGAGGTGTAAGTTGAGCGTTATAAAAAATGGCACCGTTGCCAGGGAACAATTTGGCGTATTAAGTTAGTTTGGAATTTTAGCTTACTTGCTTGAATTCAAACTTGTAAATATTTGTTTGTGATTTCCTTTGTTTATTGTGTTAGGTAGATTTTCTTTATTTTTGTTTATTTATTACTATGGCATCATGGAATGAATGTAAATTTGATGGTTGGAAGTCTTATCTGGATGATCCATGTCCATATTGTGATGGACCCCACTTTTGAAAAAATTATAGATATGCTTCCCGAGAGAGATGTGTGCACCATCTCCATCCTACCGAGAGTATAATTGTTTTTTATGTGGTGGTCAAGATGGATATTGGAGTGATTGCCCAAATACCCCTTCCCCCTATTGCGCTAACCCAGGTTTTAGTTATTCTTATGAGTATGCCAAGTCTTATGGTTAAGAAAAGGAAGAACGAAGCACTGGAAAGAGTGACATTGAAGCTATGCTTCAACTAATGTTGGATCGTACAGACATAACAAATGATACCATATGTGACATACGTCAAGACATTAGGGCATTTAACGAGGGAAGAGAAAGGATAGAAGAGATAGATATCGAAGTTAATCATCCAAAACACTTTTCTACATTGTGGTTAGATGATATCTTATCTGTGGAATCATTTAACATAATGCATGAGTGTGAAGATGAGGAACAAGAACCCTATATCGATGTTGTGCTTGATGTTGAGCAGACCTTGGAGATTTTCCAACCAACTGAACCAACCATGAGGGATGATGCCAAGATTGAGGAAATGGTGCTAGAGGCAAAAGAAGAAAACAAGCCAATCTCTTATGAAGACTCTAGCCCAATTCAAAGTGAAAATGTTGAGAAGATAAATAAAAGTGAGTGTGTAGAGGATAGTGTCAATTTTGACGTAGGATTTTTTGGGCCACACTCGAAGCATTTTTCCACATTATGTTTAGATGATATCTTGTCTGTGGAATCATCGAAACTAGTGGAAGACTGTGAAGATGAGGAACAAGAATCCTATATTCTTTATTTTACACTTGTCAAACAACATAAAAACATACCTCACTTTAAGGTCGAGTTGTTTACCATGCATCATTCATTACTCGGCTTCTTAATCTTTGTACCACCTCCCTATGAGTGAGGCAAGAAGATGAACTCTAAGTTGGGGGTGAAATTCATATCCTCAAGGTAGAGAAAAAAGCTGAGTTGGGTCGTGCCGCGACGTTAAACTAGGCGCTTCTTGGGAGGAAACCCAAGGTATTTTGTTGTTTGTATTTGTATTTTGTGATTGGCATCAGATCTTCGCACCCATGGTGCCACAAGTATGTTTCTAACTCTCTTGTTTTGGATTGATGCATTGGGAACACTGCATGATATTAATTTAAGGGTGGGGCTACTTGTGGGTGTGATGTCTTCCTGGGGTTTTTGTTGCCGTGCCTCTTTCCCCCGGAGTCTTGTTCCTAGTAGAGACGACATGTTTAGGCGTATTGTTTTTTCTTTGTGATGTGTTGTGGTTAACTGGGGGAAAAATAAGTATCTACGACAGTTGACATATTTTTTGTTAATTTTTTTTGGAATGGTAACTACCTCTCCAATTGTCTATGTGGTAGCTGTGTGAATTGCATTCATGTGTAACCACTGTGCAACTTGTTATGGTATTAAGTTTTAGTTGCTTGATAATCACTGCTAACATTTGCACGAACTGGATTAGTAGTAGCTGGTAATACACTTGTGTGCCATGTGTGTGTGTGAGATCTTACTCAGTTCCCTTTGTACTGCCGAATCTAGAACTTGCCCAGTTCGTCTTACCTTAGTTGAAAGATAGGGGTTAGGAAAAGATCATAGGCCGTTTTGACTTTTATCCACTTTCAACCTAAATAACCTTCCCTATTATGTATACTATCACTTGATCCCTATTTTGAGCCAGAATTGACCATTTCTTTCTATGACACCTATCACCTTCCCATTTAGATCATAATGAACCTGTTTTGGCCCTGGTCCTCCTTGAATACTGTGCACCTTGACTTAGGCAAATAGCCTAAGTTGAGGGTGGCTATCATAGGGGTGCATAATGTAAACTGAGTATGAAGAGAGGTAGAATAAAAGAAAAAGAATGAAAATGAAAAGTCACATCCATCCTGAATAATGGGTGATCAAGAAAAGAGGAAAAGAGGAATAGAAAAGAAAATAAAAAGAGAGAAAAAGAGGTTAATAAGTGGACCCCACAAGTTAAGGTAGTGCCAAGGAGGTTAGTCACTCTAAATGCCATTTAATATCATACCAACGCTTAGCCTACGTTACAAGCCGAGAAAGACCTATAGTGATCCTAACTCACCTGTCTGGATACCTTGGTAATGAAGATAAGGGCAAGCATATGGTATTTGGCATACATTGGCTAGAACTTCATTCTGAGAGTGAGTTTTTTTATGTAAATCCCCATGTTTAAATTTTGACTTCTGAGATGAGAGAAAAAGGGGAATTTCTTTATTGTAAGGGCGCACTAGTATCTTGCTAGGTTACTTACTTGTTTGGGTAGTGTTATATTGATACATGCATGACTGTTGGTACTTAATTGATTCCATGGCTAGAATCCTTTGTGTTACATTATTGCTTTTCAATAATATACACAGTAATTTAAATTAGTTGACTTTGGAGGTGGAAACTGAGTTTTGAGCTAAAATGGTTGTTGACTGCTGAATGTTCTTTGTATTCTCTTAGTTAGTTTGTTTCTTGAGGACAATCAATTGTTTTAAGTTGAGTGTGTTGATGTGTGAGAAAAATCTAACACATTTAATGCTTTTTAGCTCAAAATAATTGTGAATTCTGAAGCAACTCTTGTTGTTTTGATGTGTTTGCTCATGATATTACAGTAAAAGGGTGGGGGAATAAAAACAAACGACAATGGAGCAAAAGAGTTGAAAATCTGAGCAAAAGAGAAGAAATCATGGCTGACGACCTCCGTGATACGTCGTCAGTCTTGTGATAGCTTATGAGCATTAGCGTCAACCTTAACCAGAAACTTAAGGATTGAGAAGAAGTTCTAACGACGTTGGTGATAAGGCGTCACGAAGGGCATCAGTCTAAACCAGAGAATTGAGTTTGAAGAAGAAATCTAACGACGTTGGTGATACGCCGTCAGATCGGTGACGTGGCATCAACTACATCGTCAGCCTAAGACAGAATCTGAAGGCAACTGAAGCCTCTCTGACGCCATCCGTGATAGGGCGTCAACTTCTTGATGTGGCGTCAGCCTGGGCGTCACCTATTTCGAATAATTTTATTAATTTTGTTATTTTATTTCCTTAATTAGGCTTTAGTATAAATAACATCTTTTCGGGTTTTTGATAAATTAATAATTCACCTATCAGACATCAACTCTAAGAAGAGAGACACGTATTTTTGCTCTCTTTCAAAAAAATATTCATGTGTTTTCGTATCAACTATTTTTGGGGTTTCTACCTTGTGATTAAATCGGAGGAACTACTTGTTGTTTTCTATCCATTCGTAAGTTTATCATTATAATCATGAATTCAACTTGTTATTTCGTTCATCAAATCATGAGTGTCTAATTTCATTAGCCGGAGGTATGGGATCCATGGATTAGGGTTTGATATGATACTAGGTGTTTAACGGATTCAAAGAGTAGTAAAACATCTAGAAATTCTGTTGTTTTAACTAAAATCGAGTGGTTGCAGACATTAGGTTATGCCTTAGGTTTTATTTGCTTCTAACGGAGAAATAGACTAGAGGACGTGAATTATCAACAGGGACTCAGAAGCTACCAACCTTCTGTTTAATGATTAATGTCGTAACTGGATTAATCTACCTGAGATAACATCTTATTGAAAATAGATAAGTTATCTAAGTTCGAGAGAATTAGATAATAAATTGTCTTGTGAGGTCGAGAGATGAGTCAGATAGTATAATCGCCAGGGATATTCTGCTGTTCTACTCATTCCGAGAATCTCTAGCATTACCTAGTATCTGTCAATTCCCAAAACCCTTGGTGAACATAGCTCTGGTTTCCCATTTATCTTGATTACAAACACTGAAGTATTGAAAGTGACAATTAACTCTCTGTAAACCTTAAACCCCCATTTTATCTTTTTATATTGATTGTTTGAATTTAACTTGTAGCTATAATTTCAAACTAGTTTAATCGCCACTCACATTATTTCCTGTGGATTCGACCCCGGCTCCAAAGTTGGGTAAATATATTGACGATGACCGCCTTACACTAATTTGAGGTGTAAGTTGAGCGTTATCAGGAAACCATCCTTGAAAGCCTTAATTGATTATCTTAATGATACCCTAGCCTTTGCTTTAACCAAGTGTTTGAGAGAGATTTTAAGAGTGTTTGATTGAGAATAATAGGTTAATGAAGTGTCAAAAAGGGGATTTATGTCGTGGTATCAAAGGGAGTTAAAAAGAGAAAATTTCAAGAATGCCTCCAACTTAAAACTGTAAAAATACCGCAGTTGGTTACGAGTTGATCCCATGACTTGTGTCCACAACATACGACTCATACCATTGAGTCGTCACCAATACAGTGAGTTGGACACCCACACACTGTACACCATACAACTCACTGATCCCATTCGTTTCCAAACCATACGACTCGTATGACCTAGGTGTACCCAAGACAAAATCCAAAGGGATTGACATTGGACAACATACGATTCAGCTATACCACTTGTACTCTATCCTCACAGCTCTTGGTGAGCCACTCGTACTCAGAGCCAAGTCAAGTCACTAAGTTTCTGATTTGATGAAGGATCATCCTAGCGACCTGTCACCACACTTAACGATCCATACCACCAAACCGTATCCACAACAGAAACCCAACCACCATATAGTATAATCCTTATGACTAGGATTACCTGACTCGTACCCACTCCATACGACTCGTATGATGAGTCGTTACAAGGACAGTGAGCTCAAAGTTCAGGAATTTTCCAAGGGCTAAAACCCAGGGTGTTTCAAGGCCTTTAGGAGAATGAAAGCTCACCACTTTAATACAGACCCACAAACGAACCCTCACCTATCACTATACAAGAAAATAGAAATATCTCCAGGCCCTACATCGCGTGGGATACAATACCCGGAGATAGTTAGCTGGGTGAGCGCTAACATGTAACTCAGGGAAGGGATAAATTAATACCATGATCAAATCAGTCCAAAATCATTCAAAACCAATGCACATAATTATATACATACATACATACATATATATAAAATATGCCGGGATTGGGAACAAGGTTTAGCATTAGAGTTAAATATTATCCTGGATTATGTAGCTCAAATCGTCATAAAAACACCTACAGGCTATATGGGTCTAGCCTCCCCTACTGGATGGGCCCTAGTGCATGTTAGCCGTACGAATCAGAGATATCATAGAAGGTTGGGAATTCATAACCCTACGCCATCCATGATACATATTGTTGACGCCTAATTTTCGCCCTCCACATTCCAAATTAGTTTTTGAATTTCTCGATTTTAAATAATTTTAAATTTCAACCCTACCTTTTGTATTTAGGTGAAACTAATATGTTTAGAGTTTAATTATACAGGATTATACAATTATCAGTTAAAGAAATGCTTTAGAATTTCAGAGTGAAAATTTTGATTAAATTGCAAATACTTTACTTTTTTCCAGATTGATTGAAAATAAGAAATTAATGACATAATTAGTTTCTTAGTATTTTAAAATAAAAATAATTGTGTCTTCATTAAATATTTATTTTAAAATTATTAAATTTAAAAAATTCATTAAATTAATTAAAAGATAATTTCGTCTCAACTTTATCCAAATTTATTCAATATGGCTATTTTATTAATATAAAATGGATAGTTATTGTTTTATTAACTATCCCATTTTCCTCAACCCATTTTCAGGCCAGCCCAATCAGCAACTCAACAGATCCAACAACAACATAGCCGACCCAGGCCCAATACTCTTCTCCCTTATTAGTAACAAAAACAACCGACATCAACATCAACCAGCAACAACACCCGTTAACAACGACCAAATGACAAAACCAGCAAAACCAATATCAACAGCGCACAAATGCAACACAATAGCGTAACAACAATATCAACGACATCAACGACAGAACCTCAGACTCCCTTTTACCAATTTACCCTGCTGCACAGCGAAGAATGGCTAGAAATTCATTGACTTTTCCCCTTCTCCGACCATGCTCGCCCATTTTTTTCAAGAAGCAACGAATATCTTACTTTCCACTGATTTTTTTGAGTAAAAATGCCATTATGGCCTTTGTCTCATTGGGGACTTCAATTACTTGAAAATTGGTTTCAAAATTTGGATGTAAAATTTATCTATTTCAAATCCGAAACCCTAATTTCCCCCTATTTTTCTCTATAAATAGAGAGTGGGGCAATAGAAGGAGGGGGAAGATTTTTTGGAAAAAACTTGAAGGTTTGAGTGGCGCATGCTTCTAACCTCACGCAACCAGAAATTCTCGACGAACTCACTCCGAAAATTAGATTCCGGCGAAATTGTTGAACTCCAGCAAGGCTAATCGGAACTTCGGTGGTGAAAGTCTGTTTGTTTAAGGCTTGTTGTCCCATCCGCTGTCCGAAAATAGGTAAACACATTTTTCTCTTTTAATTCCTTCATTATTTCTTTCCCTTCTTCGTACTAGTAACCATTTTGTAGTAATGGTGGGATTGTTTGCTGTAGAAGGCCCCGAAGGTCATAGGATTTTCGTGTGTTACGTGTATTTGAACCTGCTGCTTTCTTTATTAATCGGTGTTTATTCATAATTTTTTCTTCACTGATTATTTTCTAATTCAGTTTACTGCCTTGTTTTGGTTTAGTATCGACCAAAACGGTGTGTTGCGTTTCTTTGCGGTGGCTTAATTTTGTTATGTTTATTCTGTGAGATTGCTCGAATTTCAAGCCTCTTTTTTCTGTTATGCAATGTTTTCAGCATTTTAAAAGAGTGGAATTTTTAGGTAAAAGAGATGAATTATTTCTGTACGAAAAATAAAATTTTTCAAACAAGTGATTTTTTTTCATAAACTAGTTAATAGATTTATGTTATTTATGTGATGTTTCTTTTTGTCTGATTCATAAATGCTATTTTGAGGTTGGATACATTGGTCTCATTCTCTCTTTGTTTGGAAGTAAACTTTTCTTATATATCCTTATGATATCGCGTGGAAGTTGATATTGGTAATTTTTTTATTTTGCTAAAATCATGAGACATGTTTGTGCATTGTTTCCTTGTCTTTTCTTCCGAAAAACTCAGCGAACAAGTACGGAAGTACCGCCTTAATTTGAATTCGCTATTTGTTGTGCGTTGACTTAAGGTCGTTGGGAATGTAGTTATGCTGGGATTAGTTAAGATGGGATAAGTTATATTGGGATTAGTTATGCTGAATTTATTTTTTATTGAGTCTTTGATTTGTTGTTTTCAAAGTAATATCCATGGTATAATTTCTAAGAATAAATTAATTAATTACCAAAATACTCTCTATTTTATTTAACTTCTTTTTTATTTATATATATTTCTTTTCAAACTTTAAATATTTATTCTTAAAAATAAAACTTTCATTTTATTTAGCTTAATTTTTTATTGTGTGCATTTTCATGATTATATCGTATGTATTTTAAAAATAAAACTTTCATCTTATTAACTTTAATTTTTTTTGCATGTCTTCCCATGATTATGCCGTGTGTGTTTAAAAAAAAAATCTTACTACATCTTATTTAGTTTGAAATAAAAACTTCTAACTTAAGTTTCTTAAAATAAAAGAAAATTTGTTGTTTATGTCACTTCATTTAAACACATATTACTCATATTACATAGAATATTAAAATTTATTTTAATTGATATACACAATATCAATTTTCAAGTGATTAAAAAACTATTTAATTTAAAATATGTAATTGAACAATAGAGTCGATTGTGAAATGATAATGTGTATTAAAGTTAGGCAAGATCTTTGTAGTTGCTAAAATATTTTACAGATTACCAGTGCATGATAATTATTATTATAAAATCTACTTACTTTAATTAATCTTTTCATTGTGTAGTAAGAACCTTTTGTGTTATCAATTCACAAAAATAACACTTGAAAGAAAAAAGTTGATGTTGAATTCCCTTTTTTATGCTTAAAAAATTATAGTATCTATATTTTGTTGGATATATAAAAGATTATAGTACCTAGTTTTGATCCTTATTATGTATGAATCTAACGTATTTTAATTTTTAATTTGTTAATTTTGCATTTTGATCCTTTATATAAGAAAATAACGTATAAGTTTATAAAATTCACAAGCAATGGGATGAAAAAAAAATGCAAAGTTCAATTAATAAGAGGTTAATTTTTCTTAGTCATATATTTTTGTCGTTTCAAAATAAGATATTTTAGTCTTTTTAATTTGTCATAAATAGCGCGTTTTAGATAATCAAGTAGATATCAATAATCTTTTTTCAATTTCAAAAGCAATAATTAGAGATTGAAGAAATAAAAGGAGATGAAAAAGACCGGAGCAATGTGTTTGTAATAGATTTGGGGTATTTTTGTCATTTTATAATGTTATCCAAGGATAAATTAAGGTGGAATAAGTTATACCATCAAATATGTGGTATAACTTGTCTCGGGACTATTATTAGTCCCGGAATAAGTTATCCCGAATATTGCCAAATCAAATGATGTATTAAAAAATTTATCTCGAAACTATTATTTTATTCTGAGATAATTTGTCTTAATACCTCACACCAAACGACCCCTATTCTTACTTTGGGTCTTAAGTTCACTGTCAAAATTTGACAAAGTTTGTACCTTTTTTTTTGTGATGTGATTCTTGGTTCAATGTTTTCGGCCTCGTCTTTACTGCGTCAATTCTTAAAAAAAAAATATTTACAAATTCATGTTGTTTTGGCTTGATCAGTTTTCAGCCTTCGTGTTAAACGATTTGTTGTTGTTGTTTGTTTGTTTTCATTCACTGTTTTAAATGATAATTAGAATAAGTTGGTAGCATGATTTTTCTTCTTTTGTTTGTCACGTTAGTGATATTGGTTAAAATTTAGGGACTTGTCCCATTCTCTAGTAAAATTAATTTTTGTATATCAAGCATGCATATTCTATGATTATTTGTGCATGTTTTTGTTTCAATTCATTTTGGCAAGCAAGCATTCTTTGAATATTTGCATTTTGACTCTAGTATTAAAATATTCATTTCCTTTCCTTTATGAAGTTATGTTTCAATATAAACACAGCTTAAATTTTAGTATTAAAATATTCATTTCCTTTCCTTTATGAAGTTATGTTTCAATATAAACACAACTTAAGTTATGTGTTAATTTTTATCTTTTATTTGATGCATGTGATATGAACCACTCCGTCGTGTTCCTCGGACTTCCATCCCTCGCATTCTGTTGGGTTAAACCCACCTTGCTTCGAGTCAAGACCCATGTCAAGTCCATAAAATGGATTAATGTATCATGGACAGCTTCTGGTATACATTCATATACATTGTATATACAGGCTTTACAGGTCAAAGGCGGTTGATATATGCCTAGATATGGTGCATGATGAAGCTGGGAGCGAGTATATAGGGTTTTATAAGCTGATATATAGCGTATATACAGAAAAATGCAAAGGAAAGGCTGTGATGTACAGATGGTATACACTTCAGAATAATGGACTGAAGTCCATGATTCAAAGCCCAAAGCGTGGACAGCTTTATTGATGGGTTAATTAGGGGCGCAATTTCAATTCTTGTATTTTTTTTTGTAGCTTGTATTGCTTATTTGTATTGACTAACATTTTAATCTTAACCTAGGTAAATTCCCTAAAGCATTGTCATTTTATTTTATCTTAGTTTTCTTTTACTTAATTCATAATTTCTTCACCTAATTTATATTGTCTTAGACGGATTAAATTGGTTCCTTCAATTTTCTCCTTAAAATAAGTCTTCTAAAAGTGAGTATTTTATTCTAAGATGACACTTATTTCGTTCATATGATTAATAGTTTATTTGAATTAAAGTAATTTTCTCCAAACCTAAGGAACTAATCTCTAAATCTAAGAAACTAATTTGTTTGGAAAATCAACTTTTCAAAAATTAGGGAAGCCTTTTTTTTAATTCGATACTCTCTTAACATCTTCCGAAGATATTTTTTTTACAAAAAAATTGACTTTCTTGTAATAATAAAAATAATGATAAATAAGAAACAAGTAGTCATGTAATCGTTCCTCTCTCCACAAAAACAAAATTTATTTTCCTCTTAAATCCAAAAGAAAAATTACAACTTAGCTTAATTCAAGTAGAATGTTTCTCCTTAAAATAAATAAATGTCTTTTTAAAACGTTTAAATAAATAATTTTAATATTTTCTATAGAGTCATGTTTTTGCGAAAATTAGCCACTTTTAGTTAGCTAAGTTAGTTCTCTTTGGTAAATAGTTTTAAACGGACGCTCCTAAGTGCCTTAAAAACCTTCTTGCGACGTTAATTGAACACTAACCCAGTTTCTCTAATTTTGAACCTTTGAAACTTTCAAGTTTTTTCCTATAAAAATCAAGTGGCAACTCTGTTATTTTCTCAAAAATCATTTCAAAATTTTCTTGAATTTTTTGAAATAGTTTTAAGATGGTCAAAACCATTTTCTCTCTCAAATGAAATTCGAAAAGGACAAAACACATATCTATTGTGTGTCACAAGGACAGGGTCATCAAGACCAACCCTCACACCGACAAACGTGAGTTTCCAGTATCAGCCCCTCAAGACCTCAACTTTCACCCTTTAAGACCCATAAAATATTTTCACATTCCCATTCATTGAACCAATAATCATCCATTAAGGCATAAACTATTCGTATCGTCATACCAATACACTTAAAAGATATTATCATCATGCCATTTCAATTATCATCACTTGGGGAAATCTACGACCCCTCAAGCTCCAATCATTCATCCATATGGGGGAATCCACGACAACCTAGGTTCAATTATTCATTAGCTTGAGGGAAATCCACGACCCCAAGGTTCAATTTAAAATCGGTATATTTCATTAACCTTCTATATAATGTCATAGTTTCAAGATTAGTTCACTATGCTTATATTCATGTTTCAAAGCCAATTTCATAAAGTGGGTTGAGGTTATTACCAATTTCAATTTCAAATCCTTTTATTCGGGGAAATCCATGACTCCCATCCCAATTTCCACACCCATGCACCTAATGAGTTTCAAAGCTATCAATTCAAGTCATGAATAATTCACAAAAGTAATGGAAAAAACAATTCCATCCATAATATTCAAAGGCCCTCAACCCAATTCCCAAAACATCAATTAATCACATAAATAGAAATTTAAACACATGTTTTTAACAAAATAAGTTTTAGGAAGAGATACATGACTGAGATATCAAGAGATATAGATAAGAAACCAATCTTAGATCCCTAGATGATTAACCTTGAGAATACCTTGTTGTTCTTGACTTGGGGATTTGAGAGAGAAGAGAGAGTGTATTTGATTTGTTTATGGGTGATAATGGGACCCCAAAGTCTTTTTAAGTTTTGGGTCACAATTTGAAAAAGGAGGAAATGACCAAGGTTCCCCCAATTAAAACACAGAAAAAATTGCCGCCAGTGACTACTAGTCACGTCACGACTCGTGGCGCCAGGTTACGAGTCGTCTCCACGATATATAGTCTGAGTAGAGACATGGGCTTACTATTAACCTTATGAGTCATGCCATACGACTCATACTTGGACCTTACAACCCGTAGGGTCCTATTCGTAATCACAACAGTGACTCGAGCACCTACAGTGGTTTGCCTACGACTTGCACACCACAACTCGTAATGAGTCATTATGACTCGTTAGGTACCAATCGTGATTAGAATAGAAACTTAGGGAATCTACACTGGTTTGGATATGAATGACACTATACGACTCGTATAGAGTTTTCACGACTCGTTACCAAAGTCGTACCTAGGGCAGTGAGCTAAAAAATTTAGAGGCAAAAATATGGGGTGTTATATTCTCCCCTGCTAGGATCATTCGTCCTTGAATGATGAGTCAAGGCATCCATTAGCACGATTATAAAACAGAAACACAACTACAATTCCTTTAATAAAGTCAAAAAATAATGAGAGTAGGAAAATACGCATACCTTAAGCACGATTATCCAACTTAGGGAACAAGAACAGATATTTGGACTTCACATCCTTTTCAGTTTCTCAAGTAGATGCTTCTACCTTATGGTTCCTCCTAGGGACCTTTACCGAAGCTACATCTTTAGTTCTCAAACGATGGACTTGCCTATCCAAAATCTCAACATGAACCTCCTCATAAGATAAGAAATTCGAAATACCAATATCCTCAATAGACACAATTAAAGAAGGATCGCCCACACACTTCTTAAATATCAAAACATGGAAAACTTAATGAATGGAACCCAAACTCAAAGTCAAATCCAACTCATAAGTGACGTTTCCAACTCTCCCTGAGATCAAGTACTAACCAACATAACGGGGCTGAGCTTCCCCTTCTTCCCAAACCTCATCACTCTCTTCATAGGATATACTTTTAAGAACACACAATCACAAACCTTAAATTCCAACTCTCTTTGCCTCACATATGCATAGGACTTTTGGCGACTCTGAGCAGTCTTAAGCCTATGCCGAATCACCTTCTCCTTCTCCATGGCTTGGTGAACCAAGTCCGGACCAAAAAATCTTGTCTCACTAACCTCGAACTACCCAATAGGAGATCTATACCTCCTACCATGCAGATCCTCGAAGGGAGCCATCCCAATGCTAGAGTGATATTATTATAAGAAAACTCAATGAGAGGCAAATTATCCACCCAACTACCTCCGAAATCAATCACGTAGGCCCTTAACATATCTTTCAAAGTCTAAATGGTCCTATACTCTCATCCATCTGAGAGTGGAATATAGTGCTAAGGTTCACCCGTGTGACCAAACCTCTCTGAAATAAATGCCAAAAGTAAGAAGAGAACTGTGTGCCTCGATAAAAAAAAATGGAAACCACGACACCATGCAACCTAACTATATCCTCAACAAATAACTTATGCTATATCCTCAACAAATAACTTAGCATAATCCTCTCCAGAGTAGGTATTCCTCACAAGCAAGAAATGGGCATACTTAGTCATCCTATCCACGATAACCCAAATCGAGTCATGCTGATTTCGAGACCACAGAAGACCCGTAATAAAATACATATTGATCACTTCCCATTTCCACAAGGGTAACTCAATATCTTGAGACAACGCACCCAGCCTTAAGTGCTCAACCTTGACATGCTGACAAACCATGTACTTAGCCATAAAATTGGCCTTATCTCTCTTCATATTGTTCCACCAATAGATCTTTTTTAAGACATCATACATTTTCATTGAACTAGGATAAACTGTATACCTCGACTCATGAGCCTCAGTTAAAATCCGTTCTTGTAGCCTATCGATATTCGAAACACACAAGCTACCCTGGTACCGAAAAATACCATCACTACCAATCTTAAAATCCATAACCTTCTGTTGGCCCACCTCATCCTTAATCTGCATCAAGATAGAATCTAAAACCCGCCTTTCCTTCACTTCAGCGCCAAAAGATGACTTCACCACCTCTTGAACAATCACACCTTCATCCTCAAAATCCAAAAAGATGAACTCCAAGATTAGACAACTGGTGAATATCCTTCACCAATCCTCGCTTCTCCTCATCTATATGAGAAAAACTACCCATAGACAACTTGCTAAGAGCACCAATAACCATATTAGTTTTACTTGGGTGGTTATAAAGACTCATATCATAGTCCTTGCGCAACTCAAGACATATCCTTTGCATAAGATTCTACTCTTTATGGGTCAACACGTACTGGAAGCTCTTATGGTCTGAATAGATATCAACATGCACTCTATATAAGTAGTGACGTCACATCTTCAATGCAAATACCACCGCTGCCAACTCTAGATCATGAGTTGGATAATTTCTTTCATGGACCTTCAGTTGCCTAGAAAAATAAGCCACAACCTTACCATGCAAAATCAACACACAATCTAGTCCCACATGGGATGCATCACAGTACACAACAAAACCATC
The DNA here is from genome assembly GCA_030864215.1 of Capsicum pubescens. Lineage (NCBI taxonomy): Eukaryota > Viridiplantae > Streptophyta > Magnoliopsida > Solanales > Solanaceae > Capsicum > Capsicum pubescens. The sequence continues at coordinate 204,288,653 of CM061541.1, forward strand.
AGTACCCTCGAGCAGAGTCAAAATTGGAGAAAAAGTCAACTTATCCTTCAACTTCTTAAAACTACCCTCAGAAGAATCAGATTATAGAAACTTTACCTTTTTATGAGTCAACTTAATCAACGGAGCAACAACAGAAGAAAAGATCTCCACAAACCTCCTATAATACCCGACTAAACCTAAGAAACTCCAAATATCGATTGGAGTTGTGGGTCTAGGCCACTTCTTAACCACCTCTACTTTCTGTGGATCTACCATGTTTCTTTACTAGAAACAATATAACCAAGAAAGGTCTCAACATTCAACCAAAACTCACACTTAGAAAACTTGGCCTACAATTGCAATCCTTAAGAGTCTACAACACTACTTAGAGGTAATTGGCATGATCCTCCTCACTCTTGGAATATACCAAGATATTATCAATAAACACGATTATGAATAAATCTAAGAACTGTCTGAATACCCGGTTCATGAGGTCTATAAACACAACCTGAGCATTAGTCACTCCGAATGAGATCACCAGAAACTCATAATGACCATATCAGGTTTGGAAGGCAGTCTTAGGGATGTCCACCTCCCTAACCTTCAACTAATGATAACCCGATCGAAGATCAATCTTAGAGAAACATCTAGCACCTTGAAACTGGTCAAAGAGATCATCAACCCTAGAAAAAAGGTACTTATTCTTCACTGTCACCTTGTTCAACTGCCTATAATCTATGGACATCCGAAGGGAACAATCTTTATTATGCATGAAGAGCACAGAGCAACCCACAAAGATATACTAGGACAGATAAAACCCTTATCAAGCAGATCCTTTAACTTCTTCTTATGTTCTTGCAACTCAGTTGGAGACATTCTATTTAGAGGAATAGAGATTGGATGGGTATTTGGTAGAAGATCAATTCCAAAGTCTATTTCCCTATCGAGAAGAATGAAAGATCTCATCAGGAAATACTTCAGGAAATTTGTTAACAATAGGGGCAGAATGTAATAAGGGAACCTAAGAACTAGAATTTTTAACCTAAATGAGATGATATAGACACTTCTTAAAAATCAACTTTCGAGCACTAAGATAAAAAATGAACCTTCTCTTAGGAACTGAGGAATATCTTTCCTATCCTGTTACCGATTCATTTAGGAATTAGAAACTGACCTTACAGGTCTAATAATTTAGAGAAACGTAGAAGGAATGGAGCCAATCTATCCCCATGATCACATCAAGATCTATCATATCCAATTTAATCAAATCCACCCATGTCTCCCTATCACCAATAGATACTACACAATCCCTACAGACTCTTCTATCCACAACAGAACCCACTGAGGTAGACATAGATAAGGGATTAGAAATACACTCAGAACCAAAACCAAAATGAACAATCACATTAGGGGTCACATAAGAAAGGGTAGAACCCGGATCAAGCAAATAATATACATCACGAGAGAAAAAGTTTTAATGTACCAGTGATGACATTAGGAGATGCCTCAAATTCTTGATAGGTGGCAAGAGCATAAAGACAATTCCAACCAGTGCTGGTACCAGAAGTAGAACCCTTAGGTGCAGGAGATGATAAAGTATCAACCAGAACCTTATTTACTCTAGAAGCAACCTTAGCTGGACAATGCCACTGCAGATGCCCCAGTTGACCATAATTATGGTACCTATTCCTCCATTAATTACACTGAACATGATACAACTATCCAAAGAATCTACAAGGAGGATATAATTGAGCTGACTGAGCTCTACTAGCCTGAGACTGGGAACCTTGGTCTTCAAACCCATTGTTAGTCTAAAAGTGACGATCACCAGATGACTTAGGATGAACCCAATTTTCCCCAAGTCCCCTTCTTGCCCCACTGCCTACCAACTCTACCTAAACTTGTTGTGAATACTTAAACTTCTTATTCTGCCTCTCTTCTATCTCAGTTTATTTATTTTTTCATCTTCAACCTACTGCATATATACCACAATCCTAGAGATATCCATGTCATTATTCAACATAGCCTCCTTACACTCTAGTACCAAGTACCGAGACAAAACCAAAACAAACTTCCTAATTCTCGCTCTTATACTAGACACAATCTTTGAGGCATAACGAGATAACTGGTGGAACTTCAAAGCATACTCCTTCACAATCATCTTTGCCTACTTCATGTTTACAAACTCCTCAACTCCTGAGGAAAGAAAAGATCAAGGAAAGAAATAAAAAATTCCTCCTACATAGACTATTCAGCATCACCACCCCTCGACTGCTCCCACTCCCTATATCACTAGTATACCACATCCTTCAAATATTATGAGACAAATTCTACACCCTCCACATCAGTAGCATGCATCACCCTGAAAATCTTTTCTATTTCATTAACAAACCCTTGAAGATACTTCTCAACCTTAGAGCCAATTAAGGTCGTAGGATTCAACCTCATAAACTGGCCAACTCTAGTGACCTCAAAAAATAGTGCAACAGAACTAACACAGTCAAGATGATGAGATAGAGAAGTCACCAATTAAGTCAATAGATGAATATATTGACAAAACTATGTATTAGAAATATCTTCTTAGGGCGGTGGGTCATGAACATCATCAGCCCGAGAAGCTCGAGGGGGACTGGAAGGGACCGGTGGAATTCCAAGAGGGCTAGTACAATTATGAGTTGGGATCCTAGATATGTATGAACTCTATAAACAGGGTGAGTTTCATCCACATTGTCCTCAAGTGGGATAGAGGTGTTTCCACGAGCATCAGATCTTCAAAGAGGCATGATCTGAAATGCAAATAAATAACCTTAGACTCTATAGACCTAAAAATAAATCACAAGAAAGAAAAAAATTCCTAAATGCCTCGTAGCCTCTCCCTTATAAGTGTGGTATGCTACACACTCATAGAAGAGACTCTACTTGACACAGCTATGTGGAAATCCAATGACCACAAACCTAGGCTTTGATACCAAACTTTTCATAACCCGAATTAAGGCCTAGTTGTGACGTGTATCTCAAGCCTATCAAGGACCGGAAACCACCCCCATTAACCTAGAAAACCAGTACATAATATAACTAGCAGCGGATGAATTTCGAACATATAACAAGATAGAAAAATCAACTAGCTCAGAAAAAAATCTGTGAATTTCAAATACCATCTCAATCCATAGTAATCCATAATGCCTCTAACCAAGAACTACCTAAGTCGGGACATTTCCCTGACCATAGCCAACAAGGAGACCAAAAAGGTAGTCTAGACATAAATAAAACAATGTCTTAAAATAATATGCCTTCTTGAGAATGAAATCTCACTACTTCAAGATAGACCAGCAAATGAACTCGGACCACCTATTATTACATAAGGAATTAAAAATATCTTCAAATCCTGCATCGCATGGGGATACTGTATTCGGGGATGATTAGCGGGGTGAGTGCTAGCATGTAACTCAGGTAAGGGATAAAGTAATGTCATGATCAAATCAATACAAAACTATTAAAAATCAATGCACATAATTATATATGGGATATATATATATAATATGACGTATAGGGAACAAGGTTTCAAATGAGAGTTAAAATATTATCCTGGATTGTATATCTCAAACTGATATAAAAACACCCATGAGCTATATGGGTCCATCCCCCCTTGCGGGATGGGCCTTAGTACGTACTAGCCGCACAAATCGGAGATATCATAGAAGGCTAGGGAATCTAAAACCCTAAACTATCCATGATACATATATCTATAGTTTGTCACAAGCACACAATCATCAAGACCAACCCTCATACAGACAAATATGAGTTTTCATTATCAGTCCTCGGGACCTTCACTTTCATGGCTCAGCTACACAACCCCCTTTAATCCCCATTATGAAATTTACACATTTATATTTGTTAAACCAATAATCATCGATTAAGGCATGAATTTTTGGTATCATCATACGAATACACTTGCAAGCTATTATCATCATGCCATTTTAATTGTCATCACTTGGGGGAATCCACGACTTTTCAAGCTCTAATCATTCATCCACATGAAGGAATAAACGACAAACTAGGTTCAATTATTCATTAGCTTGAGGGAAATCCACGACCCCTAAGATTCAATTTAAATCGGTGTGTTTAATTAACCTTCTATTTTACGCAATAGTTCCAAAAGTAGTTCAATATGAATATACTCATGTTTCAAAGCCAATTTCATGAAGTAGGTTGAGGTTATTACCAATTTCAATTCCAGATCCATTTATTTGGGAGAATCCACGACCCACGTTCCAATTCTCACACCCATGTACCCAATGTTTTTCAAAGCTATTAATTCAAGTCATGAATAATTCATGAAAGTCATGGGAAAAGCAATTTCATTAATAACATTCAAGGGCCCTCAATCCAATTTTTAAAATCATCAATTAATCACGTGAATAACAATTTTAACATATGATTTTAACAAAATAAGTTTTAGGAAAGAGATACATGCCTGAGATATAAAGTGTTATGGAGAGAAACCAATCTTATAGCCCTAGATAATTAACCTTGAGAAACCCTAGTTGTTCTTGACTTAGGGATTTGAAAGAGAAGTAAGAGTGTATTTTATTTATTTATGGGTGATAATGGGACCCCAAAGTGTTTTTAAGTCATGGGTCACAATTAGAAAAAGGAAAAAATGAGGCGGGGTGGGAAGGGTCGGCCTAGAGTTAGGTGGGGTACCTTAACTTCGGTTAGTGCTTTGGAGATAGGGGCGAAGTTGGAGGGGATAAGGGTTTGGAAGTGTAGTGGGGATGTTGATAGTATGTGGGATAGGGTTTCGAATTGTATCAAAGAGTCTGCTAGAGAGGTGTTGGGTGTCTTGATGGTCTGGTCTGGCAGGTATCGTGGGGATTGGTGGTGGAATGAAGATGTTAAGAAGAAGGTGAAGATGAAGAAGGCGGCTTATGCTAATCTGGTTGAGAGTAAGGATGATGAGAAGAAGCGGGTAAGCAGGGAGAAGTACAAGTTATCTAAGAAGAAGGCTAAGTTAGCAGTTACGTCTACTAAGACAACAACCTTCGAAAGTTTGTATGAAGGGTTAGATGAGAAAGACGGGGAGAAAAGGTTGTTTAGGCTGGTCAAGGCTAGAGAGCGGAAGGGTAGGGATATGGACCAAGTGAAGTGCATTAAGGGAGAGGATGGTAGAGTATTAGTGGAGGACATCCTCATTAAGAAAAGATGGCAGTCTTATTTTCATAGGCTCTTAAACGAGGAGAGAGACAGAGCTGTTATATTAGGGGAGTTGGAGCACTCCGGGGAGCATTACGATTTTAGCTATTATCGGTATTTTAAGGTTGAGGAGGTAAGAAAGGCTATCCACAAGATACGAAGGGGCAGAGCATTGGGGCCCGACGAGATCCCGGTGGATTTTTGGAAGTTTTCTGGCAGGGTAGGGTTAAGGTGGCTGACCAACTTGTTCAATAAAATTTTCAAGACCGCAAAGATGCCCGAGGCATGGATATGGAGCATGATGATTCCTTTATATAAGAACAAGGGTGACATTCAGATTTGCAACAACTACTGGGGTATTAAGTTGTTGAGTTACACGATGAAGATTTGGGAGAGGGTGGTAGAGCGGAAGCTGAGGAAGATTGTGTCTATTTCTGAGAATCAATTTGGGTTTATGTCTGGTCTCTCCACAACTGAGGAAATTCACCTAGTACGGAGACTGGTAGAGCAATATAGAGAGAGGAAGAGAGATCTGTACATGGTGTTTATTGACTTGGAAAAGACGTATGACAAGGTCCCTAGGGAGGTTCTTTGGAGATGCTTGGAGGCGAGGGGGGTTACCTGTAGCGTACATTCGAGCAGTTAAGGAGATATATGAGGGGGCAAAGACTAGGGTGAGGATGGTGGGAAGAGATTCCGAGCATTTCCCAGTCTTGACAGGGTTACACAAGGGATCAACTCTTAGCCTTTTTTTATTCGCTTTGGTGATGGATGTGTTGACGCATAGTATACAAAGAGAGGTGCCTTGGTGTATGATTTTTTCGAATGAAGTAGTTTTGATTGATGAGTCCCGACAAGGTGTTACTAATAAGCTGGAGGTTTGGAGACAAACCCTGGAGTCTAAAGGTTTCCGGTTGAGTAGAACCAAGACGGAGTACTTGAAGTGCAAGTTTAGTGACTCGAGGCAAGAGGACGAGATGGTAGTGAAGTTGGATTCCCAGACGGTTTGTAAGAGGGATAGTTTTACGTATCTTGGGTCGATGATTCAGGGGAATGGAGAGATAGATGAGGACATCTCTCACCTTATTGGGGCAGGTTGAATGAAATGGAGGCTCACTTCGGGAATTTTATGCGATAAGAAGGTGCCCCCAAGCTGAAGGGAAAATTCTATAGAGGTGCAGTTAGGCCGGCTATGTTATATGGAGCTGAGTGTTAGCCGGTTAAGAATTCTCATATCCAAAAATTGAAGGTGGCAGAAATGAGGATGTTGCGTTGGATGTGTGGTTTTACTGGGGTTGACAGGATTAGGAATAAAATTATTCGGGAGAAGGTGGGAGTGATATCGGTGGAGGATAAAATACGAGAAGTGAGGTTGAGATGGTTTGGCCATGTAATGAGGAGGGGCGTGAATGCCCCGGTATGTAGGTGTGAGAGGTTGGCCTTGGATGGTTTCAAGCGGGGTAGGGGTAGACCTAAGAAATACTGGAGGGAAGTGATTAGACGTGACATAGAGCATTTACATTTGACTGAGGACATGACCCTGGATAGGAAGGTATGGAGTAAAAACATTAGGATAAAGGGTTAAGGTGGGTGGATGAGTCGTAGTCAGTAGGTAGGAGGGCTTGGGTGTCTTTATTTTGGCAGTGTTGCATATTTTTGTGGATGGCGTATCTATGTTTTTTATGGTGTTCCATGCTTTTGATGTTTTTATATACTGCCCTTTGTCTTGAGCCGGAGGTCTATCGAAAATAGCCTCTCTACTTCATTATAGGTAGTTGTATGGTCTGCGTACACTCTACCCTCCCCAGACCCCACGATATGAGAATCTACTGGGTTTCTTGTTGTTGTTGTTGTTGTTAATTATGTGATTTACAATGTCTTTTACATTATTTTTTAATAATATATGAATATTCTCCCTGTCTCAATTTATGTGGCACAAATAAAATTTCGATAGTCAATCAATTTTTTTTTACATATATACTATTATATTAAATTCTTAATTATTGTAATTTATAATACTTTTTATTTTATTTTAAAATAATATATGTTATTTTATGTTTTGCTCTGTCACATTCCAATTTATGTGCACTAATATAATTTCGCCAATCAATGAAATTTTTTTATGTTGACATATCATTTTATGTCTCTTTTATCTTTTTTATGAAATATTATTAATTTTTTAATGCTTAGATGATCATAGTAATTAATTATGGGTGATATAGTAAAATCACGATGAAAACAATGAAGCATATATGTCTTAAGTGACTTGTAATAACTAATTAGAAACGACATAGCAAAATTACTATAAAAAATACTTGTATAATAAATAATTAACGATGGTATAGTAAAATTACGATTGAAATAGTTGAAACAAACATAAATGTTTATTTTACTTTTTTTTCTAATTAAATATTATTCATTTTTTATTATGTAAATAACTTATAATATTTAATTAGAGATATAATAATTAATTAGGGATGATATAGTAAAATTACGATTGAAGCAGCTGAAGCAGACATGTCATAAATGGTTATTTTATTTTTTTTTAATTAAACATTAATAATTTTCTAATACATAAATTACTTATAATAATTAATTAGGGGTGATATAGTAAAATTACAGTTGAAGCAGCTGAAGCAGATGAAACAGGCATGTCGACCTCGTGCTTGCTTTACAGATACAGTAAAATTATGGTTAAAGTACCTGAAACAGTCATAAATGTTTATTTTACCTTTTTTATAATTAAATATTATTAATTTTATAATACATAAATGACTTATAATATTTAATTAGGGTTACAATAATTAATTAGGGGTGATACAGTAAAAGTACGGTTGAAGCAGTTGAAACAGACATGTCATAAATGTCTATTTTAATTTTTTTATTAAATATTATTAATTTTATAATACATAAATAACTTATAATAATTAATCATGGATGATATAGTAAAATTACAGTTGAAGCAGCTAAAGCAGGCATGTCGACCTCCTGCCTGCTTTATCTACTTAACTCGCTCTTATAAATAAGAGAATATTACAATACATATATTATATACCTAAATCTTAGGCCACTAGGTACCAGAACTAATTTTATACCCAACCCATTACCATTTACCCAACCCTAACTTCTCTAATATCAAATAACAAAGACTCACACTCATGACACCCTCTCTCTTACCCTTGTCTTTTCTCTAATCTCACTACCATTGCCAATGAAACGACGACCAAAACTTAGACTACCATCGCCGATGGGCTATAGATGGCAGCCAATGACACAACCCATAGTACCACCGCTTTCTTTTTTTCTTTTCAACATTCAACTTTCATCTTTTCTTCTGGTTACAAACATACTAGTTCACCTATTTTTGTTTACAATCTTGGTTGTCTACTCTGGAACTTGGACACTTGTTTGTTGCTGATGTTACCTATTATAGTAAAGTATTTGTGTACAATGTTATTTAAAAGATACCGAGAAAGCTACAAGAAAATCAAATCACACTGAAAGTCGTAAGGAAATCAATAGCAACTATGATGATATTTCAATCGAAAAATCAAATTGAACCGAATTTGAAAAAATTGAATCAAACCAACATTATTTCAGTTTTATTTTAATTTGTAATTTCACCAAATCAAAAACTCAAAAATCAAACTGAATTTTACAAATCAAACCGAACCAACCGAATGCCCAACCCTAGACTATAGTAATGATGGTGGTTGATAGTGGTGGTAGAGGTGGAGACACTAGTGACAATGATGGTGGTGGTGGCTAAAAAAATATGGAGGTCGATGATGCGTTAGTGTTAGTTAGCGCTGGTGCTAATTGTGATAGATGAGTTAGTTGATAGTAGAGATTGACCGGTAGTAGTAGATAGTGGTGGTGGCGTTGGAGATGGATATAATTAGAATAATGAAAGTGGTAGGTGTGGTAGTAGATGATAGTACTGTCTGGTAGAAATGTTGTTTGTCAATGGTGGTTGGTGGTAGTGAATGGTATTTGACAATGGTGGAGGCGACAAAAGTGGTTGGTGGTGAAAGAGGTGGTTAGTGGTGATAACTTATGATTGTGGATAATGTGCTAGTGAGTATTATCCAACACAAAATATATCTTAATGATATTAAGATTTGATTCCATATATGAATGATCAAGACATATTCAGACCCATTAAGAGATAAATCTTAATAAAAGTAAATGGACTTAATGATTTGAGGTTTGAACCATTTAGATTCAAACCTTCATTAACTACACGGGGCCTTAAACTGTATAGAGAGAGTCATGTTCTTTGGGATGGTTATAAATAGAGTTATATGCTAAGGAAAATGGGTGGGGGCGATTTAAAAGCTTTGCCACGTAAATCATTTCACCTTATTTTCTCTAAGAAAACCAATTCATGGACAACTATATTGTTATATTTTTATTTCGGACCTACAAGTTCTCAAAAGTCAAGTATGAGTCCACAAACATAAAATTAAAATTTTATTTGAAAATTCTGATACACATAATGTAAGGAATTCAAATGTAAACTTTCATAAAAAATGGAGCTCGATAGACCTTAAAATCATAATTCAATTTTATAACTTAGCCTAAAAATTCTCAACATTTTCCTATTTTAAACCCTAATTTAAAGGTGAAATCACCAATGAAGTATTAGAGAATGTATATAAAGGTTAAGAATCATGTCCGATGAAAAATCTTGAAAATCCTCTTTTGAATCTCCCAAAAATGCTTTTCAAAGCTCCATAAACCGAGTTAGAGGTTTATGTTTGTAATGGACGTTTAAATCTGCCAAGGTAACAAAATGCTCTTCGTAAATGCAAAGAGGAACAACTCCAACCCTTCCCTTGCGCGGAGGAGAATTCCCTCAACCAAGACCCAGCTGACCCTTTGCAAATGCGAAGGCCAACTTTATCCCTTCTTCACGAATGTGAAGAAGGCACTGCTAGCACCATAAAACAGTAAAATGAGGAACAAGTTAAATTTTAAAACTCCGAACGAACTCTCAAGATTTTTTTGGAATTTCGTGAACACAAACCAAATGTGCTACTAGATTAAAAACGACATTCTAGACCTATTGGAACCATCAAACTACCAACCTGAATTCATCTTGACCAAATATTTATCAAGGTTAACTCTTAAGTTCTAAATTTCCAAGAAATGACTCAAAACTCTTCTGAATGCCTCGGGACCGGTATCAAGTGTCGAACTTACCCAAAATCACCTTTTGGACTTAACAAAGCTATTAAAATTTCATTTCGAACTCATCTTTATCAAATGTTGGCTTTGGTCAAACATATCCATCCTCCAACCTTTCAAAATAAAAAACTCATTCATTTACCTCGGAAACCATACTTCCCACCCCAATAAACCATAAATTTCATATTGAAACTATTAGAAGGGGAAAAACTATTAAGACATGAATATCAGAAAATGGCTATGGGGTTGGTACGTCACTCCTTAAACATAATAATAAACAAGATACATAAACTATCGTAAAGATTGGGATGTTTTCTTGCATGTCCAACTCAATCTCCGAAGTAGCCTCCTTAATTAACTGAACGATGCCACCACCAAACTTTTATTGAAAATAATTTCCTTGGACCTCTACTATTGAATCTGCTTATCTAATATAGTCGTGGGTTCCTCTTCAAAAGTCAAATTTTAATTCAAATCCACCAATTCTCATTGAATCACATGAGAACCATCACAATAATGTTTCTTCAATGTAGACACATGAAAAATAAGATGTACAACTAAAAGACCCAGAGGTAAGGCCAACCTACAAGTTGTCTCCAAATACATTGAAGAATCTAAACGTGTCAATAGACCTCAAGATAGGCTTGCCTTTTTTCCAAACCTCATCACACCCTTCATAATTTATACTTTCAACAATACCTTCTATCCAACCATGACCTCATAATCTCAAACCCTATATATGCATATCGATTTTTCCTACTTTAAATTGTTAGAAGCCTGTCTTGAATCAATTTCACCTTATCCATAGAATATCTCAATAGGTATGTACTCCACAATCTAACCTCAAAAGCATTGACCCAACCAATAGGAGATCTGCACTTTTTCCATATAAGGCCTCAAACAATGGCATCTGAATGCTAGAATAATTACTTTATTGTTATCAAACTCTACCAAAGGTAAAAAAGCTGTCTTAGTGACCTCTAAAATCAATAACATTCGCTCTAAGGATGTCTCTAACACTTGAATAATACTCTCAGACCATTTGTATGGGGTGAAATGTTGCACTAAGCTCCACTTGAGTACCTAACTCATATTTTAAGGACTACTAAAAATGTGATGTGAACTGACTACCACTATTTGAAATGATAGAAATAGATACACCATGCAAATGAATAATCCCTTGAAAGTAGATTGTAGCGAATATTTTAGGTAGTCCATATTGGCATGAAGTGTGCTAATTTGGTCAACCTATATATTGTGACTCATATAGCATTAAACTTCCCCAAAGTCTTAGGCAACCCAACTACAAAGTATATAGCAATATGTTCATACTTTTGCTCAAGTATAGGCATCCTCTGAGCCATACACTCGACCTCTGGTTCTCATACTTGACTTGTTAACTATTCATATACTTAGATACAAACTACACGATTTCCCTCTTCATCTTATACCACCAATAATGTTATTCAAATCATGACACTACTTCTTTACTCCCGAATGAATAGAATACCTCAAATTGTGAACTTTCTCCATGATCAACCTAGTCAAATCATTAACTCCAAAGACACAAATCTGACACTTGATCCTTAAAACTTCTTTTTGGTCAAGAATTGCTTTCTTTGCTTTATCTTTCAACACTTTGTCCAATTATACACAGTTTCTCATCTTCAAACTATATGGATTAATTTTCTCCTTCAAAAGTGATTGCGCCTCAAAACAATCAAGAACTATATTAGACTTAGAAATATCAAGTCTCCCAGAAGCTATTTTCCAAACTTTGAACATCCATAGCTAAAGGTTCCTCCTCAACTAATGAGAAGGAAAGATTACCCATACTCACCATATTTGTACTCAAGGAATCTTTCATCATGTTGGCCTTTCCTGGTGAAGCAAAGTCAAAATAAGAAGAGTTCAACAAAGCCTTAAGGTTTTAGCATCTCTTCATATTCGTCAGACCATTGAAAAGCAATATTCTTCAGATTTAATTTGGTTAAAGAATATGCAATATAAGAAAATCCCTTCACAAACCATTTGAAGTAACCTATTAATCCAACAAAATATTGAATCTTAGTAAGTGAAGTAGATTTAGTTCTATCTCGAACTTCCTCAGTACAGATCTACTATGATCCCCTCCTTGAACACCATGTGTCCCAAAGATGCCATACAACGGAGTCAAAACTCACACTTCAAAAATTTGGCATTCAAATTCTCATCCTTCAACTTTTAGAGCATAATTCTCAAATGTCGTTCGTGAGACTCATTATTTCTTGAATTTACCAATATATCATCGATGAACACAATGATCAAGGTATATAAATAAGGCCAAAACACCTTATTCATCAACTTCATAAATGTCGTTGTGACATTAGTCGATCCAAAACACCTAACAAGAAACTCATAATGGCTATACCTAGTATTTGAGGACATGTTATGGATGTTCAAAGCTCTAATTCTTAGCAGGTGATAGGTGGAACTCAAATTAATCTAAATACTGAAGCACCTTAAAAATGATCAAATAAGTCATCGATACGCAGGGGCAGGGGCGGCTCAAGCATATTCGTGGCCTAAGGCGAAAATCAAGCGGAAGCCTTAAATCTTTTTTAAAAAATAACTTTTTTTTTGAACTCTATTTTCAAAATTAAGAATCGATTTTTTCTAATTATTCTTTTATAAGTAATAATATAATCAATGCATTTATTCTTTCTTAAGACATAGTACACTAGATATATGAACTTCTACTTATAATTCTTTTATTTTATATAATTTTTTTTTCTAAAAATAATATTTAATTTTTTTTAAAATTATTTATATTATTTATATTTTCTTACAAGGAAGAGCCGCCCCTGGTATCAACTCCAATTGTATATAATGACATGGCTTTCTCTTTTGTGACATTAAAAAATACTTTATTTTTAGACTAATAGTTGGGAGTTAGAATGAAAGCTAAATAAAGTCCAGTGACATTGTGTGTGTAAGTACTTAGATGTAGTTTATGTGTTATGCAAGCAATCTAGGACTTGTCTTGTTAGTTATGCCATTTTCTGATGATATTTTAGTTGCAGAAATGAACTTAAAACTTCTCTATGGAATAAAAAGCAGTTTAGCCTATATGAGTCTTCGTAAAGTAAAATAATATTCTTAGAGATCGTTTGGTATGTAGATTAAATTATTCCTTGATTATAGTCTTGAGATTATAAGTATTCGACTAATTTATATGATATGAGAGTTGGAATAAAATAATTCCATATTTGATGAGATACGATGAGATATCCCAATAGTAAGACCTCATTTGTTTGCACTTAATGATTATCTAAATCTAAAGGTTCAGACTTTAGCTATTTAGTACATTTGTTTTTCTAAAAGTATAATCTCTTAATAGGTATGATTTTCTCTGATTTAGAAAAGAGTCTGAATAGTAAAACACTGGCAAGTGGTTTATTTCTTTTCGACTGATTTTCAGTGCATACTCTTCTTCTTCATTGAATCAGCGCTTCTTTCTCTCTTTCTATCACCGCCTGCTTTTCTCTCTTTCTCCAAGTATTATTGTTGCTCCAAATTCTCTTGAACCTGTAAGACTTAAAAACCTTTTATATGTATGTTGTTTATTAATTATATATAATATTTGTGTCACATATATTTATTAAATATGATATGCTTCTCCAATAATGGCATTGGAACATTGCCGACCCTTTATCCCACTGTCACAAGTCGTAACCTTCATTGGTAGAAATAGATTTGAGGAAGTAAACAAAGAACATAAGGCGTAGGGGTGATGGGATTTATGGGGGAACTGGGAGGATGGGCGGTGGAGAATCTAAGTAGCCGTTTGACCATCAAAATAAAAAATATATTCACTTTACTTGAAATTTTGAAAATGAAGTTGCTTAAAAATTTAGAATTTATGAAAAAAGAATTATTTTATGAAAATAAAAAAATTATTTTTTAAAAATAAATTATGATGACCTAATTTGTGAAATTTTACTTTTTATGAGATTTGACCATTTTACTTTCCCCTTAGTTGCCACATGTTGATTTTGGGGTGTGAGGAAGGTTGACACGGTTTTCAATGTCTTCTGAAGGATTTTGGAAGAGTTTGGGTTTTTTCTGAGGCTTTAAAAGTTCTATAGTTGACTTCGGTCAGTATTTGATATTGTGAGTATCGAATGATGTTTTAGACTGTTTCATTAGACCCGAGATGTCAATTTTGTATTAGTAGACAGGTTGGTTCAAGGTCGCGACTTTTAATTTGCGTTTCGATCCTCCACTTGAAAAGTTAGTTTTAATAAACTTTTAGGGGTTCCGGGATTAATCTATTAAAAATAATTCATTTTTGAAAATCTAACATCATCATTGAGTCTAAAACATCAAATTTAATCAAGTAGTAAAGTTCATTTGCGTTAAATATAATTCCGAATAAATTCTGAGGGGTCAATCGGCAACTTTGCAAAATTATAAAGTTACTGGTGCAACCTCTTTAGCAGCCAAAAGACCGCTTTAGTGGTAGTCGCTTAAGCGGCAATGCACCGCTTTAGCGGTCACTTTAAACAGTTGCCCGATCGCTAAAGAGGACACTTTACCGCTTTAGCGATGGTGTGCCGCTTTAGCGAAGCCAACGTACGCTTTAGCATTCATTTAGTTTTTTAAGTGGCCAACACTGGATAAATATATATATAGTTTGATTTTACTCTATTTTTGGACCTCCAAGCTTTGGAAAAGATGATTTTCTAGGTTTCTTGATTATTTTTCGTGTGGGTAACCTCTAAGCTCATCTTTTCATTAATTATTGATTATATCTTTGAAAATATCTTTTAACCTCAATTTTAAAATGGATTTTGGGGTTTTCCTGGTAAAGCTTAAAATTAATTTTTTCTTGATTCAATCCTTGTTTTAACTTGTTTTCGTGTGGAGTTTCAACTATAAATTCCTATAACCTCGGGAAATGGGTTTCTAAAAACAAATCTTGGTTTTACCTCTTTCATTTTCAAATCCATCTTCCGAACCCATTTTTGACTCATCTTAAATATAGTCAATATGGGTATCATTAGCTTTTTCTAATGTGTAGATAATATAATTGTATGTTTTAGCTAATTCTTAGATCGTTCAAAAGGGAAAGACTCTGTGTTGAAGGACTTTGGGCTTGAATTTTGACGCTTCAAAGTAGGTTATAACTTAACTTTCTTCAGACTAGTTAATAAATAAGTAATACAAACTATGATTTTGAGAAAATAACTAAGGAAAATTTTAAATTTTCAAGATTATTATTACCGTTGTATATCCGTATGGGGGCTTATATTGTTGTTGTTGTTGATTTGTGATATTATATATTATGTTTTGCCCGTATGGGTGCTTTGTTTGACATCATTGTCTTATTTATGCATTTAAATACCTTTATTCTTAACGTAATGCCCATGTGGGGCTTGAATAAATATCATAGGCCTTTTGAACATTGGTTGCCTTTATCATGATAGAACTGCATAAGTTATGAGTTGATATGATGTCTTACACGTATATTTATTCTAATGGTGCCAAACTAGAACTGATATGATAAAATGTTGAATATTGAGTTGATTTCTAGATTCACTTATACACGTATTGAATAGACTTTTCATATTCATACTGAATTGATTATGAGCATTATACCATCATTTTATACATACATATTCATGAGATATCGATATCATCGAGGAGCACTATTTTTACAAAAAATGAGATATTTTCATAAAGATTTTGATTCGTGAATGCAAGCCAGAGAAGTGGATGGAGACTTAAGATAGTATACAAATTATGAACCCCTCATGGTCTTATTTTTGGAGCATTGAGGCTCGATGTGATTATATATAAAGTCATGCAATGCTCTTAAAACTATTCACTTTATCATTTATGGCATTGCATTTGCATATGCTATTTATCTGTTTTCTTTTATGTGTTACTTGGTGTGTAATCTGTTTCTATGTACCTTCATAAATTCTTGTTTCTATTTGATTTCATTTATATATTAGAACTGTTAGTGAAGATGATGAGAGCTACTGTTTGAAAATATTTTTACTTACAGGTGACGTGCTCATAGTATTTCTTTACTTGTATTAGTTTCTATTTTTCTCAGTCGACCTATAATACCTACTAAGTATAAGTGGACCGTACTTATCCCCACTATATCCTTTTGGTATATATTTTAGATCGAGTAATAGTTGTGGTAGTTGAGTTTGGGTGGTGACTATCATATTCTTGAGATACTGGCTTGCTCAATGGTTCAAACATATTCAAGATTTCGTCCTTTTAGTTATCTTTATTTATATTTTTTAAGATAGACTATGTATTATTTGGAATTTTGAGCTGTATTACATGTTCTCACACTTGTGACACTACTTCTTAGACTTTATGGTATTTATTTCAAACTTTTGCTATGTTTTGTACTGTGTTAACTTGACTTTGTTCTTGAAGTCTCGTTTATTCCTATTTTTAACTATTCTTTTATTTTCTTTCCTTTTGGGCGATTTACTTATCTACCAAGGGTTGGGTCAGGTAGATGCCATCATGATCTCAATTTTTGGATCATGAAAAATTGGTATCTAAGTGCCAGGTTCATCGATATTAAAAACGGACAAACATGATATTTAGTAGAGTCTTACGGATCAGTATGTAGACTTCCTTATCTATCTTCAAGAGGATATAGGATGTCTTTAGGAAAAACTTCTTAATTTGATTTCCTGTCGTATGGGTTATTCTTACCTAATGTTTTAAACTTCTATTTCATTCTTTTTTGCATGCAAATGGTGAAGACTAGGTCGAAGAATCCTACGAATATTGAGACGACACCGATAAGGGAGCCTTGGTTTGAGAAAGATCCAGAAGTTGTGGTCGACCTAGAGGCAGATGACGGGCAAGAGGAGCTTCTCCAATCAGAGGAAGTGATATGAGAAGGAAGTGATATGAGAAGGACGTGATAGGGAGGCCTCTCTCGAGCCTGAGGTTGAGTATGCTAGAGATGACTATCAAACAGGGGGTATAGACTAGCCCAGGTTCCACAGAGTTCAATTGATATCCTTGTGCTTTAGAATTTATTGATTTGCATTTTGAGTCGCTTGGAGAGTTTTCCCTTTAGTGTAACTAGTATTCCAAAGACTTTGAGTGTTGTTCTGCCATTTGTACCAATATCTGCTTATGATATTCCCACGTTTGGGGTATGACCATCATATATGGTATCCCCGCATGTGAATTCATTGCCTATTAGACTTACTATTCTACTATTTGCTTTATGTATAGTAATGTCTTCTGATGATCAGAAGAGGTTTATTCTCTTGGTTTCTCCTAATTTTAATAGAGCGATCAACGAGGATGATTATCAATTTCTGATTGACTGTCAGAAGAACATACATAATCTTGGATCTCTTGAGTCCCATGGAGTTACCTATTAGTTAACGAATGTGTCTGGGAATTAGTGGAGGTCTCTATCCAGTTGTAGGACTTTGGGTTTGCCAACTATAACTTAGGTTGAGTTTTCTAAGGCTTTTTTAGAGAGGTTTGTGCCATATAACTTGAGAGATCAGATACAGGATGAGTTTAATCACTTGGAGTAGGGCTCCATGTCTATTGCCGAGTATGAGGCATGCTTACATGCTTTATCCAGGTATTCATCTGCTAAAATCTTAATCAAATCAGAGAGGATTCATAAGTTTATAAAGGGGTTTAAGGGACCTTATAAGTTAGCTACTATCCAGATGGTTATTTTAGGGGATTCTTTGCAGAGCATTATTAAGCATGGCAAGTGAATCGAGTTTATTATTTAGGCTACTCAGGAAGGCACTAAGAAGGTACGACAGAGCGAGTTCAGTGGTCGCGCTTCCTAAGGCAGAGATTTCTCGAGTAGAGATTTTCATAATCATCATGATAGGCTAGTTCAGGCTTGTTTATAGGGATCAGATGGTGGACCTTCAGGTTCTGTAGTTTTAATTAGCCAAGCATCAAGTTATGTGAGTGGGGTTCCGACATCAGTTGTTCCGGCCTAGGCGATTATCCTATTTTTTCTTAACCCTTCAGATTGAGTCAAACCTTAAAGGATGCTATATATATGTAATAAGACTATCCATTTTTCTAAGAATTATCCTCAATGTATGTATAGACCTAATCAGTAGGATTCTCAGCTTCAGTATTTGCCTACTCTGATATCTGCAATGAAAGGTGTCTTGTAGAGTGATAGGGGTGATTCTAAAGGTGCGATAGTCAGAGATAGGGTGTTCACGGGGTTTCTCAGTCGAGAATGGATATGGACAGTGCTACGTTACCAAGGAGACACGAGGTAGAGGCCTCTAATGTAGTCATTATATATTTGTTTCAATTTGCTACAGTTCTACTTTTGTGTTATTTGAACCTGGGTATACATTTTTCTATGTGTCTACATATTTTTACTTCTGGTTCCAATGCTTCTTGTGAGCCCCTTACTATGCCTCTTCATGTTTCTACCCTTATTAGAGATTCTTTAAGGGTGGATTGGGTGTACCGATCTTGTGTAGTTACCTTTGCAGGATATGAGACTTAGGTAGACTTAATTATACTAAATGTTATTGATTTTGATGTTATCTTAGGTTTGGATTGGTCATCTCCCTATTATGCTATTTTGCATTGTTATGCCAAGACCATGACTTTAGCGATTTTGAGTGAGCCTAGGTTAGCTTGGAAAGGTACTTTTAATTTGGGTATGAAGGGAGTTATATATTTTCTATATGCTCGTTGCATAGTAAAAAAAGGGTGTTTTTCTTACTTGGCTTATGTCCCTGATACTAGTATTGCCTCACCGCCTCCTATGGATGCTATTCGGGTTGTTTGTGGGTTTATGGATGTGTTTCCTTGATTTTGATGGTGTTTTGAGGATTGGTGATCGAGATTAAGTGTCGAGAGTTGGTGGATAGGTAAAATTTATTTTGGAAAAACATTATTCTAGATATTCTATTCATCCAAGGGTAAAAAAATATACCGTGATTAAAGCAACATTTCTGGTAGAGTGGTATGAAGAAGGTTGTAGTAGACTTTATAGCTCGTTGCTTGTGTTGTCAGCATGTAAGAAGGATGTAGCTGACTTTGTAGCACGTTGCTTGTGTTTTCAGCTGGCAAAGGCCGAACATCTGAGGCTGGGTAGTTTCTTCAGAGATTGTATATTCTTGATTAGAAGTGGGAGCATTTCACTATGGACTTCGTGAGTGGGCTGTCTCGTACTTCGCATAGTTCTGACAATATTTGGGCTATCATGGATTGATTTATCAAATCAACATATTTTATTTGTGTTTAAATTTTCTTCAGTCTCGAGAGGTTAGCTCGTATCTATGTTTGAGAGGTAGATCATCTTTATGGGATACCCGCATCTATTATTTTAGGCAGAGACTCAATTTTCACTTTTAGTTTCTGGAGGACATTTAAAGAGAAGTTGGGTACTTGAGTTGAATTTACTATAATTTTTCACTCCCCGACAGATGTCAGTTGGAGCGGATTATTTAGATTTTGGAGGACATATTCTACACATGTGTTATAGACTTCGATGGTCAGTGGGAGAAATATCTAGCCTTAGAGGAGTTTGATTATAATAAAAGCTACCATTTGAGTATTAAGATGACACCTTTTGAGGCACCATATAGTAGGTGTTGTCGATCTTCGATTGATTGGTTTGAGACTTCTAAGGATAGGCTCTGTGGTATTGACTTGCTTTGCGAGTCTTTGGATAGAGTTCGGGTGATCCAGGATAGACTTTGGGCAGAACAGAGTAGGGACAAAAGTTGTACAGATCGTAGGCTTCATGTTTTGAAGTTTAGAATTAGTGATTGATTTTTTCTTCAAGTGTTTCCCATGAAAGGCATGATGAGGTTCGGGAAGAGGGGCAAGCTCAGCCCCAGCTATGTCGAGTCATTTGAGATTCTTTGGACAGTTGGGGAAGTAGATTACGAGTTGTCCTTGCCCCTATACTTTTCAGTCATTCATCCAGTCTTTCTTGTATCTATGCTACAATGATACATTCTAGATGAGTCTCACATGATTTATTGGGATTCAATTCAGTTAGATGAGAGGTTAAACTTTATAGAGGAGCCAGTTTCTATATTAGCCTGGGATGTTAGGCGATTGTGCTTTAGAGAAATTCCTGTAGTTAAGGTTTAGTGGAGACACTATCCCATTGAGGAGGCTACTTGGGAGGTTGAGTCTAACATTCATAGTAGTTACCCCCAGCTTTTTACCGATTCAGCTAGTTTCTTTATCTTTTAGTTCAAGGGCGAACTAAAGTCTTAGTGGTGGATACTGTAATGACTTAATTTGTGAACTTTTACTTTTTACGTAATTTAACTATTTTTTCCTTCTCCGTAGTTGCTTCAAGTTAATTTTGGGGTGTGAGGATAGTTGACATGGTTCCAATGCCTTTGGGAGGATTTTGGGAGATTTTAGAGATTTTATTAGGCTTTAAAAATTTCTATAGTTGATTTCAGTCAAAATTTAATGTTTTGAGTGTTGGATGACAATTTGGATAGTTTCATTAGATACAGAACATCAATTTCAGGTTAGTAATGGAGTTGGTTCAAGGTTGGTACCTTTAGACTCCATTTCGCTCCTTCGCTTGGAAAACTAGTTTTAATAAGTTTCTAAATGTCTTGTAACACCCCGAAATTTGATCCCAAGACGTCACACGGTGCTCAAGGTTACGAGTAGCCCCAAGGTAACCCTTTAAGTCTGCTACTAGGTATGGACCTTACTTCAAGATAAACTAGTCAAGCAATAATACTCTATTATATCAAAACTGAGCTGGAATAAATTGAAAACACTCTCTGAATAACAAATACTGAAAGTTTGGAAATCAACTAATAGTCTGACAAGGCTTTACTACTAAAGAACTAGAGAGTCGATGGGACAGACCCCCAACTGACTCTAGCTAAACTAAAAACGATAAATCAAGTACTATAAAAGCTGGAAATACGAAGAAGTAGGCCCTCGAATCATGAGGACTCACCAACTGTGGGAGCGTAGATAGAGATCCTCGAACTACTCACATTGATGATACTGAGCACCTGAACCTACATTATAAGACAATGTAGCACATTGACATATATGTGGATCAACACTTTGAGGATGTACTGAGTATATGGGGGTGTAATGCAAAGAAACCATAATCATACATTATAAAGACAATACATGCTAAATGTAAATAACTCACATAAGCTGGATTGTTTAAAATACTGAGATCTGAAATCATGCGTAGCAAATCAAGCTTTGTAAATATAGTGAGTCATAACATTTAGTTCCAAAGGCTGTACTTATACTTTATTTTTAAATCATGCAGGCTAAGTGTAGATATAACTCACGTTTAATTCTGAAATCTGCAAAAAAAACTGAAAGCTATAACCATTATCTTTTCGTAGAGCATAATCTGAATAAATATGTGAGACTTTACACTTAGTCTTATAAAATCTTTTCTATCATTCTTTCCCTTTGAAACTTAGAGACTTTACGAGCTTTGGAAATTTGGGACTTAGGGAGTTTCTTCTAACCGACATAAACCATGTGAGCTGACATGGAGTCCAATGTTATGCCCACGTTGGGGAGAGCTATTCTACCCTTGCCATCGGAATAGAACCTTAAGTTATCACTATCTTAGCCTACTATGGGCAAATCATAAACCTACGGTGGCATGTAGTTCTGGGGCATGAGACCTTGGAATCATACCCAACTCAGTGCTAAATACTACTCCCATACTTATTTCTCAGAACTTTTAGGAAATCCACCTTAAATTACCACAAGGGTCTATAATGAAAACCAATTATGCTTCTCTTTGCTTTAAATCATAAATAATGTGGATTCCTATCTTAGCTTAGGATCGGAAGATCAATCTTTCTTTAAAATCTAAATGCTTGCTTGTTAAAGCATGCTAATAATATACTCTTCATGAAATATCAAAATTCATACTTGGGTTTAAAGCATATGTACTTAAATGATCACAAGTTCATAATGAAGCTTAGTTCTCAACAATTATCCTGGAAATACTTGAAAATATCAATTCACAATAGGGATGTGCAATTCATGATATAAATCCTCAATTCAAAGCATAAATAGGTGGGATAAATATGCAATTCAAGGCTTAAATCATTAATAATTTCATAAACTTAAAACAAGATACTTTGGGTATAAACTCCAACTTGCAAATCATGTAATATTTAATAAAATTCATGTTTTTTGGCACAAGAACGAAAGATTTTTTCCTTTTTCAAACCCCACATACCTTAGACGATGAACTAGATGAAGAGGCTTGGTTTAAAAGTCCTATTTGTGCCCTTGAATGTTGATTCTTAGAGTCTTTGATTTGGCAATCTTGAAAATTGACTTAGTTTGAAAGAAGAATTGTGAACTTTTGGGGATTCTTGAAGTTGGATATTGAAACTTAGGGTTTTTACTTGAGAGAAATTGATGAAGAATGAGCATATTTTTCTCAATAATGCCATTAATAGTCTATTTTCACGATTTTGGGGAGTAGGCAAAAGACCAAACTGCCCTTGAGATTTAAAATCCGTAATTGGAATGCCGTTTAAGGCTTCACCATGATGCGGTGAGTGTGTTATCACTATACCCACCGTGATGCAGTGGAATCAAGGTGACTTTCTGGATATTGACAGTTTCTATTTTGAGGTTCACCGTGACACGGTGCAATCGCGGTGACCCACTGAAATTCGACAAACATCGATTTAACCTATACCACAATGTGGTGGCCTTCTCATTGCTATTCTCACCGTGATGCGGTGAAATCGTAATGAGCTACTGAAAATTGACGAATGTAGATTTTTCCCACATCGCGATGCGGCGATTGCCCAGTTGGCACACTGCTTACTAAAAATGCCCTAATTTCTTCACCGAATGTTGGTTTTGGGCGAATTTGGTATCGATGGAAAACTTATTCAATTTTCCACACAATGAAAAGTTGAAATCAAGATAATTATATATGAATTAGATATTATTCATTTTGGAAGCCATCCCTTAATATTCTAGGAACGAAATAAAGCTAAAAAAAGTTTGGGGTATTACAATATCTCTCCCTTGGAAAAAAATCATCCTCGAATATGTCTAGAGAAACTGAGATGCTGAAATGTAAGACCCTACAAAGTTTCCTCATAGTTTGAGCCTTAGAGCGTGTCGAATGAAGCATAATTCCGACTCTAAAAGATGTATGAGTGAATCCTAAGTGAGTATCATGTTAACCATATATAATTTCCCTAATTTTGATTTTTTATCACGTGAGAAATTTGATAAGCTTTTTGTCGATATCATATTTTCCCAAATCGATTACTCGGGTAATAAATTATGGCTAATTTAAGACCTAGTCGTAAAATTGTGTCATTTTAGTGCTTGGTGCATTGCAGAGAGGGTCAATTTGAAAATTGTCAAATTCCAGTGGAACTCCGTGATATTGGCGCATTGCACTGAGGTTCCAGGTCCCAACCTGTGGGAAAATGCGATGGCTACGCATCGCGGTGACTCCCATATTGCCAATTGTCAATTTCTAGTGAGCCACCACGACAAGTGGCGCGTCGCGGTGACCCCTTAAATGAGGTTCCCAGTTCAATTTTTCCAGCTTCGTACAGATGTTAAAAGGGGCATTTTGGACCTTTTTCAAGCCTATAAAACCGTGCAAAGACCAAATCAAAGTCATTTGAAAGGATCCTTTGAGGTTTTTCTCAAGTTTTCTCTCATCAAAAACCCTAAGTATCCAAAAACCTCTTCCAAGAATCTCAAGAATCCACCATGAATTTTTTAAATTGAGTCAATATTTAAGGTTCCCATGTCAAGGGCCTCAAGAACCCTCATTCAAGAGTACGAATAGAGTTTCAAAAGTGAGAGTTCATCCAAAGCTTTTAATTCAAGGTATGTAGGGTTTTGAACAAGGGTAACCCTTTCACCCTTGTATCCAAAAGGTTTATTTACATCATGAATTTCCTGAAATCTATGAGGTTTTTACATGAAATTGAATTGGGTTTTTTCACCCATTATTATTGAATGCATTATCTTGATATTTCCCATGAATTATGAGTCAAATGGCATGATGTTTGCACGTTTTATTGAGAATTTTATAGCTGGGTATAAACCCCATGATTTTACTCCTTGAGATGCTAATATTTGCAATGTTGAGATATTGAAGCATATGACTATATTGAGATTTTGAGATAAATTGCTGAAATTCCTAGATTTCCACATGATTTATGAATCTATCTTCTATATATTATGCTTTTGATGAGCTTTAACTTTAGATTGAATTATGGGTTAGTAAGACCTATTTGAGACTTGTGAAATTATGAACTCTTGTGCTATAAGCACCTATGATTTGAGTATTTTGAGATGATTGAGAAATGAATTGACCTAATGGTCCAAAAGCTTTGAAATCCACTTCATCATATGAGATTATCGATTTGATTATTGGGTTCGTGGTGAACCATGAGATTAGTCTAAAAGTGGATTTTTATAAGATGAGTGCAGATAATCTAAAAGGAGTAGTACGTAGCACCGAGCGGGTAAGTCACTACGGTTTCTTACCCCAAAACTACATGCCACCGTAGGTTAGGACTGAGGCCTAGTTTATGATGATTATGATTGGGCTTGAGGCCGAATTTCATTTAGTGATCACTAGACCTAGGTTATACTCCCTGACAAGAGTATAACGCTCCTCCCCAATGTGGGGTCTCCTCCTTAGGAGGACAAAATATTAGACTCCATGTAGCTCTCATGGTTTATGTTAGTTACGAGAACCTCCCTTGCCCTTTTAAACTTCAAAAGTTGATACTTATTTTCCCTTTCTAATTAAAGTGCTTCCTTAAGGTGGGTTATTTCCCTAAATGAAAGTATCTTTCCTTGATATAGTACTTTTCATAAAGCTTTGAGATAAGTTATTTCCTTGAGCTAGAAAACATTTCTATTTGAGATATAATGATTTTCCTAAAGCTTGAAATGAGATATTTTCCTAAGGTGAATGAAATGCCTTCAAATATGTTTCCAAGTCATATGATTCCGAATTCCAAGTGTATGAGTTTTAAATAATTATGAAATGTTAAGCATTAAAGAGGTTTTATTCTCTATATGACATATGCATGAGTTGAAAGTATTGTTCAAAGTCCCTTAGCCTTTGGGTATTGAGAATAAGAGAAGATTTCTGATTATTTTTAGGGTTAAAGAGCGATGACTCACGAGATATGTGTTGCATGCATCATTCTACATGATTTATGAGCTTTATATTTTATACTTGTTCAAGCCATGTGAGTCGTCTCATTTTGCATACATGATTTGATTGAAGAAGATAGGTACTATTTTTATACATATGCATTCACCCCCACATACTCAGTACATTTCAAAGTACTGATTCATATATATATCTATATGCTACATTGTCTTATAATGTAGGCTCAGGTGTTTAGTCCCAGCCTCATCCGTGATTCTTCGAGTACCTTGCCTACGTTTTCTACAGTGGTGAGTCCTCATGGTTCGAGGATCGATCTTCAGATATTTTTTGTATTTGAGAGACTATGTTTTATCTTCAATTTATTTCGAGTCAGTTAGGGACCTATCCGAATAGCTCTCTACTTTTTGATTTGTAGAGGTTTTGTCAGACTAGTATCATATTTGTGATGTGTCGAGGGTTCGGTATTGTTGTTTTGTTGAGGTTTCTCTGTATTGTGGTCATATGGATCGAGTATCTTTCCCGTATTTCCTTTCATATGATATGACTATGCGAGTGTTGAGTCTATTTCATCTTGAATTGAGTGTTATTGGTAGAAAATAGCTCTAAGGGTTAGCTTGGGGCTACTTGTAGCCTTAAGCACCGTGTGACGTCCCAGAAGATGATTTCGGGTCGTTACAAACTTGGTATCAGAGCCTAAGGTTTCTAAGGAGTCCTAAGGAGTCTGACAAGCCACGTTGAGTAGAGTCTTGATCATCGGTGTGTACCATACCACATTTATGAGCAAGAAGTTACGAGACATTTTAGGAAAAAATTGTTTTTTCTTTTAGATTCTATCATGCCTACAGTTTTCCCTCTTATCTCATGGTCTGTGCTCTTCTATGTTTAGAAAATGCCTCTTTGAAGAGAGAATGTCCGTAGGAACAATGATGAGCAACCCCTACCTATTGATCCTTTGAATGAGATAGTGTCCCATGCTGAGTTTAGGGCGGCCTTTCAGGCGTTAGGCTAAGCATTCACTGCAAATGTTTGAGCCAATAACCAGGCCCTAATTTCTAATCAATAGGGTGGTGATGTAGACGCGGCTAGGATTCATGACTTTATACAGATGATTCCGCCTGAGTTCTATGGGTCTAAAGAGGACGAGGACCCATAGTTGTACTTGGAGGAGGTGAGGAATATCACTGATGTGATGCATGTTTCAAAAGAAGAAAGTGTTGATTTGGCGTCCTATAGACTGAAGGACATTGCTTATGATTGGGTTGTATTGTGGAAGAAGGGTAGAGGTAAGAATGCTGCTCCTATGACTTGGCAAGTGTTCTAAGATGCCTTCTTGGACCAGTTCTTTCCACTTGAGATGAGGGAGGCATAGATTGAGGAGTTCATGAACTTGAGGCAGGGCTCCATAACTGTTAAGGAGTACTATTTGAAGTTCAATTAGTTGGCCAAGTACGCTCCTGATTTGATTTCCGACACTCGGGATAGTATGAGTAAGTTTGTGACCGGTGTTTCTAGGATAGTACTGAAGGAGTGTAGGGCTGCAATGTTGCATAAGAATATGGATCTGGATATATTGATGATGCATGCCCAACAGATAGAGGTGGATAAGATTAGATAAAGATATCGAATGAGGGGTAGCAAGAGGGCTAGACCTGAGCAACATGAGTTTAGCTGGCCTAGGTTCCATGGAGGGAATCTCCCTAAGTTTTATAGATGACCGTCTATTCCAATGACTTCATCAGCTAGTGCTCCTGTTCTTAGAGGTAGGCCGGAGCAAGGGAGCAGGTCTTTCATATCTGGGTTGCAGAACAGTATTGGTAACCGGCTCCATTATCCTCCTTGTGCCAATATGGTAGGAATCACCTTGGGGAGTGTTTCAGAGATTTGAGGGGTTGTTTTGGTTGTGGCAAGAAGGGCCACAAACTTAGAGATTATCCCCATGCTATACAGGAGAATAGAGATGCCCGACCTCAGGTATAGGCTGCTGGTGCACTAGCTCCTGTACTCCATCCCGCCTCTGCTCAAGGCATTTCTTTTACCATCGTTGGCGGTTAGTGCCAGAACAGGTTCTATGCCTTGCCACCCCATCGGGAGCATGAGGACTCTCCTGATGTTGTTACTTGTATGCTCCAGGTCTTTTATCTTAATGTTTTTGTGTTGTTGGACCCCGGGTCAAATCTCTCTTATGTGACCCCACTTGAAGCTGTGAATTTCAAAATTAGTCATTAAAAGATTCCTGAGCCTTTCCTAGTTTCTACTCCAGTCGGAGAGTCAGTTGTTGCTAAACAAGTGTATAGAGGTTGCCCTGTTACTATACTTTATAGAGTTGTACCCGCTGATTTGATAGAGTTAGACATGGTAGATTTTGACCTTATTCTGGGTATAGATTGGCTTCATTCTTTCTACGCATCTATAGATTGTCGTACCCATGTGGTCAAGTTCTATTTTCCAGATGAACCAGTGATTGAGTGGTCCGGGAGCTCGATATCTCCCAAGAGTCATTTTATCTCCTATATTAAAGCCAGAAAACTAATATAAAAAGGTTATATTTAACACCTAGTTAGATTCAAAGACACTCAGTCTGAGGCTCTAACTATTCAGTCATTCGATATTGTTAATGAGCTTCCAGATGTCTTTCCAGAAGATCTCCCAAGGTTACCTTCCGATAGAGAGATAAAGTTCAGAATTGACCTTCTTCCTGACACTCGACCTATTTCTATTCCGTCATACCGTATGGCACCCACAGATCTTAAGGAGTTGAAGGAGAAACTCAAAGATCTCTTAGATAAAGGTTTCATTAGGCCCAGTATTTTTCCTTGGGGCGCACTTGTGTTGTTTGTGTGGAAGAAGGACGAATCTTTGTGTATGTGCATTGATTACCGTCAACTGAACAAGGTCACAGTAAAAAATAAGTATCCTCTTTCAATAATTAATGACCTGTTCGATCAGTTGCAAGGTGCAAATTATTTCTCTAAGATAGACCTTAGATCCGGCTATCATCAACTTAAGGTGAGGGAATGTGATATTCCAAAAATGACCTTTCAGACCTGCTTGGTCACTTTGAGTTTCTAGTCATGTCTTTCGGGCTAACCAATGCCCCAGCAGCCTTCATGGACCTCATGAATTAAGTGTTCAAGCAGTACCTTGATATGTTTGTCATTTTATTCATAGATGATATCCTTGTGTACTCCCGTGATGAGAATGACCTTACGGATTATCTTAGAATTGTCTTACAAACTCTTAGAGATCACCAGTTGTTCACCAAATTTAGTAAGTGTGAATTTTGGATAAGGTATGTAGCCTTTCTGGGTCATGTTATTTT
This sequence comes from Capsicum pubescens, assembly GCA_030864215.1. Classification (NCBI taxonomy): domain Eukaryota; kingdom Viridiplantae; phylum Streptophyta; class Magnoliopsida; order Solanales; family Solanaceae; genus Capsicum; species Capsicum pubescens. The sequence goes on from CM061541.1 coordinate 204,317,521, forward strand.
GGCCGAAGGTATTAGAGTCGATCCCCTAAAGATAGAAGCTGTGAGAAATTGGCCTAGACCTATCTCTCCATACGACATTAGGAGTTTCTTGGGTCTCACTGGCTATAACTATCGTTTTGTTGAGGGTTTCTCTTCTATTGCGTCTCCTATGACCCGATTGACCCAAAAGAAAGTTAAATTCCAGTGGTTTGATTCATGTGAGAAGAGTTTTCAGGAGTTGAAGACTCGACTCACTTCAGCCCCTGTGTTGACTTTGCCTGATGGTACTGATGGTTTTGTGGTGTATTGTGATGCGTCTAGAGTTGGTTTGGGTGGTGTGTTGATGTAGAGAGGTAAGGTTATAGCCTATGCCTCTAGACAGTTGAAGCCGCATGAAAAGAACTACCCGACCTATGATCTTGAGTTAGCTGCTGTGGTCTTTGCTTTGAAAATCTGGAGACATTATATTTATGGTGTCCATCTTGATGTGTTCACTGATCATAAGATCCTGTAGTATGTGTTCACCCATAAGGAGTTGAATCTTAGGTAGAGGAGGTGGTTGAAGTTGTTGAAAGATTATGATATGAGTGTGTTGTATCACTCGGGCAAGGCCAATGTAGTAGCGGACGCCCTTAACAGATTATCTATGGGTAGTGTTGCATATATAGAGGAAGGAAAGAGAGAGTTAGCTCGTGCTGTGCACTGTCTGGCTAGGTTGGGTCTTAGATTGCTTTATTTAGCGGAGGGGAGTACATTGGTGCAGAGTAGTTCCGAATCCTCTTTAGTTTCAGAAGTGAAGGAGAACCAAGATAGAGAGCCTAGTTTGGTCAAATTAAAAGAGTCAGTTAAGGACCAAAAGGTAAAGGTTTTCTCCCAAGGGGGAGATGGTATGTTGAGACTGCATGGTAGGTTGTGTGTCCCGTGTGTTGATGAATTGAGGCAGAGGATTATGGCTGAAGTGCATGGCACATGTTATTTCATTCATCCTGGCACTACCAAGATGTACCGCGACTTGTGGGAGATCTATTGGTGGAACGGTATAAAGAAAGACATAGCCGAGTGTGTAGCAAAGTGTGCAACCTACCAATAGGTTAAGGTAGAGCACCATAGACCGGGTGGTGTAATGCAAGAGTTTAGTATACCCACTTGGAAGTGGGAGATGGTGAATATGGACTTCGTGACCGGGTTGCCTCTTTTGTGCCGTCGTCATGATTCCATTTAGGTTGTTGTGGATAGGTTGACTAAGTCCACACAATTCTTCCCCGTGCACACATCTTATACGGCTGAGGATTATGCTAGATTGTATATCCAGGAGTTGGTCAGGCTACATGGAGTTCCCTTGTCTATCATTTTGGATAGGGGTACTCAATTTACTTCTCAGTTTTGGAGGGCGTTTCAGCAAGGTCTTGGCACCCAAGTTCTTTTGAGCTCAGCTTTTCACCCACAGAAAGATGGTCAGGCTGAGAGGACCATTCATACCCTAGAAGATATGTTGAGGGCGAGAGCTCTTGATTTCAAAGGTAGTTGGAATGAGCATTTTCCATTGATAGAGTTTACCTATAATAATAGTTTCCATTCTAGCATTGAGATAACACCGTTTGAGTCCTTTTATGGTAGGAGGTGTAGATCACCCATAGGTTGGTTTGAAGTGGGTGAAGCTTCCGCGTGTGGGCCTGATGCAGTGTTTAAAGCTATGGAGAAATTTAAGCTGATTAGAGAAAGGTTGAAGACCGCTCAAAGTCGTCAAAAGTCTTGTGCAGATGTGAGAAGGAGAGATCTTAAGTTTGAGGTGGGTGATTTGGTGTACTTGAAGATTTTACCCATGAAAGAGGTGAAGAGGTTTGGTAAGAATGGAAAGCTTAATCCTCGTTATGTTGGCCTGTATAGAGTCTTGAGCCATGTTGGTAAAATGGCCTATGAGGTTGAGTTTCCCTCAGAATTGTCAACCGTTCATCCTATCTTTCATGTCTCCTTGCTCCAGAAGTATATTGGTGATTCTATTATGGTTGATCCTTCAGAGAGTGCTGAGATTTAGGATAGTCTTTCCTTTGATGAAATCCCTGTTGAGATCCTAGACTTTCAAGTCCGTAGGCTGAGGAACAAAGAGGTTTCCTTGGTCAAGGTGTTGTGGTGGAACTAATTTGTTGAGGGAGCTACTTGGGAGGCAGAAGCAGACATGCGATCCAAGTACCCACACCTCTTTTCCGTGGGTTCAGACCATGCCGAAGGTACTATTCTTCCTTAATTGAGCCCTTCTAGTCTAAAGTTCAGCTATGCATCTATCCTTGTATGAGTTCTTGCATTGTCCAGAGTATTCATGAGCTTAGAAAGGTCTTGAGCCATTTAGAAATTGTTTCATCTATGTGTGCTCTATTTTTCCTATGTCCTTTATCTGACTAGCGACATTCGAGGATGAATGTTTCCAAGGGGGAGATATTGTAAGACCCTGCAAAGTTCCCTCGTAGTTTGAGCCTTAGAGCGTGTCGAATGAAGCATAATTTTGGCTCTAAAAGATGTAGGAGTGACTCCTAAGTGAGTATCATATTAACCATATAGAATTTCCCTAATTTCGACTTTTTATCACGTGGGAAATTTGATAACCTTTCCGTCGATATAAGATTCTCCCAAATTCGATACCCGGGTAAGAAGTTATGGCTAATTTAAGACCTAGTCGTAAAACTGTGTCATTTTAGTTCTTGGTGCATTGTGGAGAGGGTCGATTTGAAAATTGTCAAATTCCAGTGGAACTCCGTGATATTGGTGCATTGCGCTGAGGTTCCAGGTCCCAACCTATGGGAAAATGCGATGGCTCCGCATCGCGGTGACTCCCATATTGCCAATTATCAATTTCCAGTGAGCCATCGCAATAAGTGGCGCATCGCGGTGACCCCTTAAATCGGGTTCACATTTTAATTTTTCCAGCTTCGTACTGATGTTAAAAAGGGCATTTTGGACTTTTTTCAAGCCTATAAAACCGTGCAAACACCAAATCAAAGTCATTTGCAAGCATCCTATGAGGTTTTTCTCAAGTTTTCTCTCATAAAAAAAAACCTAAGTATCCAAAACCTCTTCCAAGAATCTCAAGAATCCACCACGGATTTTTTAAATTGAGTCAATATTCAAGGTTCCCAAGTCAAGGGCCTCAAGAACCCTCATTCAAGAGTACAAATAGAGTTCCAAAAGTGAGAGTTCATCCAAAGCTTCTAATTCAAGGTATGTGGGGTTTTGAACAAGGGTAACCCTTTCACCCTTGTGCCCAAAAGGCTTATTTACATCATGAATTTCCTGAAATCTATGAGGTTTTTACATGAATTTGAATTGGAGGTTTTCACCCATTATTATTGAATGCATTATCTTGATATTTCCCATGAATTAAGAGTCAAATGACATGATTTTTGCATGTTTATTGAGAATTTACAGCTGGGTATAAACCCCATGATTTTACTCCTTGAGAAGCTAATATTTGCAATGTTGAGATATTGAAGCATATGACTATATTGAGATTTTGAGATAAATTGCTGAAATTCCCAGATTTCCACATGATTTATGAATCTATATGCTATATATTATGCTTTTGGTGAGCTTTAACTTGATATTGAATTATGGGTTAGTAAGCCCTATTTGAGACTTGTGAAATTATGAACTCTTGTGCTATAAGCACCCATGATTTGAGTATTTTTAGATGATTGAGAAATGAATTGACCTAATGGTCCGAAAGCTTTGAAATCCACTTCATCATATGATATTATCGATTTGATTATTGGATTCATGGTGAACCATGAGATTAGTCTAAAAGTGGATTTTTATGAGATGAGCGCAGATAATCTAAAGGGAGTAGTACTTAGCACCGAGCGGTAAGTCACTACAGTTTCTTACTCCAAAACTACGTGCCACCGTAGGTTGGGCCTGTGGCCGAGTTTATGATGATTATGATTGGGATCAAGGTCGAGTTTTATTTAGTGATCACTAGACCTAGGTTATACTCCCTGGTAAGAGTATAATACTCCTCCCCAATGTGGGGTTTCCTCCTTAGGAGGACAAAACGTTGGACTCCATGTAGCTCGCATGGTTTATGTCAGTTACGAGAACCTCCCTTTCCCTTTTAAACTTTGAAATTTGATACTTATTTTCCCTTCCTTTGAGTTATTTTCCTAAAGGGTGGAATTGCAAAGTTGTTCCCTAATTAAAGTGCTTCCTTGAGGTGGGTTATTTCCCTAAATAAAAGTATATATAGTACTTTTCATAAAGCTTTGAGATAAGTTATTTCTTTGAGCTAGAATACTTTTCCATTTGAGATAAAGTGATTTTCCTAAAGCTTGAAATGAGATATTTTCCTAAGGTGAATGAAATGCCTTCAAATATATTTCCAAGTCATATGATTCCGAATTCCAAGTATATGAGTTCTAAATAATTATGAAATATTGAGCATTGAAGAGGTTTTACTCTCCATGAGACATATGCATGAGTTGAAAGTATTGTTCAAAGTCCCTTATCCTTTTGGTATTGAGAATAATCGAAGATTTCTGATTTATTTTATTTAGGGTTAAAGAGCGATGACTCACGAGATTTGTGTTGCATGCCTCATTCTACATGATTTATGAGCTTTATATTTTATACTTGTTCAAGACATGTGAGTCGTCTCATTTTGCATACATGATTTGATTGAAGAAGATCGGTACTATTTTTATGCATATGCATTCACCCCTGCATACTCAGTCCATTCCAAAGTACTGATTCACATATATGTCTATGTGCTACATTGTCTTATAATGTAGGTTCAGGTGCTCAGTCCCAGCCTCATCCATGATTCTTCGAGTACCTTGCCTACGTTTTCTATAGTGGTGAGTCCTCATGGTTCGATGACCGATCTTGAGATATTTTTTGTATTTTAGAGACTATGTTTTATCTTCAGTTCATTTCGAGTCAGTTGGGGACCTGTCCCAACGGCTATCTAGTTTTCGATCTGTAGAGGTTTTGTCAGACTAGTATCATACTTGTGATGTGTCTCGAGGGTTCGGTATTGTAGTTTTATTAAGGTTTCTCTGTATTGTGGTCATATGGACAGAGTATATTTACCGTATTTCCTTTCATATGATATGACTATGCGAGTGTTGACTCTATTTCATCTTGAATTGAGTGTTATTGGTAGAAAATGACTCTAAGGGTTAGCTTGGGGCTACTTATAACCTTAAGCATAGTGTGACGTCTCGGGATACGATTTTGGGTCGTTACATGAAAACTGAGGCTATAACTAGCATGCACTACTGAAAGCATGACTAAACTGATTCACAAATGCAAGAACTATCGAATGAATGGCTATATAAAGCTTAAATTCAGAATGAAAAGAGATAATCTAAGGAAACTTGTTACCTTTAACTAAATCAGAATCTGTAGCGAAAAAATGAGGGTACTTGGTCCACATATCTGCTTCTACTTTCTAAGTGGCTCCCTTGATGGATTGATTTTGCCAAAGAACCTTGACTAAGGGAATTTCCTTGTTCCTTAGTCTACGAGTCTGATGGTCAAGGATCTCAACTGGAATCTCTTCATAAGAGAGTCTATCATGAATCTCTGTGCTTTCTAAGGGTACTACGACCACTGGATAACTAATACACTTCTTTCACAAAAACATATGGAATACCGGATGTACGTACGATAAATCTGTAGACAGCTCAAGCTCATAAGCCACCTTTCCAACATGGCTCAAAATCCGGAAAGTGCCTACATAACGGGGACTAAGTTTCCCTTTCTTGCCAAATCTCTTTAACCCCTTCATGGGTAAAACTATCAAATAAACTAAATCACTAACTTCAAACTCAAGGTCTCTTCTCCTCACATCTGTATATGATTTTTGATAACTCTGAGCTATTTTCAACCTTTCTTGAATCAACTGTACTTTTTCCATAGCTTCTAACACCATATCTGGCCCTAAAAACACGGCCTCACCCACTTCAAACCATCCGACAGGTGATCTAAATCTTCTCCCATAAAGTGCCTCAAACAAAGCCATCTTAATGCTATCATGATAATTGTTGTTGTATGCAAACTCAATCAATGGAAAATTCTTATTGCACTTCGTTTGAAATCAAGCACACATGCCCTCAATAAATCCTCTAAAGTCTGAATGGTCCTCTTTGCCTGACCATCAGTATGATGATGAAAAGCGTAACTAAGATGAATTTGGGTACCAAGACCCTCCTGAAAAGCTTTCCAAAACTTAGAGGTAAACTGAGTACCACTATCTGAGATGATCGGCAAGGGAACTCCATGAAATCTAACCAACTCTTGGAATAAAGATCTTAGCATAATCTTCAGCCGTGTAGGACGTATGAACTGTCAACAAATGCACTGACTTCGCCAATCTGTCCACAATAACCCAAATCGAATCATGATGATGATGCGAAAGGGGTAAAACAGTCACAAAATCTACATTCACCTCTTCCCACTTCCAAGTAGGAATACTGAACTCTTGCAAAACACCACCAGGCCTTTGGTTCTCTATCTTAACCTATTGACAAATCGAACATTTAGCTAGAAAAACCATAATATCTTTCTTCATACAACTCTACCAATAGATTTTCCACAAATTACGGTACATCTTAGTAGCACCAGGGTGAATCGAGTAACGTGCACCATGCGCTTCAGCCATAATCCGCTATCTCAAATCATCTACACATGGTACACACAGTCTAGTTTGGTATCTCAGCACATCATCTCCCCCTTGGGAGAAAACCTTCACCTTCCAATCTGTAACTGACTCCTTTAACTTTCCTAGGAAGAGGTTCTGATCTTGCTTCTCCTTCACTTTCGAAACTAGGGAAGATTCGGAACTACTCTAAACCCAAACATTCCTTTCAGCGGAATCAACCAATCTAACACCCAACCTAGCTAAATGGTGTGCTTCCCGAGCCAACTCTTTCTTATCATCATCCACATATGCAACACTTCCCATAGATAATCTATTAAGGGCGTCTGCCACTACATTGGCCTTGCCCGGATGATACAAAATGCTCATGTCATAATCTTTAAAAAATTCTAGCCACCTTCTCTGACTGAGATTTAACTCTCTCTGCATAAACACATACTGTAGACTTTAGTGATCCGTGAACAAATCAACGTGCACACCATAAAGATAATGTCTCTTGATTTTCAAAGCAAACACAATAACAACTAACTCAAGATTATGGGTTGGGTAATTCTTTTTATGAGGCTTAAGCTGTCTAGAGGCATAGGCTATGACCTTACCTCTCTGCATCAAAACCCAACCCAACCCAACTCTAGAGGTATCACAATACACAACAAAACCATCCATACCATTAGGTAATGCTAAGACTGAGGCTGAAGTTAGTCGAGTCTTCAACTCTTGAAAACTCTTCTCGCAGGAATTTGACCACTAAAACTTAAGCTTCTTCTGAGTCAATCGGGTCATAGGATATGTAATGGATGAAAACCCCTCAGTAAAACATCTGAAATAGCCAGCTAAATCCAAGAAACTCCTAATGTTCGATGGAGAGATTGAAGAACTAGAGAGTCAATGAGAAAGACCCCCAACTAACTGAATAACAAATACTGAAAGTTTAAAAATCAACTAATAGTCCGACAAGCCTCAAGTACTAAAAACCTAGAGAGTCGATGGGAAAGACCCCCAACTGACTCGAGCTAAACTAAAAATGATAAATTAAGTACTATGAAAGCTGGAAATACAAAGAAGTAGGCCCTCGAATCATGAGGAATCACCAACTGTGGGAGCGTAGATAGAGATGCTCGAACTACTCACGCTGCTGATCCTGAGCACCTGAACCTACATTATAAGACAATGTAGCATATAGACATATATATGGATCAACACTTTGAGGATGTACTGAGTATATGGGGGTGTAATGCATAAGAAAACATAATCATACTTTATAAAGACAATGAATGCTAATTGTAAATGACTCACATAAGCTAGATTGTCTAAAATACTGATATCTGAAATCATGCGTGGCAAATCAAGCTTTGTAAATCTAGTGAGTCATAACATTTAGTTCCAAAGGCTATACTTATACTTTCTTTTTAAATCATGCTTGCTAAGTGTAGAAAGAACTCACGTTTAAATCTGAAATCTGAAAAAAAACTAAAAGCTATAACCATTATTTTTTTCGTAGAGCATAATCTGCATAAATATGTGAGCCTTTACACTTAGTCATATAAAAGCTTTTCTATCATTCTTTCCCTTTGAAACTTAGAGACTTTAGGAGCTATGGAAATTTGGGACTTAGGGAGTTTTTTCTAACTGACATAAACCATATAAGATGACATGGAGTACAATGTCTTGCCCACGTTAGGGAGAGCTGTTCTACCCTTGCCATCGGAATAGAATTTGAACTTAAATGATCACTATCTTGGCCCACTATGGGAAAATTAGAAACCTACGGTGGCATGTAGTTCTGGGGCATGAGACCTTGGAATCATATCCAACTCGGTGCTAAATACTACTCCCATACTTATTGCTCAAAACTTTTAGGAAATCCACCTTAAATTAGCACAAGGGTCTATAATAAAAACCAATTATGCTTCTCTTTGCTTTAAATCATAAATAATGTGGATTCCTATCTTAGCTTAGGATCGAAAGATCAATATTTCTTTAAAATCTTAATGCTTGGTTGTTAAAGCATGCTAATAATATACTTTTCATGAAATATCAAAATTCATACTTGAGTTTAAAACATATGTACTTAAATGATCACAATTTTATAATGAAGTTTAATTCTCAACAATTATCTTGGAAACACTTGAAAATATCAATTAAAAATAGGAATGTGCAATTCATGATATAAATCCTAAATTTAAAGCATAAATAGGTGGGATAAACATGAAATTCAAGGCTTAAATCACTTATAATTTCATAAACTTAAAACAAGATACTTTGGGTATAAACCCCAACTTGCAAATCATGTAATCTTTAATAAAATTCAAGTTTTTGCGCACAATAACGAAAGATTTTTCCTTGTTCAAACCCCACATACCTTAGACGATGAACTAGATGAAGAGGTTTGGTTTTGAAATCCTATTTGTGCCCTTGAATGTTGATTCTTGGAGCTTTTAACTTGGAAATCTTAAAATTTGAATTAGTTTGTAAGAAGAATGGTGAAATTTTGGGGATTCTTGAAGTTGGATATTGACGCTTAGGGTTTTTACTTAAGAGAAATTGATGAGCATATTTTTCTCAATAATTCTTTTAATCATTTGTTTTCACGATTTGGAGGAGTAGGTAAAAGACCAAACTGCCCTTGGGATTTAAAATCCATATCTGGAACACCGTTTAAGGCTTCACTGCGATGCAGTGAGTGTGTCATCGCGATACCCACCGTGACATGATGGAATCATGGTGACTTACCGATATTGACAGTAGTTGTTTTGAGGTTCACCGCGATGCGGTGACCCACTGGAATTCGATAAACGTCGATTGGCCTTCTACCGCGACGCGGTGTCCTTCTTATTGCTATTATCACCGTGATGTGGTGGAATCGTGATGAGCTACTGGAAATTGATGAATGTAGATTTGTCCTCCATCGCGATGCGGTGACTGCCCAGTTGGCACACTTCTTAAAAAAATGCCCTAACTTCTCCACCGAGAGTCGATTTTGGACGAATTTGGTATCAATGGAAAGCTTATTCAATTTTTCACATAATGAAATGTTAAAATCAAGAAAATTCTATATGAATTAGAAATTATTCATTTTATAAGCCATCCCTTAACCTTCTAGGAATGAAATTAAGCTATAAAAAATTTAGGGTATTACAGGTCTCGAGGGTTAATCTGTTGAAAAAATTATTTGTTGAAAATCTGACATCTCCATTGAATATGAAATATGGAATTTAGTCTAGTAGTATAGTTTGTTTACTTTGACGGAATTTTAAATGATTTTTGATGGCTCACTTTGATCAGTCTCCCCATTGCTAAAACGGATACTTTACTGCATTAGTGGGTGCCACTTTAGCGATGATGAGCCATTTTAGTGGATCCAAAGGCGGTGGCTAGGATTCTTGATAACACTCAAATTACACTCTTGAATAGGTGGAAGAGATCATAGTCAATATAAAAACCAACTAGGTTGGGGTCGAATCCCACAGGGAATAAGGTGTGAACTTCAATTTGTTTACGAAATACTTTACCGGTAGTTTACTGTATACGAAGATGGGGGTTTAAATTTCAAAGAGACTTAATTGACACTTTCAATATTTTAGTGTTGTAATCAATATAAATGAGAAAACAGAGTTATGTTCACCATGGGTATTAGAAGTTAACAAATACTAAGTAATGCTTGGGATTGTTGGAGTAAGTAGAAACAACAGAATATCCCTGACTATGATACTGTCTGACTTATCTCTCGACCTCACTAGACCATTTATTATCTAATTCTCTCGAACTTAGATAACTTATCTATTTCCAATAGGATGTTATCTCAGGTAGATTAATCAAGTTACGACATCAATCATTAAGCAGAAGGTTGGTAGCTTCCGAGTCCCTATTGATAATTCATGTCCTCTAGTCGATTTCTCCGTTAAAAGAAAATAAAACCTAAGGAATAATCTAATGTTTGCAACCAATAGATATCAGTCAAAACAACATAATTTCAAGACGTCCTACTACTCTTTGAATCTGTTAAATGCCTAGTAACCTATCAGACCCTAATCCATGGATCCCATAACTCTGGCTAACGGAATTAGCCGCTCATGATTTGATGAATGAAATAACAAGTTGAATTCATCATAATAAGGATAAACTTATGAATGGATGAAAAACAACAAGTAGTTTCTTCAATTTACTCACGAGATAGAAACCTAAAAATAGTTGATAAGTGCCTTTTTTTAAAGAAACAAAAAATATATTTGATGGTAAAGATGAAGCAATGTTACGTGCTTCTCTTCAGAAGTTCTTCTCTGATAATTAATGATCCCCTTAAAAAACCCTAAAACAAGTCTTTAAATAGTCAACCCTAAATAAAGAAATAAAATTAAAGTTTCAGTTTTCTCTTCGGATTGGACTACGATGATTTTGACGGCATGTCAGATGTCTGACGACGTGCGTGAGATGTCGTCAAAGGTTCCAGTGAATTGTTATCTTCTGACTCTTCAGACGGAAAACCTGACGGCGTGTCAAAATTCTTGACGGCGCATGACAACTGCCGTCACAACTTCACTGGAAATTAGTATTCTCTGCTTCTGGTTAATGGAGATTTTGACGCCATGTCACATATTTGACGACCCATCATAAACGTCGTCATATTTCATCTCAGTTTATCAGGATCTGTCTAAGCCTGATGACAACTTTGACAGCCTGTCCCATGTATGACGGCGCTTCAAAATTGACGTCAGCTATACTTCAGCTTATTTACACCAGATTACAACTGATTTATTCTTCTTTCCATTGGTTTCTTCCCCGATCACTTGTTTCTGCATTAACACATTAAAAGAAATCAAAAACAACAAAAGATACTTAAGACCTCACAATTATTCATAGTTAAAAGCTTTAAATATGTTAGCATCGGCTCACACATCTCGGACAACGACGCCATTTTTGATAACGCTCAAATTACACTCTTGAATGGCTGTAAGCGATCGTTGTCAATATAAAATCCAACTAGGTTGGGGTCGAATCCCCCAGGGAATAAGGTGTGAACTTCAATTTGTTTACGAAATAATTTACTGGTAGTTTACTGCTTACGAAGATGGGGGTTTAAATTTCACAGAGAGTCAATTGTCATTTTCAATATTTTAGTGTTGTAATCAATATAAGTGAGAAACCAAAGTTATGTTCACCATGGGTATTGGGAGTTAACAAATACTAGGTAATACTTGGGATTCTTGGAGTAAGTAGAAACAACAGAATATCCCTGACTATGATACTGTCTGACTTATCTCTCGACCTCACCAGAAAATTTATTATCAAATTCTCTCAAACTTAGATAACTTATCTATTTCTAATAGGATGTTATCTCAGGTAGATTAATCCAGTTACGACATCAATCATTAAGCAGATGGTCGGTAGCTTCCGAGTCCCTATTGATAATTCACGTCCTCTAGTCTATTTCTCCATTAGAAGCAAATAAAACCTAAGGCATAATATAATGTTTGCAACCAATAGATATCAGACAAAGCAACAGAATTTCAAGACGTCCTACTACTCTTTTGAATCTGTTAAATGCCTAGTAACCTATCAGACTCTAATCCATGGATCCCATAACTCCGGCTAATGGAATTATCCTCTCATGATTTGATGAACGAAATAACATGTTGAATTCATCATAATAAGGATAAACTTATGAATGGATGAAAAACAACAAGTAGTTTCTTCAATTTACTCACGAGATAGAAACCCAAAAATAGTTGATAAGTGCCTTTTTTTAAAGAAACAAAAAAAATATTTGATGGTAAAGATGAAGCAATGTTACGTGCTTCTCTTCAGAAGTTCTTCTCTAATAATTAATGATCCCCTTAAAAAACCCTATAACAAGTCTTTAAATAGTCAACCCTCAATAAGGATATAAAATTAAAGTTTCAGTTTTCTCTTCGGATTGGATAACGACGATCTCGACGGCGTGTCAGATATCTGGCGACGTATGTGAGATGTCATCAAAGGTTCCAGTGAATTGTTATATTCTGACTCTTCAGGCGGAAAACCTGACGGCGTGTCAAAATTCTTGACGGGGCGTGACAACTGCCGTCACAACTTCACTGAAAATCAGTATTCTCTGCTTCTGGTTAACGGAGATTTTGACGCCAAGTCACATATTTGACGGCCCATACTAAGCGTCGTCACATTTATCTCAGTTTCTGTCTAAGCTTGAAAGCAACTTTGACATCCTGTCCCATGTATGATGGCGCTTCAGAATTGGCGTCAGCTATACTTTAGCTTATTTACACCAGATTTCAGCTGATTTATTCTTCATTCCTTTGGTTTCCTCCCCGATCACTTGTATCTGCATTAGCACATTAAAAGCAATCAAAAAAAACAAAAGTTTCTTAAGACCTCACAATTATTTATAGTTAAAAGCTTCAAATATGTTAGCATCGGCTCACACATCCTCGACAACGACGCCATTTTTGATAACGCTCAAATTACACTCTTGAATGGGTGTAAGCGATCGTTGTCAATATAAAACCCAACTAGGTTGGGGTCGAATCCCACAAGGAATAAGGTGTGAACTTTAATTTGTTTACGAAATACTTTACTGGTAGTTTACTATTTCCAAAGATGGGGGATCAAATTTCACTGAGAGTCAATTGTCACTTTCAATATTTTAGTGTTGTAATCAATATAAATGAGAACCAGAGTTATGTTCACCATGGGTATTGGGTGTTAACAAACACTAGGTAATGCTTGGGATTCTTGGAGTATGTAGAAACAACAGAATATCCCTGACTATGATACTGTCTGACTTATCTCTCGACCTCACCAGATAATTTATTATCTAATTCTCTCAAACTTAGATAACTTATCTATTTCCAATAGGATGTTATCTCAGGTAGATTAATCTAGTTACGACATCAATCATTAAGCAGAAGGTTGGTAGCTTCCGAGTCCCTATTGATAATTCACGTCCTCTAGTCTATTTCTCCGTTAGAAGCAAATAAAACCTAAGGTATAATCTAATGTTTGCAACCAATAGATTTCAGTCAAAACAATAGAATTTCAAGACGTCCTACTACTCTTTGAATCCGTTAAATGCCTAGTAACCTATCACACCCTAATCCATGGATCCCATAACTCCGGCTAATAGAATTAGCCGCTCATGATTTGATGAATGAACTAACAAGTTGAATTCATCATAGTAAGGATAAACTTACGAATGGATGAAAAACAACAAGAAGTTTCTTCAAATTACTCACGAGATAGAAACCCAAAAATAGTTGATAAGTGCCTTTTTTTAAAGAAACAAAAAAAATATTTGATGGTAAAGATGAAGCAATGTTACGTGCTTCTCTTTAGAAGTTCTTCTTTGATAATTAATGATCCCCTTAAAAAACCCTAAAACAAGTCTTTAAATAGTCAACCCTAAATATGAAAATAAAATTAAAGTTTTAGTTTTCTCTTTGGATTAGACGACGACGATCTTGACAGCATGTCAGATGTCTGACGATGTGTGCAAGATGTCGTCGAAGGTTCCAGTGAATTGTTATCTTATGACTCTTTAGACGGCAAACCTGATGGCATGTCAAAATTCTTGACGGCGCGTGACAATTGCCGTTACAACTTCTATGGAAATCAGTATTCTCTGCTTCTGGTTGACGGCGATTTTGACGCCATGTCACATATTTGACGGCCCGTCCTAAACATTGTCACATTTTATCTTAGTTTTTAGGTTCTATCTAAGCTTGACGGAAACTTTGATAGCCTTTCCCATGTATGACGGCGCTTTAGAATTGACGTCAGCTATACTTCAGCTTATTTACACCAGATTTTAGTTTATTTATTCTTCTTTCCTTTGGTTTTCTCCCCGATCACTTGCATCTGCATTAACACATTAAAAATAATTAAAAACAACAAAAGTTGCTTAAGACCTCATAATTATTCAAAGTTAAAAGCTTTGAATGTAATAGCATCGGCTCACACATCAACACCCTCAACTTAAACAATTGCTTGTCCTCAAGCAACCAAAACATAACTAGGAGTATACAAAGTACAATTCGGTAGCTAACTACTCTCATCTGGTCAGAATACAAGCACCATCTCCATGATTAATCAAAGTAAAATCAACCGTGTCTAATATTTGAATACACCCATGTAACTCACATATATCTAGATATGGAAAAAATCTCAGCAATAACAACCTAGCACATACCCAAATTACATTATCCAAACAAAGCAGTTAATAGCAATATACCTGGTGTTCCCTTACAATAAAGAAATCCCTTTCTCACTCAGATTCACATGTATAGACATAGGGATGAATGTAAGACTCACTCTCAGAACAAAGTTCCAACATTGCGCATCAAATTCTATAGGCTTGCCCTTATAGTCAGTATCTAAGTCTTCAGACAAGTCAGTTAGGATCACTATAGGGATTTTCTTAAGCTTGTGATGTAGGATCAGGGCTGGTATGATATTCATGGGTATTTCATAGTGACTACACCTCTTTGGCACTACATTAACTCACGGGTTTTCAACTTTTGACCTTCTTTGCTTCCCTCTTTTATTTGTCAAGTATTCTCAAGATGGGTGTTGTCTGTTCAAGCATTAGATTAACTTTTTCAGTTTTATCTTTTTCTTTTTCACTACACCCAACTTGTTGTTCATTTTCCTTCTTTTACCTCTTTTCATACTCATAATGCATCACGCACCCCTATAGTAGCCACCCTCAACTTAGGTTATTTGCCTAAGTCGAGGTGCACAGTGTCCAAAGAGGACCAGGGCCAAAATAGGTTCATTGTGATGTAATGGGAAGGTGAAAGGTGTATAAGAAAGAATTGGGCTATTTAGGCGCAAAAAGGGATCAAGGGATATTATTCACATTTGGACGGTCATTTAAGCTAAAATGGGTTAACATGCAAAAACGACCTATGATCCTTTCCTAATGCCTATCCCATGACTATGGTACGACTAACTGGGCAAGTTCTAGATTCAACACACAATGGGAAATGAGTAAGACCTTACACGGACATAGCACACAAGTATATAGCACATCACTGCTCATTCGTTTCATGCATTTATTTTCTATAGGTTATTTATTTGCCACACTAATACCATAAACAGATACACAGTGGTCACACTAGATGCAATTCACACAATTCATGACAGATTAGACCACTGGAGAGGTACTAAAAAATTACAAAATAGGCTAACTGCCTTAAGTACTTGTACTATTCCTAATTATTTATAGAACATGTTACAACAATAGTTTCCCTATACCCTCAACTTAAAATAAAAAATAAAATGCACTAAGGGTTAGGATATACCTGAACTGGGTCATTCTCAGGGATCATGGGTTACCTCCCATGCAACGCTTGATTTAATGTTGCGGCACGACTTAGGTGTCTTGATTACCTCAGACTACATCGAGACAGATAATGGTGATACTTTTCACTGATTCTTCCGGGCTAATGTCAAGCTTTACTCGTTGCCCATTTACCTTGAATGTACTGTTATCTTCATTTTCGAGCTCCACTACCCCAGATGAGTGGACTTGATTTACCTTAAAAGGACCCAACCACTTAGATTTCAGCTTCCCTGGAAACAATTTGAGTCTGGAATTAAACAAAAGCACCAAGTCCCCTTTTTTGAACTCTCGTTTCTCTATTTTCCAGTCATGGTACCTTTTCATCTCTTCTTTATACAAATCTGCTCGTTCATATGCCCTGAGACGTAATTCATCCATCTCATTCAGTTGCCCTAGTCTCATCTCTACTACTTCCTTCCAATTCAAATTCAACCTCTTAAGCACCCATAAAGTCTTGTGTTCCAGCTCTATTGGCAAATGGCACACTTTTCCATAGACCAATTGAAATAGTGACATGCCAATAGGTGTCTTAGAAGTAGTTCGGTATGCCCACAAGGCATCATCAAGTTTTTGGGACCAGTCTTTTCGGCTAGCATTCACCGTCTTGGCTAGGATGGCCTTAACTTCATGATTCGATACCTCCACTTGCCCACTAGTTTGTGGGTGATATAGAGTAACCACTCTATGTTTTTTCACTCCATAGTTTTCCAGAGCTGCTCGAAATAATTTGTTGCAAAAGTGAGATCCTCCATCGCTTATGATAGTGCGCGGTACTCCAAAGCGAGACAAGATGTTCTTTTTGAGAAAAGCAATGACTCTCTTTCCCTCATTGTCAGCCAAAGCCACAACTTTGACCCATTTAGAAACATAGTCAACAGCAACCAGAATATACTTAATTCTGTAAGAACTTACAAACGGCCCCATGAATTCAATGCCCCAGACATCAAATAATTCCACTTCAAGTATCTTTGTCTAGGGCATTTCATGCCTTTTAGATATTGACCCCTGCCTCTGACATTGGTCACATTTCTGCAGAAACTCGTGGGTATCTTTAAACAATGTTGGCCAATAATAGCCACTCTGCAACACCTTTCTGGCCGTTTGGTCACCTGCATGGTGACCCCCAACTGGGGAAGCATGGCATGCTTCCAGTATACACAGTACATCTACTTTAGGAACACATCTCCGTATGACACTGTCTGCACATCACCGAAAAAGATAAGGATCATCCCAGAAGTAGTATGTTACATCATGCAAAAACATCTTCCTTTGGTGGAACGAAAGATTTTTTGGGATGATCTCACTCACAACGTAGTTTGTATAATCCGCGTACCAGGGTAGTGATTCCACAACAGTTACCAGGATATCCTCATCAGGGAATGCATTATTTATCTTTTTTTCATCATTATCTTACTGTTCACCTTCCATTCTAGATAAATGATCTGCAACCTGATTTTCACAACCTTTCTTATCTTTGACTTCGAAATCAAATTCTTGCAGTAGAAACAACCATCTAATAAGCCTTGGTTTAGCATACTTCTTGTCCATTAAGTACCTCAATGCCGCATGGTCAGTATGGACTATCACTTTAGTCCCAAGCAAATAAGATCTAAATTTCTCGAAAGCATACACCACAGCTAGCAACTCTTGTTCAGTTACTGTGTAATTCTTATGCTCCATTCAGTGCTTTGCTGGCATAGTATATTGGGTGAAACAATTTATCCCTTTTTTTCCCAAAACAACTCCCAGCGCGACACTACTTGCATCACATATTATTTCAAATGGTTTTGCACAGTCAGGTGCAATAACAATAGGGGCCTCAATCAGCTTCTTTTTAATGCACTCAAATGCCTTCAAGCATTCGTCATTGAAGAGGAATTATACTTCCTTCTCCAACAACTTGAAAAGTGGATTTGTAACTTTGGAGAAGTCTTTTATGAATCTCCGATAGAATCCTTCATGACCAAGAAAACTATGCACTCCCTTTACTGAAATAGGAGGTGGTAATTTCTCGATAACTTCCACCTTTGCTCGATCAACTTCAATCACTTTTTCAAAAATTTTGTGGTGCAGCACGATACCCTCCTTTACCATAAAATGACATTTTCCCCAGTTAAGCACTAAATTAAATTCAACACATCTTTGCAAGGCTACATTCAGATTCTCAAGATACATTTCAAATGAATCACCTACCACAGAGAAATCATCCATGAATACCTCTATGGTGTCTTCCACCATGTCAGAGAAGATATACATCATGCACCATTGAAAGCTGGCTGGTGCATTGCATAGCCCAAACGACATCCTCTTAAATGAAAATGTGCCATATGGGTATGTAAATGCCATTTTCTCTTGATCTTCCGGCGCAATGCAGATTTGGTTATATCCAGAATAACCATCCAAGAAGTAATACCACCCCCTACCAGCCAATCGATCAAGCATTTGGTCTATAAAGGGTATTGGGAAGTGGTCCTTTAGAGTCTAAGAGTTAAGCTTGCGGTAATCCATGCAGACTCTCCACCCGGTTACTGGTCTAATTGGAATCAACTTGTTTTTTTCATTAGCAACCACCGTCATACCCCTTTTCTTGGACATGCATTGAACTGGACTTACCCATATGCTGTCAGAAATAGGGTAGACTACTCCTGCATCCAACCACTTAATAATCTCCTTTTTAACTACCTCCTACATTGGTGGATTCAGACGGCGCTGATGCTCAATGGTAGGAGTACAATCTTCTTCTAGTTGGATTTTATGCGTACAGATGCCAGGGGGGATGCCAATAATATCTGCGATGGTCCATCCGATTGCTCTCTTATGCTTCTGAAGTACTGAAACAAGTTCATTTACCTGTCGTTCTTCCAAATCAGCTGCAATAATAATAGGTAGCGTGCTTCCTTTACCCAAACACATATATCATAAATGACCAGGTAGCTCCTTCAATTGTAACACTGGAGGTTCTTCAATAGATGGCTTGGCTGGTGGTGTTGGTCGATTAGCCAGATCAAGGCCGAGATTTTTAGGAGCATGAGAATACGAGCCCAAGCCAGTCAGGGCACAAAATGTCACTTCATACTCCTCAATTCTGTCGCTATCATAGTTTATCATAACCGTGGCTAAGGGCTTAATAACAAGCTGTTCAGTTCTGACCACATCCTGTTCATCCTCAAAATACACATCAACTACTGAGAACACACTCATTTTCTCATGCTTCTTCATTGATTTGCCCACATCAAACCGTACCTCTTTATCGTTCACCCTGAATAAGAGTTCATTCGCTCTCTAATCGATTAATAGATTTCTAGTTGCAAGAAAAGGTCGACCCAAGATTATGGGCACCTCGAAGTCTACCTCGCAGTCCAGAATGACGAAGTCTGCAGGGAATATGAAATTTAAGACCTTTACCAACACATCATACAGAATGCCAACAGGTCGCTTTACTGATCTGTCAACCATCACTAGCCTCATGTTGGTAGGTGTGGGATTCCCCAGGCTCAACTTCTTATAAATAGTCAACGACATTAGGTTAACGTTTTTCTCCAGATCACATAGTTCTTTAGTGAATTCAATGGTTCTAATTTTACAGGGAATAGTGACTGCACCTGGATCTGATTTTTTCTTCGTCAAGGTCCTTGTGGAAATAGTGCTGCAAAAGTAGAGATCTGCTTCTAGTTTGCAACTCAGTGTTCGTTTCTTGGTAACAAGGTCTTTCATGAATTTTGCATATCCTGGTATTTGCTCAAGTTCTTCGAGAAAAGGCACATTTATAGTCAACTGCTTGAGCATTGCTAGGAACTTGCTGAATTTTGCATCATCCGCCTTCTTTCCTAGCCATTGAGGAAAGGGAGGTGGTGGCCTTGGGATGGGTTTCAACACCACTTCCTCTTCCTTATCCTTATCTATCATATCAATAGAACTTTTCAGCTTCTCAGGCTCCTCTTGGTGTTGTTCTGCTGGTTCCTCTACAACTTCCTCAATGCTCACAGATTTGCCTACAGAAGGGCCAAATAACATCTTACCACTCCTAGTGGAAATCGCCAGACATGAATCATCTGTCTTCTAATACTGAACCGTTTGAGTATGTAAAGTACAACTTCTTCCCTGGTTTAGTGTTGATGAAAGTTGATTCATATATTGCTCTAACTGCTGGATCGAAGTTGAATGTGAACTAACTAACTGACTCATAGTGGAAAATTCACTCCTCATGCTAGTCACTCCTGCATTGGTAGCCTCTACTCCTTTTAACAGTTCTTTCATCATATCTTCCATAGGCCACTTTTCTGATCTAGTTACAATGGCTTCTTGATTTCCAGCACAGGCATACAACCAACTTCTGTCATTGCTGCTTCTCCAATTTTCTTGCTCCCTATCTCTGTGATTAGGATTTTCATACTCGTTCCGACCTTGATTCCCTTGGATAATGCCTAGGAAACCCCCTGATTAGGAACATAGTTGACTTCTTCTTCAGGTTCCATATCAACACGGTCCCGAATCATTGTAGCCTTTACCTTTTCTGTCCTTCCTGACAATAAATACTTGGTGAGCAGGTCAATTTGAGTCTTTAGATGGGCTATGTCTTGATCCTTCTCCTCATCTCTTCTGCGCTATTCATCATTCATTCCAATAGGAATAGTTGGAATTGCCATCACAGAATCACTGGTGTACCAAGACCTACTTAGTTTGGTCATCCTATTCAGCATATTAGCAGCATCTTGAAATGACAGAACAATAAATGACCCACCAGAAACGTTATCTACTATTGGTTTTGCCGCAGATTTAAAGGATCTGTACAAAGTCTCTATCAAATATATGTCCGTTATGTTATGGTTCGGACACTGTGTCAGATTCTTCTTGAACCTTTCCCATGTTTCATGTAAAGCCTCATTTGGAAGCTGTCTAAAATTGTTGACTCCCGGATTGTCAAAGGATTTGCAAATGGTGAAAAAGTTCACCAGATGCAGGTTGGGATTATTCCTAGGAAGGCCTCCAAACAACCCCTTCAGATTTAAGAGATGGATCATCGTGCTTGTAATATTGAACTTTGCTCCAGGTGCTAAAGGAGGGGGAATGATCATACCCGTTACACCTGCTCCATCTACATCATCATCATCAGCCTTATACCGCAATAATTGTTCTGCCATTTTTCTCTTGCGGTGGGGTTCCGGATTGAGTAGTGCTTGGCGTAACCTATAGAGATCCTACAAATAAATAAAAACAACAACCAAACATAAATCTGGAAAACTCAACTATCAGCAAATTTTAGCGCACAAACTTTTAGTCTACAACCGTATTCTCCGACAATGGCGCCATTTTTGATAATGATCAAATTACACTCTTGAATGGGTGTAAGCAATCGTTGTCAATATAAAACCCAACTAGGTTGGGGTCGTATCCCACAGGGAATAAGGTGTGAACTTTAATTTGTTTACGAAATACTTTACTGGTAGTTTACTATTTCCAAAGATGGGGGTTTAAATTTCACAGAGAGGCAATTGTCACTTTCAATATTTTAGTGTTGTATCAATATAAATGAGAAACTAGAGTTATGTTCACCATGGGTATTGGGAGTTAACAAATACTAGGTAATGTTTGGGATTGTTGGAGTAAGTAGAAACAACAGAATATCCCTGACTATGATACTGTCTAACTTATCTCTCGATCTCACCAGACAATTTATTATCTAATTCTCTCAAACTTATATAACTTATCTATTTCCAATAAGATGTTATCTCAGGTAGATTAATCTAGTTACGACATCAATCATTAAGCAGAAGGTTGGTAGCTTTTGAGTCCCTGTTGATAATTCACATCCCCTAGTCTATTTCTCCGTTAGAAGAAAATAAAACCTAAGGCATAATATAATGTTTTCAACCAATAGATTTCAGTCAAAACAACAGAATTTCAAGACATCCTACTACTCTTTAAATCTGTTAAATGCCTAGTAACCTATCTGACCCTAATCCATGGATCCCATAACTCTGGCTAATGGAATTAGCCTCTCATGATTTGATGAACGAAATAACATGTTGAATTCATCATAATAAGAATAAACTTATGAATGGATGAAAAATAACAAGTAGTTTCTTCAATTTACTCACAAGATAGAAACCCAAAAATAGTTGATAAGTGCCTTTTTTAAAGAAACAAAAAAAATATTTGATGGTAAAGATGAAGCAATGTTACGTGCATCTCTTCAGAAGTTTTTCTCTGATAATTAATGATCCCCTTAAAAAACCCTAAAACAAGTCTTTAAATAGTCAACCCTAAATAAGGAAATAAAATTAAAGTTTGAGTTTTCTCTTTGGACTGGACAAAGACGATCTTGATGGCGTGTCAGATGTCTGACGACGTGTGCAAGATATAGTCAAAGGTTCCAGTGAATTGTTATCTTCTGAATCTTCAGACGACAAACCTGACGGCGTGTCAAAATTCTTGACGGCGCATGACAACTGCCGTCACAACTTCACTGGAAATTAGTATTCTCTGCTTCTAGTTGATGATGATTTTGATGCCATGTCACATATTTTACGGCCGGTCCTGAACGTCGTCACATTTCATCTCAGTTTCTTAGGTTCTGTTTAAGCTTAACGACAACTTTAACAGCCTATCCCATGTATGACGGTGCTTCAGAATTGATATCAGCTATACTTTAGCTTATTTTCACCAGATTTCAGCTGATTTAT
Organism: Capsicum pubescens; assembly: GCA_030864215.1. NCBI lineage: Eukaryota > Viridiplantae > Streptophyta > Magnoliopsida > Solanales > Solanaceae > Capsicum > Capsicum pubescens. The sequence goes on from CM061541.1 coordinate 204,340,166, forward strand.
TCTTCTTTCCTTTGGTTTCCTCCCCGATCACTTGTATCTGCATTAACACATTAAAAGCAATCAAAAACAACAAAAGTTGCTTAAGACCTCGTAATTATTCAGAGTTAAAAGCTTCAAATGTGTTAGCATCGACTCACACATCACTACTTTAGCAGTCATCAACCGCTTAGGCGGTGGCCTCTTTAACATTCATTTAGCCATTTAAGTGTCCAATACTGGAAAAATATATATAGCTCATTTTCATAATTTTCTCTATTTTTGAACCTCCAAGCTTCGGAAAAGAAGATTTTCTTGGATTTCTTTATCATATTTCATGTGGGTAACCTATAAACTAATTTTTTCATTATTTCCTATTGATTAGGTCTTCGAAAACAACTTTAACCTAGATTTTGAAATCAATTTTTGGGGTTTTGCCGAATATACTTATAAATAGTCTTTCTTCAATGCACCTTGTTTTAACTTATTTTCGTGTGGATTTTCAACTATAGATTCTTACAGCCTTGGGGAATGTGTATCAAATTCATCTTTTAAATTCATTTTGGACCTATCTTAAATATAATCAAAATGAGTATCTTTATCTTTTTTTTAATGTCTAGATGTTATAATTGTATGTTTTAGCTAATTTTGAATCATTAAAAGGGGAAACACTCTATGTTGAAGGACCTTAGACTTGAATTTTGATGCTTCGAGGCAGGTTATGGTTTAACTTTCTGCAAAATGGATTGGATATCTAATAAAAAAAATAAAGAATTCTATGAATTTGAAAAAATAATTAAGGAAAATTGTATTTTTGAGATTATTATTAATGTTGTGTGCCCGTGTAGGGGTGTATATTCTTGTTTCTATTGACTTATGTTATTATGTATTATGTGTTGTCTGTGTGGATGCTTTATTTGACATCATTGACCTTATTTGTGCATTTAAATTTCTTTATTCTTGACGTGATGCCATGTAGAGGCTGAATAGATATTATAGGCCTTATTGAGTATTGGTTGCCTTTATAATGATAGAAATTCCTGAGTTATGGGTTGATATGATATTTTATGATGTCTTACACATACACACATATTTATTTATTTATTTATTTCTGGTGCCAAACTAGAACTGATATCATGAAATGTTGACATATTGAGTTGATTTATGATCTCACTTATACACATATTGAATGAATTTATTATCTTCATACTAATTAAATTTTGAGCATTATACCCTCATTTCATACATACATATTCATGAGATATCGGTACCATTGAGGAACATCATTTTGAAAGAAAATGAGATATTTTCGGTAAATACCTTGAACCATGAACATAAGACAAAGAGGTGGATGGAGACTTGAGATAATATATGAGTTACGTACCCCCTATGAGTTATTTTGAGAGCATTGAGACTCTATAGGTGTATAAAGAAAGTCTTGTGATGACTTTCAAAACTATTCTCTTCAACATTCATTGTATTGCATTTGCCTAGGCATTTTATGTGTTTTTTTTATGTATTACTCAACGACTAATAAGTTTTTATGTAGTTTCATGAATGCCTATTTTTGTTCGATTTTGTTTATATATTAGAGTTGTTAGTGGAGATGATGTGAGCTGCCATTTGAAAATTTTTGTGTTTGCAGGTTTCGTGCTCGTAGTATATCTTTACTTGTACTCCCTCTATCCCCTTTTATGTGTTTCCTTTAGACCGGGCCCGGAATTTAAGAAATAAGTGATGACTTTATAAAGTTTATAATATTGCCCCTTTTAAATTCACTTTCATATTTACTTTTTAGTTGTCTTTTCTTATTAAGTGGGACCAGTAAGGATAAAATAGGGATGATGCCATTAAATAATTTCAAATAAAGAAATGTGACATTCTTTTAGGGACAGACCAAAAAGGAAATAGAGACATGTAAAATGGGATGGAGGGGGTATTATTTTTACTTTACTCAGTCGACCTACAATACTACTAATTAGTATATGTGGACCGTGCTCATCACTACTGTACTCTTTTGATGTAGATCCAAGCTCGAGTACTAGTCGCGACAGGTGGGGTCGAGCAATGACTATCAAATTCTCGAGGTACTGCTCACTCCATGATTTGGGAAGTTTCCAGATCTCCTCCTTTTAGTTGTTTTTATTTATATTTTCGGAGATAGACTATGTATTTTTCAGGATTCTAAGTTGTACTAGTTGTTGTTACACTTTTGACACTATTTCTTGAATTTTATGGTATTTACGATTTGTGCATGTGTTGACCTGATTTCGCAGTACAAATCTCGTTTAGTCCTATTTTTAACTACTTTTTAATTTTCTTTCCTTTTGGTGATTGGCTTATCTGCCAAAGGCTGGGTCAGGTAGATGCCATTATGACCTCAAATTTTAGGTCATGACATAAATCATATCATATTATACTAAACACGAAAAAGGCTAAAAAATACTCCTAAACTATCTAAAATAGACCAAAAATATCCCTCGTTAGTTTCTTAGCTAAAAAATATCCCTCCGCTAAATATTTAGCTCAAAAATACCCCTCCTTCTAACATAGTTCCACCAAGGATTCGACAAGGATAAAAAGAGCCACCTAGATATTTCACATCACTGTCCATGTGTATAATCTCTTTTTAAACGTCCTTAATCCTTATATACTGACTCTCAAACACAATTTACATCGAGAGCAAGAAAACAACACCGATCTTGCTCCACTTATTATATGCTTTCTTAGTGAAAAAGTCGATGATAAAAGCGGCAAATGCAGGCTGTCCAAGATCCCGTAAGCCTCAAGAATCAACAGCTGGTACAACACACACCGGTGGCATTTTTGAAAAGTTCAAGCAACATAGTAGAAAAAACCAATATACAATCAGATGAATACAAAATGAAATATTTACTGTAGATAGGCAAGCTACCACAACCATAACATTGGACTCCAAGAAAGCATGGGTAGGCTAATTTAAAGTAGTCATCATAGTAATCTTCGCTAGGACGACAACTAGAAGTTAAAATATTTATATTACACAAAGGTCTAGCTAGAAAAGAGCTTAGATACATATGCACGAACACATAGAGATACTGATCCAGCAACAAGCTCATGAGTTTTTAAATGAACAGAATCTTAAGTGACTACTTAACTGGAGCATACGTAAGTCAGATGGACAAAACAAAATTGGTTCACCATTGCTTGTCATTCTCATAATCTGGACTAGGCCACTAAATTGCTCAGAAATCGATAACTCATCTTATGTTAACTGCATCAGAATATCAAGTCCTCAAGTTTAATGATTCTTCAAGCTATTGTTCTGAATACTTCTATGTTTGATCAAAAAGGGATTATAAACATGGACAGTCATGCGGAATGCCTAGGTGGATCTTTTTATCTATGTAGCGTTTTTCGTGGAATTCTGTTAGAGGTGTTGGAAAAGAGGTAAGGCTCTATCAAAGTACACAACAGGGTAGCGATGGAAGAATACCTAAGTCTAAACTTTCTCTTTCAATTTAAACCAAGAGAAAACAAAAAAATAGCACAATAGTAATATGGAAGCAAATAAATCAACCAAACGAAATGTGATAAGTCAAGAATAAAACCAATCACACGAGACACCAAATTTACACGGACAACCCTTTGATGTGAAGAGTAAAAAACCATGGAACCAAACCTCCACTATAATCACCAAAAGTTACAATATCATTCTCCAAAATGGAAACCAAACATGTGCCAAATAACTACCATCAACATATAAACCACAACACCAAAAACTAGAGAAATAAATAAGTGAAAGCACCAAAACGCAATAGTTGTTCAGGGATGAAAAATAGGAGCTACAGGCTACCAAATCAAACACCTTAAATTCCTAATCAAATATTGAGTTGAGAGGATAAAGCTATCCCAAAAATAGCTCAATCAGACAACAAACGAAGTGAAAATCACAATTTGAAGTTGACTGCTGCAGATGGAATCTTTGAACAAAAATCTGCTCTATTTTCTCTATTTTTGGTTGCTGAAAACTCTCTTTGTGGGTGGTGAAATAAGATCTAAAAATATGTATATATATGTACCATAGTAATGGATCTATGGAAAAAAGTGGGTTGGTCTAAATTGGCTTTATTTATCCACATATGAAGGGAAAAAGACCCATAACCCAACAATTCTCCCCCTCCCGACTATGTGGAGGAACTGCCATCCCGATAATCATGCAATAATCTTCAAACTTCCCTCTTGGAAAAACTTTAGTCATCATGTCGGAACCATTATCATTCATAATCTTCTCAAGTTCAAGCAACTTAGAATCTAACATATCTCGAATCCAATGGTATCTCACATCAATGTATTTAGATCGACCATGAAATATAGAATTCTTGCAAAGATGTATAGTAATTTGACTGTAGCAATAAAGCACATACCTCTTTTGAGAAGAACCAAGTTCCCCCAACAATCTCTCCATCTAAAATAATTCTTTACAAGTTTAAATGGCAGCAATAAGCTTAGCTTTTGTAGTAGATAGAGCAATAATTTTTTGCAACCTAGATTGCAAGGACACAACTCTCCTTGCTAAAGTAACCAAATATTCTGAAGTAGACTTGTGAGTATCAATATCACCAGCTATGTCTGAATCAGTATAAGTATAAGGTATAGGCTCCCCTATACCAAAATACAAACTCCGACTAGAAGTGCCACAAAGATATCTCATAATCCACTTCACAATATTTCAATGTTCTCTTCCTGGATTAGAAAGAAATGACTAGCAATACCAACAACATGAAAAATATCCAGTCTTGTACAAATCATTGCATACATCTAACTACTAATGGTCGGAGTATAAGGAACTTTCTTTATATCTTTCTTCTCATCATCACTGGAAGGACACTGCTTCATGCTCAATTTAAAGTGCATAGCTAAAGCTGTACTGACAACCTTAGCCTTATCCATGTTGAACCTTCAAATTACTTTCTGAATGTACTTCTCTTGTGATAACCATAACTTCTTGACCTTTCTGTCATGGATAATCTGCATGCCAAGAATCTGCTTTGCTAGTCCTAAGTCTTTCATAGAAAAATACTTACTCAACTCTTGCTTCTGTTTCTGAACCCTACAAGCATTATGAAAAATAACAAACATGTCATCAACATAAAGCAATGCAATAATGAAGTCACCATCAGAGAATTTTTGCACAAAAACATAATAGTCTGAAGTAGTCTTCTTGAAGCTCTACTGGCTTATAAAGGAACCAAACTTCCTGTACCACTCCCTGGGAGCTTGTTTCGAACCATACAATCTCTTCTTCAATTTGCGAACATAATTATCTTTTCCCTTGACTTCAAAACATTCAGGTTGTTCTATTTAAATTTCTTCATCTAACTCATCATGGAGAAAAATAGTTTTAACATCTATTTGCTCAAACTTTAAATCTAGACTTGCAGCTAAGAGTAAAATTTACCATACGAATTGATGACATCTTCACAACTGGAGAGAATATCTCATCAAAATCAACTTCTTCTTTTTTAGTTAAATCCATTCACAACCAATCTAGCATTATACTATGGAACTGGATTACCATCTTTATGTTTTACTCGAAAATCCACTTGTTTTTCAAAGCTTTTCTGTCTTTAGGTAGTTTAACCAAATCAAATATATGATTATAATGCAAAGATGTAATCTCATCTTTCATAGTATCAAACCACTTTTATTTTTCATCACTTTTCATGGCCTCATCAGGACTCTCACGTTCTCCCCCATCAGTAAGAGTACATACTCATTGGGAAAATAACGAGATGAAGGTATTCTTTTTCTAGTGGATCATCTGAGAGAACTCTCTGTAGCATCAATAACTGGTTGCTGATCAACCATATCAACTTACACTAGAGCATCAACAACATTATACTAGTCATTCTGAATACTGTCATCATCTTCATTATCAACTTGATTTTCATCATTATGAATATTTTCTTTAGGAGCAACAGTCAAAGGAGTTGGATCTACATTAACTAGGCTCTCACTACTTTGAGAATCAACCTTCTCAGGCTTGTCAAAATATTTAATTATTTGGTCTTGAAAGAACACAACATCATAGCTTCTCTCAAGTTTCTTCTCAATTGGATCATAAAAACGATAGCCAAATTTATCTTGACCATAACCAATGAAGATACACTGCCTAGTTTTAAAATCCAACTTTGACCTCTCTTTTTAGAAACATGCAAAAAGGTTTTACGCCCAAACACTCTAAGATGATCATAAGAAATATTCTTACCAGACCAAAATCTATCAACGACATCACCATCCAAAGAAATGGTAGGAGATAAATTAATGACATAAGCAGTAGTAGTAAGTGATTCTACCAAAAGGAATCTGGCAGCTTAGCATCTGAAAGGGTATATCTAACCCTCTCAACTAGAGTTCTATTCATCCTCTCTGCTAAACCATTTAACTGAAGAGTCTTTGGAAGAGTTTTCTGATTGCTCTCTGTAATATCTATCAAAAAGCCAATACACTCACCACCATTATCTAAGCGAATGCATTTTAATTTCTTCCCTGTTTGTCTCTGAACCAAGGCCTAAAAAATCTTGAACCCATCAAGTACTTGATCCTTGGACTTCAAAAGAAATACTAAAAGTTTACGAGAATGATCACCAATAAAAGTCACAAAGTAAAGTGCGACACCATAAGACCAGACTTTAAAAGGACCACACAAATCAAAATATATCAACTCCAGAAAATTAAGCTTTCTTGAAGGCAGATGACTCTGAAAAGAATCTTTTTTTTGTTTACCGGCTAAGCAATAAACACACTTCTTCAACTTTGCTAGTTTCAGTCCTGGAAATAAATGCTATGCATGGTTCCTTGGTAACTTCTAGTTTGATCAGGAAAAATTATTCAGGAATATACATTGAATGCTAAGATTAGTTTCACTCCTGAAAATAATTTTTTCTTAGCCAAACTATTAATTCCCTTCTCACTCATATGACTCAACCTTTTATGCCATAACTTTGATGAAGTATTATTCTCCTCCAAGTTTACTGAGCCTCTAGAAGTGGATCCCTAAAATATGTACAAGCTAGACAGCTTGTCACCTCGATCCACAATCATCGAATCTCTAGTAAGCTTCCACTGGCCAGCACCAAGGGTGTTAACATAACCCTCATCATCAAGGTTTTCTACAGAAATCAGATTCAAGCGAACATCTGGAGCATGCTTGATATTGTTGAGAACTAGTTTGGAACCATTATTATTTTCCAAACAAATAGTGCCAATGCCAAGTACTTTAACTTCATCATTATTGCCCATATTCAACATTCCAAAATGACCCGGAGTATAAGAAGAAAATAATTTCTTCTTTGGCGTAAAATGAGAAGTAGCGCCAGAATCCACAAACCAGCTAGACTTATCATGACCAAGATTAATGATATTCTCACCACAAGCAGCAAGAAGATCATCATTAGCAACAACAATAATATGATTTTCATTATCACTTTTTTTTTGTTGTCTCATATCTCTCTTATACTTGTAATAATATTTTATGATATGCCTTTTTTTGTTGCAATTATCACATGTAAAATTCTTGAATTTGGACCTCGACTTTCTTCTACTTTTATCTCTATCATTCAAACCTTTGAACTTGTTTCTCTCCCTCTCTTTAGTAACTAAAACATCAGAGTGTGAAGATGAAGAAGAAGAAGATGGGGCTTGGAATTTTCTTCTCATCTCTTCATTCAAGACACCACTCTTAACATATTCCATAGTTACAACACCATTGGGAGCAGAATTAGTCAAATAAACTCGAAGAGTATTCCAAGAGTCAGGCAGAGTATTAAGAAGACAAAGTCCCTGAATTTCTTTATTGAACTTTACACCTATTCTGGATAGCTGGTCAAGGATACCCTGAAAATTATTTATATGATCATAAATAGGACTACCCTCTTTATACCTGATATTCATCAATTTCTTAAGCAAGAATAACTTGTTATTGTCAGTCTTCGAAATATAAAGTGTTTTGAGCTTGTCCCACAAACTTCTGACATGTGTCTCATTCACAATATGGTTTCTAACATTATTGTAAACTCTCTGTCTGATATAGCCACAAACCTGTAGGTTCTCAAATTCCCAATCCTCATCTATCATGGATTGAGGTTTAGTAAACACAAACACAGGTAAATGCATTTTCTTGACAAACAAAAGATCTTTCATATTTCCTTTCCAAGTATGATAATTACTACCATTCAAACACATCATTTTACTCATATTTTCCTTCATCATTCAAATCGACAATCAACAACAACTTACGCTCTGATATCACTTCGTTGGGAAAGGGTATTTTTAAACCTTTTCCCTACTAAAAATGGAAAGCTCCTAACTTTAAAATTGAATTACGATTTTAACACTGCTAGAAATTAAAATATAATATCTAATCATTTAAATATTAAATAGTATCATTTTAATTACACGAATGCATCATAATGTTTTGACTTCGTGGAATTAATTCTAATTATACATTTTTGAAGACTTCTATCAGCTTAACGAACGTAACTCTTCAACTCCTATGGTGGTAACTTTATGCAATACTGGATGAATGAAATACAATGTAAACATTTATAGAGAGCATGTGATTTAATTAAATCATACTAATTGTCAAACCTTTTGCTTTCCTTCCATTATTAATTAGTACTAATGATAAATTTATGTTAAATTATTATATAAATAGACATCTAAAATTTGTCAAATCTTTCTGATCAGTCATTTGATGAAACAATAGAGAATAGCTACAAAGTTTTGGAGTATGTAAAAAATTCCTCTTGCATTCAAATTTCAACCATCTAAATATTTTCTCTATTTAGTTTTTATATCTGGTATTTGAGAGTGACTCCAAAACAATAATTCTGAAGCAGTGCCACTATCATTATTTTACCAGTATGTGAGATTTTCCATTATTCCTCTATGATAATTTTGATTATAATGTTCATAAATAAAATGTTAGGGATGAATATAGTGGAGCAACCTCATAGATTAAGCTAGATTCTTTGTTGAATATTAGTTAAAGACTTTTTATGTTTTTTTATATCATGGATAGATTAGATTATGAAATCAATTGACTTCTATCAGCCTATGGGAACACGGGTTTTTGACTTCTAATTAATTTATGTTTTTGTATATTATGAACGCATTAGATTATAATATACAGATTCTTTTTTTTTAACAACTACATGGAGCTAAATTGTTTATCTCTTGCCTCCTATAAGAAAAAGGAGTTTGTATACATTTGATCTGATGCTATCTAAATGAAATTATGTATAAATTAAGATAACACATTAAATTGCAATGCTTTTAAAGCCAAAACAAGAGAATTCAGTATATGGGTTTTCTGATCATTTTAATCTCTATACTTTACCCAACTCACTGATCGACGATATATTGAATTTATTTTTTAAGATCTTGTAAGACAAAATTGTAATCTTAGTAATGCTTTTCTATCTTTAAACCAGCACAGAACGGTTTATGTTTTGGTTTCCAAAAAAAAAAAGAGAGTTGGGAGATTTTCTATAGACCACCACTTATTTCACATATTATTATTATACATTATTTAATCATGTAATTTTTCATGCTTTTCAGACACAAATGCTCACCGCACATGGCATGCAAACTCCTCAAAGAGGTTCAATTGCCCTTCCTACTAGAGACAAAAATGGAGTATCGACCAATTTTTACAAGCCAATATTTTGGAATCACAAAAAGAGGTAAAGTATTGTTACAAGATTGCTCACATCTGTGCCATTGATTTTCAAAATTTTTTTGGAGGGAGGGGGTGTTTGATTCGCATTTGCACCACACACAATTTGCTTTATATGGCACCAAACCAAGCGACGTCTCACATTTCGGCTTTCATATGGGCAAACCATATGGCTACTCAGACTTTGCAGGTATAAGTGCGATCCCAAATCCAAAATGCTACGGTATTCAGACTTTCCCTATATTTATAGCTTCGATGTTACATGTACTTAACTTTTCCTGCATTTATGGCTCAAAACCCAATCACAACGATTTTTTCTTAAGAATTTTGTCACTTAATCTATCATAGGAAAATTCTTCTTGGATATCATCACAAGCAAAACAAAGATAAAGTAAAAATCTTAAAACAGAACAAAACGACTAATCCATGAAAATGTGAGCACCATCAAAGTGCCTAAATACTACAACCAATAAAAAAAAACTCATCCAAAATAACATCAAAATATCCAAAAATATCAATAATACAGGCCCAAATAAAATGAATGCGGAGATAGGTAACCCAACTAAAAAGCTAGCAGTTTCCTCACTGCATAAATGATCAAGCATAAAGAGAGATAAAGGTGCTTCTTGAAACCGCATCAAGAGCTGCTCACGCCCGCGGACTCTGCATCATCTCCATCAATATTAGAATCAAACCACTCAGCAGGGGCCTCATTATTGCTTTCCACTATGGAAGAAGGTAGTCTGTCTCGGGGTTTTAGGACCTTCCACATGCCATTTACCCCTTTCACATCTTACTGAAAAATTTATCCCTCTTTTTCTCCTTATTCTCCATCCTATAATGTGGATCTCGAATCTCTCTGTGATACTCTGGCAATGATGAGTAGGCTAAATTAAGCCTATAAATGGTATCTCCTTACGTCTTCTGGTCCTCTACATACTTCTCATAATCTGATCGGGCCACATATGAATGACGGGTGGTAGAGTGCTTTCCCGATCCTTGAGGCAACTTGGACACTAGATCCTTAATTGTCCTTATCTCATTAGAAATATCGTCAAAGGGGTTGGTTGTGGATATCCTGCAAGACTTTAAATCAATGTCGACTTGACCAAGCCGTTCTTCCTATTTTTGCTCTTGCCCGATGTGCCCTCACTCTGAATTTTCAGAGGGTAGATGGGGATGCCAGGGCATACCCAAGTGTCTCCAGGGTACTCTACAACCCTGTAACTCCTGAAAAGCTCAATATTAGAGATGGAATAAGAGATACATACCACCATGGTTCTTGTAGAACTTCATGTCTAAGATGATAAGTCGACCTACATTCAAAGAAATGCCGTCTAATATGTAAACAACCATCCTTCCCCACAAATATGAATCTTCTTTCATATGAGTGTTAGGAGAAACCCAGCTACAAATAATAGTCAGCCAAACCCAGGCCTCAGCAATGAAGTCGTTCATAGATGTGTTCCTCTTGGTATCCGTCCAAGAGACCTCCTTGCCAGGACATAGCCTCCACCATCCAGCTTCCCGGCTCACATCCCTTTGCCTCAAACTCATCAATATTTCCATTCAGGAGACCATAGATATTATTAATTTGCTTTGCCCCAAAGTTTACCTCCCTTGGATCCTGCTGATTAGGTCTGAGAAAGATATTACGCTAACATTTGTGTAGAACTCCCGTACCCACTGCTCATTTTCCCGAAAAGTATATGGGGCAAAACATCTCTACCCGATGTCTATAAGCCTATCATGAATTTCCAAAACTTTTCCGGCACATTCTCCAAACATATGCCCCTCTCGGGAAACAACTTTGTCTTTGAAAGCTCATCATAGTATTGGTTTTGACACTCAGGAGTCATGAATTGGACTTGGTCATAATTTTCCATGATGTAAAATTGAAAAACATGAGGGCAACACAACAACATTTACCATAAATATTTTCATGCATAGACTAGACTATGTTGTCCAATTAAGCTCATGGGAAGGTTACTTGGTGGTGTATGGACAAGAATTGAAAGTGCGGAATTTTTGGCCTAGGATGAAATTCATCCTTAGATATGGTGATCGCGGCCCACTGAGATGTGTTCACGGTGCCATAATCATGATCCAGTGACCGTGATAGCAGTATCTGATACCATGCCAAGCCAAATTTTCAATAGTTCAAAATTCATATTTTCATGGCTGAATCTTGTTCCAAACCAATAAATTAGAACTAAGAACATTGAAAAAGGTTCCTAAGCACTCAATCATGCCCTTAGAATGTGAAAATAACTAGTTAAGCTATATTTGTTTGATGGAGCACTTGGTGTGCACACTATAATTGTCTCAATTTTGAACACAATGTGGGTAGTCAAGACTTCGCCACATGTGTGGACACCATTCACCTACAATGAACCACTACACAAGTGTAAATAAACCAAAATTTAGCAAAGAAAAGCACAATTTTAGGCCCTTCCTAGTTCATGCATTCTAAGGCCTATTTTTAACAAATAAAGAATGAATTCAAGGCACTTACCGGCGGAATTATTCAAGATGGATGGAAGGATGCTTGTGGAATGCTAAAATAATGCCTAGGAATGGGTACAAATTGAGAGAAAAGTTGAGAAGGGAGTGTGGGGGAAATGGGAGTCCGATGGTTTTTTTAAACTAATTTTTACCGTGATCGCGGTTCAAGGTCCAAGATCACAGACACACGGGTGACCGTGATCATGACATGGGCCCCCTGATCGTGGTAACTGAGGGCATTTCTTCACTTCTGTTTTCCCCTGTTCAGTTTATTACTCAATTTTGGCACACTTTCCCCTGTTGAGTCCAACATGCAAAAATTTCACACTTTTCCCTTCTAAAACTTATCCAACACACTCCATAGTGCCACAAAGGCATAGATTAATCAAATGAAAAAAATTAAAATCTACCCTACGAAATTAAAAAAAAAGATACGAGCCACTTTCGTGGCATTTGTGGATTGCCTCCCACATAGTGCCTTAGTTATTATCGTGGTATGACATCTTCCGTCTTTCTCAAGTTGGATCCTCAAGGGACCCATCCTTCACTTCCTCATCCTCAATATATATGACCGATACCACTTGAAGCTCCATTGGTTGTTTCTTCGTTTTGCATACCTGGAAGGATAATTCACCATCATGAACTCTAAACCTCATTTTCCCGAGTTCCAAATCAATAATGGCTCTTTGATAGAAAGGAAATTTTGATCAAGGATAATAGGCAACTCTTGGTCTATTTCACAATCGAGCACTACAAAATCCACCGGAAGGATGAATCTATCGACTTGCACCAACACGTTGAGCAAAACACCAACTAGTTTCTTGATAGACCGGTCCACCATCAAAATCCTCATCGATGTTGGAGTGGGGGTACTTAAGCCAAGCCTCTGAGATATTTCAAAGGGCATGATTTTAATACTAGCACCGAGGTTAGATCAATCTTTTTCAAACTTATGTGTCTTGATGGTGTATGGAATTGTAAAGGCTCTGGGGTCTTTTTTTTCCATTTTGCTACTCATGATAGCGCTACACCCATGGGTGGCTTCAATTGTGCCACATTCAACAAGATTATTTTTCGACATCAATTTCTTCATAAGCTTAGCATACCCCAAAATTTCTTGGATCTCCTCAAGCAACGGACTATTAATAGAGAGGTTGCTAAGCTTAGCAATGATTTTCTTGAGCTTATCCCTCTCCTCTTTCTTCTTATTCCTTTGTGGAAATGGAGGAGGAATTTTTATGGTGGGCAATTCATCACTTCATGGATCATTATCCACCTTTTCATCAATTACAATTGGTTCTTTCTCACCCCCTCCTTAAGAGTTTGGAGTTTCTTCTTTTGACTCAACCACAAGCTTTTTCTTCATGTTTATTTGTTCAATATTGGGCTTTTTTTTACCCACATTCTCTCCCACAACTTCCTTCAAATGATCACCACGGGTCTTGCCACTCCTATTGACTATTGGCAATATTTGAGAATCATTTTTTTGGGTTTACATTAGTGTCATTAATCATTAGAAGGCCACCCTTTTGTCTAGCATTGAGTTGGGTGGAGATTTGGCCTATTTATGTTTCCAATTGTTTAATCAAATCGGAGAGGGACATAACTATTTAGTTGATTTGCAAAAAGTTGCCTTTCAATTCATGGACCATCTAGTTCGTCCCCTCCACTTTCATCAAAATTCTTGCCAAGACATCTTTAGTTTTGTATTTGTTGGGGTTAATGTGATTTGTATCTTTGTTCGTTGCTCGATCATGAGTGGGAACATAATGATCATACTCTCAGTCTTTATCCCTCCAATCATAGTCATGATCATGATCCATCCAACCTTGGTTCCCACTTTGCCTTTAATAGACGGGACATGAACCCCTAGAATAGTTAGCCAAATACCAAATCTCTCCATCAAGCTTCTTGGCCTCTTCATCATCATAGTCCTAGATTCCTTGACATTCACCACTTTTGTGGGTGCACCCATTACATGCTTAGTTAAAAGCTACAATTGCATCATAATTTTTGCCATGTTTTCCTCTCTCTCTCATCTCAATTATTTTGCTCTTAATTAACAAAGAAGGTAGTAGGATATCCTTTTGGTACCTCGGCATCACAGGTGTACCACCCCTAATTTTTCTTGGTAACTTTCTCAAGAAAGTTTGTAGCCGCTTAATAATTCAACTACATAAGAGAGCCCCCACCGCATTGTCTACCACAGTTTTGTTGAGGATCGAGAGCTCGGTAGAATATCCGGAGAAACATCTTCTCCCAAACCTCGAGGTTGGGACATTGGATAAGTTTTCTTTAAATGCAAGTTATAGTCCTCGTAGGATTGTCCCCCCAAAAGTCCCTTCATTTATAGAATATGCAACATGATGCTCGTGACATAAAAAATATTGTTCCTATGAGTATGTGGGATACAGATGACACTTAAACGTCCAACGTCACTGAGGTACTTCTCATCATCAAAAGGACCCGACAATACTTGCATTGTCACTCATAGTTACATGAACACTATAGGAATCACCTAAAAAAGAAACCAAAACAACAACCAAAATAAATAAACACCACTACAAGTATACCTAAGTAAAAATTAACACCGCATAAGTGAAAAATAAATTTCACTCCTCGACAACAATGCTATTTTGATAACGCTCACCTATACCATTCAAATTGGTAGAGGACGATCGTTGTCAATAGCTCAAATTATGTTGAGGTCGAATCCACGAGGAGAGAAATTATATTTTTAGTCCTATAGGTGTTAATAGTTACTAAAGAGATACCCGCAATTCAATAAAGTATAGTACATGATTTAAAATGGGGGGTTAGTTTGAAACAAGGATTAATTAACTTTTAATCAAATCAACAAACTAAAGGCAACACTTGTGATTGAAAAATGCAATATGAGAAGGATCTTGGGATTATGTATACCTAAGGGCAAGTTATGTATGGGAACATGATGATTTGGTGAAAATTCTAGTCATTGATAATGCGGTAGGATAGGTCAAAATTCCTTGAGGCTAGTTTGTTAACAAAACCTCAAGAATATCACTCGTTGGCCCTTTCGAGTACCTAACAAGTATGTCAATTTAAACCACCTAATACCTCAATTGGGCATCCCTATTTCTAGGAAGATGCCCAAGACATAGCTATCTCTGTACTCACCCTTATTTCTAAGATGACAAAAGATAGCAAACTACATCCATTATTGTCCACTATTGATTTGGTACCCATATCCCTCTTTCAAGGATGATATGGGTTAGAAAAGTTCACCCACATCCCCTTTTCAAGGATGATGTGAGCTTTCTAGAACTTGGGGTTTTCACCCATAAACCCATTTTGGGTGTTTGATATTTTCACCCACAAACCCCAACTAATTCAAATAAGCAATAGTGAAACCCATCATTAACAAACTATAATCTACACAAATATATCACAACCCATACATAACTGCACCTTAGTTCAACATAATCCCAAGACAAGGAAGTTTAGCTACTCATGAAGCAAAGAGAAAGAAATATACCATAAGGTTCATTCAAAGCATCTATGATAATGGAGAAGGAAAAGATCCTTCAATTTACACCTCAATTTCACCAAAATCCACTTGAAAATTCAAATACACAAATTTCCCCAACTAGTAGGCTTACAAGCTTGCCCAATTTCAATTGTTTAAAGTGTAGTATGTCAAATGAGAAAGGGTTTTGCAATTTAAGGGATTTGGGGTCAACTTGGTAAAATGATAGAATTTCCTTCGGGAAAAATCCCATTAAGACGCAATCGCAGCAACGTGTTCGCAATCGTAGATATTGTGACCATGATAAGGTCACCGTGATTACGGTTCTTTGACCTGATTTGACCGGCTGCGATCACGGCCCTCAGACCGCGATCGTGGTAACTGAGACTGATTTCTGCTTTAGGTTTTCCAACTATACTTCTTTTCTCCTTTTTGATCCTTTTTTGCTCAAATCCACATCTTTCCTTCCCATAACCTTTATGTGTACAAAATATGGAAATTAGTGCATTTAATCACAATTTTTTCTCATTCATACAATTAAATTTCAGTAGTGTGCACAAATTTTGAGTGCAAACGAGTGGTAAATTCATCACTCATTAGTGGGTTTACTTAAAGGGAGTGTATCCAACATAGGTGGAAGAGTAGATAACATGGAAGGTCAACTAAACTCATCCCTATCCATGCCTCAACACTACCATGCCTCAACTAGTGGGGCCATATTCCAAATCCTTCCGTTCATATTTCTCCAGAAAACCTTCATCAAATGATCAATCCACCAATGCAAGTACATGATTCCATTCCTCAAGCTCCTACATATCCACAAAATCAAAATCCCATTTGACTACTCCAACCTTAATTCAACCAAACAAAACAAGATGAATCTCAAAATTGAATACCCCAACCTCCACTAAATTGAATTATTCCATTCCAAGCACCCCTTAACCAAAACCAAACCATCCAAATAGAAGAAGAAAAGAGGGAAGGACAACAAGATAACTATAAAGCATTTTATAAAGTCGACATATTGATAGAGGAAATATGAGGTAGACCAATGGATTAAATAAGTTATCAAGGTCGAGGAGGAAGAATTAGTCTGGTGTTTAATGGTAGAGGAAACTTGGGAAATTGACCCCGAGGTTATGATCAATGGAACCAATAAGGTAATAGGGGTCAAGATGTGGGTATCAATTCAATCAAGATTAGTCTTCCGACTTTCAAAGGAAAAAGTGATCCCAATTCTTATCTCTACTGGAAGTCTTCTTGTAAAAGGATTTTCCAAGTTAATAATATTACTGAAGAGAAGAAGAGTTTCTATGCCATAGCCTATTTGAAGGGTATGCCAATACATGGTGGTATTATGCCAAGAGATTTAGAAATGTGTTGAATAATTGACAACCACCCCCATGAGATAAATTGAAGGGAATCATGAGATAAACGTATGTGACATAAAGGTATAAACATGAGTTACTTGCCAAGTTATACAACTTGAGGCAAGGAAGCAAGAGTGTCTTGGCCTATTATTATGAATTCCAACAATTAATCTTGAAGTTTGAGCATAATTAGAATGAGAACCATGATATCATACACTTCAAGGTTGGGTTGAAAAAATAAATCTCCTCATGCATGACTATCCAAAAGTTCAAAACTATAGAAGAAATCTTCCAATAGGCCTTGGAGATTGAGAGGGATATAAAAAAGGGTAATTTACAAACCAAAAGGGTACTCATCTACCAACACTTGGAGTAAGAGTAAATAGGTAGCTCAATAATCATTAGGATAGAACAAGAATAAGGACTACAAGTACAATAACAAGAAGTCATAGAGAAGACCACTCCAAAGTACTTGCCAAGAAATGAACGTACCAAATATCCTACTCCTAATCCTAAAGGTTTTCAATAATTTAAATGTCAAGGATAGGGACACAAGGAAAATGAATGTCCCAATTAGAGAAATGTGATCCTTAGGGAAGAGAAGTTCTATTACCATGGAGAAGAGGTAGGATTGGAAGATTAGAATAATAAAATGGCCCAAGATGGAGAGGGGTCCAAAGAAAATGAGTAAGTAGAAGAGAATAATGAAGATACTTCACTTCAAGATGGAGAATTTGAGGTTCCTAACTTTGTTGTGAGGCATGGAATGATTTACAAGGTAATAGATGATCCCAGTCAAAGGGAGAATCTATTCCATACTAAATGACTTATTAAGGAAAATGTGTGCTCTTGATCATTGATAATAGATGTTGTACTAATGTGGTTAGTGCTACATTGGTTGAATTATTAAAGTTTCCCACAACCAAACATGCCAAAAAATACAAGATTCAATGGTTAAATAATTGTGGTGAGCTGAAGGTGACTAGGAAAGTGGTGATTCAATTCAACGTCAGGAATTATCATAATATGGTTCATTGTGATGTGATACCCATGCAAGCTTGTTATATCTTTCTTGGGAATATATGGAAATATTATCATTCAACCAAGCATGATTGGAGAACCAATAGGTATTCTTTTGAGTTGGATGGTCGAAAATTAACTCTCCATCCACTTTTGCCATCTCAAGTGAATGAGGGTCACCAAAAGTTGAGATAATTGAAAGACAAGGTTAATAAACAAGGTGAGTAGGAGGACCAAATCAAGGAGAGTGTTGAAGAAGAGGAGAATAGGAGGTTGAAAAAGAATAACCCCTTGGTGATGTTGGCTAGGAACAAATATCTTTTCAAGGATCATGAAGAAAAAACACCTCTTCTCTTCCTAGCCCATGATTTTAATTCTAAGCACTCTACTTATCCTATCTCCAATTTATTTCCTTTGTTTTGCAGGATTATGAGGATGTGTTCCCAAAGGAGCTTCCACAAGGATTACCCCCACTTTGGAGAATTAAGCATCAAACTAATTTTTGTGTTGGGTTCTCAATTACCCAACAAAACGGACTACCAAAGAATCCAATAGACACAAAATATCTCCAAAAGTAAGTTTAGGATATCCTTAATAAGGGTTCCATCAAAGAAAGCATGAGTCCATATGCGGTCTCAGTGTTTCTAGTTCTAATGAAAGATGGAACATGACGTATATGTGTTGATTGCCAAACCATTAATAAAATAAAAATAAAGTATCACAACCTAATTCCTCATTTGGATCATATGCTTGATGAGTTGAATTATTCTTTTGTGTTTTCTAAGATAGATTTGAAACACCTGAGGTGTTGGCCACTGAAAATTTCAGAGTTCTAAGCTTACTTTCCTGACTATGACTCTCCTTACAAGTCATAGGGTGTCGTTATGGGTCGTAGGATCCCTATTATAGCCTATCCAGTATGTTTTCCAAGTATTCCGCTCTCACAATAACTTGACTTAATGAGTCGTATAGACTCATTACGAGTCGTAACATGTCTTCCGTAGAGTTTCCAGTGTGATGCCCAAAGTATTCTCTCTTGAATACTACTAGACCCCATAAGTCATAGGGTCACAATACGATTCATAATATTCTTCTCATAGCCCAACCAGTGTGATGGCCAAAGTGTCCTGTCATGAGTATGAATAACACATAACGAGTCATATAGACTCATTATGAGTCTTAGGGTCCTCCCATAACCAGAATAGTATTGGTGTCCCTGGAAACTATCCAGACTATGACTGAGGGGAATGAGTCATAGGGTAACACTACGAGTCACAAGGTCACCTGTAGTGACTGGGTGACTTATTTTCCAGCTCTTTATTGAGGGTATTTTAAAAATTTCCCTCTTTCCGTAAACATAACCCACGACCTATAATCATACTTGGAACCTTATTCTCAGCCATAATACATCAAAATACACTCTCTTCTCTCTCAAATTCTCTTAAGTAATAATACTTAGGGTTTTTAAGAAGTGGGTCAAGTAGAGCTTCAAGGGTTGAATTCTCTCCATAATCTTGGGTATTTCAGGCATATGACTCTTCTATTAAATTTGTTTTATGTAAAGCATGAGATTATATGATTATTCATGTGGTTTTGAATAAGGGTTTTGATAAGGGTTGAGGATTTTGGCATGATTGATTCTTAAACTAATTTTCCATGATTTATTATGCATTATTAATGATTTTGAACTTATGGGGTGCATGAGAATGATGATTAAACTAAGGGGTCATGGTTTTCCCTAATTTGATGATTTTGTCTTGGTATATAGCTTTGGAAATTGCACTGCCTCAACCCAAATTGTGAAAATGATAATGATATATAGATTTGTCATATTATTTGACTTGGTCACTTAAAATAATGCATTAACACAAAAGGTTAATGAACCATGGTATGATTTATTGAATGTTAGGGTATTTGGATTCCCTGTATGATTAAATAATTGAACCTAAGGTGTTATAAATTCCCCGTGTGATGGTTAATGAATTGTGGCATGTTCATAAACTTGCAAGTGTGGTTGGTATGATGATACCAATGGGATGCCTTAATTCATAAATGGTTCAATAAATTGGAAATGTGTGTTAACTATTTTACTTAGGCTTAAAAGAGGGTTGTGTAGCCGGGCCGTGAAAGTGGAAGTCCTTAGAGAAAAACACCAAAAATTGTACTAGCCGGCACAGTGGTCTAAATGTATGGGAGGTTCGATTCCCATTATATTATATTATTGGGAGGTTCAAGTCCCCCATGATATATGAATTAGTGCTTAAGTCACCTTTGATTTATGCCGGGAGGTTTGAGTCTCCTATAAAGCATAGGACATATAATTATCCTCTAGTTCGTGTGGCTACATGCACTAGGCCCTTTCAGCTGGGGGAGAGCTGGGACCATATAGCCCATGGGTGACTTATTATGATGGTTATGCTACATAATATAGGATAAGATTTTAAATTTTATGCTAAGCCTTGTTCCTTACCTTGGCATGTGATATATATATGTATTTGCATATAATGACGTGCATTAGGTTTTGATTGGTTTGAACTGTTATTCATGGAGTTATTTTCTCCTTTATCCCTGATTTACATGCTAGTTCTCAACCCACTAACCATCTTCAAATGTTGTATCCCTATGCGATATAGGCACAAGAGATACTTCTACTTTTTCTATGTAGTGTTAGGTGGATCGGCTCGGTTCGTCGGTCCTTGTGGTGAAGTGGTGATCTTGTATTCTCTGAAAGACTTGGTCATTTTATTAGTCTTATTTCATAGAGTAGAATTGAAGACTTTATAGTTTTATTAACACTATCATTATTATTATCAAAGTCGGGGGCATGTCCCGACCTTTATTGGTTTTTTGTATTGTTTAAAGGCTTTGTGGATATTACTGTGGTTTGGGTTGTTATATTTGACACTATTAGTTGTCTTGTATTTATTATCCTCTATCTTGTAATATGTTTGAAATTCAGCCTCTGTTGGGCATTGTGTCTGATTTGACTAGGCAACAGGGGTGGTCTCCGATCCTTGGTGGACTAGAGATACCCGTCACGACCATGACCTGGTTTGGGTCATGAAAAAATATTAGGAGTGGGTACTACCAAATCCGAATACAATAGGTTGATGAGTAGAAGCATACATTCAAGAACATATTTGGTCTATACGAATGGTTGATTATGCCTTTTGGACTCACCAATGCTCCAAGTACTTTTATGCGGTTGATGAACCGTGTGATAAAACCATTCATTGAGAAATTTGATGTGGTATATTTTGATGATGTCCTTGTTTATATCAAATACATTGAAGTGCATGTTTTACATTTGGAAAATGTGTTTGAAGTGCTTAGAAGAGGAAAATTATATGTTGTAGACACGTAATTTTGTCCCTACAAAAATTATTTTTACCATTTACTCCGTCTTACCACGCACCCCAACCCCATCCAATAATTTTTTCATAAACTGACCAAATGATAACCAACTCTAAACATATTTTATCCCTAAATCCCCACATAATCCCAATTAGAACAAACTAACAACCCCTTCCTATCAAATTTTGACAACACATCACTACCCTATCTTATCCCACGTGCCTCTACCCCTATCCCTTTGATTCACATTTTATTCATTCTGTTAAGAGATATATACAGACCATCACTCTCATATGGGAAAGGGGATAATATACATACATCAACATATTCGCAATGGAGGGAGAGATCACACTCCATCTTTTCCATTATTTTTGATACTCCATCAACACCAAACAATACACACACATAGATAAAGAATGAGTGAGGAAATAGAGGGAGATTAGTGAGAAGTGTAAGAAGAAGTAGAGAGTTCAAGAGAGAAGACAATCAATCAAAGACCAAATTTTCTGGCCACTCTTCACCGAAAACCACTTCACCCGCTCTGATTTCACCCAGAAATCCACTGGAAACTCAACTAAAACCCATCTCCCATCACCAAAACCTCGAACCAGCTGATTAAATAAGCCTGAAATTAGCCTATTCGGATTGATTCTATCCTTTTTGGGTTGACTCTAGAAAAATTCGATTGATTCCAATGAGAATTTGTGTGTGGGTCTCGATTTGTTTCGTTCACAGTTCTTGTTTTGAGTATTCGTCTGTTTCTTCTCGGATTTTGTATTTGAATTGGACTTCTAGGTTTTGTGATTGTGTCATCTGATACCAAGTTGATATTGTTCGTAGTTGAGGTTATTCGTTGAGGATTTTTGGGATGACTCTTTATTCCCTTCATAAATAAATCAAAAGGTCTAATTCTATCTTCTCTCCTTTTAGTTTTTACATAATTATGAATAATTTATGTATTTGGAATGTTTGAATCTTCGTTGTGTGTTGGTTGATATTAGATTTGGATATGAAAACTTGATTGGTGAATTGCGTATTGAATTGGTTTAATCATGTTGAGAATGGATTTGGGGGGGGGGGGGGTTGAGAATTGAAAATGGATAAGAAATGAACGTGATTAGTTCGTATTGATTAATTGATGTTTGTTTGATGAAAAATAAGCGTTGAATTTTCTAAGTTTGATAATATCACATTTTAGATCGAAACTAGTAGGCAAATGCTAAGTGAAGTAGGCAAATTTTAGGAATGGTGTTTTGTCAAATGTTTGGATGTGCGTGTGAATGGTTCTTTCTACTTTATCACACAAAATTTGAAAAATGTATTTATTCGTTGTGGAATGCCCCGAGGTCACATTGTACTAATTCTTCGGGGAATGCCCCAAAGTATCATGTACGCAAAGGAGGCTCGTGATCCAGGCTCGAGACATCGGGTAAATCATTAGAGCATTGTTTAGGATTAGTGTAAATTTACTTTTCAGTACTTTTTTTTTCGAGTTGTAATAATTGGACTGGACACTATATTTTTGAACTGGTTTTGTTTTGTTTGTTTGTTTGATTGTTTTGTGTGTTTTTGTGTGGTTTATACATTCATAGTGTCAAATTAGCCGATATTCTCCACCAAGCGACCGTGGTCGAACCATGAGATCAAGGGGTGCCTAACACCTTTCCTTTGGTAAACAGAATTCCTTAATCGGAATCTCTGTTCGCAGATCAGTTTAATAGAGTCAAAATCATTTTGAAAAAAGAATTTTCAAAGGTTACTTGGCACACCAGATTTATGTCAAGTGGCGACTCTGAGTTTGATTGTTAAAAGTTCTTTTCAAAACAAATCTTCATTTTTTGTCACTTTAATAATAAAAACCCTTTTGAACTTAAAAATGAATAATCTTCACTCTTCATTTAGAATAGGTGTCTTATACATCTTCAAAACAAAATTACAAAAAATATTTTTCTTTAATAGGTTCGAGTTTCATTTTCGTATGAAATTCAAAATCGAAAACCCAAAAAAGATTTTCTTTGGTAATCAAAGGTTTCATTTTGTATAGGAAACTAAAATATTCAAAAAAAGATTTTCTACGCTCTTCATTTAGAGTAGGTGTCCATATACATCTTTAAAAGAAAACCACAAAAAGGATTTTTCTTTAATAGGTTTAATTTTCATTTTCATTTGAAATTCAAAATTGAAAACCCAAAAAAGATTTTTTTTGGTAATCATAGGTTTCATTTGTATAGGAATCTGAAAAATTTTAAAAAAGATTTTCTTCACTCTTTATTTAGAGTAGGTGTTCATATACATCTTTAAAAGAAAATCACAAAAAGATTTTCCTTTAAAAGGTTCAAGTTTCATTTTCGTATGAAATTTAAAATCGAAAACCCAAAAAGATTTTTCTTTGGTAATCATAAGTTTCCTTTTGTATAGGGATGTTAAAGTTGAAAAATTCAAAAATATTTTCGTTATTTATTTTGATAATTTGTTACTTTCTTTTCTTCTTAAAGTTTCAAGAAAAAGAAAAAAATAAAGAGAGTTTGATTGGCCATGTTGTGCCAAAACTTCACGAACTACGCACACCTGATTCTTCTCTTTCGGATGTGAGATACGTAGGCACTCTTTTTGGGTTGGTGATCTTTTCAAGAATTTTTTTTTTGAGAAAGGGTTGAATTCTAATACGTTTATTATCTCTTGTTCAGTTAGATTAATGTGGTTGGTTTGTGGCATCCTGGTGGGTCCTCCATATCATACCAAATATAAGAAAGGTTTAGCTGTCCAATAAGGATATAATGAGTGAACTCATGGATCAAACAAAGAGTCAGGAAAATGAGAGTTTAAAGGAAGAGAATTTGAGAATAAGACAACAAATGATGGAAATGTATAGAGCTTAGGCCAGTGGACTGCCTCTTCCTCCATTCCCTAATATTGACCTAACAAATATGTTGAATTTACCATCACAATTGCAAAGTCAGTTTCCTATTGTTGTTGATGCACCACAATATGTCTCATAATTCATGAAACATCAGCTGCATCCCAATACTTCCACCATTCCTTCTCTAGCTCCTCAATATAAGCCTACTACATTCAAAACACCACATACCGTCTGTGATTTTGCTGTTCAACCCTCTACTGAGGCTTCCACATTGGTTATCCGTCCAATGATTGTGGTTTCCCATGCCGCTAGTGAGCCCATGTCCAATACTCTTGATGATTATTTCTATAGTCCTGAGCCTACCTTTAAGTTAACTGGACCCCCTAAATTTCTTACAAAGAAGTTTGACATGGCAGAAGAGTAAGAGAAAATGGTTGAAAAAATGAAGAGTGCAAAAAATGCTATAAAAAGTTCCCTAGGACTCGCGAGTAAAAAAGATGTTTCATATAAAGACTGGGGCATGTCTTCAAGTATCAACCTTCCTCAAAGCTTTGAGATATCAAAATTTAAGGAACAGAATGGACATGGGGATTCTGTGAAACATTTAGGATGATACTGCAATCAATCAAGGAAAACTGAAGAAAAAAGAAGGAAAACGTACCTATCATCGTGCCAGGGCCAAAGTAGAGCTCGAGAGGTCCAACTCACCAATACTATCAGCCTCAATCCTGAGATTACATATTAGGTCCACATACTCACCTACAACAAGGTTCCTCATTCCAATATCCAAGATATTTCATTCAACTTCCTTAATATCCTTTGAACAATGCATAATTGTATACTCGTCTGTCATCTTATTCACAATGGCAAGCACCGATATCTCAACATCATTCTCGCCCCCACATATTTACCAAGGTACCTCTAAATATAAGTTTCAACCAAGGCCAGAGTTTGCAAACAAGAGAAAGGAAAAGGATAATTTCACTCCTATTAAGGAATCCTATGATAGTTTGTTCCAGAGATAGAGATAGTGGGGAATGATTACTCCTCTCCTTGGGTATACACCTGAACCACATTCAAGAATTTTTGACCCTAATGTACAGTGTGCATATCTTTCTGATGTTCAGGGTCACAGTACTAAAGATTATGATACTTTGAAAAGAGAAATAGAAAAGATGATTCAAGAAAAAGTGATTGTAGTGCAAAACGTTGACACCTCAAGCATCACACAGAATCCTTTGCCAACATATGGTAATACACAATACGTGGGAAGAAATAAGTTGAGCATAAGGACTCAAAACTTATTTGTTGAGGGAAATATGTTTAATGGTGGCGAAAGCTCTAGTCATGAAATTTAAATCAGTGGCTAAATGTCAAGATCCGCAATTGAGAAGACACTCCTCTCCTTACTAGAAAGGGGTTTTGGTAGCTAGTCTTGTTTTGCTTTCTATTTTCTGAATTATTTTGGTGTTGTAATTTGGAGTCTATCTTGTTTTATGTCCTTTTTGTTTATGTTTAAACCCTTCTATCTTTTCTTTCAGTAAAATGTAGTATCCCTTTTGACTTTTCTCTTATTTTAAGTTGATTGTCTTCTTTACACAGTATATTTAATGTTGATTCTAGGTATATGACATACTAGCGGAATTTACTTCCAGATCTTAAATTTAGCTTAATCTTGAAACATTGAGTCAAAGGATTAAAGTTAGAAAAAGTAAATATCTGAGAAAATAGATAGAGTGTTGAGGCATTTGGTGATCAAGTTGAAGCCTTCTTTAAAATTTAAGGAAATTACTTTGAGAATCATAAGAATAACTTGGTCATCAATTGAAAGACATATCTCAATTAGGTCAAATAGTGAATGTACGATCCTATGTCAAAAGGAACAGAAAGAAAATCAGCTCCACGAAGTCATGAGTCCTTCAGCATGAGAAATGTACAACAAAAGTTGAGTTGTATGTTGAACAAAGTGTAACAACAGTGATGCACAAATTCAGTTAAAGTTAGTGCTATAAAAATGTCACGAATGATCTACATCTTTCACCTTCATATTGCATGATGTGTACTTGCATTTTCAAGGATTGATATGATGAAGACATTTCATTCTGCTATCCAAATATTGTGTCATCCTTTGTGAACCTCGTTTGAGATTTACTTCTATTTTCTTTCATATCCCTCTTTTGGAATCAAGATAAGAGTCAGTAAAGCTCAAAATAAAAGTGTCGACCAAAACAATAGAGTCAAAATTTTTTTAAAAAAAAGAAAAAAAAGAATAATATGTCCAAAAAGAAACAAAGAAGAAGAGTGTCAAGAAAAATAGAGTCAGGAAAAGTTTCAAAGAGAAAAAGAGTCAATAAAAGAGAAAAAAGAAGAAGTCAGAATCAAGAAAAAGAACAAGTTATTGGAACTAAGTATGGCCTGATTCTCCTCTCTTGGGGGTGAGATACGTAGGCTACTCTACTTTGGGCTCAGTCCAACCAAAGAAACTAGGAACTACTTGAGTTACCCCAGTCAAAAGAAACTGGGGCATGAGTTAATTTTTGTTTTTTGAGTTGATTCCAAAAGTTGTAAGTCCCACCCCACTTCAAGTGTTGTTTGGGCCTCATGCCATCCTTTCTTTCTAATCTTATCCAAAAGCTGAGTTACAACCAAAGAAAGACCTTCAGATTAATCTTTGAGAATGATAAAGCTTAATATGCAATGCATATAATAATGCATTTTGGGAACAACTTGTCTTCCTCAGCATAAAAAATCAGGAGAGAAATAAAAATAAGAGTCTTATTGGTGAAAACCTTCATGGGCACCGTTATGCGATAGTAAGTTGAGAGAGATAAAAATAAGAGTCTTATCGATGAAAATCCTCACGAGCACTACAAGACGATTGTGAGTTGAGAGAAATAAAAATAAGAGAGTTTCATCAGTGAAAAACCCTTACGAATACCATAAGGCAATGGTGAGCTAAGAAAAAGAAAATGAGAGAGACTTGTTGGCGAAAATTCTTCAAGGCGCCACTAGCCGAATGAGGTCTCCGTATGCAATTGGCCCAAGGAAGTAACTCAGTTTTAGGGCCATTAACTCAAGAACAATTGGTAGAAAGTTTGAATGAAAAGATCAGACAGCTTAATCCAAAATGCATGGCATAATCATTAGAGTTGACTGTTATTTTTAGAATAAATTTTTATTTTCTCTAATTCAATAGGGACATTCATTGTTTGTTATTTCTTCTTTATTTTTATTTTCTTCAGTTATTTATTCAAATAAAAAGTCATTTTTCTTGTGTCTTTGAGTCAAATCAATGTCAAAGAAAGTGAGAAAAGATTTTAAAACTGGCTACCAACTTCTTTAATTGCACAAATAAAGACAAAAGGCCAGCATATGAAAGAAGCATGATTGTAAGTCAAAACAAGACATGCAAAAAGTTGTTGTCAATAGACAGATCTGGAGGATTAGGGGAAATACCAAGGTGTAAAGTGGATTATCTGAGAAACATATCAAAGCAGAGATACTGTGTTTGTTTAAGAGTCACTCTTAATATTTTGAGTTTTGATAAATGGTGCAACAAGGCAATGAAAAATGTTAATGATTGAAAGCAAGATTTTAATGGGACAAGTGCAAGAGAAATCTCCCCAAAAGCCAAATCTTCAAGCCAACCACCTTGTTATAAAATCACGAGTTTTCTTTATATGAAACAGAAATAGTTGCTTCCTTCAAATCAAAGGCTTTAAAGTGCAAATATCCAGAGCTGCAATTCCTCATTTCTGCAAATGCAAGAGCAGTGTTGCTTTACAGGTTTAGTATCCTAATTATGGTGAAACTCATCATTTTGTACCCTTAAGAGACACAGTCTCTAATTTGGTTCTTTCATATCTCAGGTCTAGGAGGTGCACTTCCTAATTTGAGCCTTTAATCCTAAAAAATATACTTTTAGAAAGAATCTTTCACTTTCACTCTTAAGAGAGAGACTTGTTGGTCTCAGTCATTCAATTTTATCCTCAAAAAGGTGCATTTATTGATCAGAATCTTGATTCATCTTTGCATTATGCATTGTTGCAAGTAGTTGTTATTGGGTTTGACACCCGCAAAAGCTTTTGATGAGAAAAAAAAGCAAAAAGAAAATTTAATTCCTGTTATTAGGAACATCACTTTAGGACCCTTCTTGCAAAATGAGACTTTGTTTCTCTGGAAAATGAAATCTTTCTTTATCATAATCTTTGTATGGGATAATTTTTGTTCTAGTTTTGATTTTGATGTTAGGAGCCTGCCTGGATAACAGGGTGATGAAATTGCAAGTCAGGAGGCCGCCTGAAGAACAGGGTGATAAAATTGCATATCAGGAGCCCGCCTGAAGAGCAGGGTGGTGAAATGGCAAGTCAGGAGCCCACCTGAAAAACAGGGTGATGAAATTGTAAGTGAGGAGCCCACCTGAAGAACAAGGTGATAAAATGGCAAGTCAGGAGCACGCCTGAAGAACAAGATGATAAAATAGCAAGTCAGGAAACTGCCTGAAGAACAGGGTAATAAAATGGAAAGTCAGAATCTTACCTAAAGAACAGGGCGATGAAATTGACAGTCAGGAGCCTGCCTGAAGAATAAGGTGATAAAATTAAAAGTCAGGAGCTCACCTAAAGAACAGGGTGATGAAATTACAAGCCAGGAGCCTGCCTGAAGAACAGGGTGATAAAATAGCAAGTTAGGAGCCCGCTTGATGAACAGGGTAATGAAATGGCAAGTCAAGAGTCCGCCTGAAGAACAGGGTGATAAAACTGAAAGTAAGGAGCACACTAGGAGAACAGGGTGATGAAACAACAAGTCAGGAGGCCTCCTAAAGAACAGGGTGATAAAATTGCAAGTCAGGAGCCCGCCTAAAGAACAGGGTAACGAAATTGCAAGTTAGGAGCCCGCCTGAAGAATAGGGTGATGAAATTATAAGTCAGGAGACCATATGAAGAACAGGGTGATGAAATGGCAAGTCAGGAGCCTGCCTGAAGAACAGGGTAATGAAATGGCAAGTTATGAGCCCACCTGAAGAACAGGGTGATGAAATGGCAAGTCAGGAGCCTACTTGAAGAACAGGATGATGAAATTGACAGTTAGGAGCCCTCCTGAAGAATAAAGTGATGAAATTGAAAGTCAATCAACAAGGTTAAGATATTAAAAGTCAACAACAAGGTAAAGCAATTGAAAGTCAATAAAGTGAGGAAATTACAAGTCGGGGGCCCACCCGAAGAACAGGGCGGTGAAATTAAAAATTAAAAGATTAGATATTGCAAGTCAGGAGCCTTCCTGAAGAATAGGGTGATGAAATTGAAAAGTCAAGCAACAAGGTTAATAAATTAAAATCCAAGAAACAACATGAAGCAATTGAAAGTTAGGAGCCCGCCTGGAGAATAGGGTAAGGATTTTTAAATTCAAGTTCAGAATTAAGAAGTACCACCAACAGAACATGGTCAATTCGTGAGTTCATATCCAACATCAAATTTTGTATGGAGAAAGAATTTATTCTCAAGTTCAACCCAAAGAAGATTAGATCTTTTGTCAATTGTGACAATATTAGAAAATCAAGTTAGGAGTCCAAAAGAAGCTGCATAGATAGGACTTTTGTAATTTTAGTTATTTTTTTAACTTGTAATTTTATTTTTGATGTAATGACAGAGCCGTGGGCCAAAACATCGACGAGGCCTTACTCGACTCTCCAACTCGGTATAGTCCCTCTTTGTCAATTCTGGAACCACCTGCGACTTGAATCCCACATAACTTGGGATATGTTGGATGCTCAAAATCAAAACTCAGTTGCCCTCCTTTCTTTTATTTTTTCTTTTGAATAACAGTCAGGACAATATTTTGTCTTGTAGTCTACTTCTTTGTCTGAAAAAACTTTGTGTTTACATCCAAAGAGGCATGATCTAGACACACAATTTTATCCCTACAAAAACTATTTTTACCATTTACTCCATCCTACCACTCACCATAACCCCATCCCATAATTTTTTCACAAAATGACAAAATAATAACCAACTCTAAATAAATTTTATCCCTAAATGCCCACATAATCCCTATTGGAACAAACTAACAACCCCTTCCTATCAAATTTTGACAACATATCACTACCCCACTTTACCCCATGTGGCTCTACTCCCTACTCCTTTGATTCACATTTTATTCATTCTGTTAAGGGATATATACGAACCATCACTCTTATACGGGAAAGGGGAGAATATACATACATCAACACATTCTCAATGGAGGGAGAGCTCACACTCCATCTTTTCCATTGTTTTTGATGCTCCATCAATACCAAACAATACATACATATAGAAAAAGAACGAGTGAGGAAATGGAGGGAGATTGGTGAGAAGTGTAAGAAGAAGCAGAGAGTTCAAGAAAGAAAAAAATCAATTGGAGACCAAATTCTCCAGCCACTCTTCACCGGAAACCACTTTACCCGCTCTGATTTCACCTTGAAATCCACTAGAAACTCAACTAAAACCCATCTTCCATCACCAAAAACTCAAACCAGCTGATTAAATACGCCTAAAATTAACCCAAATGGTTGATTTTGGCCTGTTTGGGTAGATTCTGGCAAGATTCTGATTGATTCCAATGAGAATTTATGTGCGGGTCTCATTTTATTTTGTTCACAGTTCTTGTTTTGAGTATTGATCTGTTTCTTCACGAATTTTGTATTTGAATTGGACTTTTGAGTTTTGTGGTTGCATCAGCGGATATTGAGTTGGTATTGTTCGTGGTTGAGGTTATTCGTTGAGGATTTTTGGGATGGCTCTTTATTCTCTTTATAAATTAATCTCAAGTATTCAGAAAGTCCAATTCTATCATCCATCCTTTTAATTTTCACGTAATTATGAATGATTTGTGTGTTTGGCATGTTTGAATCTTTGTTGTGTGTTGGTTGATGTTGGATTTGGATGTAAAAACATGATTGGTGGATTGCGTATTGAATTTGTTTAATCATGTTAAGAATGGATTTGGGAGTGTAAGAATTGAAAATGGATAAAAAATGAACGTGATTAGTTCGTATTGATTAATTGATGTTTGTTTGATGCAAAATAGGCTTCGAATTTGATAAGTTTGATAATATCAAATTTTAGATCAAAACTAGTAGGAAAATGCTAAGTCGGGTAGGCAAATTTTAGGAATGGTGTTTGTTGAATGTTTAAATGTGCGTGTGAATGGTTCTTTCTACTTTATCACACAAGATTTTAAAAATATATTTATTCGTCGGGAATGCCCTGTGGTCACATTCTACTAATTTACTGGGGAATGCCCCAAAGTATCATGTACGCAAAGGAGGCTCATGACCAAGTCCCGAGGAATCAATTAAATCATTAGAGCGTAGTGTAGGATTAGTGTAAATTTACTGTTCAGTACTTTTTTTTCGGGTGGGGGGGGTGGTTGTAATAATTGGACTGGACACTATATTTTGGACTAGTTTTGTTTTGTTTTTTTGATTGATTGTTTTCTGTGTTTTTATATGGTTTATACATTCATAGTGTCAAATTAGCTGATATTCTCCACCAAGCATCCGTGGTCGGACCACGGGATCGAGGGGTGCCTAACACCTCCCCCTCGATCAATAGAATTCCTTAACCGGAATCTCTATTCGCGGATCAGTTTAAAAGAGTCAAAATTGTTTTGAAAAGGGATTTCCAAAGGTGACTTGGCACACCAGATTTATGTCAAGTGGATTCTCTGAGTTTTGATTGTTAAAAGTCTTTTTCGAAAAAAATCTTCATTTTTTGTCACTTTAATAATAAAAACCCTTTTGAACTTAAAAATGAATAATCTTTTTTTGGTTAAAGAAGGGGTGTAACATATGCTAATCTTGAAAAACGATCTTTTGGTTTGAATGAAGTAGTATTCTTGGGATTTATTGTAAGCTCAAGAGGACTTGAGGTGGATGAGTCTAAGATAAACTCCATCAAGACTTGGCCAATTCTGAAATCCATAGGTGAGTAAGAAACATCCATGGCTTTGCAAGTTTTTATAGGAGTTTGTCACAAAATTTAGTTCCATTGCCACTCCCTAGTCCAAGGTGATCCATAAGGAATCCATTCAAATAGAGGGATTAGCAAGACAATGCATAAGAATCTTTGAAGGCCATGCATAGCTCTGTCCCCTTGTTTCAATTGCCCAATTTTGATAAGATGTTTGAAATTAAAAGTGATGCAAGTTAGGTAGGAAGAAGTGTCGTCTTAATATAGGATCATAAACCTATTGCCTATTTTAGTGTAAAGCTCAAGGCCACAACTCTAGATTATTTCACTTATGATTTAGAGTTTTTTGCCTTGCTTTGAGCATTGGGTAATGGACAACATTATTTGTGGCCCAAGGATTTTGTTCTCTAAATTGACCATGAATCATTGAAATGTCTCTGGGCCCAAGATGAGTTAAATAAAAGACATGCCAAATAGATTGCTTTCCTAGAGACTTTCTTTATGTAGTTAAATACAAAAAAGGAAAGAAAAATGTGGTAATCGATGCATTATCTAGGAAGTATGTGCTTATCTCTACATTGTGTTCCAAAATGATGGGATTTAAGAGTTTAAAGACAATGTATCTTGAGGATCCCAAATTTGCTTAAATCTTCCAAGATTGTGAGACATGGGGTAGGGAAAGGTGGGGGAAGGTATAATCTTCTATGCCCTACTCCAAATTTTATGGTTTCTCATTCAAATAAAGAATGTTGTGTGTTCCCTCTAGCTTATTAAGATAACTACTTGTAAGAGAGGCACATGATGGTGGTAGAATGAGCCACTTTTGAATTGACAAGACCTTTGGAACCCTAAAGGAACAATTGTATTGCCTCAATATGTGTCAAGATATTTCTAGAATTTGTGTCCAATGCATGGATTATAAAAGTGCGAAGGGCCATCTTCTCCCTTAAGGATTATACAACCCACTACTATTCTCCAATTCCCATGGCTTAATATTTCTATGGATTTTGTTTTGGGTTTGCCTAGGACGAGGAGGTTAGAAATTGCATTTTTGTTGTGGTTGATAGGTTCTCAAAAAAGTTCCATTTTATTCTGTCATAAAATTGATGGTGCTTCTAATGTGAATTCTTTTTTTACTGAGCATGTTGTCAAAATACACAGAATTCCTCAGACCATTGTTAGTGATAGGTACTCTAAGTTCATTATTCACTTTTAGAGGTCGGTGTGGGTGAGGCTTGGCACAAAATTTCTTTTCTAAATATCTTTCCACCCACAAACCAATGAGCGAAAGGAGGTGGAAAATTGAACTTTTGGTTCTATGTTGTGCACCTTACTTTAAGGAAAAATAGCCTCTTGGGAGGTCCACCTACCTCCAATAAAATTTGCTTATAATCATGCTATCCATTCGACTACTGGTATGACTATCTTTGAATATATTTATGGTTTTAACCCCCTAACCTCTTTAGATCTCACATCTATTCCCAGTGATATTATGATAAGCTTAAATAGCAACAAGAGGGAAGAAGCCATAGAGAAGGTGTATGAGAAGGTAAGGATTCACCTTGAGAAGAAGAATCAAGAGGTGTCCAAAAGAATAAACAAGGGAAGGAAGTGACTTTTGCTTGAACCGGGCGATTGGGTGTGGGTGCACCTCCAAAAAGATTGGTTTCCAACCCAAAGAAAAGCAAAATTAATGCCACGAGGTGATGGTCTATTTCAAGTGCTTGAAAGAATAAACGACAATGCCTACAAAACTGACCTTTCTCCAGAATATCAAGTGCATAATACCTTCAATGTGTGTGATCTTTCACTCTTTAACATGATAGAAGATGACCACCCTTTAAATTTGAGGTCAAAGTTTTCTCAAGATGGAGAGGATGATACAATTCAAATTAACTCTAAGAAATTTACTAAAAGTCAAGACCGAGAGCTCCAAAGGATCCAAGGATTGTTCATGATGTGGGAGGTACTTGAATAAGTCTTCTTACCATTAATAGGGTGTCATTTGATGATGGCTGCACTGACATTGGATCAGGATCGTTGGAGGAGTTGAGGGAATGCAAAGTGAGGCTAGAAAGCTCCTCATGAAGGACATGCACCCAAGGCACTTTGGATATGCCTTGGACCTACTCGAGCATGTCAAAAAGTCCCAAATTTGCTTGACATGTACCCCATATGCTCCAAATCCGCTCAAGTGGATTGTGTGGCCTTTTCTTGTAATTGGATCACTTTTGGGCCCTTAAATGTGTAATAATTAAACTAAACTATAAATACTTGGGAGGATAGCTTATTTTCTTAGTTTTGATTGATTATTGACGAATGATTATCCAATGAGTGAGAGAGCGTTGTAAAACTTATGTTGAACTTTCGTTTAGAAACATTGGTTTAAAGGGTGATCATCACCCTCTTGGTCACCATAAGAACTAGGTGTTTGATTAAGTTGTAATTGAGGGTATTAGGATTTAATATATTCTTTTGTTCTTAGTTACTCCTTCTTGTGTCTAATTTCTATCCTTTATCGAGTATCACTTTACGTTTCATATTTGGTTCTAGTTTCCGTAGATTGATTTGTATCAGTATGGGAAAAATATTGTACTCCTTCTGTCCCATTTTATGTGTCACCTTTTGACCGGGCATAGAGCTTAAGAAATGAGTGATGGATTTGTAAAATTTATATAATCGCCCCACTTAAAGTTTACTTTTTAGTTGTTTTTTCTTATTAAGTGGGACCCAATAAGGATAAAATAGGGATGTTGCTATTAAATAGTTACCAAATAAGGAAATATGACATTTTTTTGGGATGAACTAAAAAGGAAATGGCGACACATAAAATGGGACGTGGGAGTAGTATATAGTGAGGTAAGAGTTGTGAAAGAGAGAGTTGAGACAATGAAAATATTCTAAGTCACTAACTATATTTACTATACAAAAGAAAGTATTAATATGATGAAGGAAAGTGTTCTTTTGGTGCAGCTTTGGACACTTCAACTAATTCAGAGTTAAATAAGTTGTACATCATGTTGGGCTGTTGTATCCCAGAGGGGATAAGTCAAGTGATATACTGATGGATCGGTGTAGATTATGCCATAGTGTCCTTGAATTTTTTTAATGAGAGTGAGATATTCGCGTCTCAACCAAGAATAAGATTATTTTATTTTCTTCATTTTTGTTCATTTTATTATTTCAGTTGTAATTTTATTTTTATGGAATATTACATCAGTAATGAGAGCGAGATATTCATGCCACAACATGGAGATACTTTTTATTATTTTTTTCTGTTTTAGTTTTCAATTGTAATTTATTTTAATTGTGGCATATTATATCAATAATTGTAAGGAGATTTTACAACTTGAAAAATTGAGAATATCAAGATTGGAGATCTCAACATCTCAACGTCACGAGTCTCTTCAAGCGATGGAAGGAAAAAGGTGAAGAGTAAAGTATTTGACTACTTACTCAACTCAAGCGAAGGAAAGGTAAAAATATTTTCGACTTGTTGCTGAGAAAAGATAAAAAACCATTTATCTAATATTTTTCGTGACTAAATGATTGTACTTTTCATGAATATTTCATTTTATTAAATTTTTGAAATAATGGGGGTTAATGAAATGAGAAAAATATCATCATGAAAAATGATCACACTTTTGAGAATGAGTTAAAATAAAAAGGTGTTTAAAGTGCATATATTAGTCTTTGAAGAAATCACACGTTATTATTTACGTATGATTTGATGACTTTGGATCTAACATGCATTTTATCAAAAAGAATAAAAAATTGAGTAGCCATTTAAGGATGAAAAATTGGTTGAGATAAATATCATTCTAGGAATGAAAAATAACTGAATCATGTGATGAACTTTTTCTTGACATGTCACCTTATGGCGGAAAAAAATTGTGAAATATATTTTGTTGATTGAATGAGTCATGCAACTTTTTTTGATTCAAATACGTGACGATGATGTGACGATTAAAAAAAAGTTTGCTAGACTAATAAAAAATTTAGATATGTGGCTAACTATACTTGGCTTGAAATTGTGTATATACAAAAAAAAAAATAGCAGATACAAGTAAATCAGGTATATTTACTTGGTAAGAAAGTTATGGTTTGTTTTATTGGAAAAATAAATCTTGTTATACTTAAAAGTATTTCTGATGCAAATGAAAAAAATTAGTGCAATATGTGAAATGGAAAAGCAGAAAATAAATTAATAATGTGGATAAATCTACCATGGAGGCTAAGTTTATTGCTTTAACTTAGCTTATAAAAAAGTGAATTGATTTAGAGAATTATATTATCAATCACTTTATTTTGAGAAATTCATTTATCTAATTTTTAGTTATTGTAAAAGCACCAATATTATTGGTATGCACCATTATTATAATAATAAAATTCAGATCA
Organism: Capsicum pubescens; assembly: GCA_030864215.1. Classification (NCBI taxonomy): domain Eukaryota; kingdom Viridiplantae; phylum Streptophyta; class Magnoliopsida; order Solanales; family Solanaceae; genus Capsicum; species Capsicum pubescens. The sequence goes on from CM061541.1 coordinate 204,376,824, forward strand.
TAATAAGAAAAAAACAATATTATGAGATTATATTGATCAACGGTGTACTATTTATATTAATTTGTGTTAAATCTTGCAGATTTAGATCAAGACATTGGCAAGATAAAGGGTCTAAAGTACATTGAGGGGGAGGAATGAAGCCTACAAAATAACATGAGTCATATATAGGGAAACCCAACCTTGGGCTAGAGATCCTATAACCAGGTTCAATGGGAAGAACGAATCATATGATGACTTGGTGTGGGATGCACTATTGTTTAATCCCCATAGAAACATGATTTTACCCCTCCAAAAGTCAATTTAATTCATTTTACCTCACCTTACCATGCACCGTACCCTATTTAATAACTCTTCCACAAAAAAAAATAAAAATAACCAATCCATAACAAAATAACAACCTCCCCAATAAAATATTGACAACACAACATCCCACTCACCATCCCCTATACCCACGTGCGCCTCGCACCCTAGGCCTCCTATTCATGTTTTCTCCTTTTCTTAATAGAATTCATGCCATCTACATATACTCTATAATTTCCATTAACAGGGAGGATACACACCTACTGGAATAAATATCCATACTCATAATACATGGGCACACGCAGAGACTCCTCCATTGACAAAATACTCACTCATCTACATAGATAAACACACAAAAAACAGTAAAAAGAAGGAGAAAAACCAAGGGAAAAAAGAAAAAGAGACACGCGAGAGACTGTGAGGAAACAAAAAGAGAACATAGAGAAAAAAATGGGAGGATAGAAGAGAGAAACAGTGAGAAATCGAGAAGGGTGAATGAGGATCCAGCTGTTGTTGAGTTTTCTAGCGAATTTCTCACTAGAACAACTATTTTTGATCGGATTCCGTTATAAAAACCTAAAACCGGCTCCACTAGTTGAAAACTGACGAAACCAGACCAAAATCCATTATTCACGACCCCTGTTTCAGTTTTTCTGGTGAAATTTTTACCGGAATAGGCTTTAGCTCATTAGATAGACCCACCAAAGTCCCAAAATCCTCTATAATCATCCTTTTGAGCTGATTCTGGAAAATCTTGGCTGGGAATCGTGTTTGGGTGTTGTCTGGTTTTTGTGATTTTTGTTTTGGGTCAGCGGAAAATAAAAGAAGGGGTGCATACAGGAGGTGGGGTTCATATTGAGGTTTGATTCGAGGTTTTTGGGTGCGTCTCGTCATTTAATCACATAATTTAACATAATAAAAGCTTCAATCGAGGCCCAACTCTACTCTTTTCAGCTTTTTATTTCATTGTTTATTATATTTTATGCCTTGAATTGTATATTGGGTGTTGGTTGATTTTTTTGGAGGGTGAATAGTTGCTTGGTGTTGATTCATTATTGGTCCCCTTGGTTATGAATTATGTGATAAAGTGATATCTCATTCGAGAATTAAAATTGGTTATTTGAGGGTGGGAATGGAAACATTGATAAAAGTGAGTGTGGATTAATTTTGATTCGTTAATGGTGGTTTAGTTCAAAATACGCATTGATGTTGTTAAACACAATAGTATCATGATAGGTTGAAATTGGTAGGAAAATGGTAGTCCGAGTAGGCAAATTTAGGAATTCTGAATTATTGGATGTTTGAATGTTTGATGAATATTTTCTATATTATTGTACGAAACTTAAATAGTATTCATTTGCCGGGGAATTCCCCGAAGAAATTTATATTTATTCACCGGGAATGCCCTGACGTATTATGTCTTCGAATGAGGTTCGTTATTAAGGACCGAGGCATCAGGTAGAGTATAGTTTAGGATTAATGTAGGTTATTGCGGATTTATATTTCAGTACCTTTTTTATTTTTTTCTATTAAATTGGACTAAACACTATTTTTTGGATTTTTGAGTGCTTGGTTGTTTGCTTTCTTATTTATGTGTTTGTTGGTTTATACATTCATAGTATCATACTAGCCGATATACTCCATGATGCGATCATGGTCGAACCACGAGATCGAGGGAAGCCTAACACCTTTCCCTCGGTCAATAGAATTTTTTAGTCGGAATTAGTGTTTGTTGACTAGTTTTAAGAGTCAAAAATTATTCTAAAAAAGGATTTTTAAAGTTGACTTGGCACACCCAATTATGCCAAGGGACGACTCCGAGTTTAAATGTAAGAAAATCATTTTTGAAACAGATTTTTATTTTTAGTCACTTTAATAATAAAACTCTTTTCGAACTTAAAATCAATCTTTTTTTAGTTAAAAAAGGAGTGTGACAACTCTTGCGACTTTGCTGGGGACTTTTAGAATTCAAGTTTATTTTTTAAGTCGTATCGACTTAGTGTGACAGTATAGGTGTATAGGCATTTTTTTGTGTTATTGTTTTATCATTGTTGGATGTGTTCGTGCTATTTGTTTACAGTTTTCTCTTATGTATTACCTTTTTATATCTGACATTATATACATTACACTGAGTCGACATTATATACATTACACTGAGTCAATTCTTTCTCAACTTACCCTGATTCAATTCTTTTGCAACAAGTCCCCGAGTACACATCGTGTACTCGAACTTTAGTTGAGTCACCCTTATTTTAGGAAGGGGAGCCATCGGACGTATAGAGTGGGTTCCAGCTGTCGCAGCCACTATCGACCATACACTCCCCCGAATAGACTTATTAGTAGACCCTAGCCTAGGTCAGCCTTTAGGTCATGTTTATCTGCATCATATTGAGACCTAGCGGCACTCACTTGGTCCTTTGTAGAAGAGTCACCCCTAAAGCATTTGTACGTGCTAATTGTTGCATCTTTGAGGGTTACAAGGTCATTTAACGGACTGATTTGGAGAAACCATGTGCTATAAATTAAAGAAAAGTGTGTAGGCAAGAAAAGGTTGAATAAAAGGAAAAAGAAAAGAAAAAGTGAGTCAAAATAGAGTTTCATAGTTTTTTAGAGTTCTTTATCGCTTTTGTTTTCCACAATCCAAAAATTCAAAAAGATCTTTTTACCTTTTGTACTCATTTCTCAAAAAAAAAAAATCCAAAAGATTTTCCTTTTGTTTCCTTTAGCAAGCATTCATAATTCGATTTTTTTTCAATAGAAGCTTTTTATAAAAGAAAAAGTCAAAAAAAGATGCTAGAAGTTTTCTACATTTTATATAAGGAATATACCAAAAAGATTTTTCTTTCATAGTTGTTGGTGTCATTTTATGTGAGGTATCAAATTAAAAACTAAAAAAAGATTTTACTGACGTTTTTCATCAACTGTCTTGTCGTGTCTTTCAAGTCGTGGTTCAGTCTGTCCGTTACTGTTTAATTGTCCAATATGGATGAACTACGCACGCCTGATTCTCCTCTCTTGGGAGTGGGATACGTAGGCAGTCTTTCTAGGGTTCGGTGATCTTATAAAAAAGAAAACAACAAAAAAAAATTCAAATTTTTTTTCTCCACTCTTCATTTAGAGTATGTGTTTCATATACGCATTTAAAAAGAAAAACATGAAAAGATTTTCTTTTAATATTCTTATGTTTCATTTTTGGGATGAAATTCAAAATGAAAAATCCAAAAGATCTTTTTTTAGTATCTTTTAAAAATAATGATAAAATAAAAAGGAAAAAAGACTTTCTCTTCATTTTAGATTAGTTGTATGCACGTGTTGCTTCATCTGAAAAATATAAGAAAAAAATTCTTTGATAATTTTAGGTTTCATTTTTGTATGAGTTTCAAAATCAAAATTAAAAAGAAAAAAGATTGTGTAAATATCTTTTGAAAAAAAGAAGAATTCATTTGTTAATAAATTAGTTAAGCCATGCATTTCTCCATATGTAAAATACAAAAAAAAAAATTCTTGACAATCACAGATTTTATTTTGCATAGGGGATTTAAACCTGAGAAATTCAAAAAGATTTTCGCCAATTCTTTTGACACTTAGTTATTTTCTTTTCTTCTAAAGTTTAAGAAAAAGAAAAAGAGTTTGACTGGCCATTTTGTGGTCAAACTTCATGAACTATGCACACCTGATTCTCCTCTCTCGGGAGTGAAATGTGTAGGTTTCTTTCTTAGGTTCAGTGATCTTTTCAAAAGAAAAAAATGAGAAAAAGATTTTGAGAAAATGGTGAACTCTAAGGCAGTTGTTATCTCTTGTTTAGTTAGTTTAAGGTAGTTGATTTGTGGCATTCTGGCTGGTCCTCCACATCACACCAAATCCCCAAAAGGATTAGTTGTGTCCAACAAGGATGTAGAGAGTGACATCATAGATTAAATAAAGAGTCAGAAAAATAAGAGTTTAAAGCAAGAGATTGTGAGACTAAGACAAAAAATGATGGAAATGTATCGAGCTTGGGCCAGTGGATTGCCTCCTCCTCTATCTCCACTATTGACCCTGTAAATACCTTGAGTTTTTCATCACAATTGCAAAGTCAGTTTCCTACTATTGTTGAACATGCCTCAGAATTCATTCCATGTCAACGGCATCCTAATACTTCCACCACTCTTTTCTAGCTCCTCAGTTTAAGCATACTAGATTCACAACACCACATATCGTTTGTGATTTTGTGGCTCAACCCTCTAATGATGCTTCCATGGCTATCCACCAAACGGTTGTGCTTCCTAATATGAGGATGAGTCTATGTTCAATACTATTGATGATCATTTCTATACTCCTGAGCTTACATTAACGTTAACTGGACTACCAAAATTTCTTACTAAGAAGCCTAGCATGCCAGATGAGCCAGAGAAAATGGTTGAAAAAATAAAAAGTACAGAAAATGCTATGAAAAGTTTCCTAGGACTTATGAGTTATGAAGTCAACCTTCCTCCATGATTTGAGATATCAAACTTTGAGGAGCATGATGGACATGAGGATGTTGTGAAACATTTGGTATGATGTTCCAATCATTTAAGGAAAACTAACGGGAAGAAGAAGAAAAATGTGCCTATTGTCATTCTAGGTGCAAACCAGATATCAAGAAGTCCAACTCAACAATATTATCAGTCACAATCCCGAGATGAAACATCAAATCCACATACTCACCTGCAATAAGGTTCCTTTTTACAAAATCCAAGGTATTCCATTCCACTTCATCAGTATCTTTGAACAATGCACAACTGTATGCTCATCCGTATTCTTATCCATATTGGCATGCACTGATCCCTTAACATCATCCTCGACCTTAATAAATTTAAAAAGAAACCTCTAAATCTAAGTTTTAACTTATGCCGGAGTTAGCAAAGAGGAGGAAGTCAAGGGATAATTTTACACCAATTGGGGAATCGTATATCAGTTTATTCTAGATATTGAGACATTTGTGCATATTCACTCCTCTCCTTGGGTACACTCTTGACCCACATTCAAAAAAATTTAATCCTCACATATGATGTGCATGTCATTATGATGTTCAGGGTCACAGTATTGAGGGTTTTTGTTCTTTGAAAAGAGAAATATAAGAGACAATTCAAGAAAAATTGATTGTAGTTCCAAACATTGACACTACGAGAGTCACACAGAATTCTTCACCAATACACAGTAATGCAAAATACGTGGGAAGGAATCAGTTAAGCATGGGGATCCAAAACTTATTTATTGAAGGAAATGTGTTTACCAGTGGTGGAAGCACTAGTCATGCTGATAGATGTCAAGCTCAGCAATTGGGAAGACACTCCTCTCCTTACTAAGAAGGGGTTTTGAAAGTTTTTCTTGTTTTCTTTTTTGTTATTTGTATTATTTTAGGGTTATAGTTCGGGATCCATCATTTTTTATTTCTTATTGTCTTTTTTCAAATCCTTTTATCTTTTCTTTCAATGAAATGTGGTGTCTTTTTTATTTTGTCTTATTTTAAGTTGTTTATTTGTCTTCTTTACACAATACATTTTATGTTGGTTCCAGTGATATGATATGCTTGTGGAATTTTTAGCCAGATCATAAAATCCAGTTTAATCATAAAACATTGAATTAGAGGGTTAAAATAAAAAAGATAAAGCATATGAGGAAATACGTAGGGTGTTGAGACATTTAGTGACCAAGTTGAAGCCTTCTTTGAAAATTAAGGCAATTATTTTGGAAGTCACAAGAATAACTTGGTCGTCAATTGAAAGACATATTTCATTTAGGTCAAATAGTAGATGCACAATACTATATCAAGAGAAACAAAAGGAAAATCAGCTATGTGAAAACATGGGTCATTTGATTGGGATGTACAATAAAAGTGTTATTGTATGGTTGACAAGTGTAGAAAAACAAGTAAAACACATGCTCAGGTCAAGTTAGTGCTGTAAAAAATGTCATAAATAATCTTCATCTCCCACTTTCATATTGCATGTTATGTACTTACATATTAAGGATTGATATAACGAAGACATTCCATTCTGCTATCCAAACATCATGTTATCCTTTGTTTATCCCATTTGAGTTTTAGTTCTATTTTATTTCATACCCCTCTTTTGGAATCAAGATAGAGTCAGCAAAGTTCAAAAGAAAAGTGTCGTGCAAAAGGATACAGTCAAGAGTCAGAAAAGTTTCAAAAAAAGAGAGAAAAAAATGTGACAAAAAGAATGAAAAGAGATGAGTATCAAGGAAAATTAAGTCAGGAAAAGTTCCAAAGAGAAAAAGAGTCAATAAAAAGGAAATCAGAATCAAGTAAAAGAACAAGTTTCCAGAACTACGTTTGACCTGATTTTCCTCTCTCGGGGGTGAGATATGTAGGAAACCCTACTCTGGGCTCAGTCCAACCAAATGAACAATTTAGAATTACCCATTCTAAAAAAATTGGGGCATCAGTTAATCTTCGTTGTTTGAGTCAATTCCAAAAGTTGTAAGTCCTACCCCACTTCAAGTGTCATTTGGGCCTCAGTATATCCTTTCTTATAACCCTATTCAAAATACAAGTTATAACCAAAGAAAGACCTTCAGATCAGTCATTGAGAATGTTAAGGCTTAGTATGCAATGGATATAATGATGCATTTTGGGAACTACTTGTCTTCCTTAGCACAAGGAATCAGGAGAGAAATAAAATGAGAGAGTTTTATTAGGGAAAACCCTAATGGGCATCCTAAGATGATTGTGAGTTGAGAGAATGAAATGAGAGAGTATTATTGGTGAAAACCCTTACGAGCACTGTAAGTCAATTGTTAGTTAAAAATAATGAAATGAGAGAGTCTTATTGGTGAAAACCCTCATGGGCACTGTAAGATGATTGTGAGTTGAGAGAATGAAATGAAAAATTATTGTTGGTAAAAACCCTTACGAACACTGTAAGCAATGGTGAGTTTAGGAACATATGAATGAGAGGGGCTTGTCGCTGAAAATCCTTTAAGGCGTCACTAGCCGAATGAATTCTATGAATGCAATTGGCTTAAAGAAGCAACTCAGTTTTAGGGTCATTAATTAAACAACAATTGGTGAGATTTTGGATGAAAAGATCAAACAGTTTAATCCAAATGCATGTCATAATCATTAGGGTTGACTGTCAATTTCAAATAAATTTTTCTTTTCTCTGTTTTCTAAAGGGGACACACATTGTCTTTTCTTCTTTATTTTTTTGTTTTTGTTCTTTGAGTCTATTATTCAAATAGAAAATCATTGTCATTTTCTCGTGTATTTTAGTTAAGTCCATGTCAAGACAAGTGGGAAAAGATTTCAAAGCTTGTTACCAACTTCTTCAATTGCACAGAGCAAGAAAAAAGGCCAGCACATAAAACAAATATGATTGTAAGCTGATGCAAAGCATGCAGAAAGTTTTGTCAACAAAAAAATTTTGGGAGTCATGGAAATACCATTTTTGGAGTCATAAAAATACCAAGGTTCAAGGGGTTTATCTAAGAAACATTGCAAAATAGAGATATTGTGTTTGTTTCAGAGTCAATCTTAATAACCTAAGTTTGGATCAATGGTGAAGCAAATCGATGACATATGCCATTAGTTAAAAGAAAAATTAAATGGGACAAGTGCAAGAGTAAAAGCCTCAAAATCCAAAGCAGCAAGACAACCACCATGTTTCAAACTCACAAGTTTTCTTTGTATGAAATAAGAACACTTGGTACCTTCAAATCAAAGGCTTCAAAATGCAAATATCTTGAGGTGCAATTCCTCGTTTTTACAAATTAAGAGGCAGTGTTGCTATAAAGATTTGGTAATCACAACTATGGTAAAACTCATTATTTTGTACCCCTAAGAGACATACTCTCTAGTTTGGGTCTTTCATGTCTTACGACCAGGAGGTGCACTTCTTAATTTAAGTTTTTAATCCTAAAGATACACTTTTTAGTTAGAATCTCTCATTTTAATCTTAATAGATGGACTTGTTGGTCATGGTCATTCAATTTTATTCTCAAGAGGGGAATTTATTAATTAAAGTCTTGATTCATTTTTGCATTATGCATTTTTGCAAGAAGTTGTGATTGGGTTTGACACCCGCAAAAGTTTATACTGGGGTAAAAAGTTAAATTCATGTTATTTGGAACTTCACTTTAGGATCCTCCTAGAAAATGAGACTTTACTTTCTTGGAAAATGGAATCTTTCTTTGGGATAATTTTTGTTCTAGTTTTGATTTTGAGTTCAGGAGCCCGCCTGGAGAATAGAGTGATGAAATTGTAAGTCGGGAGCTCACTCGGAGAATAGAGTGAGGAAATTGCAAGTTGGGAGTCCACTTGGAGAATAAGGTGATGAAATTGCAAGTAGGGAGCCCACCCGGAGAGCAAGGTTATGAAATTAAAAGTTGGGAGCTCGCCCAAAGAATAGAGTGAGGAAATTACAAGTCAAGAGCCCGCCCAGAGAATAGGGTGATGAAATGGAAAGTCGAGAGCCCGTCCAAAGAATAGGGTGATGAAATTTCAAGTCGGGAGATCGCCCAAGGAATAGGGGATGAAATTATAAGTTGGGAGCCCACCCAAAGAATAGGGTGATGAAATAGCATGTCGGGAGCTGGCCCGAAGAATAGGGTGATGAAATTGTAAGTCAGGAGCCTACCTGGAGAACAGGGTGATAAAATCATAATTTGGGAGCCTCCCCAGAGAACAAGGTGAGGAAATTGTAAGTCGGGAGCTCGCTCGGAGAATAGGGTGATGAAATTGCAAGTCGAGAGCCCACTCGGAGAATAAGGCAATGAAATTTCAAGTCGAGAGCCTGTATAGAGAAAAAAATGATGAAATTGCAAATCGGAAGACCGCCTGAAGAATAGGGTGATGAAATTATAAGATGGGAACCCTCCCAAAGAACAGGGTGATGAAATTGCAAGTCGGGAGCCCACCCAGAGAACAAGGTGTTGAAATTACAACTCGAGAGCCCACCCAGAGAACAGGATGATGAAATTTCAAGTCAGGAGCCTTCTCGGAGAATAAGGTGATGAAATTGCAAGTCGAGAGCCTGTCCAGAGAATAGTGTGATGAAATTGCAAGTTAAGAGCCTGCTCGAAGAATAGGGTGATGAAATTATGTCGGGAGCCCGCCCAAAAACTGGGTAATATAATTGAAAGTCAGGAGCCCACCTGAGGAATAGGGTGAGGAAATTTCAATTCAGGAGCCCGCTCGGAGAATAGGGTGATGAAATTGAAAATCAACAAAGTGAGTAAATTGCAAGTCGGGAGCCTTCCTGGAGAACAGGGTGATGACACTGAAAGTAAACAAATTAAAGAAATAACAAGTCAGGAATCCGTCTGGAGAACAAGATATGAAATTTAAAGCCAAGAAATAAGGTGAAGAAACTGTAAGTCAGGCGCCCACCTGGAGAATAGAGTGAAGAGTTTCAAATTCAAGTTCAAAGTTCAGAAATTCCACATGAAAGAACATGGTTAATATTTGAATTTATCTACAACACCAAATTATAAATGTAAGAAGAATCTATTTGCAAGTTAAATTCAAAGAAAACCTGATATGTTATTACTTGAGAATACATTGAATACTCAAGACAATAATCAAGAGAAACTGCATAGATAGGACATTTGTAATTTCATTTATCTTGATAACTTGTAATTTTTATTTTTGATGTAATGACAGAGCCATAGATTGGAACCTCGATAGGACCTCACTCGACTCTCCAACTCGATATAGTCTCTTCTTTTCAATCCTAGAACTATATGTGACCTGATCTTCACATAATCTGGAATAGATAGGATGCCTAAAATCAAGATTTGCTTGCACTCCATCCTTCTGTTTCCTCCTTTTGAATAATGGACAGGTTAAAATTTTCTCTTGTTGTCTACTTATTTCTTTATAAACACTTTGTGTTCACAGACAAAGAGGGTCATGATGCAGACACATAATTTTGCCCTTCCAAAAGTCAATTTTAGTCATTTTACCTTACCTTACCATGCACCGTACCCTATTTAATAACTCTTCTACAAAAAAAAAACAATCCATAACAAAATAACAACATCCTCAATAAAATATTGACAACATACCATCCCACTCACCATCCCCTATACCTACGTGCCCCCTTCCCCCCACCCTAGGCCTCCCTTAACAGAATTTACACCATATACATATAATCCCCAATTTCCATTCACAAAGAGGATACATACCCACTAGAATACATACCCACCCACATAATCCATATGCATATACAGAGACTCCTTTATTAACAGAATACTCACTCATCTACATAGATAGACACACAGAAAAAATAATAAAAAGGAGGAGAAAAATAGAGGGGGAAAATAGAGAGAGACGTGAGAGAGGAAGTGAGGAAATAGAGGGAGAATAAAGAGATAAATAGGAGTATAGAAGAGAGGAACAGTGAGAAATCAAGAAGGGTGAACGAGGATCCAACTGGTGTTAAGTTTTTTCGATAAATTTCTCACCGAAATCAGCTATTTTTCATTGAATTCCATCACACAGGCTCCACTAGTTGAAAACCAGCAAAATCATACCGAAATCCATTAGTCACGACCCCCATATCAATTTTTTTGGTGAACTTTTTGTCGGAATAGGATTTAGCTCATCGGATAGACCCACGTCAATCCCAAAATCCTCCATAATTGGCTATTCGAGTTGATTTCAGTGAAGCTTTGATGGAAATCATGTTCGGGTGTTGTCTATTTTTTGTGATTTCTATTTTGGGTCAGCAAAAAATAAAAGAAGGGGTGCATATAGGAGTTGGGGTTTGTATTGAGGTTCGATTTGAGATTTTTGGGTGCGGTTTCATTTTTCGATCACATAATTTGACATAATAAAAGCTTCAATCGAGGTCTGATTCTAGTCTTTTCCTCTTTTTATCTCGTTGTTAATTATATTTTGTGCCTTGAATTGAATATTGGGTGTTGGTCAATCGTTTATGATGGTGAATAGTTTCTTGGTGTTGATTCATTATTGGTTCTCTTGGTTATGAATTATGTGATAAAATGATATCTCATTTGAGAATTAAAATTAGTTATTTGAGGGCGGGAATGGAAACATTGATAAAAGTGAGTGTGGATTAATTTTGATTCATTGATGGTGGTTTAATTCGAAATAAGTATTAATGTTCTTAAATGCAATAATATCATTATAGGTTAAAATTGATAGGCAAATGGTATGCCAGGTAGGCAAATTTAGGAATTGTGAATTGTTCAATGTTTGATGAACGTTTTTTATTTTATCGCACAAAATTAAAATTGTATTTATTTAGCGGGGAACGCCCCAAAGAAATTTATATTTATTCACCGGCGAATGCCCCGACGTATTATGTCTTCGAAGGAGGTTCATGATCAAGGCTCGAGACATCGGGTAGAGCATAGTTTAGGATTAGTGTAGGTTAGTGTAGACTTATATTTCAACACCTTTTTTATTTTGGTCTGTATTAAATTAGACTGAACATTATTTTTTGAATTTTTGGGTGCTTGGTTGTTTGATTCCTTGTTTATGTATTGTTGGTTGATACATTCATAGTGTCATACTAGATGATATACTCCACGAAGTGATCGTGGTTGAACCATGGGACCGAGGGATGCCTAAAACCTTTCCCTTGACCAACATAATTTCTTAGTTGGAAATTCTGTTCGTGGACCAGTTTTAAAGAGTCAAAAATTATTTTGAAAAAGCATTTTCAAAGATGTCTTGGCACACCCGATTATGACAAGTGGCGACTCTGAGTTTAAATATAAAACAAAATCATTTTTGAAACATATTTTTATGTTTAGTCACTCTAATAACAAAACTCTTTTCGAACTTAAAATCAATCTTTTTTTTGGTTAAAAAAGGGTGTGACAATCCCTTTCTATGGTGTGAGTGCATCTTTCTGTAATAATTTGTGGAGGTTGAGTCTAAGAACTCTTAATGAAATTCGGTATTCCATATGAGTGGAGTGTTGAAATTACAGGACTATTCTTGATAGATTTCACCTATGTGAGTGTGGAAGTAGGCCGTTTCCTATGAGAATTAGGCTTATTCTTAGTAACACTTACGAACAACCGGGATAGCACATGGCCGTAATGTGTTGTCTATTAAATCATATGCTAACACGTTGATTGTTGTATGTAAGTAGTGGTACTTTATTTTTCTTAAGCAGTCATATTTAAAGTTTGAGACTACTACTGAATCCAGAGTAAAGGTTATTGTTTTACTAAGTGGAGATTCAATGCAAAATACACCTTTATTATGCACAATAATATCCCGCCAAGTAAATTATTGCAATACTCTCTTATTGAATATTAAAATAATTGAGAGAATGTTGGTACATTTTAATATTAAATTAAAATATTAAAATTCATAATTCTACCATTTCTTATTTGTTTTGATCGAATGTCTATATTCATGGAAGCATTATATATCATTACTCATATTAGTTTGTTGTAGAATGTGATCTTTGATTCATTTATTGTTGGATGAACTTGTCCATCTACATTTTTGTAACCTAAATGACTATTAGTTCTTGTAACATTTCACTTATTGTTCACTAATTATTCTACCTCTTTATGTTATGTAACTTATGTAATATCTAAGTATTTTCATCTTCCTCACTTAATATCCACTACTCCCTCATTTACTATTTCGAAGAAATACTACACCTATATAAAGGATGTTTTCTTCCTTGTGTTGTCTAGATGAACTATAGTATATTGCGTAAAATGAGGAAAAAAGATAAGTGTGGGAATATTATAATGTGTAGTCATGAAAGAGAGAGTTGAGACAAAGAAAATATTTTACGTCCACAACTATTCACTATACAAAAGAGAGTAACTATACTAGTGAAAGGGATGGTTGAGACAAAGAAAAATATTCTACGTCTTCAATTATATTTACTATACAAAAGAGAGTTTTAACATGTTGAAGGAAGATGTTCTTATAGTGGATCTTTGAACTCTTCAACTGATCCAGAGTTGCTTGAGTTATGATGTTGATGGGTTGTTGTATCCTAGAGGGGACAAGTCAAGAGATATACTGCCGGGATTGATGTAGATTATGCCGCAGTTAACTTGAATCTTCTTAAAGAGAGTGAGATATCTGTGCCTCAGTTGGGAGATACTTCTTATTAATTTTCATTGTTTTACTTTTCAACTGTAATTTATTGTAATTATGGTATATTACACCAACATATGAATTAGTAACACAAGAAATATAATTTAGATAGTTTAATATTATACTTAATATAAATATTTATTTATATCTTTAAATATTTTAATTTATCACTCAAATAATAATTTTGTTGTTTAAATTAATATTTATCTAAATTTTTTTGATATAATAGTTTGTTAATTTTTAAAATTAAATTGCATAGTTATTATAAATAAATAAATTACATACATTCAGATGTTAAAAAACAAGTCTTAATCATTTAGTGTCAGATCTAAAAAGACAACATCTTAATCATTCAAATATGCATTCTGATTCAAACGTCTTAATCTTAAAAAGATAACAAATGCACTCTATGTTTTGTATTAGATTTATACCATATTTGGTTAATGGTATAAATTAGTCTGGAAATAAATTTATATCATTAACCAAACACGGTATAAATTTAGTACCAAACTTAATTATGAGTATTCCACCTTATACCGCATACCAGACGGCCCCTTAGTGTCCTATTTGAGCTTTAAACCTTTTTGTTGGCTAGCCATGATTGAAGCTAAAACCCTTGTATAAAAAAATAATTTTGTTTAGAACATATTCATTCTTGATATTAAATATGAAAAATGACGCCTAAACAACACATGTTGAGGTGAATGGTGTAAAAGAATAGTGATGATTGAGGCTTCAAGTTTAAGTTGGGGTGGAAAAACAGTTATGTTTAGAGTGTAGACAAACATCGCACAAGAGTTAATGAAAGCAAATAAAAGGAAAAGAAAAAGTAAAAGACCAAAAAGGTGAATAACGTATAGTGTTCAAGGAGGGTGTAGTCATTATTTTCCTAAATATGTACCATAACCGGCTCAAATCCTATGTTACAATCTTAGAATTTCGTTATGTGATCCAAACAGAGCATTCTAAAGATAATGACAATAGAAATTAAAAGCAAACATATAGTATATACATGTTATAGCATGTGAAATTCTTTGCGAGTAGCGAGTGTTTTCTCTTCTCTTATCCTTATGTCTCATTTGTTCATTGTATATATATATATATATATATATATATATATATATGTAGGGGTGGGTATTTGGTTTGTTCGATTTTCTTGTTTCATATCGGTTTGTTTTTTTGGTTTTCGGATTGACGAAAATGACAATCGTAACCAAACCAAAATAAATTCCATTTGGTTTGGTTTCTACAAATTCGATTCGATTATTTTGGATTTTTATTTTGGTTTTGAAGATTAAAGTAGCGAACCTTACTTTTTCATGACTGATTTTAAAATGTTGTACATCTATGTCAATTTTTCATGAAATACCAAGAAAACATGTCAATGATACATGCATGTTGATGATACAGACACCTCAAGCAACACAAGTGTTGCTTATTATGTAAGACTTAAGAGAATATGGAGAGCTGTTGTTGCTCCCATTGTATACATCAAATAACAGTACTACGAGTCTCCGACTACAAATTCTAATAATCGCCTTAACAATACCACAAGACATGAATTTAGGGACGTAAATCGTAATATTAGGGTTACTTATTATATCTTTATACTGAATATATATGATATTAAATAAATATAAATAATAAAATATATATATTATTTATATAATTTTGATTTTTTGGTTTAACCAATTTTTTTTTTAAAAATGAAAACCAAACCGTTTAACCGAATTTCTAAATTTTGAAATCGAAATCAATCCGAAAAATTAAAAAACGAAAAAACCAAAACCAAATCTAAATTTTGATTTGATTTTTTGATTTTTTCAATTTAAATAAAACTATTCCCAACCCTATATATGTGTTGTTTAGGAATTCTCTTTGGTCTATGTGAGAGCACTTGAATTATAATAGCTGAATAACCTAACTTTTCAAACTGAGTCTTTTGTATACATGTTGGGCTGATATAAGTATCACAGGTTGAGGTTGCATTTTTAGTCTTGTCAATTAGGTATGATCCAATGTGTTAGAAAGAGGGAATTGAGGGGTTTATATGTTTCAAAGTGAATGCATGTAGCTACTTACTAAACCTATTGTAAATAGCTTACTTTGTTGTGCTTAATCTGAGGTGTAGTAAAATGTCTTGTATGATTTACTTGAGGACAAGTAAAATATTTAAGTTGGGAGTGTTAATATTCCTGAATTTATGGAACAACTTATGTCTTTTACTTTCCTATGTCCTTGTGCATGCTTTCCTATTTTTTTTTTTTTAGTTAGAATACTGTTTAATAGGTGTATGATGTTGGAATTTCTAAAACTAGGAAAAAGTGAGGAAATGCCCAAAAAAAGGAATTCATGGCCAGTAAGGTGGAAGACCAGACCATGGAAACAAGCATGTAAAAGATCAAAGAGTAATGCATACAAGGTATTCTGAAGGTTACTAATTGATAGAGGAAAGTACAGACTATATGTCACATTCACAATATGTACATTTTGAAGAAGACTAAGCTAAAAGAAAGTTTTATGGAAAAGACCATGGACCAAAAAAATTATACGATCCGTAGATCAAACCAAACTTGCAGTCTAGAAATCCTAGGCATAATTCATGGAGGACTTAAAGGAAAATCATTAGCATGGGTTAATGTATGATCCATGGATTGTGTCTGAAGACAATTTGATTGTCTTGCAATTCTGAGTTTGTCCCTCATAATAAATACTTTTCATAGGACTTTTGTAATAAAGAGTTACTAGGACTTTTTAAGTTTACAATTTTGGTAGTTTTTCTCTCTCTAGTTTTGAAGTTCTGTGAAGAACGAAGAACAGGAAGTTACTCTAGAAGATTTGGGTAAAGAGCCACTTCTAAAACTTATTTTGATAAGTAGACACTTTTTTTTCCATTTAAATGTCTAGGGTTTGGGATAAAAGGATGGGGTATGGATTAAAGTGTAAAAACAAATAAATTTTGGCACCCCTTATGACTTCTTAAAATACTTTTCACACCCACTTTTTTATTAAATACCAATTTTTTTTCTCTCTCCTCACTTATACTCACAAAACCATGGCCATTTTCCCTTCCTCTTCCCCCAACTTTCATTTTCGATTTTTATCTTCTCTAAAGCTTTAAGATCTTTCATCTTCCATTTTAAATAATTTCTCTTCATCTCTCGAGTAATTTGTTCTTCATATTGATAGTTTTTTTTTTCTTTATTTTCGTTTTTGATTTGTGGTAATTGAGTTGATTTTGGAGAAATTTTTTTATTTTTTTTTGAAAAATGGGGGTTGATTTTACTATTTTTTTTTGTTTTTAAGTTGATATTTGTTTGATTGTTGATGGATTATGATTGTCCTTGTCGATTGCATAGTGAAATTTTTTCGCGAATTTAATCGGCTAATGTGCAAAGAAATTTGGATGTTGTTTCGTTAATAGACCGTTTGGTTGATTAGGTATTTGTTTGGTTTGAATGGGAAAAATTGTTTTTTTTTTAAAAAAAATGGAACTTGATTTTACTGAAAATCTGTGTTTTAAAGTTGATATTTGTTTGATTGTTGATGAATTATGATTTTCCTTATCGATTGCATGGTAAATTTTTTTTGCAAATTTAATCAGCTATTGTGCAAAGAAATGTGGATGTTGTTCTATTAATAGACCATTCGGTTGATTAGGTATTTGTTTGGTTTGGATGGAAAAAACTGAAATCTTTTAAAAAAATAAAACTTGATTTTATTAAAAATCTGTGTTTTTAAGTTGATATTAGTTTGATTGTTGATGGATTATGATTGTCCTTGTTGATTGGATGGTGAAATTTTTTCGCGAATTTAATCGATTAATGTGCCAAGAAATTCGGTTGTTGTTCTGTTAATAGATCGTTTGATTGATTAGGTATTTGTTTGGTTTGAATGAAAAAAACTGAAATCTTTTTAAAAAATATATGAAACTTGATTTTAGTGAAAATCTGTGTTTTTAAGTTGATATTTGTTTGATTGTTAATGGATTATGACTGTCCTTGCTGATTGTATTGTAATTTTTTTTAATTTCATCGATTAGTGTGCCAGAAATCTGGACAATGAGAACAAGTTTATTTATGATCCTAGACTTAATAAATTGTAGTCGTCTTCTTCTTCCTTGATTTCCGTATAGTACTTGATATCACTTTTTCGACGATCACAAAAATTATGCAACAGATTAAAGCTTTGGAACAAACTAAGGAGTGTTTCAAAAGAGAAAGATAGACATTGTTATTGCTGAATAAAAATGAGAAAGGAATGGATAAATGAACATGGAGGAGCTCAAAAAGGTCTATGTCATTTATATAGTAGGGCTACCAAAAAAGTGACCCTTGGAAAAGATCTAAAGAATATTTATGCCTTCTATAACCGATTATTAAGGTTTGCTATAGATCCTATCATTGTATGCCTGAAAGAGTTGTGAGTTTAAACGAGGCACAGTTGGAGCTTCTTAAAATTGATGAAATAAAAAGAGATTGAAGAAATACTAGACTATGCAAATTATTTATTATATACTGACACCGTTGTTGATTTCTACACATGATAGATAGATTATCATTTTTTCGAGAAGTCGATTATTCACCTACTCATAGGTCTAGGATCAACTATCTGAATGTATGAACAAGTTTAAATAATGAAAAAAAAAGAGAAATTAAATTAAAGTATGATAATTAACACCTTTCAAACATTGTAAAATAATTTAGATACATCAATTATGACACCAAATCACTTTTGAACATGATCAAGTGATATTTAAGGCATGCTATAGTCATAAATTGGTGAGATGTGACTAAAAAAGGAATAAATAAAATAAAACAAATAAGCACCATTCAAGCAATGCAAAACAACTAGATATCATCAAATGAGATTAGACCTGTCTAATGAGTATAAAGATGGGTGATGGCTGTGAATTGTGGGTGTTCATGAGACAAATAGTGTTTGAGAACAGTTAGTCCTTCTCAATGCAGACGTTTGTTATGAGTAGTTAATTGTTACTATCATTTCTCTTTATTATACTTATTTGATCTAGTGTTCAATTATTTTATACTCTCATATGATGATATTTATTCACTTTTCATTTCTTGAATGATGTTATTTTTTTTTTAAAATTTTATTTCTCTATTTTTTAGTCTCGTCTTACTTTCCACTAGACTCAATCGGTCGATACATGACTATTAATTTAGTATATTATAGGTGCATACAGTTATATATAGTATATGCACGACATCTGTATAGGTCTAGTATCAATCATCTAATTCTATTGACAAGTAAGACGAGACTAAAAAGAGTAGAAATAAAATAAACTAAATTAAAATAAATAAACATCATTCAAGCAATGAAAAATAACTAAATATCATCATATGAGAGTACAAAATAATTGAGCACTCGATCAAATGAGTATAACAAAGAGTAATGGTAGTAACAATCAATTACTCAGAACAAACGTCTACATTGAGAAGGACTACTTGTTCTCAAACACTACTTGTCCCATGAACACCCACAAGTCACAACGATCACTCTTCCTTATGCTCATTAGATGCGTCTAATTTCATTTGATGATATCTAGTTGTTTTGCATTGCTTGGATGGTGCTTATATATTTTATTTTATTTCTCCCCTTTTTAGTTCCATCTCACTGATTTACGACTATAACATGCCGTAAATATCACTTTATCATGTTCAAAAGTGATTTGGTATCACAATTAACGTATCTAAATTATTTTTACAATGTTTGAAAGGTGTTAATTTTTATACTTCAATTTAATTTAATTTAATTTCTATTTTTGTGTCATTATTCTAACTTGTCCATATATTCATGGAAAAATGCTCTATTACCACCTTGAACTATACGCGAAAAGGATGAGACACACCCAAACTTTAGGAGGGTCCTATTACCCCCTTGGAATAATTAAAATCCTATTTTTACCAATCTTAACGCCTATGTGGCACATACGTGGCACACACGTGTGCCTACATATACCCTTCAGTGTGTTATGCCACGTAGGCACTAAGGTTGTCAAAAATATGATTTTAATTAGTGCAGGGGGTAATAGGACCCTCCTAAAGTTCGTGTGTGTCTCAAAATTTTCACGTATAGTTCAAGGTGGTAATAGAGTATTTTCTCTATTTTTAAAAAGTTGATCATAAACCTGCGAGTTGGTGAATAATTGACTTCTTGAAAAATTGTTAATCTACATATCATGTGTAGAAATCAACAATGGCGTTAGTATATAATAAATAATTCACATAGTCTAGTATTTCTTCAATATTTTCTTACTTAAAATTACATAAATATTCTTATCCTTGAATGTTTGTCTTACACAAAGATTGGTGCCGTCCGAGAAAGAGTGGCTTGCTTGTGGTCCGAACTGCCCGTCCTTACCTCCTTCATACTCCTCCTCTTCTTTAAAATATTCAGAATTATCCCATTAATGATCATCCATGAAATCACATTCCATTGACATATCATCCATTGTCGGGGGTGAGGGCAGGTGTGGGGATGATGTGGAAGCTTGTAATACCCCACCCTTCTCCTAGTTCAAATTTGTCTCTAGACTATTAAAAATATTTCTTCAAAGATGAATATATTTTATTTCATGTTAAATTTTTAAGATTTTGACTTTTGATCCCGTGAAAAATCGAATAAGCTTTCCATCAATACCAAATTCGCCCAAATCCGACACTCGGGCGAAGAGTTAGAGCCATTTTAGTGAGACAGTGTACCACCTGGTACTTTAGCGCATTGCGGAGCAAGACAAAATGGAAATTGTCAAAATTCAGTAAGCCTCCACAATTCCACCGCATCGCAGTGGCTTTCCAGTTCGCAACCAAGGTGGCAACGCGATTTCTACCGCATCGCGCCAAGGTTCAGTTTTCCAATTATCCAATTTCCAGTAAGCTAGCGCGATTATGGTGCATCGCGCCAACATGTAAAATCAGAATTTTTTCCAGCTCTGGATTTTAATTCCAAGGGCAAGACAGTCATTTTTCTACCCCTATATATATACTCTTCAACACGAGATTTCTCATTATTTCACCCAAATATACTAGTTTTCTCTCAATTTTCTTCAAGAACAACCATTAGGGTTCATAGATCAAGACCCAAGTCATCAAGATTCCTCCGTAAATATTTCAAGAATCATATAGCAAGGTATGCAGATGTTGATTCTTGGGTTCCTTCCACCCAAGAAGTTCAAGAATCCTTTTCTAAATTCAAAGATCTTATATTTATGAGTTTTCATGATTCATGTGAATTGAAATTGAAGTTCATGTTATTATTGAGTTTTAATTCATGATTTAGACTACTAATTTCAAGAGTTGATTCTAGTATGTGATGAATTGTATGATGTTCATGATAAACCCTCATCAAGTTGCATGATATTGATGTATTCATGATAATTAAGTATAAAATCTGTGGTATAACCAAAGCATGCTCCCCATATGTTTGATAAAATGCTTAAGTAAAGAGAATAGTGCCCTCTTTAGTATGTTAAGCATAAAATCCCCAATTATGTGATATCTAGTGCATGCCAAGCGTTTGTTGAAATTCCTTAGTGAATGTGTTATGATAAGTTGCATGCATTCTTATCTATGTGTATTCCTTATTGAACAACTATGAGGTATTACTATGCATTCCCTATACATTTACATGTTTATGACATTCAAGTGATTGACGAGATATCGTATTGATTGTGTTGTGAATCAAAGTCCATTGTCATGATACTCAAGTGTGGTCCTGTCTTATTTATTTATGCTATTGAGTCATGGGGGTATTTATACCCAAAAATTTAGCTGCGTGTCTAGAGCCAAGTTAGTCTCAAGATAATTTCAGTCGTTCTATGATCAGTAGAATTCAGCCAGTACAAAATTTAAGAAAATTCAGTAATCTCAGTACTAGTTCAATTCAGTCTCAATATCAGTCTAATCCAACTCAGTATTCAGTTCCGATTCAATAGTATTCAGTAGTATCCAGTATTCAGTTCAGACTTCAGTAAAACTCAGTAAGCTAACAAGAATTTAGTAGCATTTCATCAGATAACGGAACCAAGTAAATTAAATCAGCTCAGTCAAGCAAGCTGACCAGTAACAAATTTAGCTCAGTTTAAAATAGTCTAGGAATCAGTCCAGTGTCTATTCAGTTGGGAGTAGGATTCAACACCGAGCGAGGGAAGGGATGATGGCTTCCCCGTTATTTTAGGTAGAGTCATTAATAACAATCTCTGCACTCCAGAACTATGTAGCCAGTGCAGGATGAGGAGTCACCCATCATATTAGGATTGACTACCTCTACGGAGTCACCCGTTATATTAGGCTTGGCTCCAACCAGGTGTAACCTGTTATATTAGGCATGGCATCCTGGGTTCAGAGATTAGTGTCTTTACCCGTGGAATGGTCTGATACCCTTCCAACTGGGGTTACAGGTTGGACCCCAAAGAAGCTAGAAGGGGCATATCGGTTATATGACCACCTCCCACAGTCTCAGTTTCATATTCAGTCTCAGTAAAAGAATTTAGCTGATGAGTTACCCATTATACTAGTCTTGACTACCTCTCAGAGATCACCCATTTTATAGGCTTGATCTTAGATTCAGACAATCATATTCATTATCAGTAGACTCAGAGGTCACCCGTTATATAGGCTTGATCTCAGATTCAGTTTATCAAGTATCAGACATCATTACCAATAAACTCAGAGGTCACCCGTTATATAGGCTTGATCTAAGATATAATAAATCAGTATCAGTATCAACAAGATTAGACATCAATCTTAATAGACTCAGTTATTCTGTCTCTCAGTATTAGTAAACTCAGACATCATTACTAGTAGACTCAATCATCAGTAAGTCAGTGTTCAGAAAACAGTATTTAGAGTTCGTATTCAGTGTTACTGCGATTTCATTTTTGGTTTGGGCATTCATGCATATGTACTCATTCAGTACTCTCATGTTATTCTGTTAAGCAATGTTCATGCATAAGCCCTTGAATTTAGCCTTACCTTATCTAGCATACCAGTACATTCAAAATACTGACACATACTTTTGTCTTGCGCTATGGTGTCTTATACAATAGGTTCCGAAGCGTGAGATCCATAGCACCCTTAGTAGTCCAGATTCAATAAGCAGCAGTAGACGTAGAAGTGAGTCCTCTTCATTCGAGGATGATCCTTATTTTATTATGGCATTAGACTCAGTTTATTTTTAGTAGACGGAGTTAGTTAGGGACATGTCCCATCAACTCCATAGTTCAGACAAGTTTAAAGGCTTTTCGGACAGATGTATTAGTATTCAGTTTTCAGTGTTGAGTATTTTTAAATATTTGAACCTTACGGCAAGTTTTCTCCAGTTTTTCGCATTTATTTCATTATAGTATGTAGTGCTTAGGTACAAATATCAGAAAAGGGTTAGGTTGTGGTCCTTCGAGATCATGAGCACCGTGTGACATTTCGATTCCAAAAAATTGAGGCGTTACAAAGCTTCTTTTCGGGATCTTCCAACAACTTTAACCCGCAATATAGGCCTGAAATTATTAGAATCAATGCAAAACATGTATAATTCCACGTGTCTATCATTCCTTATGAACATTGGATAGATTCCCCCCATTTATCAAGTAACTAATTATCACATCTCTTTGATCATAACTTAATTCACCGCTGTCCATTACGCTTTTAACTAATCGGCATATGAAGCATTGCGACGAAAGGCAATGGACACTGTCTCCTTAGACGAGGTTTTTCAAACCCAACATTTAGAAGTCTCCACCCATTCACCAAAAAATATACCACCAACAATCACGTATTTTATAATAGACATGATATACCTCGATAATAGTATTTAATAGACCTAAACAATAGTTTATAACCCTAGACTTAATAGAATATAGTCGTCTTCTTCTTACCTGCTTTCCGTATAGTACCTGATCTCGCCTTTTCCGACGACCAATGAATTACAACTTAGAAATAATCTAAGGAGTGTTGAAATGTTGCTATTGAGCCAAGAATATTTGATTTAAAAACGTGGGACTTATTTTTAAGCTTTTTGTATGAAAATGGATGAAAATGTGGGGCTAAAAATATGAGAAAATGACTTAAAACAATAAAGGTAATGTCACTTTCCGATGGATGCCAGAAAATTCGATGAAAAATGGCCGAAAAACTGACAAAATGATGGTTGATGGTGGAGAAGCTTGGGAATTTTTTTAAATTAAATATTCAATATTTATATTTTTAGACATAGACTAAAGTGTAGTTTTTAAAAAATAGGGGTTGAAATGGGAGAGACACCAAAGTGTACATTTTTTAACTTGAGTCCTAGGGTTGCCATTTATTTTTGTGCATCCATTAGGGTGTCCATTTTCTCAATTTTTGAAAACTAGTGTCTAAATGTCAAAAATAGTTCTACAAGTGGAATTTTAGCAAAGAGCCCCAAGTTACTCTTTTCATCTTTAATCTAAGTAAGATTTAATGAATTCAATTAAATATTATTTTTTTTATGTATTATGAGTATCTAAATCCTCTACCAAGTTTGTGAACCCAGTGGGAGTGTAATGTTTATACGGTTTGCTTGTATTGCATGATTTATGGATATTAGGGTATCAAAATATTTCTCAATTGTTTGATTGGTTAGTGATTAAAAAAATTAACCTACACTAGCATATTTTAGTTCTACTAGGGAAAGATGGTATGGGGGACTCAGTGCGTATCTAGAAAATTTGAAATATCTGTAACTGTATGAAATTTGAGAACATTATATTCCATTCTAGGTATAAAACCTTATTTCTTAATCAATATAGTTTGACAACTAATTTTACTACTGCAATTTTAGTTATAACATCAAAATAATCTTTTTTGCTATCACAAATTAGATATTAGACAGTTAATCACGTATTCGTCCAATCTGTGTCTTTTCTCACCTCTTGCTTATGGAATTCCATTATAACCTTACTATATTTAAGAACAATTGTGTTACATTATATTAAGGTATAATTTTGAGAGTATCATAAATCCAGGGCCTATAGATCATGACATTGTATTCCATGTCCCTGTACATTATTTTGAACAAGGTTTTCTTGAATACACCTTCATCATAGGTTGGTAACCTAATCTCTCCTCAGGTTATCACACTCGACATATTAAATTTAGTTAATAATTTTGTGGCTGAAACTCTCTAAAAGAAAGGGATGAAGGAACGACAGTCCAGGCAAACCTGCGCTTTGAACATCATCCTGATGAGAGACTTCTACTGAGAAAGGAAATAGTGAGCAAGGGGTGACTATCATACGAAAATAAAACTAGTGAAATAAGATGCCGGAACTCTGGTTTATCATCATCAGAACAAAGATCAGTCTAGGACGAGATGAACAAAAGATGCTTCTGGAACTAGTTTTTGATAGGGTTTATCTTTGTTGGAGTCCCACATTGGTAGGTTAGAGGGTTCTTGATCTCCTTATATGGTCTTGGGCCATCCTCCCCTCATGATATATCTTTTGAGGTTGAGTCAGACCCAGAATCCATTTTGATCCAGTTAATGAGGTCTGGAGCGTATAGAGGACTGTTAAGTATCCCACATTAGTAAAGGGATGAGTATTAGACTCAAGATCCATTCCTTACAATCTTAGCTCGAAGGAAAGAACAACAAATTTTATTTGTTCAAGGGCTCTTAATTGGATGATGATGGTTAGGGGAGTGTTAAGTATCCCACATCGGTAAAGGGATGGGTATTAGACCCAAGATCCATTCCTTACAATCTTAGCTCAAAGGAAAGAATAACCAATTTTATTTGTTCGAGGACTCTTAATTGGATGATGATGGTTGAACTAACAGGATTAATTTACACACACTTAATTTAAAGTTTAAAACTCTACAATATTAAAAGAGATTACGAAGTCATTATGCGGAAGCGTGACACCATTTTAATCCTCATAATTACAAGTGATCAAGTCTTTATTTGGTATGTTATGTGCCTTTTCATCATGGGTAATGAAACCTTGGTCTATTTGCTACCAAGAATGTTACTCTTTTAAACTCTGAACTCTCCCTTCTTAAATACTGTGTTGATTTTATGACGTGGTGAGGCAGGATTTGATCGTTGTTCTCCATACCTGTATTTTCCGTAGTTGATTTTGGCTCAGTCACTAAGAAATTCTTTCAAATGTCTATTGTTGTGAAACAAGGATGCTTCCTCACCAGGATATCCATAATCCCTAGTTCTATGACTTTGCATACTATGAAATTTCCAAAATAAAATTGCATCCATTTGACTAGGGTTTGACCAAATCATCTTTGACCATTAGACCTTTTTCATATTCCTAACTTTTGTAACCAAATTAGTATGGCTAATGATGAAATTCTATTTCAAAGTTTCTAAGGCCTCCATGCTTTTAGCTTGATAAAATTCTTATGCTTCTCTATTAGGTAATTCCATTCTACCCCGTCCCTAATTTATTCATCTTGCATTACTCAGTATGCCAAACAACTAAAAGTTTTAGCCACCTAGTCACTCAGAAGGTATCTAAGGTTGCTACTAATCCATGGAAGATTTTTGACCGAGGTCGAAGACCCTCCGCAGCCCATCTTGAAATTAGTTTCAATCACGGTTTCTCAAAGACAAGGCAGTAAAGAATTCAATTGGTCATTCTTTGCTCAAATTTATGACTCATACCAATTATGAAAATCTGCACATGATGTTGCCACAATTTTATTTAAATTCTCCTTCAAATTTTGAGACACGTGAACTCATAGGGTTTTAACCCTTGGTTCATGCCTCCCCCACCTATTCATTTGGAAATGATGGAAGTATCATCCTCTAATTATGAAATTTGATTACAAACTCTTGAAGCAATTATGTACTACTCCGCATTATCTTAAAGATGTCTTCCTTCCTGGTATGTATCTATTGACCCCAGCATGCAACCTAATAAATAAATCTACAAGCATAATAAGGGAATCAATTCAAGTTTTGGGTAACAAAGAAAAATAGGTGAAGGCCATTTGGGTCTGGGTTTCACCAAAATTCTTCACTAGGACCAACTTGATATCATTTGGTGCTAAGTCATTTTCTTTTATTTTGGTTATATATGTGGTTATTGCTAGGCAATAGTATAATTGTATAGACAGAATATTCTGTTTCCTAGAATAGGATTTAATTACTGATTGTGTAGTTATAACAATATATATTCTTTCCTAGAATAGAACTCTAACCTACAGTTGTATAGATAAAAGTATTTCATTATGTATTATGGAATGATACAAGTTGCTATTAAGAAAATGTTGGTTTCTCTGTCATGGTATCAAGAGCCACCATCTAATTTTTTTTCCCGTGCTTTCTGTTTTCTCTGCACAGGTACTTTGCTACCTTCTTGAGTTCCTTTTGTTCTCTCTGTTTTTTCTCCCTTTTTGTAATCAATCGATCAATGAATTCACAATCCTCTTCGCACGATTTGCTTTCCACAAAACTGGATAGTTCCAATTTTGCTCTTTGGAAATTCCACTTTGGAATCTTTGTTCAAGGCAAGGGCCTTTTTGGGTTAATGTTGTTAGATGGATCTGCTCGTCCATCAACAAATGCAAAAGAGTTGGATCTTTGGAAATTGAATTATGCGAAGGTAATCGCTTGGATGTTGAATTCTGTACATGTTGATATTTCTATGGGGCTTAGTCCTTTTATTTTGGCTTTTGAGATATGGACCCAACTCCGTACAATCTACCAACAAAGCAACCTTGCACGAGAGTTTGAATTGGAATGCAATATTGCAGAATACACACAGAGGGATAAGAATGTTCACTCCTTTTATGATGTCTTGCAGTTGCTCTGGTGGGAACATGATCAAATTCTTGGGAAAAATATTTCTCAGGCAGGGGTCAAGGAGGTATTAGAAGAATGAAAGAAGACAAGGGTGGTGCAATTCTTAATGAAACTCCATCCTGAATTCGAGCCGATTCGTACAAACGTATTAGAAGAATGAAAGAAGACAAGGGTGGTGCAATTCTTAATGAAACGCCATCCTGAATTCGAGCCGATTCGTGGCAGTTTGTTGAACAAGAAAGTCACACCTGCTCTTAACATTGTGTTGGCAGCCATCTTGCGTGAAAAGACAAGACTTGGAACGCAGGCTGATATGGAGTCTATGCCATTACCTTCTGTTGCATTACTTCTAGGAAAATAAAAAACCATTGCTTTAATAGGAAATACTAATAGAAGAGTCCAATGCTACGAATGCCAAGACTTTGGTCACATCGCAGCCAATTGTCCTAAGAGGAAAAAATTTTGTGCTTATTGTAAAATTACTAGCCATCATATTTCAGATTGTCGTCGTCGCCTAAATCGTTCATGAACTTCTCACCAAGATTACCAGACAAATGTTACTACATTATTTGGTTCCTTTCCTATAGGTCACGATCTTGAAAAACTAATCAGAGTTCTATTGCAGCTGCTCTTCCCGAAGCCATCTCAAGTGCACTCTCGACATCCTCTCCAGGTACAAGTAATTCAATTAAATCTACTTGACATCTAGATTCATGGGCTTCCAATCATATGGAAGGTGATTTGTCCCAATTCTTATCATTTTCTAGTGTTGTTTCTAAACATGTTATTCATATAGAAAACATGCACACATTACCTGCATCGGGTATTGTTTCTGGCCGAAATCTTTCTAATGTTCTTTATGTTCCAAATTTGAAGGCTAATTTGGTTTCAGTTGGTCAACTAGTTGATCAAAATTGTGTTGTAAAATTGTCACCCAATGGTTGAGTTGTTCAAAATCTGAAAACCGGGATGATCATGGCCACGGGGCATAGATTTGGAAAAATATTCCTACTAGAGTTGGTTCACTGTCACTTGCATCATTGTTTTTTTTCAATTTCTGCATCGGATGTTACTCATTCGAATAAATTGCTCTCTCTTTGGCATAATAGGATGGGTCATCCTCATTCTTCTCGGCTTCATCACATACTTAAATCATATCTTCCCGTAGCTCATCACATCTATTCCAGTCTCCTTTTGGCATGTACAAATTATGCCGGTTCAAAAAGTCACAAACTCCCTTTTCCTTCCAATTCATCTGCTTATGAAGATCCATTTGATTTAGTGCATAGTGATATTTGGGGTCCTTCTCCTATTTTTTCAAGGATGGGATATAAGTACTTTGTGTTATTTATTGATCATGTATCCAGATACACCTGGGTGTATTTTATTAGAAATAAATCTTAGGTTCCGACTTTTATTATGAATTTTGTTGAGTATGTTCGTGCACTATTTCATAAAACTATAAAAGTATTTTATTTTAATTCAGGGGGAGAGTACACTAAGACTAATCTTGTTGATTTTTTCAAAAAAACAAAGGAATTATTGCCCAATGCACTTGTCCTCATACTCCAGAACAAAATGGGGTGTAAAAAAGAAGAATTGACATATTTTAGAAACTACATTGGCTTTGTTGATTACGTTGAATATGCCAAAAAGTTTTTGTCCTGAAGCAGTACATGCTTCTGTATATTTGATCAATAGACAAACTTTCCCATTCATTGGAAATGAGACACTGTACTTCAAATTATTTCATAGTAAGCCTAATTATTTCCACTTGCGAGTTTTTGGTTGTCTTTCCTTTGTACATCTTCCATCACATGAATGACATAAGCTTTTGGAAAAGGAAAAACAATGTATTTTTGTGGGATACAGTGACACACAACAGATGTATCTCTGTTATGATGCATCTCATCATCAGCTTTGAATATCTAGACATATTATTTTCTTTGAGGATCAGTTTTCTTGCAAACACAATGCTAAACATGCTTCAGAATCTCTCTCTTTTCTGTACAAGTTTGATGACGATATGCTAGCTACTAACCCTCATCTTAAATCTTCGAAACAACTCGTGGACTATGATAATGGTAATATCCATCCTTTATCTCCTTCAAGTATTGATCCTCTACTTGAATATCCAGAACAACCCATGAACAATGGTAATGATGCTCTCCAGCCCTCATCTCTTTCCGGTATTGACTCTATATCGTTATTCTCATCTTCGGAAGAGGGATCCTCTTATCTAGTTACTCCTCTGTGTCAGTCTAGTAGAACAAATCGCCATGTTTCCGAATGACTTGTCTACTCTCTAGGGAAATTTGGTAAGTCCTATTTCTCGCATACCACACTACATTTTATTAAGGTTCCTACATCTTACTCCCAGGATTCTACACAAACCTATTGGAAAGAGGCAATATCGAATGAGATTTATGAACTGAATGAAAATTGAAGTTGGGACTTTGTTGATAAACCAACAGATGGAGTTCTCTTTGGAAGTAAGTGGGTGTATTCCATTAAAATAAAGACAGTTGGTACAATTGATTACTATAAAGCTTGATTGGTTGCTCAAGGGTACAAACAAGAGTATGGGGTGGATTATGAGGAGACTTTTGCACCTGTTTCTAAGATGACAACGATACATACATTATTAGCCTTGGCTTCAATTAAAGGCTGGACTATACATTAGTTGGATGTGAAAAATATGTTTCTTCATGGTAATCTAGAAGAAGTTGTGTTTATGAAACCACCACCTGGGTGTGTTCTGCCAAGACCAAATGTAGTTTGTCATCTTTAAAAATCACTTTATGGATTAAAACAAGATCCTAGAGCTTGGTTTGACAAATTTTGACCCACGATTAAAACTGTTGGATTTTCTCAAAGTTCTTCAGATTATTCCTTGTGTCTTCGTACTTCTCTGGTAGGTATCACAGTACTTCTCATCTATGTTGATGATATAATTATCACCGGAAATTATCAAGAGTATATTACTAAGTTAAAAGAATTCTTGCATACCTCATTTAAGATGAAGGACTTGGGACGATTGACATACTTTCTTGGGATTGAGGTTCTATACTTGCCTACTGGGATCATGCTTACATAACAAAAGTATGCTAGTGATCTTGTTTCTACGGATGGTCTCACTGATGACAAGGTTGTATACACCCCAATGGAGATTAATATGAAATATAAGGAGGCTGATAGTGAACCATTCAATGATCCCACATTATATCGGCAGTTGGTGGGATCATTAGCTTATCTCACTATGACAAGGCCGGACATCTCATATGCGGTACAAGTTCTAAGTCACACTGCATTACATCATGTTATTCGGTATATCCGTGGTTCTATGAATCAAGGTGTTCTCTTTCGTTCAAATTATCCTATACATCTTAAGGGATATACTGATGCAGATTGGGCTGGTTGTCCTAATTCTCGTCATTCCATTACTGGTTGGTGCATATTTATAGGCACATCCTTGATATCTTGGAAATATAAGAAACAATCTTGTACGTCGAAATCATCTACGGAGGCCGAGTATCGGGCTATGTCGACAGCAAGTTTTGAAATTATTTGGCTACGACGTCTATTATCTTATCTTGGTGTTGCTATTATATCTCTTACGGTGTTACATGCTGATAAAACTAGTGCGATTAAAATAGCCGCAAACCCTATGCAACATGAAAACACAAAGTATATAGAGGTGGACTGTCATTACATTCGAGAACTAGTTTCTGATCGTCTTATCACTCTACAACACATTTCTTCTCATGATCAACTTGCCAATTTATTTACAAAGGCTATGAAACACGCACGACATAGCTATCTTATCTCCAAATTGCTATTGTGTGATCACCGGTATCAATTTGACGGGGGGATTTTAGGTAATAGTATAATTCTATAGACAAAATATTCTTTTTCCAAGAATAGGATTTAATTACTGATTGTATAGTTATAATAATATATATTCTTTCCTAGAATAGAACTCTAACCTACAGTCGTATAGCTATAAGTATTTCATTGTGTATTATGGAATGATACAAGTTGCTATTTAGAAAATCTTGATTTCTCTACTCGTTTCTCTGTCAGTTATGTGCTCGTATGGATCCATGGTTCCATTATATTTAGTAATATCAGACACTTTGAATATTTTTGACAATATCTTCTGTGTCACGGTTGATTTATATGATAATTGAGTAAATTTTTTTTGAATTCAGACATTTATAATCGGAGGTTCACCCAGAATCTGATGCATTTGGGAGTGATATCCTATACATTGCCAGAACTCTACTAGGAATGAGTAAATTGGTATATCCTCATTCTCAAATATATTTTTGGACATGGAATCCACCTTCTCTATATTGGATCTCGATAATTGCAACATTTCAAATGATGGAAGAGGTTCCCCTAATTGGAACTTGTAACGCCCGAGAGCACACCCTAGGCATCACACGGTGCTTACAGTCTCGAGAGACCACAAGCTAACCCATGAGCTAGTACCTGCTGTGAGCACTGGATAACATGATCATAAATGCAGAAGAATACTGACATGCCATAAGGTTTTAATAATAGAATACAAAACTGAAATATAAGTCTATAGAAATAACTAACTAAATCTGATAAAGTACTGATAAACTGGATAACTAACTAAAATATCTGAATACTGAATAAAAGACTCTGATGTCTGATAAAACTCTAAAACTAAATTACTATGAGTTGATGGGACATGCACTAACTAACTCCAACTAACTACTAAGCTAAGACAAAGAAATAAAGTAAGCCTGTTGTCACGACCCGAACTGGGGCTCTGGCCGAGATGAGCATTCCCGAACTCGAAGGCCCGAAACGCCCTTTGTCTATCTGGTAATCATGCACATAATTCATATGATCAAAGTAATACGGAATAGACACAATAATATAAAAACATGGTCAATAATTTAATAAATATCTGTAATAGTTTGCGAAATCTCTACTGACATACCATCTGAATAACTGGGACAAGGCCCCCAGTAGACCAAAAACCATACTGAAATAAATACCTAAATGACTAGGACTTCCAAAGCAAAGAAGGCTCACCAACTGAACTCTGAGAAAACCCTGTCTGTAGACTCTACTGAGGATCTGGACCCCTAGACTATGCCTCAGTACCTGGGAGAAAGAGGGGGGGAGGGTCAGCATAATTGTACTGGCACGCGAAGCAATAAAAAATAGAGTAATTAAACACACACACATATATATATATAATGCGTGAGAGAAAATTTTCATCAAACATTATGCATAAAATAGTTTTTGAAAAACACATGGGCACCTTCTGAAAACATGTAACCTGTTTGTAACTCTCAAACTCTGATCTGTGTATTACTTCTGAGTTAGGTGGTATCCCCTACAAGTCTGATATTCCACGGGACATATGGAATCCTCCATTGACTCGGCGGGGAAGCCTCTAACCCGAGTATGCCGCAAGGGTTGGAGTTCCTGAATATGATACGCCACACGACACTTAAGTCAGCGTCTAATAATATACTTGGATTGGCAAACCACGGTTTTAGGCAATGAGTTGCTTGAACTCAATCCCTCTTCAGGGAACCACCTAACATCTCTGTATTCCCATATTTAACCTTTTTTGTACATGCAACATTCTGAATGTCTAAAATCATGATAGTCTGAAATGTCTATTAGTCTGAGTTTGATATGGCATTGGTCTGAATTGGTATCGTCATACCAAGACTTGCAAGTCATGATTTCTGAGCCATAATACATTAAGCTAAATATTTCATTTAAAGCATAGTTTAGATCACCAAAAACATGCAACTGATATAGAAGATTTTGTGTTTCAAAACTCAAGTCAAAATCATGCAAAAACTTCATCAATATATGGTGGTCTAGTGCCTTTAGCAAATCCATGAACTCTTTCTTTACATGGATTATGAATATTAAACACTCATTCTAGATTCCCTCTTTAGTAATTTAAAACCACCCTTAAATCATAACAAGAGTTCAATCATATCATATAGTGCTTTTCAAGGATGCATTGCAAAACAATTCATATGCTATTAGAAATATGAAAAATTCATAATAAGAGGGAATTCACCAAAAATCATGCTCTCAACAAGAATTCATTCTTAAATACATGGTTTCATACATTCATATTCTCAAATCACTTAGGGAAAGGTTAAAAGACCAAAACAATGATGTTAAAACATTTAATACATAAATATATACATAGATTCAAAAACTCCATTCTAAAACATGATTTTTCTATGGCCATGAGAATTTAGGAAAACCCCGCGTACCTCTATTTCGGAAAATAATGAGTGCTTCTTGAAGCCTGTGGATTGGGGATTCCGAATCTCTAATCAATTTTGAAAACTCACGGTTGAGTCTTGATTTATTTGGATCTTTAGTATTAAACCTTTGGGAGTGTTCTTGAGAATTTTCAGATGAATGTGGATGTATTTTTGGAGAATTGGGGACTGAATTTTGTGTTTATGGCTGAATAAGGGTGGGAAAAGGACCATTTTGCCCCAAAAACGGAGTGTTTAAGTCACTTGAAACCATACGATATGCGCCGCATATGATATCACATATATTTACATAGGCGCCGCATATGATATCGCCTATATTTACATAGGTGCCGCATATGATATCACCTATATTTACATAGGCACCGCATATGCTATTGCATATGCTTTTCAGTGGCCATGTGCGATTGGTTAGACGATGCATACTACTTTGAAAGCCCATAACTTCTTGCTCGGGTATCGGATTTTAGTAAAATTAGTATCGTTGGAAAGTTAACTCGAATACCTATAATTTGACACATAGTAGGCTCTCTAATTAGACATATACAGAGAGTTATGGTCGATGGAAATTGACACAAATTACAATGTCCACTAAAACTTAATCGATCGAAATAGTTTCAACTCGTCCTTGAGTTGAAGGACCTTTATGGTATAAATTCATGCTCAAATGGATTCACATACTACATAAACATGCCAAATTGGCATAGGATTTAA
Source organism: Capsicum pubescens (assembly GCA_030864215.1). Taxonomy (NCBI): domain Eukaryota; kingdom Viridiplantae; phylum Streptophyta; class Magnoliopsida; order Solanales; family Solanaceae; genus Capsicum; species Capsicum pubescens. Next base: position 204,411,018 of record CM061541.1, read on the forward strand.
GTCTCTAGGATTATCAACGCATCAGAGTCATGGTTTTTCTTCTAGTCCGAAATGCGGGGTGTTACATTATCTCCCCCTTGGGATCATTCGTCCCCGAATAATGGATAGAATGTTGAAGTCTTAAGGGTATGGGATAATGTAGACATGATATGTTCCCTAATAAAGAATACACTGATCGGAAACATGAATATAAGATTGGAACTACTGATATTTTAAATGCTTATACCGGACATTCATAACCGAGGTATGGAACACACGACTGAAGCTACTCATAGGCTGAATTCTCATAATGAATCATGCATATCTGATGCATGGATCTGTGACCGAGTTGTTCTCATTAATGCAAGACTGAATACACTGATAAGCTGAACTTTTCTATTGAACATGCATTTCTAATGCTTACATATCTAACTGAACTGACATATGAACGTATGGCTATATATGTAATAATAACTGATGTGAAGCTTGTAATAAGAATCTATGCATGCAACTGAATGGGGTATCTCCCCCTTGGTACCCTATGTCCCTCTATGAATGCTCAATTCACTAAGATACTCGAAAAACTGAGGCGATGCACAGGGCACCTACGAATTGAATCATAACTGAACATCTGGAATATGAAATTAATGCATGATACATGAACTGGGATATACTCGTAACTACTGGTATACTCTATCTTGGAATAGTAGCATGTCTGAGATTTCGAGTAGCATGAATAAGTGCAAAGACGAGAAAACAAGTCATGCGAATCTAACTGCTAAACTGACTTATTGGCCATACAGACTGAATTATACTACACCCTCATACTTAACTGGAGTATCTCTTCAGCACAATTCTCTAAAGAAATTCTAGCAGTAATAGGGTTCCATGAATCTTGGGTATGGATTACACAAGACATCCAACTGAAGAATCACCACATTGACACTACTCTGGAGTCTGGAACATAGGCATATAACTCCTGAATTAGGATAGAATTACCAGGCTTTTGGCATTACAACTTCTTACTTTCAAGCTTAGCACACTTCTCGAATATCACTTAACTATACTATTCTCCTTAAATACCATATTCATTCAACTCAGCTTAAAATTCTCATATGAGCATTGACAAATCTTTCTACTAATGTCGGAAATAACTTAATCCCTTCGCCGTGATCAAGCCTAACTCTAAGTCATAAAAATACAACATGCCAGACCACACTATTATTCTAAATCATATGATGTAATCTTCTATATCTCCTTTAAAGATCACATCCTAAGTATAACATGCATTACCACTTCAATGACTACTCTGAACTCTTACTATGAAGTCGCTAGAGCATATAGCGTTCCTTTACAACAATCTCAACATGTCATTCAAGCCTATCTTTATAACCACATATGAACTTCAAAGCAAACACTCATAAAGGCATACTTCGCATATTCTCTAAACCACTATCAATATCACTCCCACGAGCTACCCCAAGAACATACACATACAAAATTCCACTAACTATCACAAAAATAAAAACTTGGCCCCAAATCTTACTTCATACTTATGGCCTTATCTAAACAAACGTACTATGATCTTCCATCAACAAGGAATAATTACTCACCACTACTATCATCGCTAAGGAGGAGTCACAAAAAGGTTAGAACATAAGATCTGGAGGAATGGAATGATACTATATGAAGCTTGGCACTCATCTGAGGCCTGAGGAATAGCAAAACAATAATAGAGACTCACCAAAGCGCTCTGAATTTAGGGTATTCATGGATATAAGTTGAATCTCGCCAATCATTTGGCTTAAAACATGAGTTATGGAAATGGAGCACATTATAAAGCGTGAGTAAATGACTCTCTATCATATCTATGAACATGAACTAATCATGGAACTAAATCGTAAAGCATGAGTAGGTATTAGGATCACTGAGAAATATTGAGATAGGAATGGGTTGAGATTCACCCTTACTTTTTGATGTTCTATATCATCATGACATCACTATAAGAATCTGAGAGTTTTACTTGGTTATTCGTTTAGTCATCTCCCCCTTAGATTCAAGCTATCATGTTAAGTTTTTGGGAGATACCTTACTAGACTTTAAAATTAACTGCACTCACTGCACTTTGGGTTCTGAAATATGACAATACACAAAATTAATAAAACTTAACCCGAAAGACCACATATGAGAGTGGAACGCCCATTGCTAATACTACCTCCTGAGGAACACTCTATCATTCTGTAACCCCAATAGTCATCATCTATTACTTGAACACATACTAACTTCGAATCTTCATGCGTATCCCAAAAGTTGAAGTGCACACCCTCTAGTGCCTCTACTCTTATTTCTATTAGCACGAATTTCAAGGACTCGAGGTTAGATTATAACACCTAACATGGGTATCACCAAGTCTTCAATGAGTCGCTCTATTTCTATTGTAGTCTACCAACATAGAAACTTCAAACTTATTTTCCTCTACCATGAGAATCAAGTTCATATCAAAAGTCTCAATGTTATCAATCAAAGGTCCTTAATTTGGCTATTTAGAACACCATATACCATCTAGCTAGTCTTTTTCCACCTAGAAACTCAACGGTACCAGTAGCAACACATAACATGTAATAGCCTTAGAAAAATACTATAGCTTCATACCACCTTGGGCATACTTCTACATCACATATACAACGTCATACTTTATTACGAATCAAATAAACTTAGGCACTTGCATACACTGTTCAAGCCTATAGATCACTTACATATAACTAGTATCATTAACCAAGAAATCATCACATCCACCTCCATGGCCACCAATTGTTTCAAACTTAATGTCTAGTGCTAAACATGATTTACAACAAACCTTACACACAATCCTCACTTAGAAACTATGAAATATAAACATCAAGAAACACTAGTACACTAGAACTTCATAACCACAATAATCGATCATGACCTTACGGTTTTTCTTGTCATAATCCATCAGCACGTACTATTTCAACACATCAAGCTTACAAATCTAATCCCATGAAACATGTATCATCAATCTCTTGCCACTATTCACCACCACACCATTTTAATTCAAGCCTATAGTCTAGCATCAGTCATTTACAACCAATGAAGAGTGCAACATAATATAAATATACTAATCCTTCAAATTGGGATATTCTACGCAAATACTTCAAAAATATACTACATACTTTCTCACAAGTAGTATTAGTTTACAACTACCAATGAGAAGAAGGTTAAGGGGTCAGGTTACATAATAGACATGATCAACCTTAAGCTTATTTATAACCATACAATCTTATCTACTTATACGGCTTTCTCACATCACACTTACTTACCCCAATGGGCATTTAGACTACCTTTAGATACCCCCTATGACAATGAATCTATACTTACAACCTACTGGCTAATCTAGCCATTTTCATTCATAGCCTATAGGGGGTTTCTATAACCACCTTAAGTATCCACTCTGGGCTCTTTCTCTATTTTGAAAGGAAGAAAACAAATAACATTCTTAGTCAACACTTTTTCCACGGACTACCATACAATTCCTAAATGGTACCACCACATTAGTCTACCACCACGAAAGGTTAAATCATTCTCAATCAACGGTTATTCAATTATAAATATTTAATCACAAAAGTCACCGTCACTCTGACCTCTAACCTTATGACTTCATATCACAAACTTCTTGGTTTAATTTCACTACCAATAGGTCATGACACCGACACTCTGACTTATACTACTACTCGGGTGAAAATACAGTTCCAACAAACACAAGAACAATAAGTTTCTAGTGAATCGAAATATTCCCCACGCGGCTTCACTAGACTTTTGTTTTCAACAACACACTGATATCAAGATTACAAGATATAGAAGCTTGATACACAATATTCAATAACTCAAGAATACACATCTTAATCTTGTCTTAATTGAACGCCTCATAAGAACGAGGACACAATTTTACACTAGGGAACTCCTCTCACGTCCTTTGTGGGACTTCTGAAATTTTTGCTAGATAATCAGAGAATATATGGAAACACCAAAGTGAGGAAAAAATTAGGATAATTTTTCTTTTTGTATGGGTGACACCATGGCACGAAATAGACTATGAAGGAGGAACATTATGACTCTATAGCACGAACTAGAACATGAAGAAAGAGAGACATTCCTAAATGCCTTGTAGCCTCCTACTTATAAGTGTGGTGCGCTACACACCCATAAACAAGACTATACCCGACGCAATTTCGCAAAAACCCTGGGACCATGAACCGTGCTTTGATACCAAGTTTGTCACGACCCAAACCAGAGCCTTGTCCATGACGAGCATTCCCGAACCCGAAGGCCCGGAATGCCCTCTGTCTATTTGGTAATCATGCACATAATTCATATGATCAAAGTAATAAAGAATAGACACAATAATATGGAAACATGGTCAACAATTTAATAAATATCTACAACAGTCTGCGAAATATCTACTGACATACTATCTGAATAACTAGGACAAGACCCCCAGTAGACCAAAAACCATACTGAAATAAATACCTAAATGACTAGGACTTCCGAAGCAAAGAAGGCTCACCAAATGAACTCTGAGAAAACCCTATCTGTAGACTCTACTGAGGATCTGGACCCCTAGACTGCACCTCAGTACCTGGGAGGAGGAGGGGTTAGCACAATTCTACTGGCACGCGAAGCAATTCAAAATAGAGTAATTAAATATATATATATATATATATATATATAATACATGAGAGAAAATGTTCATCAAACATTATGCATAAAATAGTTTCTGAAAAACACATGGGCACCTTTTGAAAACATGTAACCTATCTGTAAATCTCAAACTCTGATCTGTATATTACTTCTTAGTTAGGTGGTATCCCCTACAAGTATGATATTCCATGGGAGATATGAAATTTTCCATTGACTCGGTGGGGAAGCCTTCAACCCGAGTATGCCGCAAGGGTTGGAGTTCCTGAATCTGATACGACACACGATAATTAAGTCAGCGTATAATCATATACCCGGGTCGGCAAACCACGGTTTTAGGCAATGAGTTGCTTGAACTCAAGCCCTCTTCAGGGAACCACCTAACATCTCTGTATTCCCATATTTAACCTTTTTTGTACATGCAACATTCTAAATGTCTAAAATCATGATAGTCTGAAATGTCTATTAGTCTGAGTCTGATATGGAATTGGTCTGAATTGGTATCGTCATACTAAGACTTACAAGTCATGATTTCTGAGCCATAATACATTAAGATAAATATTTCATTTAAAGCATAGTTTAGATCACCAAAAACATGCAACTGATATAGAAGATTTTGTGTTTCAAAACTCAAGTCAAAATCATGCAAAAACTTCATCAACATATGGTGGTCTAGTGCCTTTAGCAAATCCATGCACTCTTTCTTTACATGGATTATGAATATTAAACACTCATGCTAGATTCCCTCTTTATTAATTTAAAACCACCTTTAAATCATAACAAGAGTTCAATCATATCATATAGTGCTTTTCAAGGATGCATTGCAAACTAATTCATATGCTATTAGAAATCTAAAAAATTCATAATAAGAGGGAATTCACCAAAAATCATGCTCTCAACAAGAATTCATTCTTAAATACATGGTTTCATACATTCATATTCTCAAATCACTTTGGGAAAGGTCAAAAGACCAAAACAATGATGTTAAAACATTTAATACATGAATTTATACATAGATTTAAAAACCCCATTCTAAATCATATTTTTTATATGCCCATGAGAATTTAGGAAAACCCCGTATACCTCTATTTCAGAAAATAATGGGTGCTTCTTGAAGACTGTGGATTGGGGATTCCGAATCTCTAATCAATTTTGAAAACCCACGATTGAGTCTTAATTTATTTGGGTTTTTAGTTTTAAGCCCTTGGGAGTGTTCTTGAGAATTTTTAGATGAATGTGGATGTATTTTTGGAGAATTGGGGACTGAATTTTGTGTTTATGGCTGAATAAGGGTGGGAAAAAGGACCATTTTGCCCCAAAAATGGAGTGTTTAAGTCACTTGAAACCATTAGATATGCGCCGCATATGATATCGCATATATTTACATAGGCTCCACATATGATATCACCTATATTTTCATAGGCGCCGCATATGCTATTGCATATGCTTTCCAGTGGCCATGTGCGATTGGTTAGGCGATGCATACTACTTTGAAAGACCATAACTTCTTGCTCGGGTGTCGGATTTTAGAAAAATTGGTATTATTGGAAAGTTAACTCGAAGACCTATCATTTGAAACATAGTAGGCTCTGTAATTCGACATATACAGAGATTTATGGTTGATGGAAACTGACATAAATTAAAACATCCACTAAAACTTAATCGATCGAAATAGTTTCAACTCTTCCTTGAGTTGAAGGATCCCTATGGTCTAAATTCATGCTCAAATGGATTCACATACTATATACACATTGGATCCAAATTGGCATAGGATTTAAGGCTTTGGGATTATCAACGCATCAGAGTCATGGTTTTTATTCTTGCTCGAAATGCGGGGTGTTACACGTGTCCTCAAAGTATGAGGACTCACCACTGCTACTGCTAGGGATTTGATAATTCTAATCGTGAACCGATAACTGAACGTTAGAACCTATGATATAATACATCATAACACAAAAGAAAAGGAATCCGATCAGTACTTTGAATATACTGGTATGCTAAATGAGGTAGGCTGACATGCAAGGTTTCATGAATAGGAATAATAATCATCTAGATATACATGTAAAATATGGAGTACTGATAACGAACATGGAATCTGTAGATACTAAAATATGTGAAATATGTAAATACTGTGTATGCACGAGAATATGTAAATACTAAAAATATGTGAAATCTGTAGATACTGATGATGCATGACCTAGCATATAACATGCACCGAGTAAAATCTGTAAACTAAAATACTGAAATAAGTGATATCTGTATGCTTTGGTCAAACAACACTAAGACTGAATAACTGAACTGGGACTGTAACTGAGACTGTATCTGAGACTGCGGGAGGTATCATCTAACCAACTTTCCCAAATTTAAGCTAATCGGGGTCCATCCCATAACCCCAGTAGGAAGGCTGTTAATGTTGTACCATGGGTACTAACGCTAGATATGAGGATCCACTAAACTAATATAATGTCCAAGGGACTAAGGGTGTCAATCCTGAACTGGCGGGTGAACCCTGCGAGATAGTCAAGCCTAATCTGATGGGTGACTTCTCATATCCTACGCTCTATGCTGGATACATAGTTCTGGAGTATAGGGACTGCTACTAATGACTCTGCCTATCTGACGGGGAAGCCGTCATCACTACAATTGCTCGTTGCTAAATCCTACTCCCAACTGAAAGACACTGAAATACTAGACTGTTCTGAGTTTAACTGACTGGTATTTGACTATTCTGATAATGCTCATAGTATATTCTGGAGACTATTCTATAATGTACTGAGACTAGACTACATAAATAGATATGGTTGTTGAGTATTTAATACCTCCAGGATTCAAAACAACAATAGTAAAATGACACTAAAGCTTGGGGGAGAAAACATGAAGGCTTTTATTAAATCAATCACCCTTGTAGGAATTTTATCAAACACTTGTAGTTCATGGTTTAAAACAATCATAGGAATGTCATGAATTTTATATAATGGTATTAAATCATGGTTTAATTCAACAAATAATAATATTAAGACATGGAGGATTGAATAATAACAATAATTTCATGGTAACATGGTATAAAATCAATAGTACATCGAGATTCATGGATGAAATCATACTTTAAGATCAAATAACTTGAAAATATCAAAACTTGAAATTTCAATAGATTACTTGGACTCCATGGATGAAAGGAATCCATGGATGAACATCGAACATACCTTAATTGGTGGATTTGTTGAAGTTCTTGGTGAATTCTTGAGGATTGGCCTTGAATTTGAGAGGGTTCTTGGTTGGGTGAGAATCTTCTTTGATTTGGGGGAAAATTTATTAAAATAATAAAATAATTGGTTAATTAGGGTGAATTTCGTGTTAAAGGCTGACTGGGGTGAGGTAAAAAAAATTTAATGCCATCAGATTTAAAACTCAAAATTAATAAAAAATTCTCTATTTTGTAGGTTGGCCGACGTGACGCTATCGTACCATGTCACTAGAATTGGACAATTGGGAAAATGCACGGTGGGGCGGAGTGGTGCAATCGTGTTGCCACCTTGTCTGTGACCTAGAGTCTCACCGCGATATGGTGGTATCACGCTACAACACTGGAAAATGACAAATGCCAATTTGGCCCTTGGTGCGATGCCTTAGGATAGAAATACCTCATTGGAAATTGGTAATCATCATTTAGACTGGCTCCACAACACGCTGGGGACTAAACTGATGGTGTTTAGTGACTAAAACTTAAAATCATCATAACTTCTTACCCGATTATCGGATTTCGGCAAATTTTATATCGTTGGAAAGCTAATTGAATTTTCTACGCAATGACAGGCTCTAAACTGAAAATAATGAGTTTTCTTGAAAATCTTATATACAAATACTCATATAATGGAACTTAGATTACACCAAAGAAATGCGGGGTATTAGAATATCTCCCCCTTGGGATCATTCGTTCTCGAATGAGACTGGTTAAGCTGACGGAAAACTGATGGACTGAGCTTACATACTAAACATGCATATCTGATGCATGGAATACATATCTGAACTGACAAATGAATGCACACTGATATAAATATGATGTGCAACTGAAACTGAGCATGATAGAGAGAAATATTAAGAAGATTAGTACCTTATACTGAATCTGGATTCGTAGAGAAAAGATGAGGGTACTTGGTCTGCATATCTGCTTCTACTTCCAAAGTGGCTCTCTCAACAGACTGATTTTGCAAAATAACTTTGACCAATAAAACTTATTTGATCTTTAGTCTACGAACTTGATGACCAAGAATTTCGACTGGGATTCCTCAAAGGAAAGACAATTCTGAATAACTACACTTTCTAAGTGAACAACTTCAACTGGATCACCAATACACTTTTTCAGCAATGAGACATGGAACACTGGGTGTATTGAGGCTAAATATGAAGGCAACTCAAGATCATAAGCTTCCTTTCCAAAATAACTGAGAATTTTGAAGGGACTGACATATCAGGGACTGAGTTTCCCTTTTTTGTCGAATATCTTTACTCTCTTCATGGCAGAGATTTTCAAGTACATAAAATCATCGACCAAAAACTCGAGATCCTTTCTCCTTACATCTGCATATGATTTTTATCGACTCTGGGCATCCCTAAGCCTTTCTCTGATCTACTAAACTTTCTCTAATGCGTCAAACACCAAGTTAGGCCCTACTACTATGGCCTCACCAACTTCAAACCAACCAATTGGAGATCTACATCTCCTACCATAGAGAGCCTCAAATGGATCCATACGAATACTGGAATGATAGCTGTTATTATATGTGAATTAAATCTAGGGCAAGTGGTCATCCCAACTACCTTTAAAATCAACTACGCATGCTCTCATTATATCTTCTAGAGTATGAATGGTCCATTCTTCTTGACCATCTGTCTGAGGGTGGAAAGCTGTACTGAGGTAGCCTTGGGTACCAAGACCCTTTTGGAATGCTTTCCAGAAGTAAAAGGTAAACTGGGTACGTGCAACCTAACCAACTCTCTGAGATAGAGTTTGGAATAGTCTTCGGCTGAATAAGAGGTATGGACTGGCAAGAAATGAGCTGATTTGGTATCCTATATACGATAACCAAAATCAAATCATGCTGATTGCGAGTACGAGGCAAACCTGCCACAAAGTCTATGTTAACTTTCTCCCATTTCTAAGTGGGAATACTAAACTCCTGCATGGACCCACTAGGCTTCTGGTGCTCAATATTAACTTGCTGACATATAGAGTATTTAGCTACAAAATCTACAATATCTCTCTTCATCCCACTCTACCAATAGATGTCCATAAATTACGATACATCATAGTGCCCTCTAGATGAATAGAGAAACACATACCATGCGCTTCTGCAAGAATTCATTACCTCAAGTCATCTATACTAGGCACAAACAATCTATCATGATAACACAACACACCATCTCCCCCTTAGGAGAAAACCTCTACTTTCTGATCTTTGACTGATTCTTTCAACTTAACCAGACTGGGATCTCTATCTTGCTTTTCCTTCACCTCAGAAACTAGAGATGATTCGGTGCTACTCTGCACCCACATATTACCCTATGCTGAATCAAGTAAGCAGATACCTAGTCGGGCAAGATGATGAACTTCCTGAGCTAACTTCTTCTTACCATCCTCAACATGAGCAACACTACCCATAGATAACCTACTGAGAGACTCAGCCACTACATTGGCCTTTCTCGGATGATACAAAACACTCATGTCATAATTTTTTAACAACTCTAACCACCTTCTTTGACGCAGATTCAAATCTTTTTGGGAGAACTCATACTGAAGGATTTTGTGATATGTGAACACATCTACATACACCCCATAGAAGTAATGCGTTCAAATTTTTATGGAAAATACTACAACTGCTAGCTCAAGATCATGAGTGGGGTAATTCTTCTCATGGGATTTAAGTTTTCTGGAGGCATAGACTATAGCCTTACCTCTTTGCATGAGGACACAACCCAAACCTACTATGTATTTATCATAGTACACAACAAACCTATCTTAACCATTTGGCAAGGTAAGAACTGAGGATGAGGTGAGTCGAGTCTTCAACTCCTGAAAACTCTCCTCGTAGGAATCTGATAACTGAAACTTGACTTTCTTCTGAGTCAATATGGACATGGGGTATGCAATAAAAGAAAACCCTTCAACAAACCGATGATAATAACCAGCTAAACCCAAGAAACTCCTAATGTATGATGGAGAGATGGGTCTAGGCTAGTTTCTCATCGTCAGAGTCTTTTAAGGATCAACTCTAATGCCATTATCGGAAATAATATGACCAAGAAAAGCTACTGATCTTATCCAGAATTCACACTTACTGAATTTAGCGAATAATTAGTGAGCTATAAGAGTCTAAAACACTATTTTGAGATAGTCTACATGATTATTTTCGCTACGGGAATAGACAAGAATGTCATCAATAAAGACTATGATGAACATGTCCAAATACCACTTTAACACTCGATTGATCAAGTCCATGAAGGCTGCTAGGGCATTTGTGAGACCAAAGGACATGACTAGAAATTCAAAGTGACCATACAAAGTTCAAAAAGCTATTTTTGGAATGTCACATTCCCTGAACCTGAGATGATGATAGCCTGATCTGAGTTCTATCTTGGAGAAGTAGCTGGCACCCTGAAGTTGGTCACACAAGTCATCGATTATAGGAAGTTGATATTTATTCTTGACTGTGACTTTGTTCAAATGACGGTAGTCTATGCATATTTTGAGAGAACCGTCTTTCTTACGCATGAATAGAACTGGTATTCCCCACGAGGAGATGCTAGGTCTGATGAATCCCTTATCTAGGAGATCCTTTAACTGTTCTTTTAACTCCTTAAGTTTTGCTGGAGCCATTCTATATGGAAGAATAGATATGGGTTGAGTATTTGGAAGAAGGTCTATTCCGAAGTTGATTTCCTTTTCGCGAGGAACTATGGGAAGATCTTTAGGAAATACATCTGAGAATTCATTTACTACTGGAACTGATTCAAAAGTTGAAGTTTCTGAGTTAGAGTTTTTGACTCACATAAGATGGTAAATACACCCTTTCGATATCATTTGTCTCGCTCTAAGGTACGAAATCAACTGACCCCTAAGAGCTATGGTACTACCCCTCCATTCAAGGATTGGTTAATTTGGGAACTGAAAATGAACTATTCTATTTCTACAATCAACTGAGGCATAGCATGAGTGGAGCTAATCCATGCCGAGAATGACGTCAAAATCCGTCATCTCTAAATCCATGAGATCAACTGAAGTAACTTTCTTAGATATTGTGATAGGACAGTTCTTGTATACCCATATGGCTACAACAGAAATACCTACTAGGGTAGACACTGAGAAGGGCTCTGCTAGAGTTTCGAGAATGACTCCAAAATTGATGGCTATATATGGAGTTACAAAAGAAGAGAAGCTCTAGGGTCTAATAAAGCATAAAGATGTAAGACCTGCAATGTACCAGTAACTATGTCAAGAGAATTTTCCTAATCTTGATGGGATTGAAGAGCATATAATCTATTCGGATGCTGACCACTGGTAGCACTGGAAGTGGCACCTTACTGAGTTGGGAGACTGGATGGAACTAACGACTGATGGGACTGGCCCTGTTGGCACAAATCCTTACCTTTCTGAGCAACTACCAACCACTCTCGAATCTGATGGCCTGGTTTGTCACACCCTAAGCACACATCACTACCCGCTCTACACCCACCCTGATGGTGTCTGCCATATTTCTGACAAAGAGGATTTTTACGAGCATTGATAACACTGACCTGGAACTTAAAGCCTAGTGCGCTATCCCTATTTTCATTTCTAAATTTGGGTACGGGAGCACTGTCTAAAAAGGGTGCTGGGGATAAAGACCTTTGATGAAAGTAAGGACGGCTACCACCCTCTGACTTTGGCTGAGTAAAGTTAAAACTACCCATCCTATCCCTCTTGTTTTCTCTCTCAATATTTTTCTCCTCTATCTGTTGAGCATGGACAATCATCCTAGACAAGTCCATCTCACTAATCAGCATTGTGGTCCTGCACTCCTTGACCACACAATCAGTTTTGCCAGACACAAACTTACTCATCTTGGACCTGTTATCAGCTACCATACGAGGAGCATATCTATCTAACTGAGTAAACTTGAGGGAATACTCCATCACTTTTATTTTACGCTGCCTCAAGTTAATAAATTCTAGAACCTTGGCCTCTCTCAACTCCAATGGGAAGAATCTGTCTAAGAAAGTTGTGGAAAACTCTTCCCATTCCAAAAGGCCCTGCATCTACACCCCTATAAACCTTCCACTGCTTAAACCAAGTATGGGCTATATCCTGCAACTGGTATGCAGCCAACTCAGCACTCTGATTAGATATCACCCCCATAGAATCCATGACCTTCTGAACTATATTTAAGAATTCCTGTGGATTAACTTAAGACTTAGATTTTGTGAAAAAAAGAGGATTCATTTGAGTGGAATCCCAAATTTTGGTTGCAGCAGTATTGGCGACTGGTTTGGATGGAACAACAGCTGGTCGTTTATTTTGTGTTGCTATGGAGTTTACTAGAGTAGTGAACGTAACTCTGAATTTTATCTGAGAGACATGCTCGTCTAGAGGATCTATCTGGACAGACTAAGGGGCTAACTAGTTTCCTGTTCTTCCTTCGTTCTTTTTGGGAAGAATTTTTTGTAAATGGAAGGAAGAAATAGATTAGACTGAGAGTTTAACTTGAGCTCATGCTCACTCGCACGACATGAATACTAAAAGAAGGGAAACTTTTTCCTAAGCGCCTTGTAGCCTCTCATCCATTAGTGTGGCGTGCTACATACCCATGCACAAGACTCTACTTGATGTAACTTTCAGACTTCCTAGGACACTTTAAAACCTTAGGCTCTGATACTAAGTTTGTAATGCCCCGAGAAAACACCCTGGGCATCACACGGTGCTTACAGTCCTGAGGAACCACAAGCTAACCTATAAGCTGATACCCGTTTTGAGCATTGGATAACATGATCATAAATGCAGAATAATACTGACATGCCATAAGGTTTTAATAACTGAATTTTAAACTGAAATATAAGTCTACAGAAATAACTGATTGAATCTAATAAAATACTGATAAACTGGATAACTAATTGAAATATCTGAATAATGAATAACTGACTCTGATGTCTAATAAGCCTCTAAAACTGAATGACTATGAGTTGATGGGACATGCCCTAATTAACTCCAACTAACTACTATACTGAGACATGAAATAAAGTAAGCGTGCCCTTGTAGTATGATAACTCACCACTGCTAGTGCTTAAGATATGATAAGTCTAATTGTGAGTTGAGAACTAAGTGTCAGAACTTATGATATAATACTTTATAGTGCAAAAGAAAAGGTATGCGATCAGTACTTTGAATGTACATGTATGCTAAATGAGGTAGGCTAATATGCAAGGTTTCATGAATAAGAATAATAATCATCTAGAGATATATGTAAAATATGGAGTATTGAATAGAGAACATAGAATCTGTAGATACTGAAATATATAAAGCATGAAAATACTGTGTATTCATAGAATCGGTAAATACTAAAAATACATGAAATCTGTAGAAACTGAGGATGGATGATCAAGAATATAACATGAACCGAGTAAAATTTGTAAACTAAAATACTGAAATAACTAAAATTTTTATGCTTTGGTCAAACAACACTAAGAATGAATAATTGAACTAGGACTGTAACTGATATTGTATCTGAGACTGTGGGAGGTATCATCTAACTGACATTCCCCAATTTGAGCTAATTGGGGTTCAACCTGTAACCCCAGTTGGAAAGGTGTTAATACCATTCAACGAGTACTAACACTGTCTGTGTGGATCCACTAAACTGATATAATATTCAAAGAACTAAGGGTGTTAAGCCTGAACTGATGGGTGACCCCTGCGAGATAGTCAAACCTAATATGACGGGTGACTTCTTGTATCCTATGCTGGCTATGTAGTTCTGAAGTATAGGGACTGCTACAAAAGGCTCTGCCTATCTGAAGGGGAAGCCGCCATCCCTATACTCGCTCAGTGCTAAATCCTACTCTCAAATGGAAGACACTGAAATACTAGACTGTTCTGAGTTTAACTGACTGATATTTGACTATTCTGATAATGCTCATAGTATGTTTTGGAGACTATTCTATAATGTACTGAGACTACACTAAATAAAAAGCTATGGTTTTTGGGTATGCAGTACCCCCAGGACTCAAAACAACTATAGTAAAAGGACACTAAAGCTTGGGGGAAAAAGTATAAAGGCTTTTATTAAACCAATCACTTTTGTAGGCATTTTATCAAACACTTGTAGTTCATGGTTTAAAACAATCATAGGAATATCATGGAACTTATAGAAATAACATGAATTCGATATAATGGTATTAAATCATGGTTTAATTCAATAAATAATAATATTAAAACATGGAGGATTGAATAATAACAATAATTTCATGGTTACATGGTATAAAATCAATAGTACATGGAGATTCATGGATGAAATCATACTTTAAAATCAAATAACTTGAAAAGATCAAAACTTGAAATTTCAATAGGTTACTTGGACTCGATGGATGAAAGGAATTCATGGATGGACATCTGACATACCTTAATTGATGGATTTCTTGAAGTTCATGGTGAATTCTTAAGGATTGGCCTTGTGTTTTGAGATCTAGGATTCTTGATTAGGAGAGAATCTTTTTTGATTTGAGAGAAAAGTTATTAAAATAATAAAATAATAGGTTAATGTAATACCCTGAAGTTTTCTTACTAATTTTGTATCAAGAATGTCAAGTATTAGCTTCTAAATTGAATGATATTTATTCCATGAGGAATTTTTAAGATTTTTACTTTTTGTCATGTGGGAAATTTAATAAGCTTTCCATCGATATAAAATTTGCCTAAATCCGATAACCGGGTAAGATGTTATGACTATTTCAAGTTCCCATCGTAAAAAAACACCATATTAGTCAGTGACATGCCACACCATAGAAGAAAATGACAATTGTTAAATTCCAGTAGGGGTCTGTGATAGTGGCCCATCGCACTAAACTTCCAAGTCACAAATGAAGTGGCAACGCGATGGCTTCGTGTGGCTCCATCCCTCAATTTCCCAGTTGTCAAATTCCAGTTACACGACGCGGTAGCGCCACGTCACGCCAGGGGTCCAATTTGGGAAAATTTCACTGAATTTAAAAGATGCATCTAGGGTTAAAAGGATCAATTACCCACCCCTATTTAAACCCAATAACACGTGATTTAGCCATTCTTCACCCAAAATATACTAGTTTCTCTCAATTTTCTCTCAAGAACAAACTAGGGTTTCAATTGGGGATTCAATTACAAGAAAATCTCTCCGTCAATATTCGCTAAATCAAGAACTAAGGTATGCGTTGTATTGATTTATGAATTTCTTTCATCCATAAAGCTCAAGAACCATATTTTAAATTTTAAATCATGAAATTTATGTTGTGGGTTGGTTGTAAACATGTTTATATTGTTATATGATTCCCAAGTTGGAATATATATGTGTTTTTCATGAAACTACATTAGCAAGTGAGTGAAATCCATAAATTGAATTATTTATAATGTGTCAATTTGATGATTAGGCCTATGCCCTGACGGTGTATGCAAGGTGTTTGATAAAATGCCTAGGAGGATAGAAATTATGCACTATAGCTTAATTGTGATCCAAAATGAATTTCATGCTATTCTTATGTATTAAAATTGTTTGTCGGATTGCTCATGATTTAGCCATATGAAATTATGCTATCTTATTCACGTACCAAGCTATGATAATCAAATGCCCATGAAATATCTTCAATTATTGTATTATGGATTGTTGGTGTTAGTCATGTATTCAAGAATGTCATGCCTTGTCAGTTTCCTTCCATCATGTCCTGGGGGTACTTGTACCCAAAAAATATAGTTGTGTTCCTAGATTTAGTGTTATGTGTTCATGATTTCCTCTGTCAATCCATGATCCACAGAACTCAGTCAGTTATGTGACTCAGGAAATCTCAGTAATTCAGTAATCTCAGTACTATTCTGTCAATCAAAGAAATCCAGTTAGTTCAGTCTAGTACAATCCAGTAATCAATGTTTAGTGTCTATTCATATGGGAGTAGGAATTAGCACCGAGTAATCACAAGGGTAAGAACTCACCTATTATATGAGAGTGTGATTCTTAGAAGCAATCTTTGCATTCCTGAACTACGTATCAAGCATAGGTAGAGATATCATAGCCTGCTGCTATATGAGGGTAGATGAGGTGGCTTAACCTATTATTTGAGAGTTCTCACCATTCTCAGTAGAGTTACCTGTTATATAAGGGTTACTCACAGATTGTCCTTACTTATGGTCCGGTATTAACACCCTTCCAATTGGGGTTACAGATTGGACCCCAACTCAGCCATAATGGCGTATTAGGGGCATGTCAGTTAGATAACTACTTCCAATAATTTTAGTTACAGAATCAGGACTGTCAGATACACTCATTCAGTCTCAGTAATAGAAATCAAATAGTTCTAAAGAATTCAGGACTGTCAGATACAGTCAACTCAGAACAGTACAAAATTCAGCTAGTTCCATCAGATTCAGGACTGTCAGATACAGCCACTCATGTTATCAGTTATATCTGTCATCAGAACTCATTTATCAGTCATGTTAGTTATCAGTAAATTCATGTTATCACGATCTCAGATATAGTTATTATGTATTCATGCATGTATTCTCATGTTCATATTAGTTAGTTAGCTAGTATTGTTCATGCATATGAAGCCCATGCATTCACCTTACCTCATATTCATACCAATACATTCAAAGTACTGACGCATTTGCGCTATGGTGTCTTATACCATAGGTTGAGAAGCACGAGCTCCAAAGTATCAGTAGCATTTCAGTCTCAGCAGTCAGAGTTAGCAGTGAGCCCTTATCTCTCGAGGAAATGATCACTTATTTATTATCTTATTAAGTAATTTATTAGTTGGAGTTAGTTGGGGACATGTCCCATCAACTCCTCATTCAGATAGTTCAGTCAGTTAGAGGTTTTCCGGACTATCATGTTCAGACTATCATGTTATTTCAGTTTTGTTTTGGGTATTTAATACCCCATTCAGATGTTATATCTTTACCAGTTATGTCTCAGTCTTGAAACTTATGGCTTTCAGTTCATGTTTCAAAAATCATATAGTATATTATATAGTATACAGGTACAAATATCAGCCATGGGTTAGCTTTTGGTCCTTATGGGTCATGAGCACCGTGTAGCATTTCGAGTACCAGATCTGGGGCATTACAAATATGGTATCAGAGCCTAAGGTTCAATAGTATCCTAGGAAGTTTGAAAGCCGCATCTAGTAGAGTCTTATGCATGGGTGTGTTGCGCACCACATTTATGTACAAGAGGCTATAAGATGTTTTAGGAATAGTTTCCCTTCTTTCCGTATTCATGCCAGTGAGCATAATCTCAAGTCAATCTCTTATTTTAATCCATTTCTTCCTTTTTTCTACAGAACATACCTCCTAAAAGAAGAAACGAGAATCAGTCATCCCCTCAGCCTAAAGAACCTTTGGGTGAACATGTTTCTCATGCAGAGTTTAGAGCTGCATTCACTACTCTTTCTCAGTTAGTTTCCACTAAGAATAAATGACCAGCTATCATTACGATTAACCCAGTGGCTAATTCAGCTGTATCCAGGATTTAGGACTTCACCCGAATGAATCCTCCATCCTTTCTTGGGTCTAAGTCAGATGAGGACCCTCAGGAATTCATCGATCAAGTTCAGAAGGTTACTAACATCATGGGGGTTACTCCTAGTAAGAGTGCTAAGCTAGATGTATACCAGTTGCAGGATGTTTCCCACACTTGGTTTAAATAGTGGAAGTCAGAAAGGCTAGATGATGCAGGGCCTATTGAGTGGGAGGAGTTTGTCATCGTATTCATATATAGATTCTTTCCCCAAGATCTGAGAGAGGCTAAGGTGTTAGAATTCATCAACCTCAGGTAGGACAACATGAAGGTGAAAGAGTATTCTCTTAAGTTTACTCAATTAACCATATATGCTCCTTATGTGGTTGCAGATATTAGGGCTAAGATGAGTAAGTTTGTTTCTGGGGTGAACAATAGTGTGGTTAACGAGTGTAGGTCTGCGATGTTGAAGAGTGACATGACTTTAGCCAGGCTTATGACTTTTTCTCAGCAGATAGAAGATAAAAAGGTTTAGAGGAGGGAGAAGCAGAATAAGAGAGCAAGGACAGGTAGTTTCAACTTTGCTCAGCCCAAATCAGAAGGAGAAAACCATTCTCAGTTTCGTCTTAAGTCATTAATTCCAGCTCCTTCTTCAACTAGTTCTCCAGCTCCTAAGTTCAGGGATGGTAATAAAGATAGAGCGCCAGGCTCTAAGTCTCAGGGAAGTATTAGCAGTGCCCGCACCTATCCTCTCTGTCAGACTTATGGCAAACACCATCAGGATATTTGCAGAGCTGCCAGTGGTATTTATTTTGGATGTGGCAAGCTAGGCCACAGAGTCAGAGACTATCCTCAGCCAGGTCCTCAGGTTCAGCAGAACCATTCCTCAGCTCAGTTCGGTTGCCCAAATTAGCAGGGTGCCACTTCCAGTGCTACTAGTTGGCAACACCTAAACAGACTCTATGCTCTCCAGTATAGGCAAGATCAGGAAAATTCTACTGATGTGGTTACTGGTACGTTATAGATCTTTCATGTGCATGTTTACGCTTTGCTAGATCTAAGATCTTTTTTTGTCTTTTGTCACTCCCTATGTAGCAGTTGATTTTGGAATCAGTCCCAAAATTCTAGCAGAGCCCTTTTCAGTCTCTACCCCAGTGGGTAAAATCATCATAGCCCGACGACTATACATGAACTGTCTGGTTATGGTATTTCAGAAAGTCACTTCAGCAGACTTAGTTGAATTAAAGATGATATATTTTGATGTCATTATCGACATGGATTGGCTTCATTACTGCTATGCTATAGTTGACTGTAGAAACAGAATAGTCCGGTTCCAGTTTCTAAATAAACCCATCCTAAAGTGGAAGGGTCGTGTATCCTCTTTTAGAGGACAACTTATTTCCTACCTTCGAGCACAGAAAATGATATCTAAAAGATGTGCCTATCATCTTGTTCGAGTTAAGGAAACTTGTTCCGAAACTCCCAGTCTTAAATCAGTCCCAGTAGTGAATGAATATTCAAATATCTTTCTCGAAGATCATCTAGGAATTCCTCCCGAAAAGGAAATAGACTTCGGCATTGACCTTCTTCTAGATACTCAACCTATATCTATTCCGCCATACAGAATGGCACCAACAGAACTCAAAGAACTGAAAGAGCAGTTGAAGGATCCCTTAGATAAGGGATTCATCAGACCCAGTGTGTCCCCGTGGGATACATCAATCTTATTCGTGAAAAATAAAGATGGTTCTCTCAGAATGTGTATAGATTACCATCAGCTCAATAAAGTCACGGTCAAGAAAAAGTATTCTCTCCCCAGAATTAATGAATTGTTCGACCAACTTCAGGGTGCTAGTTATTTCTCGAAGATAGACCTCAGATACGGCTATTATCATCTCTGATTCAGAGAATGTGACATTCTAAAAATAGCCTTCCGTACTCGGTATGGTCACTTCGAATACCTAGTCATGTCCTTTTGGTATTACCAATGCCCCAACAGCTTTCATGGACTTGATGAACCATGTTATCAAGAAGTACTTAGATATGTTCATTATAGTCCTTATAGATGATATTCTGGTCTATTCCCGCAGTGAGCATGATCATGTAGACCATCTCAGAATTATACTTCAGGCTCTTAGAAATCATCAGTTGTTCGCCAAATTTAGTAAGTGAAAATTTTGGCTAAGGTCAGTAGCATTCCTTGGTCAGATCATTTTCGGTGATGGCATTAGAGTAGATCCTCAAAAGACCAAAGCAGTAAGAAATTGGCCTTGCCTTGTCTCTTCATCAGATATCATGAGTTTCTTAGGTATGGCTAGCTATTATAGATGGTTTGTTGAAGGATTTTCTTCTATTGCATCCCCTATGTCCAGATTGACTCAAAAGAAAGTCAAGTTACAGTGGTCAAATCCTTCTGAGAAGAGTTTTCAGGAGTTGAAGACTCGACTCACCTCAGCTCCAGTCTTAGTTATTCCAGATGGTCCAGATGAATTTGTAGTGAACTGTGACATATCTAGAGTAGGTTTGGGTTGTGTCCTCATGTAACATGGTAAGGTCATAGCCTACGCCTCCAGACAACTTAAACCCCATGAGAAAAATTATCCTACTCATGATCTTGAGATAGCAGCCGTGTTTTTTGTCTTACAGATTTGGAGGTATTACTTGTACGAAGTTTATGTAGATATGTTCACCGATCATAAGAGCCTTTAGTTTGTCTTTTCTCATAAAGATCTCAATCTTTGTTAGAGAAGGTGGTTAGAGCTCTCGAATGATTACGACATGAGTATCCTGTATCATTCGGGCAAGGCCAATATAGTGGCCGACGCTCACAGTAGACTGTCTATGGGTAGTGTTACTCATGTTGAGGATAGTAATAAAAAGTTAGCTCAGGAAGTCCATCATCTTGCCAGACTAGGCGTTCACTTAGTCGATTTAAAGGAGGGTGGCATATGGGTTCAAAGTAGTTCAGAATCATCTCTAGTTTCTGAAGTGAGAGAAAAGAAAGATAGAGACCCCAGTTTAGTTAAGTTAAAAGATTCAGTCAAGGACAAAAAATTAGAGGTTTTCTCCCAAAGGGGAGATGGTGTATTACGTTGTCAGGGTCATCTCTGTGTTTTAGGTGTAGATGACTCAAGGCAGTGAGTTCTTGCAGAAGTGCATGGTGCGCTCTCCTATATTCATCTAGGGGCCACAAAGATGTACCATGAATTGCGGGAGATCTATTAATGAAGTGGGATAAAGATATATGTTGCAGAGTTTGTGGCTAAGTACTTTACATGTCAGCAGGTTAAGATAGAGCATCAAAAGCTTAGTGGGTCCATGCAGGATTTCAATATTCCTACTTGGAAGTTGGAATAAGTCAACATGGACTTTGTGATGGGTTTACCTCGTACTCGTTGCCAGCATGATTCAGTTTGGGTCATTGTAGATACAATGACCAAATCCGACCATTTTCTTCCAGTTCATACCTCTTATTCAGCCGAGGATTACGCCAAACTCTACATTAGGGATTTGGCCAGATTACACGGTATTCCATTATCCATTATTTCAGACAGAGGTACCCAATTCACCTCTCATTTTTGGAAAGCGTTCCAAAAGGGTCTTGGTACATAAGTTCATCTCAGTACAACCTTTCATCCTTAGACAGATAGTCAAGAATAAAGGACCATTCAGACCCTAGATAATATGCTAAGGGTGTGTCCAATTGATTTCAAGGGTAGTTGGGATGACCACTTTCCTTTGATTGGGATTGTATACAATAATAGCTATAATTCTAGCATTTGAATGGCTCCATTCGAAGCTCTCTATGGTAGGAGGTGTAGATCTCCAATCGGTTGGTTCAAAGTTAGTGAGGCCTTAGTTATAGGGCCTTACTTAGTATTCGATGCCTTAGAGAAAGTCTAGTTGATCAGAGAAAGACTCTGGGCTGCTCAGAGCCAACAGAAATCTTATGCAGATGTACATAGAAAGGATCTCGAGTTTGAGATTGGTGACTATGTCTATTAAAGATCTCTACCATAAAGGGAGTGAACAGGTTCATCAAGAAGGGAAAGCTCATTCCTCGATATATCGGTCCCTTCTAAATTCTCAGTCGCTTCGTCAAGGTAGCTGATGAGCTTGAATTGCCTTCAGATCTAGCCTCAGTTTATCCAGTCTTCCATGTCGCTTTGCTCAAGAAGTATATAAGTGACTCAACAGTTGTAGTCCTTATTCAGAGCATAGATGTTCAGAACAACCTCTCTTATGAGGAGATTCCAGTCAAAATTCTAGACTACCAAACTCGTAGACTGAGGAACAAAAAAGTCCCTCTAGTCAAAGTTCTTTGGCTAAATCAGTCCATTGAGGGAGCTATTTAGGAAGCATAAGCAGACATACATACCAAGTATCCTCACCTCTTCTTCGCTAACTCATATCAAGCTCAAGGTAATAGTTCTCCTTAAGCTTTTCAGTTTTCATGTCCAGATTTCAATTATAACTTGGTATCAATCTCATGTTTAGAATTCCATGTTTAAATTTGGTACTAAGTACCATTGCATATCCAATTATATATTCATGCATCAGATTAGTCATGTGTTCATGCATCAGACATGCATTATCCTTGTGAGAAGACCTAGTCATTAAAAATCTCAGTCATGTAATCAGTTTCGTCATGTATTCATGCATCAGATATGTGTGATGAACTTATCAGTACTCTCAGTCATGCATTTATGTATCAGCTTGTCATGAAATCATGCATCAGATAGCATGCTCTGTATGAATCTCAGAAATGCCAATTATCTTGTTATGTATTAGTGTTCATGATCAATATGTACTTTGACTTATCATTTCTCCCCTCTAAGTCAGTTTCATTTAAGGATGAATGTTACCAAGGGGGATATATTGTAATACCCCAAAGTTTCCTAACTAATTTTGTCTCAAGAATGTCAAGTATTATCTTCTAAATTGAATGATTTTTATTCCATGAGGAATTTTCAAGTTTTTTATTTTTTTTCATATGGGAAATTCAATAAGATTTCCATTGATATAAAATTCATCTAAATCCGATAACCGGGTAAGAAGTTATGACTATTTCAACTTCTCATCGTAAAACAGTGCCATATTAGTCAGTGGCACACCGCGCCACAAGAGAAAATGGCAATTGTCAAATTCCAGTAGGGGTCAGCGATAGTGGTGCATCACGCCAAACTTCCAGGTCACAAATGAAATGGCAACGCGATGGCTCCGCATCGCGCCATCCCTCAATTTCCCAGTTGTCAAATTCCAGTGACACGGCGCGATAGCACCGCGTCGTACCAGGGGTCCAATCCGAGAAAATTTCACTGAATTTAAAAGACACATCTAGGTTTAAAAGGGTCAATTTACCACCCCTATTTAAACTAAATAACACGCCATTTTTCACCCAAAATATACTAGTTTCTCTCAAGAATAAGCTAGGGTTTCAATTTCAAGAAAGTCTCTTCGTTAATCTTTGCTAAATCAAGAACTAAGGTATGCGTTGTGTTGATTTACGGATTTCTTTCATTCATAAAGATCAAGAACCCTATTTTAAATTTTGAATCATGATATTTATGTTGTGGGTTGGTTGTAACCATGTTTATATTGTTATATGATTCCCAAGTTGGAATATTTATGTGTTTTTTCATGAAATTACATTAGTAAGTGAGTGAAATCCATAAATTGAATTATTTATAATGTGCCAATTTGATGATTAGGCCTATGCCCTAAGGGTATATGGAAGGTGTTTTATAAAATCCCTAGGAGGATAGAAATTATGCACTATAGATTAATTGTGATCCAAAATGACTTCCATGCTATTCTTATGTATTGAAAATGTTTGTCAGATTGCTCATCAGTTAGCCATATGAGATTATGCTATGTATACATGCTATCTTATTCCCGTATCAATCTATGATAATTAAATGCACATTAAATATCTTCAATTATTGTATTATGGATTGTTGATGTTAGTTATGTATTCAAGAATGTCATGCCTTGTCAGTTTCCTTCCATCGAGTCCTGAGGGTACTTGTACCCAAAAAATATAGCTGTGTTCCTAGATTTAGTGTCATGTTTTCATGATATTCTCAGTCAATCCATGATCCATAGAACTCAATCAGTCATGTGAATCAGGAAATCTCAGTAATTCAGTAATCTCAGAACTATTCCATCAGTCAACAGAATTCAGTTAATTCAATCTAGTCCAGTCTAGTAATCCATGTTCAGTGTCTATTAAAATGGGAGTAGGAATTAGCACCAAGTGAACCCAAGGATGAGAACTCACCTATTATATGAGGGTGTAATTCTTAGAAGCGATCCTTGCCTTCCTAAACTACGTAGCTAGGGTAGGTTGAGACATCATAGCATTCTATATAAGGGTAGATGAGGTGGCTTACACTATTATATGAGGGCTCCCACCATTCTCAATAGATTACCTGTTATATGAGGGTTACTCACAGATTGTCCTTACTTGTGCGCGGTATTGACATCCTTTTAATTGGGGTTACAAATTGGACCCCAACTCAGCCATAATGGCATATTAGGGGCATGTCGATTAGATAACTACTTCCTACAATTTTAGTTACACAATCAGGACTGTCAGATATAGTCATTCAGTCTCAGTAATAGAACTCAAATAGTCTTATAGAATTTAGGAATGTCAGATACAGTCAACTCTAAACAGTACAGAACTCAGCTAGTTCCATCAGATTTAGGACTATTAGACACAGTCACTCATGTTATCAGTTATATCAGCCATCAGAATTTAGTTATCAGTCATGTTAGTTATCAGTAAATTTATGTTATCACGATCTCAGATATAGTTACTATGTATTCATGCATGTATTCTCACGTTCATATTAGTCAGTTAGCTAGTATTGTTCATGCATATGAACCCCATACATTAAGCCTACCTCACATGCATACCAGTACATTTAAAGTACTGATGCATTTGCGCTATGGTGTCTTATACCATAGGTTCAGAAGCACAAGCTCCAGATCATCAGTAGCATTCCAGTCTCAGCAGTTAGAGTTATGATAATGCTCAAATTACACTCTTGAATGGGTATAAGTGATCGTTGTCAATATAAAACCCAACTAGTTTGGGGTCGAATCCCATAGGGAATATGGTGTGAACTCAAGTTATTTGGGATTTAATCCACTCATAGTTTAATGTTTCCTGAAATGGGGGGTTTAGATTTAACAAGTTGTTTTTCAATTTACTTTCGGTGTTTGTAAGTCAAGAGTTTATGAAATAACTAAAATTATGTTCACTAGGCCTTCTGGTGCATGACAGATGCTAGAAGTGGTTCAAGATTCTCACGGTGGGTAGGATAACAAGCTATCTTTATTGATGTTATGCTTAAATTTCTCTCGACCTACTTAAGCGTTTAATTCCCTAATCCTCTCGGACTTAGGGAATTTCTATTTACTGCCCAGATTTTAGCTCAGGTGAACAACCTTGTTACAACGCTGATTATTAAACGAAGTATTTCCGAGTCCCTGTTGATAATTCACTTCCTACTATATTTGATTTATTTCTCAAGCAAATAAAATCAGGTGTGTCTACAGTTTGCAACCAACAGACGTTAATTAAAACTTCAAAATTATCAAGAAATCCTACCACCTTTTGAATCTTGAATACTTAGCACCTCATAAAGACCTAACCCTAGATCCCATAACTCAAGTTAATAGAGTTTAGCCACTCATGATGTAATAAATGAAATACATAATTGAATTCATGATTTGAAAGATAAACTTATAGAGATGAATAATAACTAGTGAATCGCAGATTAGATCACAAAGCAAAAATACGAAAATACTGATAATAATCTCTAAAAAATAGTTGTGTTGTTAAGGTCAAGAAGTAAAGAGAGAAAATATCAAAATATGCTGTCCCAAAACTCAAGATGTTGACCTTGTGCGGAATAATAATAATAATAACTATTATTAGAAAAACCTCAAACAAAGCTTTAAATAGTTTACCCTAAATAAGGAAACAAAATCAAGGTTACAGCTTTTTCTCGGAATAGACAACGTCTATTGGTGATGCCTTATCAGGATCCTGACGACTTATCAAGAATGTCGTCAGGTTTTCTTCAAATCTGCACTAGTCCTATCTTAGTTTTATGGCAACTTATGTCGGCTTATCAAGACTGTGATGACTTATCAAAAGTGTCGTCACACTTTTGCTCCAATTCTCATGTCCTGCTTAAGTCTGACGGCATTCCTGACAACTTATTACCATTATGACGGCCTATCACAAAATGTCATCACAACTTTGAATTTAGGCCAATTCTCTATCTAATGATGATGACCAACCTAACAGGTTATCACAGGGCTGGCGACTTATCACAAATGTCATCAGCCACACTTGTCTTCAGATTTCTTCAAATTTCAACTTCTTTGCTTTATTTCATGTTGGTTCTCTATCATATCAGCTTAAACTGCAAGATCAAATATAAACTAATCCAAAATAACTAAAGTTGCTCAAGACTTTGCAATTATTCTTAGTTAAAAGCCTCAAATATGTTAGCATCTGCTCACACATCAACACCCTCAACTTAAAATAATTCTTGTCCTTAAGCAACCAAAACATAACTAAGAGAATACAAAATACAATTTGGCAGCTAACTACTCATATTAGTTCAGAATAATTTCACCATATCCAAGGTCAGTCAATTTAAAAATCACTATTTATGTTTTGAACAACAACCATGCAACTCACAAGCATCAAGATACGGCAAAAATTCAGCAATAACAATCTTGCCATATCAAGATCACACTATCTGAACAAGTCAGTGACTTAGAAACATACCCAATGTGCCCTCACAACGAAGAAATCCCTTTTGCACTCATATCCGAATTCACATACATAAACATAGGGATAATCACAAGTCTCACTCTCAGAATGAAGTTCCAAACACTGCATGTGAAATGCCATAGGCTTGTCCTTATAGTCAGTACCCAAATCTTCAGGTAGGTCAGTTAGGATCACTTTAGGGGTTTTCTTAGGCTTGTAATATAGGCTAGGGGATGGTATGATATTCATGGATATTTTAGAGTGACTATGCCTCCTTGACCATACACTAAACTCTTAGGGTTTCACTTCTCAACCTTCCTTTCTTCCTCTTCTTTTATTGATCATACATGCTCAAGATGGATGCGGTCTTTTCAATCATCATATTATCTTTTTATCATCTTTTACACAAATTTCTCTTTTCTTATTCCTTTTTTACCACACCCAACTTTTTATTATTTTCTCTTATTCTACCTCTCTTCATGCTCATTTTGCATCACTCATCCCTATGATAGCCACCCTCAACTTAGGTTGTTTTCCTAAATCAAGGTATATAGTATCCAAGGAGGACAAGGGACAAAATAGGTTCATTGTAAGGTAAATGGGAAGGTGAGAGGTTTCATAGAAAGAAACAGGCATATAGGATCAAATCAGAGATCAAGGGATATTATTCATATTAGGAAGGTCTTTTAGGTTGAAAGTAGGTTACAATAAAAAATGGCCTATGATCCTTTCCTAACCCCTATCCTACAACCTAGGCAGGACTAACATGGAAAGTTCTTGATTCGGCACGCAACAGGAGCTGAGTAACACCTCACACACACATGGCACAAAAGTACATTGAATATCACTACTTATCCGATTCATGCAATTTGTTCAGCAAAAATCATCAAGTCGCTAGACTAATGCCACAAAAAGATGCACCACAGTCACAGATGAATGCAATTCACACAGTTATAAACTCAGATCAATGGAGAGGTTCTCAAAAGTCACAAAACAATCTAACTACCTCAAGTACCTGTATTACTCCTAATTATCTACCAAAAACTGTTACAACAACATCCTACCCTACACCCTCAACTTAAAATTGAAAAATAAAGCTAAACTAAGGGTAAGAGTATAACTGGAATAGATTAATCCTGGGGTTCATAGGTTGCCTCCCATGCAGTTCCTGATTTAACATCACGACACGACTCAGGTATCTCGATTACTTCAGACTTCATCGAGACATGTAATGGTGATGCTTTTCATTGATTCTTTCAGACCAATGTAAAGCTTGATACGTTGCCTATTTACCTTAAAGATATTACCGTCATCGTTTTGAAGTTCCACTACTCCAGATGAGTAGACTTGGCTAACTTTAAAAGGGCCTGACCACTTAGATTTCAGCTTATGTGGGAACAATTTGAGTCTGGAATTGAACCGAAGCACCATGCCACCCTTTTGGAAGTCTCATTTCTCTATCCTCCAATCATGGTATTTTTTCATCTTTTCTTTATACAAATCTTCTAGTTCATATACCCTAAGATGGAATTCATCCATCTCATTCAGGTACCTCAGTCTTAGCCCTGCTGCCTCTTTCCAATTTAAATTCAACCTTTTGAGTGCCCTTAAGGCTTTGTGCTCCAGCTCTATTGGTAGGTGACAAGCTTTTCCATAGACCACCTGAAATGGTGACATGCTAATGGGTGTCTTGAACACAGTCCGATATGCCCACAGGGCATCATCAAGCTTTCAAGACCAATCTTTCTGGCTAGCGTTCACCATTTTGTCTAGGATCGATTTAATCTCTCGATTTGACACCTCCACTTGCCCATTGGTTTATGGGTGGTATGGAGTATCTACTCGGTACTGTTTCACCCCATATTTTTCTAAAGCTTCTCAAAATAGTTTGTTGCAAAAATGAGATCCTCCATCGCTTATAATAGTACGTGGTACTCCAAAGCGAGAAAAGATGTTCTTCTTAAGAAAAGCAACAACCCTTTTCCCTTCATTATCAAAAAATGCTATAGCGTCGACCCATTTCGATACGTAGTCAACAACAACTAAAATATACTTTATCCCATACGAGCTTACAAAGGACCCATGAAATCAATGCCCCAGACATCAAACAATTCCACTTCAAGCATCTTAGTCAAGGGCATCTCATGTCTTTTGGAGATTGACCCCTTCCTCTGACATTGGTCATATTTCAGCACAAACTCATGGGCATCCTTGAATAATATTGGCCAGTAATATCCACTCTGTAATACCTTCCTAGCCGTTTGGTCGCCTGCATGGTGACCCCCAACTGGGGAAGCATGACATGTTTCCAATATGCACAATACATCTACTTTTGGTACGCATCTCCTTATAATATTGTTCTCACATTGCCGTAAAAGATACGGTTCATCCCAGAAGTAATGAGTCACATCATGCAAGAATTTCTCCCTTTGATGGAAAGAGATATTTTCTAGGATGACCTTACTCACAACATAATTTGCATAATCCACATACCAAGGCAATTTTTCCACAGCGGCAATCAAGATCTCCTTATCAGGGAATGCATCATTTGTCTTTGTTTCATCACTAATTTCCTGTTCACCTTCCATTCTAGACAGATGATCTGCAACCTAGTTTTTGCAACCTTTCCTATATTTGGCCTCAAAGTCAAATTCTTGTAGAAATAATACCCATCTAATCAGCCTTGGTTTTGTATCCTTCTTAGACATCAGATACCTCAAGGCAGCATGGTCGGTGTGACCCTCTACTTTGGTCCCAAGTAGATAAGCTCTGAACTTTTCAAAAGCATACACTATGGCCAGAAGTTCCTGTTCAGTGACGGTGTAATTCTTTTGTTCTCCATTCAGTGCTTTGCTGGCGTAATATATCGAATGAAATAGTTTTTCCCTCTTTTTTCCCAATACATCTACAAGAGAAATACCACTGGCATTACACATGATCTCAAATGGTTTTGACCAATCAGGTGCAACAATAATAAGGGCCTCAACCAGCTTCTTTTTAAGGCTTTCAAATGCCTTCAAGAACTCATCATCAAAGTAAAACTTCACTTCTTTCTCTAAAAGTTTGCAAAGTGGATTTGCAACCTTCGAGAATATTTTTATAAATCTCTGATAAAAGCCAGCATGTCCAAGAAAACTACACACTTCCTTTACTGAAATGGGAGGTGGTAGTTTCTCAATAACTTATACTTTTGCTCGATCAACTCCTATCTCTTTTATGAAAATTTTGTGTCCGAGAACGATGCCCTCCTTTACCATAAAATGGAATTTTTCCCAGTTAAGCACCAAATTAAATTCAACACATCTCTACAAGGCTAGATTCATATTTTCCAAACATATCTCGAATGAATCACCCACCACAGAGAAATTATCCATGAATACCTCTATGGTGTCCTCTACTATGTCTGAAAAGATAGACATCATACACCGTTGAAAAGTGGCGGGCGTATTGCATATCCCAAATGGAATCCTCTTAAATAAAAAGGTTCCATATGGGCATGTGAATGTCATCTTCTTCTGATCTTCAGGAGCAATGCAGATTTGGTTGTATATGGAATAACCATCCAAGAAGCAATACCACCCCCTTCCAGCCAATCGATCAAGCATTTGGTCCATAAAGGGCATCGATAAGTGGTCTTTCAGAGTCCAAGAATTCAACTTCTGGTATTCCATGCAAACTCTCCACCCAGTTATAGGTGTGAGTGGAATCAACTCATTCCTTTCATTAGCAACCACCGTCATGCCCCCTTTTTTGGGCACGCATTGAACTGGGCTCACCCACTTGCTGTCAGAAATAGGGTAAACCACTCCTGCATCCAACCACTTAATAATCTCCTTCTTAACCACCTTTTGCATTGGTGGGTTAAGACGACACTGATGCTCGTTGGTTGGAATACAATCTTTCTCAAGTTGAATTTTATACGTGCAGATGCCCAGGGGAATGCCAATAATATCTGCAATGGTCCAGCCTACAACTCTCTTATGCCTTTGAAGTACTAAAATAAGTACGTTTACCTGTTTCTCATCCAAGTTAGCCATAATAATAATAGGTAGCGTGATCCCATTTCCCAAAAATACATACCATAAGTGTCCAAGCAGTTCTTTCAATTCCAACACCAGAGGCTCCTCAATGGATGGCTTTACTGGTGGTGTTGGTCGATTAGAAAGGTCAAGGTCTAGCTTTGTAGGAGCATAAGGATATGAACCCATTCCTGTCAAAGAACAAACGGTCTCTTCATACTCCCCAATGCCTTCACTATTATAATTCATCATAATTGCAGCCAAAGGTTCGATAACAAGTTGCTCAGCTATGGACACTTCCTGGTCGTCCTCTTAATACACATCAACTACTGAGAACACACTCATTTCTTTATGTTGCTTCATTTACTTACCCACATCAAACCGGACCACTTCATCATTCATCCTGAACAAGAGCTCATTCACTCTTAAATCAATCAACATACTTCCGGTTATGAGGAAACGTCGACCCAAAATTATGGGCACCTCAAAGTCCACCTTGCAATACAGAATGACGAAGTCTTCATGGAATATAAAGTTGGACACCTTCACCAATACATCATACAGAATGCCAATAGGTCGCTTTACTGACGTATCCTCCATCACGAGTCGCATGTTGGTGAGTGTGGGATTTACCATACCCAACTTTCTATAAAGAGTCAGTGGCATCAAATTAACTCTTTCTCCCAGATCACATAATGCCTTAGCGAATTCTATAGTCCCAATCGTACAGAGAATAGTGAATGTGCCCGGGTTTGGCTTCTTCTGTGCCAATGTCCTTGTAGAAATAGAGCTACAATGGTGGAGATTTTCCTCCAATTCGTAGCTCACTTCTCTTATCTTAGTCATAAGTTCCTTCACGAATTTTGCGTATCCTGGCATTTTCTTAAGTGCCTCAACCAAAGGCATATTTATTGTCAATTGCTTGAGCATTTCTAGGAATTTGCTGAAGTTTTCATCATCAGCCTTCTTCTTTAATCATTGAGGAAAGGGAGGTGGTGGTCTTTGGATAGTTTTCAACACCACTACCTTTTCCTTCTCTCTTTCCTTCTCTGAAGCATTAACAGAACTATCCAGCTTCTCAGACTCCACTAGGTTATTTTCTTTGGATTCATCAACAACTAGCTTACCATCTACAGATTTGCCCATAGAAGGGATAGGTAATATCTTACCACTCCTAGTGGTATTCTCCATACATGAGCCATCATTTCGCGGATTCTGAATCGTATCGCTTGGTAACGTTCCGCTCTTTTTCTGGTTAAATGTAGTATAAAGTTGTCTTATTTGCTACTCTAATTGTTTGATGGTAGTGGAGTGTGAGTGCACCAAATGACTGATGGATGTCAGATCGGTCTTCATGGTAGTTACACTAGAGTTGGTGGCCTCAACTCTCTTCAACAATTTCTCCATCATGTCCTCCATGGACATCTTTCCAGAGCTAGTTGCAGCAGTTTCCTGATTTCCAGGAGGAATATATAAACCACTCCTATCATTATTGATTTTCCAGTTTCCTTACTCCCTGTCTTTGTAACCAGGCTTGTCATAAATATTCCAACCTTGATTCCCTTGGCTATTGACTCAGAAACCCCCTGATTATTAACATAATTTGCCTCTTCTTCAGGCTCTACTTTTACTCGATCTTGAGATGTTACAACTTTCACTTTCTCAGTCTTCCCTTACAACAAGTGCTTGTTGAGCAAGTCCATCTGAGTCTTTAGATGGGCCATCTCTTGATCTCGATCCTCATCTCTCCTACATTGTTCAGCAGATATACCAATAGAAATAGTGGGGCTTGCTACTACAGAATCCTTGGTATACCAAGCCTGACTCTGTCCTATTTAGCATATCTAAGGCATCTTGAAAAGATAGATCAACAAACAAACCACCAGTAACATTATCTACAATCGGCTTTGTTACAGAGTTGGGGGCCCTGTATAAAGTATCCATCAAGTGTAGGTCCATCATATTGTGGTTCGGACACCGTGCTAGCTTCTTCTGGAATCTCTCCCAAGTCTCATGCAAAGATTCAGTAGGAAGTTGTCTAAATTACTAATTTCGTCCCTCAACTGTACCTGCTTGGACGGTGGAAAAAACCATTCTAGGAATGTTTTTTTCAATTGCCTCCAGTGGGTGATAGAATCAGGTGTAAGCTTATCCAACCACAATGTTGCCTCCTCAGACAAAGACAATGGGAACAAACTCAACCGGATGTCATTCTGGCCCACTCCTAGGTTATCAAAAGATTTGGAAATGGTGACAAAATTCACCAGATGCAGGTTCAGATCATCCCCAGGAGGGCCTCCAAACAACCCCTTCAGATTGAGGAGTTGGATCATAGTACTCATAATGTTAAACTTGGCTTCAGGTGCCAACGGTGGAGGAATAATTGCACCTATTTCACCTACCCTATCCATGCCATCATCATTATCATTCATATCATACTGGACCGGCGGGTACTCTTGTCTTCTTTGGAACGGACGGTTCCAATTAACATTACATGGCACTTGTGTAGCTATCTGCTCTGTACGCCTTGGGTTACCAGGGTTCAATAACTCCTCGTCCCCTAAATATTTGTCTTCAGGGTTTGGATATCAGGCATGTTACCCAACATTTTGCATATTCACCTAAGCACTAGCTAAGGCTGCTAGTCTGTCACCCTCTTGCTGTTCTGCCATTCTTTCAATTCATTGCGGTTTCGAATTTAGTGGTAATAATGTTTCTCCGAAACTTATGGTGCTTGGTATAAACTATAAGATCCTACAAACAAAAAAAACAACAAATAAATATAAATCTAGGAAACTTAACTAACAGTCAATTTGCGTATACAAACTTTAGGTTACAACCGTATTCCTCGGCAATGACACCATTTTTGATAATGCTCAAATTACACTCTTGAATAGGTGTAAGCGATCGTTGTCAATATAAAATCCAACTAGGTTGGGGTCAAATCCCACAGGTAATATGGTGTGAACTCAAGTTCTTTGCGATTAAATCCACTGATAGTTTAATGTTTCCTAAAATGGGGGGTTTAGGTTTAACAAGTTGTTGTTTGTCACTTTACTTTCGGTGTTTGTAAGTCAAGAGTTTATGAAATAATTAGAATTATGCTCACTAGGGCTTCCGGTGCATGCCAGATACTAGAAGTGGTTCAAAATTCTCAGGTGGGTAGGATAATAAGCTATCTTTATCGATGTTATGGTGAAATATCTATTTATCGCCCATATTTTACCTCAGGTTAACCAACCTTGTTACAACGCTGATTATTAAATAAAGTATTTCTGAGTCCTTGTTGATAATTCACTTCCTACTATATTTGATTTCTTTCTCAAGAAAATCAAAGCAGGTGTGTCTACTATTTGCAACCAACAGACATTAATAAAATCTTCAGAATTAGCAAGAAATACTACCACCTTTTGAATCATGAATACTTAGCACCTTATCAAGACCTAACCCTAGATCCCATAACTCAGGTTAATGGAGTTTAGCCACTCATGATGTAACGAACGAAACACATAATTGAATTTATTATTTGAAAGATAAGCTTACAGAGATGAATAATAACTATTGAATCGTAGATTAGATCACGTAGGAAAAATCCTAAAATACCGATAATAATCTCTCAAAAATAGTTGTGTAGTTAAAGTCAAGAAGTAAAGAGAGAAAATATCAAAATATGTTGTCCCAAAGCTCAAGGTATCGACCTTGTACGGAATAATAATAATAATAATAACGATTATTAGAAAACCCTCAAACAAAGCTTTAAATAGTTTACCCTAAATAAGGAAACAAAATCAAGGTTACAGCTTTTTCTCGGAATAGACAACGTCTATTGGTGATGCCTTATCAGGATCCTTACGACTTATTAAGAATGTCATCAGGTTTTCTTCAAATCTGCACTAGTCCTGTCTTAGTTTGATGGCAACTTATGTCGGCTTATCAGGACTGTGATGACTTATCAGAAGTGTCATCATACTTTTGCTCCAATTCTCATGTCCTGCTTAAGTATGACGACATTCCTGACGACTTATCAACATTATGATGGCCTATCACAAAATGTCGTCAAAACTTCCACTTTAGGCCAATTCTTTATCTACTGATGACAATCAACCTGATAGCTTATCACAGGGCTGATGGCTTATCACAAATGTCGTCAGCCACACTTTTCTTTAGATTTCTTCAAATTTCAACTTCTTTGCTTTATTTCATGTTGGTTCTCTATCATATCAGCTTAAACTGCAAAATCAAATATAAACTAATAAAAAAGAACTAAAGTTGCTCAACACTTTGGAATTATTCTTAGTTAAAAGCCTCAAATGTGTTAGCATCTGCTCACACATCAAGTTAGTAGTGCGTCCTTATCTCTCGAGGATATGATCACTTATTTATTATCTCATTAAGTAATTTATTAGTTGGAGTTAGTTGGGGATAAGTCCCATCAACTCCTTATTCAGACAATTCCGTTAGTTATAGGCTTTCCAGACTATCATGTTATTTCAGTTTTGTTTTGGGTATTTCATACCACATTCAGATGTTATATCTTTATCAGTTATGTTACAGTCTTGAACCTTATGGCCTTTCAGTTCATGTTTTCACAACCATACAGTATATTATGCAGTATATAGGTACAGATATCAGTCATGTATTAGCTTGTGGTCTTTTGGGATCATGAGCACCGTTTATCATTCCCGGTACCAGATTCGGGGTGTTACAATTAATTAGGGTGAATTTTATGTTAAAGGCTAACTGGGGTGAGGGGAAAAAGGCTTTAATGCCCTCATATTTAAAACACAAAATTACTGAAAAATTCCTGATTTTATGGGTTAGCACGACACGGCGCTATCACGCCATGTCACTGAAATTGGACAATTGGTAAAATACACGGTGGCGCAATGCAGTGTAATTGCGTTACCACCTTGTTTGCGACCTGTAATCTCAGTGCGATGTGGTGGTACGAGCTACAACACTGAAAAATAACAAATGCCGATATGGCCCTTGGCGTGATGCGTCAGGATCATGATACCTCTCTAAAAATTGGCAATCATCATTTAGACTAGATTCGCGACGCGCTGGGGACTAAAATGATGGTGTTTAGTGACTGAAACTTAAAATCGCCATAAAATTTTACCCGGTTATCAGATTTTGGCAAATTTTATATCGTTGGAAAGATAATCAAATTTCCTACGCAATGACAGGCTCTAAACTAAAAAATAATGAGTGTTTTAAAATTTATATGCAAATACTCATGTAATGGGACTTATATTATGCCAAATATATGCGGGGTATTACAGTACCCTATTTAGTATTTGTTGGGGATTCTGAATTTGAAGCATTCTAAGTGGAAGGGTTTGCAACTGAAAGCTAAATCAACTCCTGATTCTATTTCTCATGTCGCCGTATTGTTTCTCTTTGTTGCACTGTATAGATTATTATTATGTCTTTATTATTGTAGCTTTTATTATTTGCATATTTGGGAATCCCAAATAAGCACATTTTTTTAAAAGTTTAATACCCGTTCATCTCTTTCTCTTCAGTTTATGTATTTAAAAATACCTTCTTTAACCACACCCCAGGATAACACAACATTCCTTTCGAATCATTTAGGACATTTTTAATTTCATAGGAATTTACAAATTAATCCATCGTTATTGCTAAATACTGAGAGACTAACTACATACTAGGGTATATTCACAAAGAAATTTACATATATCACATTGTAATTCATGTTACAAACATAATTTACATACTAAGGGAGACAATGCAGGATCTTAATAACTACTTACATGACTTAGGATGAAGATAGGTTTCCCTTTCGGGAGTCCCCTAAAAACTAGCAGCTACTAGCAGAAAAACTTAGAAACTACTCACACTCTTACTCACACACTATTTTTTTAACTGAAACTTAAGAACAAACTGATAAAATAAGAGCACTTCTGTCACTATATGCTTTCCTTATCTCTCTTTGTTGTCTTCACTCTTGCCCCCTTATATGTCTTATGTCTTAGGTATTGTAGATATTCCTCAAACTTCAAAATTAAATTTCAAATAGCTTTGAAGAATCTTTTAGCCTGTTGGGTACACTTATGGGCCCCATCATCACATGATAAAAGTTTCTTATTTAATAGTCATCCATCCACTTGTCCTCCACTCTTGAACCAATTATTTATTTTATTGCATCATTGCTTACGTTATTTGTCTTGTGTTTTTATTGTATGTCTTCATTGCTTACATCTCAAGTGTCTAAATTGTGTAACACTTCTGTGTCAAAACTCATTCTTGAGTCTTCATCTTTGTTTGGGTGTTGGGCAAATTGATCCATTACCAGATCATAGTTTTCATTATCTGAGTCTGAAATCCTATGTCTTGATTCTGGTTCTGGATTTTCTTGAATTACTTTTTCAGTGTTTTTGTCTAAAAATTTGTTGACTGTTTCTATTACCATTTGTTGTATTATTTTTTTATCACTTTTATTTTTCTTTAAATAGAATCCTTTCTTTATTTTTTCTGGATTGGAAGTACCTTCTTCATGTGTATGAAAACTAGCCGGGAGAATTCTCCCTACACTTTTAGGCAAAGTTCCAGCCATCAACGGATTTGATGCATCTTTACCAATTACCGTTTGAACTGGACTAGCTTACCTCTATTCGATACAATGAATTTTTTTGCATTTTTTAGGAAATGCACACCCGTCTTATCCATTTTTGAATGAAATGGAGAACTCTTTGGACCCTTCTATTGAGTTCTATAGATCTATTAAGATAACTCGAAATGAAGGATTTTAATCCTGTCTTGTAAATTTCCTATATGTTCTACCATTTATTTTTTTTCATGTAAGACTTTCTTTTTCTTGTCTTAGGTTCTCATTTGCTTGGTTGAGTCTTTTGAACGCTTCGGTCTTAGTTGAACAACGATCGTAAAAAATGATCTTATTTGTGTCCTTTTTTATATTATATTACAGAATTTCTTTCATACTTGGTCTAAGTAATGGGGTAGTATAATAATTGGGCCCCAAATTCCCTCAAGCATAGTCGAATGCTTCAGTAAGTTCATTAAAGACTTTAAAGAGGGGTGTTGTATGATTTTTTATTGAGTTTACCACCTCTATCCATGTCTGGAATACTCCTTGTACCTGTCCTTTAAGAACAACATAAAATTTAAATATGTTATTTTAATTCTTTTCTGTAAAATAATAACTTACGGCGTTTAATACTGAGATGAAATAACAGTTATCTCTGGGTATCTTATTGTAAGATATGTATAAGTTGTCTATTAGGCAATTTTGTTGCTTGTCTACTCTTACGTCAGCTTTTAGTCTGACAGTCATATTCGATGGTTGATAGCATATTAAGCTTTGTGTACCAAAAACCATTCTCTCTAACCTTTGATGATCTAACATTTTATGGGGTCTTAAATGTGTATTACTTAATAATGTTTGTAACTATCTTGAGAGGACGAAGCCTCAGCTTTGCCTTTTTTCTTTCCTGCATACATGCTGTAATAAGAAACGTTAGTTTTACTGTATAATAAGTCTGCTAAGATGATTTGCTAGATTATTATCTTTTCCTTTTATGTTTTCTAATACTATGTTAGAGATGAAAGTGGCATCTAAAAAAATAACCATCTTCTTTTACTACTATTCTTTTCATTTATTTTTTGGTAAAATTTTACTATAGCTTCACAATCTGTTCTTACTAATATTTCAGGTTTATTTAGTATATAAAGTCTAAAACTATTCAGCCCATAGATAACTGTTAATGTTTCTGAATCTATACTACTCATATTTCTTTTTTCTTTGTACTTACCACTTTGATCAGCACAAATCCTTTCATCCTTTTTATCAATGTATTTATTAGGTTTTGCTTTTTAACACTACCCCCACCCTTCAAGGCTCCCATCCATCTCTATGATTACGTAGTCAGTTTCTAATGGCATAGCCAAGTCTGGGATTTGTTGTATCATAGATTTAAGTTTTTGAACTAGTTTTATGTCTTTAGTATTAAAGGTCTTTTGTTCTGTAGATCCGGTTTTTGAATATAACGGACCAACTACTTTCCCTAAATCTTTAATAAAATTTCTAGCATAATTTAGTAGTCCTATAATTCTTTATAAATCTTTTGTTTTATTTAGTCTATCTAGCATCTCTAAAACCTTTTTTTCTATATGTGGTTGTAGCTTTATTCTCCCGTCTCCAATAACCACTCCTAAGAAGTTAATACTACTCTTACATAATTCTATTTTCTTTTTACTAATTATGATACCATGATCTACAAATAATTTAAAAACTTGTTGTAAATGTCCTAAATGTTCATGCATATTATTGCTAAAACCTAGAATGTCATCTACATAAACTAATATTAAATTCTTATAAATCCCAAAAATACTATCCATTTTTGTTTGGGAAATTAGGGGGTGATGTCTTTAGCCCGAATGGCATAACCAACCATTCAAAATGCCCTTCAGGACATGTGAAGGCTGTGAACTTTGCATACCAAAAACCATTCTCTCTTAACTTAGATGATCTAACATTGTCTGGGGTCTGAAATATGTATTACTTAATAATGTTTGTAAATAATTGTCTTAAGAGGAGAAGCCTCAACTTTGCCTTTTTCCTTTCCCGCATACATGCTGAAACAAAAAATGTTAGTTTTGTTGTATAATAAGTCTACTAAGCCGATCTTCTAGATTATTATCTTTTCCTTTTATGTGTTCTAATACTATGTTATAGACGGAAGTGATGTCTAAAACATTTAACCATCTCCTTTTACTACTATTCTTTTCATTTATTTTTTGGTAAAATTTTACTATAGCTTCACAATCTGTTCTTACTGATATTTCAGGTTTATTTAGTATATAAAGTCTAAAACTATTCAACCCATAGATAACTGCTAATGATTTTGCATCTATTATAAATTTTAAGTTGGGATATGTTGGGGGTCAAGAAATCATGATATTGATAAATCATTTCAAATTTTCTAATAATTTTGGTGAGGAAATGAAATTTACTCCATTCCTTGGTCATTTGCCAAAACAATGAACTTATTGTGAGTCTTAAAATCCTTAATGTCTTTCAAATGTGTTTACGATCAATCTTCATAATGATAGGTCTAATGAGTTAATGTGTTTAATGATAATGATATGTCATGATACTTACACGCCTTGGTATGACAATACCAAATTCATAATTGCCCCTATGAAAGACTTAACTTAAACTGAGTGGTTAAATGTTTATGAAAATTTAATAATATGGGCTTAAAGAGAATTATGATGTTTGTGTAAGTCCTCGTGACTCAATGCCTGAAACCTATATTTTCTCGATATTGAAACTATTCACTCCTTAATTGATCGATCTTATGATTTTTTCTCTTTAAGGATGATATGATAGTCTAAATGATGTTTATCCAGGTTCATGCAGTAAACATGGGTTGGGGCCAGTCCGATCTGGTATGGATTGGACCAGATCTGTACATGATGTTGGTGATATCACTAGTTCAAAATTAAAATAATGAAATCCTTATGGTTTGATTTTGAGTTACTATTTATGTTCCCTTATTATGTTTCAATTTGAGCTTCAGTCATATGATTTACTTTATAAATTGTATCATCCCTTTTCCTGGGTTGCATACAGTACTCGTTACGGCCTGAATTCTACTCTATCTCTTGATGTAGGCCTGGAGACATATCCTCATGGTTCTAGTTCTACATTAGGTTTATTTGGTACAACTTCATCAAGTGGTGAGTCCTCCATATTCCAAAAGGCAACTTGATCCTTTTGAAAATTATGGTTTTAGACTTATGATATTGTCGGGTCTATGCATTGGCTTCGGTTTTTTACTCTTATGTTAGAGACTTCATAGACTTACGTAGTGTAACGACCCAAATTGTTGTTATGTTAAAAATCATCCTTAGAAAATATTATGACTAAGAAATCTTTGTTCCGGACTGTGTAGAAATTATTTCATGGGAAAAAGCCATGGCCCAAAGCTAATTAAGACAAAACTTCCAGTAGACAGTCTGAGGGTTAATTAAAACCCTCATTTATCTAAGCCTCCTTAAGTCGCATCCCTCATTAAAAATACCCCAAGTGAAACCTTTACCTAGGAAAATGAGAATTTATAGGCCAAGCCCCATGAAGGAGTTTTCAAAAGATTCCGATAGAGTTTCAAACGTTTGAAGAAGAGAAAAAAGAATATGAAACAACTCTCCGCTCTCCGTTGCAGTAGAATTTATTGATGAGGTATGTTATAATTTAATTGTAGTAGACTTGGGCTATATGAATAAAGTAATTATTGTAATATGGAGAATTCATGTCTTGGGTCCTTAGGCACAAAGTTTGGATGTAGGAAATAAAAATAACTAGACTAGGTTATGACTTTATGATGCCAGGCGTTGTGTTATAAAACTAGTTGCTTCTAAAGTGTCCCATTGTATATGTTTTCATTCATTAGAGGTATGTTAATGAATGTAAACATAGTTAGTGGGTTAGAAGAAGGGTAAGGATGACCTACGAATAAAATGAGTGTGAGTCAGGGCCAGTGTAGGTCGTTAGTGTGTTCTTAGAAGTGTTGGGCCTAGTTAAGGATAGAGAGGAGTAGATAATAGTGGCCTGAGGGTAGTGATATGTTTAGATTGGTTCAAAGAGTTGTGGGAGTTGTGCATACGTGTTTGTGGATAGTAGTCCCGCATGATCAGTGGGTTGGATCGTGAAACGTAGATGTTGTTTAAATATTTTGTTCCAAACACTTGGATATATTTTAAATTTCTTCTACAATTGTTTATTGAATGATCACGATGATATGTTAAGAGGTACTCTCAGGCCTTTATTGTTGCTGAGTGTCTGTTAAATCCAAGACCTAGTCGTGGGTCATGAAAAACTTGTCATGGATGTCTATGTCATCATTTGATTAGACTATTTGTCAAACTAAAATTTCACTTCGTACTGTAGGCTTAAAATTTGATTTTGTTACCCTATCAAATTTGAACTATTTTGGTACGTATCTATTTTCTTTTAAATAAAATTAATTCAAATTCACTACCGTAATCTCAGTATGTAGATAAGAATACTTTCAAGTGAAATATTAGGCTATAAATTAAATTATCACTTTGAATAAATTCTTAATACGTCTTTATAAATATCATGATATTCCATTTTTTGTAAATCACATTTCCTGAAAATAATTGATAAGTATTTTTTTTTGCAAATAACTGAACGATTTTTTCACCAAGTAAGAATTGTATAGCTCAAGAAAGAAAAAAGGGAACAAATTAGGATTAAGCAACAAGCTTTAGTTCTTATTAATTGACCACCCTACTACATCAACAACTAAAACTTCTAAGGCTAGAAATTCAAACTATCTAACTTTTGTTTTACTCCCACTCAAGTTACACCTCGTATATGCACATCCTGCGCAATTTTCTTGACCACTGCTTTAATACTCCTCTGCTTCTGGTGAAAAATCTTGGCATTTTTTCCAACCAAATATGGTATGTAGCACAATACCGATATATTTTGTACACTTCTGCAACTGCACTACTCTCTTTATAGAATGTGATAGCCCATTGCAACTCCTCACACCACTCTATAGGTTGTCTTGTTATTCCTTGCCAACCTAGTATCCTTTTCTAAATTGTAGAGGAGACCACACACTTAAAACAAGTCTGCCACACTTTAATCTTCTTACTTACACAGTGGACAAGTTGTATCATCAGTAATCCCCCAAAGTGCAAGGCTATCTATTGCCATCAACCTATCACAAATGATGAGCCTAAGGATAAATATCCATTTAGCTTAACCATAGTTGTTGCATACTATTTTCCTCCAAGGTACTTTCAAAAATTCCCCCCCTCAGCTGAATATACATGTATTCAATGGAAAACTTCTCCTTTGGTACTAGATCTTGTTCCTAGTTTCCTGCATTTTGCATATACACTTTGGCTTTTAAGATTTCTTTGATTACCCAGAATGCATTTTTAACTTCTAAATCCTAACCAGATTTTCCTTTACCATAGTAGATGTGCAACCACTTATTCTAGATATGGAGGATACCAATATTGGAGAGCACAAAAAAATTTCATTGGTAAAAATCGAGAATGAAGCTGATCGACATTCCATGTTCTTGCATTGCCATTCTGGCATATATAAAAAACTCAATAAACTCATTCAAAAGTGTGATGTGGATGTTGGAATAGTTGTTTTTGCACAATTTAGTAATCCTTCTTCCTTTTTCCATGCGCTAACTAATGCAATCATCAATCATTTTTTGAATCATACAGTATAATTAGGTGAATCATCAATCATCAATCATTTTGTGAATCATAAAGTGAATCTATGCGATGACTGATGCAATCATCAATAATTCACATGACACGTAGAATAATTTAAATCAAAGTTATGATATTCTTAAGGAGTTAGAATTAAGAGAAAAGGCTGCAAATATTTCATACCTTTTACTAGATCAAGCTAATGAAACTAGATAGAAAGGTTTTTGGGAGTTTATCGACAAATTCAGTGTGGAGGATGTAACAAGTTTAAAGTTTGGTTAGATGTAATTGATTTTCAACTGAACTATCATTTGAAGATATTATAATAAAGGACCATCCCTATTTTTTATGAGAGAAAGGATGTACGACCCAATTTCTCAGATCATAATGACACCTACTACAACCAGCTAGTAGGTAAGACAACCCGTAGTCCAGAACTGCTAGTAATGAATTATGAAGAGAAATAAAAAAAGAAGAAGAAATGAGTCTATTAATGAGACTAATATAAAGATGAAATTCCAAAACCTGGGGAAGTTAGTGCAAGTGTTTCTAATACAATTAGAGTACATAGTGAAATACAAAATAAATATACATGTAAAACCATCTCCAAAATACAAATTAGAGATAAGTATAATCAATACGAGGGAGAGAGGAAATAATATAATCCATAGCTGCTCCGCACGATGCACACGTCAATGGTG
This sequence comes from Capsicum pubescens, assembly GCA_030864215.1. Classification (NCBI taxonomy): domain Eukaryota; kingdom Viridiplantae; phylum Streptophyta; class Magnoliopsida; order Solanales; family Solanaceae; genus Capsicum; species Capsicum pubescens. The sequence continues at coordinate 204,455,212 of CM061541.1, forward strand.
AGAACTTGTACTATGATCTGTAGGTTGCAGAAGTGTAGTATGAGTGCCAAATATATGATACTTAGTCGGTATCGTCTGACTCTAAAGATAATGCAAGTATAAATAACAGGTAAAGTAGGAATATAAACTATAGGCAACTATCTGAGAAACTAAGTATAATAGAGAAAATAGAACAGGAAGAATAAACTATATAATTCTAACAATGTTCAGGAACTAAAGTGCATTATCGTATATCACTAGCCAAATACAAATAAAGAGAGAAAGAAGGATATATAGTTGTAGTATAAGGCCAAATGATACATATACAATATGAATAGACAAGGAAAGAGAGGTATACATGGTAATACCATACGTATATATATGTACATATATAGGACTAAACTCAAGATAATAACCTAAGGGAGCCAGCCAAACATCTCGAGGAACCCTAGCCATGTCGGAAAGCTAATACTAGTATAATTAAGATCTCTAATCAAAGGATGCCTAAAATGAGATAATATAGCAATAATATACCTTACTATGAGAAAGAAAAGAAACTAATAATATACCGACTATCTCGGGTACCAGTCCATAACCATCCTGCTACGAACTAACCATAATATCAAACAATAAGGTAATCAGCTAGTCCAGGTAAATAATAACTGAATCGGTCCCTCCATAAGCCTAGAAGGTTCAAGAAAAAACTCATCCAACAACAACCATAACTTATAACCCCAAAAACCCCATAAGACCGATAAATACAAGCACCAAGCAATTACACTGGTGATAGAAAATGCACATGAATGAATAAATTCAACGTAAACTGATAATGCCATATCCAAATTCGAGTTCCATAATATATCAAGTGTATACACCCCCTCCAACTCAATAGTTTGTAAGGACAGGACCTACGACGATCATCTTTGTCCGGCATAGTGGCTTACGAATGAAGGGCCCCATAGGAGAGTCAGGATATCCGTATATACTACCTAGTCGCGAATTAGGACTTTTAATAATCATCATTACTATTCTACTCTGTCTAGTACCAATGAGATATAAATATATTTTAAGTGCTGAGACTTGAGCCAAGACTAAAATAATGTAAATCAATAAATCTATCATGACCCAAACTAGGGTCTGGCCGTCACGGGTATCTTAAGTCTACTGAAGATCGGAGACCACCCCCTTAGCCTAACCAAAGAGAACATAAAACACTTACAAGCGGCTAAATTCAAAACATATAAGTAGATAGAGTAAATAGTGACTCAAAAGTCTATGAAAGTCAACAACCAAAACCAATATGTAGTAATCAACAAAGCCTATATACCATAAAAGCAACCTACATCGGGACATACCCCCAACTTTGACAATGACAATGATGATGATTATGTTAATGTGGAGTATTAAATTGTAAATAATAGAAGGAAACCAATGAAATGATCAAGTGTTTCAAAAGATGAAAGCTTACCACTTCACCGCAAATAATCGACGAACCGAGCTGATCGATCTAACACTGCGTAGGAAAGTAAGATTGCCTTCGAACCCTGTATCAGATGGGGATACACCATCCAAAGATGATTAGTGGGTTTAGAACTGGCATGTTACTCAGGGATAATGAGAAAGTAATGAAAATTCAAAAATCCAGTTCAACTCAATGTACATGTTCACATACATATGTGCATACATATATACTTATATAAAATGATGGGATAGGGAAAAAGGTTTAACATGCACTTTAAAACTTTAGCCTAGATTATATAGCTTAACTATCATTTAACAGTACCCACGGGCTATATGGGTCCCAGCTCTCACCCCTGGTCGGGCCAGAAAATATGTAGCCGCACGATACAAAGAATAATCTCATATATATGAATAAGGGACTCAAACTTCCCAATCATATACTAAGGTGAATTAAGTACCCAATCATGTTATGTAATATGGGGGCCTTTAACCTCCCAATAATGTAATAAGGTTGACTCGAACCACCCGATCACAAGTAATGGGACTCGAACCTCAGGCTATTTAGACTCCCGTGCCGTCAAATGTGGTTTATAATTTTTGTCACTAGGGATTTTCACTTTCACGACCCAGCTACACAACCCTCTTTAAAGCCCTGTTAAAACACTTATCACACATTCCCATTAATTGAACCATATTACATATTAAGGCATACACCATTGGTATCGTCATACCAACTACACTTGCAAGGTAAAATCAACATGCCGAGCCAATTATCATCACTTGGGGGAATTCACAACCCCCTTGGCTCAATTCAAAATCATTATGCTCATTAGCTTTTCACATTATGAAATAGTTCAAGAATAGTTCAATGTGCATACTTTTTATATTCAAAACTAATTTCACAATATGGGGTTGAGGTCATTACTACTTTAATTGTCAATATTCTCAAATTGGGAGAAATCACAATCCACTAGTTTATTCACCATACCCATGCACCCCACAAGTTCAAAACCATAAATAAAGCATGAACAATCATATGTAAAACATGGGAAACATTCTTCAAAAATAAACATTCAAAACCATCAACCAATGTTCCAAAACCAACATCAAAACCATATGAATAACTATTTAAAAAACATGCTTTTAAAAAAAATCATTGGGGAAGAGTAATATGCCTGAAGGTTTCTCAATTATGGAGAAGAAACCTTGAATTTACCCGTAGATGCTCAACTTTGAGAAAACCCTAGTTTGCTTTGTTTGAGTGAATTTGAGAGAGTAAAAAGGGTTTTTGATTTGTTAAATTGTTAAAATAATGCCCCAAAGGTGTTTTATAGACGTGGTGTTTAAGTGGGTAAGAAGGGAAATGACCAAAGTGCCCCTTTAAAAAGATAAAAATCATCGCCAGTCGTTATAGGTGACCGTACAACTCGTAGGGTCACACTACGACTCATGAGATCTAGTCATAGGCTGGAAAATGTCCATGGGAACCCACATTAGTCTGGTTACGAGTCATACCATATGACTCATATCTAGACATTACGACTCGTAAGATCCACTTATAATTAAGACAAACTATTATGGCATGCACTAGACACCCTTTAATTGGTATCTTATGACTCGTATAAAATCATTATGACTTGTAACCTCAAGTAGTTACCAAGTAGAAACTCAAAAAATTTTCACTGGACTCTTTACGACTTGGGTCCTATGACCCGTCAAGACACCCTATGACTCATAGGGAGAGTTGTAGTCTGAGCAGTAAGCTCACATGTCAAGAAATTTTCATGAACTAAAATTTGAGGTGTTTCTTTCTCCTCCCCTTAGGATCATTCATCCTAGAATGATGGGTCAGGAATCCATCGGCATGATTTAACACAAAAACACACCCACACTTACCTTTAACAAAGATAGAAAACAAAGATGTCAAGAAAATCACAATTTTCTTTAACAAAGTCAGAAAACAAAGAACCTAAGATTAAAACATACATTATGCACAATTGTCCTGAACGAGAAATAAGAATGGGTATTTGGACCTCACGTCCTCTCCCATTTCCCAAGAAGTTTCGTCCACCCCAAATAAAGCATATAGTAACCCGTACGTGTAGCCACATATTTCTTCCATGTTAAAAATTTAACTCGGAGATAAAGGTGCTAGCGTAAGCTAAGGAAACCTATAATTTATGCTCCTCCAATAATACTACCCCAACTTTCCTTACTATCTCTAGGGTTTCACTACATCACCCCTTCTTAACTATTTCCCATAATGAAAGTTCATCTTATTCTTCGATCTTCCTCTATGGCCTTAGCCTGAGTAGCCACCCACAAAATTTTCATACCTGAGAATGTCCATTCCCCTATCTATAGCACTTCTACATTTTCATAGCCGCTACCATATTGCAAAAAGGAGGGTCACTACTGAACTAGAGTATCAGTCTCAAAGATAGGAGAGTTACTTCTCAATTATAACTTCTATCAGTAGTTTTACTCAAAGTGAGACCTGCAAAATAAGACACGGGACACTAGGCATGAAACACTTTATAGCATTCACCTTAAACATGAGTAAAGGGTTGTTGTGACATAATCATAACCTAGACTGAGTTCCTTGGCCTTGGCTCAGTGATTAACGTGAGTGCATACATCATGGGTCATATAGCATAAAGCTGAGATTTGTATATTCTAGAAGTAGGACAAGTTTTGTCGCTTAAAACTATCCCTTCTCATTCTAAGGATTGAGAATGGTTAAGAGTTTGCAAATATAGGGTCACTTTGGGCTGGGACATGACATAAAAATGAATCTGTAGCAAATAGAACGTATATTTACTTAGAAGCAAACATAAAGTAAGACATGAGTTTATAGGCATAAACTGCTTAGAGAACTCAAACTTTAGGTATAGGAATAATTTGGATATGCAAGACATTGGTAGAATGCCCTCCTAACCGAAATAAGAGGGAATTTCTATAATAAGAGTAGATTTACCATGACTCTTCCTTGAAACTCTCCCTCATGAGAAATGTTTAAGATCATCCTTAGTTCACCATCTCTCCCCTGATAACTATAATATGAAAACACTACCCTTTAGAGATACTTATCTTAAACTTTGCTAGCCCTTATAGCTATCACCCTATGAATCACACTCTCGTGAGCATTCATATTCACACTAAGATATTTAATAACATTAACAAGGTACCCCCTAACATTTGCATACTTAAAATCTCATCTAACAAGATGTTAAATGGGGCTTGACATAATCTTATAAAATTTATACTCTTACCCACCAAAATAACTTAGCCCCAATTCACTGCTTCAACACTAGACCTCTGGTATGTATCACAATTACCCACTTTAGTATCTCATGAATTATCAACCTAATCTCTTCTATGCATCCGTCAAGCCTACCAATTTACTCCCGCAAATCTTGCATCGCTATCCTCGAGCTAACATTTTTTTCACCACAATCAACATCTAAAGTACAAACTTAGTTTTTAGCAACAATAATGCACCACTAACAATGTACCTCGCATAATATACTAGTCCACCCCATAAAGAGGTCACCCTAAATCCCTTATTCAATTTTTGATAATCTATACATAACTAAAGGGAACCATATTTCTTACACACTAAGAGGATGGGAGCACCCCATGGAGAAACGCTAGGGCAGACAAGAACCTTATCAAGAAGATCTTTAAACTGCTAATTAAGTTTTAGGAACACAGTCAGAGCTATTCTATAAGGAGGGATAGAGATAGGACGGTGTACGATAGAAGATCAATCCCAAAGTTTATTTCCCTATCGAGAGGAATACAAGGAAGGTCATTAGGAAAGACCTTAGAAAACTCATTAACCATAGGAACAAATTGTATAGAAGGACTCATTGATACCCCTTAGAATTTAGCATATGAGCTCTAAGATATGAAATAAATATTCCCTTAGATACTTAAAGAAATACCTTCCCACTCAGTCATCGGCTCATTTGGGAATTAGAAACTGACCCTTCGGGTGTTACAATCCAAAGAGGCATAGCACGAGTGAAACCAATCCATACCTAATGATCACATCAAAGTTTATCATATCCAAATCTATCAAACCTACCAAGGTTTCCCTATCATAGTTATAGACCACCCAACCCTTATAGACTCTTCTAGCTATCATAGAATCACCTACTGGGGTAGAAATAGAAAATGGGTCAGAAATGTACTTAGGAATGAAACCAAAATTAATAACCTTATGTGGAGTCACATAAGAAGAGTAGACCCAGGATCAACTAAGAAATACACATAATGAGAGAATAGATTTAATGCACCAGTGATAAAGTTGGGAGATGCCTCTGACTCCTGACGGGTGGTAGGAGCATAGAGCCGGTTTTAGCCAGTGATAGAGCCAGAAGTCGTACCCTTTGGTTAGAAAATAAAAGTACTAGTAACTGAAATTTTATTAGCTCTAGTAGAAAAACCAACATAAGGACAATGTCGCTGCATATGATCAGGCTAGCCATGGTTGAAGCACAAGTTCCTCTCCTTGTTGTGATAACCATAGTGAAGCCATTCAGAAAGTCTAAAAGAAGGGTAGGGTGGGGTTGTCTGAGCTCCACTAGCCCAAAGCTGGTCTCCTTGTGCCTTAAACCCACTGTTGTTTGGAAAGAGACAATCAACAGAAGACCTAGGATATGGAGCACTAATGGCCGCACGGGAACTCCTCCAATCTTTCTTCTTAGGCCTTTGTTTCCTATGACTACTATTATCTTTTTGGCCTCTGCGCTGCTCTAGGTATCTAAACTTCTTATTCTACCTGTCTCCCATCTTTGCCTGACTCCTTCTCCCATTAACAGGACTAAACCGGTGGGATAGAGAGGCCATTATCTGGGTTAAAAGATGAATATAACGTCAGAACTCAATATTAGATACCTTACTTTGAGGCGTTAGGACATGAGTATTATCATCCTGAGGAGCCCGAGGAGGACTAGAGGGAATCAATAGAACTCCACTAGGGAAATCAAAAGTAGGGATCCTAGACTAGGTTTGTACCCTATAATCAGGACGAGTTTCATCCACGTTGTCCTCTTGTAGGACAGAGGAGTTTTCACAATAATCAGATCTTTGGGGAGGCATGATCTGAAAATGAAAATAATGAAATTAGAGAAAATTTCAACACCATAGACTCTACAGCCCAAAAGTAGAATAACATGAAAGAAAAACATTCCTAAATATCTGGTAGCCTCTCCATTATAAGTGTGGCGCACTACATACCCATAAAAGAGACTCTACTTGACACAACTTTGTGGATACCCAATGACACCAAACCTAGGCTATTATACCATTTTTTACGACCCGAATTAGGGCCTAGCCATGACGGCTATATCAAATCTACCGAGGATGAAGACCACCCCTATTGCCTAACGAAAAAGAACATAACACACCTAGCAATGCCTAAATTCCAAACATATAACAAGATAGAGTAAATAGTGACTCAAAAGTCTATGAAAGTCAACAACCAAAACCAATCCACGGTAATCCACAAAGCCTCTATACCATAAAATCAACTTATGTCAGGACATGCCTCCGACTCTGATAATGACAATGACGATTATTATGTTAATGTGGAGGATTTAATTGTAAATCATGGAAGAAAACTGATGAAATGATCAAGTATTTCAGAGAATGAAAGCTCACCACTTCACCGTAAATAACCGATGAACCTAGCCGATTCATCTAACACTGTGTAGGAAAATTATAGGATTGCCCTCAGACCTTGTATCGCATGGGGATACAACATTTGAAGAGGTTTAGTGGGTTAAGCACTAGCATGTAACTCAAAGATAAGGATAAATCAATGCAAATTCAAAAACCCATTTCAACTCAATGTATATGTTCACATACACGTGTCCATACATATATAATTGTAAAAAATATTGGGATAAGGAATAAGGTTTAACATGCACTTTAAAACTTTAGCCTAGATTATGTAGCTTAACCGTCATTTAACAGTACCCACGTGCTATATGAGCCCTACCTCTCACCACTTGGTTGGGCTCAGTACGTGTAGCCATACAAACCAGAGAATAATCTCATATATAACTACAAGGGCCTCGAACCTGCCAATCATATACTAAGGTGATGTAATCACTCGATCATGTAATGTAATATGGGGACTCAAACCTCTCAATCATATAATAAGGTGGACTCGTACCACCTGGTCACAAGCAAGGGGACTCAAACCCCAAGCTATTTAGAGCCCCGCTTAGGCAAACATGATTTCAAATTTTGGTCCCTCAGGACCGCCACTTTCACGACCCACCTACACAACCCTCTCTAAATCCCCATTAAAATATTTATCACACATAGCAATTAATTGAACCATATTACACATTAAAGCATACACTGATCAACATGCCAAGCCAATTATCATCACTTGGGGGAATTCACAACCCCCTTTGTTCAATTCAAAATCATTATGCTCATTAGCTTTTCACATTATGAAATAGTTCAAGAATAGTTCAATGTGCATACTTTTCATATTCAAAACCAATTTCACAATATGGGGTTGAGGTTATTACCACTTTAATTGTCAATATTCTCAAATTGAGGAAAATTACAATCCCTTAGTTTATTCACCATACCTATGCATCCCACAAGTTCAAAACCATAAATTAAACATGAACAATCATATGTAAACCATGGGAAACATTATTCAAAAATAAAAATTCTAAACACTCAACCCATGTTCCAAATCTTACATCAAAACCATATGTATAATTATGTAAGACATATGCTTTTACAAAATAAAATTTGGGGAAGAGTAACATGCCTGAAGGATTCTCAATTTGGAGAAGAAACTTTAAATTGACCCCTAGATGTTCAACCTTGAGGAAACCCTAGATTGCTTTGCATAAGAGAATTTGAGAGAGTAAATAGGGTTTTTGATTTGTTAAAGTATTAAAATAATACCCCAAAGGTGTTTTATGGACGTGGGGTCTGCGTGGGTAAGAAGGGCAATGACCAATGTGCCTCTTTAAATAAAGATAAATATCATCAGTAGTCATTATGGGTAACCTTATGACTCGTAGGGTCATGCTATGACTCGTGAGATCCAGTCATAGGCTGGATAGTGTACATGGGAACCCACACTGGTCTGGTTATAAGTCGTACCATAAGACTCGTATGCAGACATTACCACTAGTAATCTCCACCCGTAATTAAGAAAAAAACTATTATGGCATACACTGGACACCCTACCATTAGTACCTTACAACTCATATACAATCATTATGACTCATAACCTCAGGTTGTAACCCTGGCAGAAACTTAGGCAAATCTCACCGGACTTTTTACGACTTGGGTCCTATGACCCATCAAGAAATCCTACGACTCATAGGGAGAGTCATAGTTTGGGAAGTAAGATCACAGGTCAAGAAATTTTCAAGGACCAAAGTTCAAGGTATTTCAAAATCCATTGCTCTAGATCAATTTCGGGAATAAATCAGCATAATAACCTCAAAAAGGTTGAATTTCCTATCGACCAAAGTAACTAGTAGTGGTAAAAGAGTGGATTGATAATGGATCAGAATCAACCTTGGGCTAATTTCCAAAGTGTCATATTTTGTTTCACATTCTCATCATTCTTTAAATAAGGTGATATAATTCCTGGTGTAAAGGAATTTATTTTAAAAGTGCAAAGTAGAAATAAATCCCATTTTAGAAAATAGTAGTAAAATTAAGGATTTGGTTGGAAATAGTACCACTAAGTGAGCATGATGCACCTAAAAGTATGCATTCCATCACAAATATCCAAAAAATAAAACCATAAGTGCATGGGCATATATAAACCAAAATTACATCCCTTTAAGGATAGAATACTCACCTGGAGTCCAACTGAAATCGTGACCATGACCTCAGGCCCAAACATAATAATAGCACCATAATCCTGAAAACTATTTTACAAATCAGTATGTCAATAATAGGTCTTATAGTAAAGGGTCCTTAACCTCAATTTATGGCTAACACGCTTATAATCAATGATAGTAGGGTTCTATGGCCATAATAGATATCCTATGCTAAGCTTTGTGTCACATTTCGATCCCAAATTCCCTATATGGATTAAGTCATGATATACTAGTCATAATCTCATCTTATAATCCCTACCTAGCATGAAATCTATACATAACACCATATCTTTGGGAAAATTGGACCAAAGCCGACCTTGATGCCAAACCATAATTTTTAATCACCCACAAATTGCTTATCCTTCTTCCACGATCTCAAAGATAACATTGTACTATTAAAATAATAATCTACAATTTAATAGGAGTAAAATAATACCCATATTTCCATACAAAACTCTGGATCCAAAATCGTGTCAAAATAGGCCAGTGGGGCCTACTAACAAAATTCAAAGATTAAATCTATTGTGAGGTCCCTCGAAGGAAAAGAAATATATGCTCAAAAGTTGAGCATAAATGGAGTACAAATTGGGGCCCAAAGCATCCCACAAATTTTATTTAAGACGTAAACTTTTGGAATTTACGATTCAAAGAATGGAATTTAACAAGGAAGACGAATGGGGAATGATCATGGGATGTTAAATAAACTTACCTTAACCTTAAAGATGATTCCACTGATTTTCCCACATCCCAAACTCTCAAAAATGGTGAAATGGGGCTTGAAAATGAAGAAGAAATTAGGAAAGCAATATATATTTACTAACTGGGCATCAGTCCATCGCGATCCCAGAGGCCAAAGGTCGCAAATGCGATACCTGGTAAAGTTACCATTCACGAATACGGCCAAATAGTTTGCAAATGTGAAGGCATAGAGGATAGACCATCGTAAATACGATACTGAGGGTCGCGATTGCAAATAAGGAATGTGGATAGATCGGGTCAACCCTTTATCTCAAAAGAGAGAGGAGAGGATTGCAATTGTGATAATCAAAAGGTTGACCTTTGCAAATAGGGACCCAATATCACTATCGCGATATGCAATGGTTGGCTACACTAGATTCAACTACTTCTAATTTCATCTAAGTCCAAATGGACTTCGACCAGGTGTTTGAGATTTTTTTGGAACCCTATGCGCACAACAAACTATGCCACAATACTATATTCAACATTCTAGACATAACAAAACTATTGAAACTTTCATTTGAGATTGTTTTGATTAAATATGGGTCACATACCTAGTTCTATTTTAACAAAATTCTACTTGATAGCTCAAAATAAGTCTGGACACCTTGGGACCTAGACGAAGGGTCACCCTAGCCTAAAATTAATGATTCGAAGTTGATGGCACTATAAATATTCTCATTTAAGGATACTTGCTAAAATTTTTGGTCAAAATCAATTCCTTGACAATGAAAGCTCCAAACATAGAGAAACGAGCCTAAAATACAACAAACTGTTTGATATTCAAATCGACAGTTTTGACAAGTCAAAAATGACCTGTAGTAACACGACCCACCTGGGGCCTTATTGTAATGGGCGTCCTAAGTTCCACCAGGACTGAACACCACCCCTGCTACCCAACCCAACTTCCAGTTATCTGCCCTAAGTTGGCTGAATTCTAAGCATGTAACAAAATAGTGTAACTTCTCACATAAAGACTCTAGGAATAGATCACAATCGTGACTGACACAATCGAGTTCAACCATCCCATACCCATAATCCAACCATACCAAACCTCACCAAACAAGGCCATAAACTAGGCCATGACCAAAGATGTTCCAAAACATAATATAATTAATTCCAAAATGTAATAGGATGGAACAACCAACAATATCTTCTAATGATGCCAGCCCTTCATCTTAATCCAATGCCAAGGCCGACACCTATATACATCCCGCTCATTCCACCCTATAGAAGTACTACAATGCCTCTAACCAAAATATTAATGAAATTCGATTGGGATATGCCCCTAACCATAGTTAAAACCATTATCCAAAATAAAACCGAAATGGCTAAAAATATCCATAACATAAAAATGATACCTTCCGAAAGGATGGAAGCTCACCACTTTAGTCCAAATGCTTATCTCGAGTAAATCACTATGTAGGAGGAGTAGAACGGTCGTTTCCTGCATAGAATGGGTATACAACTGTCAGTAGATGGGGTTAACGAGTGACGACTAGCATTCTCTCAGGGTAAGGATCAAATAATGCAATTTATAAAACCAAGTAAAACTATCCATATGCACACAATTAAACACATATATATATAACAATGTCGGGAAAAAGGATCGGATTTAGCATCTTTTTAAAACCTTTACCTAGGTTGTGTAGCTTTGTCATCCTAAACCACCCATGAGCAATATGGGTTCAAATCCCTAGCTAAAAGGGCCCCAGTGCATGTAGCCGCACGACCAGGGAAGTATCCCATGGGATAAATAGTACATCCATAAAATAAAGTGTGACATCATGCACACAATCACCAAGACCAACCTTATATCGACAAATATGAGTTTCTAATTTTGGTCCCCCCTGGGACCTCTACCTTCCAAGACTTTGCTACATATCCTACCATTATATCGCAATTAAAACCAATTTCTAAATAACCAAACCATTATTAACTTATTAACCCAGGCCATTGATATTGGTATCATCATACCAACCCTTACTTTCAAGTATCATCAATAGCAAACCAGTTATAGGTTTAAGTGGAATTTCAAGTGCCCTTTCATTTACCATATTAAAACACTTGGGAGACTTCCATGTTCCCTACAAGCATAACCAATTAGCCTTTTCAAACCATTTAAGCCATGCATAAATCCTTTACCAGGTTTAAAAACATGCAAGAGCTCTATTAAAAGAAATCAAACACATTAGGGGCATACTATGACCAAAATTAATTCCAATTACCAATAAACCATTCCCATTCAATCCAATTATCCAAAACCACCATTAATGCATATAAAAGCATAATTAAAATCACGGGAAACCATAACCAACCATTTAATATCAAAACCCCAAAATCATATTTGAAAGCCCAAATCATGTAAAACCATGAAAACATTCATATAAACCATGCCTCTAAGTAAAATTAAAAATAAGGGAAGAGAACATGTCATAAACCAAGATGATGATGAAAAGAAATCACCAAGAAAAGCCCCAAATTGATCCCTTAGTTGAAACCCTAGATCCCCTTTCCCAAAATCTCTTGAGAGAATTATGAAGTGTTAAGGAAGAGTTTCTAAGTGTTAATAAATAGAATAATATGGTAAATAACTTCCCAAGTCAGCTAGAAGTAGTGGGATCCTATTAGGATAAGTGGGGAAATGTCCAGAATACCACCACTTAGGTTGCACAAAAACTCATCATAGGGATACGACTGGCTCTTACGAGTCATACCCTTCCAATACAATCGGTATCCACCACTCTTTTCCATAACCTCCACTCTTATACCAAACACTGTCCAATATATGACTCATCCAACCAAGCTGTAACCACAATATATGATCCGCATCCATGACCTGTATCTCTGGCAGAATAAAATAACTAGAAGGATTGAACATTGTCTACCATACGAGTCCCTGGTATGATTTGTACCTTGGTTTACGGCTCATAGTGAGCCACTCATACTCATATTCAACCTAAGTAACCAAGTCAAAGATTAAGTTAAGGAACCCAACGATCCGTAACCACTAATACGACTCGTACCCCTAAGTTATATCCATGATAGTAACCAAAATCCATCTCACCAACCAACACTGGTCAATATACGATCGTACTATACCATTTGTACCCCAACATAAGCGTCATACCCATGAGCCGTATTGGGTCCATAGACCAAATTCTTGGACTTTTTCTAAGGTTCAGAAACTAGTGTGTTTCAGTCTCCCCCACTAGGAATATTCATCCCAAATGACAGACAAGGTAGGGGTAGCCACATGCTAGAGTCATTTGCATTATGTTATTAAACATATTCCCAATCTTTAACAAGGTTAGAAAATAAAGAGGCAAACATAAAAATCTTTCCTTTAACAAACTTTGAAAACAAAGATGTATTGAAGACACATACCTTTCGCACGAATCCCAGGAGCAGAAAACAAATGCGGATATTTGGACTTCATGTCCTCTTTGCTTCCCATGTAGCTTTTTCCACCTTATGGTTTTGCCAAAGAATCTTAATCGAAGCCACATACTTGGTCCTCAACTGACGAACCTGTCTATCCAAGATCTTAACTAGGACTTCTTCATTTAACAAAGAATCTGTGTGACCCAATCCATACAAAGGAATAACCAAATAAGGATCACCAATGCACTTTATCAACATGGAAACATAAAAGACCGGATGAACCAAACTCAAGCTATGAGGCAACTCCATCTTATAAGAAATATTACGAACTTTTTGCAAAATCTCATAAGGACCCACATACCAAGGACTGAGTTTCCCCTTTTTTCCAAACCTCACTACTGACTTCATCGAAAATACCTTAAGGAAAACCGTATCCCCAACCTCAAACTCCAAGTCTCTAGTCTAACATCTGTATAGGACTTTTGGTAACTTTGGACAGCCTTAATCCTATCTCGAATCAGCTTTACCTTTTACATAGCCTGGTAAACTAAGTTGGGACCAAACATGTCCGCCTCACCAAGCTTAAACGAACCAATAGGAGATCTACACCTCCTAACATACAATGCCTCAAAAGAGGCCACACCAATACTAGAATGATAGCTATTGTTGCTCCACAAAAGGTAGATGCTCAACCCAATTGCCACCATAATCAATCACACAGGGCCGAAGGATATCCTCCAATATCTAAATAGTTCTCACCGCTTGCCTATCCATTTGCGGATGAAAAGTAGTACTCAGACCATCTTGGTCCCTAACCCTCTCTAAAAAGACCGCCAAAAGTGAGATATAAATTGTGTGCCATGATAAAAAATAATCAAAATAGGGAACCCCATGTACCTTCACAATCTCTTGAAGATATAACTTTGCATAATCCTCTGTCGAAAAGGTAGTCCGCACTAGCATAAAGTGTGTAGACTTCTTACACCACCACACTACCATCCTTGGAATCCAAGAGGCGAACTCCAATCTTAGCCAAATGGTGAATATCCTTCACCAATTCCCGTTTTTCTTTGTCCACATGAGCAAAACTACCCGTGGCTAACCTGCTTAGAGAATCAGCAACCACATTAGCCTTACTTGGGTGATAGTGAAGACTCATATCATAATCCTTGCAAAGCTCGAGCCATCTCATCTGCCCGATATTAAGGTCTTTCTAGGTGAACATATACTGTAGACTCTTATGTTCAGAAAAGATATCCAGTGCACATCATACAAATAATGTTTCCATATTTTCAAAGTAAACACAACTACCAACATCTCCAAATCATAAGTAGGATAATTCCTCTTATGTACCTTCAACTGCCTGAAAGCATAGGCAATCACCTTCCTATGTTGCATCAACACACAACCAAGCCCTACTTGAGATGTATCATAATTGACCACGAACCATCATTTCCTTTTGACAAAGTAAAAATTAGAGCCACAGTTAACTTATCCTTGAACTTCTCAAAACACCTTTCACAAGTATCTAACCAAGAAAATTGAACCTTCTTCTTAGTTAACTTAGTCAAATGAGCAACTATCGACAAAATTTATTCCAGAAACCGCATGTAATATTCATGTAAACCCAAGAAGCTCTGAGTATCGGATGGAGTCATAGGTCTAGGCCACCTCTTCAGCACAATAACCTTCTACGAATCTACCATGATCCCTTCACTAGAAATAATATGACCCAAGAAAGTTACAGCATTCAACCAAAACTCACACTTGGAGAACTTGGCATACAACTGTTGTTCCTTTATGGTCTGCAACACCACAAGGAGGTGATTAGCATGATCCACCTTACTCTTCGAATAAACCATAATTTCATCAATAAACACAATGATGAAGAGATCGAAATACTGACAAAAAAATTTGTTCATCAGATCCGTAAATGCCGCAGGAGCATTAGTCAAACCAAATAACATCACCAAGAACTCAAAGTGCCCATACTGAGTATGCAAAGATGTCTTAGGGATAAAAACCTCCCTAATCTTTAGTTGATGGTTCCCATACTGAAGATCTATCTTAGAAAAGAACTTGACATCTTACAACTGGTCCAAAAGATCATCTATCGTTGGAAGAGGATACTTGCTCTTGACCGTCACCTTGTTCAACTTCCTATTATCAATGGTTATCAGAAGGGAACCATCCTTCTTGCGCACAAACAGTACTGGTGCACCCCAAAGAGATACATGGGAAGAATAAACCCTTTATCTAGAAGATCCTTGAGTTTCCTCAACTCAGGAAAGTTATTCTATAGGAGGAATAGAAATTGGATGAGTGTCGAGAATTAGACCAATATAAAACTCTATTTCCCTATCCATAGGAACACCAGGAAGATCATTCGGAAAGACCTATGGAAACTCATTAACCATAGGAACTAACTAAAAGAGGACCTTTCGAGTTAGAATCTTTAACTCAGACCATGTGATAAAGACAACCTTTAGAGATTAACCTCTGATCTCTAAGATAAGAAATAAACCTCCACCTAAGAGCTAAAAAAACACTCTCCCATTCTATAACTGGCACACTAGGGAACCTAAAGATAACCCTACGAGTCAAAAAATCAAAAGACACGTAACAAGAGTGTAACCAGTCCATACCTAAAATAAAATCAAAATCCACCATATCCAACTAAAACAAACCCACTAAGGTCTGCTTGCCGCCAACTGATACCACACCCCCCTATAGACTTTCTTAGAAATAATAGAGTCACCTACTAGGGTATAAACAGAAAAAAGATCTGAAATAACTTCTGAAACAAAACCAAAAGATACATCCATATAAGGATTCACATAGGAGAGAGTGAACCCCAGATCAAGCAAAGAATATATGTCAAGAGAGAAAATCTATAACATATCAGTAACGACATCAGGTGATGCCTCGTATTCCTGTTGAGATGCCAAAGCATACAACCTGTTCCAAACTACACTAGAACCAGAAGCAGTAAGAGAAACAGATGCAACACCGCCAGGTGTAGGAGTAGAAAATGAAGCCACACGAATCTTATTCTCCCTCATAGAAACCTTATTAACTGAACAATCCCTGAGTCGATGGTTGCATGGCAACACTTGAATTATTTGTCCTTTTCTTTATCTCAATAATCCCGATGAGGATGATCACATAAACAACAAGGAGGACATGAAGAAACAAACCGACCTTTGCTTTCATGAGATTAGGCACCCTATGATGGAAAATTATCACCACCATAATGACACCTGTCGCCCGACTAGTAAGGACACAAGAAGAAAAGTAGGATCCAGAACTCCCCCATTTCTTTTTCTGCCATTTGCCACCATCCTGACCACCTTGCGACTGAGCAACTACCTAATAAAAAATTGTTTCTCTTTCCTTACCTATCCCCAAACTCAGCCTGCTTCCTCTTCTCATCCTCTACCTATTTCATATGAATAGTAAACCTAGAGATGTCTATATCCTTAATCAGCAAGCCAGTCTTAATCTCCAAAATCATATCCCTATTCAACCCAAAAGCAAACTTTCTTATTCTAGCCCGAATGCCAGCCACTAAATCAGGAGCATACCTTGACAGTTAGTGAAACTTCAAGGAATATTCCTTGATAGACATCGGCCCCTACTTGAGGTTCACAAACTCCTCCATCTTTTCTTCCCTCAACTCTTGGGGAAAGAAATGATCCAAAAAAGCATCAAAGAAGGCATACCATAAAGATGACTCCTCCATATCTACTCTATCCCTATCCCACTCTTTATACCACTGATATGCAACCTCTTTGAGTTGATAAGTTGCAAAGTTTACCCCCTCAACATTAGTGGCCTGCATCACCCAATATATCCTTTCCATCTCATCTAAAAAGCCCTATGGATCCTCCTCCACCCTCACTCCAGAAAAAATAGGAAAACCCATCTTCATAAATTGGCCAACCCTTGTGGCCTCAGCAAACAAAGCACTAGACACATATGCTTATCTTAAGAAGAGACCAGTTTTGCAATAGCATGAATAGACTGACGGAATTCTACATTAGTCACCTTGCTTTGAGGAGGACTAGTAGCAACTGGTAAAACTCCAAAAATATCAGGGATAGGATCGTGAGATCGAAGATGAACCCCAAAAATATGATGCACACCATCAACATTACCTCTTGATAGGACAGAAGAATTTCCTTGTGTTCTAGATCTACGGGGCATGATCTAAAAGACAAACAAACTAGCATTAGAGAAGATTCCAAGACTGAGACTCCAAGATTGAAAATAGAATACTAAGAAAGTAAAACATTTGTAAATGCCTTATAACCTCTCCCTTATGAGTTTGGTGTGCTAACATCCCTAAAAGAGACTCTACTCGACATGGCTTTTTAGACTCTCAATCGACCATGAACCTAGGCTCTGATACCTACTTGAAACCACTCACCCTGGGGCCTTATCGTAATGGGCATCCCAAATTCGAGCAGGACCGAAGACTTCCCTTATTACCCAACCCAACAGCTAGTCGCCTGCACTGAGTTTGATGAATTCTGAGTATGTAACAAAATGGTATAACTACTCACATAAAGACTCTAGGAATTGATTACAACTGTGACCAACCAAACCGAGTCCATCCATACCATACCCATAATTCAACCATACCAAACAAGGCCATAAGTTAAGCCATGCCAGAAGATATTCCAAAACGTAATATAATTAAACCCAAAATATAATAGGATATAACAACCAACAATATCGTCCAATGATGTCAGCCCTTCAGCTTAATCTAATGCTAAGGCTGACACTTATACTGATCCCAGTCATAGAGGTACCACAAAACCTCTACCTAAAAAATTAATGAAATCTGGTTGGGATATACCTCCAACCATAGCCAAAACCAATATCCAAAATAAAACTAAAATGGCTAAAAATATCTATAACACAAAATGATGCCTTCTGAAAGGATGGAAGCTCACCAATCCAGTATAAATACTGATCCTGAGTCAATCACTTTGTGGGAGAAGTAGAACGTCCAGTTCCTATATAGTGTGGGTATACAACCACCAATAGATGGGGTTAGCGAGTGACTACTAGCATGCTCTTAGGGTAAGGATAAAATAATGCCATTTATAAAACAAAGTAAAACCATTTATTTGTACATAACCAAACATATATATATATATATATATATAACCATGCTGGGAAAAGGGACCAGGTTTAGCATGCCTTTAAAATCTTTACCTAGGTTGTGTAGCTTTGCCGTCCTAAACTACCCACGGGCTATATAGGTTCAGCACCCCCTGCTGAAAGGTCCCCAGTGCGTATAGATGGACGACCAGGGAAGTATCCCATAGGATTACTAGGAAATCCCTAAGATAAAGTGTGACATCATGTACACAATCACCAAGACCAACCTCATATCGGTAACTATGAGTTTCCAGTTTTGGTCCCCCCCGGGACCTCTACCTTCCACGACTTTGCTACATATCAAGCCATTATTGCCCAATTAAAGCTAGTTTCAAAATAACCAAATCATTATCTATTTATAAACCCAGGCCATTGATATTGGTATCGTCATACCAACCCTTACTTACAAATATCATCCATAGCCAACCATTTATAGATTTAAGCGGACTTTCAAGTGCCCTTCCATTTACCATATTAAACCACTTGGGAGACTTTCATGTTCCCCATAAGTATAACCAATTGGCTTTTAGACTTTCTAGACTATTTAAACCATGCATAATTCTTTCACCAAGTTTAAAACATGCAAGAGTTCCATTAAAAGAAGTCAATGATATGAATATATCTTTATAAATATTTTGTCAAGCACTTTGGTGGCATAATATGACCAAAACCAATTCTAATTACCAATAAACCATTCCCATTCAATACAATTATAAGAAACAAACATTAATGCATATAAAAGAATAATTAAAATCATAGGAAACCAAAACCAACAATTTAATATCAAAACCCCCAAATCATATTTAAAAGACAAAATCATGTAATAGTAAAACCATGAAAACATTCATAAAAACCATGCCTTTAACAAAAATTAACAATGAGGGAAGAGGACATGACTTAAACCAAGATGATGACAAAAAGAAATCACCAAGATAAGCTCCAAATTGATCCCTTAGTTGAAACCCTAGCTCTCCTTGCCCAAAAGCTCTTGAGAGAATTATGAAGTGTTTACAAGGAGTTCATAAGTGTTGATGAATAGAATAATAGGGTAAATAACCTCCCAAGTAGGTTACAAGTCGTGTGACCCTATTAGGATAAGTGGGTAAATATCTAGAATACCCCCACTTAAATTGCAAAAAAACTTTTCATAGAGATACTATTGACCTTCACGAGTCATAACCTCCAAATACGATCGGCATCCACTACTCGTATACTGAACCTCCACCCTTGGACCAAACACTGTACAGTGTATGACTTATATAACCAATTCGTAACCACAGCATACGATCCATATCCATTACTCATATCCTTGGTAGAATGAAATATCTGGAGGATTGAACACTGTCTACCATACGATCCCTTTGTAAGATTTGTACCCTGTCTTATGGCTCATGGTGAGCCACTCATACTCGGATCCAACCTAAGTAACCTAGTCTAAGATTAAGTTAAGGAACCCAACGCTCCGTAACCACCAATAGGACTCGTACCCCAAAGTCATATCCATTCCAGTAACCAAAATCTATCCCACCAACCAACACTGGTGAGTATACCACCGAACCATACCATCAATACCCTAACATACATCTCATACCCGTGAATCGTATTGGGTCCAGAGACTAGAATTCTAGGAAATTTTCTAAGGTCCAGAAACTAGGATGTTTCATGTAGCTTCTATGGAAATGCTTGAAATTCCATATATATGTGGTAATTTAGAAAATAACCTAAAGTTTTATTACAATATACACTACTAAATAAACTATCATTGCAAAAGTCAATGGCTAGAAAGAGCCCAAAAGCTTGTAAGGATGAGTTACTGGGCTTGTATACTCCATGAAAGACTCACTATATAACGTAAGGCAAACTAATGCTTTCAAGAGATTTCACCAAATATATCTCCTTTTCACAAACTTCCTTACCCCACTTCTCAAATAGACAGAACCTCCACCTCAACAATCAACTAGACTTTAATTAAATCGAGCATAACTGAAGCACACAACCCTAATCTATACCATACCGACTTCATATTAATACCAACACAACCAAGGGAAAACTTAATCAAGCTGAAGACCATATAAGGAATGAACCATGCAACCAACTCCAAATTCCCAATCCAAAATCCTTTTGCCATTCAAAACCTGTTACCAACTTTGATCTGCACAGAATATCCTCAGAGCCTTATTCACATAATTATATCACGCTATTCTTGAAAGAATAAAGGTAATTTAATGAAAATCTATAATGAAAAACATTAGAATAACCCCATAAGGTACTACCTGGACACCCAAATAGAGATGATCAAAGCCTGCGATGTATAGCCAAAGCTATAACTGGTTTGGATGACCCTTGAACTAATAATCATAAATCCCTGGCATAATTTAAATAATCCTCTCTAAAATACCTTACTAAATATGGGTGAAACTATGCTAAGCCCAACTTAAACACACTTTTACTACTGAGAAGACATCAAAATTCTTACAAAAATTGAGAATCGAGGTCAAGCGTAGTAGAAACCAATACAGTGTGTCCACAGACTGTCTTTTGAGAATTTATCAAGTATAACCCATTTGAACTAAAGATAACCAAACTAATAGGTGAAAAGTAGGTTTAGTTAGCCAATAAATGAATGATCAACTAAAACAAATCTAGTAATAGAGTTGTAATTAATTTACACAATCCATAGCTGTAATCTTCAAATTAAAGCTGAAATACTCAATCTCAACTATCCAAACTGATCATCCTAATGAGTAAACATCCATAACCCAAAATCTATCATAACTTCCAAGACACTGTTTGAAAAAGCCAAATCCATAATTGAAGCCTATAAGTTTTCACAAATATCCAATACTCAGACCAATTTGACTATCATAATTCAAGTATTTACCCAAAGATTCATGCAAGAGTTGAAATTAAAATTTACCAAAAAATATAAGAAAAACTGAGGAAAAACAACCGACTAGAGGTATAAGTGATCAGCTCCACTTCTGCTGAAGGAAATAATGCATCAAAGCTTGGCTAATAACTCACCAAGGCTGCAAGAACTACTAGTGATAGTCAAAACTCAAGCAACTCAATACTAAATCTAAATTTGGTCATTCCATTGCTCAATCTATGTCCATGAATACCCATAAACATATATGATCAAGTAGAAACACTTCCTAAAGTCATATTAGGCCAAATAAATATTGAGATAAGAATTTTCTAGATTTATCTAATGACACCAATTGTAACTCAATTAATCCATGAATCACACCACATAAAGAATAGAGAACCCAACTCACTATCAACATCAAGGTTAAGACCACAAATACGCGATGGATTATCTAAATCAGAAGGGCAAATCTCAAGTTTATCAACCTCAGAAATAACCTATAGAAAAAGACAACCGATGTAATAGTCTCAATAAACCATAAAAGCAAGCCTTAGACTTTTCAACATTAAAAACAGGTAATAAAATCTAATGCCAAATTTAGAACAACAACAAGGCACTAGAAAGCCAAGCTTACCTTCATTTTTTCTCAATAACTGGTCTAAGTGTAATACACTGCAAGATCCTCAAATAGTTCTTAGCTACTCGTCACATGTTTTGAAGTCCCAAAGTCATTATTTCACACTAAGTACACATGACATGGCTATTTTAACATCCAAAGATTTTAAATATTTAATTTTTGGCTTTTTCATGTTTGAAACATTGATTTATGAGTTGAAATATATTTAGGGATGTTAAGGGCTATCTGGGAGAGTTTTTGAATTTTTAAAAGAGGTTCGGGGTGTTTTTAGATGATGAAGGAAGTATGCCTCTGCAATTTTAGTGTGCCATAAAGACTAGCCCTTTGTGATATGCAGTGTATCATAAAGATTAGTCTTCGTAATACACAATGTATCATGAAGGCTAGTCTCTGTGATAGCCTTCATGCCCCAGAGGTTGTGTAAATCTTGCAGCTTTATTAAAGGGGTCAGGGATATTTTGGTCTTTTTCCCCTCTCCCTAAACACCCAATTAACAATTTAACATTGAAGAGGGGCATTATTTTCCCCATTTTCAATAAGTTTATAATACTCAATTCCCTCCCAACATCAAGAACACAAAAATCAAATCTTCTTCCAAGAATTCAACCATCCAAAGTCCCAATTCTAAGTTCTTTTCAAGAATTACAGCAACTTAGTATGTAGGATATTCATCAATGGGTTCCTTCAACCCAGTGAGTCCCATGAATCCCTAGTTTTTTTAACGTATAAACCCTTTTCACTATTTTTATGAAATTTAATGTTAAGTGTAAATTTACTCGATTTCTCTCGTAGTTTTGAATACTGATGATGACATTGTGTTTCCCTATGTGAATTATATTCTTAAATATTTTACAATATCAGTTACAATATCATGTCCATTTGATACCATGTCAATTTATTAAGTTATGAGTTAAACATGTGAGTATGTTGCTCTCATAAGTTTAATATATTCTCATACTCATAATCATGGATTTCATCAACTTAGTGATTATTCTATGTTTTGTCTCTATGAATCATGAATTTCCTTACAGTGTTTTAAATAATACTATTGCATTTAAAGTATTATTCAGTGTTGGAGGGTTATGAACAATAGATACCTAGATGTTTATGCATGTTTCCAATTCCAAGAAACAAGTCAATAAGAATTATGATTTTATCACCATATTTGGATTATCATTTTCTTAATGAGCACTTACTAGTATTATATCTTGCTAAATACATCAGTTTACATGTTCATGATTTCTTTAGATTTTACATGCACTGTTATTTTCAAAATACCATGACTTTAGCATATTCATTATCAGTGCATATACCAACTTATGCTTCAGTGTCTTTTAGTTGAGAGTAGGACTTATCACCGAGCAAAACTAAGGATGAAGGATCACCCGCCAGTGGAGGACTTAGACCTTTAGTAGAAGTCCCTAAGTTCCACAACTACATAGAAAATGTAGATTATGAGATATCACCTTCCAGTTTAGGACTAACACTCTTTTAGGGGTCACTAGCTAGTTTAGGACTAACACCCTAGTCCTTTTGGACATCAGCTTTGTTGGATCCAGAGCATCACCCATGTGTTGATACCCCTGGCAAGGTACCAACATCCTTCTAATTGGGGTTATATGTTTGACCCTGATTAGCTCAGATTGGGGAATGTCAGTTACATGATAACTCCCAGAGTTCCAGTTTAGTACTTAAATTATATTAGTTCAGGATTGCATGACCAAGTGTTCAGTTTATCAGCTATTCAAATAGTTTTTTTTACAAATTATTTTAGTACATGCTTTACTTAGTCTTGCTTTTATTTTACATGTTCATGCATTTATGCTCAGTAGCTACATGTTTTTCAGTTAGTTTTTATCTATTATACAAGTAAATTCAAAGTACTGACCGTATTTTTTCTTTTCCGCTATTTTGATTTCACAATATAGGTTCAGATGCTCAGTTCCCCTATTATCTATTGTCAGTTCAGTATCAGTCGATAATAGTTATGGCGAGTCCTTATCTATCGAGGACAAGTTATTTGCAGTTATTTTTAGTTCATTCTTTATTTCAGTGAGTCAGAGTTAGTTGGGGGTTTGTCCCATCAACTCCTCATATTTTAGAGGCTTTAAGATAGTCTGATTTATTTTTAGTTTTATTTGAAGTTCAAACATGTTGGGTATTGATTCATTATTTCACCTTGATAGAATTTTTATCAGTTTAGATTCCATATATGATGTTTTATTATTCTTCATTCTGAAATATCCTAAGTCTTGGACCCTTGCAAAATTCCCTTACGTTTTGAAGTCATGGTCTTGGTACGACTCAAGGGAGTTATTCATACCATTGTATATGATTTGTAGGCTCCCTTGAGGGTTCACTCATACCATAGGCAATATGTTGGATATGTCTACTGCCCAAGATATGACTAAACTAGGTAAGAGTCATATAAGAACATACGAGTAATTCAAGGCAAGTCGTATGGAGCATGTTTGAGTAGTCTTGGGTAATATTTCTAAGGTACGATTGGTAGGTCATGATTAGGGATGTCAATCATACCCTTGGATAAGAGTTAAGGGAGGTGGAGTTGTATAGAAACCAGTAGGTAAGGTTTGGCATGGTCTTGGGTACGAGTTGAGTTACCACTCCTACCCTAGGATATAGATGGTAAGGGAAAGTTGTACCCCTGGATGCGACTTCTTTTAATTTTAAGTCAAGGGTAGTTTTGTAATACCGTGTACTCCTACTTAGCTTGAAATCGTCCCGAGTATGTTAGAAACTTACTTTGAAAGATGAATCCACTTTTATATACATGATATTTTTAAAATTTTCACTTTTTATCATATGGGAAATTAAATTATCTTTCTAACGATACCAATTTCATCCAAATCCGACATCGGAAGAGAAAGTTAAGGCCGAAAAATAGAAGGCAGTCAAAACTGCCTAGGTTCTACAGTGAGAGCCGACGGACTGTCGAGCTAGCGACGTACCATCGCCCAAGACATCGTAGTGGAGGCAGTGAGACTACTTTTTTACTAAGAGTGAAAACTCAGGGCAACAGACCATCGAGCTAGCAACGGACTATCACCCAAGTCATCACAACAGAGTCAGGGAACCCCTATTTTTCTCAGATGTAATGGTCAGGACCGATGGACCGTCGACACAGCGACAGACCATTGCACCCACCATCGCATAGTTTGTTCACCTATTTTAAGTCATTTTTAAAAGGGATTTTTGGTCTTTTACCACCCATTTTAGCCCTAAATAATAACAGATCAAGGCTCATTAATTCACTATCCATCTACAACATCAAATTAGGGTTTTATCTCAAGGATAATCCCCAAGAACAAGATCCAAATCCTTTTTCAATAAACAAAGAAAGTCAAGTTCTTCAAGTCCAAGAACTTTAAGAAACTCATAGCCCAGGTATGTCATGTGTTGATTCATGAGTACCTTTCACCCATGAAGCTCAAGAATCTCTTTTCAAAATCTAAGATTTGTGTATGTATGAATTTTCATGATTTAAATTGAATTGAAATTTATGTTCATGATGTTGTGGGGTTTTGATTCATGTTTGATACTACATACTCCAATTATTGACCCTAGGATATGGTGATTTGCATAATAATCATGATAAACCCTTAAATTTACACGTTGATTGATGTATCCATGATTATCATATGTGTTAATGATTGTATAACCAAAGCATGCTCCCCATTTGTTTGATTAAATGTCTATGTGAAGGAAGAGTGCAATACTAGTATAATAATTTGAAATCCCCAACTATGTACAAGTTTATGCATATCAAATATTTAATAAAAGGCCTTAGTCAGTGAATTCTGGATACATGTGTAACCCTTGTGGTGATTTAGAACATCTACTTCATGAATATCCAACTTATTGTATTATGGATTATGATGTTAGTCATGTATTCAAGAAAGTAATGCTTTGTCAGTTTCATGTTATCGAGTCCTGGGGGTACTTGTACCCGACAATTAGCTATGTGCCTAGAGCCAGTGTCATGTTTTCATGATGCTCTCAGTCGAGCCATGTTCATAGAAATTCATTCAATCATGTGACTTAGGAAAACTCAGTAAACTCAATAATCTCAGAAACCTTAGAAATTCAGTAATCTCAGTAGTATTTCGTTAGTCAACGGAACTCAATTAACTTAGTCTAATAAGTTCAGTTAATCATGTTCAGTGTTTATCCAGATGGGAGTAGAAATTAGCACCGATTAAACCCAAGGATGAGAAATCACCTGTTATTTGAGGGTGTGATTCTTAGAAGCAATTCTTGCATTTTAGAACTACGTAGCCAGCGTAGGTTGAGACATCATAACCAGTTATATAAGGGCAGATGAGGTGGCTTAACCTGTTATATGAGAGTTCCCACTGTTCTCACTAGAGTCATCTGTTATATTAGGGTTACTCACAGATTGTCCTTACCAGTGGCACGGTATTGACACCCTTTAAATTAGGGTTACAGATTGGACCCCAACTAAGCCATAATGGTGTATTAAGGGCATGTCAGTTAGATAACTACTTCCCACAGTTTTAATTACAGATCAGGACTGTCAGATACAGTCATTCAGTCAAAGTAATAGAACTCAGATAGTTCTACAGGATTCAGGACTGCCAGATACAGTCAACTCAGAACAGTACAGAACTCTGCTAGTTCCTTTGAAACCTAGACTATCAGATACAGTCACTCAATATTAGTTATTTCAGTTATACAGATATCAGTGTCTCATGTTATCAGTACTCAAACTCAGTAATCATGTTATCATTAACTCAGTTATTACTTTGTTAAGAGAGGGATGTATGAGTTTGCTCAGGCATTCACTGCGGAAGTTGAGAAGCACACAATATTGCTAAGTTTATCTTTGCATTTGTGGCAGATTTCTGCTGAGTATTGTTCTTTTATATTGATTTCCATTCATTGATTATTTTTCAGTAAGGTAGAGGCTGAATCAATAAAAAGTTATTTCCCTATGGCCTATAACTCATGGCCATCAGTGAGATTACCTACCAATACTTAGGTTAGGGTTGACTTACTAGGTCACATCCCCCCTCCCAGTTGAGGTGTCTTACCTTGAATTTAGGTAAATACACGATGATTCATGCAATTCTACCTTTTTATTGATACCAACAATAACATATCCATATAATCCCCCATATGGGTTTTGCATAGGATTGAGTGTACATAGAGTTATCTTCACCTTGTAAAGATAAAGAGGTTGTTCTAATAGACCTCCAGTTCAAGTAAGCATGTCATAAGTTATGTATGCCAAGAAAATACAGTAGTAAAGAATTCATACTAAAAATAGTGCAAATACAAATGACAAATAATACCATAATTAAAGCCAAGGACACAATATATACTTATCATTGAACGAGACAATGCTCGACTATCTACAAACATTCTACCTCAATCCTAAAATTTTACATTTGCCTATGTCGTTATTTATTTATACTCTTATAGGTACTAGTAACTTCACACACTGTCTCAACATCACTATTTCAGTTATCCTTATTTTTAAAATTTATGAGTTTTTGCCTAGGCAACACTATTCCTCATACAATATTATTGGTCTCACCATCAATTTATTAAAAATACATTTAAGGAATGGTGGAACTTAATATTGCATAATATACCATATTGGAGCTTTCATTTCATCCATCCCACCCTATTAGATATGTGACATCATTATCAATCACCCCAATTCCGATGCTAAGATTATTGATCCTATATACTTGAAACTAGACTTCTTAGGGGTGACTTATGTCAAGACTAACTTCCACCCTGCCACATAGTTAGGTCACATAAATTGCACTATATTTGTTTTGACTTAGTTTTTGCTCAACTTGAACTCATTAGATGGCAGACTGTAGGATTTATTTCAAAACTTTTAACTTATTATTAACTCCATGATGTGCCTTTTCAATCAAAACTAGGTTATCTACAAGAACTATACACTATGGCTCCACTCTTTATATATGTTGTGTTAGTTCATCTTTCCCCAATATTTAAATGAGGGGGGGGGGGGGGGGTTACGATCTAAACCCTAGTTCAATTCTGTCAAGATTGAGAAGTGATCCAATTCTCATCTTTTTTTCCTTACTTAGATTTTGACTCCATCATGAATATCCTTAATTATCCAATGTATGCCTAACAAACACAATTAACCTTCAAACATCGCTAAAGAAATAAAGCAATACTTTTAAAAAATGTGATCTAAAATATACTTTAGACATATGTGACTTTTAATTCATCATAGTAAAATTAAAATTTTAAAGTTACATTATTTTTTTATATGTAAAGATTACTTTTTTAAAAACAAATTAAAAAATGTGTCACATTAATCAGGATAAAAGGAGTGTAAGCTACAAAAGGTATCTTTGATATATTTTAGGTTTAAACATACAATATCATTAAATTGAATGAAGGATGGATAATGTCATTTTGCCTATTTTATGGTGCACGTATGTTAGGCCTATGTTTTCTTCAAAGTGCTTTTAGTACTCCTAATTTTGTATTAATTTTAGTTCTTTATTTGGCAGGGATATTAACAACATAATGCTAGATATTTCTGATTTTGTGGCAATGTGATAATTTATAATTATTTAATTCTATGATTTATTTTAGCTACCAAACCTCCAGAGTATTTCCTAGCAAAAGCGTGGGGTATATTTTATAAAAGATTCATCTCAAACCAGGCCGAGCAGTACCAAAAATCACATGTTGAGGTGTTATATAATTTTTCTAAGTTTAACTCATATTTTAATAGACTATTATAATATAAATGTATAATTCTTTTGAATTGTTAGGATGCATAGACTGTGGAAAATATGGTACATTATATCCCTTTTATCTTTCCATCATCTTCTCTTTATTTTTTCCGATCAATTAGCTCTCCTACTATGCAATTGTTTGGTACTAGTTTTATAAATTATAATGTCTCCTCTGTGATTTCACATTTTTGTCCTAATTATAAGTAGACAATATTGATGTCGCTAAAAAGGATATGCTTTCTATGCCAATCCTTCTGAGGTAGGTTCATTTGTATTGGTTTCAATTACTTTTCCTTTACTTCTTAGAATGTTTTCTCGTTTGTCTTGATATCACAAAGGATCTCACCTAAGTAGTTTCTAATTTTATATGTTGACATAACATGCATTTAGATCATTGGAGGAATAATTGCATTAGTTTTTTGAATTTTCAATTGCCATAGGCAGAATGAGCTCATTATTGCATGTGTATTTAAATTACCAAAATATGAGGTTTTCATTGGTGTATAAAAGATCTATAGATATGTAAGTATGTAAATAAATGCACCTACAATCTAGATTATTTGGTAATTGCAAATGTGAACAAAAGAATTGTTTATCTTTGAATGTCTTTTGAACCAGATTATGAATGTCCATTTTTGCTATGGTATGAAATGTTTCCTTATTTTAGTCCTTCAAGGATAATTAAACAATTCTATGATGTAAAAGAAACTCATATCAATTTTTTTAGTGATCTTTCTATCGGGCTCTTCCATCGGCTCCAACTCTGGAATCCAGCAAATTCCCTAACAAAATTAAGATCTTGTGATTTTTGATACTTCCTGATAGAATGCAATTGAGGTGATAATTTGAGAAATCTTAAAATTCATTGGTTGTTATAGAATATGTGTAGTCTATAGCAATGAGGAAAGATGAATGAATATTTCTACTTCTCTAATATTTTAATCATTCAACTTTTTGCAATTCAAGTATTATAAGTGAGTACTTGATCAATCATAAGTAATATTATGTGTTGTTGGTTTTTCCAGATTTGTTAGTACTTGATCACGAGTGAAATAATATTAAATGTTGTTGCTTTCTCTTAATTATAAAATGATTGTTGCAAAACTTCAACTAGTTTTTGGACACGTATAGTATACATTAGGTAAGCTAACTAATTCAAACATCTTAATATGATAAAATTAATTTTTTACTATTAATATGCAATGAGTTACACAAAATTTAATGAAAAAATGAATGTGCAAGCTCAAAGTATTGGATAATGAGCGTATACATTTGATATTAATTGTCAATATTTCAAAGGACAATTTTATCAATATTTATTGTGGAGTAAAGTTTAAAGGATATCCTTCATTTTTCGAAAGGAGAAAAAATAAAATTTTAAACTTATACAACCTTAAATACCTCATTTGCTAAACCTTTCATAGAATCAATCAAGGGTCAGTTTTATCTGTGCCTTCATTTACTAAAATGTAAGCCGGTTTTTTTAGCAACTAAAGATGTCCAAGGTTACTAAATTATACATTAAATAAACAAAATCTCTCTCTCTCTTTCTCTCTCTCTCTCTCTCTCTCTCTCTCTCTCTCTCTCTATATATATATATATATATATATATATATATATATATATATATATATATATATATATATATATATATATATATATATATATATAAAGGAAGGATATAGGATTGTTGATGTGTCTTGCTTCTAAAGCTATCATTCTTATTTATTTATTTTTTAGCCATTTTTTATTTTAATTATTTTACTGAGCAATAATTAAATGTAATATCCAGAATTAATTTTAAAGACTTTGCCAATAATGGCTATTACTGACATTAAAGTTCAAAACATTTACTACACTACTGCCATTATTTAGCTTTTTCAATTATCAAAATCAGATGAATGGATATACATACGTTCTCCTCTTGTCCTTTGTCATGTTGATAAGACACACTTTTTATTGACCTTAATTGAAGTCAATCAATATTGTCCATTATGATCCTTGTATTATGATAATAATAGTGGCCTAATTTTTCAACGTATGATCATTTTTTTTTTATGTGAAAATTATCCTCTATAGTATTATTAGATCTAAAATAACAAATTTTAGAAACACTTTTAGATAATTGCATTAATAGCAATTTAGTTACAAGTTATAGTAACTTATTAAAAGATATATTATTTTAATTGTATTTTTAAAATTTATTTTTTAAAATCAGTTTCATATTTATAGGGTTGTAATTAGTATTCCTCTTAAATTGTGTATTGATAATTATGGTAAATATATATTCTCTTTCTCCATTCTAATACTCAACCTTTCAAAAATTTATTGAAAATTCTGATTCCATTAACTTACTCATATAATATTCATATTCTTTCCTTGAAATACAAGATTGAAAAAAGTAGGTTTCATATAATATTCATCTTTTTCATTTAAAAAAATTGGGTTTAAGATAATATTCATCTTCTTTCTGAAAAATATAAAATTGATATATTTGGTTTTTTCTTTCTCCATTTTGAATTATGTCTAAACCAAAATTTGATTCTACTCCTTCGCATAGAAGTCCTAGAATATTCAACCAACGATTTGTTCCATTGTAAATAATTTTTAAATCAACTTTTTGTTCTCCTTCATCCGAAATTCTCTTTCTTCTATTTTTACTTTTGTTCTTTAAAAATAATATGATATAAGGAGTATTGTCAGTTTTTTTTATTAAATACTCATTGTCTATAAAAATAAAAGATATGTCAATGGATACTAGAGAAAAAATATTGAACAATTTATTTTTGTGGGTAACAATATAAATAAGGATTTAAATATAGATCGTAATCTTTCATAAGAATAATATAGTAAAAATTATCTTGTATATACTTATTAAACTATTTCGTGTATGAATTTTGTGTAAAATCAGTATGTAATAAATATAATGATTGCAGAGGTTGGTATAGAAATCAACTTTCACCAAATATTATACGTTATTATTTATTTTAGTGTATGAAATAAATATACAAACTTGTATTTTTTGAATTATTTCATGTATGAAATCTGTATAATATCAATATTACATTCAAGGTTTATAAAATAGTTTCTTACATATTCTAGTTATATGGAATGAGTATAATGTGATTGTATATTCAATTAAGAAGATATACTTAAGATTATAAATTGAATGGAATCAGTTGAAAAAGTATTTTCTTACATGTCACATTTATTTGAAATAGATATATAAATTGATATTTATGGATTGCGATATTAAATTTAGGTGATACCAATTTATATACTCATTTCATACACTATGTGCTTCTCTCTTTGAATCAAGATTCTATCTCATCTATTTTTGTATTAAACTAAGATTTAATGAACACTATCATCTTTTATACTGAAAAAAATAATCACGATTTGCAAAATTTTTTTGCAGTAAATATGATTGACACAAACTTAATTGATATCCAATTCATTCAACGATGTGAAATACAAAATAACTATTAAATTAGCATAACACCAAATAAAAAACTTCTTAAATATAAAAACTAAACTTTGTTCATACCAACAATCATAGAAAGACAACAATAGTGAGCACCAAAAAAATATTAAAATACAATATTCACGTCTATGTATGCAACTCTTACTGCGCTTCAATCACAAGCAAATTGAGGGGATGGGGCTTAAAGTCTTATTAATTAAGTAGTGCTCCCCTGGAAACATATTGATCAAATGGAGACATACTGATCGTGCTTGTTCATTAAAACGTTTGTGACTGAAACAACTAAATGGTGTATAAAAAGAAGGTGGTGTATGAAGATGAAAACTCTTAATGGAAGCATTAAAATAGGAGAAATGAAAAACGGTTAGAGGAATTTGGGGTGGATTGATATCAATAATTAAGGATAGCTATATTTAAGGAACGATTATTGCATATTAGTTGTATTAAATCTTTATTTTTCTTTTCAATAATTTCTTTTTTATATTTTTTAAAAAATGAAAAAAATATTTTTTTTTATAAGATTTACTACAGCTTGAAAAAATAAAAGTTAGGCTATAAGTTGTAATTTCCTATCTAATAATTGCTATATACATTTTTTTTCCTTTTTTTATTTTATATAAAGCCCAAGCCTAATCTCTTTGGGTTGCATATTTTGTCGAAACATAGGTTAATTATAAATTTGATATCAATTTTTATTCTTTTTTTTTTTTTAATTTATTATGTTGATCATAGTTAAAAATACTGTACTGTTGAATTGCATTTCAATTTTTTTATTTTTCAGTTTGTGGCTTGTATTATAGAAAATATGAATGTCAATCATGTTTAGTATATTAGATTCTAATCATTTATCATTGAATTTGATTTTGTATTTTTTATAATTCTTGGAGCAGTCAAGGTATGCGAAATTTGACTCGAACAACACAATTAAATAGTGATTTAGAGGATGTTACGATCATGAGAAATGGTAATAGATAAATTATTATCTTTTTGATAAAATTTTGATTGATCAAAATACTATATGCATCTATAAATTATCTTTCTTTCGATTACAAAAAGGATTACATTTTCAAATCTAATTTTACATGAAAATAAACATATATATGTCAAATAGTTATTATAGTCATGTAATTTTACTAATTTTGTTGCACCTAAATAATATACAAAATATCAAGCACAAAAGAAAACAATTTTCAACTTCACTTTCTCTATTTCTTTTCCCTCTTTTTTCTTTCTTGATTAATTTTAAATTGGGTTGATGTTTTTGTCTCTATAATATAAAATTGAGTCAAGTATTATTTAGAAAGAAAAAAAGGCTTTTGAAGGATTCATTCTTGTGAATCAATTTTGCTGTAAATTTTGTAAAAATAAAAAATAAAAATATAAGAAGATGGATATTGCAGTATGGAGAATTTGAAGTAGATTTATTATGTATTTTTTGATATTCTATATCTTTTTTATCGTCGTGATTTAATAATTCACTTTTATAAAATTTAACAACATTCATATTTATGTAAGCTTATTTTTTTTTGGTCTCTACAAATTTTAGAATATTCTGAGGTTTTGATATAAAAAGAGAAGTGATTCATGACGAAAATTAATGGGAGCAAAGCATTTTTATACGAAGGAGAGTTAAAATGACAGAAGAATCTATTTAGGAAATAACTGTATTTTTTAGATTTTACATAAAAAATAAGAAAAGGAAAAAGAAGAAGCATTTAGTGGAGTTCCAAAATTAATGATGAATAATACTCTTTTAAATTCTAATCCTATCCTAAAATGAGAAAAAATTAAAGAAATGTGCAGTAGGACTATCAAATCTCTTACAAGAATATTTGATATAACTTTAAGAAGTATATTGAAAGGTATATTGATATTGTTAGTTGTTGTTTTGTTAAATGAAAAGATGTTTCAGAATACGCTCATACAAAAAAATAAAAATAAAATAAAAATAGGCAACAAATTTTGTGATTTTTTTTTCTTTTAATGTTTTAATTGCATAAGGTAAGACTGCGTATAAAGTAGACTTTGTGGTCCAATCTTCTCAAACCTTGTACATAGCATTAGTTTTAGTGCATCAAACTCTTTTTTTTAATATTTTACTTGCAGATATTATTGATTGTATAGTACCAATCAACATTATCTTTATAAACAAGAATGTACCCTCTTGATCATTCTTCGATCAAAATATTTAGCCCAAAAGAACTTACGAATTTATTAATAATTTTATAAAATAACTGCGCGAAGTGTGGTTGAAATTACTAGTACATAATAAATGGGAAAATCTTGTGTTTAACATATGGCTGGATAAAAAATAGCATATATATATTTCACAAGTTAATTTTCCTTTTCATCTGCATTAATACAGAGCAATAGCAAGAGGCTGAACCACGCAACACTATAACGACTATATATATTTAAACGTCAAACATTTAAGACAGTAGAGATAAGCTAAGCAATTATGCAATAAAATGTAATTTGGTAAGATGCTCTAGTACGAATAATATTTTTTTTATCGAGAGTTGGATTGAAATCTTCTTTATCGGTGAATTGCTTATATCCTTTCAACTGTTTTCAATGCCTAATTACATATATGCAGACTCCCTTAAATATTTTTTTTTTTAATAGGATTTCTCCTATTTTACAGGAAAATAAAATATAAAGTATTGTCTAAAGTAGCATTTCTTGCCAAATACAAAAGCTCTTTGACAACATGAATCCAAAGACCATCTAATATTGAAAAATTAAAGTCCCTGACGATTCAATAATTTTTGATTCATGTTATATTAATTGTTTTGGTATCTTCTACTTAAGTATTTATAGAATTCTAATCACCATCAATTTGATTTACTAATTGATGCATTGTTTCTGCACATATTTTTTCAAAGGATAAATAACCTACTTGGCCGTTTTGTATCATTGTGACAATTCATATTTGTTGAAATTAAATTGGGGGTTGAGAGGTAATGCACTCCAACTTTCAATGAGTAATTAGTCCTTTCAACGTTTAACTTGTTTACTTTCCATTTTTAGATTAGAATAGCTACATCAACATGGCGATTTGGGAGAAATCATTCCCATTTTGATTTATTTTGTATGTTTTCTTTCTATTTTCACTTATTATCGTTATTGCTATCTTTTCTATTTGGCCTTTTCCTGATTTTTGAACGTTAGCCTATTACATATTATTTCGAGTTGTGGCATGGATTGTCTACTAATGGAATAATGTAGGCATCATTATGACTTGAGAAATCAGGTCAAGACATTCAATCTATCAAAAATTTAATGTACACATCAAAAGGAGTTTAATGATACTCATATTAGTTATTTTCATTTCGATTCCAAAAATACTTTGAAAATCGACCCTCAAAGAAAAAAGGATAAAATCAGAATTTTATTGAAGAATCAGGCTGCCAATGTTTCGAGTATCCTAAATATGGAAAGCCATTTAAAAATGTTGAAATTGAGGTTGAAATTATCATAAAACCATTTTCTCACTTTATTGTGAAAAACCCCAAAATTTCAAGTTTAAAATGAAGCTTTTGATGATATTTTTGAGAAAAAAAATCAATGAATAAAAATTTAAATCAAGTTTAAAAGCTTACCCCAAGCACTTTTGATGAGAATCTCTCTTTAAAATCTTTCCTTTTTAGTTTCTTAAGTCCAATAATGATGAAAAATGAGGAAAAATCGCCAAAAAATGCTTAAATATTGTTCCAACTGAACAATGCCTTCTTCACAATTGTCATCTTATTTGGACCTTTTATGAAATCAAGCCACCAACTCATGTTTATGATGAACTAACTTTCAAACCATTCACAATCCCAAGTCCCTCCACCGCGATTATGATGATTAAATGGATCCTTCCCCATGAACACAAAGAGTGTCCCAAAAATGGGAAGAAGGAGCTATTGCTGAAGTAATTGCAGTAGTTCAGCTGAAGGATTGGCCGAAATTTCGTCAAATGGACACACGATATTTGTGCCAAATATCATAGAAATAAACCAATAATGCTACTAGGCTAATTTCAATGTTTTGAGATCCCTTTAGGCTAAATTTAACATGTATCTCATATAACAGGTAAAAAGCTAAATATAAAGACTCAAAGCCCAAATCAATCACACTATTAACCCATAATTCTCATTTCAAATCTAATGAAGTTGATAGGATCACAATCCAATGCCCGAAAAACAAAATACTTACCAATGTCAAATAAATCACTTTCAAGGCTACTCAATTTCTTAAACTCACTCAAATCACTCTCGTTTGATATGGATATCGTGCCAACCAACCTTGCAACAAATATACGACATGTTACAATTATGTGGAAGGGAAAAATGGTCATAATAAAGATAAAGCTAAAATCATAACGTGAATTATTACATTATCCACTAATAAAACACGAGTTCGTCCTTGAGAGAAAAATTAAGAAATTAGAGTTGCTACTAATTTTAGGAAATTAAGAAAACCATTTAAACAATGGTAATTTTTTAAAAGAAAAGCTTATATTAAAAGTAACAAGAGTTTAGGTAAGATTTTAAGTAAACTCGAAAGAAGGTGTTAGACACTTTCAAAAATCCACAAAGTGTTATTTCGGGTGGATTAAACTTATTTGGCTAATTTTGAAAAATTCTTAAGTTGTAAAAAACATCAAATTATTTTAGTAAATCTTGAATTTATTTGAAAAATCTTATTTCAAATCAAAAGAATTTATTTGATGCTAATTCATTTAATTTATTCTAAGAAATAAAATAAAATAAACATCAAAGTTTTGAAATAATTCTAAATTTATTAATTTTACCCCTATTAAGACTTT
The DNA here is from genome assembly GCA_030864215.1 of Capsicum pubescens. NCBI lineage: Eukaryota > Viridiplantae > Streptophyta > Magnoliopsida > Solanales > Solanaceae > Capsicum > Capsicum pubescens. Next base: position 204,492,396 of record CM061541.1, read on the forward strand.
GGTCTAAATAATTAACTCAATTTCTTTAATATGGATTTAAGCTAATTTATAAATATGAAAGGATATAAATAAATCCTCAAGTTGTTCTATAAGCTTAAGTTTGCATAAATAAAGGAAAAAAATATTAAATAACCAAAATAAAATGAATAATTTTAACATATACTTTCTCTCTGAGAATTCATCTAGACATAATTATAATTAAATTATAAATAAATAATTAGATATCAATTACAAAAAATGAAAGGAAGAAAAGTCTCGTTTTGAGCCACTTTTTGGCTTATTTTCAAATTTACCCAACATTGGGCCTTATTCATGGACTTATTTCAGCACAATTTTGCAATGTATACCCTTGTATACAACTTCTGATATTCTTGTACATCAAATAGATATCGTTGTATATCTGCATATATGATTGTATAACTGTGTATATCCTATGTCTTCCACCTGTATACTTGTTCGTTTCCTTAATTTATGTTGTATATCCTCTATATACTATTGTATATCCACATATACAACCTTTTTTTCTTCAAAAGATAAGTTTGTTTGGACTTTGGTTAAGACTTTTGGTTCGAAGACGGCAGAGGCCTCTTTGGCCCATTGGGAAATGCAGGGAATGGAGTCCATTGGGGCTTAAGAGAAATTTTACATACAAGAAAAATGAAGATAAGTATTAGCATACGAGCAAGATATTTGAAGGAAGAAATAAGCTAAGTCAATAACCTTAACAATGAAAGAAAACAATTTGCACTTTTGAGAAAAATAGAAAAAAAAAACTCATGTAATAGTCCCAGTACTGTCAACAAAGGTTCCAAAGGGTAATTGCGCTAATGTCTAAAACAAATCCCTAATAAAAATGTGACAAATACAGAAGCACCCCCTACCCCCCTTCTTACTAACCATAGTTGAAACTCATTGAATTTTTACACAAACAAAGAGAAATATTCACGCTAAAAGTGATACAAAGAAGGATGTGTTTATGCAAGCTCATCACTTTTGAAACTCTATTCAATAAAAATAAATGCATTCTTATCCCCATCGTATGTGCATGCCGCTATGGACTGATTTATTTCTTTTACAACAAATAGAATCAACATTGACTCTAGTTATTTTTTAGCAGGGAGATATCCTCAATTTTACAAAACAACAATGAAGCTAGACAAGAAAATAACTTCACCAAATTAGTCGAGAGGAACTCAAGTTGGCATCTTTAAAGAAGAAAGATTACAAGTCGAATACAGAGATGAGAAAATAGATCATTATGAGAAATTTTTTATGGTTGTTATTACAAATTTTTATGGTTGTTATTACCAAATCCTATACTTTGAAAGAAACTAGAGAGTAATCCTAAAGAATAGTTATCTCTTCCTTATTAGACTTCCAATGGTATTGTGAATCAAGCGAAGTGTTTGAGAATTTATCTCAAGTATTACGACAACAAAGGCTCGAATCAAGAGAAAAGTTTGGAAACAGAAAATGAAGCTTCAACTGGGCAATGAACTTTTTGAAGATACAAAATGACAATTTCTATATTCCTCTCCATACAAGCAATTACCATCCGTCTTAATCAAACACAACCACATCCTTTCCATTACTATTATAGGGAAGAAGATTGTATTTATTATTTTTTTTCTAGAAATCGTTCAACCTAAAAGGAAGAGAAATCAATCTTGTCTTAAGATAATTCAAGTTTCAATGACCTTCATAATATCAAACACACATAATTTTCATACAAGATCAAACCATATAAAAAAACTTCATATCAGTACTATATTCATAATAACAGTGAAGTTTGCATTTTTGCCACATAATCACAAAAATATGCAAAAGAGATGAAGTGTTCATCATTTCTGTAGCAACGAACTTAGGTCAACAAGCCTTGTTAGATTTTCTTCACAGCACCGAAAAATCTCAAATAAAATTCCTTAGGCGGAATCATAAGCCAAATAGTCTTACAAGGATTCCACACTGAAATTTAGCTTACCAGTTGGTTAGTCTTGATATTTTGACATCCAGGCATGCATTAGCCTTTTTTAACTCTAGATCTTCTTTAAAGGAGAAGACTTGAGCTTATAAATTTTGATGATAAAAAATTGAGGATAATTTGTAATTAGGTGTTGAGTGGTGAGGTAAAATAGGCATCTCTTGATTCTAATTTTGTTTTGAGGATTAATTATCGAGTTTTTCCATTGATATTTGGTGGATGGGTTAGATTGATTTTGGAAGAAGCTCATTGTTCTAGCTATTCCATTCACCCAAAGTCAACCAAAATGTACCATGATCTAAACTAGCACTATTGGTTGGGTTTAATGAAGAAGGATATTATAGAGATCATGTCTATGTGTTTGAATTTCCTATAGGTGAAGTATGAGCGTCAGTGATCGGGTGGTAAGATATAGAGGATGAAAATTCTCGAGTGGAAGTGGAAATGGATTACCATGGATTTTATATTTGGTCTACCCTCGACCTTGGAGATGTCTGAATATCTTTGGGTGATTGTGAATCGATTTACCAAATCAGTGCACTTCATAATAGTGAAGGCAAACTATAATGCACAGAAGTTTCCCAAGATTTACATTAAAGAGATTGTTTGTTTGCATCATGTACCCGTATCTATTATATTTGATAAATGTACTCAGTTTACCTTAGATTTTTAGAGTACGTTTTAGAGTAAGTTGGGTACTATACTATTTGAGAACATATTTTCTTTCTTATATGGATAGTCAGTCTAAGAGGACTATTCAGGTATCGGAGGACATACTTATTAGTGGGGTGGTATAAAGAAGGATATTGTAGAGTTCGTGTCTAAGTGTTTAAATTTCCAACAACTGAAGTATGATCAATTTTGAATGGGTGGTATGATGCAGTGGATGCCCATTCCCTAATGGAAGTGAGAATGGATTGCCCTGGATTTTATAGCTCGCCTATCCCCAAACTTAGGGAAGTTCGACTTTATTTAGGTGATTGTGGATTGATTCACCAAATTGGTGCATTTTATACAAGTGAAGGAAAATTATAATATAGAGAAGTTTTCTAAGATATACATTGGAGAGATTGTTTGTTGCCATGGTGTATCAATATATATTGTATTTTAAAGAGGTATTCAGTTTGGAGTACTATTTTGAGTGAGTGGGGTACTCAACTTGATTTGAGCACAACTTTTCATCCTCAGTTGGATAGTCAGTTTGATAGGATTATTCACATGATATAAGACATGTTTCATGCATGTGTCATGGACTTTAGATGCCATTCATACTATTACTTTCCCCTAATGGAGTTCGCCTACAATAGCAGTTACAATTTCAGCATTCAGATGGTGCCTCTTGACTTTTTAAAGACAGAGCTGTAGATCCCCGGTGGGATAATTTGACTTGATTGAGGTGAGGCCTTAGGGTATTGATTTTTTGAAGGATTCAATGTATCATCCGATATTAACTCAGTAGAAGCTATTGTTTTCCCAAAGTATCCCAAAGAGTTATGTCAAATGTTGAGCCCCCGATGTATCATAAATAATTGAAGAACGCATTCTATTGAAAGTTTTACCCATGAAGGGTTTGATAAGGTTCATGAATAAAGAAAATATTAATTAGAGGTTCATTGGCTCTTTTTAGATCCTTGATTTATATGGTGATGTGGAGTATAGGCTAGCTTTTTCTCTATATCCATCGATTTTTCATGTTGTCTTCTGTATTCCCATATTGAAGAGATATTGTACAGATTATACTCATGTGATTTGATATCATATCATTATTTTAGACCATGATTTATACTTTGATATTTCTACCCTAGATAAGCAGACTAGGAAGTTAAGGTCTAAAAGTATTCATTCACTGATGGTTTAGTGGAGACATCACCCTATTAAGAAGTTTACTTGGATGTTCAATTCTGGCATGTGTAAAAGATACCTTTAGATTTTAATCACTTCATGTACTTTATTCTCTTTTTAGTTTGAGGACAAACTAGTATTTTGGTGGTGGATAATGTAATAATGTGAAGTGTGAAATTTTCTTTTTTATATGTTTTGGCTATTTTGTCATTCCTTGTATTTGTTACATGTTATTTTCCAAATGTAGGGATGGTCGGCATGGTATCTGATGCATTCGGGAGTGATTTGGAAGAGTTTACGACTCCTAGAGACTTTCAAAGCCATGAGTTTAACATCAGTCAACATTTTATGTTTTGAGCGCCATATGAAAATTTGAATAGTTCCATCGCGTCCCTAACATCCATTTTGATTTAGTAGCGGGGTTGATTTGGGTTTGAGATCTTTATTTGTATTTTGATCCTCCATCCAAAAACTAGTGAAAACTCCCTAAATGGGGTCCTAAGGCCTAATTTGTTGTAAACAATCTCTTTTTAAAAATCCTACATTGCTATTGAGTCAGGAACATAAAAAATAGTCTAGTATCTTATAGGATTTATTTCTGTAGGGTATTGAACGAATCTTGAGGTTCCATTCAAAGGATTTGAAAATATGCCAAATCAAAAACATTATAGATATCTTGTACATAATGCTTTCTTCTTTACAAATGCAGGATCCTAGATGTAAACACAGAGAAGGATAAAACACTTCAGTGTAATTTTGAGGTGGCGGCCATATTCATGAAGGCTTATATATTTGGGTTGGGTATCTCATCTCTCTGCGAAGGCGATCACACCATCGTGAATGTATCATGTTTGGGTCATCAACCCTCACGATTGTGTAGGCCAACTTTATGGCCTAATCATTGACCCTCGCGATCACGAGGCTCGGGCTGTGATTGTAAGTTATTCACTGAATTGTATTAATACCTCATTTTCTTATTTTTATCAATTTTTTGACCTTGGAGATTCGGGAACTGGTAATTCTTAGGGTTGTCTTTATCATTCTTTCTTATGTAAGCTATAAATTTATCTTTCCATTATTTCTTAGTGATTATATCATCAATAACACCTTTTAATCTTATTTTCAAACTAGAATATGAGATTTTTTATAACAAACTATAAATTGGCATTTCATCAATTTGAGCCTCGATTTTAACTGATTTTTGCATGGGCTTTTAGTTGTATATTCCTATTGTTATGTGGACGATGTTTATAAAATAAAATTTCAATTTTATAAAATAAAATTACAATTTTATCACATTTGTTTTTTTAACTCATTTTTCGAACTCATTTTGGACCCATCATAAATATAGTAGGTATCGGTATTTTAGATTTCTTTTATAGAGTAGATTATATATTTGATATTTTTAGGAAATTTTTGGGCCGTTCATAAAGAAAAAACTCTGCATTGAAGGTTCTAGGCTTGGATCTTGGCACTAAAAGGTAGGTTATGACTTAACTTTCTTCTTACTAGGTTGGATAATTAACATACTGTAAAACATGCTATGGAATGGCAGAGTTAGCAATAGGGAGTTATATTTCAAGATTATTATTATTATCGTGTACCTGTGTGGGGGATTATTTGTATATTGTTATTTACTTGAAAGATTATATATTATATGTTGTCGGTGTGAGGAGTTTATCTGACAACATAGACCTTATTTGTGCATTCAGTGCCATAATCATTGTGGTAATGCCCGTGAGTGGAATTGAATAGATATTATAGGCCTTGTTTGAGTATTTTTTGTCTCTATCATGAATAGTATATCCGAGAGAGGGGTTTGAAATGACATTATTGATGTCTGACATGACTATTCATTCTACTGATGCTGAGCTAGGGCTAAAATTATGAGTTATTAACATATTGAGTTGATTTTGTGCTTACTTATATCTGTATTGAATTGATCACTATCTTTACATCAATCTCTTGTAAGCATAACATCCTCATTTTGTACATATATATTCACCAGGTATGGTTACTACTGAGAAATATTAATTATTGAAAGAAAATGAAAACTCTTTATAAAACCTTTAGTTGACACCATTCCCAATAACGTTGATTCTTATATATTAAAGAAACTATGGTGAGGTCATTTTCTTATAAGTTTTGGTGTGATTATGAAATTTTATGGGCTACGAACCGCTTATAGGTCCTGTTCTAAAGAGCTAAGTCTTGAAAGGTGTATACATAAGTCCCACTATTATTACATCATTACATTGCATTTGCATCTCTATGTTTCCTTTTAAGGATCTTGATGTGTATTTAATTTTCTAATATATTGTGTGTGTTTTTTAATTTTTAATCTTATTTTATAGAATTGTTAGTGGAGATGGCGTGAGCTACTGTTTGAAAACTTTTCTATTTATAGATGAAATGCTCATAGTATCTTTTACTTCCTTTATTTTCTACTTTTCTTAGTCGGCTTATTATATCTACTGAGTATAAGTAGATGGTACTCACTCTTATTTTTATGCCCTTTCGGTGCAGATCCCAGTTTGAGTGTGACTCGCGGTGGCTGATTCTTGCTTTGTTATTCGTCTTTCAAGGATTGGTGCGCTCTAGAGTTTGGGGTTGATTTTAGACCTTCTCTTACTCTATCTTATATCTTTATTTACATTTAAAAACAGTAATGTTTTCAGTTATTCAGTTACTTTTTAAATGTTCTTACACTTCTGATACTAAATTCTTGAGAAATTTATGTATTTTCTTTAGATTCTCATTATTTAAATGTTATGGCGTGAATTCCTTCTCGAAGTCTCATATCTTTGTATATTTATCTCATATGTCAGGATTCCCTTTCTTTTCATGTATCAACTAACCTACCCGAGCTGAGTCCTGATAGGTGACATCATGACGTCAACTTTTTGGTCGTGATAATATTATATAGTTATGAAGGGGTTAGATTACTTGATAATAGTCTATAATGCTCGAATTATGAATCATATTCTAGAATTTGTTCCATGAATCTTGCTTTATGTTGAATTTGAGTGGGATTGATGGTAGAAAAACTAGAATAGTGGAACTGTCCATGGACATGGCCTTAAAGATATGAATTTAGGTTTAACACCTAGAATGCATACAATACACCCTTGTGGTGGGGTCCTTCCCCGGACACTGCGCATAGCAGTAGCTTTAGTGTACCGGAATTCCCTTAATGGTTATAGAAATGATTGAACTATTACTTGTTTGTTGTTTTATTCCGAGATCAAATCAAGGCAGCTAGAAAGGATAAGACTCAAGTCATTTAGAGCATTGCAAGACTTGGATTGAGGTAGGTTATGGTTGAATTGAATTTAAGGCTCAATTTTGTTGTATGTGTACATGTCTAACTAATTTTTTGTTTATTTAGTTGCAACACATTCTAATAAAGAAAGAACTTGTTAAGTATTAAATACAAGGGTTGGGATTGATAAAATTATAATGTGATTAATAAAAGGACCTTGTGGATATGAAAATGTTGTTGATTTGAGCTTACTATGTATTTATACTTGTATGTATAATACATGGTTGTTCTAGAGAGATGATTTGGTTAATCTTAGTTGTTATTAAATCCATAGATTTAATGAGGTATGAGGATGGGGATGTTTAGATAAGGGTCGCATAACACTTATTTTTGGATAATGGTGAAATGACACTAGTTGTCTAGTTTATTTGGCATAAGGACTGAACTTTCCCACTGCATGTCATGGCTAGCGGTCAGTCATAAGTCCCATAACATGTGTGTACACTGTGATTTTTTAAGAGTTTGATGATATTATTTGGGTTCCTTGAGTCAATCAGTGTCATTATCTTATCATTCAAAATATTGTCTTTGAGGTGAACTATTCTTGAGGTATAAAAAATAATGAAATATTCATGAGGTAAATTAACCCGACCCGACCCGGATCCTTGTCGTAATAGGCGTCCCATGTCCGACCGGGACCGGAGACCACCCCCATTACCCAGCCCAACCTCCAGCTGTCTGCCCTGCATTGGCTAAATTTCGAACATATAATAAGATAGTGTAACTATCCAGTTATAGACTCTGGGATAGGTCTATTACCGAGACAAACCCAACCAAGTTCAACCATCCTATACCAACAGTTCAACAATACCAAACCAAATGAAACCATAGATCCAACCATAATCAAATAAGTTCCATTAATAAATTAATAATCCCAAAATAAAAGAGGATGGAACAACCTACAATATCGTCAATCGGTATCTACCCTAATACCAATACCAATACCAATGCTAAGTCTAACACCAATACCGATCCCTCCCATTCCATCCCATAGTAGTTCCATAAAATCCTGTAACCAGGAGAATACAAGTATCTAGTTGGGACATGCCCCCAACCATAGCCAAGACCAATATCCATAAATAATCCAAAGTATGAAATGACATCCATGAAATAGAGCTTTCCGAATATATGAAAGCTCACCACTTCAATCCAAAGCTGACCCTTGAGTGTTCGATTACTAACCAGGGGGAGTAGAACGGCCGGTTCCTGCAACACATAGGGATACAGCCGCCCGAAGATGGGTTAGTGGGTGATTGCTATCATGAACTCAGGATAAGTATAGAATAATGTCATTTAAAAAACCAAGTAAAACCATCCATATGCACACAAATCATACATATATATATATAACCATGCCGGAAAAGGGAATTGGGTTTAGCATGCCATTTAAAACCTTTACCTGGGTTGTGTAATTTTGCTATAGTAAATCACCCATGGGCTATCTAGGTTCAGTTCCACCAATTGAAAGGGCCCCAGTACGGAAAGCCGCATGGCCCGAGAAGAAAACCTGGGATGACTAGTACATCCCCCAAAATTAAAGTGTGACATCATGCACACGATCACTAGGAAAAAACCTCACATCGACAAATATAAGTTTCTAGTTTCAACCCCCCTAGGACCTCCACCTTCCACGGCTTTGCTACACACACCCCTCCTTTAAGCCTAATTAAAACCATTTTCCAACCAAACCATTATTTCATTATTGTTAACCAAGGCTAATAGTAGTGGTATCTTCTTACTGACTATAACTTGCAAGTATTGTCCTTAGCCAATCCTTAGGGGATTCCCATGCACCCCGCATGATTTCTAATTAAACCAAAACCATGGACACCAAGGACTTTTCAATCCATTCGAAACTATTTAAGCCATTCTTATCATTTAGGTTTCATTACTAGGTTTAAACCATGCATAAGTTCCATTGAAAAATCAATATTATAGTTAAAGCATTGTTATAGGCATTTTATCGAACACATTGGGGGCATAGTATTTCCAAAACCAAAGTCCATTACCAAAGATCCATTCCCATGCAACCAATTATCAAAAAACCACCATTAATGCATATAAAAGCATAATTAAAACATGGAAAAACCATAACCAAGCATTTATAACCAAATCCCCCAAATCATATTTGAAAACCCAAAAGCATACAATATTAAAATCATGAAAACATTGTATAAAACTATACCTTTAGTTAGAAATAAAAATGCGGGAAGAGAACATGCCTTAAACCAAGACGATGGAGAGAAATCACCAAGACAAGCCCTAATTTGTTCCTTAAGATGAAACTCTAGCTTCTTTTGCCCAAGAACTCTAGAGAGGATTTAAGAGAGTTTTCCAAGTGTTTAAGAATAGAATAATAGGGAAAATAACCTTCCAAGTGCAATATAAGTCATGGGACTTTATTAGGATAAGTGGGTAAATGTACAAATTGCCCTCACTTAAACTGTATTAAATTCCCGTTATAGGGTATGATTGACCCTTACGAGTCGTACCTATCCTGTACGAGTGGTACCTACCTCTCGTACCCTAGGATTTCCCCCTTGGACCCAAAACTATCCAAGGTATGACACACCTAAACCCAAATCATATTCAAGTGTACGACTAGTACCCATAAATCATATCCCTGGCATAATAAAATCCAGGAGATTTAAAAACTGACCACCATATGAGCCCTGGGTACAACTCGTACCTTGGCTTACTGCTCATGGTGAGCCACTCGTACTCAGATCCAACTTAATTTACCAAGACTAAGGTTAAGTGAAGTAGCCAAACAACCCGTACCCACCTATATGACTCGTACCACCCAAATCGTACCTATTCCAGTAACTACATACATCCCACCAACCAACACTAGTCAGCATACGACTGGACCATACGACCAATACCCGAGTATACGACTCATTCCCATAAGTCGTATCTTGCCCAGAGACCAAAAATTAAGAAAATTTTCTAAGATCCATAAACCAGGGTGTTTCAGTCTGCCCCACTAGGAACGTTCGTCCCCAAATGACGGACAAGTTAGTTGTAATCACACGCACGAGTCATTTGCATTATCAAATATATTTCCAATCTTTAACAAGCTTTGAAAAAAAGAGGCAAAGATATTAATTTTTTCTTTAACAAACTCAAAAAATAAAGATAAGTTGACGACACATACCTTCCGCATGAATCCCAGGAGCAGAAAAAAAATGTAGATACTTGGACTTCATGTCCTCCTCCGCTTTCTATGTAAATTCTTCCACCTTATGGTTGCACTATAGAACCTTAATCGAATCCACATACTTTCTTCATTGCTGACGAACCTGACTATCCAAGATCTCAACTGGAACCTCTGTATAAGACAGAGAGTTCGAGATACCCAACCTCTTCAAAGGAACAATCAAAGAAGGATCACCAAGACACTTCCTCAACATGGAGAGATGAAATACCTGATGAATGGAGTTCAAAATAAGAGACAACTCCAGTTCATAAGCCATATTTCCAACCCTTCACAAAACCACATAAGGACCAATATATTGAGAATTGGGCTTCCCCTTTTTTCAATACTGCGTTACTTCCTTCATTGGAGATACCTTGATGAACACCTTATCCCCAACCTCAAACTCTAAGTCTCTACACCTTACATCTTCATAGGACTTTTGGCAACTTTAATTCTATTACTAATCACCTTCACCTTTTCCATAGCCCGATAGACCAAATCTGGACCAAACAAATCCACCTCACCATGCTCGAACCAACCAATAGGAGATCTAAACCTCCTACCATATAATGCCTAAAAAGGGGCCATACCAAGACTAGAATGATAGCTATTGTTGTAAGCAAACTCTACCAAAGGTAGATGCCCAACCCAACTGCCACTGTAATTAACCACACATGCCCGAAGCATATCCTTCAATGTCTGAATAGTCCTTTTTTCTTGACCATCCATCTAAGGATGAAAAGTAGTACTCAAAATCACCTTAGTACCCAATTTCTTCTGAAAAGACTGCCAGAAATTAGATGAAAACTGTGTACGATGATTAGAGATAATCTAAACAGGTACCTCATACAGCTTCACAATCTCCTGAAGATATAACTTCACATAATCCTCCTCCGAAAAGGTAGTCCTCACTGGAAAGAAGTGAGTAGACTTTGTCATTCTATCCTTTATGACCCAAATCGAATCATACTGATTCCGAGACCAAGGCAGACCGATAAAAAAAATCTATATTGATTACCTCTCATTTCCATTTGAGCACAAAAATCTCTTGATATAACCCACCAGGTCTTATGTTCTCAACTTTAACTTATTAACACACCAAACACTTGGTAACAAAATTAGCCACATTTTTTTTCATATCATTCCACCAATACATCTCCTTGAGATCATAATACATCTTCGTCGAGTTGGGATGAACAACGTAGCACGATTCATGCACCTTAGCCAAGATCCTTTATCACAACCCATCGACATCAGGAACACACAACCTCCCTTGGTATCATAAAGTACCGTTGCCACTGATCTCATACTTTCCCTTAATTTTCATCAAGATAGGATCGAGCACTTATTTCTCCTTAATCATGTACCATAACCCTACCATTCTCAGAGTCTAAAAGAAAAACTCTAAGATTAGATAATCGGTGAATATCTTTCACCAATTCCCGTTTTTCTTCCTCCACATGAGCCAAAATCCTCATGGATAACCTGCTAAGAACATCAGCAACCTTTCTAGCCTTACCTGGGTGATAGTGAAGACTCATGTCATAGTCTTTAAGAAGCTCCAACCATCTTCTTTGCCTGAGATTTAGCTCCTTCTGAGTAAACACATACTGCAGAATCTTATGATCAGAAAAGATATTTACGTGCACTCTATACATATAATGCCATCAGATTTTTAAAACAAAAACCACCGCTAACAACTTCAAATCAAGAGTAGGATAATTCCTCTCATGTACCTTCTACTACCTAGAAACATAAGCAATCACCTTCTCATGCTGCATCAAGACACAACCAAGCCTTATTCGAGGTGCATCGCAATAAACCACAAACCCCTCACTGCCCTCAGGCAATGTCGAAATAGAAGCCAAAGTTAGCTTATCCTTTAACTTCTAAAAAATCCCCTCACAAGCATCCGGCCAGGAAAACTTTACCTCTTTCGGAGTCAACTTAGTCAAAGAAATAGGTATAATTGAAAAGCTCTCCACAAACCACCGATAATACCCAGCCAAACCTAAGAAGCTCCGAATGTCGACTGGATTTATGGGTCTACTATGATACCTTTGCTAGAAATAATATGACTAAGAAAATTCAAAGCGTTCAACAAAAATTCACACTTGGAGAACTTGGGATACAACCGTTGTTCCTTCAAGGCCTACAATACAACACGAGAATGATTAGCATAATCCACTTCACTTTTGGAATAAACCAGAATGTCATCAATAAACACAATGACGAAGAGATCTAAGAACTACCTGAAAACCCTGTTTATGAAGTTCATAAATTCCACCGGGGCATTAGTCAAACCAAATGACATTACTAAGAATTCAAATTTCCCATACCGAGTATGAAAAGGTATTAAAGGGATATATTCCTCCCTAATCTTAAGATGACGATACCCAAATCGACAATCTATCTTAGAAAAGGACTTGGCACTTTAAAATTGATCAAACAAGTCATCTATCCTTGGAAGGGGATACTTGTTCTTAATTGTTACCTTATTCAACTAACGATAGTCAATGCACATCCGAAGGGAACATCCTTCTTGTGCACGAACAACACTGATATGCCCCACGGGGATACACTAAGATGAATAAAACCCTTATCTGTAAGATCCTTAATGTCATGACCCAAGGCTACTCTCTAGTCATAACACAGTGCTTGAAACCACAAGTGATCCCAAGTTAACCCATGAACTGGCATACTGCTTGAGCAACTGATTTAATATATATACTAAGTAGCTAGTTATGCTATATGGAAACATAAGCATAATGAAATTTGAATAAGTATGTAACTAATAAAGTTTACAATTTGATAAATCTGAAGAGAAAAACTGAAAATACATGACTGACTCTAACTGACATCTATGAAGCCTCTACAATACTGACTATAGATATCTTGGACATGCCTCTAACTACCACTAATCAATAAATATGAATAATAATAAAAATAAAGTACATGATCAACATCTAACTAGAGTCCTCAAAATAGGAGAACTCATTACCAACTCGTTGGAAACTGCAACCGTCTGATCATAATGTGCGGGCTATAATTGGTACCTACATTATGATATCATATAGCCACATAGACATATATATGGACTAGTATTTCTAGAATGTACTGAGTAATTGGCGGTCAACGAAATAAATAAAATTGATTATATATGAAATCTTAAAGCATGCATACTAAATATAAGTAGACTTACCAAGAGACTGAAATAAAATGAAAGCCGATATATCTTGAAGCATGATTAACAAACAAAATCTGATAAGATGGTAAATCATTACACTTAGTTTCTTAAAAACTATACTTTTGTAATATAAGTAGAATTGAAGCTGGAAAAATAGTAAAACATGGATACTCTACGAATACTAGGTCTGAGACTACGTGATGGAAACTGACATAACTCAAAGGTCTGAATATACAAATATACTGAGCATGAATGCATAAAAATACAAAACCAAACATAACATATACTAAGCTGATCTGATAAACTGAATGACTGATAGCAAAATACTAAATTACTGGCATCTGAATACTTAATAACTAGTATCTGGATACTAATTAGCTGGTATCTATATACTAATTAATTGATAAATATATACTGATTAACTAGTAACTGAATATTGGTCATGTAAAATTGAACTATAGTTAGTATGAATGACTGGAATGAAATTGTGGGGTACTATGCATATGAGATAAGGACTAACTGAACAACATAAGATAACTAAGCATGAACGCGTAAAAATTATAATATCTAAGAATGCAAGACTAAGTGTATATCTGTTATGTCACTGAGACAATCTGTATTTCTGAAAGACTGAAATATATATAACTGAACATCTGAAAGTCTGTACACTTAGTCAAGCAAAACCAAACTGAAAATACACTAAATACTGACCAAACCTGTGGGTGGTATCATATAACCGATAAGACCTAATCTGAGCTAATCGGGGTCCAACCTGTAACCCTAGTTTGAAGGGTGTCAGTACCGTGCCATGGTTAGTAACACTAGCTTCGTGGATCCACTAAACTGGTGTCCCAAAGGACTAAAGAGTCACCCTCAACTTGAAGGTGCTCTAATAAGATATGTGTCACCCTTAACTCGCAAGTGCATACCTTGTTAACCCTCATCTGGCAGGAAGACATCTCTAACCTATGCTAGATACATAGTTCTGTAACTCGGGGATTGCATGTAAAGGTCACACCCTCTACTATCAGGTGAAACCTCATTCCCGAGTTTGCTCGGTGCTAAATCCTACTCCCAACTGAACTGACACAGCTAATGGAATGTACTGAACTCGGGTGAACATTATTACATAAAAGACAGTGCGCATCATGATTATAAATATACAAGTATACTAATAAGAGTCATGGGTTAACTGTATGAGTACTTGAAAAGCTAAATTTAATAAATCACATAGGTATCGGGTGTTCATAACCCACCAGCACTGAATGAGTATAAAATATGATATAAAACTTGAAATTCTATAATAAGTGACAATGGTTTAAAGACCCAACCATGGGCATTTCATCAAACATGTGAAAATCATTAACGTATATATGAGGATATCTTAAACACAATGAAACAATAGGATTTCATCTCTAAATCCATAACTTGGGGATTTATCCTGAATCAACTAAACATGACATGGAAATTACATTATTCAAAATATGATTTGACTCATTCCACTTGAAAACGCTTATAATCATACCATGAAATTGAATTAACAAGAGATTTATGGAGATAGTTCAACTTAAACATGTATAACTTATAATTTAAATCCAAAATGGTTCTTTGAATCCATGGGTTAAAGGGTACCCATGGATGAAATTCCACATACCTTAATTAGATGGATGCTTGAACTTTGTTATTGAGAGAAAAGGATTGAACTTTATTCATGGGGAAAGGGGAGGTTTTTTATGTGAGTTGATTTGAAGAAGATGGGCAAATAATTCCCTTTTTGGTGCATTAATTAGCACCTTTGACATTTGGGGTTGAGGGGAAACGACCAAAGTACCCCTTGACCCTTAAGAAGATTAAACAGTGAAGGAATTGACCAGGCATCACCCTGTTTATCCTGTAGGACTAATCCCCACAGCGCCCCCTTTATCCCAATGGACTAACCCACACGGCATGGGTATATCGCCTGCCTTTACTGCTTCTCACGAAAAAATCCATAACTTTTTTTGTGGGTATCGAATTAAGGAAAAATTCATATCATTGGAAAGCTAACTCAATTATGTACAATTTGGTGGTCCTTGAGCTGCAATATTCTACATATATAAAAAGTTATACACGTTCAAATTAGACCCTTGTAGAATCGAATACCAAACTTTGGATGAATCAAAGGCTCTTAGCTCAACTTTGATCTAAGTGATTCCTATGAACATTTTTCACTTTAAAAGCACTTCACACACACTAGTATAAAGATCATGACACATGAATTTAAAGTAAATTGTGTACAATTGTTTACACACGTAAGAACGATGCTTTAAAGTCTAGCCTAAAAATATGGGGTGTTATATTATCTCCCCTGAATGATGGATAAGAACTAGTTGAAGTCATAGAAGTGTGGAATAATTTACACATGACATGTTTGTTAATGAAGGATGTGGCTGAGCTAAAACATTATAACATTCATTATGAAACTAATTTTTGAGCTGACTTAACTCTATTGACTTTAAGGAGTTGATTCATGTCGAGAGATTTGAACATACTTGAAATATTCATGATACAATCATACATATAGAACTGTGAAGTGATAACTAATGAGATGTAAGCAAGAATCAATTTTGGCGAAATTGGTATAGTTTGAAAGATAATTCAATTATCTACAATTTTGGTGGGTCTTGATCTGAAAAATTCTATGTATATAAAAAGTTATACACGTTTAAAGTATACCCTCGTAGGATCAAATACCAAACTTTGGACGAATCAAAGGCTCTAAGCTCAACTTTGTTTTAAGTGATTCTTATGGACATTTTTCACCTCAAAAGTAAATTAAACATTAGGATAAATATCATGAAACTTATATTCACATGGGAATCATTTAGATCATAGCTTAAACGCGTAGGAACGACGGTTCAAAGACTACCCCAAAAATGCGGGGTATTACTTTAGCCTAAAGAAATAAAGCAATACTTTTGAAACATGTTGTCTAAAATATACTTTAAACATATGTGAATTTTAATTCATTGCAGTAAAATTATAATTTAAAGTTACATTATTTTTTAATATGTAAATATTATTTTTTGAAAACAGATTAAAAATGTGTCACACTAATCAGTATAAAAGGAGTGTAAGCTACAAAAGGTATCTCTGATATATTTTAGGTTTTAACATACAATATCATTAAAATGAATGAATGACGAATAATTTCATTCTGCCTATTTTGTGGTGCACGTATGTTGGGCCAATATTTTCTTCAAAGTGCTTTTAGTGTTCTTAATTTTGTATTAATTTCGGTTCCTTATTTGGGAGGGATATTAACAACATAGTGCTAGATCATTTTATTTTTATGGAAATGTGATAATTTATAATTATTTAATTCTATGATTTATTTTAGCTACCAAACC
Organism: Capsicum pubescens; assembly: GCA_030864215.1. Lineage (NCBI taxonomy): Eukaryota > Viridiplantae > Streptophyta > Magnoliopsida > Solanales > Solanaceae > Capsicum > Capsicum pubescens. The sequence goes on from CM061541.1 coordinate 204,509,316, forward strand.
TCAGTAGTGTTCCCTCGCAAAAATGTGGGATATATTCTACAAAAGATTCATCTCAAATCAGGCCGAATAGTACGAAAAAATCACATGTTGAGGTGTTGTATAATTTTTCTAAGTTTAATTCATCTTTTAATAGACTATAAGTATCTAAATGTATAATTTTTTTCAATTATCAGGTTGTACAGAGTGGGGAAAATATGGTACATTATACTCCTTTTATCTTTCCATCAACTTCTCCTTATTTTTCTCGTCCAATTAGCTCTCTGACTATGCAATTGTCTGGTACTAATTTTATAAATTATAATGTATCCCTTGTGATTTCACATTTTTGTCCTAATTATAGGTGGTCAATATTGATGCTGCTAAAAAGGCTATGCTTCCCATGTCAAATCCTTCTGAGGAAGGTTCGTTTGTATTGGTTTCAAATACTTTTCCTTTACTTCTTAGAATGTTTTCTCATTGACATTGATAGCATAAATTATCTCATCTAAGTAGTTTCTACTTTTATATGTTGTCCTAACATGCATTAAGATCGTTGTAGGAATAGTTACATTACTTTTCTAAATTCTTAACTGCCTCGTTGAGAATGAGCTCATTGTTGCATGTGTATTTAAATTACCAAAAGATTAGGTTTCCTTTGGTGAATACAATATCTCTAGATACGTAAATATGTAAATAAATGCACTGACAACCTAGATTATTTGGTAATTGCATACGTGAACAAAATAATTGCTTATCTTTGAATGCATTTTGAACCAGATTATGAATGTCAATTTTTACTAATGAATGAAGTGTTTTATTATTTTAGTCATTCAAGGATAATTAAATAATTCTATGTTTCAAAAAAAACTCATATCAAATTTTTTGGTGGTCTTTCTATCAGGCTCTTCCATCGGCTTCAACTTTGAAATGTAGCAAACTCCCTAAAAAAATTAAGATCTTGTGATTTTCGCTCTTCCTGTTAGGATGCAATTAAGGTGATAGTTTGAAAAAGCTTAAAAATCATTGGTTGTTATAGAATATGTGTAGGCTATACCAATGAGGAAAGATGGATGAATATTTCTACTTCTCTATTGTTTTAATCATTTAATTTTTTATAATTCAAGTATTATAATTGAGTACTCAATCAATCATTAGTGGAAAAATATTATGTGTTGTTAGTTTTTCCATATTTATGAGTACTTAATCACGAGTGGAATAATATTAGATGTTGTTGCTTTTTCTAAATTATCAAATGATTGTTGCAAAACTTCAACTAGTTTTTGGACACATATAGTATACATTAGGTAAACTAATTGGTTCAAACTTCTTAATATGATAAAAATAATTTTTTACTATAAATATGCAATAAGTTACACAAAATTTAATGAAAAAATGAATGTTCAAGATCAAAGTATGGGATAGTGAGCGTATACATTTGATATTAATTGTCAATATTTCAAAGGCCAATATTATCAATATTTCTTCTAGGGTAAAGTTTAAAGGATATCCTTCATTTTTCAAAAGGAGAAAAAACAAAATTTTGAACTTATACAACCTCAAATAAGGCATATGCTAAACCTTCATAAAATCAATCAAGGATCAGTTTTATCTGTGCCTTCATTTGCTAAAATGTAAGATTGTTTCTTTTAGCAACTGAAGATGTCCAAGGTTACTAAATTATACTTTAAATATTAGATAAATAAACAAAATCTGTATGTATATGTATATATATATATATATATATGTATATATATATGTGTATATATATATGTATATATATATATGTATATATATATATGTATATATGTGTGTATATATATGTGTGTGTATATATTAATATGTGTGTATATATATATATATGTATATATATATATATATATGTATACATATATATATGTAAATATATATATATGGGGTTGCTGATGTGACATGTTTCTAAAGCCATCATTCTCATTTAACTTTTTTGTATCTTTTAGCCTTTTTTATTTAAATTATTTTATTGAACAATAATTAGACATAATATCCACAATTAATGGAAAAGAGTTTGCCAATAATGGCTATTAATGACATTAAAGTTGAAAATATTTACTACACTGCTACCATTATTTAGCTTTTTCAACTATCGAAATCAGCTGAATGGGTATACACACATTTCCCTCTTGTCCGTTTTTCATATTGATAAGACACGTTTATTGACCTTAACTAGGAAACTTAGTCGCGCTTCGCGCGACCATAAAATATGATATTAAATATATACTTTAATCTATTTTCATATATTAAAAATAATCAAAGAACCTTAAATTGTGAAACTCAACCATGAAATATTTTGATTGTATATAATAATATCAAACACATTTTGTATCATATTAATATACAAAAAAAAAACTTTTCCATCCTAAGAGTATAATGTGAACCTTTTCAGTGTTGAGATATTGTAAATTTGTGGTCAGTTAAACCCACTTTGCTATTATTGTGTTCTAATACATATTCGATCTAGTCAAAATATATTTATTTCATGAAATCTAAAATAATTGAAAGAAAAGCATCAATTATTTCCACATAACTATTTAATAATTAGTCGTCACATTATATATTACATATAAAAAAATAATGAAAATGAGATTATGCATGACTGTTCACATTTAATGTGTACTATTAATTATAGGGGTGAAATAAGAAAAACTTCTTAATTCTATCCTAATTCAGTATGTGATCAAATAATATGAGACATTTATTTTTAGTAAAATGACAAATTAAAATATAACGGAGAAAATATTATTTATGAGCACTTTTTATATGTATACTATATTCTAAAGAACCCAAAAATTTTCTAATATATCTATTTAGCTTTTTTCTTCCACTATAATATTATTTTGTTTTAAAAAATAGTTTCACTCTATTATGAGATCAAACTTTTTCATTATCCTGTAGTTACTTATTTCTTACGCATTTTATATTTTTCTAATCATAATACGTAATAAAAATATTTTCTTACTTCTCTTCAATAAAAGAGAAAGACAATTTCATTTCATAATTATTTTTTTGGTGGAAATACAACATGTAAAGAAGCAAAATTAAGTTTGTCCACTTTTGTAATAGTAGTTCAGTAGCACTTTAATAAATGTGAAAGTAGAGCTTTCAAAACTACTGGTTTCATACAATAATAAATAAAATAATTGGCGTTAGTCAATATTGATTTTCTCTTACTTGAATCACCCAAAATTAATTAAATATCAACATGTTTGTAGCTAGAACGATAAGGATGCAAGACTTAAAAAAAATAAGAAAACACTAAACAAAATTTCTATTATATAACACATGCCATATTATTTTTTTTATGATCACATCATTCGATTAGTTGTGAATTGCAGAATTAATAAGAAGTAAACATGAGTATATACATATTTATACCTATTAAAAAACATAGGGGATTACCATTATTTTTAATGCAAAAATAGAAATATCACTATGTAGTAATCATTTAGTTGAAAAAACAAAGTATAAATCTACTTACATATTATAAACTTATACATCAATTTTGGAGGCTATAAACATGAAAGGTTACATTGACAATTATAAGTATCATTAAGAACAAAGCTAATGGAGATAACTAAAGGTGAAAGTTAAGATCTTTAGTGAAAGATTATCAATTATTTATAGAGAGAAGTATCATAAACTTCTACATCAATTTTGAAGGTTATAAACATAAAAGGTTATGTTGACAATTATGAGTACCATTAAGAACAAAACTAAGAGGAGAGAAATTGAAAAGGATACAGTAACCTCTATAGTAAAATAAAAAAGTCATCATAATGTATAAGAAATAATAGTGTAAGACCCCATAAAATTTCAAGGCTAACTCAGTCCCTTATAGCATGAAAAGAGGTCCCAAACTTAGAAAATTTTAATCTAAGTGTTGACACTTAAACTTATTTTGGCCTCAATATTTTCATGAACTTATTATCGACCCTTAGGACCTTAGAATGTCGATTTTTAGGTTGAAACATGATCAGGTGTGTCAATAGGTCACTTCGGGCGAGTTTCAGGTTTTCTGGACCTCGTTTGAAACGTGTTTGGGAGACCAAAATAGTGGATCGATGCGATCTCGATGCGATCTCGATGCACCGCATCTCCTATAGCGTCGATAGATATTTTCTCCAGCTCCCAGTGTAAATTCCAGTGAGCTGACATGATCTCGATGCATCGCGTCGGCCATCGCATCGACCCCATCGATGAAGTGCATTAGTCTGTGCGGCGCTGGGCACGTTTTAAGTAATTAAAAGTCCACATCAACAGGGGTATTTGGGTCATTTTATCACCCTTAATCAGCTGCAAAAACATGAGATTAACCTACTCTAAAGGAAAAATCCCTCATTCTCTCTCAAATTTACTCAAGAACAAACCCTAGGACATTCAAATTTCAAGACCAATTTCAAGAACACACCATCAATCTTCATAAATTTAATTACCAAGGTATGTTAGGTGTTCATTAATGGGTTCCTTTCACCCATGAAGTCTAAGAACCCTTTTTAAAATTACAATCTTATGATTTGATTATTTACATGTTGGAATTGAATTTTGTTCATGTGTGAATTGACGTTTGGGGTTGTATTCTAATATTTATTACAAGTTTCAAGAAAACTAGATAATTGTGAGTTGATTTATGTGATTTTCATGTTGAACTCTTGAACTACAAATTCAATGTAGTTGCCATGATATTATTATATGTTTATTGTTATATGAAATAACCATGCTCCCCAAGTGTTTGTTAAAATGCTTATGTGAATTGTCTAGTGAAAGCATGACATGTTTTTATGTGATTTCATTCATGCATAAGCTCATGTATATCAAGTGTTTGATAAAATTTATAAATAAATGCATTGTTAGTAAGCAAGTATTATTATGTTTTTAAGGTTGTGCTATGTTTTACTTTTCAAGCTATCGAGTCCTAGGGTATTCAATACCCAAAAATATAGTTGTTGTCCTAGATCTATAGTAGTTACAGAATAGTCTTAGAAATATCACGAATCAGTAGTATTCAGTCATTACAGAACTCAGTGTATTCAGTCAAAAATCAAAACTCAGTAAACTCAGTCTAGTTTAGTCAGTTAACATGATCAGTAACAGTTCAGTCCACCCTAGTAAAGTTTAAAAATTAGTCCAGTGTCAATTCAGTTGGGAGTAGGATTCAGCACTGAGTGAACCCAAGGATGGTGACTCACCTTCTAGTAGAGGGTATGATCCTTTGAAGCAGTCCTTGCATTCCCAAACTACAAAGACAGTGTAGGTTGATACATGAACCTACCAGTTGAGGATTGATGAGGTGTCTTACTTGTCAGTTGAGGGTACCATCATTCTCATTCAAAGTACCTGCCAGATGAGGGTGACTCAGCAACTTGTCTTTACCCGTGGCACAGTACTGACACTCTTCCAATTGGGGTTACAGGTTGAACTCCAAATCAATATAGAAAGGGGCATGTCGATTAGATGATTACCTCCCACAGTTTCAATTTCAATTTCAGTCTCAGTATAAAACTCATTTCAGTTTTACAGAACCAGGACTGTTAGATACAATCACCCATCTCAGTATAGAACTCAGTTCAGTTCTATAGAATCAAGACTGATAGAAATAGTCACACAGCAAATAGTAATACAGTTATCAGTGAACTCAGATATCAGTGATTTAGTAATCAAAACTCAGTATCCAATGTTAATATGATAGCAGTTACAGTATACACAGTTATGTGCATAGTATTGTATGATCAGTATTTATAGTAGATTCACATATGCATATACTTTCATTTAGATATATTCATGTTTCTAAGTCATTTATTATTCATGCATATGAACCCATGCATTCAACCTTGCCTCGCTTAGCATACCAGTACATTCAAAGTACTGACACATATCTTTCTTTTACGCTATGATGTCTTATATGATTGGTTCAGGCACACGGGCTCCTGATCATATTTAGAAGCCCATCTTATTAGTAGTATACTTAGTTGTGAGTCCTCATAGTTAGAGGACAAAATTTTTATTTCAATATATTTTTAGTATTCAAAGTTAGTTGGGGGCTTGTCCTATCAACTCCACCTTCAGACAGTTAGAGGCCTTCAGACTATATTATTTTAAATAGATGCTCAATTTTTAGTATTTATCTACCAGTATTTTATTTTAGTTATGAACCTTTTGGCAGATTCAACATTTTCTACATTATTACAATATTATTGATCAGTTCTCACAACAAGTACTAGTCATGGGTTAGTTTGTGGTACTTCGGGATTGCAAGCACCGTGTGGTGTCCGAGGTACAAACTCGGGGAATTACAAACTTGGTATCAGAGATTAAGGTTCAACAGAGTCCTAGAAAGTCTGAAAGCCACGTCTAGTAGAGTCTTGAGCATGAGTGTATAGTGCACCACACTTATGAACAATAGGTTATGAGGGCTTATAGGAAAAGTTTATCTTCTATTAGTATTCATATTGTGCGAGCGAGCATGAGATCAAGTTAAACTCTCTGACTAATTCAAGTTTCCCTTTCGTTTACAGAATATGCCTCCAAAAAATAAAAATAAAAGAAGAACGGGAAACCATCCATCACCTTTACCTATCCAGCCAGATCCCCTGGATGAGCATGTTTCCCATGCAGAATTCAGAGAAACTTTCACCACTCTAGATCATTCTATGGAAGCCCTGAATAAATGTCCATCTGCCGTTTAGGCCAACCCAGTGGCCAATACTTCTACTTTTAGTATTTAGGATTTCACCTAAATGAATCCCCCATCATTTACAGGGTCTAAGTCAGATGAGGACCCACAGGAATTCCTTGATCAGGTGTAGAAGGTCACAGATATTATGGGGGTGACTGCTAGAGAGAGTCCTGAGTTAGCTGCATATCAGTTATAGGATATAGCTCACTCACGGTTCAAGCAGCGGAAGGCAGAGAGGGCCACAGATGCAGGACCCATAGAATGAGAGGAGTTTGCTACTACTTTTTTGATTAGGTTCTTCCCACTGGAGTTGAGGGAAGTGAGGGTTTTGGAGTTTATTAATCTGAAGTAGGGAAATATGATAGTGAAGGAGTACTTTCTCAGGTTTACTCAGTTAGCCACATACACTACTCATGTGGTAGCAGATAGCCTATCTAAGATGAATAAGTTGGTGTCGGGTGTGACTAACAGTGTGGTCAAGGAATGTATAACCGCAATGCTAATTAAGGAGATGGACATATCCAAGATCATGGTCCATGCTCAGAACATAGAAGAGGCTAAGAATAAGGAAAAAGAGAGGGAGAATAAGAGGGATAAGACAAGTAGCTTCAAATTCACTCAACCTAAGTTAGAGGGTAGAAATTATTCCCAGTTTTGCTCGACATATCCAAGATCAGTATAATCTCTTTTAGCTCTGTCTGGTCGCCCAATTCAGCAGGGTGACGCTTTCAGTGCCACCAATCACAGCGCCCAAATATACTCTTTGTACTCCAATCCCGGAAGGATCAGGAAAATTCTCCTGATGTGGTCACTGGTACGTTACAAGTTTATTATTTACATGTTTATGCTTTGCTAGATCCAGGAGCTTCTTTGTCCTTTGTAACTCCCTATGTAGCTGTTGACTTTGGAGTCAGTCCTAAAATCCTAGCAGAGCCTTTCTCAGTCTCTACCCCAGTGGATAAATCTATAATAGCCCGATGGGTATATAAGAACTGTCCACTTATGGTATCTCAGAAAGTCACTTCAGCAGACTTAGTAAAATTAGAGATGACAAATTTTGATGTCATTCTGGGCATGGATTAGATTTATTCATGCTATGCTTTGGTTGACTGTAGAAACAGAATTGTCCATTTTCAATTTCCTAAGTTAGTTTCCTAAGGATTCTAGTTCTGATACTCCTAGTCTTGAGTCATTTCCAGTAGCATGTGAATTTCCTGATGTGTTTCCTAGAGATCTTCCCGGGGTTCTTCCCAAATGAGAAATTAACTTTGGAATAGACTTTCTTCCCGACACTTAGTGTATCTCTATCCTGCCGTACAAAATGGCTCCAGCAGAACTCAAGGATTAAAAAGAATATTTGAAGGATCTCCTAGATAAGGGATTCATCAGACCCAGCGTATCCCCTTGGGGTGCACCAGTTTTATTCGTGCGTAAGAAAGACAGTTCTCTCAGGATGTATATTAACAACCTTTAGTTGAACAAAGTCACAGTCAAGAACATGTATCCACTTCCCAGAATCGATGACTTATTTGACCAACTTCAGGGTGCCAGTTACTTTTCTAAGATAGATCTCAAATCAGGCTATCATCAACTCAGAGTCAGAGAATGTTACATTCAAAAAATAGCTTTCAAAATCCGATATGGACACTTCAAATTCCTAGTCATGTCATTTGGTCTTACCAATGCTCCAACAACCTTCATAAAATTGATGAACCGTATGTTCAAGCAGTACTTGGACATGTTCATTATAGTCTCTTCATTAATGATGTCCTTGTCTTCTCTCCCAGTGAAAGTGATCATACAGACCATCTCAGAATAGTATTACAAACTCTCAGAGCCCATCAATTATTCGCCAAATTCAGTAAGTGTGAATTTTTGCTAAGGTCGGTAGCTTTCCTTGTCCATATAATTTTTGGTGATGGCATTAGTGTTAATCCTCAAAAGATCAAAGTAGTAAGAAACTGGCCCAAGCCCATCTCTCCATCAGATATTAGGAGTTTCTTGGGTTTGGCTGGCTATTACCGATGGTTTGTTAAAGAATTTTTGTCCATTGTATCCCCCATATCTAGATTGACTCAGAAGAAAGTCAAATTCCAGTGGTTAGATTTTTATGAGAAGAGTTTTTTGGAGTTGAAGACTCGACTCACTACAACCCCAGTTTTGACTTTACTAGATGGTTCAAATGGGTTTATGGTATATTATGATGCTTCCAGAGTCGGTTTGGGGTGTGTTTTGATGTAGAGAGGTAAGGTCATATCATACGCCTCTAGACAATTTAAGCCTCATGAAAAGAATTACCTCACTCATAACCTTGAGTTAGCAGCTATAGTGTTTGCCTTAAAGAACTGGAGGCACTATTTGTATAGGGTGCATGTTGATGTGTTCACATACCATAAAATCCTGCAATATGTATTTTCTCAAAAATACATAAATCTGCGGCAAGAAGGTGGTTAGAGTTATTAAAAGACAATGACATAAGTGTTTTGTATCATCCGGGCAAATCCAATATTGTGGTAGATGCTCTCAGTAGGATCTCTATGGGTAATGTTGTCCACATGGAGGATGGTAAGAAGAAGTTATTCAGGAAGTTCACCAACTTTCCCGACTAGATATCCGCTTGGTTAAATCAGCAAAGGGTAGCGTATGGGTGCAGAATAGTTTCGAATCATCTCTGGTTTTTGAAGTAAAAGAAAAGCAGGACAGGGATCCCAGTATAGTTAAACTAAAAGAGTCAATCAGAGATCAGAAGATAGAGGTTTTCTCCCAAAGGGGAGATGGTGTGTTGCGTTGCCAGGGTAGACTATGTATTCCATGTGTAGATAGAGTGAGCTACTAGATTCTTACAGAAGCACATAGTGCGCGCTACTCAATTCACCCAGGGGCTACCAAGATGTACCGCAACTTATGGGAAGTCTATTGGTGGAGTGGGATAAAGAGAGACATTGCAGAGTATATAGATAAGTGCTCAACATGTCAATAGGTTAAGATCGAGCATCAGAAGCCTAGCGAATCTATGTAGGAGTTCAGTATTCCCACTTGGAAATGGGAGGAGGTGAACATAGATTTTGTGATGGGTTTGCCCCGTACTCGTCGTCATCATGATTTAATTTGGGTCATTATAGACAGGATAACCAAATCAGCTCATTTCTTACTATTTCATACCTCTTATTCAGCCGAGGATTATGCCAAGCTCTATGTTAGAGAGTTGGTCAGATTGCACGGAGTTCCATTATCCATCATTATAGATAGAGGTATGCAGTTCACCTCTTATTTCTGGAAATCCTTCCAAAAAGATCTTGGTACCCAAGTTTACCTCAGCACAACTTTTTATCCTCAGACAGATAGTCAAGCAGAAAGGACCATTCAGACTTTAGAATCTATGTTAAGAGCATGTGCCATTGACTTTAAGGGTAGTTAGGATGACCAGTTGCCCTTGATTGAGTTCGCGTATAATAACAGCTATCATTCCAGCATTCAGATGGCTCTGTTATGTAGATCTCCCATTGGTAGGTTTGAAGTGGGTAAAGCCATAGTAGTATGGCCTAACTTGGTGTTTGATACCTTAGAAAAAGTTCAGCTCATTAGGGAAAGGCTTAAGACAGCTTAGAGCCGACAAAAATCATACGTAGATGTGCGAAGAAAAGATCTCGAGTTTGAGATTGGTGATTATATGTATTTGAAAATCTCTCCTATGAAGGGAGTGAAGAAATTTGGCAAGAAGGGGAAGCTCAGTCCCTGATATGTCGGTCCTTACCGAATTCTCAGCCATTTCGGAAAGGTAGCTTACGAGCTTGAGTTACCATCAGACTTAGCTTCAGTGCACCAGTGTTTCATGTCTCCTTGCTAAATAATTTTATAGGTGAACCAATAGTTGTAGTCCCTATAGAGGGCATTGATGTAAAGAATAGCCTCTCTTATAAGGAAATCCCAGTCAAAATTCTTGATTATTAGGTTCGCAGACTGAGGAACAAAGAAGTTCATCTAGTCAAAGTTATTTAGCAGAATCAGTCTGTTGTGGGAGCTACTTGGGAAGCAGAAACAGTGATGCGGACTAAGTATCCTCACCTCTTTTCTGCAAACTCAGAATCAGCTCAAGGTAATAGTTTTTCTTGAATTTACTCAGTTCCATACTCAGATTACCTTTACGAACTCGATATCGGTTCAGTTGCATAACATTCTCATATCATGCATACCTTCCTGAAATAGCTCAGTCATGTGTCATGTCATCAGAATTAGTCATTCTTCAGTTATGCATGTCCAGTATGAAAACTCAATATGTTAGTAGTCTCAGTTATGTAATCATACTTTAGTTGTGCGTAATTCTGTATGTAAACTCAGTCTATCTGTATTCTCAGCTTAGCTAGTCTCATTTGAGAAATAATGTTCCCAAGGGGGAGATATTGTAAGACCCCATAAAATTTCAAGCCTAGCTCAGTCCCTTATAGAATGAAAAAAGGTCCCAAACTTAGAAAGTTTTAAGCTAAGTATTGACAGTTAGACTTATTTTGGCCTCGATATTTTCATGAACTTATTATTGACCCTTACGACCTTAACTTGTCGATTTTTAGGTTGAATTATGATCAGGTGTGTCAATAGGTCACTTCGGGCGAGTTTTCAATTTTTTAGACCTCGTTTGAAACGTGTTGGGGTGATCAAAATAGTGGATCGATGCAATTTCGACGTTCCACATTACCTATTGCATTGATAGATATTTTCCCCAGCTCCCAGTTCAAATTCCAGAGAGCTGACACGATCTCGATGCATCGCGTTAGCCATCACGTCGACCCCATCGATGCGGCATGTCGTTTTGTGCATCGCTGGGAACATTTTAAGGAATTAAAAGTCCGTATCTATAGGAGTATTTGGGTCATTTTCCCACCCTTAATCAGCCCCCAAAACACGAGATTAACCTACTCTAAAGGAAAAATCCCGCATTCTCTCTCAAATTTACTCTAGAACAAACCCTAGGGCATTCAAATTTCAAGACCAATCTTTAAGAGCACACCATCAATCTTCATGAATTTAATTATCAAGGTATGTTAGTTGTTCATTCATGGGTTCCTTTCACCCATGAAGTCCAAGAACCCTTTTTAAAACAACAAGTTTATGATTTCACGATTTACATGTTGGAATTGGATTGTGTTCATGTGTGAATTGACGTTTAGGGTTTTATTCTATTATTTATTACAAGTTTCATAAAAACTAGATAATTTTGAGTTGATATATGTGGTCTTCATGTTGAACACTTGAACTACAAATTGAATGTAGTAGCTATGATTTTATTATATGTTTATTGCTATATGAAATAACCATTCTCCCCAAGTGTTTGTTAAAATGCTTATGTGAATTGACTAGTGAAAGCATGACATATTGTAATGTGATTCCATTCATGCACAAGCTCATGTATATCAAGTGTTTGAAAAACTGTCTAAATAAATGCATTGTTAGTAAGCAAGTATTATTATGTTTTTAAGGTTATGCTATGTTTTACTTTCCATGCTATCGAGTCCTGGGGGTATTCAATACACGAAAATCTAAATATTGACCTAGAGCTACAGTAGTTACAGAATAGTCTCAGAAATATCATGATCCGTAGTATTCAATCAGTACAGAACTCAGTGTATTCAGTCAGATATCAGAACTCAGTGAACTCGATCCAGTTCAGTCAGTTAACACGATCAGTAACAGTTCAGTCTAGCCAAGTACAGTTTAAAAACGAGTCCAGTATCAATTCTGTTTGGAGTAGTATTCAACACCAAGTGAACCAAAGGATGGGGACTCACCTGTTAGTATGGGGTGTGATCCTTAGAAGCAGACCTTGCATTCCCAAACTACTTAGTCAGCATAGGTTGAGACATCAACCTTCTAGTTGAGGGTTGATGAGGTGTGTTACCTGCTAGTTGAGGGAACCACCATTCTCATTTAGAGTACCTTCCAGATTAGGGTGACTCAGCAACTTGTCTTTACCCGTGGCACGGTTCTGACACCCTTCCAACTGGGGTTACAGGTTGGACCCCAAATAAATACAAAGATGGGCATATTGATTAGATGATTACCTCCTACAATTTTAATTTTAGTTTCAGTCTCAGTATAGAACTCAATTCAATTCTACAGAACCAGGACTGTCAGATACAGTCACCTAGCTCAGTATAGAACCCAGTTCAGTTCTATAGAATCAGGACTTTCAGAAATAGTCACCCTGCTAACAGTAATACAGTTATTAGTGAACTCAGATATCAGTGATTCAGTTATCAGAAATCAGTACCCAGTGTTAAGATGATATCAGTTACAGTATTCACAGTTATATGCATAGTATTGCATAATCATTATTTATAGTAGCTTCATGTATATATGTACTCTTATTAAGATATATTTATGTTACTCAGTCAGTTATTTTCATGCATATGAACCCATGCATTCAACCTTGCCTCGCTTAGCATACCGGTATATTTAAAGTACTGACATATACCTTTCTTTTGCGCTATGATGTCTTATATCATAGGTTTAGGCATTTGAGATCCTGATCATACTTAGCAGCCCATCTTATCAGCAACAGACTTAGTGGTGAGTCCTCATAGTTCAAGGACAGAGTTGTTATTTTAGTTTATTTTCAGTAGTCAGAGTTAGTTGGTGGCTTGTCACATCAACTCCACCTTCAGATAGTTAGAGGCCTTCAGTCTAGATTATTTCAGACAGATGCTCAGTTTTCAGTATTTATATACCAGTATTTGATTTAAGTTATGAACCTTATGGAAGATTCAACATTTTCTGCATTATTACAATATTATTATTCAATGCTTACAACAGGTACCAGTCATGGGTTAGCTGGTGGTCCTTTGGGGTCGCAAACACCGTGTGGCGTTCAAGGTACAGACTCGGGGTGTTACAAATAGTGAAAATTTAGTTTTTTTTTAAATGTGAATACACACACACCATAATATAAATAAACTCTAATAAAACTGTATGAAATATCTCTTTGTTTGACCTTTTTTTCTCGTTTTCTCCATTTTAAATTTTCAGATGTAATAGAGTGTTATATTTTTCATGAAGTAAAATATCTCAAACTGCATATAAATAATAATAATTTAAATAACAAAAGAGGAAAATGACAAAAAATTTAAAAAGAGACTACAATTAGTCGAAAGATATTTAAAAAATGTAGTAAGCTAAACGAATACCTCCTTCTGACAAATTAAAAATGCATTGTATAATAAGTACTTATAAATATCTTTCACACATGAACATTGTATTCCATTGTAAAGTGAAAAAATCTTACTTAAACAATAATGAAAAAGGAAGAAAATTCTCTACTTCTAACTTACATCAAAATTTAGAAGAGATCAAGAATAGGAATCAAAAATGAAGGAAGGAAAATACAAATGTACATCCAACACTTCATGATTGTTATTTATAGATTAGTTGAGTCAAAAAGAAGGGAGTTCAAGAGACATGTTTTTAAATAAAGAATACAAATAGATGAAGGTTTTTTGTAACCTATGAAATATAATTAAATAAATAAATGTGATAGAAGTTTTTTGGTTTTTTGTAACCTATGAAATATAAATAAATAAATAAATACAAAAAATGAAAGAAAATTTTTAAAAAATCACAAAAAAGATAAATATGAATGGAGCCCATAGAAAGGTGCCACATCACCTCCTCTATGGTTCTCCTTTATATATATATATATATATATATATATATATATATATATATATATATTGAGATCAATCAATATTGTTCATTATGATCCTTGAATTATGATAATAATAGTGGCTTAATTCTTCAACTTATGATCAATTTTTTCTATAGAAATCTCAATTCTAATCTCTTTGGGTTGCATATTTTGTTAAAACATAGGTTAATTATAAAGTTGATATCAATTTTTGTTCTTTACTTTTTTAATTTATTAAGTTGATCATAGTTAAAAATATTGTACTATTGAATTGTGTTTCAAATTTTTTTTTTAAGTTTGTGGCTTGTATTATAGAAAATATGAATGTCAATCATGTTTAGTGTATTAGATTTTGATATTTTCTCACTGATTTTGATTTTGTGTTTATTTATAATTCTTGGAGCAGTCAAGGTGCATGAAAGATGACTCGAACACCACGTTTAAATTGCATTTTTGAGGACGTTATGATCATGAGAAATGGTAATGGATAAATCATTATCTTTTTGATAAAGTTTTGATTGATCAAAATACTATATGCATCTATAATTTATCTTTCTTTTAATTAAAAAAAAAGGATTTACATCTTCAAATCTAATTTTACATGAAAAGAAACATATATATGTCAAATAGTTTATTATAATCATGTAATTTTATTAATTTTTTTGCACCTAAATCATATACAAAATATCAAGCACAAAAGAAAACAATTTTTAACTTCTCTTTTTTCTATTTCTTTTTCCTCTTTTTTCTTTCTTGGTTAATTTTAAATTGGGTTGATGTTTTTGTCTCTATAATATAAAATTGAATCAAGTATAATTTAGAAAGAAAAAAAGGCTTTCGAAGGATTCATTCTTGTGAATCAATTTTGTAAAAAACAAAAATTAAAAAATAAGAAGATGGATATTGCTGTATGGAGAATTTGAAGTAGATTTATTATGTATTTTTTGATATTCTCTAGTTTTTTTCATCGGCATGATTTAATAACACACTTTTATAAAATTTAACAACATTCATACTTATCTAAACATATTTTTGTTGGGTCTCTATAAATTTTAGAATATTTTGAGGTTCTGAAATGAAAAGAGAAGTGATTAGTGATGAAAATCAATGGGAGCAAAAACGTTTTTATACAAAAGAGTGCTAAAATGACAAGAGAATCTGTTTAGGGAAAACTGTATCTTTTAGATTTTACATAAAAAATAATGGAAGAAAAAAAGAAGAAGCATTTAGTGGAGTTCCAAAATTAACGATGAATAATACTCTTTTAAATTTAACTTTTCCTATCCTAAAATGAGAACAAATTAAACGAAATGTGCAGTAGGACTATCAAATCTCTTACAAGAATATTTAATATAACTTTAAGAAGTATATTGAAAGGTAATATTGTAACAACCCTTCCGGTCGTTTGTGAAATTTTCTCCTCTTTCTTATTTTAGCTCTCTCTGTAGTTGGTGTACGTGAATTATGACTCACAGGATGAGTAGTATCGATTTTTGAGGTGTTAGGAGAAGTAATTTAAGCCACTAGTTGGATTAATGAGTTTTAATAAATTTAAACTTGATCACAGTCAACCTTTGGTCAAGACGACCTTGATATGGTATTTTAATATTTTCAATATGCCCAGAATGTTCTTTTTTATCAATATACATATTTAATTTATTTTCTTCAGATTTTGAATAATATCCGAGGGCCTATTGGGTATTTTATATATTATTTTAGTTGGTGGTAATGGGCCAAGTTAGTATTTTCTTATTTATTGAGGCCTATGTATAAGCATAGATTTTAAGAGAGGGGGGTTTATCATATTTATATAATCATAATACTAACATTAAAAGTGGGGAGCGTCAGTTATCAGTATATTTATCCATCCTTATTGAGAGAGTTTTCTACAATACCAGTTGAGATACAACTGAGTAATATGTTTTTCTATCAGTTCTACATTTATGGTCAAGCCAAGTGGTGAATTGGTCATCCCTATATGTGAAGTTGATTAGTTAAATCATATTAAAATAAGAAAAGGTTGGTGAATTGGCTCAAATATGTAGTGAATGGGTGGATTATTAACTGTATATCTATAAATGCACTATAATTATTGATTGGATTTGGCTGCTAAGTTGGTGGAAAATTTCACCACTGGAAACAATGGTTGGCTGCCTATAAAATTATAACAAATGTAGTAATTATTGTCAATTATGATAATGGTTAAAGTTGATAGTTCCTGTTTCATGGTTAACTAATGCACCGTTCATGGTTTTACTTTAATAACCCGAGAATTAGTATGTTATTTTCTTGTCGTTCTATAGTTATGATTTCAATAAAATTTTAGGCATTAGGCCTATAGTTCTTAGAATAGGAATTTATAAGATGTGTCGTGAGATTCGAATTCTTATCTAAATTTTATAATTGAACAGATTTTGACTATTCAAAAGCTTTACGGAAGGGCAAGAGCTTAAAAAAATAGCTTGCATTTGAATCCTTCGATTGAGGTAGGTTATAGTTTAATTGGAATTTAGACTCCATTTAATTGTGTGTAGGCTCCTAAATTGGATGCTTTTTAATGTAACGACCCATTTCGTCGTTACTAAATTATTCATAATAAATTCATAAAAATTCTTAATTTTTATTCCTCAATGTTAATTTGGGTCCAAATTAGACAACATTTTAATTATTATGTCACCTTAAACTTTTCGGTGAAGATTTTAGTCTTCAAATGTGTTTAGATAGACTCAAGCCCGATAAATTTAATTATTCATGAGTTTTAATATCAATAACTTATTTTGAAATTTCTTTAGCTATTAATTAAGGCCATACAATATCCTAAACACAAAGTTAAGTTTAAAACTTTATTTTCGATAGAGTTTCGATATGGGTTTTTTTAGGGTCAACTTCAAACAATCATATCTCTTAGAATATAAGGAGTTACGAAACCAACACCCACTAGATTAAAGATCTCTGAGTCCTCTTTCCTACACAATAAACCGTTACTCAATCCGAATTAGGAGTAAAAAGGTATGACTGTTTTACTGAGCATTGTTCGGGCTGAAGCGGGATTTTGCTGTAGCAAAAATTCTGATGGTATTTAAATAATCTTCAGCCGTATTTTAAGTCTAAAAAACCCAAATTTCATATCCCAACCCTAGAGAGGTGATTTCCCAAGAATTAAGATGAAATTCATTTGTTGAGGTAGGTTTTTCCATTATTTTCTTCGTCTTTTAATCCTTTAACATCTTAGAATCCTTACAAAGACCTTTAATGGTGGAATCATTTTGGAAAACACTCATGGGTGTTTTTAATATAACGTAGAGCTGATTCTAAACTATAAATTAAAGATTTGTAACATGAATTTCATAAATTAGATTATGAATTTTGATGGTTAGGAACCTTGAATTTCATAAAGATGAGACCTTTTGCATAAAAACTCTATTAATGGAGATGGGTTAAGCTTGAAAGAGCTAATGGCTAATTGACATTGGAGAATGATATAGTCCTTGAATTAAGGGTAGAATTAGCGGGTTTGAATCTCCAATATATTTATTTGAGGAGTAAATATTTAATTACTCTTATAATTGCTTGATTTTTAGATGATTGATTGTTCCAAGGCATGAAAAAAAAAGAGCATCCTTGTTGCAGCTTTCTTCTTCCAAAAGTTTGGCGTCCAGGTAGGCTAGGTTTAATGTGTAGAAGATTGTGTTATTTTATATTTTCATAATTTAGAATTGATGGAAGAAAGCACGTCTAGGCCTGTGGGCATAGAGTTGAGGTGGATAAAGACACGAGTACTTAACTTTAATCCCACAAACTATGTTATTGATTGATTATGTGATATTTATGATGCTTTGTGTTATGTGCCCAAAAGGAAATTGTTGTAAATTTAATATATGAACATGATGTTTTTTTAGTTGTTCTAGTGATGAACCTAGTTGAGTTGTAATGGTATTAAGTTGTATGTATTGTGCAATAATATGATGAGCAGAATTATGCTAAGATCGAATATTTATGAGCATAATAATATCTAAGGGATAGATGACTTGAATTAGTATGATTATTGTATTATATGGAAAGAGGTAGAGGATAATGAAACACGCGAATGTGCTAGTTATAAGTGGTGATATTAGAACCTAAGTTGCGGTATTTAAGAAGATAATGATATTTTTATAATTAATGAGTAATTAAGTCTCCAATAGTGATTTGTATGCATAAGAATTAAATTGTGATTAATTTTATGATATTCTTGTTTCGATATTGATAAAAATACTATATCTATTGGATGTCCATGAGAGGCTAAATTGGCGATAATGATGGTTTATTGAATTGTTCCTATGAGTGGCTTGTTTGATTATGATAACTCCTTAAAGTAACACTATGAATACTTGTTGATTGGTATTCGGAAATGCTTGAAATTTTTGATGCTTGGATTGTTGATGCGTGTATAAATGATTGTTGAAAATTTACTTGATGAAATTGTCTTATGACTTTAAGTGTACTTGTAAACTTGGTACATTGTTGTATTTTGCGAGGTTGTGTAAATTTGATATTGATAATACTTGTTTATGGTGGATCGGGTACCACACCGGTACGGATATATATATGTTGGATTGGGTACCATGCTGGTACGGTACTTGAACATAGATCGTTCCCTGCAGGTCATGACTATTTGGGCAAAAATAAGTCTCATAGCATGTGTGTACATATTTGTGTTGAGTCTGTGGATGTTTACAATATGGTTGATACTCTTGATGGTTATGTGGATTGTTTTTTCGTACTCTTTTATGTGTTATGTTATATTGTTGATTCATTAGGTATTTAATTGTGTGATATGTATTTGAAAAAGTAAAAATTTAGACTTACTTATATGTTGGTTGACTTGCTTAATTTATACATGTTTTAACGGTAACATGCAAAAATGGCTAGTTATCATTCTTTAATATTATAATAGAGCATTTGGTTGTTAGACCGAGAGTTTAGTGTGGGTTGTCTATGATTACGGGTTTGTTCATGTGAATATGAGTAATGAAAAAAATAAGGTAAATAAAGAGGAATTGTGATGTATTAGCGTTGGATTGTGGTTGATGGTGTGAATTAATGAGACTAGAGTATGTTAGTAGTGAATATAATATTGATGGTGTTGGAAGAGTAGTTAGATGTTGTAACTTATTTAGGTAAAGTAATAATATTATTACAACCTTAGTTGAATTATATTCCATTCAAGATGTCATGATTTATTTTTCTTAATTCTATTTTATGATTATATGGACTAACACGGTCGGCCTATGATGCCTACCAGTACGTGTGGTTGTACTGACCCTACTCACTTACATTCTTTCTTGGGGTGTATACTAGATGCAGGTTAGTTTGCAGTTACTAGATAGCTGATGATATTTAGCACTAACTTCTACACTTTCATCGTGGCAGACGTTAGAGTCTTTGTATTATTATTTTATTGTCAGTTTATGTTGTAGCAGATAGCTCTTGTACATGTATGGCCAAGTCTTGGGATAGTGAAAGAAGTTTTTGAAAAAAATTACTAATTAATAGTTGATTTATGTTATTAAATTTAATCAAGTATTTTCTTAAAAACAGAAGTCTTCCGCATACTTTTAGTTGGGTAGTAAGGGTTCTCCTAGCTACTTAGAATAGCGTAGGTTTCCGCACGATCCGTTAATATGGATCGTGGTAGTTGATATCAGAGCGTTAGGTTCACCGGTCCCACAAGTACAAAAGCAGTGTCAAGTAGAGTTTTGTAGATTGGTGTGTAGGGCCCCACACCTAATGTTCGGAAGACTATGAGTCATGTAGAAATCATTTTCCTTTGTTTCTCTCCATTGTGCCATTCTAATCTTGGATAATTAGATTGAATTCAATTGGTATCTATACAATTCTAATTGGTATCTTAATAGAGCTCAATTGGAATATAGTTGATTCCAATTGGTCTCTTAGTAATTTTGAATAAAAATCTAGGATATTTCAATTGGTATCTGTTAATAAGGTCTAAAAGTTATTGTTAATAGGTAAAGACTTGTGCAAGTTGTGAACTTATTGATTGCTTGTGTTTGTTATTTGGCTAAACTTGTGTTGCTAGATTTTTTCCATTGTTGTGAACTATTTTTGTTTGAATTTAAGTGATGAAAATTGACAAAGTTGTTTTTGTTGATAATTGTGATAGAATTATTTGATTTCTTGTTATTGTGGAACTAACAATTCTATGGTGCTTACTTATTTTTGTACTATTATACTGATGAAATTGATGTTATGAGAATTGATAGAATGATACATGATGTCAAGAAAAGATGGTAAAAAGTTACATGAATAAAAAACTGAGGTGATATGTGTTTTCTGTAATGAGGGATTTTTGTTAATGATGTTGTGGATAGATCTTTGTGTAATTCAATTATTTGATATTATGTGGGGATCCTTATGTGGTCCGATCATTGATATTCTATTTAGAATTTTTATGTATTTCTATTATTGAAATTATAATAGGTTCCCTGTGAGGACTAGATAAGTGACATTATTTTTGAGGTCCTTATGTAAACAGATTTTTAACGCTTGGAAAAATAATGAGTTTTTAATAAAAATGACAAAAATTAGTAGAGGTTGTTGATACCTGTAGAATTTGATCGATTCTATAACTTGTCTGGAATGTAATATTGGTGATGAGATTGTTAATTTCCTGTAATCGATTCATTTTGTTTGGCCTTGTTTATGCATTAGTGGTGTGGGAACTACTCTTGAGGTATTTACGAGTTAAGTAAAGCCCGTAATAAAAAATATTGTTAGATAAAAATAAGAATAACTCTGTGTATCGTAAATTGGTATTAGTGATATTGGTGTGTTTTGGCTTGACAATGAAGTTTTTGATGTGTGAAAAATATTGAGTTAGTGATTTTTTGGGCATAAGTTTTAGCTGTGGATTTATGCATTAGGAAAAATCTTGAGAAGATAAATTATTGTTGACTTGATCTTGTGGCTAAATTATGCATGTACATGTCCTATAGAGTTAGTTGATGTATGACTCTTTTAGAGGTTAGTAACCCCCGTGATGATGGAAATACAAAATTAAATAACTTAGTTACACCCATAAAATAATTAAGAACAACCTTGAATGTGAAAATAAATACATTGTTAAATGGCATGATTGATCTTTTCTTAGGTGATTCTTGGTGGATATGATTGTTGAGTGATTAAGATATGATGATTAAATGGATATTAACTATGTTGTGGAAGAGAATGTGTTGTATGCTCTAATTCTTTGGAATCTCTATGGCTAATAGTTATAAGTCTGTGTAATGAGTGAGAGGTTTTGTTGTCACCTTTGTATAGTAGTAAACACTAAGCTTGAAATGGTGGGTGATCTTGAGGTAAAAGGGATAGTGGTTGTGAGATGATGAAGCTAGCTATATAAAATAAATTCAGTAGTCTTGATTGAGTGCATGCGAGTATCTAAGTTATGTGACTTGTAAATGGTGTGGTGACTTGCATACGATCAAGATGTAGATTCTCCACAGGATAGTCTTGGCTAGAAACCGAGTCAGGTGTCTCAGAGAGAGTTTGTGTGTTAGGTGGATTAGGTGTGACTTGTTTAGTGTTGAGATTCGAATAGTAAATCAGTTTAGCATCTCGTAGCACTTTTTCAGAATTGAATTCGGGACTTTGGAGCTTTGGTAGTGAAAAAGAGGTGTTTTTGGATGTTTGTCTTCATCAAGGTGAAACTTTTAACCATCTTTATCTTACTTTCATAAAACTTAAGTTTCAGACTTGGGTTGTTGAAAGGAGAATAACCGATTCGTATGTAAATATTTGACTCTGTATCTTCGTATTTTGAAAAGCTTTGATAGAATGATTGAGTATAGAATGTGGGTTGGTCGATAAGGATATCGAGTGAGTGAATAGGGTACAATATAAGCAACTCTATTAGTAATGTCTCTCTAATTACAACCTCGTGTTTTTCTCCACTGAATGTCCGTTCGGGGACAAACAGATGGTAAATTGGTATCTGATTATAACGACACATTTCATCGTTACTAAATTATTCATAATAAATTCATAAAAAATCTTAATTTTCATTCCTCAATATTAATTTGGGTCCAAATTAGCCAATATTTTATTTATTATGTCACCTTAAACTTTTCGGTGAAGATTTTTGCCTTGATTGTGTCTAGATAGATTCAAGCCCAATGAATTTAATTATTCGCGAGTTCTAATATCAATAACTTAGTTTGAAATTTCTTTAGCTATTAATTAAGGTCATACAATATCCAAAACACAAAGTTAAGTTTAAAACTTTATTTTCGATAGAGTTTCGATATGGTTTTTATTAGGGTCAAATTCAAACAATCATATCTCTTAGAATATAAGGTGTTACGAAACCCAACACCCACCAAATTAAATATCTTTGAGTCCTTTTTCCAACGCAACAAACCATTCCTCAATTCAAATTCGGAGTAAAACGTTATGACTATTTTACTGAGCACTATCCGGGCTGAAGCGGGATTTCGCTGTAGCAAAAATTCTGATGGTATTTAAATAAGCTTCATCTGTATTTTAAGTCTAAATGCCCCAAATTTCATATCCAAACCCTAGAGAGGTTATTTCACAAGGCTTAAGGTGAAATTCCATCATTGAGTTATGTTTTTCCATTATTTTCTTCGTCTTTTAATCCTTTAACATCTCAGAATCCTTAGAAAAATCCCTAATGGTGGAATCCTTTTGGGAAATACTCATGAGCATTTTTAATATGACGTAGAGCTGATTCTAAACTATAAATTAAAGATTCCAAACATGAATTTCATAAATTAGATTATGAATTTTGATTGTTAGTAACCTTGAATTCCGTAAAGATGAGACCTTTAGCATAAAAGCTCTATTAATGGATATGAGTTAAGCTTGAAAGAGCAAATTAATGGCTAATTGACATTGGATAATGATATAGACCTTGAATTAAGGGTAGAATTAGTGGTTTGTTTGAAGAGTAAATATTTAATTACTCTTATAATTGTTTGATTTTTAGATGATTAATTGTTCCAAGGCATAAAAGAAAGGAAAGAGCATCCTTGTTGCAGCTTGCTTCTTCCAAAAGCTTGGCGTCCAGATAGGCTAGGTTTAATGATTAGAATATTGTGTTATTTTATATTTTCATAATTTAGAATTGATGGGAGAATGCATGTCTAGGCCTGCGGGTATGGAGTTGAGGTGGATAAAGACACGAGTACTTAACTTTAATCCCAAAAACTATGTTATTGATTGATTATGTGATATTTATGATATTATGTGTTATGTGCCAGAAAGGAGATTGTTGTAAATGTAATATATGAACATAATATTTATTTTAGTTGTTATAGTGATGAACCTAGTTGAGTTGCAATGATATTAAGTTGTATGTATTGTGCAATAATACGATGAGGAGAATTATGCTAAGATCAAATATTGATGAGCATAGTAATATCTAAGGGATTGATGACTTGAATTACTGTGATGATTGTATTATGTGGAAAGAGGTAGAGGATAATGATACACGTGAATTTTCTAGTTATAGGTGGTGATGTTAGAACCCAAGCTACTGTATTTAAGAAGATAATGATATTTTTATAATTAATGAGTAATTAAGTCACTAATAGTGACTTGTATGCATAAGAATTAAATTGTGATTAATTTTATGATATTCTTGTTTCGATATTGATAAAAATACTATATCTATTGGATGTCCATGAGAGGCTAAATTGGCGATAATGATGGTTTATTGAATTGTTCCTATGAGTGGCTTGTTTGATTATGATTACTCCTTAAAGTAACACTATGAATACTTGTTGATTGGTATTCGGAAATGCTTGAAATTTTTGATGCTTGGATTGTTGATGCATGTATAAATGATTGCTAAAAATTTACTCAATGGAATTGTCTTATGAATTTAAGTGTACTTGTTAACTTTGTACAGTGTTGTATACTGTGAGGTTGAGTAAATTTGATATTGATAATACTTGTTTATGATGGATCGGACACCACGCCGGTATAGATATGTATATGTTGGATCGGGTACCACGCCGATACAGAAATATATATATTGGATGGGGTACCACGCCGGTACGGATATATATATATATGTTGGATTGGGTACCACGCTGGTATGGATACAAATTTCACAAGTTAATTTTCCTTTTCATCTCCCTTAATACAAAGCAATAGCAAGAGGCTGAACCACACAGTACTATAACGACTATATATATTTACACGTCAAACATTTAAGACATTAGAGATAAGCTAAGCAATTATGCAATAAAAGGTAATTTGGTAAGATGCACTATTACAAATAACTAGTTTAGCTGCACGTGCCTCGCACGTGTAACTTTTTATTATTTAAAATTAAACGATTTAATCTATCACAAGTTTTTTAATGAAGTACAAAAAGTTTAAAACAAATATTTTATCGTAAGAACATATATATATGAGAAAAATAATTACATTGTTAGATTCGAACATACGAGAATATCAAACCCAGAAATCAAAATTCACGAACAAAACAGATGTACTAATGCATGGTGTGTTAAACTTAAAATCACTCTCTAAGCTAAAGAAAAAATAATAAGTCACGACAACCAATAGAAAAGGAAAAACAACTGAAAAAAGAGAGAGAGAATAACATACTAACCTAGCGGATGACAATTACAATGGTTGAAGAAAACACAAAATACAAGCGTGGGACGGGACAATATATATTAATATAAAAATATGTTGAAAATTAAACCTAGTCCTAAATTAAGAAAAGAAACTTACCATATTTTAAAGTCCTAATCCATCACCATATTTTAAAATCCTAACCCATATATTCTAGGATTCAAAATTATCTATATAATTAAATAATAATTGGAGAAAAAAAGGTGAAAAGACGATTTTGTCTATTGTAAAGTGTTTTAATGAAGGGCAAAAAGTTCAAATCACTTTTCTAAGGGCCTTCACACTTTTAATATATTTTATAGAATATAGATTATATATTATAGATTATAGATATAGATATAGATATAGATTATAGATATATATTTTTATCGAGAGTTTGATTTGAATCTTTTTTATAGGTGAATTGATAAAACCTGTAAGAAACCAATTCCTCCAATTGAGAAGTTGTCCTTCAATAAACTTGCTTATATGTAGACTTCCTTAATTAGAAAATTTTTTAATAGGATTTCCCCTATTTTACATGAAAAAATATAAAGTAGTGTCTGATGTAGCATTTCTTGCTAAATACAAAAGCTCTTTGACAACATGAATTCAAAGACCATCTAATATTGAAAAATTAAAGTCCCTGACTATTCAATAATTTTTGATTCATGATCTATGAATTGTTTTGGTATCTACTTAAGTATTTATAGAATTCTAATCACTATCAATTTGATTTACTAATTGATGCATTGTTTCTACACATATTTGTTTAAAGGATAAATAACCTACTTGGCCGTTTTGAATCATTGTGACAATTTATTTTTGTAGAAATTAAATTGGAGTTGAGAGGCAACAAAGTCCATCAACTTTTAATGAGTAATTAGTCCTTTCAACGTTTAACTTTTTTACTTTCCATTTTTAGATTAGAATATCTACATCAACACGGAGATTTGGGAGAAATCATTCCCGTTTAGATTTATTTCGTATGTTTTCTTTGTATTTCCACTTATTATTGTTATTGTTATCATTTCTATTTGTTTTTTTTCTGATTTTTGACCGTTAGCGCATTACATATTATTTCGAGTTGTGGCATGGATTGCCTACTGATGGAATAATGTAGGAATCATCATGACTTGAGAAATTGGGTCATGACATTCAATATATCAAAAATACAATCTACACATCAAAAGTAGTTTAATGATACCCATATTAGCTACTTTCATTTTGAGTTCAAAAATATTTTGAAAATCGATCCTTAAAGGAAGAAGTGTAGAATCAAAATTTTATTGAAGAATCAGGCTGCCAATGTTTCGAGTATCCTAAATATGGAAAGCCATTGAAAAAACTTGAAATTGAGGTTGAAATTATCATAAAACCATTTTCTCAGTTTATCGGGCAAACCCCCAAAATTTCAAGTTTAAAATGAAGATTTTGATGATATTTTTGAGAAAAAAAAATCATGAAAAAAGATTTAAATCAAGTTTAAAAGCTTACCCCAAGAACGTTTGATGAGAATCTCCCTTTAAAATCGTCCTTTTCGAGGTTTTCAAGTCCAACAATGAAGAAATATAAGCAAAAATTCGCCAAGAAAAGGCTTAAATACTGTTCCAACAAAATAATGTCTTCTTCACGATTGTCGTCTTAATCGGACCCTTTATGAAATGCGGCCACCAACTCGTGTTTACGATGACCTAACTTGCAAACCATTCATGATCCCAAGTCCCTCCACCGTGACTGTGATGAATAAATGAATCCTTCCCCATGAACACAAAGAGTGTCCCAAAAATGGGAAGAAGGAGCTATTGTTGAAGCAATTGCAGTAGTTCAGCTGAAGGAATGGACCAAAATTTCATCAAATGGACAAACGATGTTTTTTCAAAATGTCATAGAAATAAACAAATAATGCTACTAGGCTAATTTCAATGTTCTAAGACCCCTTTAGGCTAAATTTAACAAGTATCTTATCTAACAGGTAAAAGCTAAATATACAGACTCAAAGCCCAAACCAACCAAACTATTAACCCATAATTCACATTTCAAATCTAATAAAATTGACAGGATCACAATCCAATGGTCGTATCACAAAATACTTACCAATGTCAAATAAATCACTTCCAAGGCTACTCAATTTCTTAAACACACTCAAATCACTCTCATTTGATATGGAGACCGTGCAAAACAACCTCGCAATAAATATAAGGCATATTAAAATTATGTGGAAGGGTAAAATGGTCATAATAAAGATAAAGCTAAAATCATAATGAGAATTATTACATTATCCACTAATAAACCACGAGTTCGTCCTCGAAAGAAAAAAAATTAAGTGACTGAAGCGATAAAAATGTGGGGGTATCCACTCTGCATATCTGACTCAACCCCCTTTGTAGCCTTATCAATCGTGTGATTTCTCTACTGGACTTTCACAAAATCAATATACTTAGTGTTACGATCCATTTTCAAAAAGTCAAAAATATTCCATGACTTCGTGGCCAAAAAAAGAATTGTATTTGATCTATTTGAAAAAATAATTTAGAGTAGCTACTTAATTTTAGGAAATTAAGAAAACCATTAAAAAAAGATAATTTTTGAAAAGAAAACCTTATATTAAAAATAGATAGAGTCTAGGTAAGAGTTCAAGTAAACTCGAAAGATGTTAGGCACTTTCGCAAATCCACAAAGTGTGGTTTCGAGTGGATTAAACTTATTTGGGTAATTTTGAAAGTTTCTTAAGTTGTAAAAAACATCAAATTGTTTTGGTAAATCTTGAATTTATTTGAAAACCTTATTTCAAATCAATAGAATTTATTTGACACTAATCTGTTTAATTTATTCTAAGAAATAAAATAAACTAAACATCAAAGTTTTGAAATAATTCTAACTTTATTCATTTTACCCGGATTAAGACTTTGGACTAAATAATTAACTCAATTTCTTTAATGTGGATTTAAGTTAATTAATAACTATGAAAGGATATAAATAAATACTCAAGTTATTCTATAAGCTTAAGTTTGCATAAATAGAGTGAAAAATATTAAATAACCAAAGTAAAATGAATAATTTTAACATAAACTTGTTCTCCGAGGATTCATCTAGATTTAATTAAAATTAAATTATAAATAAATAATCAGATGTCAATTACAAGAAATGAAAGGAAGAACAGTCTCGGTTTGAGCCACTTTTTGGCTCATTTTCAAATCTGTCCAGCTTTGGGCCTTATTCATGGACTTATTTCGGCCCATTTTTGCAATGTATACCCTTATATACAACTTGTGATATTCCTGTATATCAGATTTATATCTGCATATATGATTATATAACTGTGTATATCCTTTGTCTTCCACTTGTATACTTGTTCATTTTCTTCATTTATGTTGTATATCTTCTATATACTATTGTATATCCATGTATACAACCTTGTTTTCTACAAAAGATAAGTCCATTTGGACTTTAGTTAAGACTTTTGGTTTGAAGATAGTATAGGCCTCTTTGTCCCATTGGAAAATGTAGGGAATGGAGTCTATTAGTAATCAAGTGAAATTTTACATGCAAGAAAAATAAAGATAAGTATTATCATGCGGGCAAGATAATTGAAGAAAGAAATAAGAAAAGTCAATAACCTAAACAACGAAAGAAAATAATCTCCATTTTTGAGAAAAATACAAAAAAACTCATGTAATAGCCCCATTACTGTCAACAAAGGTTCCAAAGGTTAATTGCACTGAATTCTTAAACAAATCCCTAATAAAAATGTGACAAACAGAGAAGCACCCCCCGCCCCCACCATTTTTGCTAACCATATTTGTAACTCAATGAATTTTGACACAAGCGAAGAGAAATATTTACGCTAAAAGTGATACAAAGAAGAATGTGTTTATACCAGCTCGTCACTTTTGAAACTTTATTCAATAAAAACAAATGCATTATTATGCCCTTCGCATGTGCGTGCCACTATGGACTAATTTATTTCTTTTCCAGCAAATAGAATCAACACTACATCTAGTTATTTTTTAGCAGGGAGATATCCTCAATTTTACAGCACAAAAATGAAGCTAGACAAGAAAATAACTTCACCAAATTAGTCAAGAGGGACTCAAGTTTCCATCTTTAAATAAGAAAGATTACAAGCCAAATAAAGAGAAGAGAACATAGATTATTATGAGATATTTTTATGGTTGTTATTACCAAATCATATTCTTTGAAAAGAACTAGAGAGTAATCCCAAAGAATAGTCATCTCTTCTACATTAGACTTCCAATGGTATTGTGAATCAAGTGAAGTCTTTGAGAATTTATCTCACGTATTATGACAACAAAAGCTCAAATCAAGAGAAAATTTTGGAAATAGAAAATGAAGCTTCAACTGGGCAATGAACTTTCTGAAGATAGAGAATGACAATTTCTATATTCCTCTCCATCCAAGCAATTGCTGTCCATTTTAATCAAACACCACCACACCCTTTTCATTACTATTACAGTTACAAAGATTGCAGTTTTTTCTAGAACTCGTTCAACCCAAAAGGAAGAGAATGTAATCTTGTCTTAAGATGATTCTAGTTTCCAAGCCCTCCGCAATATCAAAAACACATAATTTCCATACAAAATCAAGCCATATAAAAAACTTCATACTGCACTACATTCGTAACAATAGTGAAGTTTGCATTTTTTACTCATAATAACAAAAATATGCAAAAGATATTAAGTATTCATCTTTTTTGGAGCAATGAACATAGGACAACAAACGTTGTCGGATTTTCTTCACGCCACCATAAAACCTCAAATAAAATTCCTTAGGTGAAATCATAAGTCAAACGGTTTTACAAGGATTCAACACAAAAATTTAGCTTACCAGTTGGTTAGTCTTGAGATTTTGACATCCAGGCATGTATTAACCTTTGTTAACTCTAGATCTTCTTTGAAGGAGAAGATTTTAGCTTATGAAGTTTGATGATAAAAAAAATAAGGATGATTTGAAATTAGGTGTTTAGTGGTGAGGTAAAGGCAGCATCTCTTGATTCTAATATTGTTTTGAGGATAAATGATTGAGTCTGTCCATCGAGAGTTGGTGGAGGGGTTAGATTGATCTTAGAAGAAGCTCATTGTTCTAGCTATTCCATTTACCCAAATCCAACCAAAATATACCATGACTAAACTAACACTATTGGTCGAGTAGAATGAAGAAGGATATTATAGAGATCATGGCTATATGTTTGAATTGCCAATAGGTGAATTATGAGCATCAGTGATCGGGTGGTAGGATGCAGAGGATGACAATTCCTGAGTGAAAGTGGGAATAGATTACCATGGATTTTATAATTAGCCTACCCCCAACTTTCGGGATGTCTGACTATCTTTGGGTGATTGTGAATCGATTTACCAAATCAGTGCATTTCATAATAGTGAAGGCAAATTATAATGCAGAGAAGTTTTCAAGATCTACATTGGAGAGATTGTTTATTTTCATCATGTACCAGTATCTATTATATTTGATGAAGGTACTCAGTTTACCTCAGTTTTTTAGAGTACTTCTTAGAGTAAGTTGGGTACTACACTATTTGAGCACATCTTTTCTTCCTCAGATGGATAGTCATTCTAAGAGGACTATTCAGGTACCAGAGGACATGCTTATTAGTGAGGTGGTATAAAGAAGGATATTGTAGAGTTCGTGTCTAAGTGTTTGAATTTCCAACAGGTGAAGTATGAGCATCTTTGACTGGGTGGTATGATATAGAGGATGCCCATTCCTTAATAAAAGTGTGAATGGATTACCCTAGATTTTTTATGCTCACCTATCCCCAAACTTAGCGAAGTTTGAATCAATTTGGGTGATTGTGGATTAATTCACCAAATCAGCGCATTTTATACAAGTGAAGGAAAATTATAATATAGAGAAGTTTTCCAAGATCTATATTAGAGAGATTTTTTCCCATGATGTATCAATATATATTGTATTTTATAGCGATATTCAGTTTGGAGTACTATTTTGAGTGAGTGGGGTACTCAACTTGATTTGAGCACAACTTTTCATCCTCAGTTGAATGGTTAGTTTGAGAGGATTATTTAGGTTCTAGAGGACATGTTTCATGCATGTGTCATGGACTTTAGATGCCATTCATACTATTACTTGCCCCTAATGGAGTTTTCCTACAATAGCAGTTACAATTTCAGCATTCAAATAGTGCCTTTTAACATTTTAAGGACGGGGCAGTAGATCCTCGGTGGAATAATTTGATTTGATTGAGGTGAGGCCTTAGGGTACTGATTTGTTGAAGGATTCAATGTATCATGCCATATTAACTCAGTAGAAGCTACTGGTTTCCCAAAGTAGCCCAAAGAGTTATGCCAAATGTTGAGCCCCCGATGTATCATATATAATTAAATAATGCATTTTATTGAAAGTTTTACCCATGATGGGTGTTATGAGGTTTACGAAGAAAGAAAATCTTAATTCGAGGTTCATTGGCCCTTTTTAGATCCTTGATTAATATGATTATGTGGAGTATAGGCTAGATTTTCCTCTATATCCATCGATTGTTCATGTTGTCTTCCTTATTTCCATATTGAAGAGATACTGTCCAAATGCTAATCATGTAATTTGATAGAATATCATTGTTTTAGACCATGATTTATACTTTGAGAAGGAGTCTATTGCTCTCCTAGATAAGCAGACTAGGAAGTTGAGGTCTGAAATTATTCATTCACTGATGGTTTAGTGGAGACATCACCCTATTAAGGAGGCTACTTGGAAGGTCAATTTCGGCATGCATAAAAGATACCTTTAGATTTTTACCGCTTCATGTACTTTATTTTCTTTTTAGTGTGAGGACAAACTAGTGTTTTGGTGGTGGATAATCTAATAGTGTGAAGTGTAAAATTTTTCTTTTTAGATGTTTTGGGCATTTTGTCATTCCTTGTAGTTGTTATATGTTAGTTACCAAATGTGGGGATGGTTGGCATGATATCTGATGCATTTGGGAGTGATTTGGGAGAGTTTACGACTCCTAGAGACTTTCAAAGCCATGAGTTTAACGTCAGTCAACATTTTATGTTTTAAGCACCATATGGAAATTTGAATAGTTCCATCACATCCCTAACATCCATTTTGATTTTGTAACGGGGTTGATTGGGGTTTGAGACCTCTATTTTGTATTTTGATCCTCCATCCAAAAAACTAGTGAAAAGTGCCTAAATAGGGTACCGAGGCCTAATTTGTTGTAAACAATCTCTTTTTAAAAATCTTACATTGCTTGTGAGTCAGGAACATCAAAAATAGCCTAGTATCTTGTAGGATTTATTTTTGTGGCATACTGCACGAATATTAAGGGTTCGTTCAAAGGATTTGAAAACATGCCAAATTAGTAACATTGTATATATCTGGTGCCTGATGCTTCCTTCTTCATAAATACAGAATCCTGGATACAAACACAGAGAAGGATAAAACACTTCAGTGTAATTTCGAGGTGGTGGCCTCATTCATGAAAGCTTATGTGTTTGGGTCAGGTATCTCATCTCTTTGCGAAGGCAATTAGACCATCATGAATGTATCATGTTTGGGTCATTTGCCCTCGCGAATATGTAGGTCAAATTTATGGCCTAATCATTGAACCTCGCGATCACGAGGCTCACGCTGTGATTGCAAGTTATTCACCGAATTATATTAATACCTCATTTTTTATTATTTTTATCAATTTTTTTTCCTTGGAGATTTGGGAACTGGTAATTCTTAGGGTTCTCTTTCCCATTCTTTCTTAGGTAAGCTCTAAATTTATCTTTCCATTATTTCTTAGTGATTATATCATCAATAACACTTTTTAATCTTATTTTCAAACTAGAATATGGGGTTTTTTCTAGCAAACTATAAAATTGGTATTTCATCAATTTAAGCCTCGATTTTAACTAATTTTTGCAAGGGATTTTAGTTGTATATTCCTATTGTTATGTGGACCATGTTTATAAAATAAAATTTCAGTTTTATCCCATTTATTTTTTAACTTATTTTTTACACTCAATTTGGACCCATCTTAAATATAGTAGATATCGGTATTTTAGCTTTCTTTTAAAGATTAGATTATTTATTTGATATTTTTAGCAAATTTTTGGGTCATTCATAAAGAAAAACCCAGCATTGAAGGTTCACGGCTTGGATCTCGGCACTATGAGGTAGGTTATGACTTAAGTTTTTTCTTACTGGGTTGGATAATTATTGTATTGTAAAACATGCTATGGAATGGCAGAGTTAGCAATAGGGAGTTATATTTTAAGATTATTATTATTTTGTACCTGTGTGGGGGTTTATTTGTTTATTATGATTGACTTGAAAGATTATATATTATATGTTGTCTGTGTGAGGACTTTATCTTGCAACATAGACCTTATTTGTGCATTCAATGCCATAATCATTGTGTTACTTCTTGTGCGTGGAATTGAATAAATATTATAGGCCTTGTTTGAGCATTGTTTGTCTCTATCATGAATAGTGTATCGAGAGAGGGATTTGAAATGACATTATTGAGGTCTGACATAACTATTCATTCTACTAATGTCGAGTTAGGGCTGAAATCATGAGTTATTGACAAATTGAGTTGATTTTGAGCTTACTTATATCTTTATTGAATTGATCACTATATTTACATCATTCTCTTGTAATCATAACATCCTCATTTTGTACATATATATTCACCAGGTATGGGTACTAGTAGAAATACTAATTTTTGAAAGAAAATGAAAACTTTTTATAAAACCCTTAGCTGACACCATTCCCGACAAGGTTGATTCTTATATATTGGAGAAACTAGGGTGAGGTCATTTGTTTATAAGGTTTGGTATGATTATGAAATTATATGGGTTGCGAACCCCCTATGGGTCCTGTTCTAAAGAGTTAAGTCTTGAAAGGTGAATACATAAGTGCCACTATTATTACATCATTACATTGCATTTACATCTCTATGTTTTCTTTTAAGGATCTTGTTGTGTATTTTTTTTTCTTATATATTGTGTGTATCTTTTTAATTTTTAATCTTATTTCATAGAATTGTTAGTGGAGATGGTGTGGGTTACCATTTGGAAAATTTTCTATTTACAGGTGAAATGCTCATAGTATCTATTAATTCCTTTATTTTCTACTTTGCTTGGTCGGCTTATTGTACCTACTGAGTATAAGTTGATGGTACTCACTCCAACTTTTGTTCCCTTTCGGTGCAGATCCCAGTTTGAGTGTGAGTTGCAGTGGCTGATTCTTGCTTTGATATTTTTCTTTCGAGGACTGGAGTACTCCAAAGTTTGGGGTTGATTTTAGACCTCCTCTTACTCTATCTTATATCTTTATTTACTTTCAGAGACAGTAATGTATTCAGATATTTAGTTATGTTTTAAATGCTCTTACACTTAAGATACTAGATTCTTGTGAAATTTATGTATTTTCTTTAGATTCTCATTATTTACATGTCATGGTGTAACTTCCTTCTCGAAGTCTCATATCTTTGCATATTTATGTCATATGCGGGATTCCCTTTCTTTTCATGTATCAACTAATCTACCGGGGATGGGTCGTGGTAGGTGCCATCATGACCTCAAGTTTTTTGGTCGTGATAATATTATATAGCTATGAAGGGGTTATATCACTTGATAAGAGTCTAGAATGCTCGAATTATGAATCATAGACTAGAATATGTTCCCTTAATATTGCTTAATGTGGAATTTGATTGGGATTGATGGTAGATAATACTAGAATGGTGGAACTGTCCATGAACATGGCCTTAAATATATGAATTTAGGTTTAATTCCTAGAATAGTTATATAAATGATTGAACTATTACTTGTTTTTTATTTTATACCAAGGTCAAATCGAGGCAGCTAGAAAGGATAAGACTCAAGTCATTTAGAGCATTGCAAGACTTGGTTTGAGGTAGATTATGGTTGAATTGAATTTAAGGATCAATTTGGGTATGTTTACATGTCTAACTAATTTTTGTTTATTTAGTTGCAACACATGCTAATAAAGAAAAAACTTGTTAAATATTGAATACAAGGGTTGGGATTGATAAAATTCTAATGTGATTAATAAAAGGACCTTGTGAATATGTAAATGTTGTTGATTTGAGGTTACTATGTATTTATACTTGTATGTATAATACATGGTTATTCTGGGGCAATGATTTGGTCAATCTTAATTGCGATTAAATTCGTGGATTTAATGAGGTATGAGGATGGGGATGTTGAGATAAGGGTTGCATAACACTTACTTTTGGATAATGGTAAAATCACACCAGTTGTCTAGTTTATTTAGTAAAAGGACTGAGCTTTCCCCCTGCACTTCATGGCTAGTGGACAGTCAGAAGTCCTATAACATATGTGTACACCATGATTTTTAAAGATTTTGATGATATTATTTGGGTTCCTTGAGTCAATCAGTGCCATTATCTTATCATTTAAATATTTTCTTTGAGGTGAACTATTTTTGAGGTATAAAAATAATGAAATATTTATGAGGTAAATTGACCCAATCCGACTCGAGGCCTTATCGTAATAGGCATCCCAAGTATGATTGGGACTGGACACCAACCCCGTTACCCAACCCAACCTCCATCTGCCTTCCCTGAGTTGGCTGAATTTCGAACATATAACAAGATAGAGTAACTATCCAGATTACTAACTCTGTGATAGGTCTATTACCGAGAGCAACCCAACAGAGTCTGACCATCCCATACCAATCGTCCAACTATACGAAAACAAACCATAGATCCAACTATAACCAAATAAGTTCCATTAATAAATTAATAATCCCAAAATAAAAGAGGGTGGAACAACCAACAATATCGTCAATCGATATCAACCCCAATACCAATATCAATGCTAAGGCTGACACCAATACCGATCCGTCCCATTCCTAACCATAGTAGTTCCACAAAATCCTGTAACCAGAAGAATACAAATATCCAGTTGGGGCATGCCACCAACCATAGGCAGAACAAATATCGATAAATAATATAATATATTAAATGACATCCATGAAATAAAGCCTTCCGAATATATGAAAGCTTACCACTTCAATCCAAAGTGTACCCCCGAGTGTCCGAATGCTAAGCAAGAGAAGTAGAATGGCCGGTTCCAACATCGTATGGGGATACAGCCACACGAAGATGGGTTAGCGGGTGAACGCTAGCATGAACACAGTATAAGGAAAAAATAATGTCATTTATAAAACCAAGTAAAAACCATCAATATATACACAAACCATATATATATATATCACCATGATAGGAAATAAAATCGTGTTTAGCATGCCATTTTAAAAGCTTACATGAGTAGTGTAGCTCTGCCATTCCAAATCACCCACGGGCTATATGGGTTCAGCTTCCCCTGCTGAAAGGGCCCTAGTGTATGAAGCCGCACGACCAGGGAAGAAAATTTGGGATGACTAGTACATCCCCCAAAATATAAAGTGTGACATCATGCACACGGTCACTAGGACAAAACCTCACATCGGAAAATAGGAGTTTTCAGTTTCAATCCACTAGGGACCTTCACCTTCCACGACTTTCCTACACTTCCCCTCCTTTAAGCCCAATTAAAACCATTTTCCAATCAAACCATTATTCCATTATTGTTAACAAAGGCTATTAGTAGTGGTATCGTCATACCGACTATAACTTGCAAGTATTATCCTTAGCCAATCCTTAGGGGATTCCCATGTACCCCACATGATTTCCAATTAAACCAAAACCATGGCCACCAAGGACTTTTCAATCCATTCAAAACCATTTAACCATTCATAGCATTTAGAGTTCCATTACTAGGTTTAAACCATGCATAAGTTCCTTTGAAAAACTAATATTATAGTGAAAGCATTGTTATAGGCATTTTATCAAACACATTGGGGGCATAGTATTTCCAAAACCAAAGTCCATTACCAAGGATCCATTCCCATGCAACCGATTATATAAAACCACCATTAATACATATAGAAGCATAATCAAAACATGGGAAACCCATAACTAAGTATTTATAGCCAAAATCCACAAATCATATTTGAAAATCCAAAATCATACAACATACAAATCATGAAAACATTGTATAAAACCATACCTTTAGTTGTAACTAACAATGAGGGAAGAGAATATGCCTTAAACCAAGATGATGATGGAGAGAAATCACCAACACAAGCACCAATTTGCTCCTTAAGATGAAACCCTAGCTTTCCTTGCCAAGAACTCTAGAGAGGATTTAAGAGTGTTTTCCAAGTGTTTAA
Organism: Capsicum pubescens; assembly: GCA_030864215.1. Taxonomy (NCBI): domain Eukaryota; kingdom Viridiplantae; phylum Streptophyta; class Magnoliopsida; order Solanales; family Solanaceae; genus Capsicum; species Capsicum pubescens. The sequence goes on from CM061541.1 coordinate 204,546,572, forward strand.
GAATAGAATAATAGGTCAAATAACCTTACAAGTGCAATATAAGTCATGGGACCTTATTAGGATAAGTGGAGAAATGTCCAGATTTCCCTCACTTAAACAACATTAAATTCCCATCATAGGGTACAACTGACCCTTACGAGTTGTACCCATCCTGTACGAGTGGTACCCACCTTTCGTACCCTAGGATTTCTCCCTTGAACCTAACGTTGTCCAATGTATAACACACCTAAACCCAAGTTGTATTCAAGTGTACGAATAGTTCCCATAAATTGTACACCTTGCAGAATAGAATCCTGGAGGTTTGAATACTAACCACTACACGAGCCCTAGGTACAACTCGTACCTTGGATAATGGCTCTAAGTGAGACACTCGTGCTTAGATCCAACTTAAGTTACCAATACTAAGGTTAAGTGAAGTAACCAAACAACCCGTACCCAACTATACGACTCGTACCACCCAAATCGTACCTATTCTAGTAACTACATCCATCCCACCAACCAACACCGGTCAACATATGAATGGACCATACCACCAGTACCTGAGTGTACGACTCGTTCAACTAAGTCGTATCTTTCTCAGAAACCAAAAATCAAGGAAATTTTCTAAGGTCTTGAAACAAGGGTGTTTCAGTCTCACTACAAAAAATGGATCAAATTATGGGGGTTTAGTTTAACCTCCGTAAAATTATGTAAAACGCAGGGGTTAAATGCATGCCGCTAAAATTTATAGATTTGTGAGGGTTTTAATTCATGCTATCCATCAAAAAAGTGTTGCCTTATTTTTACATAAAAAAGAAGCATTTCCCCTCATTTTTTTAATTTCCCCCCCAAAAACCTATCGACCAGCAGTCTCTCACTCATTTTTTCCCCAAAATAGCGGCCCTTACTACTCTAGGGTCCATTGCTACTCTCAGCTTTAGCACCTCCCAGGTAATTGCAACTCTTCTTAACCTTAATTTTCTAATCCAACTTTAGCACCTCCTTCTGCCAATTGATCAATTAATTTGTAAATAGAGTATTCCCAATTTGTGGAGTCTCTTAGTGTGAAGTGTTACTCCTGGCATAGCCTAAGAAACAAATTTTTTGGTGGATTTCAAAGTTGGTGTGGTTGTGCTTGATGGGGAATTTAATCCTGACGATCATGAAGACTGAATTGAGGAAGAGTTTAGCAAAAAGGTTATTCATGAAAGAGAAGGAAACGTCCCTTATTTACTGGAGACTTAATCATTCAGGTAAGGGACGGTATGGGATATCTTGGTGATATCAGCTTCACTGATAATTCAAGCTAGACAAAGAGCAGGACCTTTAGGTTGGGAATGAAATTAATTAACTGTTCTGGTAAATTTAGGGTCATAGAAGAAGTTAGAAAGCCCCTTATTGTTAGAGATAATCGTGGAGAGGGTAAGTTCTTTTTACCTGACCTTTTCTCCGTTAATCTGTTAATAATACCCTGCAAAGTGGGAGAAGACAATTATGTAGAAATGTAACAACCCAAGACTACCCCTAGTCATTACACGATACTTACAGTCTTGAGACACCACTAGCTAACCCATGAGCTAGTACCTGTTGTGTACACTGAATAATATAATCATGAATGCGGAAGAATAACTTAAATGCCTTAAGATTTTTTAATAATGAAATAACTACTGAATTATGAATCTGATAAAAATACTTAAATCTGAATAGTCTGAATGGCTAACTGTAGTGTCTGAAAATCCTTTAACTAAATACTGCGAGTTGATGGGACAGGCCCCAACTAACTCTACTAACTACTGAGATAAAGAACTAAAGTAATATAATCTGTCCCTGGATGATGAGGACTCACCACTGCTACCATACTATTTATAATCTAACAATCTTAGTGCGATCCGGGAACTGAGCGTCAGCACCTATGATATGATACATCATAACGTAAAATAAAAGGTATGCGATCAGTACTTTGAATGTATTAGTATTTTAAATTAGGTAGGATGATATACATGGTCTCATGAATAGGAATGATAATAATTAACAGGACATACATGTAAAGCATGGAGTACTAAATAAAGAGCATAGAATCTATAGATACTGAAAATATAGGAAAATCTGTAAATACGATGGATGCATGACCAAGCATATAACATGAACTGAGTAAAATTTATAAACGATATACTGAGATAACTAAAATATGCATGCTTTGGTCAAACAACACTAAGACTAAATAACTGAGCTGGGACTGTAACTGAGACTATATCTGAGACTGTGAAAGGTATCATCTAACCGATATTCCCTAATTTGAGCTAATCGGGGTCCAACATCTAATCCCCAGTTGGAAGGGTCTTAATACCGAGCCACGAGTACTAACAATGGATGTGTCGATCTACTAAACTGATATGATGTCCAAAGGACTAAGGGTATCAAGCCTGAACTGATGGGTGACCCCTGCGAGATAGTCAAGCCTAATCTAATGGGTGACTACTTATATCCTACGATGGATACATAATTCTGGAGTATAGGGACTGCTAATAACAACTCTATCTATCTAACGGGGAAGCCGTCATCCCTACACTTTCCCGATGCTAAATCCTACTCCTAACTGAAAGACATTGAGATACTAGACTGTTCTGAGTTTAATGACTGATATCAGACAATTCTAATAATGCTCATAATATAATCTGAAGACTATTCTATAATATACTGATACTAGACTAAATAAACAACTATGGTTTTCGGGTATTAAATGCCCCCAGGTCTCAAAATGACAATCCTGAAAAGACACTAAAGCTTGAAGACCAAAACATGAAAGCTCATATTAAATAAATCACTCTTGTAGGCATTTTATCAAAAACTTATACTTCAAAGTTTAGTCAATTCATGGGAATAGTATAAAACTTAAAATAATAGCATTACTTCATCATTTATAACACTAAATCATGATCTAATTCGAAGAATGACAATATTAAAACAAGAGGCATTTGATAATAACAATAATTCCATTAAAGTAGGGTATAAAATCAATATTCATGGAAGTTCATGGAGATTCATAGTTTTAAACCATAATTTAATATCATAAATATTGAAAAGATGATCAATTTATAATTAAAACAGAGACTTGGACTTCATGAATGAACATCTAAAATACCAGGGATAATGATTTTGGAAGGATTGATAGAGAGTTCTTGAGATTTGGCCTTGATTCTTGAGAGCTAGAGTTTCTTGTTCTTAAAAGACAGGATTTTTAATTTGAGAGAAAGTGAATAATAATGAGTATTTAGGTCAATTAGGGGTTAAATTTTGTGTTTAGGGCGAGTTTAGGGCTTAGGAAAAAGACCCAAATACCCTTAAACGAATTTAAAAACACAAGCTGGAAACTAAAATCCTGATTTTTAGCCTTGGCGCGACACACCACAATCGCGTCAAACCAATAGAAAAGGGACAACTGAGACCTGGATAAATGTCGTGATGCACCAGTATTGCGCCAAGCCTGAGGATACCATTTTGACCATCTCTGCGATGCGTCCTGATTCCAGAGGCCCTCTGAAAATTGACATATGTCAAATTAACCTATGGCGTGATGCACCAGGATCGTGGACCTTTACTAGATTTAGCCGAATGGTAGATTGGCCTGCTGTGCAATGTGCTATAGGTTAAAATGATGGTGTTTAACAAATGAAACTTTAAATTGCCATAACTTTTTACACAGTTATCGGATTTGGCAGGCTCTAAACTGAATAATAATGAGTGTTTCAAAATTTTCATATATGAATACTCATGTATTAAGACATAGATTATGCTAGGGAAATAAAGGGTGTTACAATATCTCCCCCTTATTGATCATTCGTCCCCAAATGAAACTGGTTAAGTTAAGGAAACTGATGGACTGAGTTTACACACTGAATATGCATGTCTGATGCATGGAATGCATGACTGAACTGATTCATGAATGCACAACTGACATGAACATGATGTGCGTCTTAAACTGAGCATGATAAAGAAATTTTTTAAGAAGATTGGAACCTTTTACTGAATCTGGATTCGCGGAGAAAAGATAAGGGTACTTGGTCTGTATATCTTCTTCTGCTTCCCAAGTGGCTCCTTCAACGGACAGATTCCACCAAAGAACTTTGAATAGTGAAACTTCTTTGTTCCTTAATCTACGAACTTGATGATCAAGAATTTTAACTAGAACTTGCTCATAGGAAAGACTGTTCTGAATATCTACACTCTCTAAGGGAACAATTATAGTTGGATAACCAATACACTTCTTCAACAACGAGACATGGAACACTGGGTGCACTGAGGCTAGATCTTAAGGCAACTTAAGCTCGTAAGCTACCTTTTCGAAATGACTGAGAATTGTGAAGGGACCGATATATCGGGCATTGAGCATCCCCTTCTTGCTGAATCCCTTCACTCCCTTCATGGGAGAGATTTTCAAGTACACAAAATCATCGACCTCAAACTCGAGATCCTTTCTTCTCACATCTGGATACGATTTCTGTCGGCTCTGGGCAGTCTTAAGCCTATGTCTGATCAACTGAACCTTCTCTAAGGCATTAAACACTAAGTCTGGCCCTACTACTGCAGCCTCACTTACTTCAAACCAACTAATTAGAGATCTACATCTCCTATCATAGAGAGCCTCAAATAGAGACATATGGATATCGGAATGATAGCTGTTATTGTATGCGAATTCAATCAAAGGCAAATAGTCATCCCAACTACCCTTGAAATCAACAACGCATTCTTTCAGCATATCTTCAAGAGTCTAGATGGTCCTTTCTACTTGATTTTCTAACTGAGGGTGAAAGGTTGTACTGAGGTGGACTTGGGTACTAGGACCCTTTTAGAATGCTTTCTAGAAGTGAGAGGTAAATTGGGTACCTCTATCTGAGATAAATAAGGGAACACCATGCAACCTAACCAGCTCTCTAAGATAGAGATTGGCATAGTCCTCGACTTAGTAAGAGGTATGGACTGGCAAGAAATGAGCTAATTTGGTCATCTTATCTACGATAACCCAAATAAAGTTATGCTGACGACGGGTATGAGGCAAACCTATCAAAAAATCCACGTTCATTACCTCTCATTTCCACATAGGAATACTAAACTCCTGCATAGACCCACTAGGCTTCTGGTGCTCAATCTTAACTTGCTGACATGTAGAGCACTTAGCTACAAACTTTACAATATCTTTCTTCATCCCACTCCACCATTAGATCTCCCACAAATTGTGTTACATCTTAGTGACCCTTAGATAAATAGAGTAATGCGCACCATGCACTTCTGCAAATTTTTTTTGTCTCAAATCATCTACAATAGGCACACACAATCTACCCTGACAACGCAAAATACTATCTCCCCCTTGGGAGAAGACCTCCACTATCTGATCTCTGACTGATTCTTTCAACTTTACTAGACTGGGATCTCTATCCTATTTTTCTTCCACCTCAAAAACTAGAGATGATTCTGAACTACTCTGCACCCGCACACTATCTTCAGCTGAATCAACTAAGCGGATACCTAGTCGGGCAAGCTGATGAACTTCCTAAGCTAACTTCTTCTTACCATTCTCAACATGAGCAACACATCCCATAGACAATATACTGAGAGCATCAACCACTAAATTAGCCTTTCTCGGATGATACATAACACTCATGTCATAATCTTTCAATAGATCTAACCATCTTCTTAATGCAAATTCAAATATTTCTGAGAGAACACATATTGGAGGCATTTTTGATCTGTGAACACATCTATATGCACCCCATAAAGTAATGCCTCCAAATCTTTAAGGTGAATACTACTGCTGCTAGCTCAAGATCATGAGTCGGATAATTGTTTTTATGAGGCTTAAGCTGTCTGGAGGCGTAGTCTATGACCTTACCTCTCTGCATGAGGACACATTCCGAACCTACTCTGGATGCATCATAGTACACAACAAAACCATCTGAACCATCTGGTAGAGTAAGAACTGGGGCTAAGGTGAGTCGTGTCTTCAACTTCTAAACACTCTTCTCACATGAATCTAACCACTGAAACATAACTTTCTTCTGAGTCAATCTGGACATGGGGGATGCAATAGAAGAAAATTCTTCAACAAACTGATAGTAATAGCCAGCTAAACCCAAGAAACACCTAATATCTATTGGAGAGATAGGTCTAGGATAGTTTCTCACCACCTCAGTTTTTTGAGGATCAACTCTAATGCCATCACCAGAAATAATATGGCCAAGGAAAGCTACTGATCTTAGCCAGAACTCACACTTACTGAATTTAGCGAATAACTGGTGAGCTCTAAAAGTCTGAAGTACTATTCTGAGGTGGTTTGCATGATTGCTTTTGCTACGATAATAGACAAGAATGCCATCAATAAATACTATGATGAACATGTCCAAGTACTACTTTAACACTCGGTTCATCAGGTCTATGAAGGCTACAGAGGCATTGGTAAGACCAAAGGACATAACTAGAAATTCGATGTGACCATACCAGGTTCGTAAATCTATTTTTGGAATGTCACATTCTCTAACTCTAAGCTGATGATAGCCTGATCTAAGGTCTATCTTGGAAAAGTAACTGGCACTTGGAGTTGGTCAAACAAGTCATCAATTCTAGGAAGTGGGTATTTATTCTTGACTGTAACCTTGTTCAACCGATGGTATTCAATATATATTCTGAGAGAACCGTCTTTATTACGCATAAATTGAATAGGTGCACCCCACGGGGAGACGCTGGGTCTGATGAATCCCTTATCTAAGAGATCCTTTAACTTTTCTTTTAATTCTTTGAGTTCAGCTGGAACCATTCTGTATGGCGGAATAGATATGGGCTGAGTATCTAGAAGGCCTATTCTGAAGTCAATTTCCCTTTCGGGAGGAACTCCGGGAATATCTTTAGGAAATAAATCTGAGAATTCATTTACTACAGGAACAGATTCAAGAGTAGGAGTTTCTGAGCTAAAGTCTTTGACTCGCACAAGATGGTAGAAACACCCCTTGGATATCATCTTTCTGGCTCTAAGGTATGAAATCAACTGACCCCTAAGAGCTATAGTACTACCCCTTCATTTAAGTACTGGTTCATTTGGAAACTAGAATTGAATATTCTATTTCTACAATCGACTGAGGCATAGCATGAGTGAAGCCAATCCATGCCGAGAATGACATCAAAATCTGTTATCTCTAACTCCACAAGATCAACTGAGGTAACTTTTTAAGATATTATGACCAGACAATTCCTGTATACCTACCTAGCTATGATGGACACACCTACTGGGGTAGACACTGAAAAGGTCTCTACTGGAGTTTCGGGACTGACTCCGAAATTGATAGCTATATATGGAGTTATAAAAGAAAGAGAAGCTCCAGGGTCTAGTAAACTATAAACATGTAAATGAAATACCTGTAATGTACAAGTAACGAAGTCAAGAGAATTTTCCTGATCTTGGTGGGACTGAAGAGCATATAATCTATTTGGACGCTGAATACTGGTATCACTAGAAGTGGCACCCTGCTGAGTCAAGCGACCGTATGGAACTGACGACTGATGGGACTGGCCCTGTTTGCGCACATCCCTACCTTTATAAGAAACTACCCGACACTCCCGAATCTGATGGCCTATATTACAACACCCAAAGCATACATCACTACTCGTTCTACACTCACCCTGATGGTGTCTGCTATATTTCTGACATGGATTGGTACGAGCACTGCTAACACTGACCTAGGACGTAGAGCCTAGTGCCCTATTCCTATTTTCGTTTATGAATTTGGGTACTGAGGCACTAGCTGAAGAGGGCACTGAGGTTGAAGACATCTGATTGTCACCCTCTGACTTTGGCTGATTAAAATTAAAATTACCCGTCCTAGCTTTCTCGTTTCCTCTCTCCCTCTCGTTAATCTTCTGGTTCTTTATCTATTAATCATAGACCATCAGTCTGGAAAAGTCTATCTCACTAATAAGCATTATGGTCCTACACTCCTTGGCCACACTATCAGACACGCCAAACACAAACTTACTAATCTTCAGCCTACAGTCAGCTACTACTTGAGGAGCATATCTAGCTAATTGAGTGAACTTGAGAGAATACTCACTCACACTCATGCTTCCTTGCCATAAATTAATAAATTCAAACACCTTGGCCTTCCTCAACTCCAATGAAAAGAATCTATCCAAGAAAGCCATGTCAAACTCTTCCCATTCAATAGGCCTTGCATCAACACCTCTATCAACTTTCTACTACTTAAACCAAGTATGGGCTATATCCTACAATTGATATACATCCAACTCATCACTCTGACTAAACCATATCTAAGAATTCATGTGGATCTTCTTCAGACTTAGATCTCGTGAAGAAAGGAGGATTCATCAGGGTGAAGTCCCGAATTCTGGTTGCAATAGTATTGGCCATTTGGTTGGCTAGAATAGCAGCTGGTTGTTCATTTTACGCTGCTATGGAGTTTGCCAGAGTAGTGAACGCAACCCTGAATTCTGCGTGAGAGAAATGCTCGTCCAGAGGATCTGGCTGGATAGGCTGAGGGGCTGGCTGAATTCCTGTTCTTTTTACGTTCTTCTTGGGAGGTATGTTCGGTAAACGGAAGGAGGAAATGGATTAGACTGAGAGTATAACTTTAGCTCATGCTCAGTTGCACAACATGAATACTGAAAGAAGGGAAACTTTTCCTAAATGCCTTGTAGCCTCTCATCCATAAGTGTGGCGCGCAACACACTCATGCACAAGACTCAACTCAATGCGGCTTTCAGACTTCCTAGGACACTTTAAAACCTTAGGCTCTTAAACCAAGTTTGTAACGACCTGAGACTACCCTCTAGTCATTACACGGTGCTTACGATCTCAAGAGACCTCAAGGTAACCTATGAGCTGGTACCTGCTGTGACCACTATATAATATAATCATGAATATGGAAAAATAACTAAAATTCCATAAGGTTATTTAATAATCAAATAACTACTGAATTATGAATATGATAAAAATACTTAAATCTGAATAGTCTAAATAGCTAACTGTAGTGTCTGAAAATCCTTAAACTGGATACTGCAAGTTGATGGGATAGGCCCCAACTAACTCTACTAACTACTGAGATAAATACATGAAGGAATATAATCTGTCCTCGAACGATGAGGACTCACCACTGCTACCGTACTGCTGATAATCTGAGAATTTAGGTGTGATCCGGGAACTGAGTGTCAACATCTATGATATAAGACATTATAGCGCAAAAGAAAAGCTATGCTATCAGAACTTTCAATGTACTGGTATGCTAAATGAGGTAGGCTGATATGGATGGTCTCATGAATACGAATGATAATAATTAACTGGACATAAATGTAAAGCATGGAGTAAAGAATAAAGAGCATTAAATCTGTAGATACAGAAAATGCAGGAAAATCTAAAAATATGATAGATACATGACGAAGAATACAACATGAGCTGAGTAAAATCTATAAATTGATATACTGGGATAATTGAAATCTGCATGCTTTGGTCAAACAACACTAAGACAGAATAACTGAGTTGGGACTATAACTGAGACTATATCTAAGGCTGTAGGAGGTATCATCTAACCGACATTTCCCAATTTGAGATAATCGAGGTCCAACCTATAACCCCATTTAGAATGATGTTAATATCGTTCCACGAGTACTAACAATGGTTTTATGGATATACTAAACTGATATGATGTCCAAAGGACTAAGGGTGTCAAGCCTGAACTGACGGGTGACCCCTACGAGATAGTCAAGCCTAATCTGATGGGTGACTACTCATATCCTATGCTGGCTACATAGTTCTGGAGTATAGGGAATGCTACTAAAGACTCTGCCTATATGACGGGGAAGCCGCCATCCCTATACTCGCTCGGTGATAAATTCTACTCCAAACTAAAAGACACTGAGATACTAGACTGTTCTGATTTTAATGACTGTAATCAGACTATTCTGATAATGCTCATAATATAATCTAAAGACTATTCTATAATCTAATGAGACTAGACTAAATAAAAACTATGATTTTCGGGTATTCAATGCCCCCAGGTCTCAAAATGACAATACTGAAAAGACACTAAAGCTTGAAGACCAAAACATGAAAGCTCATATTAAATAAATCACTCTTGTAGGCATTTTATCAAACACTTGTACTTCAAAGTTTAGTCAATTCATGGGAATAGTATAAAACTTAAAATAATAGCATGACTTCAACATTTATAACACTAAATCATGATCTAATTCGACGAATGACAATATTAAAACAAGAGGGATTTGATAAAAACAATAATTTCATTAAAGTATGGTATAAAATCAATATTCATGGAAGTTCATGGAGATTCATAGTTTTAAACCACAATTTAATATCATAAATCTTGAAAAGATGATCAATTTGTAATTAAAATGGATACTTGGACTCCATGAATGAACATCTAACATACCAGGGATAATGAATTTGGAAGGATTGATGGAGAGTTCTTGAGATTTGGCCTTGATTCTTGAGAGCTAGGGTTTCTTGTTCTTAAAAGACAGGATTTTTAATTTGAGAGAAAGTGAATAATGATGAGTATTTAGGTCAATTAGGGGTTAAATTTTGTGTTTAGGTCGAGTTTAGGGCTTAGGAAAAATACCTAAATACCCTTAAACAAATTTAAAAACATAAGATAGAAACTGAAATCCCAATTTTTAGCCTTGGCGTGACAAGCCACACTTATGTCAAGCCACTGGAAAAGGAACAAATAGGACCTAGATAAATGCCGCGACGCGCCACTATTGCTCCAAGCCTGAGGATGCCATTTTGGCCATCTCCGCGATGCGCCATGATAACGGAGGCCCACTGAAAATTAACAAATATCAAATTGACCTATGGCATGATGCGCCAGGATCATAGACCTTTAATGGATTTTGCCAAATGGGAGATTGGCCTACTCCGCGATTCTCTAGAGGTTAAGATGATGGTGTCTAATGACTGAAACTTTAAATCGCCATTACTTTTTACCCGGTTATCAAATTTGGGTGAATTTTATATTGCTGGAAAGCTAATTGAATTTTCTATGCAACGGAAGGCTCTAAACTTATAAATAGTGAGTGTTTCTAAAATTTCATATACGAATACTCATGTATTGGGACTTAGATTATGTTAGGGAAATACGGGGTGTTACAAGAAACTTGTGTAGGCTTGCTATATTATCCACTTCCACTTACCTTAAGCAGATTTGATAGTCATTGTGTTGAGATGTTTCTCTTAGTACAACTAATGCCTAGTCTTTGCTGCCTATTATTTTGATGTAATATTTTACACTGACATTGTTTTATTTTCTTTCCTTTGGTAAGTTTATAGAAAGCATTACCCTATCACTTTGGACGATGAAACTTGGCAGTTGGAAAAGATTGCTAAAGATGGTGCATCACATAAACAGTCGAGAAAGAAAGGAATATTATTTATTAAAGACTTCCTACGGTTGTTTATCCCTGATCCATCTCTTCTACGTGAGGTAAGTTCATCCTTAAACACAGTTAAAATATCGTATTTGGTCTAATAGTCAACCTTTTATTTATATTAAGTTTGTTTGTGGGTGTCATCTATATTATAGATACTGGCTTGTGGGAAAAACACATGGGAAAAATAACTAAACAAGTGAACACTTGTTCGTTAGACAATAGTGAGGGGTACATATACAATGCTTGAGAAAGTATTGTACTTCTTTTTAACTGCATCTATGAGCTTGTAGGAGCTATTCTTGATGGACAAAACTTCCAGTCCTTAGGCAAACTAGATTTATTTCATAAGGTTTGTTCTCGGTATTCCACATAGTTATTCATTTGATTCTTTACTATGAGAGTTAAGAAGCTAATGGTATTCTTATAACCTAAGTTGTGCGGACTCTTCACTTTCAATGGTGCACCATGTCGGATTCTCTAAAAAAACACTAGTTTTGGCAAATCCGACATGCACCCGTTGACATTTTGAAGTGTCCGAGCAGCATAGCTTATTACTGCCAGCGGATGGTTAAAAACTTTAAGCGTGATGGTTACAAAAAATTAAATTGACTAGTTCTCTTTGAGGACCATTCTTTGATTGGCCAAGTAGTCCTTTCATCAACTCTACAATTTGTGCAAGGACTGGAAGTTTAATAATGTGCTTGATGATTATCTTTCTCCCTCCCCGGACCCCTTTCTCTGTGGTTTCTCTTCCATCTGTTTCTTTTAAAAAATAGTAGTTTCTCTTGTATCGTTTCTCTTTGCTGATTGTATAGTCTTGTTCCTTTCTTATCCTTTAGTTATATTGTTGGATCTTATTTTCCCTTTTCTATGTATTTTACTTTTTTTTTTTGTTGTTGTGTACCTTATGTTGTGCATATAGGAGCTAGCCATTACTTCAGATGAAGCCTTGAGCTTAGAAGAGTTACCAAAGCATGTTGTGATACATGTTGGAGGGTTTGTACATATCCATACCTTTATTTCCTTGAGTTCATTTCCGTTAATGAATTAGGATGTGAACTTTTTACTATAGGTACATTTCTGTTGAGTTTGCTTCAATATGGCGAAGAATGGGTGCAATAGTGGATCTATGTTTCAGGAAGCAACTCCTACTGAGGTAAAAATATGCCTTATTATACATTTTCTTTATTCTATTTTTCTAAAGAGGGGAACTGGTTTCTTTTTTAAGTGAGACACTATAATTCACCCGATAATCAAATAAAGACGTCTATTTTCCATGTACTTGATCGATCAGGCTAATTATTCTCTTCATAAAGTGTTAGAGAGTCTTTTCAGTAGGCTCTGCTACTGCAGTCACTTCTCTAGAATTATGTAAATAAGTAAAAGAAAGTGCTATTGTAGTGGATCACTGTAAGGATGAAGATTGGTGATTTCTAGTGGTTATAAGTATGTGAGACCTCATGTGACTGTAAGAAATGAAACGCAAGCTGTAGTTGCAAGAAATCTAGAAGGCAGCGGAATCACTATGCATCCTTGCACAACATTAACTAAGGCACTTTATTTCACATAGTTGTACTGATACAGACCATAGTAGGTATCAAGGCAATAATCTTTTTTTTTTTGTTAGAAATTTATGTCAGAGTAGAGGTGTATCAATAAGTGCAAGAGTTAGAGAGCCTCTATCTCTATAAAATCCCTACATTGCCTTAAGACAGAATAAAATAGTATTGGAATGTAGCAAACGCGAATAGATGGGAATAATTCTAGATGAATCTTATATTTGACCCCAACTAATATGGGATGGGAATATAGTTGATTGATTGATTGATTTTAATTGGCCATTTTCCACGTGTTATAAGTTCTCTGTCTTTGATTTATTTTATATAATTCGATTATTTCTTATTATTTCACATTATATATATCCGCTTAAAAAGACATATATATACTATTCAAATTTTAATGCAACTAGATATAGTAGAATGGATGCAGAAATTTACATAGCCAGTCATAACTGCCTTGTAAATGACGAATATCAGATTAAATATACATAAATATAGCAGACTGGATACATAAATTTACATAACCAGATCCTGACTGACTTGAGAATGAGGGACAATGGATTGACATTGACATAGATATTGAGGCTCGAAATTTCCACAAATCTAATTAAAGTATGTATTTCTTTTTGGGACCTAACGTTACAAGCATCTCACTTGGACATACAGTACCTGTCACTCCATTTAGTATAGTCCACAACACATTACTCTAGTTTCTTGCCTAATCTTGTAAGCAATTTCTTTTGTGCTTGATTGTGTTGTTGTATGTTGAATGGTATTACCCATATGTTGAATGTTACTCAGGTTCCTAGTTTTATATTACCTGTATGTTGAATGATACTCAACTTTCTAGTTTGATCAACTAATTGAGTAGTTTGAAACTTTAGCATGGAGTAGTTGTTGATTGATCTATTTATATTTATTATGATATTTTTAGTTGTACGCAGATATAAATGTAATAAGGATTGAAAGTTTATCTAATTGGTTTTTATACTTTGCATTTTTATGCAGCCAAGTGATGCAGCTAGTGGACCTATTTCGCCTATGAATGCAAAGAGACCATGTGATGATAGTGATGATCCTAATGAAAGTCGTTGATTTCGTTGCAAATTGTCTTAGATATTAAATTATGATGATGTAATTGTGTGGTTGGATAGAGTCTTAGAATATTGAAGGTTTTGTGTTTAAATTTGATTTTGGAGTTTGAAGATACTAGTTAATGTTGAAAATTTGGAGTTTGAAGATGCTTATGTTTAAAATTTAATTTTGAAGTTTAATGTCAATGTATTTTTTATATGGTTGTGAATTACAATGGTTAATAAGTCATGTTGTGTTAATGACATATGAATTGAATAAATATTGGATTGTAGGTTATGCCTAAAGGAACAATTAAATTTGAGCTAAAATTAGAATCTATAATTTGTTATTGAAAATTGATGGGTCCTATTAAATTAAAAAAAAAATAGTTGCGGAGGTTTTAACCCCCGCAAGTTTTAAATAAAAAAATATTATAAAAAGAATTAAATTTAGAATAACGGGGGTCAATAACTGCCGTAAATTAATTACGGGGGTCATAACTGCCGCAAATTAATTATGGGGGTTGAAAAAAACTGCCACAAATTGTTTGTGATGGTTCATATTCTAGGGGTTTTGGGAACCGTCGGAATTATATTTTGCGGGGGTTTTAAACCCCCACAAACCGTAAAATTAACCCCCGCAATTTGACCTATTTTTTGTAGTGTCTCCTCCACTAGAAACATTTATCCCCGAATGACCGACAAGGTAGCGGTAATCACATGCATGAGTTATTTGCATTATCAAATATATTTTCAATCTTTAACAAAGTTTGAAAATAAAGAGGTAAAGATATTTATCTTTCCTTTAACAAACTCAGAAAATAAAAATGTTTTGAAGACACATACCTTCCGCACGAATCCCAGGAGCAGAAAATAGATGTAGATACTTGGATTGCATGTCCTCCTTCGCTCCCATGTAGCTTCTTCCACCTTATGGTTCCGCCACAGAACCTTAATCGAAGCCACGTCTTGGTTCCCAACTGATGAACCTGCCTGTCCAAGATCTCAACAGGGACCTCTTCATAAGATAGAGATTCTAAAATACCCAACCCCTCCAAAGGAACAATCGAAGAAGGATCACCAAGACACTTCCTCAACATAGAGACATGAAACACCAAATAAATGGAGTTCAAAATAGGAGACAACTCTAATTCATAAGTAACATTTCCAACGCTCCACAAAACCACATAAAGACCACTCTAGCGGGGATTGAGCTTCCCCTTTTCACCAAATCACATTACTTCATGGGAGATACCTTGAGGAACACCTTATCCCTAACTTCAAACTCCAAGTCTCTATGTCTTACATCTGTATAGGACTTTTGGCGACTTTGGGCAACCTTAAGCCTATCTCGAATCACTTTTACCTTTTCCATAGCCTGATAGACTGAATTCGGATCAAACATATCCGCCTCACCATGCTCGAACCAACCAATAAGAGATTTATACCTCCTACCATATAATGCCTCAAAAGGGGCCATAACAAGACTAGAATGATAGATATTGTTGTAAGAAAACTCAACCAAAGGTAGATTCTCAACCCAACTGCCACCATAATCAACCACACATACGTGAAGAATATCTCCCAATGTCTGAATAGTCATTTATGCTTGCCCATCCGTCTGAGGATGAAAAGCAGTACTCATGCTCACCTTAATACCCAATCCCTTCTAATTAAAAATCTGCTAGAAATAAGATGAAAATTACATACCACTATCAGGGATAGTAAAAACAGGTACCCCATGCAGCTTTACAATCTCCTGAAGATATAATTTTAGATAATCCTCCGCCAAAAAGGTAGTCCTCACTAGCAAGAAGTGAGCAAACTTCGTCATTCTATTCACGATGTCCTAAATTTAATCATATTAATTCTAAGACCGAGGAAGATAGGTAATGAAATCTGTATTGATTACCTCCCATTTCCATTCGAGCAAAATAATCTCTTGATACAACCCATGAAGTCTTATGTGCTCAACTTTAACTTGTTGACACACCAAGCACTTGTATAGAAAATCAGCCACATCCCTTTTCATACCATTGCACCAATACATCTCCTTGAGATCATGATACTTCTTCATCGAGAAGGGATGTACAACATAGAGCGATTTATGCATCTCAGCCAAGATTCTTTGTCGTAACCCTTCTAAATCAGGAATGCAAAACCTCCCTTGATACCATAAAGTACCATTGCCACTAATCTCAAACACCATTACCTTTTGCATACCCACATTACCCTTGATTTTCATCAAGATAGGATATAACACTTGTTTTTCCTTAATCTCTTCACCAAGAGATGATCGAACCACTTCCTGTACCATCACCCCACCACCCTAGAGTCCACTCACTAGGATGATTCTTATCATACTTAGCACATCCAGGATAACTGGGCTTTCTGCCCACACTATTATGAGACCCAGACAAAGAAAACTTACCCTACAACTCTTTATTGGTTCTGAGGGCAGGAGCATTGGGCGAATATGGCACCGGTAAAGACAGGCAACCCTAAAACTTTAAATAATTTCCCCCAGCAAATGTCGATTGTCCATTCTCAAACTGCCCAGTTCTAGCCTTCTTATTTCCTTTATCTCCCGTCTTCAACTTTTTTGCCTCAATTAGTTGAGCATGAGTCATTAATCTAGCAAGGTCCATGTCCCTAATAAGTATGGCAGTCCTACACTCCTTGAATACCAACCCAAAATATCTAGTAACAAACTTACTCATACTAGACCTTGGGTCATCTATCAAATCAGCAACATACTTAGATAATTGATTAAACTAAAGGCAGTACACTTTCAAAGTTATCGAGCCCTGCCTCAGTTCATGAACGCAATCTATTTTTCTTGCAACTCATTAAAGAACCTATATATAAATGCATCCTAAAACACCTTCCAACTCATAGGATCCATATTTTCACCCCTACCATTCTTTTACATAACCACCCAATCATAAGCAACATCCTTCAACCGGTAGGATACCAATTCTACGCTCTCCTTTTCAGTAACATGCATAACTTGGGTAATATTTTTCACCTCATCAAGATATAGTTATGGGTCCTCACCTACTTTCAACCCAAAGAATTCAAG
The DNA here is from genome assembly GCA_030864215.1 of Capsicum pubescens. Classification (NCBI taxonomy): domain Eukaryota; kingdom Viridiplantae; phylum Streptophyta; class Magnoliopsida; order Solanales; family Solanaceae; genus Capsicum; species Capsicum pubescens. The sequence continues at coordinate 204,563,713 of CM061541.1, forward strand.
TGGATTAATCCTCATAAACTCATGAATTATGGTTGCAGTGTAATACCCCACATTTTTGGGCTAGTCATTGAACCATCATTTCTACGTGTATAAGACAAAATACAAGTGATTCTCATATGAATATAAGTTTCATTATATTTATAATAGTGTGTGAAATGATCATAAGGTTATATATGTTCATATAAATCATTTAGATCCAAGTTGAGCTAAGATTCTTTGATTCATCCAAAGTTTGGTATTCGATTCTACAAGGGTCTACTTTAAAAGTGTATATATTTTAATATAATTAGAATTTTTTATCTCAAAACCCACCAAGATATATATAATTAAGTTATATTTCCAATGATACATATTTCGTCTTAATCTGGTACCCGAGTCAATAGTTATGCCATTTTTTGTATGAGGCAGTAAGGGGTCGCAATTCCCCTGAGATGTGAGGGCTTCTTGACCCAACTAGGGTTTGCGTCGTGAGGGATACTTGACCCAACTAGGGGTCACGATGGGGGGCTATTACCCAACATTTTTAGATTCATAAGGGACAAGGGGTACATTGGTCCTTTCCCCTCAACCCCAAACATTCAAGGGACGATTTATAGCCTCCAAAAGGGTATTACTTGCCCATCTTCCTCAATATTTCTCACGTAAGAACCCTCTTTTTTCCCATGATCAATAATACAAAAATTTCCTCTCCAGAACACTGGGATTCAAGCTTCAAATTCATGATTTTTTCAATAATCCTTCAAATTAAGGTATGTGGGAGTTCATCCATGGGTTCCCTTTCACCCATGGATCCCAAGAATCCTTTTTGAATTTAAAGTTATGAGTTTTACACTTTCCAATTCCAAAGTTATGATCTTTACATGTTAATATAAATTATATCTACGAAACTCCCATGAAATTAGATTATGTATCATGTTTACGAAGGGTCTTCTTTGAAATTGCCTTGATATGTTCGAATGGTTATTTTCACATGGTAAATCATTAACCCTTGTTTTTAATATTGAAATTTTTGTGATTTTCATGGTTTAACCACTCTCATGTTTTATCTCATGATCCTCATGTGTTTGATTTCAAGTGGAATGAGTCAATACATATTTTGAAAGTTATGATCTTCATATTAAATCCCTAAGTGTGATTTGATTTATGTAGCCATGTTATTTTTGCATGCGTGCTCATTCCCAAGAAAAAGCTTAGGGACTCCACATACTTCATGAAATTCCCATATCATGTTCAACTAGTTTCAAGATGAATACCCAAGATATAAATTTTTTCATGTAACTCTATTGTTCCCTCATGTTTAAAACATCCTTATGTTCAAGCTATGATATTTACATGTTTGCAAGAAAGGCCCAAGTCCAATTTCAAGTGAATTCCACGTAAATCTTCAAATCATGATTTTAGTTATGTAATCATGATATACTCCCATGTTTAAGATATTTCCATATCCAAGTTCATGATCTCCATGTGTTTGATGAAATGCCCAAGTGATGGGTTTGTTTAAATAATGCTTACTCATTATGGTTTCAAATGCTTTCATGTGTTCTTATTGTTATTTCTATCGAGTCCTGGGGTTGTGAATACTCAAAATTTAGCTGTTGTCTAGTTTTCCAATATCTACAACATTATTTCAGTTATACCTTAGGAAATATCATTCAGTCAGTAGTATGGTCAGTTGTGAGTTTGATTAAGTTAAACTCAGTCCAGTTTCAGTTCCAATATTAATTTACACAGTTATAATTACCTCAGAATCCATGTGCAATGTTATTTTTAGAATACCATGACCAGAGCTTATCAGTTATTAGTTAACAATGCATGCACCAGTTAGTTTTCCAATGTTATTCAGTTGGGAGTAGGATTCAGCATCGAGCGAACCCAAGGAAGGGGGCATTCCTACAAGTAGAGGTTTTGACCCTTATTAGCAATCCATGAGTAACAGAACTATGTAGATAATGTAGGTTTGAGATTTCTTCCTACTAGTTTAAGGTTGAAACCTATCTCATAAGTTTCCTGAAAGTATAGGTTTACTCTTTAGTCCTTCAAGACACCAGTTTAGTTGATCCACACAGCCAGCGTTAGTACCCGTGCTACGGTACTAGCACTCTTCCAACAGGGGTTCCAGGTTTGACTTAATTAGCTCAGATTAGGTAATTTTAGTTAGATGATACCTCCCACGGTCTCAATTACAGTCTCAGTTAGAGTCTCAATTATAGTCTCAATTACAGTCTCAGTTACAGTCTTAGTTACAATCTTAGTTATGGCATCAATTACAGTCTTAGTTATATTCTCAGTTATAGTCTCAGTTACAGTCTTAATTACAGTCTCATTTGTAGTCTTATTTATAATTTCAGTTACAAGCTCAATTACAGTCTCAGTTATAGTCTAAGTTCAATTTTGCTAGACCATAGCATACAATTATTAGTTATTCAGTTATCTGTATTTTAGTACTTTAGTTTATAGACTTTTTCAAAATCATGTTATATGTTTGGTCTTGCATTCTCAGATAATACAGTTTACATGCATTCATTCTCAGTTATGTCATGTTGCTTAGTCAGTCCTTACCTAATATACATAGTACTCTACATTTTCAGTCTAGTTATTCAGACTAAGTATAGTTCAGTCTTACATGACCAGTATTCAGCTATCAGTAATTTAGTTAATCAGATAAGTTAGTACGTTTATGCATTCATGCAAAATGTGATTGTATATTCAGATCCTCAATTTATGTAAGGCTTCATCACGTAGTTTTAGACCCAGTATCAATACAGTATTCACATTTTACTATATCCTAGCTTTAGTTCTACTTATATCATTAAATTAAAGTTTTACTTAAACTAAGTGTAGAGATTCACCATCTTATCTGAGCATATTTGTCTCTCATGCTTTAAGATGTTTTCAGCCTTTAGTTTATTCTATCCTATTGGTGAGTCTACACACACTTAGCATGCATGTTTTAAGATTATGTATGAAATCATTTATACTTATTGCATTCACCGCTGTATACTCATCACGTTTCATAAGTACTACTCCAAATGTACGTCTGTGTGGCTACATTATTTCATAATGTAGGTACCATTTGTAGCCCGCCCATCACGATCAGATAGTTTTAGATTGTAATGACCCAAAATACTCATTTCAAGATGAAATAATTCAAACACTAGCATAGTCATATCATATGAAGGGAGATACAAAGAAAATACTAGGTCTAAATGACCGGAATACTAGAATTCTCAACACAATCACAATCTGATAACTAGTTTGACAAAGCTTCTACTAATCCATGATCTAGAGAGCCATTGGAACAGGTCCCCAACTGACTCAAAATGAACTGAAAGTAATAACAAAGTCTTTCAAATACGGAAATATCTGAAGATAGGTCCTTGAACCATGAGTACTCACCACTATAGGAATGTATACAGAGGTACTCAAAAGTCACTGATGAGGCTGGGACTGAGAACCTGAACCTATGTTATAAGACAATGTAGCACATAGACGTATATGTGGATCAGCACTTAAGAATGTACTGAGTATGTAGGGGTGCATGCATTTATATAAAGCAACATCAATAATCTTTAATAAAATAATGTATGCAATAAGTAATGACTCACATGGCTTGAATAAGTATAAAATATAGAGCTCATGAATCATGTAGAATGGAGTATGTAACACAATCTCGTGATTCATCATAGTTTAACTTTGAAATCGGTAATGTTCTCTTATTCTCATTACCCATAGGCTAAAGGAAACTTTAAACAATACTTTCAACTCATTCATATGTCTCATGGAGAGTAAAACTTCTTTAATGCCCAAGAACTCATAACTCTTTTGGACTAAAGTACTTTGAATTTGGAATCATATAACTTTGAAACATACTTGAATGCATTTCATTCACTTTAGGAAAATATCTCTTTTCAAGCTTTAGGGAAATCATTCTACCTCAATGGAAAGATACTTTAGTTTAGGGAAATAACTTATCTCATAGCTTTAGAGAAAATACTTATATCAAGGGAAAATACTTTAGTCTTAGGGAGGAAATCTGCAACTCTACTATTAGGAAAATAACTTGTATCAAGGGAGGTTCTCTTAACCGACATAAACCATGTGAGTTACATGGAGTCCAACATTTTTTCCTCCTAAGGAAGAGACCCCACATTGGGGAGGAGCGTCATACTCTTTCCAGGGAGTATAACCTCAATTCAGTGATGACTTATCTCGGCCTCGAGCCCAATATCTCGGCCTTAGGCCCCAAATCTTAAACCTATGGTGGCACATAGTTCTGGGGTAAGAAACTGTAGTAACTTACCCAACTCAATGCTAAAACTACTCCGTTAAGTTTATCTCGCTCATCTCATCGAAAGTCACTTTAAAATAATCTCATGGTTCATCAAAAACCCAATAATCAAATCTGTAATCTCATGTAGTGATGTGGGTTTCAAAACTCCATGACCATTAGGTCAAAACATTTCTCAATAATCTCAGAATACTTCAAATCATGGGTTTTTATAGCATAAGAGTTCATAAAATTGAAAATCTCAAGTAGGGCTCAATAACTAACTCTCAAGTTAAAACTCATCAAAAGCATAATAGACAACATATAGATTCATAACTGATGTAGAAATCTGGAAATTTCAGCAATTTGTCTCAAAATCTCAACATACTCAAATAACTCAATATCTCAAACATTTCAACTATTAATTTCTCAAGGATTAAAATCATGGGGTATAGACCCAACAACAATTTCTCAAGAAAATATATGAAAATCATACCATTAGACTTTCAATTTGTGGAAAATATCAAAATATTGCAATCAATAATAATGGGTGAAAACCCTAATTAAAATTCATGTAAAATATCATAGATTGCAAAAAATCATAGTTTAAATAAGCCTTTGAGCACAAGGATGAAAGGATTACCCTTGTTCAAAACCCCACATACCTTAAATTATGAAATTGGATGAACGAGCTTGCTCTAAACTCTTCTTCTTACTCTTGAGAGAGGGTTCTTGCAACCTTTAAACTTGGGGAACTCAAATCTCAACTCAATTTGTAGAATCCACGGTGAATTTTTGGATTTCTTGGAGAAGGGTTTTAGATTTGCTCTTAACGGAAAAACCCTAGCATTTTTATGTTTTGGGAGATAATGAGGATATTAGGTTCATTTGGAATATATCTGAGGGTTAAAAGGGAAAAAACCCAAAAGCCCCTTTTAAAAAGGACTTAAAAATACTGAACGGGGGCTGCGACGGTCCGTCGCTATCCTGACGGTCCGTCGGGTCGTCCGTCACACATTGATCATAAAAATAACACACTGCCTTGATGTGATGGTCAAAGAAATGGTCCGTCGCTTAACCGATGGTCCGTCGGATCATCCATCGCACATTGGGCAAGATGAGGCCACACTGCCTGATTGCAATGGTCCCAACGATGGTCCATCGCTGCCTTAATGGTCTTTCATTTTGGCCATCACACTTGAGGCATAAAAGGGAGTTACTTCCTTGGTTGTGATGGGCCGAGTGACGGTCCATCGGATCGTCCGTCGCACCTGGGTGGCTCTGACAACTCTCAATAAAATGGCCATAACTTCTCACCCCGATACCGAATTTCAACAAAATTGGTATCATTGGAAACATAATTCAATTATCTATATGATAATAAGTCAAATTTAAGAAAATTCCATATTTTTTAAATGCCAATCACTTGGGAAGTCACTTCTCAATATTTTAGGGTCGGAATTATATTTCACTTCACACGCTCTAAGGCTCAGACTACGAGGGAACTTTGTAGGGTCATACATAGATTCTAGCTAGCAGGTGATGAGTTCTCCTACTTTGGAAACTCTAGTTCATTTAAGTTCATGTATAGTTTATTTGTTTGCATGTGTATTGATTAATGGAAGTTAGAGGCATGTCCCTGTTATCTATAGTCAGTATAGTAGAGGCTTCATAGATGTCAGTCAAAGTTGGTCATGTAATTTTAGTTTTTTCCTTCAGGTTTATCATATTGTAAAAACTTTATCAGTTATATACTATTTTAGAATTTCTATATAATTATGTTTCCGCACAACAAAACTTGTTATTTAATGTATTATAATTCAGTTGCTTAATAGTATGCCAGTTCATGGGTTAGCTTGGGATCACGTATGGTTCCAAGCACCATGTGAATACTAGGGGATAATCTTGGGTCGTTACAAATTTGGCATCAGAGCGTAGAGTTAAAGTTTCCTAGGGTTTCATGAATCCGTATTTAGTAGAGTCTTGTGGAACGGTATAGAGACGTTTGTACTTTTCTTCGAGAGGCTATGGGGCATTTAGGAAATATTTCCCTTCTTTCAAGTCTCTGGTCATGCAGTAGAAGTATTATGTAAGAAATTTATGTAGATCCTCATCTTTCTCCATTCATGTTAACTCTGTCTTAGTTTTGAGGTGACAGAAACAGTGAAGCTTAAATCCTTACAGATAGTGTTTCCTTAGCCAATCCTCATAGATAATTATGGGATTTCATATTGGCTCAGAAAGTGTCCCATCAGTGCCCTTATGTCCTAAATTTTGAAATATTTCATTCATTTTCATAAAAATCATGCGTTAAGCCTGAGTCAGAAGTGCTTTCAGGTCCCCTCCCAGAATCCCTTTTATGGTATGTGATCTAGAATTATACGCATAAACCCATAAGTTTAGCAGTAGTAGAGTTGGGATAACATTATCCAGATTGAGTAAATTATATATTCAAGGGGCTAGTTGTACAAAAGGTGAATCAGTAGGCTTGACTAGCGTATGCAAGAATTTAAGTTAGTTGATTTAAAATTAAGTATGATGATGTGTGTATGATCTAGAGGTGTACCCAAGGTGATATGTGATCGCAGTATCTCTAAGTTTATAAAATGTGGGTTCTTAGATAGTATCCTTGAGTTGTTAAATAGAGAATAAGGCTATGTAGTATGTAATGTTCTTACCATCTAAGTTATGAGCTATAGAAAGTTCAAAGTTGTATATCAAAAAAGAAGTACTAGCAACGGGTGTTACACTTCCAGGTGCAGGATTTCAGGGTGTGTTATGTGTATTGATATACCCTAGACTCTAGAGCAAGGTGGTTGCAGTTCAAATAGAGTTTATTAAAGTGGTCCACTGACTTAGAATGATAGCTTTAGTCTAAGGGGGAGATGATAGAATAAGAAACCAAGTTAGGCTCTCAGATTCTAGTAGTAGTGCCAGTATGTGTAGAATAGCAGTAAGGAAGGATGATTCCCAATCTATTCTTATCTTAGTGCATAGTTTTTCAGTTATCAAGACATCTACTCATTCCTTACATATCAGCTCCATCATCACAGCTTATATTCATGTTCTTAATAGAAAATCATATATACTTCCAGTTCCTAGTATGAAGAGTTTCAGTTCACTCAACAGTATGAATCATATTCCATGACGTCATGAACTCAAAACTAATGTCATGTAGCTCATGACTCATGTACCTATGCCTTGCAGTATGTTTTATTCCAGGTGCTTATGCTACACTCTTAAGGATCAGTGAAATCCAGATTATGTCATGTATGTCCTCAGTTTAGACATCTTTGATGAATCCATTATGTTAATACTCTATTCCTCAGACCTCAGTTAAGTGTCAAAGTTATCCTTTGATATATCAGGTCCTCATGTTCTAACTTTCAGTGACCTTTCCTTATGTCTTGATTAGTTGAAATTCTATGCGTTTTTTCTTGGGCTAGTCCATAAAAGTTGTTAGTGATAGAGGTTTAGAGGATGTGAGAAAGATATTCTTGTGGTGGTTTTCTTGGAAGTTCATTTGTATTTGTAATGATAGGATTGAATGTCATGTTGGTGTAGAAGTGGAAGGTATAGCTAAGTATAAGATTTTAGTATAATTCATTCTGTATAGCCAGAAATCCAATCTACCAGTCAGATAGACAAGTTCCTATGGCTTTCCATCTTTCTATCTAGCATATTATTTGAAATTCTCATGAATATGGTTATTCCAAGATGTAATTCATTTTCATCCATGTAATTTGTAAATTCAGCTCAGTTCATGCATCATGCATCAGTTTCATAGCCCAGATATTCAGTCATGATTTAGCCCATAAGTTTCCCGTGCATTATCGTAGTCTTTCCTTAGTATTTCAACCAAGTTAGTACTATTCAGAGGACGAAGTATCCTAAGGGGGAGATGTATAGTAATACCCTGAGTATTCATGTCCTTAACCTTTCATTTTTCTTCATAATATATGATCTATCTTGAAGTAATGGTTACTTATCAGTTGACTCTGTCATTTCTATCTCAGCCTTATAATCATTCTCATATCATTGCATGTATTCAAGAAATTAGTTCAGTTCGTGTATCATGTTTCAGAATCAGTTATGTAATCATGTTCCAAGTCATGCATGTTCAAAATATGATTTCAGTACCTTCGTAAGTACTCTAAATCTAACCAGACTTATTCGAGGACGAATGTTCCCAAGGGGGAGATAATGTAATACCCTATATTTTTGGGCTAGTCTTTAAACCATCATTCCTACGTGTATAAGCCATAATCCAATTGATTCTCATGTGAATATAAGTTTCACTACCTTTATACTAGTGTTTGTAAAGCTCACGAGGTTAAAAATGTTCATAGAAATCATTTAGAGCCAAGTTGAGCTAAGATCCTTTGATTCATCCAAAGTTTTGTACTTTTACAAGGGTCTATTTTAAACATGTATAACAGTTAATATATATGGAACTTTTTATCTCAATACCTACTAAAAGATAGATAATTAAGTTAGCTTTCCAATGATGTCAATTTCACCTTGATCCAATACCCAAGTGAAAAGTTATGCCATTTTTTGTGTGAGGCAGTAAGGGGTCGCGATAACCCCATGATGCGAGGGCTGCTTGCCCCAACTAGGGGTCACATCATGAGGGCTGCTTGATCCAACTATTGGTCGCAATGCAGGGACTATTCCCCCACAGTTTTAGCTTTATAAGGGTCGAGGGTCACTTTGGTCCTTTACCCTCAACCCCAAACGAGGAAGGTATGATTTATAGCATCCAAAAGGGCATTACTTGCCCATCTACCTCAATATTTCTTACGTAAAAACCCTCATTGTTTCCAAAATCAATAATTCAATCTTTTTCTCACAATAACATAAGGATTCAAGTTTCAAATTCATGATTTCTTCAAGAATCCATCGAATTAAGGTATGTGGGAGTTCATCCATGGGTTCCCTTTCACTCATGGATCCCAAGAATCCTTTTTGAATTTAAAGTTATGAGTCTTACATGTTTCAAGTCAAAAGTTATGATTTTTACATGTTAATATGAATTATATCAATGAAACTCCCATGAAATTAGATTATGTATCATGTTTATGAAGTGTCTTCATTGAAATTGCCATGATATGTTCGAATGGTTATTTCACATGTTAAATCATTAACCCATGTTTTTAATATTGAAAATTATGTGATTTTCAAGGTTTAACGACACCCATGTTTTATCTGATGATCCTCATGTGTTTTATTTCAAGTGGAATGAGCCAATACATATTTTGAATGTTATGATTTTCATATCAAAACCCTACGTGTGAATTGATTTGTGTAGCCATGATATATTTGCATGCTTGCTCATTCCCATGCACAAGTTTAGGGACTCCATATGTTTCATAAAATTCCCATATCATGTTCAACTAGTTTTAAGATGAATCTCCAAGATATAAATTTTGCCATGTAACTCTATTATTCCCTCATGTTTAAAACATCCTTCTATTAAAGCAATGATATTTACATGTTTGCATGAAAGTCCCAAGTCCTATTTCACGTGAATTCCACGTAAATCCTCAAATCATAATTTTAGTTATGTAATCATATTATGCTCCCATGTTTAAGATATTCCCTTGTCCAAGTTCATGTTCCCCATGTGTTTTATGAAATACCCAAGTAATGGGTTTCTTTAAATAATGCTTACTCATTATGGTTTCAAATGTTTTCATGTGTTCTTATTGTTATTGCTATCGAGCCCTGGGGGTTATGAATACCTAAAATTTAGTTGTTGTCTAGGTTTTCAATATCTACAGAATAATTTTAGTTATACATAGGAAATTTTATTCAGTCAGTAGTATGGTTAGTTATGAGTTAGATTAAGTTAAACTCAGTCCAGTTTCAGTTCCAGTATCAATTTACAAAGTTATAATTACCTCAAAATCTGTATGCACCTTTATTTTCAAAATACCATGACCTGAGCTTATCAGTTATCTGTTAATAGTGCATGCACCAGTTAGTATTCCAGTGACATTCAGTTGGGAGGAGGATTTAGCATCGAGCGAACCCAGGGATGGGGGCATTCCTACCAGCAGAGGGTTTGACCCTTAGTAGCAATTCCTGAGTTTTTTAACTACGTAGCCAGCGTAGGTTTGAGATGTCTTCCTGCTAGTTTAGGGTTGACGCATATCTCATGAGTTTTCTACCAGTATAGGTTTACTCCTTAGACTTTCAAGACACCAGTTTAGTGGATCCACACAGCCAGAGTTAGTACCCGTGGCACGATACTAGTACCCTTCCAAATGGGGTTACAGGATGGACCCCAATTAGCTCAGATTTAGGCATGTCAGTTAGATGATACCTCCCACAGTCTTAGTTAAAGTCTTAGTTACAGTCTCAGTTATAGTCTCAGTAATAGTATCAGTTACAGTCTCAGTTAAAGTTTCAGTTACAGTCTTAGTTACAGTCTCAGTTACAGTCTTAGTTACAGTCTCAAATCAGTTCAACTTTACCATAGTATACAATTATTAGTTATTCAGTTATCAGTATTTTAGTATTTTAGTTTACAGACTATTTAAAAATTATGTTATATGCTTGGTCTTGCATTCTCACATAGTAAAGTTTACATGCATTCATGCTCAGTTATCTCATGTTGCTGAGTCATTCCTTACCTTATATGTATAGTACTCTATATTTTCACTCTAGTTATTTAGACTAAGTACAGTTCAGTCTTACATGACCAGTATTCAGCTATCAGTCATTCAGTTAATTAGATAAGTTTATACATTTATGCATTCGTGCTCAATGTGATTGAAACTTCGAATCCTCGATTTATGTCAGTCTCCATCACATAGTTTCAAATCCAGTATCCATACAATATTAAAATTTTACCATATCCTAACTTTAGTTCTACTTACATCATTAAAGTAAAGTCTTACAAAAACTGTGTCGAGATTCTCTTATCAGAGTATGTTTGTCACTCATGCTTTAAGATGTTTTTAGCTTTTCAGTTTATTCCAGCATATTGGTGTGTCTACATACACTTAGCATGCATGTTTTAAGATTATGTATGAAATTAGTTTAACTTATTGCATTTACCCCTTCATACTTAGTACATTCTAGAAGTACTATTCCATAATACGTCTGTATGGCCTCATTATTTCATAATGTAGGTACCATTTGTAGCCCTTATATCATGATCAGACAGTTGAAGATTCCAGCCAACAGGTGATGAGTTCTCCTACTTTAGGAACTCTAGATAGTTTTAGGTCATGTACAGTTTATTTATTTTCATGTATATTGATTAGAGGTAGTTGGAGGAATGTCCCGTCTATCTATAGTCAGTATAGCAGAGTCTTCATAGATGTCAGTCAGAGTCAGTCATATAATTTCAGTTTCTTTCTTCAAGTTTATCAGATTGTAAAAACTTTATCAGATACATACTATTTCAAAATTTCAGTATGATTATGTATTTGTATAGCAGAACTTATTATTTAATGTATTATAATTCAGTTTCTTAACAGTATACTAGTTCATAGGTTAACTTGGGATCACTTATGATTCCAAGAACCGTGTGATGACTAGGGGGTAGTCTTAGGTTCTTACATGTAGGTAAATCACCCTATTGTTGATGTAGGACTGCATCTTGATGGTTTCCCTGAACATCAGCAGTCATAGCTTAGGCGAACACCTGAAAGGCAGTGCAGAATTCCGCATGAGACATATTCTCATTCAGAGGATCAACAGACTGGGTAACTGGTTATCATTTCTTTGGGCATTAGCTTTATAGGGAGGCATATTCTGTTACATAAGACTACAAGTTAAAAGTAGATAGATACAGCTATAAGCACGATGGATCATGAAAGAAAAAAAATGATTGCCTAAAATGTCCCATAGTCTTTTGCTCATAAATGTGGCGCCCTTCACACCCATGATCAAGACTCTACGTAATGCATCTTGTCTAACTCCCTAGGATACTTTAAAACCCTAGGCTCTGATAACATATTTGTAACGCACCGAAAATGGGTCCTGAGATATCACATGGTGCTCAAGACTATGAGTAGCCTCAAGCTAACCCTGTAAGTCTTCTACTAAATCTGAAACTCATAATAGAGTAATATAACCATATAATCAAAGCTGAAATATTGAATTTTATCTGAGCTAAGCTGGAATTAACTGAACATAATGCCTGAAAATACTAGACTTAAAAGTCTGGATGGTCAACATTGGAAATCTGAATTATAACTAGTAGTCTTACAAGCCTCTAAATACTAACAACTAAAGAGCGACTGGGAAAACCCCCCAGCTAATTCGAACTAACTAAAAATACTAAATCAACTACTTTAATAACCTGTAAATAGACTAACTGGGTCCCCAAACTATAAGGACTCACCAACTATCGGTATGTATATGGAGATGCTCGAAATCACTCATGCTACTGAAACTGGGCACCTGAACCTACATTATTAAACAATGTAGCACATACACATATATGTGGATCAGTACTTCTGGAATGTACTGAGCATGTAGGGGTAAATACATAAGTAAAACAACATCACAATGCTTATATGAACTTGTAAAGAAAGAATGATAAGTGTATATGACTCACATAGGCTTGAATAACTGAAAACTGATAATCATAAATCATGAGTAATAAATCATACTAAATAAATCTTATGAGTCATAATACTTAGTTCTACATGTTGTACTTGTATTCTATCTTTAAATCATGCGGTCTAAGTGTAGAAAGGGCTCACTTTTATATCTGTAAACTAAAATTTGTCATCTCATGACTAACATCTTATGTGAAATAATATCTAAAATGAATTATAAGCCTTACTCTTAGTTTCTAAAAGATTTTCATGTAGGATTACTCTTTTCTGTAAGCTTTAGGGTTAATCTTTAGGGAGTTTATAATAAAAACTTTTCTTGAAGGGAGGTTCTTCTAACCGACATAAACCATGTGAGATATCATGGAGTCTGACGTCAAGTTCTCCTAAAGGGAAAATCTCATATTGGGGAGAGATGTCATACTCTTTCCAGGAGTATAACTTGAGTTGAGTGATCACAGTCTGTATCTATATCCATATACAAATAGAATATAATCTGAATCTGTACCTACATTGGCTCTTAATTCTGGGGAAGTAGGATGTGCTAAACCCACATTTCTCGCTCGGTGCTAAATGCTACTCCCTTTTAAATCTGTATGCTCCTTCTGTAGGAAATCCACTTTAAAAACTAGCATAAGGGTTTATAATGAAAACCAATTAATCACATGTCTGTTTTAAACTATAATCAAAACTAATCTATAGTAAAAACTGAAATCAATACTGTAAGGTGGATTCCATATCTTAGCTGAGGTTCAAAAGATCAAATCTTGATTCAAAAGTTGATTATAAACAAATCATAGGATGCTTAAAAGCATAATTATTCTTGGAATATCAACATCCAAAATAGGGCTTAATAGCTCATGCTTCAAATTATCACATATCATGATCAATAGTCAAAATCATAAAGTTCTTGCACAATTCTAGTCAAAATAATGGAATTCAACCTTCAATATATCTAAAACCACTTCACATGCATAAATATAGAAAATAGGCATTCAAATCATCATCTAAAAACTTGTAATATCATAATCTTCAAACAATGATAATTGTCTATGAGCCCTAAATTGAAATTCATATAAATTCATATGAAATCATCTCTAAAATAAGTTTTGGGCACAAGTATGGAAGAATTATCCTTGTTCATAATGTCACATACCTTAATTGATGAAATAGATAATGACACTTGACTTTGAATTCCTATTAATTCTCTTGAAGATTATTTCTTGAAGTTATTGAATTCAGAACCTTGAATTTTGAATTATCTTTAAAAAGGAATGGTGAAATCTTGGATTATCTTAAAGTTGAATGTTGAAGCCTAGTGTTTTCTTGGAGATCAATCTGATGAATAATGGGTATAAGATTCTTAGAATAGGTTTAATATTTTGTTTTTCATGATTTGGCGGCTTGGAAAAAGACTAAGTTTCCCTTTAGAAGTTTAAGTTCGGAACTGGAGTGTCATTTAAGGCCTCACCACGACACGGTGAGTAGGTCATCGCGATACCCACTGCGACATGGTGGAATCGTAGTAACTTACTGGTTTTTGAAAAATGTTGTTTCGGGCATCACCGTGATGCGGTGAGACCCTTATCACAAAATACATCGCAAAGCGGTGCAATTGCGGTGGCTCTCCTAAAATTTACCATTGCTGATTTGACCTCTACCGCGATGCGGTGGTCTCCTCACTTCTATACTCTTTGGGATACGGCCTAATCGCGGTGAACTGCTTTCTTGTCAATCCTAATGGGTTCCAAACCTAGTCCACAAAATTTGAAACTTACCCGAGGCTTGCTACTTACACCCCTAAATGTAATTCAACTCAAAAATCATCAACTCGAAACTCGGAAGGTCAACTTAAAAATCTTCAAAGTTTAAAGAGATTCAAAAATGACTAAATCCCTCAACTAGTTTTTGGACATGTACAGTATACACTAGGTAAGCTAACTGGTTCAAACTTCTTAATATGATAAAAATAATTTTTTACTATAAATATGCAATGAGTTACACAAAATTTAATGGAAAATGAATGTACAAGCTCAAAGTATTGGATAGTGAGCATATACATTTGATATTAAATGTCAATATTTCAGAGGAAAATCTTATCAATATTTATTGTGGATTAAAACTTAAAGGATATACTTTATTTTTCAAAAGGAGAAAAAACAAAAATTTGAACTTATACAACCTTAAATACCGCATATTCTAAACTTTCCATAGAATCAATCAAGGGTCAGTCTTTTCTGTGCCTTTATTTACAAAAATATAAGCCTATTTCTTTCAGCAATAGAATATGTCAAAGGTTGCTAAATTATACTTTAAATAGTAGATAAATAAACAAAATCTCTCTCCTTCTCTCTCAATCTCTCTATATGTATATATATATATATAAGAAGGATATGAGACTATTTATGTGGCATACTTCTAAAGACACCATTCTCATTTAACTTTTTGGTGATTTTTTTAGCCTTTTTTTTATTTTAATTATTTTATTGAGCAATAATTAAACATAAAATTCACAATTAATGAAAAGTACTGCCAATAATGGCTATTACTGACATTAAAGTTTAAAACATTTACTACACTACTACCATTATTTAGCCTTTTCAACTATCAAAATGAGATGAATGGTTATACATATGTTTCCCTCTTGTCTGTTTTTCATTTTGAAAAGATACACTTTTATTGACCTTAATTAAGGTCAATCAATATTGTCAATTATGATCCTTGAATTAAGATAATAATAGTGGCTTAATTCTTCAACTTATGATCATTTTTTTTCCATATAAATATCATGCCTAATCTCTTTGGGTTGAATAGTTTGTCAAAATAAAGGTGAATTATAAAGTTGATATCAATTTTTATTCTTTATTTTTTCTAATTTATTAAGTTGATCATATATATAAACATTGTACTATTGAATTGTGTTTCAATTTTTTTTTCTAGTTTGTGGCTAGTATTATAGAAAATATGAATGTCAATCATCTCTACTGTATTAGTGAAACACCCCAAATTTTTTTCCCTTGAAAATTTCTTGAGCCTTGAGCTCACTGCCTTGGTTACGACTGGACCCGCAGAGTCGTATGGTGTCTTAATGACTCGTTGGGATGAGTTATAACTAAATTAGTAAGTTGGTGTCTTGACTCTGATCTGAATATGAGTGGCTCACTTAGAGCCTTAAGTTTATGTTACAAGTCATTAGGAGAATCATAGTGTGTCCAGTGTTTTACCCATTTGAGTTCTCTGTTGACTACGACTGGACCCGACGAGTCGTAGGGTCTCATTACAGGTTGGTTGGTTGAGTTGTAAGGATAGAATTTTGTGTGCTTTGTGAGACTATCCTAGTTATGACTTATGGTGATGAGTCATAAGGAGTGGTTACGACTGAATGGTTGACTCGTAATCAAAGGCGCCTTTTTCCAGCTTTTAAGTTAAGGGCATTATGCATATTTTTCTTTTTCCCCAACTTGAAATACACGTTTTATAACCTCCTTAGGGTATCATTAACCCTTAAAAACAAATAAAATAACTTCTCAAAAAACTCTCAAATCCTCAAGCTCATGAACACTTAGGGTTTTCAAGAGATTAATCAATTGGGGCTTCAAAGGGTAATTTCTATCCATACTTCTTAGTGTTTAAGGCATGTTACTCTTCCCTCATTTTCAGTTTCATAAAGGCATGTGATTTAAAGTATTGTACATGAGATATTGATGTTTGTTTTTGAACTATGAGTTGAGGGTTTTTAATATAAATTTCTCAAATGCATTTTGCACGAAATTTATGAAACTATTATGCTTAAATTGCTTGTTGGTAAATTAATTGGGGTGGATGGAAATAGGGGTACAAAGGAATCTCCAAATTGATTGTTTAGTATGGAAATTGGTAGTAACCTCAACCCACTTGTATAATTGATTTTGGTTTATGCATTATCACTTGGCATGGTTTGTTTCTTGAAACTAATGCATGGTATAAATGGTAAATGGTTAAGGATGGTTTTGAAAACCTTGTGGGATACAATGGAATCCCCTAAGTGAACCATTTATATAAACCTTGTGGGGTACTTGGGAATCCCCCAAGTGATTTTAAATCATGAAGTCTGTGGGGTACTTAAGAATCTCCTAAGTGTCAGCTAATGACATTGCCTGCAAGCTATAGTCAATATAATGGTACCACTTAATAATGACTTAATAATTGAATCCTGGAATTGTTGGTTAGGTTATGTGTTAAATATTTTAATTGAGCAATAATAGGGGTTTTCATAGCTAGCCGTAAAGGTGTGAGTCCGAACGAGGGACATTGGAAACCCATGATTACCGACATGAGAGTTGGTCTTGATGATTATGTACTTATGGGGTACAAGGGAATCCACTAAATATATACACGTATATATGTATCATAGAGGGTGAATAGTATATGGGAATCCCCGACCATCTATGGTATCTCCTGTTCGTGCGACCAACACATATTATGGGTCATTCAGAGGGTAACACTGGACCCATATATACTATAAGTGGGCTTATGACGGTAAAGATACATAACCCAGGTTAAGGTTTTAAAATGCATGTTAAACCTTGTTCCCTAGCTTGGCATGGTATATATATTGAGAGAGATGAATGTATTTGTATATGGTAATGTACATCGATTTGACTTATTTTGGGTTGATGGCATTAGTTTATCTTTATCCCAGAGTTACATGCTAGCATTCACCCTGCTAACTGTCTTTGGAAGATGTGTCTCCACGCAATGCAAGAACTGGCAATACTTCCACTCCTCCTTCTCAGTGACTAGGTGATTTCAGGATCAACTTGTGAGTCAAACTAAAGTGGTGAGCTTCCATACTTTGGAAGATCCCATTTCATGCTATGGATTTCTTAATATCTTTACTATTTCTTTGGTCTTAGTTTTAGCTATGGTCAGGGACATATCGAACTAGTTATTCTTTGGCTTTGATTAGAGGCTTTTTCGGACTACTATTGTAACGCCCCAAATATGGTACCCAGAACGTTACACGATGCTCATGACCCAGAAGGACCACAAGCTAAGCCATGAATTATATTTGTACCTGTATACTACATAAAAACTATATAATGCGGAAAAATGAACTGAAAGGCCATAAGGTTCAATACTAGTACATAACTGAAAATATGGTAATATCAATACCAAAATAAATGAAATAACTGTCTGACATGCTATAGTCTGAAAGCCTCTAAACTATTTGAAAAAGGAGTTGATGGGACATGTCCCCAACTAACTCCAACTACTAAAATAACTGAAAACTAAAATAGTAATTTAATCATTAAGTCCTCGAAGGATTAGGACTCACAGCTGACTCTGGCTTTTAAACCTGGATGTTATTGATGTTTTGGAGCTCATGCTTCTAAACCTATGATATAAGACACCATAGCGCAAATGCGTTAGTACTTTGAATGTACTGGTATGCAAGTGAGGTAGGCTGAATACAAATGGTTCATATGCATGAAAAATACTAATTGACTGACTAACATGAATGTGAGAATACATGCATTACTACGTAAGTGTACTTGAGATCATAATAGGATTAAATACTAAGTTCTGACTACTGAGTTTACTGATATTGACATCTGAGTCACTAATGAGTGAGAAAGACTAATACTATATTACTGAATACTGAGGGACAGATACTATGTTACTGATACATGAATAACTGTGTCTAATAGTTCTGATTATGAAGAACTGGTCTGGTTGACTATATCTGATAGTCCTGAAGTTGAATACTGATAACATGAGTTCTGATAACTGGCATAACTAATAACATGAGTGACTGTATCCGATAGTCCTGAATCTGATGGAACTAGTTAAGTTCCATACTATATCTGAGTAACTGAATCTGAGATTAGTCCTATCTAGCGGGTGATCTCTAAATCTGATGATACTGATACTAGCTGACCATAGTTGAGATTAGCCCTATCTAGTGGGCGATCGTAGAGTCTATTTATAAGGATAAGGATTGACTATATCTGACAGTCCTAAATCTATACTACTGAGCTGAATTGACTGTATCTGACAATCCTGATTCTATAACTAAAACTGTGGGATGTATTCATCTAACTGAAATGCCCCATACTATGCTAATTAGGGTCCAACCTATAACCCTAGTTGGAAGGGTGTCAGTACTGCACCACTGGTAAAAACAACTGTTGTAGAGTTAGTCCTAATCTAGCGGGTGACCCCTGGGATCAGTCCTCTATATTTAAATGTGCTAAGGTTGATCCATGAGTATGTCAGTCCTATCTAACGAGTGGCATCTCGTATCTACACTGGCTACGTAGTTTTTGAACTTAGGGGTTACTTTTAGGGATCTCAGTCCTATCTAGCGGGTGAGTCCCCATCCCTAGGCTTACTCGGTGATGAATCCTTCTCCCATCTGAAAGACTTTAAACTAATTAACTGAGATGAACTGATTAACTGAACTGAACTGATACTAGTGGTACTGTCTAGCGGAGCTAAAATGAATTTACTGAGTTTCGTTGACTGACAGAATATACTGAGTTCTGAGGATTGACTGAGAGTACTATAGTTACTGAGATTGACTGAGAATACTGAGGTTACTAATATTAATGAACTACTGAGATTTCTGGGTTTTCCTGAGTCACTTGACTGACTGAGTTCTATGGATCATGTCTTGACTGAGAGTATCATGAAAACATGACATGGCTCTAGGCACACAGGTAATATTTTGGGTATAAGTACCCCCAGGACTCTATGGAAATCTAATTCAATTATCTATTTGTTGGTGGGTTATGAGCTCAAAAATTCTTTGTAGAATGGGAGATATGCTAGTTTAAAGTTGACTATGGCAATGTCCTTCTCAAGAATTCAATCGGTAAGGGGTGTTTTGATTTTTCTAATAGCTAAGACGTATTTAAGGACTTAATATACATCTAACTTAATCATAAAACTACCAAATCACTATAATTTATTTCTTATGATCTTGAAGCATGGTTCTACTATCGATTGGGATTCTCGGGGCGTTACAAATTTGGTATCAGAGTCTAAGGTTTAGAGAGTCCTAGGCTGTCATACAAGCCACTTTACATAAAGTCTAGATCATTGGTATGAAATACGCCACATCTATGAGCAAAAGGTTATGGATCATTTTAGGAAACCATCCCTTCTTTCATGATCTATCATGCATTCAGTCTCTCTATCTTCTTCTAACTCATACTTTCACATGAGAGAAAATTCCTCCTTATCGAGCTTGCAAAAATGATAAAGCCACCTTAGCCCACAGATCCTTTGAATGAGAATGTGTTACATGCAGAGTTTTGGGCTACCTTTAATGCGCTTACCCAAGCTGTGACAACTAATGTTTAGGGTAACCGATAGGCTAAAGCCCCACTTCAGTAAGACGAAAACTTAGCTGTAGCCAGAATTTAAGATTTTATGAGAATGAACCCACTGGAGTTCTTTGGGTCGAAAGCAGGTTAAGAACCACTACTTTATCTAGATGAGGTGAAGAAGATCACCTAAATTATGCATATTTCTGAAGAGGAGAGTGTATAATTAGAATCATATAGGCTGAAGGATATTGCATATGATTGGGTAGTGATGTGGAAGAAAAGTAGAGGGGTGAATGTAGCTCTCATGACTTGGGAGATATTTTAGGATGTGTTCTTAAACAAGTTCTTTCCGCGTGAGATGAGGGAAGCTAAGATAAAAGATCTCATGAACTTGAGGTAGGTCTCAATGACAGTGAAAGAGTATTTTCTCAAGTTCAACCAGTTGTCTAAGTATGCCCCTGATCAGATGGCTGACCCTAGGTCAAGAATGAGTAAGTATGTGACGTGTGTGTTTGGGTTAGTAGTTAAGGAGTGTAGGATTTCCATGCTCATTAGAGACATGGATCTTGCTAGATTGATGATGCATCCTTAGAATATTGAGGAAGAAAAGTTGAAGGAAAGAGAGAGTGAATAAGAGGGCTAGAATAGGTCAATTTTATCATGGTAAGAATAGGTCTAGAGGAGGAAACCATTTGCAATTTCAACGTCGTTCATCTATGCCCCCACCTTCTTCATTCAGTGCTCCTGCACCCAGAAACTGGCAAAAACAGTAGGGTAAGTCTTCTATGTCCATATTTAAGAATAGTGTGAGTGGTAGGCCTAGTTATCCTCAGTGTGGTAAGACCCATTCAAGTAAGTGTTTGAGGGGTCGGAAACGTTGTTATGGTTGTGGCCAACCGGGTCACTAAATTAAAGAGTGTTTGTATGCTAGACAGGGAAACAGAGCTGTTAGTCCCCAAACTCAGGCTAATAGTGCACCAGCTCCTCTAGGTTGCCCAGCTCCCCCTTAAGGCATATCATCCAGTACCAGTGGTGTTCAGTTCCAGAATTGGTTTTATTCTTTACCATCTCTCCAAGATCAAGAATATTCACCATATATTGTTACCGGTATGCTTTATGTCTTTAATTTTAATATTTATGTTTTGTTAGACCCTGGGTCGAGTTTCTCTTATGTGACCCATTAGTTATAGAAAATTTTGAGATAAATTCTAAAAAGATCCCTGAGCCCTTCTTGGTTTCAACTCCAGTAGGTGAGTCAGTTGCTGCTAAATAAATCTATAAAAAGTTCCTATCACTGTCCTTCATAAAGTCATGTTAGCAAACTTGATAGAGTTAGATATGGTTGATTTTAATCTTATCCTTTGTATGGATTGGCTCCATTCCTGTTATGCTTCTATAGATTATCCCACTCGAGTGGTGAGGTGTCAATTCCCAGATAAGCCAGTCTTTGTGTGGTCAGGAAATTCAGTGTCTCCTAAGAGTCATTTTATATCTTATCTTAAATCCAAAAAGTTAATTTCTAAAGCATGTATCTATCATCTAGTTTGCGTCAAGGATACTAAGTATGAGACTATAATAATTTAGTCCTTCAGTTGGTCAATGAGTTTCCTGGAGTTTTTACAGAAGATCTCCTAGGGGTACCTCCCAATAGGGAAATAGAATTCGGTATTGACCATTTCCCAGATACTCAGCCTATTTCTATCCCTCCTTATCGTATGGCCCCTGTCGAGCTTAAGGAGTTGAAAGAGCAACTCAAATATATTTTATATAAAGGTTTTATAAGTCTCAGTGTTTCTCATTGGGCGCTCTCATCCAATTCGTGTGAAAGAAAGATGGTTCTTTGCGAATGTGCATTGACTATCATCAGCTGAATAAGGTCACAGTCAAGAAAAAATATCCTATTCCTAGAATTAATGACTTGTTTGATCAATTACAAGGTGAAAGTTATTTCTCAAATATAGACCTTAGATCTAGCTATCATCAGCTTAAGGTAAGGGAATGTGATATTCAAAAGATAGCTTACAGGACTCGTTACGATTATTTTGAGTTTCTAGTCATGTCTTTTGGGCTAATCAATGTTGTTGCAGTTTTTATGTACCTCATGAACCAAGTTTTCAAACAGTATCTAGACATATTTGTCACAGTATTCATAGATAATAGCCTTATGTACTCCCGTAGTGAGGATAACCATGTATAGCATCTTAGAATTGTCTTGCTAACTCATAAAGATCTTCAATTATTTGCTAGATTCAGTAAGTTTGAATTTTGGCTAATATCAATAGCCTTTCTTTGTCATATTATTTCTGCCGATGGTAGTAGAGTCAATCCCCAAAAGATAAAATTCATAAGAAATTGGCCTAGCCCTATCTCTCCGTCAGACATTAAGAGTTTTTTGGGTCTAGCTGGTTATTACCACTATTTTTTTAAGGTTTCTAATCTATTACATCTCTTATGTCTAGATTGACCCAAAATAAAGTTAAGTTTAAGTGGTCAGATTCCTGTGAGAAGAGTTTTCAGGAGTTGAAGACTCGACTCACTTCAGCCCCAGTTGTAGCATTACCCGATTGTATAGATGGTTTTGTGGTGTATTGTGATGCCTCTAGAGTTGGTTTGGGTTGTGTGATAATGCAGAGAGGTAAGTTTATAGCCTATACCTCTAGACAGTTGAAGCCTCACGAAAAGAATTACCCAACCCATGATCTTGAGTTAGCTGCGGTGGTGTTTGCTTTGAAAATCTGGAGACACTTGTTATATGGTGTGCATGTTGGTGTGTTCACAAATCACAAAAGTCTTCAGTATGTGTTTACTTAGAGGGAGTTGAATCTGCATCAGAGAAGTTGGGTAGAATTATTTAAAGATTATGACATGAGTGTGTTGTATCATTCGGGCAAGGCCAACGTAGTGGCAGACACCCTTAGTAGATTGTCTATGGGCAGTGTTGCTCATGTGGGGAATGATAAGAAATAGTTAGCTTTAGAAGTTCATCGTTTGTCTAGATTGGGTATTAGGTTGGTGGACTCAACTGAAGGGAATGTATGGATTTTGAGTAGTTCCGAATCTTTCTTAGTTTCGGAAGAGAAGGAGAAGCAAGATATGGATTCTACTTTGGTCAATTTAAAGGAGTCGGTTAAACATCAAAAGGTAAATGTTTTCTCCCAAGGAGGAGATGGTGTGTTGAGATACTAGAGTAGATTGTGTGTGCCATGTGTTGATGATTTGAGACAGTGGATTAAGGTAGAAGCACATGGTGTGCATTATTCTATTCATCCAGGTGCTACTAACATGTACCGTGACGTGCAGGAAATCTATTAGTGGAGTGGTAAGAAGAGAGATATAGTGGATTTCATAGCTAAATATGCAACTTCTCAACAGGTTAAGGTGGAGCACCAATAACCTAATGACATGCTGCATGAGTTTGGTATTCCCACTTGGAAGTGGGAAGAGGTTAATATGAATTTTGTGACTCGTTTACCTCATTCGCGTCATCATCATGATTCTATTTGGGTTATTGTATATGGATTGACTAAGTTAAAGCATTTGTTGACAGTTCACAGGTCTTATACAGCTGAGGATTAAGCTAAGTTGTATATTCGAGAGTTAGTCAAATTGTATGGAGTGCCTTTGTCCATCATTTTAGATAGGGGTACTCAATTTACTTCCCAATTTTGGAGAGCTTTTCAGAAGGGTCTTGGTACCCAAGTCCATCTAAGTTCAGCCTTCCACCCTCAAACAGATTTCCAAGCAGAAAGGACCATCCAAACTTTAGAGGATATGTTGAGGGCATGTGTTCTTAATTTCAAAGGTAGTTTGGATGATCATTTACTATTGATTGAGTTTTCTTATAATAACAGTTACCATTCTAGCATTCAGATGACCTCGTTTGAGGCTCTTTATGGAAGGAGATATAGATCACCCATACGTTGGTTTGAAGTGGGTGAGGCCACTTTTCTTGGGCCCGATGAAGTGTTTGAAGCTATGTAGAAAGATAAGTTGATTAGAGAAAGATTGAAAATAGCCTAGAGTCTTCAAAAATCCTATGTAGACGTGAGAAAAGGGGACCTCGAGTTTGAGGTTGGTGATTTAGTATATTTGAAAATTTCACCCATGAAAAGGGTGAATAGATTTGGCAGAAAGGTGAAGCTTAGTCTTAGGTATGTTGTTTCCTTCCGGATTTTGAGTCATGTTAGGAAAGTAGCTTATGAGCTTGAGTTGCCCGCAGACTTGTCCGACATTCATCCTATAATCCACGTCTCTATGCTTAAGAAATGCATCGGTGACTTCACTATTGTAGTTTCTTTTGAAAGCTAAGATATTCAGAATGGCCTTTCATACGAAGAAATTCCAGTAGAGATTTTAGATCATCAAATTCGTAGACTAAGGAACAAAGGAGTTCACTTGGTCGAAGTTCTTTGACAGAATTAGTCTGTTGAGTGTGCCACTTGGGAAGCAGAAGTAGACATGCTAGCCAAGTACCCTCACCTTTTCCCCAAAAACTCAAATTTAGCCAAAGGTAATACTCTCCATTGATTCTATTCTTTTCTAATCATATATTCAGCTATATAGTTGTCCTCTTGTAAGTTCATGTACTCACAAAATTACTCAGAAGCTCAAAATAATTTAGATTCAGTTGTTCAGTTTATTTCAGTTGTGCATGATCGCTTATAGCCTCAAATTCCTCAGCACTCTCTGTTTATCTAGACACATTCGAGGACGAATGTTCCCAAGGGGAAGATATTGTAATACCCCATAAATTTTCTAGCTAAAATCCGCCCATAGAATTTTATGGTATAGCTTCCAAAATGAAGAATAATTTTTTCGTTTGAAATTTTCTAGATTTATACCCCCCACTGTGTGGTAAATTTAATAAGATTTCCAATGATATAAGATTAGCCTAAATCCAATGACCGAGTGAAAAGTTAGGGCTATTTTAAGCTTCAGTCGTAAAGCACCGTGATTTGGGTCCTTAGCGCATCGCGGAGACGGTTTAAATGAAAATTGTCAAATACTAATGATATTCCATGATAATGGCGCGTCGTGGAGAGGTCAAATTTCCCATTCATCAAGATACATTGAAACTCCGTGATTTCCCCGGATCGAGGAGAAGCCATTTTTCCCGTTAGTCCATTTCCAGTTGCTCACCGTGATGGTGACATATTGCAGTGATGGCCCAAATAGAAATATAGCAGAGCATCGCGATAGATCTGCATCACGGGGTCTTTCCAGGTCCCAGTAGGCAGTTTCCAATAGGCCACCGCTATAATGGCGTGTAGCACCGTAGGCCAAATTTGGGAATTTTTCCAGTTCCAAATAAAAATTTAAAAGGGTCTGTTTTGTCTTTTCTCAAGCCCTATGTCGTGAATAAAAGATGATTAAACCCATCTTAAGCATATTACATTCACTTTTCACCAAAATACTCTCAAAGAAAATCCTTGATCATCAAACTTTCTACCTAAGAAATCCATATTCCTCCATTAATTCTCCAAGGAAATTCAAGATTTAGGAATCCTAATACAAGAAATCTAAGGATTCATCTCCAAAGAATCAATAGGAATCAAAGATTCAAGTTTTAGCATCCAAGATCATCAATTGAGGTATGTGGGGTTATGAACAAGGACAATCCTTTCGTCCTTGTTCCCAAAACTTATTTTAATTACAAATTTACTGAAATTTTATATGATTTCTCTTGAAATTGAAGTTAGGGTTTATAAACAATATTGCTATTTATGAGTTTATGGGATTTCCAATGATTTAGAAGTTTAATTGCATGTCTATGTTCATATTTTCATGAATATTACAGAAATTTCAAGATTTTAAGTTTATTTATAAATGTTTACATCACAAATCATGAATATTATGATGTTTTAACATGAGTTTGATGCATGGGTCATTAAGCCCTAATTAAGATTGCTATTTCAAGATTGTTTGTTCTATGAGCACCCTAAGATGAGATTATTCTCAGATTTTCTATAAATATTTGACCTTTTTGGTCCTGAGCTAAGATAAAGAATCCACTTCATTTGTATGACTTGAGATTTAAAGAAAAAAAGAGCATAATTAGTTTTCTTGAAAACCCTTGTACTATATTTTTTAAGTGGATTTCCTAAGATCTTGTGCATAAGAATGGGAGTAGTATTTAGCACCGAGATGGGTATGTTACCAAGGTTTCATGCCCCAGCACTATGTGCCACTATATGATTAAGATTATTCCCACTTCTATGAGGATGACAAAGATTATGATCACTTAAGATAAGAAGTTCTATTCTGATGGCTAGGGTAGAACAGCTCAACCCAATGTGGGCAAGACGTGGGACACCATGAATGCTCACATGGTTTAGGACAGTTAGAAGAACCTCCCAAAAATATCTCCTGACTCTTAAAATAGTCTATTGGTTTAAAGCCTTAAGATAAAAGCATATGTTCTGAAAGGTATGGTTTTAAGATTCTTAAAGTCTTGAGATGAAGTATTTCCCTTACAAGTTGACAAGATGATGTAGTAGCTTTCAGAAAGAACGTATTTTAGAACTGAATGTAATGCCTCACAAGATTCATATTATATACTATATTATTTATGATTTACGATCTTCAGTTTTCATGTTACTCAAGCCTATGTGAGTAATTTATGTTTAGCATGCATGATCTTTTTATAAATTGTGATGATATTTTTTACTTATTGCATTCACCCCCATATGCTCACTACATCCTCAAAGTACTAATCCACATATATGTCTATGTGCTACATTGTCTCATATCATAGGTTCAGGTGCTCAGTTTCAGCAGCATAAGTGATTTTTGAGCATCTCATCTATATCCCTGTAGTTGGTGAGGCTTCATAGTTCGGGGACTTGGCTATTCATATTTTTATTTTATTAATAGATATTTCCGTATTTATTTTAGAAAGTTTGAGTCAGTTGGAACCTGTCCCAATGACTCTCTAGATTTAGTTAATAGAGGCTTGTTGGACTACTAGATTCAGTTTTAAACTTTTGATTCAGTATTTAGATTTCTTAGTGTTGTTTTCCCAAGACTTGTGAGATTAGTAAGTTTTAGATAAGATTTCCGCATTTATTATGCTTTTATATTCATTTCCCCTGTTTTGAGATCCAAACTTAGTAGAAAGCATCCAGGGTTAGATCAGGACTAATTATAGTCCAGAGCATCGTGTGGCATCCCGGGAAATCAGATTTTGGGGAATTACAAACTTGGTATCATAGCCTAAGGTTTTGAGAGTCCAAGGGAGTCAGAAAAGCTATGTTATGTAGATTCTTGATCATCGGTGTGAAGCGCTCCACATCTATAAGCAAGTGGCTATGGAGCATTTTAGGAAACCATCCCTTCTTCCATGATCTAGCATGAATTTAGTCTCTCTATCTGCTTCTAACTCGTGCTTTCATGTGACAGAAAATGTCTCCTCATCGTGCTCATAGAAATGATAACCAGCCACCTCATCCCATAGATACTTTGAACGAGAATTTGTCACATGAAAAAATTTAGGCTACCTTTCAAGTGCTAGCCCAAGTTGTGACAACTAATATTCTGAGAAATAGATAGGTTGTAGCCCCACTTCAACAAGACAGGGAGTTAGCCGCAGCCAGAATTCAAGATTTTATGAGAATGAACCCTTCAAAATTCTTTGGGTTGAAAGTAGGTGAGGACCCACAACTTTATCTAGATGAGGTGAAGAAGATCACCTGTATTATGCATGTTTCTTAAGAGGAGAGTGTAAAATTGGCATCCTATAGGCTGAAGGATGTTGCATATGATTGGGTAGTGATGTGGAAGAAAAGTAGATGGGAGAATGCAGATCCAATGACTTGGCAGATATTTCAGGATACGTTATTAGATAAGTTCTTCCCATGTGAGATAAGGGAATCCAAGATAGAAAAGTTCATGAACCTGAGGATAGGATTAATGACAGTGAAGGATATTGCCTCAAGTTTAACCAGTTGTCTAAGTATGCCCCTGATCAGATGGCTGACCCGAGGTCAAGCATGAGTAAGTTTGAGATCGGTGTGTCTGGGTTTATAGTTGAGGAGTGTAGGACTGCTATGCTTATTGGATACATAGATATTACTATATTGATGATACATGCTCAGCAGATTAAGGCAGAGAAGTTAAACAAAAGAGAGAGAGTGAATAAGAGGGCCAAAATAGGGCAATTTGATCATGGTCAGAATAGGTCTGGAGTAGGAAACCATTCGCAGTTTTCAGAATCATTCATCTATGCCTACACCTTGTTTAGCCAGTGCTCTTGCACCTAGAAACAGGCAGGAACAGTGGTGTAAGTCTTCCAGGTCCATATTTTAGAATAGTGTGAGTGGTAAACCCAGTTATCCTCAGTGTGCTAAGTGTAGTAAGAACCATTCGGGTGAGTGTTTGTAGGGTCGGAAAGGTTGTTATGGTTATGGCTAGTCGGGTCATAAAATCAAAGTATACCCACAGGCTAGACAAGAAAATAGAGATATTCATCCCCAGACTCAGGATAATAGTGTACTAGTTCCTCTAGGTCGCCCAGATCCTCCTCAGGCCACATCATCTAGTACGGTGTCGGTCAACGCCAAAATCAGTTTTATACTTTACCATCGCGCCAGGATCAAGAAGATTAACCAGATGTTGTTACTGGTATGCTTTGTGTCTTTCATTTTGATTTTTATATGTTGTTTGACCTAGGGTCAAGTTTTTCTTATGCGAACCCATTAATTGCAGTAAATTTTGAGATAAAATCTGAAAAGATCCCTGAGCCCTTCTTGGTTTCTATTCCAGTAGGTGAGCCAATTGTTGATAAACAAATCTAAAAAAAGTGTCTTATCACTATCCTTTATAAAGTTATGTTAGCAGACTTGATAGAGTTAGATAGGTTGATTTTGAGCTTATTCTTTGTATGGATTGGCTCAATTCCTGCTATGCTTCTATAGATTATTGCGTCCGAGTGGTGAAGTTTTAGTTCCTAGATAATCCAGTCTTTGAGTGGTCAAGAAATTCAATGTCTCCCAAGAGTCATTTTATATGGTATTTTAAAGACAGAAAGTTGATTTCCAAAGGGTATATATATCATCTAGTTTGATTCAAGGACACTAAGTCTGAGACTCCAAAAATTCAGTCCTTTTGAGTGGTCAATGAGTTTCCTGAAGTTTTTCCAGAAGATCTCCCAAGGGTACCTCCCGATAGGGAAATAGAATTTGATATTGACCTTCTCCCAGATACTCAGTGTACTTCTATCCCTCCTTATCATATAGCTCTCACCAAGCTTAAGAAGTTGAAAGAGCAACTCAAAGATCTTTTAGATAAAATTTTTATAAGGCTCAGTGTTTCTCCATGGGGCACTCCCATCCTATTCATGCAAAAGAAAGATGGTTTTTTGTGAATGTGCATTGACTATCGTTAGCTGAATAATGTCACAGTCAAGAACAAATACCCTCTTCCAAGAATTAATGACTTGCTTGATAAATTGCAAGGTGCAAGTTATTTATCAAACATAGACCTTTTATTCGGCTATAATTAGCTTAAGGTAAGGGATTATGATATTTCAAAGACAGCTTTCAGGACCCGTTATGGTCATTTTGAGTTTCTAGTCATGTCTTTCGGGCTAAACAATGCTCCTACAACTTTCATGAAACTCATGAACCGAGTGTTCAAACAGTATCTAGAAATACTTTTCATAGTATTCATAGATGATATCCTTGTCTACTCCCGTAGTGAGGATGACCATGTAGATCATCTTAAAATTGTCTTGGAAACTCTTAAAGATCATCAATTGTTCGCCAAATTCAGTAAGCGTGAATTTTTCCTAAGATCAGTAGCCTTTCTCGATCATATTGTTTCCGCTGATGGTATTAGAGTCGATCCCCAAAAGGCAAAAGTCATAAAAAATTGGTCTAGACCTATCTCTCTGTTAGACATTAGGAGTTTCTTGGGTTTAGCTAGTTATTACCATTGTTTTGCAGAAGGTTTCTCATTTATTGCGTCTCCTATGTCTATATTGACCTAAAAGAAAGTTAAGTTCCAGTGTTCAGATTTCTGCGCAAAGAGTTTTTAGGTGTTGAAGATTTGACTCACTTCAGCCCTAGTTCTAGCATTACCCGATGGTACAGTTGGTTTTGTGGTGTATTGTGATGCCTTTAGAGTTGGTTTTGGTTGTGTGTTAATGCATAGAGGTAAAGTTATAGCCTATACCTCTAGATAGTTGAAGCCTCACAAAAAGAATTACCCAACCCATGATCTTGAGTTTGTTGCGGTGGTGTTTGCTTTGAAAATCTGGAGACACTATCTGTATAGTGTGCTTGTTGATGTGTTCACGTATCACAAAAATCTACAGTATGTCATTACTCAGAGGGAGTTGAATCTGCGTCAGAGAAGGAGGTTTGAATTGTTAAATGATTATGACATGAGTGTGTTGTATCATTCGGACAAGGCCAATATAGTGGCAGATGCCCTTAGTAGATTGCCAATGGGCAGTGTTGCTCATGTGGAGAATGATAATAAAGATTTAGCTCAAGAAGTTTATTCGTTTGGCGAGATTGGGTATTAGGTTGGTGGACTCAGCTGTAGGGAATGTTTGGGTTTAGAGTAGTTCTGAATCTTCCCTAGTTTCAAAAGTGAAGGTGAAGCAAGATATGGATTCTTGTTTGGTCAAACTGAAGGAGTCAGTTAAACACCAAAATGTAGAAGTTTTTTTCTCAAAGGGAGATGATGTGTTGAGATACCAGAGTAGATTGTGTGTTCCATGTGTTGATGATTTTAGACAGCGGATTATGGATGAAGCGCATGGTGCGCGTTATTCAATTCATCTAGGTGCTACCAAGATGTACCGCAACTTATGGAATATCTA
Organism: Capsicum pubescens; assembly: GCA_030864215.1. NCBI lineage: Eukaryota > Viridiplantae > Streptophyta > Magnoliopsida > Solanales > Solanaceae > Capsicum > Capsicum pubescens. The sequence continues at coordinate 204,594,694 of CM061541.1, forward strand.
TTGGTGGAGTCGTATGAAGAGAGATATAACAGAATTCGAAGCTAAATCTGCAACTTGTCAACAGGTTAAGGTGGATCACCAAATACCTGGTGGTACATTGCAAGAGTTTTATATTCCCACTCAAAAGTGGGAAGAAATGACTATGGATTTTGTGATTGGTTTACCCCATTCGCGTCGTCATCATGATTTGATTTGGGTTATTGTAAATAGATTGACTAAGTCAGCGCATTTCTTGCCAGTTCACATGTCTTATACAATTGAGAATTATGCTAAGTTGTATATCCAAGAGTTAGTTAGGTTACATGGAGTGCCTTTGTCTATCATTTCATATAACGGTACTCAATTTACTTCCCAGTTCCTGAGAGCTTTTCAGAAGGGTCTTGGTACCCAAGTCTATCTTAGTTCATCTTTCCACCCTCAGATAGATGGGTAAGTAGAATGGACCATCCAAACTTTAAAGGATATGTTGAGGGCATGTGTTCTTGATTTCAAAGGTAGTTGGGATGATCATTTTCCATTGATTAAGTTTGCTTATAATAAGAGTTACCATTCTAGCATTCAGATGGCCCCGTTTGAGGCTCTTTATGAGAGAAGATGTAGATCGCCTATAGGTTGGTTTAAAGTCGGTGAGGCCACTTTACTTGGGCCCGATGTAGTGTTTAAAGCTATGGAGAAAGATAAGTTGATTAGAGAAAGATTGATAACAGCCCAAAGTTTTCAGATATCCTAGACATACGTGAGAAAAAGGGACCTCAAGTTTGAGGTTGGTGATTTAGTATATTTGAAAATTTCACCCATGAAAGGGGTAAAGAGATTTGTAAAAAAGGAGAATCTTAGTCCCCGGTATGTTGGTCCCTTCTAGATTTTGAGTCGTGTTTGGAAAGTAGCTTATGAGCTTGAGTTGCCCGCAGACTTGTCATCCGTTAATCTTGTACTCCACGTCTCTATGCTTAAGAAGTTCATCGGTGACTCCACTATTGTAGTTACTTTAGAAATCTCAGATATTCAAAACGGTCTTTCATACAAAGAGATTTCAGTTGAGATTTTAGATCATCAGATCCGTAGACTAAGGAACAAAGAAGCTCACTGGGTAAAAGTTCTTTAGAAAAATTAGTCTGTTGAGGGTGCCACTTAGGAAGCAAAATTATCAATGCGAGCCAAGTACCCTCACCTTTTCTTCACAAACTCATATTTAGCCGAAGGTAATACTCTCTTTTGATTTAGTTCTTTTCTAATCATATATTCAGCTATATAGTTGTCCTCATGTAAGTTTATGCACTCACAGAAGTACTCAGAAGCTCAGAATGATTTAGACTCAGATGTTCAATTTATTTCAGTTGTGCATGATAGCTTATAGCCTCAGATTCCTCAGTACTCTCAGCTTATCTAGCCACATTCGAGGACGAATGTTCCAAAGGGGGAGATATTGTAATACCACATACCTTTTCTAGCAAAAATCCGCCCATAGAATGTTAAGGGATAGCTTCCAAAATGAATAATAATTATTTCATGTTGAATTTTCCATAGTTAGATCTCCCATTGTGTGGAAAATTTTATAAGCTTTCCAACAATATAAGATTCGCCTAAATTCGATGACCGAGTGAGAAGTTAGGGCTATATTAAGCTTCAATAGTAAAACACCATAATTTGGATCCTTATCATGGTGTGGAGATGATTCAAATGACAACTTTCAAATTATATTGAGTTTCTGAAATATTGGCGCATCGTGGAGAGGTCAAATTTCCCAATCGTCAAGATCCAGTGAAACTCCACGATTTCCCCGCATCGCGGAGAAGCCCTTTTTCCTGTTTGTCCATTTCCAGTGGCTCACCGTGAACGTGACGCATCTCGATGCTGGCTCAAATTTCAATCTAGCAGAGTATCGCGATAGCTCTACATCACGGTGTCTTTCCAGTTCCCAGTAGGCAGTTTCCTGTAGGCCATCGCGATCATGGCGTGTCGCACCATAGGCCAAATTCGAGAATTTTCCCAGTTCTGAGTAAAAGTTTTAAAGGGTCTCTTCGGTCTTTTCCTAAGCCCTAAGTCATAAATAATAGATGATTTAACCCACCCTAAGCATATTACATTCACTTTTCACAAAAATACTCTCAAAGAAAATCCTAGATCATCAAACTTTCTCCCTAAGAAATCCAAATTCCTCCATTAATTCTCTAAGGAAATTTAAGATTTAGGAATCCCAATACAAGAACTCTAAGGATTCATCTCCAAAGCATCAATCGAAATCCAAGATTCAAGTTTTAGCATCTAAGATCATCAATTGTGGTATGTAGGGTTATGAACAAGGACAATCCTTTCGTCCTTGTTCCCAAAACTTATTTTAATTACAAATTTACTGAAATTTTATGTGATTTCTCATGAAATTGAAGTTAGGGTTTATACCCAATATTGCTATTTATGAGTTTATGAGATTTCCAATGATTTAGAAGTTAAATTGCATGTCTATGTTCATATTTTCATACATACTACGGAAATTTCTAGATTTTAAGTTCATTTATAAATGTTTACATCACCAAGCATTAATATTATGATGTTTTAACATTAGTTTGATGCATGGGTCATTAAGCCGTAATTAAGATTGCTATTTAATGATTGTTTGTGCTATGAGAACCCTAAGATGTGATTATTCTTAGATTTTATATAAAGATTTGACCTTTTTGGGCCTAAGCTATGATAAAGAATCCACTCTATTTGTATGACTTGAAATTTAAATAAAGAAAGAGCATAATTTGATTTCTTGTAAACCCTTGTGCAATATTTTGGAAGTGGATTTCCTAAGATCCTGAGCATAAGAATGAGAGTAGTATTTAGAACCAAGATGGGTATGCTACCAAGGTTTCATGCCCCAGAACTACGTGCCACCGTAGGATTAAGATTATTTCCACTTCAACGTGGATGACTAAGATTGTGATCACTTAAGATAAGAAGTTCTATATTGATGGCAAGGGTAGAACAGCTCAGCCCAACGTGGGTAAGACGTGGTACTCCATGAATACTCACATGGTTTATGTAGGTTGGAAGAACCTCCCAAAAATAAGTCCCCTACTGTTAAAACAGTCTATTGATTTAAATCCTTAAGATAAAAACATATGTTTTGAAAGCTATGGTTTTAATATTCTTAAAGTCTTGAGATGAAGTATTTTCCTTACAAATTGACAAGATGATGTAGTATCTTTCAGAAAGAATAGATTTTTGAACTGAATGTAATGGCTCACAAAATTCATATTATATACTTTATTGTTCATGATTTATGGTCTTCAATTTTTAGATTACTCAAGACTATGTGAGTCATTTACGTTTAGCATGCATGGTCTTTTTTATAAATTATGATGATATTGTTTACTTATTACATTCACCCCCATATGCTCAGTTCATCCTCAAAGTATTAATCCACATATACGTTTATGTGCTACATTGTCTTATAATGTAGGTTCAGGTGCTCAGTCTCAGCAGCGTGAGTGATTTTCGAGCATCTCATCTACATCCCTGTAGTTGGTTAGTTCTCACAGTTCGGGCACTTGGTTATTCATATTTTTAGTTTATTAATAGATGTTTCCGTATTCATTTCAGACAGTTTGAGTTAGCTGGGTCCTGTCCCAGTGACTCTCTAGATTCAGTCAATAGATACTTGTCTGACTACTAGATTTAGGTTTAAACTTTTGATTCATTATTCAGATTTCTCAATGTTGCTTTCCCAAGACTTGTGAGATTAGTATGTTTCAGATAAGATTTCCGCATTTATTATTCTTTTATATTTATTTCCTCTATTTTGAGATCCAAACTTAGTAGAAAGCATCCTTCTAGTCCGGAGCACTATGTGGCATCTCGGGAAATTAGATTTTGGGGTGTTATAGTGTTACAATATGGGGCTGCATTATTTTTATGTTTATAAAGTGACGTTTGTTGTTAGATAGTACCCATGAGTTACTAAGTGTGAAAAGAGCTAGTGATAAAGTATATGGTGTTCTTGATAGCTAATTTGGGAGTTATAGGTTGAAGATATTAAGTCTTTCAGAATAATTTTGATTCTCATGAGTTAGTGAAAAATATAAGTTTAGAGGTGTGATATTATTAAGCTATTAAGAAAGGGTAGATTATAGGTCTAGATAGACAAGTATGTTGGTGCTGAAGAGCGTAAGTATATGATGATTATTATAGAAGCTAGAGAAAGGTAAGGATGGTATATATTAATATATTGTCCAAGAATGAAGTTAGTATTATCAAGATATAGTTTATCCTGGTGAGTTTGAGCATTTATGTGTAGTCCATTAGAGTGAAGAAATTATGGCTTAGTCTTGAGGATATGGAATAGATCCATAAGCATAGAATGTTGGATTTAATCTAAGGGGTAGATGATAGGGTAAAGAACCAAATCAATGCTTGAAAATTAGTTTGTGATGCATGTCAATAAGAATTGATATGAGATAGTAATTTATTCTTATTCTACCATATTTCTTTCCCTAGATTTTAGTCATTATGACCTCACATCTTTGTCTTGTATAATAGAGTCATGCCTGTGACCAATTCTTATACACTTCATGCATATTTAAGTTCATTCTCAGCTTTTAGTAAAGAAGTAACAATTTCACTCTGTGATTTGAGTCATACCTCATAAATCTATGAACTCCAATCTTATGTTGATTAGCTTATGAAAAGTATGAACTCATGTTTTAGAGTATGATCAGTTCTCAGAACCCATGATACACCTTTAATGCACATTAAAAAAATTACATCATTTTATGTATGTCCTCAGTTTAGATCTCTTTAATGAATCCATGGCTTTGATACTTTATTATTCTAGCCTTAGTTAAGTGTCAAAGTTATGTATAGTATTCTTTCATGATTTATGTACTCGTGTTCTATCTCTTTAGTGGCATCTTCTTATGTTAAGACAGTGGTACTGATAGTGGATAAACAATTGTTTAAATGGGAAAAAATAGGTGTTCCTTATTAGGGAAAATTTGTTGAATGCTTGTTTTATCTAATGCTATAAGTATGAAAAAAGAGTGATGCACATCATTGTATACCATAGTTATTTGATAATTTTAGGTTTGTCTTCTTTGGAATAATGCATGAAAGTTGTTATTGATATAGCTATTAGATAATATGGTAAAAATTCCTAGGTTAGTTGGTTGCCTAGAATTTAATATGTGGTTATAATGGTTGGCTTAGATTTCATCTTGGGATATAAGTGGATGAATGCTTTGCGCGTTAGAGAATTTCTGGTAAGAGGTCGAAGTTAGTTTTTGAGGTGGTAAGGAGTATTATGTGTGAGATAATAGATCTGAAAAGACGTAGGATATTGAAACCCATGGTTTAGACTACTATTATGGTGTTATGTGTAATACCTTGTGATTTTGAGTCAGGCTTGAACATGGTGAGGGTATGTAGTTTAATTCAAATATTGGTTGGGGTAGTCATATGTACCCATTGGAAGAATTATAAGTTGTATCAAATGAAGTGTAGTATTTAAGAGGATAAGTATTGTTCAGAGAGTATTTGAGAAATGTGACAAGGCTTAAAAGTTAGCAATTGCATCGCCTAATACATAACAATCCTATTCTAGGTTCTATTTTATATGCCTATATCCTATGTTATAGAGTTTTATCCATGTTGAAATTCCTTACTTGAATTCCATGCCCATTTCAATCTCAAAATTCTTTCCCGTGATTGTACTTTGAAGTTGTGATAATGAGACTTTGAGGAAAAATCATATTCTGTTTTATTAACTCTTGGAGATTTTATCGCATTAGTTATCACTTTGCAGTTCTATATGATTATCGAGTCATAAGTGTTTCAAATGATTTCTAAACTCCAAACTTTAATTATCTCTTTATAGCTAATCAAATCAGCTTAGAAATCAATTTCATGATTGAATTTTTCTCGCTTTAGATCAACTAAATCATCCATTAGCAGACATGTCATGCCTACATTATTCCATATGATTCCTAGGTATGTGTTCATATTATGTATGTATCAGCTAAGTTAGTTCCCTATCAAGAGGTTATTTAAGGTATGAGGCGTGATAAATTCTTGAAATTCTGTTTCAAGATAGTAACCACATCTTTTCATGCGAATCTTAGTCTTCATTCGAAGATGAATGATTCCAAGGGGGAGATATTATAATACCCCACAAGTTCCTAGATAAGTTTCCAATTATTCATTATATGATTAAAGGCCCCAAAGATATTATTTAAAACTTTAGATAAGTATCATGGCCATTTACCTTGAGTGTGAATTTTTTTCCAATACAATTATTTTCATAGGAAGCACTTTGAGCAAAGTAGAGTTATGAATATTTGTACCAATTAAATTTTAGTATTGGATCATACAAGGGTCAAATTTAAACGAGTATAACTACTAGTATAAATAGATTTATGTTTAACATTACATATAAAATTAAAGTCCTTTAAGTTTTCTTTCCAATGCAACTGACCACTCGTCAATTCGAGTTCGGAATAAAAAGTTATAGGCATTTTAGTGAGACACTCGATGATAGTCCCGCATTGCCAAGGGGTCTGCGATAGGCTACTTCTAGAGATTCATGATTGGGTTCACCCAACAAACCTTGAGGTTAGCAATTTGGTTCCCCCTTGAACCCTGAGGTTCACGATTGGGTTTGATCCATAAACCCTAAGGTTTATAACTGGGGTCGCACCGTGAACCCGCTCCCCATGTATCAAAATTGTCTATTTTTAGTATATTTTAGGGGCATAAGGTTCGTTTTACACTCCTAAGTCATTCCTAATCCCTTATGTACGTGTATAGGGTCTTAAAAACGTCTTCAATAATCATTTAGCCATTATTTAACCCTTTCTTAGTCAGTTATCAAACATATTCTTCTCTCCACTTTCAAGAGGTAAAGAGGTAGTGTTTCTTCAAAGAATTCACCTCCTAAGGCTCCAAATTCTAGATCCATACAAGAAGTCAATAAATTTAGGTATGTGGGATTTGAACAAGGATACTTTTCTTTCCTTGTGCCCAAAAGTTTGATTTTTAATTGATTTTGAAGAAATGGACTTACTAGGGTTTATACCCCCTTTCCTTATGCTTTGAGATTTTGAGACTTCCTTATAAATTGAATAATTTTTTGCATGTGATTTCATGTTTACTTATATTTTCATCCCTAAAAGTGATCTTAAGCATTGAGTTTGATATTTTGATTTGAATTTTATATGAGATGATGAATAATTTCAAGTATATGCATAAGTTACTAGGTTTTTAAGAAGTTCAAGTTTATAAGTTCAAGATACAAGTTTTACAGCATGATTAAAGTTCATTAGATCTTATGATGTCAAATAACACATGAAATCCACAAGTTTTCTCATGAATATGATTTAAGTAAGAGAAGTATAGTTGGTTTTCAGTTTATAAAAACATATGCTATTTTAAAGTGGATTTCACAAGTAGGAGCATATAAGTATATGTTTTGGGAGTAGTATTTAGCACTGAGAGGGAAATGTCGGTTTAGCACATACTATTTACCAGAAGCTACGTTCTATCATAGGTTTAGGGGCCTTGCTAGAGAGTGTTCCCCTTGCCTAATATGGTCTCGGTTAAGTGATCACTCTAAGTTAAGTTTCTATTTTGATGACAAGCGTATAACAACTCTCCTCAATATGGGTAAAATGTTGGACTCCAAGATAGCTCATATGGTTTATGTCGGTTACAAAAATCTCCCATAAAAGTAAAGATTTTAGAAAGTAAGTGTAATGACTCACTAAGCTTATCAGATTATGCTTGATTATTGTTGTTTTAGGATATTTTAGCGTTTAGTTTTATTCAATATCAATGTGAGTCCTTTTGCACTTAGCATGCATGATTTGAAAGTATGTTCATCTTCAGTATTACTTATTGCATTCACCTCCACATACTCAATACATTCCAGAAGTATCGACCATATATACGTTTATGTGGCTACATTGTTTCATAATATAGGTACGACATATCCCACACATCTTAATTAGACAGTTCAAAGCTTCCATCTAGTAGGTGATATGCTCGTTGATTTGAGGACTCGAGTCAACCATAGTTTTAGTAATTTTTTATATAGTCGTATTGATTAGGGATAGTTGTGGTCATGTCCCGGCTACCTATAGTCAGTATTAGTAGAGGCTTCATAGACAGTCAGTTAGAGTTGATGTATTTAAATTTCATCTTTTTGTATAACTAGAGTGTAATTGTTTTAAACAGTTATGTATTGAACATGTTCAGCTAAAGAGATTTCTTCCGCTTATTACTTTTTTTTATGTAATTTATTCAATTTCTCATGAGTTTTGCAGGTATCATGGGTTAGCGTAGAATGACTTGTAGTTCTAAGCACATTATGACATCCAGAAGGTAGTCTCAGGCATTAAAAACTTGGTGTTAGGGCACAGAGTTTAAGTGCCCTAGGGTGTCTGTTAAGTAGTGTCTAGTAGAGTCTTACAGAACGGTATGGAGACATCTGTACTTTTCTTTGATAGGATATTGGGCATTTCAGAAATATTTCCCTTCTTTATGATCCAGATCTTGCAGTAAAGTCGTTCTCTCATAAACTTCTATTGATTTGTGTTTTACTCTATAATTCTCCATTTATTACTTATTATTGAGATAACATGAGTAGTAAATTTCAATTCCTCCTGAGATTATGCTCTCGAATTTACAATCAGTAACTTTAGAAATCGCACAAAGTAGGTTTAAAGGATCCTGCCAGGTGTTTAAAATTCTTTGATACAAAAGTTTATGTCGTCTTCCATATGAATTATGTAGATAAGATAGAATATGCTATACAATCAGATTTCTCTTTATCCCTTAATTACAGATAGCGCCCATGAAAGGAGAGAGCATGTGCCTAGGGTATTCAATATAGTTTCTATTAAGGGATAGTGCAACTTAGGATGTTATGATTCATAAGTGGTAAAACATCCTTAGAGTTTGAAGTATAGATTTATAGGTATGGTAATAAGAAAAGGTGGGACTAGTATTTTGTTGAGGGTAAATTGATAGATCTATGTCTTCTATTAAGTATGATTGAGGTTATATATCCTTATGTGTTAACTAATGGGTAGTGCATACGGTATAGGTTTCATGGTGGAAGGTAGAGAACAATTTATTAGTTAAGGTGAATTGTGGTATGCTTAATGGAGGAAAGGATTTTTTTATAGTATTTCACTGTGTTGGAAAAGTATAGTTTATTAACGAAAGTATTATGTTGTTAAGGATTATAAATGTGGGTTCTCCTTTTGGTTAATTCTTGTAAGTCTAGGAGTGTAATTTAGATATATAGAAGTAGTAGTAATGTGTTAAAGGAGGATGTGATAATGGGTTATGATAGAATAGACCATAATATTATGATCAATCATTATTATTCAGAGGTTCTAGTGGACTAGTGTTTCTTGATATATTATTTTATAACCTCCAAGCAAGAATGGTCTGTGAAGATGTATGGTTAATCAGGTCTAGTATTAGACACAATGCTTAAATAGTGGATGATAATGAAGTTGGAAATAACGATTGCTTGGGATAGTAAAGGTAGTTATAGGGAAGGTGATTTGTTCGGCTTGGAATGATGTATGTAAGAAGATAAGTTCATAGGGATACAATATTTTCTTTGTTTTTTAAAGTGTCATGTGTTCTTAGATAGTACCCATGAGTTACTAAGTGTGAAGAAGGATAGTGATAAAGTATATGGTGTTCTTGATATCTAATTTGGGAGTTATAGGTTGAGGATGTTAAGTCTTTCAGTATAATTTTGATTCTTATGGTTTAGCAAAAAATATAATTTTAGAGGTGTGATATTAGAAAGCTATGAATAAAGGGTAGATTATATGTTTTGATAGACAGGTATGTTGGTGGGGAAGAGAGTAAGTATAGGATGGTGATGATTATAAAAGCTAGAGAAAGTTAAGAAAGGTATATATTAAGGGAGTGTCCAAGAATGAAGTCAATATTATCCAGATATAGCTTATCCGGGTGAGTTTGAGCATTTATGTGAAGGCCTTTGGAATAAAGAAATTATGGAATAGTCTTGAGGATATGGAATTGGCCCATAAGCTTAGAATGTTGGCTTTAATCTAAGGGGTATATGATAGGGTAAACACCCAAATCAAGGTTTAAAAATTATATTGTGATGCATGTCAATAAGAGTTGAGATGAGATAGTGATTCATTCTTATTCTAGCATATTTATTTCCCTGGATTTTAGTCATTATGACCTCATATTTGCGTCTTGTGTGATAGTGCAATGCTTAAGACTAATTCTTATATACTTCATGCGTAGTCAAGTTCATTCTTAGCTCCTAGTAAGGAGGTAACAATTTCACTATGTAAATCTATGAACTCCAGTCTTTTGTTGATTAGCTTATGATAAGTATGAAATGTTTCAGAGTATGATCAGTTCTCAGAACTCATGATATACCCTTAATATCCATTAAAAAAATGTTCATTATGTCATGTATATCCTCAGTTTAGATCTCTTTAATGAATCCATGACTTTTATACTCTATTTTTCAGTCCTCAGTTAAGTGGCAAAGTTACGTATAGTATACTTTCATTCTTCAGGTCCTCTCATTCTATCCATTTAGTGACCTTTTCATATGTTAAGATAGTGGTGGGGATAGTGGATGAATAATGCTTTAGATGGGAAAGAGTAGGTGTTCCTTACTAGGAAAACTTTATTGAATGTTTTTTTATCTAATCTTATAAGTGTGAAAAAAGAATGATGCAAATCTTTGGTATACCATAGTTATTTGAGAATTCTAGGTGTGTCTTCTTTGAAATAATGCATGAAAGTTGTTAACGATAAAGGTATTAGAGAATATGGGAAAAATTCTAAGTGGGTTGGTTACGTAGAAATTCATAGGTGGTTATAATGATAGGCTTAGATTTTATGTTTGTATATAAATAGATGAATGCATTGTGCACTAGTGAATTCCTGTAATGAGGTTGAAGTTAGTTGTTCAGGTGGTAACGAGTATTATTCGTGAGATAAGAGTTTTAAAAGCACATCGTATATTGAAACCTACGGTTTTGACTAGTATTATAGTGTTATGTGTAGTACCTTTTGAAATGCAAGTGGGGGACTAGTGTAAACAATTTTGAAGAATTTGTATCGTAGTCATCATGAGAGTAAAATTGCAATAAATAAGACATAAAAGTGGTAATCAATGATAAAAGTAACATGAGGATCTGGTTTCATATGAGTAGAAACATATGTGGGTGACTAATATTTTTTCTTAATTTAATAAAACTATGGGTAGGCTATATCTTGGGTATTAATGTTAATCTCTCAATTAAGAACTAAATTTCATAAGTGAGTTCTCTATAAACTCCTTGTATACGATCATGACCAATCCAGAACCTCAATTTGATTGCATTATTTCTAAGATCGATCTTAAAAAAATATCAATCTAGTCATTGTTAATCAGTATCCCACACCTTTATCTCCTTTGTCAAGAAAGAGAAAGGGTCTAAGCTTAACTAGAGTTTGCCACCACCAATTGTAAATTGAAACACGGGATAATCGTCAAACCCATAGTAAATAATAAATTAGAAAAGAAAATAAATACCAGCCATGTATTTATCAATACTCAATCATTACACCCCTCCCCCCACCCCCAATGTTTAGGAAACATGTCCAAGCATAAGAAAAGATGGAAAATATCCCATCATTCTAACTCAAATATTTCATTATATTGAATTAACCACAAGAAATCATTCAATTCGACTGAATAAAAGCAAAATAAAAGCTAATCACAAACTTTAGGATTGATTACATGTTTTTAGATCTCAAAATTATGTGAAAGATAGAGGTTGAAGTTAAAATAATATACTTATAAATAAGGAAAATAAGGACAAAAATATTTAAGAAATTGCCACCGCACTACTTTTTGCTAAAGAGAATTCATTGTCGAACACATCGATGATGCATTGCGAATTCCCAACATCGCTAAACTGAATAGATCCTTGAACTTCAGTTGTTTGGGTCTGCTGAGTTTGGCTATGGAAAATCATCATCTCCAAATTCATTGGCGATATACCAAATGTTATAAGAGTTTAGGGAACTATTGTCTTCAAAATTGAAATGAACTACTTCTTTTGGCAATGCACCTAATTCATTGGGCAATGCTACTTCTATTTTTAGCTTCCTTTCTCCATATTTATGCTTCCTTAGGCTTCATTGGTAATCTTTTGGATTTAACCGTGAAAAACAAACAAACTAATATTAAATCTAGCTCAAAATGGAATTGAGAAGTTAATTTTTTACCACTTCTCGGCTAAAAGAGTCGCACAATAAGTACTCATCAATGCACCTTTAACATAAACCTTTGCTTTTTCTGAAGAAAATCATTGCACAAGTAACAAAACAAGTATGTCTACTAATAGTACAACTAGAGATCTCAAGCACATGCCTCTTTGTGAAAATTATCTAGCCCTGTTAACTTTCAAAAGCATTGGCATGTGTATTCACAATCTAACTATCAATTCATGATCTACATGCCTCAAGTATTAACTATCCTCTACCAAACCCATGGTCATGATAATGTATATCAACCAATACAAAGCAGTATTCTTGATGAATAAAATCGACTACCTTTACAACAAGAATATCCATTTTCTCATGATGCAATAAAAATTGATATCAAGATATCAATACAAATCACTCTCGCTCCTAAAGAAGATCATGCTCGTGAATACCATTTAATAGGCTTGACCATATGTTCCATATGACTATTCTAAGTTATAGATTGCTTAGATCTTATCATAACTAGTAATGTTGGCAATGGGTAAGGTAGAATAACATATGGTTAAGTCTATTCGACGTCCTTAAAGCACTACACGATACATCAACTTAATTCTTCCCAAAAACTCAAATCATTTTACGTGATAAGGACCAAATATTTTGTTGTACTTACCAACTTCCTTCTTCAATCCTTTTCAAATCATAACAACTCAATTATTTACATTATAAAATCTTCAATTTCAACTATTTTTTCACTCTTCTTCATTCTTTTTTGAATATATTCACAAGGATACTAGGATGAACTAGAGAAGGAAAGAAATGGTCCATACATTTATGAACTTCTAATCATAAATCTTACCCAGCAATTTTTCCACCTTATTTGAGGTTTGTTGCCTTTATTGGTATAATGCCTCACCTATATGATGAACGGGTTATGATTTGTAACATGGTTGTCCAAATAATAGGCTACAGGGAACATATTAGGACAAAGTTTGATCACTAAACTCACAATAGGGAAGGTTAAATGGTTAATTTAGCTAACTTTTGATAGATGACCTAAAGTTATTTCTCCAATGGAATAACTCTCAATGCTTAGCGATAGACCGACCCAGAAAATTATAGATGGATTCATGGCACAAGATCAATTTGAAGTCTCGCTACTCATGGTACTCATCTACACACTTGAAGTGACACTTTAAATTCCTCTATTTACATAACATATTCATTGCACATATCAATGGAGGTATTCAAGTAGTTAAAATGAGAGGCAAATATTCACAAAAATGAGTTCCTAGCTAGGTCAAATCAACTAACAAAAATATTAAAAGATGAGTGCATTTTTAAAGGTGGGTTAATTCACAAATCACTTTTTAAGTTCTCAAGATTCATACGTGTGAAAAACTTTACAAGAGAACTCTGAGTCAGTATGTTCTACTACTATCACACCTCTACTTGAGCACCAAACCAAAAAGAGATTTATTAATCAAACATACTACTAACTAATAACAAAAAGAAATAAGATTGCGAAATCCAATGCAAATCACAACGTACACAAAAATAAAATCCAAATTTAAAAATAATGAACCCATGAAACCATCAACAACCAATATCTCACACCTTTGTGAGGGCGAATCTAGTCACCTCTTCTTCATCACATACCCTAACTATCTGAACTACACTTTCCTTATCTTCTCTCATACTAAAGTCACTCTTATTTTGTCTTGACCTATCTCATTTCTAACCCTATCTATTCTAGTAAGTTCACACATCCATCGCAAAATCCTCAACTTCTCCATATTCAACTTTTGCATGTGGGAGGTCTTATGCCAACACTCCGTTCTATACAGCATATCCAGTTGGACAGCCACTCTTTAGAACTACCTTTAAGCTTAGGAGGCACCTTCTTATCACACAAGTCTCCTAAAGAGATCCTCTATTTCATCCATCTTGCATCAATATGGTGTGTGACATCCTTCTCAGTATCCCTATTCCCCTAAATCATATGCCCTTGAAATCCTCAATAATTGCCCAAACCCAAATCTAAAAGTTCCTACAATGGAGAAAAAATATGAAAATAAAGCATATGTATAACCACAACTTTAGCCACATAAGTGGTCACATGACCACTTAAGAAGTCATCACTTAAGTTATGGGTGACCGCTAAAGTGGTCTGGTTTATGTGGCTAGTATTTCTAAATTGGTCCTATTTCACTAAAGCAGCACCAGATAAAGCGGTAAAGTGCCTGCTTTAGTAGTAGGAGATTAGTCAATCCTTAGAACTAAAGAGGTGTTTTACCACTTAAACAACCACCACTAAAGTGGTTCTTTGGAAGCTAAAATGGTTGCAGCAGCTTTCAGTTGTACTAGAAACTTTGCAAATTTGTCGATTCACCTCTCAGGATTCATTCATAATCTCGTGAATGCAAATGAACTATGTTGCTAGGTTAATTTCAATGTTATGGACATAAAGGAGTTGTTGGATTTTTGGAAAAAATGATTGTTTTCACTACATTGACCCTTGGGACACCTTTTCACTATTTTCCAAATAAAGGGTTTAAATAAGAAATAAATGTCCCAAAACATATCCAACCCAACTACTAATGCATAATTGAAATTTCAAATTTGTTGGGGTAGTCAAAATTTCCATCCAACAATTATAAGAATAAACATTGATCGAAGTCAAATATATGGTTTTGTCAAGCCATTAGAAACCCCAAACTTGCAAAGATCATTTTTTATTGCATCGAGAATCATGCCAACCATCTCCCTTCAAAATCAATACTTAGAAACTACGAGGAAGGAAAAAAATAGTTAAAACACCTAAAATTGGAAAGTCACAAATTTAGGTACTTATAGTTTATTAAAATACACAGGTAATAGTATACATGCATTAGCTGGCTAACCGAGGAGAAATTGGTCTAAATGAAAAAAATTTGAAATAACATTTTTCAGTGTGGGATGGAGATGATAGATTATTCTTTATGTCATATCATTCTTTTAATGTGTTCCAAAAAGGGAAAATTATGGATTCGTGCTAGCTAATCATGCCATGTTATCTCCTATGCATGACATGGTATAGGATGGCATAGCTGATCGGTCGGAGATCAAACTTTTTGCTATCACATGGTGGTTTATGTTGTTTCACTGCTTACTTTTTTAAATAACAAAAGGGGTTAATTCATTTTAGACTATAATTTATTACTTTAGTTTATGGTATTGTCACCTCATCTTATCATTTCTTTGATTGTACCCATTATAATTATAAATTCATGGCCTATCTTGGAAAAGCACTTGGTTCTCTGACATTTATTGAACAAGTCTTTAATATTGGAAATAGAATACTTATTCTTGACTAAGACTTTGTTCAACTGATGGTAGTCGATGCACATTTTGAGAGAACCATTTTTCTTGCACACAAAATGAACTGGAGCACCCCATAGAGAGACGTTATGCTTGAAAAAAACTTGTCTAGGAAATCGTTTAGCTGCTCCTTCAACTCTTTAAGCTATGTTGGAGCCATTTTGTAGGGTATAACTTAAATAGGTTAGGTGTTTGGAAGGAAATCTATTATGAAGTCAATTTCCCGCTTCAGAGAAACTCAATACTTATATAAATTAATTTACCACAAAAGCTAACACAAGTGTTAGGGTTTTTTTACTATGGATCCTTAACCCAAACAAAATGATAGATGCATCCTTTGGAAATCATTTTTTTGGCCTTATAGTAAGAGACAAATTGACATATAGGTACTGAGGTACTACCCTTCCACTCTATGTCTGGATCATTTGGAAACTAAAACTGAACTACTCTATTTCTATTATCGACCGAGGCATGGCAAGAGTAGATCCAGTCCATTCTAATAATGACATAAAAATTTGTCATGCCTAACTCAACATGATTAACTAAGGTGACTTTCTGGGAAACTATAACTAGGCATTTTTTGTATACATGTCTTTCTATGACTAAGTTATCGACTAAAGTAGAGAAGGATTAATGTTCTAAAAGGATTTTGGGATTGACACTGAAGTCTACTACTATGTAGGGAGTCACAAAGAAAAATGTGACTTTCGAATCTAGCAACATATATACATAAATATTAAGGAGTTGTAATGTACCATTGACCACATCAGGAGAACCTTTCTGATTCAACCAAGTCTAAAGGTCATAAAACCTATTTTGATGTTGTCTACTAGCTGCACTAGATAGAATCCTGTTTAGTCTGGCCAACAGCTGGAGCTGTTGAAGAGTTATACTTACTCTACTTAACGAGTATCCTTTTCTCTTTATGAAGATACTGGACATTCCCTCAATATGTGGCTTGACTTTTCATACAAAAACAAATATCACTACTAGTCATACACTCACCCTTATAGTTTTTACCAAACATTTTGCTATCCGAGTTGGTACGAACACTATTCATACTACTTTGGGAATTAGAGACTAGTGCTCTATCCCAATTATATTGCCAGAACTTGGGCACTGGAGAACTATCAAAATATGAGGCTGGATATAAATATTTCTAGTGGAACTAAAAATTATTAACACCATCTAACCTCTACTATGAGAAACTAAAAATATTTTTACTAGCCTTTTTACTCTCTCTGTCCTTCTCCTTGATTTTCTCTTCTTCAATATATTGATCATGAATCATCAAACTAAAGATGTCCATATCCTTAACCAACATAGGATTTCTACACTCTTTGACCACATCCTCAGAAATACCTAACACAAACTTACTTATTGTAATGCCCCGAGTCTGTACCTCTGGACACTACACGGTGCTTATAATCCCAAAGGACCACAAGCTAATCCATAACTGGTACCTGCTATATCAACTAAATAATAATACTATAATTATAAGAAAATAGGTAGAAACTTGTCATAAGGTTCAATACTGAATTATACTGAATAATGTTGAATATTGTATCACAATACACAAAACTGAAAATCAATACTGAAAGAAAACTGAATAACTAACTGAAAATACTCTAGTCTGAAAAAGCCTCTAACTGTTTGAACTGTGGAGTTGATGGGACAAAACCCCAACTAACTCCGACTACTGAAAATGAATTGAAATACTGAAAATAATTATGTCCTCGAACTATGAGGTCTCACCACTACTCTATCTATTGAGAAACAGAACTGCTAAGGGTGCTTTAGAGCCCGTGGGTCTGAACCTATGATATAAAACATCATAGCATAAAAGAAAGGCATGCGTCAGTACTTTAAATGTACTGGTATGCTCAATGAGGTAGGCTGAATTGCGTGAGTTCATATGCATGAACAATAATAACTTAATAACATGAGTATGACTAAGTAAGAGTATATGCATAAATACGTATAGTGTAACTAAGATCGTGATAATAATGAGTACTGAATCTGAATACTGATTAACTATTATCTAAGTATGCTGCTACTGAATTACTAATAACTGAATGACTATGTCTGACAGTCCTAATTTTGTGGAATTATACTGAGTTTCGTACTGAACTGAGTGACTAATCTGATATTCCTAAATCTATAGAACTGAACTAAGTTCTATTCTGAGACTGAGACTGAAACTGAGACTATGGGAAGTAATTATCTAACTAATATGTCACTCTCTGAACTTATTGGGGTCCAACCTGTAACCCCAGCTGGAAGGGTGTCAATATCATGCCACGGGTAGAGATAAGCTGTGAGTTAACCCTCTCTGATAGGAAGCTCTTCCGTCAACCCTCGCTGGTAGGAAAACTCAAATAAGATGTATCAACCCTCATAGTATCTGGAAGGAAGATATCTCAACCAATGCTGGCTACATAGTTCTATAATGTAGGAATTGTTACTAAGGGACAAACCCTCTGTTGATAGAAATTTCCCCATCCCTGGGTTCGCTCGGTGCTGAATCCTACTCCCAGCTGAATAGATACTGAACTGATTTCTAGTTTGTACTAGGCTGGTCTGAATTGTTACTGATATTACTGTTTGACTGAACTGAATTGAGTTCACTAAGTTCTGCAGACTGATGGAATACTATTGAATTTTGTTAACTGACTGAGCACAGAGCGTTACTGAGGTCTAAAATGAGTACTGTGACTGAATTACGAACACTACTGAGATTTTCTGGGTTTCTATAACTGACTGAGTTCTACTGATCATGTCACTACTGAGGTTACTTCGTAACTAACACTGTCTCTAAGTAAACAGCTAAATTGTTGGGTGTTAAATACCCCCAGGACTCGATAACATAATAAGTAAAGCATAACATGACATTGCATAGCGTAAAAGTGCACACTTGTTTATAATGCATCTATAGAGACATTTTATCAAATACTTGCATGGAATGGACTTGTATACATGCTAATATGCTAATATTCCACTATTTAACTCACATGAATAATTCATCAAATACTTGGAAGGCATAATCTATGCACACAACATGTGAGCTGACACTTTCCATTACCAATTTCACAATTCAAGAGCTTTAACATGGATTGATGTGATACTATACACATGATAATCGATTCCACATAAAATTTGTGTTAATTCATGGGACAAAAATCCAATTACAATAATAGTCATGAATACACTTTAATTCCAATTAAGAAAATCATAAAATCAATCATACTAGAAGTTTAAAAAGGTTTCTTGGACTCCAAGGGTGGAAGGGACCCTTGGATCAATACTTCACGTACCTTAGTTGAGAAATTTCTGAAAGTTAATGGTGAGTTCTTAAGTTCTTGATTTGAAATTTGAAGACCTAGGGTTCTTATTTCTTGAGTAATTTATGAAAAAATGAATATAATTTCTCTCCAAAGGGTTTAATTTTGTATTTTGGGGGCTTAAGGGCATGGAAAAAGACTTAATTAACCTTAAGGATGTGGCCTTTTAATTCCTAAAAATTGTGTTACCGATGCGCAGACCGACGCGCCGCATCATTGGCATCAATGATATAGCCAACGCGCCGTGTCGAGTCCATGTTGGTTCACTATAATTTGCACTGAAGATGGGTAAAAACTATCTTATCGACGTGATGGTCGACGTAACGCATTGAGATCTCATCGACCCACTATTTTGGGCACTCAAACATGGTCTAAACGTGGTCCAAAAATTCAAAACTTGTTCGAGAACCTCTACTGACATTCCTGATCATGAATTAACTCAAATATTGGCTTTTAAAGGACTTAAAGGTCATTAAATAAGATTGCCAACTTTCAATGGCTAAAATAGCACTAAGTCTGAAAACATAGCTAATATATTCTAAGTCTGGGACCCCTTAACAAACTTAAAGGACTGAATTAAGCTAGAAATTTTGTAGGGTCTTACACTTATTTTGGATCTAGAGTCAACAACTATAGCCGGAGCATACTTTTCCAACTTAGTAAACTTAAGAGAATACTTCTTTGCACTGATTTTACCCTACTTTAGATTTATGAATTTTTTCAACTTGGAATACCTTAGCTTATATGAGAAGAACATGTCCCGTAATACAGAAATAAACTCATCCCACTCTACTAATCTTGCATCTTCACCTTTATCATCTTTTCATTGCTTGTACCTAGTCTAAGACCCTTCTTAAAACTGATAAGCAGCCAATTTGGCACTTTCAGTTAGAGTGACACACATGATCTCAGTAACTTTCTAAGTACTATCCAAGAACTCTTATGGATCCTATTAAAACATACACCTACAAATACCAGAGGATTTATCCGAGTAAAGTCCCAAACTCTTGCGGCCATCGTATTCACTACTTGTTGTCCAGTACAATAGCCTTCTGGTTATTCTAGGTAGTCATGGACTGGGAAAATGTTGTTAAAGCAACCCTAAATACAACATGGGAGACTTGTTCATTCAAAGGATTTACTGGTGATAGTTTATTCCCATTACCGTTACCAGTTCTGTCTCTCCTTGTAGTAGTTCTCTTGGGAGAAATTTTTGAAAACTTGTATAACACGAGTTAGAAGAAGGTTTATATAGAGTTCACAATCTATCACGCAAGATGAATATGAAAGAAGTAAAATTTTTCTAAAACATTTCATCGCCTCTCACAATAAGTGTGGCGCACTTTACACCTAGGAACAAAACTCTACTTAATGTGACTTTTAGACATCCTAGGACACTTTAAACCTGATGGTCTAATACCAACTTTTTCATGATCCAAGACTACACTCTAGTCATAACACACTAACTTATGGACTAGCATAACACTATGAAAATAAAAATAAAAAATGTAACAACACTATGTGGAACCTAAAATGAATAATGAATTAATAAATCAACATTTAATAATACCTAGATTTAAAACCACAAAAGCTAAATATCTAATTATATGCCTTAAATCCTTTAATAAAATGAGTTGCTAGGACAATCCCCCAATTAACTTTAACTGTTTGAAAATAAATGAAATAATGATACTATTATTCTAATGATGTGGACTCACCAAAGTATTGGAATTGATGTAGTAGTAGATCATATCATGTGTGATTCAAATATTGAACGTCAAAAAATATATTATAAGACAATATAGCACAGAAGTGAGTAGTGATTAGTACTTTGATTGTTTTGAGTATGTGATATGAGAAATAACTTATATATGTTAAAAATGATTCATGTAACTTGGTAAATAATTAAATACCAAGTAATTAACATATACTACATGATAGCTCAATAACTAATTACATGGCCATGCAAATATCTAAAGTTGAACCATGAACTATAGACTATTAGCAATGGACTGTGGGAGCTAATAATAATTCACATACCCTAATTTGATCTATTTAGGGTCCAACCTATAACCTTATCTCAAAGAGTGGTCTATATCTAATCCAATGTTAGAAACACGTAGTGATGTGGATCCACCAAACTGATGTCCAAAAGTACAACAGTGTCAATACTGGTTTGTTAAGTGACCTTTTAGAACCTACAATGGAATTATAGTTCTGGGACATAGGTACTTATAATAAATTTCTTACCTTAACTTATAGGTGAGCCATCATTCATACGACTGATCGATACTAAGTACTGCTCCCAACTAAATGACAGTAATAACTAAAATACTCAATAAGTGTAATATTCTGAAAACAAAAAATAAATGCACAATCTTAGAGCATTCAAAATAAATAAACTTGAGGACATAATAATAATAAGTACATGCGTGAAATGATAGGTCATTGGGTGTCCTTAACCCACCACCATTGAAGAATGCAACTATTATACAACTTCACAAACTGAGTGAATTAAGAAATTTAATAACTCAAGTCTAACAATCATGGATTTCATAATGTAATAAGGTTTTATATTTTCAACATGTAATGGTACTGAAATTCATGTTAAAAAGATGGGTTCATAACTTAATTAGATCAAGAAACTGGAATATATAGAAATTCACATTATTCATGAACCTATGTTTGGAGAGACGAATTAAATCAAGAAATTGAGTTAAATTTGAAACTCAATAGGTGATATTAGACCCACTGATGAAATTCAATATACTTGGGGATGAAAACTCTGAAGAAATATTTGAAATTGGAAACTTGAATAAGACGAACCCTAGTTGCCCTGAAGAGGAAAAATCAACTCTTTCTTTCTCTGTGATGTTAAGTGTCTAATTTTTTGGAGTAATGAGGGCTTAGGATATTGTTTTTATTTATACTCCACTTTGGAGTGGTTTGAATGATAGATTTTTTTAGGTTAAAAGAGTTGGAAAAGATTATAAATCCCCTCAAAAAATATAACTAAAAGTCAACAGAATTGAGTCGTATGGACCATTCCATAATTATGGGACCCACATATGATCGTGGGTGGTGCTCGTAGTTTGGAGGATAAATTTGGGCTCCTAGAACTCCACAAAATAAGTGTTGATATAATCGTGGGACCCACCTACATTCTTACATTGGTTTGTAGGATGGAAGTCCATGCTAGATCAACTCTATAAGTCATGGTAGTACCAAAGTTTGTGGTTTCTAAAAACTATCATGGTTTTCTCTCATGGTTGGATGGTATACTTTTCAACTTACAAATGTTTGGGATAGTTTCAATTAAATAAGAGCATTGTACGGGCGTACAATCTCACCAAGATCGTATCTATTCTCATAGGTTCTCAGTGTAGGACAATACCCCACTAAAGTGGTCATAACTTTTTACTCCAATATTGGATTATGAAGAAACTAGGGTAAGGGAAATTCTTGAGTTCAAAAATACCATTGAATTTAGGAGTTAGGCTAGATTAAAGTTGATAACGGGGAAATTCTTCATAAGAAATTAATTGGTAAGGGACGTTTCATCTTAGCCATGAGCTACAAATTACTTGTGGCCTTAATACATGTCTAAATCATATATCATACCAGCAAAACATAATGTTTGATTTTCCATGTACTAGACATATGGTTCTAATCTTAGGTTGTATTTTGAGGTGTTATAGGTCATGTTTTTCAATAGATAGTATCACATTGGCCTTAGACATGATAAAAAGTATAGTTTATTAGTACTAAGCATAACATACCACATGGGTTTATGGATCATGAGCATCATAACATAGAGCTTGAATAATTGGAAGCTTGAATTACTGAGAGACATTATTGCTTCTAGTTTATGGGTCAAAGAATGGACAACAGTTGTATAGAGAACTTGGACCTAAGGCGTAAGCTTGACTTGAATACATAATACATTGGAAGAATGTTCTTTTAAATAAAAATAGGAGGAAGTTTGCAGAATAAGAGTAGATCTCTTCATGACTTTTCATGAAACTTACCACCATGCGAAAATTCAATAACTGTATTAGTTCATAATCTCTCCCTCTACCGATGGGTGTGCCTTTATCCCTGTGTTAACTCGGTGCTAAGTACTACTTCCAACTAAATGATATTGAATCATAAACTGAATTGTTCATCCTTATCTCATTCTGAAAGTATCAATTGTGGATAATCTGAAGTGTTCAAGACATATAAATTGATATATGCATGAGTCCCTAGGTATCGGATGTTCTTAACCTACCAGCATTGACTAATGCTTACTGAACATGATAATAATGAAAGTAGATCATAATAGATAACTTCATAATTCAAGAAAACTCAATGATTTATCAACCAAAGGGAAATTTATGATTCTAGTATGACAGGATGCTACTCCTATGGAAAAAACATGTACTCGTGGTTTAATTACAAAAATAAACTGAAGGGATTAGTAAACTCATATTTGACATAGAACCCAAAACCTTAAGAAAGCAATAAAATTAGAAATTGAGATATTTTTTAGACTCAATGGATGGAAGGAATCCATTGATGAAATATCACATATCTGGAGGTAGAAGCCTTGGAGAAATCCTCAAAATTTGAACTTGAAGTTCAGAAACCCTAACTTGGCTTTGGAGAAGAATAATCGCCCCTTTTCTTGGTTTCAATTAATTTTGTGACTTAATGGGGAATTTAGGAATGCTTAGGCTTATATACCACCCTTGGGTAAGCCTAAATGAAGTGGGTAATGAGTTCAAAGAATGGAAAAAAACTAAACAACGCTTTTACAAAAGTGTAGGGAAAAACGGATACCAATAATAACGACTCGTTAGTTCAGGTAACAAGTCATGGACTGGACTCGTTGTAAGAGGTTCTGCACCTTGGGTGTTTTTAATTGTTACAACTACCTCCCTCCTCATGAGTCTTTGGGTCAGATAACGGGTCATTAGGAGGAGTCGTTGTCAGGGACTTGATTTCTGGATATCTTTCTATTGTGATGATGAATCGACCTAATGACTCATTGAGTCGTATGTTGGACTTGTCACCATTGAGCTGAAGTCTGGAATCCCTCACTGTTGTGGAAACGACTTTACCCAACGAGTCATTGTGTCTGAAAATGAGTCGTTGACAGAGTCGTTGTCAGTGGCAGTTGACAGTCCCTTAAGCAAATATTTTAGAACTTTCAGAGCTCAAAAACATGGGGTACTACATGTCTCCTTTTTCTTCAAATTGTATGTTTTCTAGCTTACAGACTGAATAAAATCTACTTGCTTGGTCACTAACATAATAAGGTGTTTAAAAGGATTCTAGACTTTATATATCCTTGAAATTAAATGAGTTATTGCCCACGATAGTTTTCAAGGTTCCAATCAATTATACAGGTTTCTATGACTAAACTTGCTTATCCACAATCATATTTTTTTTAAAGACCAATTATTATATAAAAGATCTTATCTTTTTAAATACTTTATTAATACATTTTTTAATAAACTCATAAAAGAGTAGGTGTTAATAATATATAAAAAGAGCATAAACTAAAGTACATTAAAAAATAGTAATAAATAAGATAAATTCTTGAATGCTCGTAAAATAGAAAATATGTATAATGAGATCTTCCGAGAGAATTATCGATTAGATAAATAATAAAAAAATATAAAGACAAACTAAATAAATATAGTTTATAATATTATGAAATACCATGTGCAAATGCCCAAGTGACATGGAATAAAATGTGTAAAAAAATTAATTTTATCAACTATATGTCACAATTTTAGAGAAGAAAAAAATAATTTAATCAACATGTCACAATTTTGGAGGAAAAAAAGTAATTTATCAACTACATGTCACAATATTAGAGGGAAAAATTAATTTACCAATCACATGTCACAATTTTATAGGATCTTACAAAATTAAAATTACTATAATCTTATCAATTACTTGTCATAATTTTAGAGGAGAAAAATAATTTACCAACACATGTCTCAATTTTAGAGGATTTTAAGAAAATTAAAACTACAATAATGCCATTGTGAGGACTACCAAATTTTGGTATTCTTTCTTATATATGAGTCTAATATATGTATATATATATATATATATATATATAATCTGTTACTTGTTGTAATCTTATTTACATAAGAGTGTTAACATATGTCAAGTCATTCTAAATAGCCATAATTCATTTTATATCCTGAGTTTAGTTATAAAACATTTAGACTTAGCAACATGCATTTAGGACTTGGCTACTCTCCATTTTAACTCTCTCTATTTTCTCCTAGTTCCTATCCTGATTGGTGACATATGGCATAGTTCAAATTAAAAGGCTAAGATTTGATTATTCTAAAATACAACTCTAACTATAATTTAGATAATAAATACATTATATATTTACTTTAAAAAATTATTGTAATTCCACAATCTTAGCAACATGTCCATAAATAAAGCAACAAAAAAATTTCTCTTCCTACCTTTTTTTCCTACGCAAGAATTTCATCTTTTAATTTTTTTATCAATTGATTTTTTTTATTATCAGTTTTTTTAAAACTTTTTGTTTAACAATTAGCTATTTTATTTTCTTTAAAGTAGGTGAAATAAAGTAGGAGAAATAATTGTCTCTTCTATTTTAGATTAATTTTTTATCACCTTTTTTGGAACTTTTTCTTTAAAATTAGATATTTTATTTCTTTAAAATAGGTGAAATAAAATAGGGATAAAATGAGAGAAATCTCTTGTATTCTAAATTATTTTTTAAAAAAAAATCTTTAATAATTAGCTATTTTATTTTCTTTAAAATAGGTGAAATAAAATAGGAGAACTTGTAGACTCTCCTATTTTTTAAAAAATAAAATAGTTAGTAATTATTAAAAAGAAAGTTCTCAAAATGCAATAAAAAGGTTAATTTAAATAGAAATTAAAAGATGAGCCATGCATATGAAAAATAATTTAGGAAGAAAAGACTTTTTCTTGGTATATTTATGAACAAGATAATATGTTGCAAACATTGTGGAATTACAATAATTTTTTAAAATAAATGTATAATGTATTTATTATCTAAATTATAGTTAGAGTTGTATTTTAGAATAATCAAATCTTAGCCTTTTAATTTGAACGATGCCATGTGTCACCAATCAGGATAGGAACTAGGGAAAAAGGGAGAGAGTGAAAATGGAGAGTAGCCAAGTCCATTTATTTATATTAATGATCAAGGGAACTTAGTCATTTTATTTATATTTGGTAAGTTGCCATAATTTTATCATATTTGTCCCTATATATAGTTTGCAACTCCTCCATCTTGCAATTAGAGGCTCAAAGAAACAATTTTATTAGGAATCATGAGGAACTTCTCAAGCATAGTTGTCATTCTCTTTTCCCTTTTCGTTGTTCTCAGTAAGTTTCATTTTAATTTACATAAAGTAGATCCCTTCTTCATGCTCCAGATCATGCAGTAAAGTAGTTCTCTCAAAAACTTTTGTCACTTCGTGTGTTACACCATAACTCTCCATCTATGAGTTACTCTTACGATAATATGAGTAGTATATTTTATTCCTCTCGAGATGATGCTCTCGAATTTACTATCAGTAACTTCAGAAATCACATAAAGGAGGTTTAGAGGAGCCCACTAGTGTGTTTAAAATCCTTCAATTTTAAAGTTTATGTTCTCATCCATATGAATTGTGTAGTTAATATAGAATATTCTACGCAATCAGATTTCTCTTTAGCCCTTCGTTACAGATAGAACTCATTAAAGGAGAGAGCATGTGCATAGGGTATTCAATATATTTTTTATTAATGGGTAGAGTAACTTAGGGTGTTATGATTCATAAGTAATAGAACATCATAAGAGTTGGAAGTATGGATTTATAGGTGTAATAATAAGAAAAGGTGGGGTTATCATTTAGTTGAGGGAAAATTGATGGAGCTATGTCTGCTTTTAAGTAGGATTGAGGTAATATGTCCTTATGTGTTAAATAAGGGGTAGTGAATGTAGTGTAGGTTTCATAGTGAAAGGTAGAGAAAGAGTTATTAGTTAAGGTGAATTGTGGTATGCTAAAAGTAGGAAAGGAGTTCTTGATGGTATTCCATTGTATTGGAAAAGTATATGTTATTAACGAAAGTATTATGTCATTAAGGATTGTTAATATGGGTTCTCCTTCTGGTTAATTCTTGTAGGGTTAGGAGTATAATTTAGATATATAGAAGTAGTAGAGATATGTGGGAGGATGAACTAATGAGTTATGATAAGATAGACCATAAGATTATGATAAATCATTGTTATTATGAGGTTATAGTGGACTAATGTTTCTTAATGTTTTATTTTATATCTTTCAAGAAAGAATAGTGTATGAAGGTATGTGGTTAATCAGTTCTAGTGTTAGACACTATGTTTGAACAGTAGATGATCATCAAGGTGGGAATAATTATTGATTAAGATAGTGAAGCTAGATATGGGGAAGGTGAGCTGGTAAGTTTGGAATGATGTATGCAAGAAGTTAAGTTCATTTTTTTTGCAATTAAGTATGATCGTGTAGTTATGATGTAGAGGTGTACCCAAAGTGA
Organism: Capsicum pubescens; assembly: GCA_030864215.1. Lineage (NCBI taxonomy): Eukaryota > Viridiplantae > Streptophyta > Magnoliopsida > Solanales > Solanaceae > Capsicum > Capsicum pubescens. The sequence goes on from CM061541.1 coordinate 204,622,200, forward strand.
TATGTTTCAGATCTGAACCAAGGCCTAAACATGACAAGCATCTCAAGTCCACCGCGGACTGGAGACCACCCTCATAACCTAGTCAACTAGATTTTAATACGTCATAACAGCGGAACACCAACACACAATAAGATAGTAGAATATGATTCAGACACAAAGAAGTCTATAAGTTCAACAACAATCCGAAGCCCACAATAATCCACAAATTCCTCTAAACAAACAAACACCAATAATAGTCGGGACATGCCCCCGACAATAGCTAAAATAAGTTCAAAGAAATGAGACAATAACATAAAGATACCCAAATCAAGAAATGATGACTTCCAAAGTATGAAAGATCACCACCTCAATCAAACTCACGAGCTATCCCACAATCACCTATTCACTCTGCAAGAGGAGTAGATGTAATACCTTGAAGTTTCTTAACTAATTTCGTTTCAAGAATGTCAAGTATTATCTTCTAAATTAAATGATGTTTATTCCATGAGGAATTTTTAATATTTTCAATTTTTTCATATGGTAAATTCAATAATCTTTCCATCGATATAAAATTTTCCTAAATTCGATAACCGGGTAAGAAGTTAAGAATATTTTAAGTTCCCGTCGTAAAATAGCGCCATATTAGTCAGTGGCGCACCGCTCCATAAGAGAAATTGGCAATTGTCAAATTCTAGTAGGGGTCCACTATAGTGGCGCGTCGTGCCAAACTTCCAGGTTGTAAATGAAGTGGCAACGCGATGGCTCTGCGTCGTGCCATCCCTCAATTCTCCAGTTGTCAAATTCCAGTGATGCGGTGCCAGGGGTCCAATTCAGGAAAATTTCATTGAAATTAAAAGACACGTTCAGGATTAAAAGGGTCAATTTACCACCCCTATTTAAGCCCTTTAACACGAGATTCAGCTATTTGGAACCCAAAATATACTAGTTTCTCTCAATTTTCTCTCAAGAACAAGCTAGGGTTTCAATTGGGGATTCAATTTCAAGAAAGTCTCTCTGTCAATCTTCGCTAAATCAAGAACTAAGGTATGTGTTGTGTTTATTTATGGATTCCTTTCATCGATAAAGCTAAAGAAACCAATTTTAAATTATGAATCATGATTAATATGTTGTGGGTTTCTCAAGTTATGTGATGGCTGTTGTTTGATTCCTATGTTGGGATCCTTATGTGAAATTATGAAAACTACGTTAGCATATAAATTGAAATCCATGAATTTGGTGGTTTATGATTTGTAAAATTTGATGATTTCACCTATGCCTTAATTTGTGCATTTAAGATGTTTGATAAAATGCCTAAAGGGATAGAAATTATGCACTATAGATAAAATGTGACCCAAATGACAATGTATGCTTTAACCTTATGTTCAAAATAACTTCCATGTTATTCTCATGTATTGAAATTGCTTGTGGGATTGCTCATGAGTTAGCCTTATGAAATTATGCTAAGTATACATGCTATATTATTCACGTACCAAGCTATGATAATCAAATGCCCATGAAATATCTCCAACTATTGTATTATGGATTGTTGATTTTGGTCATATATTCAATAATGTCGTAACTTGTCAGTTTCCTTCCATCGATTCCTGGGGGTACTTGTGCCCAAAAAATATAGTTGTGTGCCTAGATTTAGTGTCATGTTTTCACGATATCCTCAGTCAAGCCATGGTCCATAGAACCACGTCAGTCATGTGACTCAGGAAAGCTCAGTAATTCAGTAATCTCAATAGTATTCCGTCATCTAAAGGAACTCCATGAATTTAGTCTAGTCCAGTTCAGTTAATCATGTTTAGTGTCTATTTAGATGGGAGTAGGAATTAGCACCAAGTGAACCAAAGGATGGGAACTCACCTGTTATATGAGGGTATGATTATTAGAATAATCCTTGTGTTCTAGAACTACGTAGCCAGCGTAGATTGAGACATCATAGCCTACTATATGAGGGTAGATGAGGTGGATTAACCTGTTATATAAGGGTTCACACCGTTCTCACTAGAGATACCGGTTATATGAGGGTTACTCACAGATTTTCCTTACCAGTGGCGCGGTATTGACACCCTTGGCTACAGATTGGACCCCAACTCAGCCATAATGGTGTATTAGGGGCATGTCGGTTTGATAAATACTTCCCACAGTTTCAGTTACAGAATCAGGACTGTCAGATACAGTCAATTAGTCTCAGTATTAGAGCTCAGATAGTTCTACAAAATTCAGGACTGTCAGATACTGTCAACTCAGAACAGTTCGGAACTCAGCTAGTTCCATCAGATTTAGGACTATTAGATACAGTCACTTATGTTATCAATTATACCAGCCATCAGAACTCAATTACCAGTCATGTTAGTTATCAGTAAATTTATGTTATCACGATCTCAGATATAGTTACTATGTATTTAGGCATGTATTCTCACGTTCATATTAGTCAGTTAGCTAGCATTATTCATGAATATAAACCCCATGCATTCATCTTACTCACATGCATACCAGTACATTCAAAGTACTGACACATTTGCGCTATGGTGTCTTATACCATAGATTCAGAAGTAAGAGCTTCAGAGCATCAGTAGCATTCCAGTCTCCGTAGTCTGAGTTAGCAGTGAGTCCTCATCTCTCGAGGACATGATCATTTATTTATTATCTCATTAAGTAATTTATTAGTTGGAGTTAGTTGGGGACATGTCCCATCAACTCCTCATTCAGACAATTCAGTCAGTTAAAGGCTTTCCAGACTATCATGTTCAGACTATCATGTTATTTCAGTTTAGTTTTGGGTATTTCATACCCCATTCAGATGTTATATCTTTATCATTTATGTTACAGCCTTGAACCTTATGGCCTTTCAGTTCATGTTTCTGCAATCATATAGTATGTTATGCAGTATACAAGTAAAGGTGTCAGTCATGGGTTAGCTTGTGGTCCTTCGGGGTCATGAGCACTGTGTAGCATTTCGGGTGCCAGATCCGGGGTATTACAGTAGAAGTATGGACAATTCTTATATCACGTGAGGATACAACAGCTGAAGGCGATTAGCGGTTGGAGTGATAGCATATAACTCAGGGATATAGGACAACATAATGTCATGATCAACAATTCAAAATAATTCAAATTCTATGCACATAATCAAATGTATATACACACACATATATATACATATATATATCACATTCCACGGTAGGAAACAAGGCTTAACATGCACTTTAAAACCTTACCTTGAATTGTGCAGCTTAACCGTCATATAATAGTACCCACGGTCTAAATGGGCCCAGCTCTCACCCCTGGTTAAGCCCAAGTGCATGTAGCCGCACGAACTAAAAAATAATATCGCACATATGTACAGGGGACTCGAACCTCCCATTCATATACTAAGGTGACTTAAACACCCCATCATGTAATGTAATATGGGGGAATAAAAAATCCCAATTATTTAATAGGGCGGACTCAAACCACCTGGTAATAAATTAGGGGAATCGAACCATTTCGAACCTCACGTCGGCAAACATGGTTTCCAGTATTGGTCCCTCAAGACCTCCACTTTCATGTCCTAGATACACAACTCTCTTTTAAACCAAATTAAAACATTTATCATACACTCCCATTCATTGAAATATTTACACATTTAGGCATTCACTGTTGGTATTGTCATACTAACTACACTTGCAAGGTAACATCAACATACCAAACCAATCATCATCACTTGGGAAAATTCATAACCCCTTATGTTGAATATAAAAATCATTATATTTCATTAGTTTTTCCTAATATGCAGCAGTCCAAGAATAGTTCAATATACATACTTTTCATATTCAAAACCAATTTAACGATATGGGGTTGAGGTCATTAACACTTCAATTATCAATATTAACAAATTGGGCGAAATCACAATTCCCTAGTTTATTCACTGTACCCATGCACCCCACAAGTTTAAAATCATCAATAAAGCATGAATAATTTTATCTAAAACATGGAAAAAGAAATTACATCATTCATATTTCAAAATCCCTCAACCCACATTAAAAACCATCTATTAAATCGTATAGATACAATTATAAATACATGTTTTTGATAAAATAATAATTGGGGAAGAGCAACATGTCTTAGACACACAAAGATTTGTGAGAAATTGATAATTTGGAACCCGAATGATGAACGTAAGTTGAAACTCTTATACTTTCTTGGGGTATGGAGTTTGTAAGTGAAATAATCGATGATGTGTCATGAAAACTAATAGTAATATGTCTATGTAATGTATAAAGTTTATTTATAAGTGAAAGTACCTCATTACCCTTCATTCCAAATAAAATTGAACTGAACAACTAAAATTTACATAGTTTTATGGCATGGGCCTTATCGAGGAAACTAACCTCATTTCCACGGACTTTAATGTAAAGACTAACCTCTATTTCATGGAGGCTATCACGGAAAGCCAGACTCTATGGCACATCAATATCACGGAGGCTTACTGCCTCCGTGACCGAAAACCATCTAAACCCTATCCGAAAATTGCATAACTCTTTCGAGACACCCCATTAACATACTTAAGTATGATTTAAGTCAAAAATCGATATTTCAAATACGGGGAAGCCAAAAAATAAAAATGCTCAAATTTTGAGGGTGTTACATTATTCCCCCTTAGGGTCTTCATCCCCGAATGACAAGCTAGGACACTTTTCGTACGATAATCATAATATTACACCAGAATCAAATAATAAACCCGGATAATAACAAGGGAACACAAAATTCATACCTTAAGCTCTTCCGTCTGACACATGGAATAAGAATAGGTACTTAACCCTCATATCTTCCTCTGATTCCCAAGTGGCTTCTTCTACTTTATATTACTCCAAAGGACCTTTACTGAAGCTACCTCTTTATTCCATAACTTCCAAATATTCCTATCTAAGATCTCCACCAGGACCTCCTCGTACGACAGAGAATCTGAGGTGCCAACACTCTCAATAGGTACCACTAAGGAAGGATAACCCACACATTTCTTCAACATGGACACATGAAACACGTGGTGTATGGAACCTAAACTTGCAGGTAATTCTAAATCATAGGCAACATTTCCTACTCTTTTTAAAATCATATAGGGGCCAATATAATAGGGACTGACTTACCCTTCATACCAAATCGCATCACTCCCTTCATAGTAGACACCTTTAAGAACACCCAACCAAATACATCGAACTTGAACTCTCTTTACCACACGTCTGCATAGGACTTTATATGACTCTGAGCGGTCTTAAGCCTATCCCGAATCACTTTAACCTTCTCCAAAGATTGATGAACAAAATTTGGTCTGAACAATATCATTTCACTAACTTCGAACCACCCAATAGGGAATCTACACCTTCTATCATACAACACCTCAAACGGGGCCATAACAATACAAGAGTGATAGTTTTTGTTGTACACAAATTCTACCAATGGCAAATAATCAACCCAGCTACCACCAAAGTTAATTTCACAAGCTCGAATCATATCCTCCAAAGTCTAAACGGGCCTTTCTTTTTGCTCATCCATTTGGGGGTGGAAAGCGGTACTAATTCTCACCTTAATCCCCCAAACCTTTATAAAACAAGCACAAAACTATGATAAGAAATGAGTACCATGTTTAGAAATAATAGAAACTAGAGAACCATGGAACTTCATGATCTCTTGAACAAATAACCTTGCATAGTCCTCCATAGAATAATTAGTCCTCACTGATAAGAAGTGAGCAGACATAGTCATCCTATAAATAATAACCCAAATTGAATCAAACTGGTTCTGAGTCCTTGGAAGACCGATAACAAATTCCATATTTACCACTTCCCATTTCCACACAGGCAACTCGATTTCTTGAGACAACCGACCAGGCTTCAAGTTCTCCACCTTAACTTATTGACATACCATGCACTTTGCCACAAAATTAGTCATATCTCACTTTAAGTTATTCCACTGATAGATCTCCTTAAGGTCATGATACATTTTCATCGAACCAAGATGAACCAAATAACACGACTCATAATCTTCGGCCAAAATTCTATCTCAGAACCCATCCATATCGAGAATAAATAACCTTTCTTGGTACCTCAAGATGCTATCACCCCCAATCTCGAAAGCCATCACCTTCTGTTTAACCACATTATCCTTGATTCACATCAACATAGGGTCCAACACCTACTTCTTCTTTACCTCAACATCAAGAGATGACTTTGCTACCTCATGCACAAATACACCACCATTCTCAGAATCTAAGAGATGAACCCTAAGATTTTCCAAACGGTGAATATCCTTAACCAAGTATTATTTCTCCTCATCCACATGGGATAGAATCTCCATAGATATTCTACTAAGAGCATATGAAACCATGTTATCCTAACCTGGGTAATTGTAGAGACTTATGTCATAGTGCTTGAGAAACTCAAGTCATCTCCGTTGCCTAAGATTCAACTTTTTTTGGGTGAACACATATTACAAGATCTTATGATCTGAATAGATATCGATATGGACCCCATATAAATAGTGATGCCAGATCTTAAATGGAAATACTACAACTAGAAATTCCAAATCATGAGTCGGATAATTCTTCTCATGAATGAGAAAAGACTAAATAACCCTTTTAAATAAATAAAGGAAAGAGCTGATACCAGTCGTAACGACTAAGGTAACGACTCATTAGGTCAGGTAACAAGTTGTGTCCTAGACTCATTGTCATAGCTTCTACACCTTGGTGCAACAACGACATCCCTCTGAACGACTCGTTGGGCCTGATAATGGGTCATTAGAAGGATCCATTGTTAGGGACTTGATTTCTGGATTTTCTTCTATTGTGATGATGGATCGACCTAATGACTCATTAGGAATAATAACAAGTCATATGATGGGCTCGTCACCATTGAGATGAAGCTTGGGATCCCTCATTGTTGTGGCAATGACTTCACACAACGATTCATTATGTCTGAAAATGAGTCATTGACAGAGTCGTTGTCAGTTGCAGTTGACAGTCCCTTAAGCAATTATTTTAGAACTTCTACAACTCAAAAAATGTGGGGTATTACATGCCTCCTCTTTTTTCAAATTGTATGTATTCAAGCTTACCGACTCGATAAAATCTACTTGCTTGGTCACAAACATAATTAGGTCTTTAAAAGGATTCTAGACTTTATATATACTTGACATTAAATGAATTATTTCCCTAGATAGTTTTCAAGGTTCCAATCAACTATATAGGTTTCCACGACTAAACTTGCTTATTCTCACTTTTAACCGAGGACTACTTATACAAATTACTTGCTGTAATCTTATTTACATAAGAGTGTTAGCATATATCAAGTCATTCTAAATAGCCATAATTAATTTTATATCCTAAGTTTAGTTATAAAACATTTAAGACATAGTAACATGCATTATTTATATTAATGATCAAGGGAACTTAGTCATTTTATTTATATTTGGTAAGTTGCCATAGTTTTATCATATTTGTCCCTATATATAGTTTGAAACTCCTCAATCTTGCAATCAGAGACACAAAGATACTATTTTACTAGGAATCATGAGGAACTTCTCAAGCATAGTTGTCTTTCTCTTTTCCCTTTTCATTGTTCTCAGTAAGTTCCATTTTAATTTACATAATCTTTTCAATTAAATAAAAACATATAGTGACCTTATGAACAACAATTAGTTCATCATTTTTAGAACAATAATAAAGTAAAATATGTATTATAGTATGTCTTGTAAAGTTTGCAGTATTTTACTAATTAAAGCAGAATGATGATTAGTTTTCAAATTTATAGGATGTTATTCTATTCTTTTGTACATAAAGGGAAGGTCTAACCGAATTTTTGTTATGATGGATCATCCTACTATTGTTTTGACTATAGGTAAAAATAAACATTATTATTGAAAAAATGAACAACCTTGATTTGATGTAATCTAATGAAGTGGTCACATGAATATGTAAAATCCACCTATTAACATTGTGGTCATTGATCACTAATTTTATTTCTCATAGTGAATTAATTGTTTCTCCTTTCTTTCTTTGTCCAAACAAATTAAGGCACTAAGCAGACAGGAATGTAGGTTGAAGGAAAAGAATGTCGATTTCCGCTTCCAGGAGCTGTCAAACCTTGTGACCCAACAAAATGCAACACACAATGCTTTGATAAGTACCAAAATAAGCCTAATCCTCCTGGTATTAAAGGAACACTTCTTGGAGGAAATTGTTTAGATGATAGATGTTCTTGCACCTTTTGGTGTTAAATGTACAATCCCTTATATCTGTTCAAAATATTTCGTACAAGATATTTTTAATGGAATAAACCAATAATATCTATTGTTACAATAAAATTATCAAGGTTGTATTAATTTTTTATTAACTAATTAACAATATATGAATCTTCAAATCCAAAATAAAATACTTTTGATTTGTCATAGAATCTTCAAATATTTCAGGAAAATTTATATAGACTGTGAAAAAATTACTAAGTAAAAGATTAAGCTAGAAAGTTTAATTATCTTGGATACTGACAATTTTTACCCTTCATTGCACAAATTAATTATACATAATGCTACAGATCTCATTATATGGTATTATATTAAAATCAACAACACAAAAGTATAAAATGATAAGTACCAAGATAAGCCTAATTCGCCTAGTATTAAAGTAGCACTTCATGGAGGAAATTGTTTCGAGGACACTTTTCTTGAACCTTTTTGTGTTAAGTATACTACTTCTGAACTTCATGCAAAAATTCTCTTTCAAGATATTTTTTGATGGAATAAGTGATAATTCTTCTATTTAATATTTGGGTTTTCATTACTTTGAAGTAGAAAATTAACTTTGTTTGAATCTTTTGAATCCAAAACTAATGTTTCTAAATTTGTCATAAGATATTTAAAATACTTCAAAAAATTCTTATGGTTTGTCTAAACATTACTAAATAAAATATTAAGCTATTAAATGCTTAAATATATTTTGATATTGAAATCATTTATTGTTGATAATGGTCAATTACACCCGTAAAAAGTGAATACGGTCGTTGTCAATATTTTTGACCCAACTTAGAGGTTGGGTCAAACCACAGAGAATGAATTGGCAAAGTTTGCTTTAAAGTGCAAGTGGCTCAGTTAATGCTTTCTCATATTGATTTAAAATATGACTTTTGTAGACAATTTTGAAGAATTATGATTGTAGTTATCATGAGAATTGAATTGCAATAAATAAGACACGAAAGTGGTAATCTATGATAAAAGTAACTTGAGGATGTATTGTCATTAGAGTAGAATCATATGTGGGTGAATTAACATTTTTTCTTTATTTAATCAAACAATGGATAGGCTATATCTTGGGTATTAATGTTAATCTCTCAATTAAGAACTACATTTCAAAAGTGCTCTATGCATATGATCATGACCTATCCAAAACCTCAATTTGTTTGCATTATTTCTAAGATCGGCCAGAAAAACATATCAATCTAGTCATTATTAATTATTATCCTTCACTGTTATCCCCTTTCTCAAGAAAGATAAAGGGTATGGGCTTAACTAGAGTTTGCAACCACCACTTGTAAATTGAAACACGGGATAATCGTCAACCCCATAGTAAATAATAAATTAGAAAAGCAAATAATTACCACCGATGTATTTACCAATACTCAATCATCACACACCTCACTTCCCACCCCCACACCCCACACCCCAAATTTAGGAAAATTGGCCAAGCTATCCCATCATGCTCACTTAAATCTTTCATTATATTAAATTACCCACGAAAAATCCTTCAACCCAATGTATAAAAGCTAAATAAAACCTAATTACAAAATTTAGGATTGAGTACATGTTTTTAGATCACAAAACTATGTAAAAGATAAGTTTTGAAGTCACTAAGTATTGAGAGTTATGCTATTTCTATTTTTAGCTTCTTTTCTCTATCTTTATGCTTCCTTTAGTCTTCATTGGTCATCTTTTTGCTTCAATCCTGAAAAACAAATAGACTAATATTAAAACTAGTTCAAAATGCCAATGAGAACTTAATTTTTTACTATTTCTCGGCTAAAAGATTCGCACAATAAATACTCTTCAATGCCCCTTTAACTTAAACCTTCACATGTTCTCATGCAAATCAATGCACAAGTAACAAAACAACAATGTCTACTAATAGTACAACTAGAGAGCTCAAGCACATGCCTCTTTGTGAAAGTTATCTAGCCCTTTTGACTATGAAAAGCATTGGCATGATTATTCATAATCAAACTATCAATTTATGATCTACAGGACTCAAGTATTAACTAGCCTCTACCAAACCCACGCTCATGTTCATATACATCAACCAAGGCAAAGCACCATTCTCGATGAATGCAATCAAGTAACTTTACAACAAGAATATCCATTTTCACATGATACAAAAATTTGAAATCAGGATATCAATACGAATCACTCTCGCTCCTTAAAAAGATCATGCACATGAATTCCACACTATAGTCTAGACCTTATGTTCCATCCGACTATAATCTAAAGTGCTAAGTTGGAGATCACTAAGATCTTATTATAGCCTGTAATTTAGGCAATAGGTAAGGTAGGATCGCATATGGTTGAAGTAATTCTACCTCCTTAAAGCACTACACGATACATCAACTTAATTCTTCCTACAAATTCAAATCATTTTATATGATAAGGACCAATAATTTTGTTGTACTTACCAACTTTCTTCTCCAATTCTTTTCAAATCATAACAACTCAATTATTTAGATAATAAAATCTACAATGTCAACTGTTTTTTCACTCATCTTTATTCTCTCTTATGTTTATTCACTAGGATACTAGGATGAACTAGCGAAGGAAATAAATGGTCCATAGATCTATGAATTTCAAATCACAAATCTTACCCGACAATTTATCCTCCACCATCTTAGGTTTTTGGCCTTTATTGGTATAAGGCTTCACCTATATTATGAACAGGTTATGATTTGTAACATGGTTGTCCAATAATAGGGTACAAGCAACATATTAGGTCAAAGCTTGGTCACTCAACTCACAATAGGGAAGGTTAAATGGTTAATTTAGCTAACTTTTGATAGATGACTTAAAGTCATTTCTCCAATGACATAACTCTCAATACTTAGTGATAGACTGACCAGGCAAACTATAGATGGATTCATGGCACAAGACCAATTTGAAGTCTCGCTACTCATGGTACTCAACTACACACTTGAAGCAACACTTTAAATCCCACAATTTACATAACACATTTATTTCACATATTGATGGATGTATTCAAGTAGTGAAAATGAGATGCAAATCATAAAAATGAGTTCCTAATTAGTTCAAATCAACCAACAAAAATTTAAAAGATGGGTGCATTTTTTTGGTAAATTGTAGTTCCATTTCACCAAAAAGTATAGGTCTTTACAAAGCGTGGTGATTGATGACCAATCACCCTCTTAATCTCATCTCATAACATATACATACACATATAATTACATTTGAGCCTATTACTAATCAATAAAAATATTAAGGATATGAATTAATAGCATTTAAGCTCTTTTGCCATCTCGCAACATGGACTGCTCTTGTGTGTATTTAAATTGCAACATCTCGACAAATTCTATCACTGGAGTAGCTCTTCTACTGGAACTTAAGATTGTTCCATGCTCTCCATATGGAATATACCACCATGCTGAAACTTATTATTGCTATTTCCCTGAGGTCTGGAGGCTACTTCATACCATTCATTGGCCAATCAATCTCTGTCTCCTAACTTACCACACTTCTATTTTGTCCTAGCCACTTGAGGATTCTGCTCCATATCCCTTTAGTGATTCTACAAGAAAAGAATAGGTGGTCAAACACCTCATCAGCTAGTCCATAGAAGACACAAGTTTGGGGCACCTGTATTCTTATTTTCATTAATCTATCAACTATTGCCAATATCTTTTGTAAGGCTAGCCACAAGTTAATTTTATGACTAGGTTGCATAGTAGGTTGCAGGATCAGCTTCTTCCAAGGTGCTCTTGGATTTTGAGGTAGCTGCAGTAAGTAGAGTTTTTTTATGCTAAACTTCTCACCCTTCTATAGTAGTTTCAATCTACTAAGCAAATCTCTATGAACTACTTGTAGTTCCATTACTATTTTCCTGACATTCAGTATCTTTTAGAATACCCAAGACACATTATTGGGTGAGATCATATGCTCCAGAGCTTGTTGTTTTATGTACAAGTTGTTTAACCACTTTATCCATAATCAGTCCTTCTTTTGTACTAGTGCCCACAGATGCTTTGTAATTGTGGCATTATTCCATAGTATCATGTTCACCACATTGAGGCCCCCAACTGTCTGGGGAAGGTTTACCTTGTCCCAGGATACCAAAGCCTTTTTTGACACCTCAACTTGCCCTGTCCATAGGTAAGATCTGCATATTGCCTCAGTACACTTCAAAACCTTTTAAGATATAAGGAACACCTAAGCCCAGTAAGTTTGCATTCCAAATATCATAGCTTTTATCAGTTGTAGCCTGCCTACATAGCTCAAGAACTTAGAAGACCAACAAGTTATCCTTGGTGTGATCTTTTCAAGTAGTGTCCAGCATAGTACTATGGAGAGTTTTCTTGCAGCAATAGGGACTCCTGGTTACTTAAAAGAAAACACACCTTCACTGTTGCCTATTTTTTCTAGTATTTCTCTTTTCAGCTACTCTGTCAACATTCACCTACAATCCTATTGCTTGGGAAAATTTCATGAAGGCCAGATTCAATAATCTAATAGAGCTTAGATCAGCTTTGCATAATAGGAGCAAATCATCAGCAAAACACATATGAACTGCCCCTACTTTCTTACATCTAGGATAAAATTGGAACTTCTTATTCTTTGCAAGTTGTTTTAGCACTCTACTTAGGTATTCCATTGCAATTACAAACAAGTATGGAGATATTAGATCTCCCTGCCTAATACCCTTTTTACTTTAAATGGTTTAGTTAAGCCTCTATTTAAGGTTAAGTAATAGGAGACAGAGGTTATACAAGCAATGATCCACCCCATAAATTTACAAGAAAATCCTAACTCTGTCATTAACCTCTTCAGGAAGCCCCAATCCAGGGAATCATAAGCCTTCCTAATAACTACTTTGAGTACACATCTTGGAAGACACCTTCCCTATTGTAACCATTAAACAATTTATGTGAAAATAATATATTATCAACTATTTTTCTCTCTTTAATAAATATTGATTGAGCTTCTCCTATCAGTTCACCAATTACGCTTTTCAGTCTACTAGTAAGCACTTTGGTGATAATCTTATAGACAGTGGTGCAGTAAGAAACAGTCCTATAATCTTTCACATAAATAGGGGTCTTAGTTTTAGGCACCAAATTTATAGCTATGCAGTTTACACCATTTCCTAATTTATTTGTACTAAAGAAATAAAGAATAGTATCTAACACATCAGCTTTTACCTCATCCCAGCATGTGGTGAAGAATTCAATTGGGAACCCATCTACTCCTGAGGATTTCTCCTTTGGAATCCCTTTGATTGTTGTCTGTACTTTCTCAACTGTTACTGGTTGGATCAGCAGCATTCGTTGCTCCCTAGTTAAACAATACCCTTCTTTTACTATATCTGCATCTGGCCAAGGGTGCACATCCCCCTTCCATCCTATAATTTTGGAAAAGAAGGTGATGAATTCTACCTCAATATCCATAGGAGCAGTCAACTTTGTACCAACATCAGTAAGAATTTAGTTAATAGCATTTGTACTAGACCTAATTTTCCACTGAGCATGGAAATATCTAGTGTTTGAGTCTCCACATTTAATCCATGTAGCTCTAGATTTCTGTCTATACACCTGTTCCTTAATGTTACTGTAATTTTCAACCTCAGACATAACCTTTTTCTCCTGGTCAAACAATGTTGAGTTTCCTGGATTTACAATAATTCCATCTTGAGTTCTTTCCTATTTTTGTCTAGCATTTTCTAACTTTAGTTGATAAAAAGCATAGTTCATATTAAGTTCCTTTAGATCTACCTTAATAGCTCTCAGTTTTCCCCACAATACCTTCATAGGGTCCCCCTGGATCATAGTAGCTCATGCCTCTCTTACTTTCTATCTAAATTTTGAATGGCTCATCACTGCAACATATAATTTGAAGAGTTTTGGGTGTAGAGATTTTGGAGCTATTACCTAGAAATTTTGTAATGTAGGGGAGTGGTTAGATACTCTTGGTAGCAAATAGTTTGCATCTACATATCCATGTTCATGCAGCCACCAATAATTCTTAAATGCCTAATCTATCTTGCTGTACACTCTATTTATTCTCATCTGTTTATTACACCATATGAAATGACACCCTGTGGCTTTTAGGGGAGTGAAAAGGTTTGCTTCAACCATGTCCTTGAATTTTTTCACCTCCAATTGAATCACTGGAGCTCCAATTCTCTCCTCAAAACTCAATACATTGTTGAAGCTCCCTATTAGTAGCCACTCTCTATGGATCTGTGCTCCTATACTAGTTAGTTTCCTCCATAGCTCTTGTCTTTTATTCATGTCATTACTAGCATATACTATTGTTAATAAAAAGGACCTGTTGGTGTTCACATTGGTTACCTTGTAGTGTATAAATTATGCTCCCATCTCTATCATTAGCATTTGTATGTGTTGCTTTACCAACAGCAAAATCCTGCCATTTGGATCCTGGCAGTAGTTGTATTGTGCATTCCAGTCCTTACCTATATTTTTCATTATTCTAATATTATTTTGCTGCTTGACTCTAGTTTCAATTACCCCTATTACTTCTACCTTATTCTTCCTCGGAAAGAGTTTCAGCTCTTTCTATTTGAAGGGTTTGTTCAGCCCTCTAATATTCCATGAACACACTATCATGGTGGATGAAACTAACTCCCACCTCCTCTACTAGTCTCTATTTTCTCCCTTTCAACCTGCTTCCCTTTCCCTTGTGTTTGTTTAGCTCTTTCATCATTGCAGGGTCCTGTGTAGTGAGCAAAACAGAGTTAGACTCTTCTTGTGCATCTTTCTCCCCTATTTATTCTTTTGAACTTTCCTCATTTGTTACTTCTTCTAGGGGTATCTGAGGTGCAGCATTGTCCAGGTCTTCACCCTTCTTTAGGTTCCCATCACTGGACTATCACCCTATATTTCCTATTCCTTCTCCTTCTTCATTATTGTCTGCACTGCTCAGGCTGATTCACTTGCTCAAGCATATGCTTATGTGGGCAACTTTCACCGATATGCCCATAAATATTGCAATCTGCAGAACTTGGGAATCCGGTATTATCTTATTTCCTATCTTATTACCTATTGTAGAACATCTGTTGGGGTGTTCAATTCCACTTGCTCTGGAAGGGAGTGGTTGATATCCACTTCGACTAAGACCCTGGCATAGGATATTCTCTCTATTTTTGCAGTGCATTTATTAGTGTATAGCAGTTTCCCTACAACTCTTGCTAGTTTTCTTAGTCCGTTCTTCGACCAATATCCTAGTGGGAGGATGGGAAACTTGACCCACAAGAGAATTTTGCTTAAACACTCAGGGTTGTATTCTAAATCCAAGGACCAATTCCTCTATATCATTGGCCTATTCCTGTACATATATAGTCCTGATTTCATAACTAGGTATCTATCTGTTGTAGACGCAAATTTAAACACATAATAGTCGTTATCGTGATAAAAAACATTTGGTTTAGAGAAAAATTCTATACATGAGCTAAATAGTTTTCCATTATTTTGAAGTATGGGGAATCTCCCAGCACATATCCAATCAAAGCAGTGCTCCAGTAATTCAGTTGCTCGTAGATATGTTTATCCTCAATTTCCACTACTATCTTCTCTCCTTTTATCGATGGGGGATGTAAGTGAGTGGTTATCCTATTTGGAAGCTACAATTTTGGGCGTGCACCTGCTCCATCACCATCTTTACCTTCTTCTCTTATCTCCTAATTTGTTCCTCTTTAGTCGGTATGCCAGCTTCACCTGGTGTGGTATGAGTTGAAGAACCAGCTTTAGAGAATTAGAGTCACCAAGGAAACTGTGAATCCTCCGGTCTGCTAGAACTTTTCTTCCCATCTGCGTCTAGATGTAGCTCCATGACTGCCTCTAATTCTTTTTCCTCACAGATAGATTAGATTGAGTGAGGTAAGAAGTTACCAAATATTAATGGCGCTAGTTTCTGTTGTATTCTACTCGCTGGAGTGACAATTTCCATCGGTTATGGTGTCGTAGTCAGTCGTGTGGGCATTCCATAGTGTAGGAATATGTTATCTACCTGCTATCATGCGCCCAGAGCATCATACCATCCCAGACATTTTTAAAGGTGGGTCAATTCAACGATCACTATTTCAGTTCTCAAGATTTATACTTGTGAAAATCTTCACAAAGAACTCTTTGAGGCAAAGTGTTCTAGTGCTATCACACCTCTACTTGAGAACCAAACCAAAAAAAAATTATTAACCAACTACATTGCTAACTACTAACTCTAAGAAAGAAGAATGAAAAATGCAATGTAAATCAAAACATAGTAAATAAAATACAAGTTTAAAAACATGCACCCATGAAACCATCATAGCCATCCACTCACACCTCTGTACAGGAGAATCCAGTTACCTCCCCATCACATGACCCAACTATCTCTATCTCACTTCCCTCATCTTGTCTCCTACCAAAGCCACTCCCATTTTGTCGTGAATAATATCATTTCTAACCCTATCTTTTTTAATAGGTCCATATATCCATTTCAATATCCTCATCTCCTTCACCTTCAACTTTTGGACATGGGAATTCCTGTGTCAATACTTCGCTCCATACAGATTAGTCGGTCCGATAGCCACTCTATAAAACTTACCTTTAAGCTTATGAGAAACTTTCTTATAACACAAGACTCCTAAAGCGAGCCTCCATTTCATCCACCCTGCACCAATATGGTGTGTGACATCCTTGTTAATATCCTCATTCCCCTAAATCATAGGCCCAAGATAATTCAAACTATCTATTTTTCAAAGGGCTTGAAAATTTAACCTCGCTACCATGTTCTCCTCATGTATCATATCACTGAACTTAAATTCCAAGTACTCTATCTTAGTTCTGCTAAACCTAAATAATAATTGAAAATAATTAGTAATAAGGTTTTGGATCTTACCCAAGATCAAATGGTGAAGAAATGCTCAAGAATTGCCCAAACCTAAACCAAAAAGGTCTAAAAATGCAGGAAAAATGTTAAAATAAACCATATATATTACCATAGCTTTGGCAATGTGAATATGAACCATATATATTACCATAACATTGTCCACCTAACCGGTATCATAACTGCTTAAGAAGTAATCAATTAAGCGATGGGTGACCGCTAAAGTAATCTTACCTACGTGGCTAGTCCTAAATTGGTCCCATTCTTCTAAAGAAGCACCTGATAAAGCGGTAAAGTGTCTGATTTAGTAGTAGGTGATTGGTTAGGCTTTAGCACGAGGTGCTTTACCACTTCAGCAACCACCGCTAAAGTGGTTGCACCAGCTTTTAGTTGCACTAGAAACTATGCAAGGTTGCCAATCGACCCCTCAAAATTCATTCATAATCTCGTGAACACAAACAAACTATGCTTCTAGGTTAATTACAATGTTATGGACATAAAGGAGATGTTGGATATTTAAATAATGATTGTTTCCTCTACATTGATCCTTTGACCCATTTTCACTATTTTCCAAATAAAGGGTTGAAATAAGACATAGTGGTCCCAAAACCTAACCAACCCCACAAATAACCCATAATTAAATTTAAAATCTTTAATGAAAATTTTCATCTAATAATTAGAACAACAAATGTTGAATGAAGTAAAATATATGGTTTTCTCAGACCTTTAAATTCCCCAGGCTCACAAAGACCTTTTTTTATTGCATCGAGAACCATGCCAAGCCTCTTCCTTAAATATCAATATTTATAAACTACAAAGAAGGGACAAATGGTTAAAATACCTCAAAATGTGTAGTCATAAATTTAGGTCATTACGATTTATTAATATACATAGATAGTAGTATAAATACGTTAGCTAGCTAACCGAGAAGCAGTTGGTCTAAATGACAAATCTCTGAAAATATATTTTCTGGTGTGGGATAGAGATGATAGAGATTATTATTTAAGTCATATCACTCTTTTAATGTACTTCAAAAGTGGCAAATTATGGATCCTTGCTAGGTTATTATATCTTGTTATGTCCTATGTACGAAAAAGTATAGGATGGCATAGCTGATCAGTACGAGATCAGAATCTATGCTATCACACAGTGGTTTATGCTGATTCATCAATTACTCACATAAATAACAAAAAGGATTAATTCACTTTACACAATAATTTATTACTTCAATTTATGTTATTGTCACTTCATCTTATCATTTCTTGGATTGTACCCATTATAATTATAACACCCTGGGTTTTGGAACTTTGAAATTCTCTTGGTGTTGTGATAAATACTTAGGCTATGACTCAGTTGACGAGTCATGAAGACCTTTCATGAGTCGTAAGGTGTTAATCGTAGCCTGACTAGTAAGTTTGTCCATGGTTTCTGTTGAGGTCACAATTATGACCTCACGAGTCATATAGTGAGGTTATTAGTCATGATGAGGGACTCATGAACAAAGAAGTATAATGGCCTAAACTTTTTCCTAGACCACAAGTCATGGTGATGACTCGTGACTAGTCCTCACAAGTTGTGAGGTGACTCATAGCGATTGGCGACAATTTGTTTGCACTTTAATAAAGGGCTCTTTAGTAATTTCCCTCTATTCTACACTTAAATTTCATGAACTAAATACCCTAAGGGACCTTATTTGTCATCATTTAACAAGACATAAACACTTTTTTCTCTCTCAAATTGCCCAATCAAGAGCAAGGCTAGGGTTTCTAGGCATTGGTCATCTAAAGCTCCAAATTGTGGTTTCTCTCCAATTTTTTGGTATTTTCAAGCATGTGTCTCTTCCCTAACTTGGTTTTCCATAAAATCATGACATGATTTTTGTGAATTTAATTGTTGGGTTTTGAATGATTATTACTAATTGATTTTTCCATCATTTTAGAATTATTATTTATGCTTTGCCTCATGGTTTTGGAACTCCTAGGCTAAATGGGTATGGATAATGGAATGGGGATCATGGATTCACCCAAATTTATTAATAATGTAATGGGAGTATTGGATTTCCCCAAGTTTGGATTTTTAGTATTGGAATTAGTAATAACCTCAACCCACCTTATCAAATTGGTTTGAAAGATGGTTACATGCATAATTTAACAACTTTTTGAAACTATTGCATTGAATAAAAGGTTAATGGAATAGAAATGATTTTGGAAGGCCTTAATAGCCATGACTTGATTTTAAATTAGACCTGGTGTCATGGATTCCCCAAAGTTGATGGAGAATTAAAATGACATAATAATATTAGCTTGCAAGCGTAATACGTATGATGATACAAATGGTATATGACTTAATGGATGACTCTTAGTTTAATGAATGAGAATGTGTAAATTTTTTAATTAGGATTAAATAGGGTTGTGTTGCTCGCTATGAAGGTAGAGGTCCCGAGGGACTAATACTGGAAACCCATATTTGTTGGTGTGGTGGTGGTCTTAATAACTGTGTGCATATGTCACACTATATATAATTGTATCCTAGGATGGCGTAGTGTCGTTGATTCCCTGGCCTTCCTTGATACCTCTAGTTCATGTGGCTAACACCCACTAGATCCCTTCTGGTGGGGGGAGCCAGACCCATATAGTCCATGGGTATTATTAGGAAGATTAGAGCTATACAGTCTAGGTTAATGATTTTAAATATTATGCTAAACCTTGTTCCCTATCCAAGCAATATATATATATATATATATATGCATATATATGCATGGATGTGAACATGTACATTGAGTTTTGACTTGATTTTTAAATGACATTATTTTATCCTTATCCTAAATTATATGCTAGCGCTCATCCCGCTAACCATCCTAGGATGCTACGTTGTTTCATAATGTAGGTTCTGAGGATACCTCTTTTAGCCCTGTACATCTTTAGGTGATTAAGTTTTATCGGTTGGTTCATGGTCAAGTGATGAGCTTCCATTCTCTAGAAAGCTTAGCCATTCCATCAATCTCTTTCCATATTTTAGAATTGAAGAGTTCACATTGACATTATAAATTATCATTGTCACTATCATGGTCAGGGCATGTCCCGAACTAGTTGATATTCTCATTATTTTAGAGGATTTTGTAGACAACTATGTATTGGGATATCTTTTTGATATCTTAGAACCCTTGTCTTAGTTTATTCATCTTTCATATATTGGTTGGAACCGCTTCTGCTATTATGTGATATTATGTATGGATTAGATACACTATGGGGGTGGTCTCAAGCCCACAATGGGCTTGAGATACCCGTCACGGCTAGGTTCGAGGCTGGATCGTGACAAGCTTAGTATCAGAGCCTAGGTTTAGGGTCATTGGGTGTCCACAAAGTAGTGTCAAGTAGGGTCTCTTTTATAGGTGTGTAGCGCCACAGTTATAAGGAAGAGGCTACGAGGCATTTAGGAATGTTTCCCTTTTTTGTGTTCTATTTTGGGCTATAGAGTCTGGTGTCTTAAAATTCCCCTAATCTCTGTCTTACTTGCATTTCAGATCATGCCTCCTTAAAGATATTATGCTCGTAGAAACTATGTCAGATCCTCTCCTACCTGAGGATAATGTAGATGAAACTTGACCTAGTTATAGAGTGCAGACCTAGTCTAGAGTCCCTACTCCTGATTGTACTTTCCCATGTGAAGTTCAACCAGTACCCACTAGTCTTTCTCTGATTGGTGACACTCATTCTCAATCATCTGAAGGAGACATCTCTAATTTGGAGTTCCATCATTCTATTCATATATTGACCCAATTAGTGACATCTTAGTTTCGTAAGTCTTGTCTTATTGGTGTTGTTGTCAATTCTTCTAGGATCCTTGAGTTAGGCAGTGTATGAGGTTGAATTCCCCAACCTTTACTGACTCAAAGGGTAAGTAGTATCCTCAAGGATTTATTAATGAGATAGAGAAGATTTTCTGAGTTATGCATGCTACTGATGTAGAGGGTGTGAATTTTGTCATGTATCAGTTGAACGATGTGGCATATCAGTGTTATGAGGAGTGGGAGCAGTCGAAGGGTTAAGATACTATGTGGGAGGAGTTTTTTGGTTCTTTCCTTGTTAGGTTATTTCCTCAGGAGTTGAGGGAGGCTATGGCCAAAGACTTTGTGAAGTTGAATCAAGTTAGGATCAGTAAGAAAAAGTATGCCTTAAAGTTCCATCAGTTGTCCCGTTATGATGTAAAGTTAGTGTCTATCATGAGAGCCAGAATAAGGAAGTTTTCTTCTAGTTTGTCTCGTGATTTATTATTAGAATTTAAGTTTGCAATGTTGAACAATGAGATGGATATATCCAAACTGGTGGCTTATATACAATAGCTGGAGGAGGAAAATAAGAAATAGGAAGAGATGGCAGAAAGAAAGAATAAAAAGTTTAGATATTCAAAGCAAGGTAGAGGTCAGCAAGATAGTGAAAGAGATGGTAGATAGTGGTCCAAGAGAAAGAATTGTAGGAGTTCTAATTCCTATTAATCAACTAGAGCTCCTTATCCTAAGTTGTCCGGTGATCACTGCTTTCAGAGTAATAGTCATTTTAAGGAATAAGGTGCCCAATCTCAAGCTAGCAGAGCTCAGTCATCCCCATTTATCCTCTCTGCCAATTTTATGGATGGGTTTATCGATGTTAGTATGATGAGGGGAGGAATTAGTGTTATAATTATGGGCAGCCTATTCATATGTATCGACATTGTTCGACAACTAATGTTCCCACGTGAGCTAATAAGGTCCTAATTGCTACTTATTCACCTCCTTCCCTAAAGGGTGTTACTTTGGGTAATGACATAGGTTGGAATCATCTTTATGCTCTAGCTACTCATTAGGAATCTATGGTGTCTCCTAATGTTGTTACTAGCACGTTAAAACCCTTCTCTCGTGATGTGTATTGTTTACTTGATCTCGTGTCTACCCTTTCTTATGTGACCCCTTATGTGGATGTGAATTTCGGTTTTGGTCCTAAAACTATTAATGAGCCTTTGTTTGTGTTTACCCTAGTAGGTGATTCTATTGTGGCTAGAATGGTCTATAGGGGTTATGTGGTGTCCATCTTTCATACGAAAACTTTGATAGATTTGATAGAGTTGGACATGGTGGATTTGGAAGTCATATTAGAGGTGGATTTGCTTTACTCGTGCTATGCTTCTCTAGATTATAGGACTCATAAGGTCATCTTTTAATTTCCTAATGAACTGGTAATCTATACTTTTCATTTACCGCAAAAACTGACACAAGTGTTAGGGTTAGGGTTCACCATTTACTCCCATAAATAACAAAAATGATTAATTCACTTTAAACTATAATTTATTACTTAGATTTATTCTAGTGTCACTTCATCTTATCATTTCTTTGATTGTACCCATTGCAATTAAACTTCCATGGTCTATCTTGGAAAAGCACTTGGTTCCTTGACATTTATTGAATAAGTCTTCAATCTTGGAAATGGAATACTTATTCTTGAAAGTGACTTTGTTCAACTGATAGTAGTCTATGCACATTCTGAGAGAACCGTCTTTCTTGCACACAAAAAGAACTGGAGCACCCCATGGAGAGATGCTATACCTGAAAAAACCTTGTCTAGGAGATCTTTCAACTATTCTTTCAACCCTTTAAGATCCTAGAGCCATTTTGTGGGGTAGAATGTAAATAGGCTAGGTATTTGGAAGAAAAACTATTCTGAAGTCAATTTCCCACTTTAGAGAAACTCCAGGTAGATCATTGGGAAGCACTTATGTAAATTCATTTACCATAAAAACTGAAAGAAATGTTAGGATTTTGGACATTGGATCCATAACCCAAGCAATATGATAGATACAATCTTTGAAAATCTTTATATGGCATGATAGTAAGAGAAAAATCGACCTATAGGCACCTAGGTACTACCCTTTCACTCAATCTCAGGCTCATTTGGAAACCTTGACTGAACTACTCTATTTCTATAATTGATCAAGGCATAGCAAGAGTAGAGCAAATCCATGCAAATAATGACGTCCAAATCTATCATGTCTAACTCTACATGATCAACTAAGGTGACTTTCTTATAAATTATAACTAGGTATTTTTTGTATACATGTCTTGCAATGACTAAATCACTAACAAATGTAGAGATTGATTAATGTTTTGAAAGGATTGGGATTGACACTTAGGTCTACGATTATGGAGGGTGTCAGAAAGAAAATGTGACTTTTGGATCTACCAACGCATATACATGAATATTAAAGAGTTGTAATGTACCAATGACCATATCAGGAGAACTTTTCTGATCCTACCGAATCTAAAGGGCATATAACCTATTTTGATGTTGTCTACTAGTTGCACTAGATAGCACCTACTGATTCTAGATAACAACTGGAGTGGATAAAGAGTTATACTGACTCTACTAACGAGTTTCCTTGCATCTCTATAAAGAAACTGGACATTCCCTCAATAGGTGGCCTACCTTGCCAAACCAAAAAAAAACATCACTACAAGTCATACACTCACACTTATGGTTTTTACCATACTTTTTGCAATGCGCGAACACTATTCATACTACTTTGGGATGTAGATACTAGTGCTCTATCTGATTATATTACCATAACATAGGCACTAGAGCACTAGCAGAAGTGAGGTTGCAGCTAATGATTTCTAGCGGAACTAACAACGATTAACGCCATCTTACCTCTACTTCAAGAAACTAAAGCTATTTTTTCTAGCCTTCTTACACTCTCAGTATTTCTCCTTGATTTTCTCTTCTTCAAAAGTTTGAGCAAGAACCATCAACTAGAATATGTCCATATACTTAACAAACACAGGATTTCTACACTTTTTGACCATATCCCTAGAAACACTGAACACAAGATTATTCATTTGGGCCCTAGTGTCAACAACAATAGCAGGAGCATACTTTGCCAACTGAGTGAACTTAAGAGAATACTCCTTTGTAATACTTTTACCCTTCTTCAAATTTATGAATTTTTTTACCTTTGACTACTTTAGCTCAAGTGGGAAGAACATGTCTAGAAATGCAGTAACAAACTCATCCCACACTACTGATTTTGCAGCTCCACATTTATGATATTTCCATTGCTTGTACCTAGTCTGAGACACTCCTTGCAACTGATAAACAACTAATTTGTCACTTTCACTTGTAGAAACACACATGATCTTGATAACTTTCTAAATACAATCCAAGAACTCTTGTGCATCCTATTAAAACATAAACCCAAGAATATTGAATGATTTATGATGTGTGAGCAGATGTTAACACATTTAAGGACTTTAACTGAGAATAATTGCAAAGTCTTCAGAAAATTTTATCATTTTTGATTGTTTTCTCTTAGATATTGCAGTAAAAGTCAAGCACAAGAGAACCAGCAATAATGGGAGCAAAAGAATTGAATTTTGAGGAAAATAAAAAGGAAAGTATAGTTGACAACTTGTCTGATAAGTCGTCAACTCCCTGATAAGTTATCAGACTCAGTGTCAGCCTTAGACAGAGAATGAGATTCAGCTAGAAGAAGTGACAACAACCTGTGATCGGCCATCAGAGTTGTGATAAGCCTTCAGGCTCGTCATCAGGCTTGGGCAGTGCTTCAGAAATTGAAGTGAAGATGTGACGATGTCTGTGATAAGTCGTCAGGTGTCTGATAAGCCATCAAAAATGTCATCACACATAAGCAGAAGGCAAAAATTTGAAGCATGCCGGACGACATATTCTTATAAGCTATCAGAACTCTGATAAGCCGTCAGACATGTCGTTACCTAAAAGAAAAATTCTAAATTTTTAATTTTGGATTTTTCTTAAGTTATAGATATAAATAGCAGCTTCTAAGGTTTAATTGAGGAGGATGAACATATCGAGGGGAAGAAAACTTATTCCAAGGGAGTTCACCTCTTTTGGGGGGCTCTGAACTTAGAATTCAATTTTCAACTCTTTGATTTGGTTGTGGGAATTTTCTCTTGAAATTGGAAGAGAATCAACTTCATAATTCATCTTTTGTATGTTTAATTACTTTGAATTATGAATATAATTATTTCTATCTCTTTCTTTCTCATGTGGAACTAAAACCCATAATTAGGGTTGTAAGATCTATGATTATTCCTCCATGGATTTAATATTTTGTTAGGGTTCAAGTGATTATAGGAACATCTTGATAATTCTTTTGAATTAATTATTTTATGTTGGTTGCAAATAGTCAGCCTTGCTTACTGTTGATTTGCTTGAGATAAGAAATCAACCCTAGTAAGAAGTGAATTATCAACGAGGATTTGGGAAGGTTCAATTCTCATCTAATGATTAATGTTGTAACAAGATTAATCAACTCGAGATAAAATCAGTATGAATAGAATGCTTTCCAAAGTTTGAGATAATTAGGGAGTTCAACATCTAGGTAGGTTGAGAAACACTTAGATGGACTGTCGAAACTGATAATTTGGTGTTTCCCATAAGTCACGAGAATCCAATACTACAACTATTATTCAATGGAGGATTACTAATCATAGTGATCACAACTCTATTTTCTCTATATCATTGATTTGAAATATTGCAGTTTAAGATTGGAGTTCTAAGGCAAATTGAATTGTTAATAACTTTTGTTCAATCATTGAAAACTCCCATTTTGTCTTTTTGTGTCAGTTGTTTAAATTTAACTTGTAGCTTTAGTTTCAAATGAATTTAATCGCCACTCCCATTGTTCCCTGTGAATTCGAATCCAACTCCAAAGTTGGGTAAATATATTGACGACGACCGCCTTGCACTAAATTAATGTGTAAGTTGAGCATTATAAAAAATGGCGTCGTCTCCTGGAATAATTTAGCGTATTAAGTTAGTTTGGAATTTTAGCTTACTTTCTTGAATTCAAACTTGTAAATATTTGTTTGAAATTTTCTTTTATTTCTTGTGTTAGGAAAATTTTTATTCTAGTTTGCTTATTACTATGGAATCTTGGAATAAATGCGAGTTTGGTGGTTGGAAATCTTATCTTGATGATCCATGCCCATATTGTGATGGACCTCACTTTTGGCAAGATTGTAGATATGCTCTCCGGATAGAGATGTGTGCACCATCTCCATCCTACCGGGAGTATAAATGTTCTTTATGTGGTTGTCAAGATGGGCACTGGAGTGATTTCCCTTATGCCCCCTTTCCCCCATTGTGCTAACCCAAATTCTAGTTCTTCTTATGATTTTGATAAGTTTTATGGTTAAGAAAAGGAAGAACAAATCACCGAAAAGAGTGGCATTGAAGCTATGCTTCAACTAATGTTGTATCGTATGGACACAATGAATGATATCATACTTGATATGTGTCAATACATTAGGTCACTTAACGAGGAAAGAAAAAAGATAGCGGGGATGGATATAGATGTCATTCATTCAAAGCACTTTTCTACATTATGTTTAGATGATATCTTATCTGTGGAATCATTTAAAATAATGTAAGAGTATGAGGATTAAGAGCAAGGATCCTATATCAATGTTGAGCTTAATGTTGATCAACCCTCGGTGATTCCCCAATCAACCGAACCAACCATGAGGGATTATACTAATTTTGAGGAAATGGTGCTAGAGACAAAAGAAGAAACTAAGCAAATCTCTTATGAAGAATCTAGCCCAATTCTGGGATAACATGTTGAGAAGGAAGCAACTTAGAAATTAAGGAGAAGACCTCATTCGAACCATTTTTCAACATTATGCTTGGTGGATATGATGAAAGTCCACCTACCCAAGAAAATGATGAGTTTTGAGGATGAGGAATAAAATCCCTATATCTTGGAGTTTTTCATTCAAAAAAAGAAAAATGAATCCCCCCACTTGAAGGTCAATAAAGGCAAAACTCAATGTGCAACAAGTGAAATATTGATGTTCTCATCAATACCCAATAAGCCTATTCGGAAATTTGATATAAAGTTGGGTAAGAGATTCAAGTTGTCAAAGTGGCGAGATAAAGGAAGTGTCATTGTATCCTTACCTTTGCCCAATGTACCTCAAAGATTTATTGATCAAAATTTGGGCCAAAGTTTTAAATCCTCCAAACGGAGACATAAATAATCATCAAAAGGTGTTATGCCACCACATTAAATCAGGTGCTGCTTGGGAGGCAACCTAAGGTATTTTGTTGTTGTATTTTTACTATGTCATTGGCATCATATCTTCGCACTTATGGTGCCACAAGTATGTTTCTAACTCTCTTGTTTTGGACAATGCATGATTATAAGTTGAGGGTGGGGCTACTTGTGGGTGTTGATATCCTCTTGGGGTTTTTGTTGTCATGCCTCTTTTCCCCGGAGTTTTGTTCTTAGTAGAGCCGGCATATTTAGGCATTTTTTTTGTGATATGTTGTGGTTAATTGGGGTAAAAATAAGTATCTAGGACAGTTGACATATATTTGTTGATTTTTCATGGAATGATAAATACCTCTCCAATTGTCTATCTGGTAACTGTGTGGTGTGCATCTATGTGTGACTACTGTGAATATTTTTATGGTATTAGTACTAGGGACATGATAATCACTGCTAATAATTCCATCAATCTAATGGGTAGTAGCTTGTGATGTACCTTTGTACCATATGTGTGTGAGATACTACCTAGTTCTCATTGTGTGTTAAATCCAGAACTTGCTCGGTTGGTCTTGCCTTGGTTGTAGGATAGCGGTTAGGAAAGGATCATAGGTCGCTATTGATATTAGTCAACTTTTAGCCTAAATGACCTTCCATGTGTGAATACTATCCCTTGATCCTGATTTTGAGCCTGATTGCCTAATCTTTTTATTATACCTATCACATTTCTATTTGTATCACAATGAACCTATTTTGGCCCTGGTCCTCCTTGGACACTGTACACCTTGACTTAGGCAAATGACCTAAGTTGAGGGTGGCTATCATAGGGGTGTGTGATGTAAAATGAGTATGAAGAAAGGTAGAATAACAGAAAAGAATAAAAACCTGGGTGCGGTGGAAAAGAACAAGAAAAGAAAAGTTGTGGAAAAAAAAGTGATTGTAAAAAAGACCGCACCCATCCTGAATATGTGTGATAAAGAAAAGAGAAGAATAGAAAAAGGTTAATAAGTGAGACCCTAGAAGCTAGTGTAGTGTCAAGGAGGCTTAGTCACTTTAAATATCATCGAGTATCATACCAGCCCCTAGCCTACATTACAAGCCAAAGAGAAGACCTATAGTGATCCTAGCTGACTTGTCTGAAAATCTTGGTAATGAAAATAAGGGCAAGCCTATGGTATTTGGCATAGATTGACTGGAACTTCTTTCTGAGAGTGAGTGTCTCTTGACCGTCCCCTCATTGACATACTTGATTACATATATGAGTGAAGAGGGACTTCTTTGTTGTAAGGGCACATTGGTTGCATTGCTAGCTGCTTACATGTTTGGGTAGTGTAACTTGTATATATGCATGGTTATTGTTGATGATTTGATATCATATCTTGATTCCCTTGTGTCACATTGTTGATTTTTATTGATATACACAGTTGGGTTTAAAGTGATTGAAAATGAAGAGGGTAATGTGTTTTGAACTAAAATTGATGATCAACTGTCATAGGTATCTTATATGTCTCTTGGTTACGCATCGTGGTGTGGTGTCATGTAGTTTCTTGAGGACAAACAATTGTTTTAAGTTGAGGGTATTGATGTGTGAGCAGATGCTAACACATTTGAGACTTTTAACTGAGAATAATTGCAAAGTCTTAAGCAACTTTTGTCGTTTTTGATTGTTTTCTCTTTGATATTGCAGTAAAAGTCAAGATGCAAGAAAACCAGCAATAATAGAAGTAAAAGAGTTGAATTTTGAGCAAAATAAGAAGGGAAGTGTAGTTGACTACTTGTCTGATAAGTCATCAACTTCCTGATAAGTTATCAGACTCAGCATCAGCCTTAGACAGAGAATGAGATTCAGCTATAAGAAGTGACGACAACCTGTGATAGGATGTCGAGTTATGATAAGCCATCAGGCTCGACGTCAGGCTTGGGCAGTTCTTGAGAAATTGAAGTGAAGATGTGACAACGTCTGTGATAAGTCATCAGGTGTCTGATAAGCCGTCAAAAATGTCGTCACACATAAGCAGAAGGAAAAAA
Organism: Capsicum pubescens; assembly: GCA_030864215.1. NCBI lineage: Eukaryota > Viridiplantae > Streptophyta > Magnoliopsida > Solanales > Solanaceae > Capsicum > Capsicum pubescens. The sequence continues at coordinate 204,651,393 of CM061541.1, forward strand.
TTTGAAGCATGCCTGACGACATTTTCTGATAAGCTATCAAAACTCTGATAAACCGTCAGACATGTCGTCACCTAAAAGAAAAATTTTGAATTTTTAATTATGGATTTTTCTTAAGTTACAGATATAAATAGCAGCTTCTAGGATTTCATTGAGGAGGCTGAACATATCGGGGGGAAGAAAACTTATTCCAAGGGAGTTCACCTCTCTTTGGGGGCTCTGAACTTAGAATTCAATTTTCAACTCTTTGATTTAGTTGTGGGAATTTTCTCTTGAACTTGGAAGAGAATCAACTTCACACTTCATCTTTTGTAAGTTTAATTACTTTGAATGATGAATATAATTGTTGTTATCTATTTCTTTCTCATGTGGAACTAAAACCCACAACTAGGTTTGTGGGATCTATGATTATTCCTCCATGGATTTAATATTTTTAGGGTTCGAGTGATTGTGGGAACATCTTGATAATTCTTTTGTATTAATTATATTCTGTTGGTTGCAAATAATAGGCCTTGATTACTGTTGATTTGCTTGAGATAAGAAATCAACCCTAGTAAAAAGTGAATTATCAACGAGGATTTGGGAAGGTTAAGTTCTCATCTAATGATTAATGTTGTAACAAGATTGATCAACTCGAGATAAAATCAGTATGAATAGAATGCTCTCCTAAGTTCGAGAGAATTAGGGAGTTCAACATCTAGGTAGTTTGAGAAACACTTAGATGGACTGTCGAAACTGATAATTTGGTGTTTTCCATAAGTCACGAGAATCCAATACTACAACTATTATTCAATGTAGGATTACTAATCATAGTGATCATAACTCTAGTTTCTCTATGTCATTGATTTGAAATATTGCAGTTTAAGATTTGAGGTCTAAAGCGAATTAAAGTGTTAATAACTTTTGTTCAATCATTAAAAAAACCCATTTTGTATTTTTGTGCCAGTTATTTGAATTTAACTTGTAGCGTTAGTTTCAAACGAGTTTAATCTCCACTCACATTGCTCCCTGTGGATTCGATCATGACTCCAAAGTTGGGTAAATATATTGATGACGACCACCTTACACTAAATTGACGTGTACGTTGAGCGTTATCAATTTATTCTCATGAAGTCTCAAACTCTTGCTGCTACCATATTCACTGCTGGGCATGCCGATATAATATCCTAATAGTTATTTTGGGTGATCATGGATTAGGATAATATTGTTAAAGAAATCCTAAATTCAGCATGGGAGGCTTGTTCATTCAAAGGGTTTGGTGGTGACGGTTTATTCCTATTATCGTTGCCAGTTCTGTGTCTCTTTGCATTAGTTCTCTTGGGGGGCATTTTTCTAAACATGTATAGAAAGAGTTAGAAGAAGGTTTTGATAGAGCTCACGCTCAAATGCAAAAGATGAAGATGAAACAAGTGAAATTTTTTCTAAAATATTTTATAGCCTTTCACTCATAAGTGTGGCGCACTTCACACCCATGAATAAGATTTTACTTAATATAGCTTTCTGACATCCTAACTCAAATTAAACCTGATGCTCTAATACAAAGTTTGTCATGATCTAAGACTATACCCTAGTCATAACACAATGCTTGGGGTCACAAGTGACCCCAAACAAACCTATGGCCTAACATAACACTATGAAAACAAAAATAACAAATGTAAAAATACTGTTTGGAACATAAATTTAATAATGAAATAATAAATCAACCACTAATAATATCTAGGTTTAAAATAGCGAAAACTAAATAACTAACTATATGTATGAAATCCATTAGTAAGGTGAGTAGCTAGGACAATCCCCCAGTTAACTTTAGCGATTTGAAAATTAATGAAATAATGATACTAGTCCTCTAATAATGTGGACTCACCAATGTATTGGTATTGATGTAGTAGTAGATTGTATTATGAATGATTCGTATGTTGAATGTTAGAATATATATTATAAGACACTATAGCAAAAAAGATAGTAGTGATTAGTACTTTGACTATTTCGAGTATGTAAAATAGTAAATAATTGATATATGTTGAACATGATTCATGTAACAAGGTAAATGATGTAATACAAAGTAATTAACAAGTATTATATAATAGGATCAACAACTAATTACATAGTCAGGCAAGTATCTAAATCTGAACCATGAACTATGTACTATTGGTTATGGACTGTGAGAGCTACTAATACCCGACATACCCTAATATGATCTAATTGGGTTCCAACCTGTAACCCTAGATTTAAGGGTATTCTATATCTTTTCAATGGTACAAACACGTGTTGATGTGAATCAACCAAACTGATATCCAAAATTTGAGTGACCTCTTAGAACCTACAATGTCATCTTAGTTTTGGGACATAGGGACTTCTACTAAAGGTCTTATATTTACTGATAGGTGAGCCATCATCTATGCATTTGATTGATGATAAGTACTACTCCCAACTAAATAACACTAATAACTAAAATACTTAATAATTGTAATATTCTAAAAATAAAAAATAAATGCACTATCTTAGAGTATTCAAAAGATGAAAACTAGAAGAAATAATAATAATTAGTATATGCATGAAATGGTAGGTCATTGGGTGTCCTTAGCCCATCATCGCTGAAGAATGAAACTATTATTGAAACACCCTTGGTTCTGGTCCTTCGAAATTTCCTCAATTTTGAGCTCTCTGGACATCATAAAACTTAAGCATACTAGTCTTATGATGTGGGTACGATTTAGGGGGTCTTGATCATATGATAATCAGTGTGATCTAGGTTGCATTCTGTCGAAGGTACGAATATACATCATAAGGGTCATATGGAGATAGTACGGATGTTATAGTCCAATTCATATGTTTTCTAGTGTCCAACCCTGCTGAGTCTATCTTGGATACGGTTTGGGGGTACTGGTCATAAGGTATGGATACGACTTAGGCAAGGGGGTCATATGATGGATAGTGTGTGATATCCAATATTCTGTCTAGGGTACGAGTGGTGGTTACCACTCATATGTTGTGGGCACGATTTTGGGAAGGAGTCGTACCCTCTTGCGGTGATTTTTACAGTTTAAGTTGGGGGTATTCTGGACACTTCCCCTCTTAACCCCTTTTAAACCCACGACTTAAAGAACTATTGGGACTTCATTTACCCTATAATTCTTAATCAAAAACACTCTCAAATATCTCTCAAGGCTCTTGGTTCAAGAAAGGCTAGGGTTTTCTCAATACAATAAATTTGGGGCTTATAAGGGTTGTTTCTCTTCGTACTCTTTGGTTTCTGAGGCATTTTACTCCTCGCTCATTGTTAGTTCCAACTAAAGGCATGTTATATGAATGGTTGTATAATTCTACATCCTGGAACTTGTAAGCATCGAACCCTGTACTCTCACTAGACATAACACCCATAATAATCATCACCTTCTGAACCATATCAAGGAACTCATGTGGATCATCATTAGACATTGATTCCATAAACAAAAGAGGGTTCATTTGGGTGAAATCCTGAATCCTAACTACGGCGGTATTAGCCACTGGATTGGCTGGGATAGCAGTCGGCTGATCATTTTGAGCTGCTACTAAGTGAGCTAAAGTAGTAAATGCAGTTTTGAACTAGACATGAGAAACATTCTCATTCTCGGGATCTTCTTGAATAGGCGAAGGTGCGGGCTAATTCCCATTTTTTCCTCCGTTATTCTTTCTGGAAGGAATCTTCTGTAAATGGAATGAAGATTAAATTAGAAAAAGATTTTAAATTGAGATCATCATCATTCGCACGACATTAATACAGAACGAAAGGAAAGTTTCCTAAAATGGCTTGTAGCCTCCAGACCATAAGTGTGGCGTACTTCACACACATGCACAAGACTCTATTTAATGTATCTTTCATACTTCCTTGGACACTATAAAACCATAGGGATTGATACAAAGTTTGTAACGCCCCGGAAATACACCCTGGACGCCACCCGGTGCTTACGGTCACAAGTGACTACAAGCTAACCCATGAGTTGGTACCTGTTGCGAGCACTGGATAATATACTGATAATAAAGACATTTGCAAAAAATAGCTGAAAATTCCTTAAGGTTTTAAGTACTAAAATATATCACTGAAGTCACAAGTCAGAGAAAGAAACATCTACAAAAATAGTGCAACGTGACTGATAAAACTAGTAAACTGACTGACTGTCTGAAAAACCTCTAAGACTGACTGACTGGGGAATTAATGAGATAACCCCCTAACTAAATCTGACTGAACATATAACTAAATTGCTAACTCAAATGAATAAAGATAATCTCATCCTCGAAGAATAAGGACTCACCACTGCTGCTGATGTTAGCTATCTGATCCTGTCTAGGCCCAATCGGGAAATTGAGCGTCCAAACCTATGATATAAGACATCATAGCACAAGAAAATGAGTATGTGATCAGTACTTTGAATGTAATGGTATATGAGATAGGTTTAGGTTGTAATGTACGAGTTAACTGAACATGAAATAATGACTGGCTGAATAACATGATTTAACTATATAAGCATGCATAAAAACTAAAATACTGCAAGTACAAGATAAGTCATATAATGTTTCTGATATAATCTGTAAGACCGACATACTAAAATATTGTAATACTAAAGTCTGATAACTGAGTAACTGATAATTTGCATGCCTTGGTCAAGCGATCTGAACTAAATTATGTACTGAATACTGGACTAAGACTGTGGGAGGTATCATCTAACTTTCATGCCCCATTCTAAGCTGATTGGGGTCCAACCTGTGATCCCCAGTTGGAAGGGTGCCAGTCCTGTACCATGAGTACTAACACTAGCTATGTGGATCCACTAAGCTATTGAAGAACTAGGGTATCAAGACTAAACTAATGGGTGATCCCTGGGCGGAGTCAAGCCTAAACTGACGGTTGACCCCTGGGAGGTAGTCAAGCCTAAACTGACGGGTGACTCTTCATAACCCACGTTGCCTATGTGGTTCTGGAATACAGGGAATGCTACTAATGACTTTACCTAACTGACGGGGAAGTCGCCGTCCTGCATTCACTCATTGCTAAATCTTATTCTCAACTAATAGACACTAATTACTGAACTAAACTGAGCTTACCTAAGTCAACAACTGAGCAATGATACTAACTGAATGAAAAGACTCATGGTTTATCTTAAACCATTCTGAAGATTCTAAAAAAATAGGTAAACAACTAAGTTTCAGGTATTCATAACCCCCAGCACTGAATGAAAATAACAATAAAGACATGTAACTGCTTCAAAACCATAATGGGAAAATCATTCTACAAAATCATTCACTTTGGCATTTCATTAAACACTTGGAATTCATAGACTTTAGCATGGGAATAGTTAAAACATGTTCTACTAACATAAATTCAATACTAAAAATCATGGTTTAAGGATGCGACATGTAAAAATCACCATTCAAATATTTCACGGACAAATTCCAACAAAAACACATGGTAAACATTATTTGAAATCAAAGTTCGTAATAGATTCATGTAGATAATTCATAACAACATGTAAAAATTATAACTTTAAACTTTAAAATGGATTCTTGGATTCCAAGGGCGAAAAGGGCCCATGGATGAACATCATACATACCTTTAATACTTAAATCTTGAAAGAGAACAACTTTCTTGAAAGCTTTCTTGAATTGGAACACTTGAGTTCTTGGTTTTATTAAAAGGAATATAATATAACTTAATGAATTTTGATAAAGTTTAGGGTTTATTTGAGAGGGAAATTGGGAAATTTGAGCATATAATACCCTATCAGCAGTTTAATCTCGTGTTTTTATAAATTTGGGTGTTGGGAAAAGGCAAGACTACCCCTCTGGAATTTAAATTCGTAATTAGAACGCCGATTAGAGGCTTGGCGCGACGCGATGACATGATCATCGCTATACCTGGAGCAACGCGATGCAATCGAGTTAGCTACTAGAAACAAAATCCAAACATGCCTCAATCCTTGTTTGAAAAATCTAAAACTTACCCGAGACATGCTCTTGATACCCCTGAACATGAATGAACTCAAAAATATACATATTGGGGTCAGGAAGGTCACTTTAAAAATCACCAAATTTAAGAGGCCAAAAATAAGGCTAAGTCCCCAACATTTAGCTAAATTTTTAGCCTTTAAGCCTATTATACAAGTACTATGGGCTGAACTCGACTAGGAAAATATAGGGTATTACAAACAACTTGAATCTTAAAAGCACATTTTGCAAGTCTAAAGGAGTACAAAGGAGAAGACCCACAAAAAATGGGTTAAACGAGGCTCAAATTGTAGAAAAACTATTTTTCAAACATTATTGGCAAAAAAAACCCTGAAAATCATCAAAAAACAAAAAGAGTAAAGATGGAATCTCATGTGAAAATATAAAACCTCAGGTGAAAATGATTCTATGGGTGAAAACCCAAGCAAAAATGGGTAAGAATCGTAGTTCAAATTAAAGAAATACCAAAATTTTAAATTCGAGAAAAACCCAAAAACCCAAAAACCCATTTTTGAAATATTTAATATAGAATAATTTAGAGGATATAGTTGGTAGGAAATGATTTGGAATTTAGCTATAAACTTACCCGCTCAAGTTACGCAATAAATCTCCCCCAAAATCTCCCTCCCAAGCTCTAATATAATAAAAATTGTGAAAATGAGCAAAAAGGGGATAAAATGTCAAAAATTGGGTTGTTGTCAGCAAAGAAAAGAGGTTGTTGACCGCGCATCGACCGTTGACCCACAATGACTGCACTAGCAACTTAAAAAAATATTTTTGACCATCGAAACTCATTCAAAATCCTATAAATATGAACCAATAGAACAAATTAAACATAAAACATGTTTTAGAATCATTAGATTTATGAGAAATGATCATTTACATCAAATTAACCCTCGAGACCCCTTTGGGCCAAAATACACTATTTTTCAAATAGAAGGTCAAAATACAAATATAAGTTTCAAACCCAAACCAAACATGCTACCTACCCAAAATTGATATTCCAGATTTACTGGGACAGTCTATTTTTCCATTCAACACTTGAGTCGAAAAATGTTTATCAAGGTCAAATATTGGCTTTGAGAGCTTTGAAATAACCTCAAACTCACCTAAATCCTTCACAAAGGCCTTAGGAACTATGTTAGCCATCCCCAAAACCCAAAGTCAATATGTAGCAACTATCGAGAAGGATAAGATGGTCAAAACAAAAAAAAAGAAAATCACCAAAATTTAAGTCATTACAGATTCATGCTTGGACGATCTACTACCAAATCCATACATCTTGTAAGGATACTGATGGATATAAACTATAAAAGGAAGATGGACTTGTAAATAATTTTCGTTGAACTTGAGAAGGCCTACAACTAAGTTCCAAGAAAAGTCTAATGGAGATGCCAGAAGACTAGAGGTGTATCGATGGCTTACTTTAGGGCAATAAAAGACATGTATGGTGGACCAAAATTATGAATTACAATGGTATAATGAGACGCAAAGCACTTCCCTATGAAAATAGGATTACACAAAGGAACAACTCTCAGTTTATTCCTCTTTTCCTTGGTGATGGATGAATTAATATGGTGTATTCAAGATGAAGTTATTTTATGTGTGATATTTGTGGATGACATAGTACTTATTGATAATAGATGTAGTGGAGTTAATGCTACATTGGAGTTATGATATAAGCTCTGGAATCTAAAGGGTGTAGGTTGAACAGGACTAACACAGAGTACTTAGAGTGCAAATTCAGTGAGAGGAAGCATAAGGAAAACATGGAAGTATAGTTGGACACACAATCTATCCTCTAGAATAATAGTTACATGTATATTGTCTTTACAATCCAGGGTAGTAGCACCATTGATAATAGTTTCAAGTACCTTGACTCCAAAGTGTTATGTGATTAAAACATACCGCCAAGATGTAAAGATGTGTTCTATAGAATGGTGGCTAGACCGATATTTTTATGGGGTAGAGTGTTGGACAGTCAAAACCTCTTATGTTCAGAAGAAGCATATTGTGTATATGAGGATGTTGAGATGGATCTGTTGGAATACTAGTTGTGATAGGACGAATAATAAGGTTTTTCAAGATGATATGGGAGTGTTCTTGGCTATGGACAATATGAGGAATGCAAGATTGAGATTGTTTGATTATGTGTAGAGACAAGGTGCAGACACCATGGTGAGGTGGCTTGAGAGTTTTGATATAACATTCATGATGATAGGTAGAATTAGGTCGAGAATTATTGGGGGAGATGAATAGATAGGATATTTCCTAACTTCAAGTTACTGAGGACATGACCTTAGATAGGAGGTGTGAAGGACTTTTATTAGAGTAGAAGGACAGTCGGATAGGAGTCTTGTGTTGATTTTTGAGGGTTTAGGCTTGATTGGTGTTTCTTGTACACTAGACTTACTATAGTAATTTAGGGTTTAAGCAATATAGATTGAGGTGGAGTTTGTCTCTACTTGTTATATCAATAATAGTTTGTTACTCATTATGTTTAGACTATCACGCTATTTATGTAATACCTCACACTTTTCCTAGCTTAAATTCATTCCTAGAATGTTCAGAAATAACTTCCAAAATAAAGAATATTTATTTCATGTGGAATTTACTAGATTTAGGCCTCTATTTGTGTGGGAAATTGAATAAGCTTTCCATCGATAATAAATTTGCCCAATTCAGACACTCAGTGAAGAAGTTAGAGCATTTTTAGCAAGACAGTGTGCCACTTGAGCACTTGATGCATCGCGGAGGAGAGCAAATTCATAATCGTCAAATTCCAATGTCCCTCTACAATAGCAATGAATCGTGGAGAGGGTAAATTTCTAATTTTTCAAAATCCAGTAACCCAATGCGATGTTGGAGCATCGCGCCAGTAGACAAAATGGCAAAATTATAGGGCACCGCGACAGCTCCGCATCGCGGAGAAAGCCCAGTTCCCACTCGTCATTTTGTAGTGAGCCACCGCGATAGTGGTGCGTCACGGTGTCCAGCTAAATTGGAAAATGTTGCTCTTTTCCAGTTTCGTTTAAAAAGGGTATTTTGGTTAATTCCCAAGGCCCCAATCTGTTCAAAACCCAAGATTAATCATATTCAAAGCACTTTGTGCTCATTATTCATCATTCTCTTCAAAAGCAAAACCCTAGAGCTCTAAAACCTCTTCTCCAAGAAATCAAAATCCTCCATTGATTCTCCAAGAAATCTTAAGATTGAGGATTCCCAAGGCAAGATAATCAAGAATCCATCTCAAAGAACTCAATTAGGAATCAATAATTCAAGTTTCTTCATCTAATCATCTATCAAAGTATGTGGGGTTTATGACCAAGGATCTTCTTCTATCCTTGTACCCAAAACTAAAATTTATTTAAAATTCATATAATTTTGAATGAATATACATGAGATTTGAATTAGGGTTCACACCCATTATTTCTAATTGCAAGATTATGAGATTTCCAATGTTTTAGAAGATGAATTGCATGTCTATTTTCATATTTTCATACCTATTGCAGTAATTTACAGATTTTGAGATAAATTATCATTGTTTTCAATATCAAGCATGATTATTATGATGTTTTGACATGAGATTGAAGCATGGTTTGTTACCCCAAGATTGCATATTATTATTTCAAAAAATATGATGCTTTAAGCATCCTATTATCAAATTATTTACAGTAAAGCTTTGATCTTTCGATCACCAGATAAGTTTTGGAATCCACTTTACATATTTATTACAGATTTCAGAAAGTCAAATAGCTTTATATACAGATTGATTCAGATAAATGCATAACTGGTTTCATAATAAATCCTTATGCAAATTTTAAAGTGGATTTCCAACAAGATGAGCGTAACAAATTAAATGGAGTAGTATTTAGCATCGAGCTGGGTATGATTCCAAGGTCTCATACCCTAGAACTACATGCCACCATATATTTGAGATTAAAAAGTCAATAGTGGGCTGAGATAGTGATCACTTAAGCTTAGGTTATACTCCTTGTAAAGAGTAAGACACCTCTACCCAACATGAGGCTTCTTCCTTAGGAGGATGAGATGTTTTACTCCATGTAGCTCACATGGTTTATGTCGGTTAAGAGAACCTCCCATAAGATAAAGTGTTTTCCTTACAGCTTAAGAGTAAAGATTTTCAGAATAGTTCTCAAAAAGGAATAACAGAAAGCTTTTAGAAAACCAAGTGTAAAGGCTCACAAAGCTTACTCAGATTATGCTTTATAGAAAGATAATAGTTACACACATTTCAGCTTTTAGATTTTACATTTCAGAAGTATGATCTTTCTACACTTAGACAATATGATTTAAAGATAGAATACAAGTATAGCTTTCAGAACTAAATGTTATGACTCACTAGATTTATAAAGTATGATTGATTTATTATTCATGATTTCAGCATTTCAGATATTCTAGCTTATGTGAGTCATTTACATTTAGAATACATTGTCTTATAAATTATGATGATGAGATGATATTTTACTTATGCATTTCACCCCATATACTCAGTACATCCTTAAAGTACTGATCCACATATATGTCTATGTGCTACATTGTCTCATAATGTAGATTCAGTTGCTCAGTATCATCAGCGTGAGTAGTCCGAGTATCTCTATCTATATCTATAGTTAGTGAGTCCTTATAGTTTAGGGAATTTTTCATTCAGATTTTGCAGCTTATCAGTTTACATAATTTAGTATTCTTTTTAGACAGTTCGAGTAAGTTGGGGGTTTGTGATGTTAGGCGTATTTACACGCCTAAAGCACCTGAATTTACCCATATTTTAGCTAAGTTTTAAAGGACAAAGTATATAATTCCTGCACTTTTAGTCCTTTTTCCTGTAAGTGAGCTAACCAACGTGATTAGAAAGTTTTCAGGAATAAATGATGAAGATTTCAGCATTTTATGGACTGTTAGACGCTAAAGGAAACTTCACGTAAGAAGGAAGGCAGCTTCTGGAAGCTTGTGGACTGAAAGTGATGCATGGAGAACTTGTCCCGGGCAAAAACAGCATTTCTAAAGACTTGGGGGATCAGCGGTATCTTAGTAGGACTAGGACAAGGATACAGTAACCCAGTAGGACTAGGACAAGGATAAAAACCCTATTTCAGTAGGACAAGGACAAGGATGTTATAAAAACCCTATTTTGCTGAATTTTTCAGCATTCACTCATTCATTAATTCAAGTCTTTTTCATTTGACTTTTGCTCCTAATTCACGTTACAATTTCTGACAGAGGATACGGCTCTCTTGAGAGCAACGGACCAAGAGGAAAAATACGTCCAACCCTAAGTTGACGTCTAAACCATCTCCATTGCCAAGATTATTCTAGGTTGTGGTATGATGATTATATCTGTTGTGATTTCCATTGCACTCATGAGTAGCTAAACTTCTCTGTTAGGGTTATGGAAGCCTTATGATATTCTATCTATTACTATGAGTTTGTGAATTCGTGACGCGCATGATACTTATATCATTACTCTCTTTATCTTAATTGAATTCTTGTGGTTGCAAACATATAGAATACGCCAGTATAGCATTAACTTGTTCGAGAGAAAAGTTACATGTCTGGAAAAGAGAGAGTGACAAGGAAATAGGGCTACCAACCCCTGTTTATAAGTTAGTGCCGTAACTGGACTAACCTCTTGGAGAGTTCGTACCGTTAGTTATACACTTTAAGCTCGAGAGAGTTAAAGTGAGATAATCCTTGATGGTCGAGAGACGCTAGGATTTACCATAGAATACGAATCTCTATAAGTGCATGCATGTCTGAATTCCGCATAACTCATAGTTAATAGATACGTAGAACTCATAAGGTGGACATAACCCTAACTTACAATTCTCATTGATTAAAATCTTACTAAACAAAATATTCCATTTTTACTTTTCTATTTTGATACTTTTACTTCACGCCTAAACCATCCCCCCTTTCCGTAGAATTTTCGACCAACAGTCTAATAATAGTTGCAATACTTAGTGACCATGTATTTCCTGTGGGATTCGACACCCAACCCAGTTGGGTTTTATATTTGACAGCGACCGCTTACACTCTTACGAGAGCTGTAGTTTGAGCGTTATCAAATTTTAGCGCCGTTGCCGGGGAATACAGTTGTCAACTAAGTTTGTGATAGTTACTAGACCCTTTGGTCAAAGATTCTCGTATTTTACTTTTAGTTGTTTTTTTGTTTTATTCAGGTTTTGTTCAGTGCATGCCAAATACTCGAAGTTCAGGACAACCATTATTACCCATAAACCCTGAACCTCAACTTATTGGCAGAATGGATGCACAACGTGACATTGAAAGAAGGGTTGCTCAACAGGAGCAGGCTAGATTAGCTGCATTGGCAGCTGCTCAAGTGCATCAATAGAATATTGATAACCCAGGTCGGGCAACAAATCCTGATAATGAGGACCTGGGTGATGATGAGTTACTAAATCCTAGGCGTACTGATGAGGTGGCAGCGCCTGTGAACAGGAGAGATCGTCAAGCTAGAATGAGACCTGACCGCCGAGCTGTGCAGTCTCATTTTGATGATGATGATAACGATCTGGATGGAGCTGGTTCCACAGGGGCTATTATTTCTCCACCATTGGCACTCAGATCTAAGTTCAATATCACTAGCACCATGATTCAGTTATTGTAGCTCAAGGGACTAATTGGTAGACTTGCAGGTGATTATCTGAAAATGCATCTGGTCAACTTTATCTCTACATGCAAGTCATTCGACAATCCAGGCATTAGACAGAATGCAATTCGGCTGCGATTATTTCCATTGTCTCTATCTGGGGAGGCAACTCTATGGTTGAACGGGCTAACTCCTGATTCTATTACTAATTGGAGGAAACTGAAAGATGCTTTCCTAGAAAGATTCTTTCCGCCATCCAAAAGAGCCCAATTACGGGATGAGATCATCAACTTTCGACAGCTTCCAACTGAAGCTCTCCACAAAACATGGGAGAGGTTCAAAAAGAAGCTTATGTAGTGCCCAAATCATCATATGACCAATGTCCACTTGATGGAGATATTATATAGGTCTTTGAATTCAGTGACTAAGCCAGTGGTTGATAATGCTGCAGGAGGGTCATTCATGGACCTTACTTTTGTTCAGGCAAGTGATATGTTAGATCATATGACAAAGAAAAGTAGATCTTGGCATACCAGGGATTCAGAGGTAGCAAGCTCTACCATATCTATTGGCATGACTGCAGAACAAAGGTGAAGAGAAGAGGAACGTGACCAGTATATGGCTCACATGAAAATGCAGATGGATCTTCTTTCCAAGCATTTATTATCAGGGAAGACCAAAAAAGTCAAGGCTGTGGTGTCACAGGGAAGAGATGAGTCAGATTCTGAGGAGGAAGCAAACTATTTGAATAATCAGGGGGGTTTCCGAGGCAATGCCCAAGGAAACCAAGGTCGGAACTATTATGATAAATCTGGATACCAGGACCGCGATCAAGGTGGTTGGAAGAATAAGACTGACAGGAGTGGTTTGTATGTTCCTCCTGGAAACCGTGAGGCTGTAGAGTCTGGCTCTGGAAAGATGTCCATGGAAGATATGATGGCTAAGCTGTTGAAAGGAGTGAAGGCAACCAACATGGGCGTTACTGAGGTAAATAATGATTTTTCATCAATAAATCTATAGGTTGACTCGCATTCTACTGCAATAAAACAGCTGGAGCAACAATTGAGTCAATTATCAGCGGCATTCAACCAGAGAAAAGCTGGCACACTACCCAGTGACACTGTGCAAAACCCAAGGAATGACGGATCGTGTATGGTTATTACTACCCGGAGTGGTAAAGTATTGGAAAATCCATCCAAAGGCAAGCGGGTGGTTGATGATATAGCAGAGAATATTGATGAAGCAGAGTTTGAAGATGCCGTAGAAGCTGAAGTGAGTGCTCATGATGTTACACCTAGACGTCACCAGCCTGAAAAGAGTGATAATCGGAAGCAAGATAAAAAGAAAGTGGTGGAGAAAATGATTCCTCTTCCACCACCACCTTTTCCTCAGAGACTAAAGAAGAAGGCTGATGACACTCCTAAAAAGGTTGATAATCGGAATCAAGATAAAGAGGAAGTGGTGGAGAAAACGATTCCTCTTCCACCACCACCTTTTCCGCAGAGACTGAAGAAGAAAGATGATGACACCAGGTTCAGTAAATTCATGACTATGTTGAAGCAGCTGACTATTAATGTTCCTTTGGTGGAAGCGCTAGAGCAGATGCCCGGATACGCTAAATTCATGAAGGACCTTTTGACAAAGAAGCGGGAAGTAAGCTATGAGCTGGCAGATAATGTTCATCATTGCAGTGCAATCGCTACAAGATCGCTAGTTCAAAAAAAGGCAGATCCTGGTGCTTTCACTATTCCTTACACGATTGGATCGTTGGATTTTGCTAAGGCGTTGTGCGATTTGGGAGCTAGCATCAATTTTATGCCTCTATTCGTTTACAGAAAGTTGGGGTTGGGTGACCCTACACCAACCAATATGCGGCTCGTGATGGTAGATAGGTCGGTAAAACGACCTGTGGGTATCTTGAATGATGTGTTAGTGAAGGTTTCCACCTTTATCTTTCCTGCAGACTTTGTTATTTTGGATTTTGAGGTGGATTCTGAAGTTCCCATAATCTTGGGACGCCCTTTCCTCGCAACTGGAAGTGTGCTTATCGACTTAAGAGCTAATAAGCTTTTATTTCGGATGAATGATGAAGTGGTCCATTTTGATGTATGAAAAGCAATGAATCAGCCCAACGGTATGAATATGTTGTCTGTAGATGATGTTTATTATGAGGATGAGAAAGAATTATTTGTAGAGAAGCAGCTTACTGTTGAGTCACTATTTGATGTGCTACTGAATTTTGAACGTGAGGAGGCTGAAGAACAAGAAGAAACCATTCGTGCTCTAACAGGAATAAGGTCCTATTCTCATGATCCTAAGAAGTTGGGCCTTGATCTTAAGAATCAATCTTCACCAACAGCGAAGACTTCCATTGAAGAGATACCAGCACTAGAATCGAAAGAGCTCCCCAGTCACCTAAGGTATGCATTTTGGGGAAGTGGAAATACACTTCCGGTGAGTGTTGCGGCTGATTTAGGTGAACAACACGTAGAGGCTCTCATCTCTGCTCTAAAGAGGTACAAGAGAGCCATTGGTTGGTCTATTGATGATGTAATTGGTATCCCACCTGGGATATGTATGCACAAGATGCATCTCGAAGAAGATTGCATGCCCATAATTAAGCATCAGCGTCGTCTGAATCCATTCAGAAAATGATGCAACAAATATCTCGACGAAGTCTAAGTAATCGAGATAACTATGTCGTGCTGCGACAATAAATCAAGCGCTTGGTGGGAGGCAACCCATCGTTTTTAATTGTTTTTGTTGTTTTTGTTTTCCTAGGATTTTGTCGAGCCACGACCAAAACTAAGGCG
This sequence comes from Capsicum pubescens, assembly GCA_030864215.1. Lineage (NCBI taxonomy): Eukaryota > Viridiplantae > Streptophyta > Magnoliopsida > Solanales > Solanaceae > Capsicum > Capsicum pubescens. Next base: position 204,666,816 of record CM061541.1, read on the forward strand.
CTTGATGGGAGGCAACCCATCGTTCTAATCTTTTTTGTTGCTTTTGAATAAGTATAGGTGCAAGAGGTGTAAAGGAGGAGATTGGTTTCAAATTTTGATTTGGAAGTATTGCATGTTGAAGGTGGTAAGTTGGGAATGAAGAAGCAAAAGTCTATGAGTTAGGCATTGCCTATGCAAATCTAGGCAACGAACAAGGCAAGGCCTATGCTATGGCCTAAGCTCTCTGAATCTAGAATGCCATAGCATAGGCGCCGTCTATGCCTAACAATGCCATAGCATTGGCGCCACCTATGCAAAAGCCTTTTGTCTCTGAATCTAGAATGCCATGGCATAGGCGCCGCCTATGCCTAACAATGCCATAGCATAAGCGCCGCCTATGCAAAAGCCTTTTGTCTCTGAATCAAGAATGCCATGGCATAGGCGCCGCCTATGCCTAACAATGCCATAGCATAGGCGTCGCCTATGATCAACTAGGCTTTGCAAAAGGCGCCGCCTATGCCAAGCATAGGCAAAGCATTAGGCGCCGCCTATGCTCACTTTTTGGTCTCCTAATCCAATTCCAAACGGGTCAAAACCCGACCCAAGCTTGTCCTATAAATAGAACCTTAGTCTTAGAACAAAAATGCATTGCAAATTCAACCTAAGAGCCGCCTACCTCTCCAAAATCTCTCAAAAAATTTCCTTTTGCTCTTTTAACTTTGCAAGAACATCTTCCGAGGCCATCAACCAAGTAAGTACTTCTTTGCTCTTCTTTTATATTCCATAAAGTACTACACTACTACGCCTATAATAAATTGTTAAATCTTGAAGTAGTGTTGGTGATTTGAATATGGTTGATTTGTTGTGATACAACTAAGTGAGTGAAAGAATACGTAAGGATGCTCTTGACTTGTTTCCAGCTTGTATTTGATTTTGATACACTGTCATACTTTTGCGGAATTGACATGGTCAAGAAAATTGCATAATCTTGTAACTAGAAAGCTTCTGATTCAACCAAGTCTAAAGGTCATAAAACCTATTTTGATGTTGTCTACTAGCTGCACTAGATGGAATCCTGTTTAGTCTGGCCAACAGCTGGAGCTGTTGAAGAGTTATACTTACTCTACTTAACGAGTATCATTTCCTCTTTATGAAGATACTGGACATTCCCTCAATATGTGGCTTGACTTTTCATACAAAAACAAACATCACTACTAGTCATACACTCACCCTTATAGTTTTTACCAAACATTTTGCTATCCGAGTTGGTACGAACACTATTCATACTACTTTGGGAATTAGAGACTAGTGCTCTATCCCAATTATATTGCCAGAACTTGGGCACTGGAGAACTATCAAAATATGAGGCTGGATATAAATATTTCTAGTGGAACTAAAAATTATTAACACCATCTAACCTCTACTATGAGAAACTAAAGCTATTTTTACTAGCCTTTTTACTCTCTCTGTCCTTTTCCTTGATTTTCTCTTCTTCAATATATTGATCATGAATCATCAAACTAAAGATGTCCATATCCTTAACCAACATAGGATTTCTACACTCTTTGACCACATCCTCAGAAATACCTGACACAAACTTACTTATTGTAATGCCCCGAGTCTGTACCCCTGGACACTACACGGTGCTTATAATCCCAAAGGACCACAAGCTAATCCATAACTGGTACCTGCTATATCAACTAAATAATAATACTATAATTATAAGAAAATAGGTAGAAACTTGTCATAAGGTTCAATACTGAATTATACTGAATAATGTTGAATATGGTATCACAATACACAAAACTGAAAATCAATACTGAAAGAAAACTGAATAACTAACTGAAAATACTCTAGTCTGAAAAAGCCTCTAACTGTTTGAACTGTGGAGTTGATGGGACAAAACCCCAACTAACTCTGACTACTGAAAATGAACTGAAATACTGAAAATAATTATGTCCTCGAACTATGAGGTCTCACCACTACTCTATCTATTGAGAAACTGAACTACTAAGGGTGCTTTAGAGCCCGTGGGTCTGAACCTATGATATAAAACATCATAGCACAAAAGAAAGGCATGCGTCAGTACTTTAAATGTACTGGTATGCTCAATGAGGTAGGCTGAATTGCGTGAGTTCATATGCATGAACAATAATAACTTAATAACATGAGTATGACTAAGTAAGAGTATATGCATAAATACGTATAGTGTAACTAAGATCGTGATAATACTGAGTACTGAATCTGAATACTGATTAACTATTATCTAAGTATGCTGCTACTGAATTACTAATAACTGAATGACTATGTCTGACAGTCCTAATTTTGTGGAACTATACTGAGTTTCGTACTGAACTGAGTGACTAATCTGATATTCCTAAATCTATAGAACTGAACTAAGTTCTATTCTGAGACTGAGACTGAAACTGAGACTATGGGAAGTAATTATCTAACTGATATGTCACTCTCTGAACTTATTGGGGTCCAACCTGTAACCCCAGCTGAAAGGGTGTCAATATCATGCCACGGGTAGAGATAAGCTGTGAGTTAACCCTCTCTAATAGGAAGCTCTTCCGTCAACCCTCGCTGGTAGGAAAACTCAAATAAGATGTATCAACCCTCATAGTATCTGGAAGGAAGATATCTCAACCAATGCTGGCTACATAGTTCTATAATGTAGGAATTGTTACTAAGGGACAAACCCTCTGTTGATAGAAATTTCCCCATCCCTGGGTTCGCTCGGTGCTGAATCCTACTCCCAGCTGAATAGATACTGAACTGATTTCTAGTTTGTACTAGGTTGGTCTGAATTGTTACTGATATTACTGTTTGACTGAACTGAATTGAGTTCACTAAGTTCTGCAGACTGATGGAATACTATTGAATTTTGTTAACTGACTGAGCACAGAGTGTTACTGAGGTCTAAAATGAGTACTGTGACTGAATTACAAACACTACTGAGATTTCCTGGGTTTCTATAACTGACTGAGTTCTACTGATCATGTCACTACTGAGGTTACTTCGTAACTAACACTGTCTCTAAGTAAACAGCTAAATTGTTGGGTGTTAAATACCCCCAGGACTCGATAGCATAATAAGTAAAGCATAACATGACATTGCATAGCGTAAAAGTGCACACTTGTTTATAATGCATCTATAGAGACATTTTATCAAATACTTGCATGGAATGGACTTGTATACATGCTAATATGATAATATTCCACTATTTAACTCACATGAATAATTCATCAAATACTTGGAAGGCATAATCTATGCACACAACATGTGAGCTGACACTTTCCATTACCAATTTCACAATTCAAGAGCTTTAACATGGATTGATGTGATACTATACACATGATAATCGATTCCACATAAAATTTGTGTTAATTCATGGGACAAAAATCCAATTACAATAATAGTCATGAATACACTTTAATTCCAATTAAGAAAATCATAAAATCAATCATACAAGAAGTTTAAAAAGGTTTCTTGGACTCCAAGGGTGGAAGGGACCCTTGGATCAATACTTCACGTACCTTAGTTGAGAAATTTCTGAAAGTTAATGGTGAGTTCTTAAGTTCTTGATTTGAAATTTGAAGACCTAGGGTTCTTATTTCTTGAGTAATTTGTGAAAAAATGAATATAATTTCTCTCCAAAGGGTTTAATTTTGTATTTTGGGGGCTTAAGGGCATGGAAAAAGACTTAATTAACCTTAAGGATGTGGCCTTTTAATTCCTAAAAATTATGTTATCGATGCACAGACCGACGCGCCGCATCATTGGCATCGATGATATAGCCAACGCGCCATGTCGAGTCCATGTTGGTTCACTATAATTTGCACTGAAGATGGGTAAAAACTATCTTATCGATGTGATGGTCGACGTAACGCATTGAGATCGCATCGACCCACTATTTTGGGCACTCAAACATGGTCTAAACGTGGTCCAAAAATTCAAAACTTGTTCGAGAACCTCTACTGACATTCCTGATCATGAATTAACTCAAATATTGGCTTTTAAAGGACTTAAAGGTCATTAAATAAGATTGCCAACTTTCAAAGGCTAAAATAGCACTAAGTCTGAAAACTTAGCTAATATATTCTATGTCTGGGACCCCTTAACAAACTTAAAGGACTGAATTAAGCTAGAAATTTTGTAGGGTCTTACACTTATTTTGGATCTAGAGTCAACAACTATAGCCGGAGCATACTTTTCCAACTTAGTAAACTTAAGAGAATACTTCTTTGCACTGATTTTACCCTACTTTAGATTTATGAATTTTTTCAACTTGGAATACCTTAGCTTATATGAGAAGAACATGTCCCGTAATACAGAAATAAACTCATCCCACTCTACTAATCTTGCATCTTCACCTTTATCATCTTTTCATTGCTTGTACCTAGTCTGAGACCCTTCTTAAAACTGATAAGCAGCCAATTTGGCACTTTCAGTTAGAGTGACACACATGATCTCAGTAACTTTCTAAGTACTATCCAAGAACTCTTATGGATCCTATTAAAACATACACCTACAAATACCAGAGGATTTATCCGAGTAAAGTCCCAAACTCTTACGGCCATCGTATTCACTACTTTTTGTCCAGTACAATAGCCTTCTGGTTATTCTAGGTAGTCATGGACTGGGAAAATGTTGTTAAAGCAACCCTAAATACAACATGGGAGACTTGTTCATTCGAAGGATTTACTGGTGATAGTTTATTCCCATTACCGTTACCAGTTCTGTCTCTCCTTGTAGTAGTTCTCTTGGGAGGAATTTTTGAAAACTTGTATAACACGAGTTAGAAGAAGGTTTATATAGAGTTCACAATCTATCACGCAAGATGAACATGAAAGAAGTAAAATTTTTCTAAAACATTTCATCGCCTCTCACAATAAGTGTGGCGCACTTTACACCTAGGAACAAAACTCTACTTAATGTGACTTTTAGACATCCTAGGACACTTTAAACCTGATGGTCTAATACCAACTTTTTCATGATCCAAGACTACACTCTAGTCATAACACACTAACTTATGGACTAGCATAACACTATGAAAATAAAAATAAAAAATGTAACAACACTATGTGGAACCTAAAATGAAAAATGAATTAATAAATCAACAATTAATAATAGCTAGATTTAAAACCACAAAAGCTAAATATCTAATTATATGCCTTAAATCCTTTAATAAAATGAGTTGCTAGGACAATCCCCCAATTAACTTTAACTGTTTGAAAATAAATGAAATAATGATACTATTATTCTAATGATGTGGACTCACCAAAGTATTGGAATTGATGTAGTAGTAGATCATATCATGTGTGATTCAAATATTGAACGTCAAAAAATATATTATAAGACAATATAGCACAGAAGTGAGTAGTGATTAGTACTTTGATTGTTTTGAGTATGTGATATGAGAAATAACTTATATATGTTAAAAATGATTCATGTAACTTGGTAAATAATGAAATACCAAGTAATTAACATATACTACATGATAGCTCAATAACTAATTACATGGCCATGCAAATATCTAAAGTTGAACCATGAACTATAGACTATTAGCAATGGACTGTGGGAGCTAATAATAATTCACATACCCTAATTTGATCTATTTAGGGTACAACCTATAACCTTATCTCAAAGAGTGGTCTATATCTAATCCAATGTTAGAAACACGTAGTGATGTGGATCCACCAAACTGATGTCCAAAAGTACAACAGTGTCAATACTGGTTTGTTAAGTGACCTTTTAGAACCTACAATGGAATTATAGTTCTGGGACATAGGTACTTATAATAAATTTCTTACCTTAACTTATAGGTGAGCCATCATTCATACGACTGATCGATACTAAGTACTGCTCCCAACTAAATGACAGTAATAACTAAAATACTCAATAAGTGTAATATTCTGAAAACAAAAAATAAATGCACAATCTTAGAGCATTCAAAATAAATAAACTTGAGGACATAATAATAATAAGTACATGCGTGAAATGATAGGTCATTGGGTGTCCTTAACCCACCACCATTGAAGAATGCAACTATTATACAACTTCACAAACTGAGTGAATTAAGAAATTTAATAACTCAAGTCTAACAATCATGGATTTCATAATGTAATAAGGTTTTATATTTTCAACATGTAATGGTACTGAAATTCATGTTAAAAAGATGGGTTCATAACTTAATTAGATCAAGAAACTGGAATATATAGAAATTCACATTATTCATGAACCTATGTTTGGAGAGACGAATTAAATCAAGAAATTGAGTTAAATTTGAAACTCAATAGGTGATATTAGACCCACTGATGAAATTCAATATACTTGGGGATGAAAACTCTGAAGAAATATTTGAAATTGGAAACTTGAATAAGACGAACCCTAGTTGCCCTGAAGAGGAAAAATCAACTCTTTCTTTCTCTGTGATGTTAAGTGTCTAATTTTTTGGAGTAATGAGGGCTTAGGATATTGTTTTTATTTATACTCCACTTTGGAGTGGTTTGAATGATAGATTTTTTTAGGTTAAAAGAGTTGGAAAAGATTATAAATCCCCTCAAAAAATATAACTAAAAGTCAACAGAATTGAGTCGTATGGACCATTCCATAATTATGGGACCCACATATGATCGTGGGTGGTGCTCGTAGTTTGGAGGATAAATTTGGGCTCCTAGAACTCCACAAAATAAGTGTTGATATAATCGTGGGACCCACCTACATTCTTACATTGGTTTGTAGGATGGAAGTCCATGCTAGATCAACTCTATAAGTCATGGTAGTACCAAAGTTTGTGGTTTCTAAAAACTATCATGGTTTTCTCTCATGGTTGGATGGTATACTTTTCAACTTACAAATGTTTGGGATAGTTTCAATTAAATAAGAGCATTGTACGGGCGTACAATCTCACCAAGATCGTATCTATTCTCATAGGTTCTCAGTGTAGGACAATACCCCACTAAAGTGGTCATAACTTTTTACTCCAATATTGGATTATGAAGAAACTAGGGTAAGGGAAATTCTTGAGTTCAAAAATACCATTGAATTTAGGAGTTAGGCTAGATTAAAGTTGATAACGGGGAAATTCTTCATAAGAAATTAATTGGTAAGGGACGTTTCATCTTAGCCATGAGCTACAAATTACTTGTGGCCTTAATACATGTCTAAATCATATATCATACCAGCAAAACATAATGTTTGATTTTCCATGTACTAGACATATGGTTCTAATCTTAGGTTGTATTTTGAGGTGTTATAGGTCATGTTTTTCAATAGATAGTATCACATTGGCCTTAGACATGATAAAAAGTATAGTTTATTAGTACTAAGCATAACATACCACATGGGTTTATGGATCATGAGCATCATAACATAGAGCTTGAATAATTGGAAGCTTGAATTACTGAGAGACATTATTGCTTCTAGTTTATGGGTCAAAGAATGGACAACAGTTGTATAGAGAACTTGGACCTAAGGCGTAAGCTTGACTTGAATACATAATACATTGGAAGAATGTTCTTTTAAATAAAAATAGGAGGAAGTTTGCAGAATAAGAGTAGATCTCTTCATGACTTTTCATGAAACTTACCACCATGCGAAAATTCAATAACTGTATTAGTTCATAATCTCTCCCTCTACCGATGGGTGTGCCTTTATCCCTGTGTTAACTCGGTGCTAAGTACTACTTCCAACTAAATGATATTGAATCATAAACTGAATTGTTCATCCTTATCTCATTCTGAAAGTATCAATTGTGGATAATCTGAAGTGTTCAAGACATATAAATTGATATATGCATGAGTCCCTAGGTATCGGATGTTCTTAACCTACCAGCATTGACTAATGCATACTGAACATGATAATAATGAAAGTAGATCATAATAGATAACTTCATAATTCAAGAAAACTCAATGATTTATCAACCAAAGGGAAATTTATGATTCTAGTATGACAGGATGCTACTCCTATGGAAAAAACATGTACTCATGGTTTAATTACAAAAATAAACTGAAGGGATTAGTAAACTCATATTTGACATAGAACCCAAAACCTTAAGAAAGCAATAAAATTAGAAATTGAGATATTTTTTAGACTCAATGGATGGAAGGAATCCATTGATGAAATATCACATATCTGGAGGTAGAAGCCTTGGAGAAATCCTCAAAATTTGAACTTGAAGTTCAGAAACCCTAACTTGGCTTTGGAGAAAAATAATCGCCCCTTTTCTTGGTTTCAATTAATTTTGTGACTTAATGGGGAATTTAGGAATGCTTAGGCTTATATACCACCCTTGGGTAAGCCTAAATGAAGTGGGTAATGAGTTCAAAGAATGGAAAAAAACTAAACAACGCTTTTACAAAAGTGTAGGGAAAAACGGATACCAATAATAACGACTCGTTAGTTCAGGTAACAAGTCATGGACTGGACTCGTTGTAAGAGGTTCTGCACCTTGGGTGTTTTTAATTGTTACAACTACCTCCCTCCTCATGAGTCTTTGGGTCAGATAACGGGTCATTAGGAGGAGTCGTTGTTAGGGACTTGATTTCTGGATATCCTTCTATTGTGATGATGAATCGACCTAATGACTCATTAGGAATGATAATGAGTCGTATGTTGGACTTGTCACCATTGAGCTGAAGTCTGGAATCCCTCACTGTTGTGGAAACGACTTTACCCAACGAGTCATTGTGTCTGAAAATGAGTTGTTGACAGAGTTGTTGTCAGTGGCAGTTGACAGTCCCTTAAGAAAATATTTTAGAACTTTCAGAGCTCAAAAACATGGGGTACTACATGTCTCCTTTTTCTTCAAATTGTATGTTTTCTAGCTTACCGACTGAATAAAATCTACTTGCTTGGTCACTAACATAATAAGGTGTTTAAAAGGATTCTAGACTTTATATATCCTTGAAATTAAATGAGTTATTGCCCTAGATAGTTTTCAAGGTTCCAATCAATTATACAGGTTTCTATGACTAAACTTGCTTATCCACAATCATATTTTTTTTAAAGACCGATTATTATATAAAAGATCTTATCTTTTTAAATACTTTATTAATACATTTTTTAATAAACTCATAAAAGAGTAGGTGTTAATAATATATAAAAAGAGCATAAACTAAAGTACATTGAATAATAGTAATAAATAAGATAAATTCTTGAATGCTCATAAAATAGAAAATATGTATAATGAGATCTTCTGAGAGAATTATCGATTAGTTAAATAATAAAAAAATATTAAGACAAACTAAATAAATATAGTTTATAATATTATGAAATACCATGTGCAAATGCCCAAGTGACATGGAATAAAATGTGTAAAAAAATTAATTTTATCAACTATATGTCACAATTTTAGAGAAGAAAAAAATAATTTAATCAACATGTCACAATTTTGGAGGAAAAAAAGTAATTTATCAACTACATGTCACAATATTAGAGGGAAAAATTAATTTACCAATCACATGTCACAATTTTATAGGATCTTACAAAATTAAAATTACTATAATCTTATCAATTACTTGTCATAATTTTAGAGGAGAAAAATAATTTACCAACACATGTCTCAATTTTAGAGGATTTTAAGAAAATTAAAACTACAATAATGCCATTGTGAGGACTACCTAATTTTGGTATTCTTTCTTATATATGAGTCTAATATATGTATATATATATATATATATATATATATATATATATATATATATTAAATCTGTTACTTGTTGTAATCTTATTTACATAAGAGTGTTAACATATGTCAAGTCATTCTAAATAGCCATAATTCATTTTATATCCTGAGTTTAGTTATAAAACATTTAGACTTAGCAACATGCATTTAGGACTTGGCTACTCTCCATTTTCACTCTCTTCATTTTCTCCTAGTTCCTATCCTGATTGGTGACATATGGCATAGTTCAAATTAAAAGGCTAAGATTTGATTATTCTAAAATACAACTCTAACTATAATTTAGATAATAAATACATTATATATTTACTTTAAAAAATTATTGTAATTCCACAATCTTAGCAACATGTCCATAAATAAAGCAACAAAAAAATTTCTCTTCCTACCTTTTTTTCCTACGCAAGAATTTCATCTTTTAATTTTTTTATCAATTGATTTTTTTTATTATCAGTTTTTTTAAAACTTTTTGTTTAACAATTAGCTATTTTATTTTCTTTAAAGTAGGTGAAATAAAGTGGGAGAAATAATTGGCTCTTCTATTTTAGATTAATTTTTTATCACCTTTTTTGGAACTTTTTCTTTAAAATTAGATATTTTATTTCTTTAAAATAGGTGAAATAAAATAGGGATAAAATGAGAGAAATCTCTTGTATTCTAAATTATTTTAAAAAAAAAATCTTTAATAATTAGCTATTTTATTTTCTTTAAAATAGGTGAAATAAAATAGGAGAACTTGTAGACTCTCCTATTTTTTAAAAAAATAAAATAGTTAGTAATTATTAAAAAGAAAGTTCTCAAAATGAAATAAAAAGGTTAATTTAAATAGAAATTAAAAGATGAACCATGCATATGAAAAATAATTTAGGAAGAAAAGACTTTTTCTTGCTATATTTATGAACAAGATAATATGTTGCAAACATTGTGGAATTACAATAATTTTTTAAAATAAATGTATAATGTATTTATTATCTAAATTATAGTTAGAGTTGTATTTTAGAATAATCAAATCTTAGCCTTTTAATTTGAACGATGCCATGTGTCACCAATCAGGATAGGAACTAGGGGAAAAGGGAGAGAGTGAAAATGGAGAGTAGCCAAGTCCATTTATTTATATTAATGATCAAGGGAACTTAGTCATTTTATTTATATTTGGTAAGTTGCCATAATTTTATCATATTTGTCCCTATATATAGTTTGCAACTCCTCCATCTTGCAATTAGAGGCTCAAAGAAACAATTTTATTAGGAATCATGAGGAACTTCTCAAGCATAGTTGTCATTCTCTTTTCCCTTTTCGTTGTTCTCAGTAAGTTTCATTTTAATTTACATAAACTTTTCAATTAAATAAAACCATATATAGTGACCTTACGTAGAACAATTAGTTCATCATTTTGAGAACAATGATAAAGTAAAATATTTATTAAAGTATGTCTTGTAAAGTTCTCAGAATTTTACTAATTAAAGTAGAATGATGATTAGTTTTCAAATTTATAGGATGTTATTCTATTATTTTGTACATGAAGGGAAGGTCTAACCGAATTTTTTTTATGATGGATCATCCTACTATTGTTTTGACTACTATAGGTAAAAATAAACATTATTATTGAAAAAATGAATAACCTTGATTTGATGTATTCTAATGAAGTGGTCACATGAATACGTAAAAGCCACCTATTAACATTGTGGTCATTGGTCGCTAATTTTATTTCTCATAGTGAATTAATTGTTTCTCCTTTCTTTCTTTGTCCAAACAAATTAAGGCACTAAGCAGACAGAAATACAGGTTGAAGGAAAAGAATGTCGATTTCCGCTTCCAGGAGCTGTCAAACCTTGTGACCCAACAAAATGCAACACACAATGCTTTGATAAGTACCAAAATAAGCCTAATCCTCCTGGTATTACAGGAACAATTCTTGGAGGAAATTGTTTAGATGATAGTTGTTCTTGCACCTTTTGGTGTTAAATGTACTATCCCTTATATCAGTTCAAAAAATTTTGTACTAGATATTTTTAATGGAATAAACCAATAATATCTATTATTAAAATCAAATTATCAAGGTTGTATTAATTTTTTATTAACTAATTAATAATATATTATATATGAATCTTCGAATTCAAAACGAAATACTTTTGATTTGTCATAGAATCGTCAAATATTTCAGGAAAATTTATATATACTTTGAAAAAATTACTAAGTAAACGATTAAGCTAGAATGTTTAATTGTCTTGGATACTGAAAATTTTTACCCTTTATTGCACAAATTAATTATACATAATGCTACATATCTCATTATATGATATTATATTAAAATCAACAAAACAAAAGTATAATATGATAAGTACCAAGATAAGCCTAATTCGCCAAGTATTAAAGCAGCACTTCATTGAGGAAATTATTTCGAGGACACTTTTCTTGAACCTTTTCGTGTAAAGTATACTACTTCTGAACTTCATGAAAAAATTCTCTTTCAAGATATTTTTTGATGAAATAAGTGATAATTCTTCCATTTAATATTTGAGTTTTCATTACTTTGAAGCAGAAAATTAGCTTTGTTTGGAGCTTTTGAATCCAAAATTAATACTTCTAAATTTGTCTTATGATATTAAAAATACTTCCAAAAATGCTAATGGTTTGTCGAAACATTACTAAATAAAATATTAATCTAGAAAATCTTTAATATATTTGGATATTGAAATCAATTATTGTTGATAATGGTCAATTACACCTGTAAAAGGTACATATGATCGTTGTCAATATTTTTAACACAACTTAGAGGTTGGGTCAAACCACAAAGAATGATTTCGCTAAGTTCACTTTAGAGTGTAAGTGGCTCAATTAATGCTTGTTCATATTTATTTAAATTATGAAATGCAATTGGGGGACTTTTGTAAACAATTTTGAAGAATTTTGATTGTAGTTATCATGTGAGTTGAATTGCAATAAATAAGACATGATAGTGGTGGTCTAGGATAAAAGTAACTTGAGGATCTGTTGTCATAAAATAGAATCATATGTGGGTGAATAACAATTTTTTTAATTCAATAAAAACTATGGGTAGACTATATCTTGAGTATTAATGTTAATCTCTCAATTAAGAACTAAATTTCAAATGTGGGTTCTCTCAAAACTCCTTGTATACGATCATGACCAATCTAAAACCTCAATTTGATTGCATTTTTTCTATAATCGGTCATAAAAAGATATTAATCTAGTCATTGTTAATCATTATCCCTCACCCTTATCCCCTATCTCAAGAAAGATCAAGAGTCCAAGCTTAATTATAGTTTGCAACCACCAATTATAAATTGAAAAATGAGATAATCGTCAAATCCATAGTAAAAAATCAACTAGAAAAGCAAATATTTACTACCCATGTATGTATTCTCCACAAGCTCCTAGATAAGTTTCCAACAATTTGTCATATGTTTTAAGGCTCCAAAATGATTATTTCAAACATTAGATATATGTCATGACCATTCACCTTGAGTATGAAGTATTTTCAATGCGATTATGGTTATAGGAAGCACTTTGAGCAAAGTGAAGTTGTGAATATTTGTATCAATTGAGTTTTAGTATTGGATCCTACAAGTATAAATTTTAAATGAATGTAAATACTAGTAAATATTGAGTTATGTGTCTCATTATATATCATATTAAATCCCATTGAGTCGTCTTTACAACACAATTGACTGCTCGTCAATCAGAATTTGGAGTAGAAAGTTATAGGTGTGTTAGTAAGATACTCTGCGATAGCCCCACGCCGCGAAGAGGCCCGCGATATGCTACTTCCTGAGGTTTGCGATTGGGTTCATCCCACGAGACCTTAGGTTTGCAATTGGGTTCGCCCCATGAACCTTTAGGTTTACGATTGGGTTTGCCCCACGAACCCTGAGGTTTGCAATTGGGGGTATGCCGGGAACCCCTTCCCCATGCATCAAAATTGTCTGTTTTAGTATAATTTAGGAGAATAAAGGTATTTTCACTCCTCTAAATAATTCCCAATCCCTTATGTTTGTGTATAGGGTCTTAAAAATGAGTTCAGTCATCAAATAAGCATTATTTGCCCCTTTCATGGTTAGTTATCAAACATATCCTTCTCTCTACTATCACGAGGTAAAAAGGCAGGCTTTCTTCTAAGAATTCACCTCCCAAGGCTCCAAATCCAATCTCCCACCAAGAAGTAAAGAAATTCTTCTATGTGGCATTTAAACAAGAATAATCTTCTTTCCTTGTGAACAAATATTTGATTTTTAATTGATTTTGAATAAATTGACTTTCTAGGGTCTATACCCCCTTTCTTTATGCTTTGAGATTTTTAAACTTCCTCATGAATTGAACATTGTTTTACAAATGATTTCAAGTTTACTTATGTTTTTATCCCTGAAAGTGATCTGAAGAATTGAGTTTGATATTTTTATATGGAGTTTCTATGAGATGTGAATGATTTCAAGTTTAAGCATAAGTTACTAAGTTTATAAGAAGTTCAAGTTTATAATTTCAGGATATATGTTTTACAAAATTATTAAAGTTCATTTTTGATCTTATGATCTCAGATAAGGAAAGAAATCCACAAGTTTCCTCATGAATATGATTTAAGTAAGAGAAGCATATTTGGTTTTTTTTAGTTTATAAACTCATATACTATTTTAAGGTAGATTTAACAAGTATAAGCATACAGGTGTGTGTTTTGGGAGTAGTATTTAGCACCAAAATGGGAATGTGGGTTTAGCGCATCTTACTTCCCAGAAACCACGCGCCACCGTAGGTTTAAGGGTCTTGCTAGAGATTGTTTGTCTTGCCCAATAAAGGCTCAGTTTAGTGATCACTTTAAGTTAAGTTTCTCTTCCAATGGAAATAGTAGAACAACTCTCCTCAACGTGGGTAAGACGCTGGAGTCCATAATAGCTAACATGGTTTATATCGATTATAAGAATCTCCCATAAAAGTAAAGATTTTAGAAACTAAGTATAATGACTCACTAAGTTTATCAGATTATTCTTCATTATTCATCCTTTATTATATTTTAGCTTTCAGTTTTTATTCAAGTTAAAGGTGAGTCTTTTGACACTTAGCATACATGATTTTAAAGTATGTTCAACTAAAATGTTCCTTATGGCATTCAGCCTTACATACTCGGTATATTTCAGAAGTATTGACCACATATTCGTCTGTGCGGCTAAATTGTTTCATAATGTAGGTACCAGTTATAGCCTACACATCATAATTAGATAGTTCGTAGATTCCATCCAGCAGGTTATGAGTTCTTTTGATTAGAGGAATCAAGTCAACCATAGTTTTAGTTTCATTTTTATCCCATTGTATTGATTAGGGATAGCTCGGGGTCATATCTTGACTACCCATAGTCAGTATTAGTAGATGCTTCATAGATGGTCAGTTAGAGTTGATATATTCAAATTTCAATTTTTGTTTCGTATAACCAGAGTATAGCTATTTTAAACAGTTTTTATTGAATATATTCAGCTAAAGACATTTCTTCTTCTTACTACTTCCAATTTTATGTATTTTATTCAATTTCTCATGAGTTCTGCCAATCTCATGGTTTAGCTAAGGATCACTTGTGGTTCTAAACATCGTGTGACATCAAGAGGGTAGTCTCGGACATTACAAACCTAGTATTAGAGCACAGAGTTTAAGAGTCCTAGGGTATCTGTGAAGCCATATCTAGCAGAGTCTTGCAAAACGCTAAGAGACGTCTGTACTTTTTTTAGAGGCTATTGGGCATTTAAGAAATAGATCCCTTCTTCATGCTCCAGATCATGCAGTAAAGTTGTTCTCTCAAAAACTTTTGTCACTTCGTGTGTTACACCATAACTCTCCATCTATGAGTTACTCTTACGATAATATGAGTAGTATATTTTATTCCTCTCGAGATGATGCTCTCGAATTTACTATCAGTAACTTCAGAAACCACATAAAGGAGGTTTAGAGGAGCCCACTAGTGTGTTTAAAATCCTTCAATTTTAAAGTTTGTGTTCTCATCCATATGAATTGTGTAGTTAATATAGAATATGCTACGCAATCAGATTTCTCTTTAGCCCTTCGTTACAGATAGAACTCATTAAAGGAGAGAGCATGTGCATAGGGTATTCAATATATTTTTTATTAATGGGTAGAGTAACTTAGGGTGTTATGATTCATAAGTAATAGAACATCATAAGAGTTGGAAGTATGGATTTATAGGTGTAATAATAAGAAAAGGTGGGGTTATCATTTAGTTGAGGGAAAATTGATGGAGCTATGTCTGCTTTTAAGTAGGATTGAGGTAATATGTCCTTATGTGTTAAATAAGGGGTAGTGAATGTAGTGTAGGTTTCATAGTGAAAGGTAGAGAAAGAGTTATTAGTTAAGGTGAATTGTGGTATGCTAAAAGTAGGAAAGGAGTTCTTGATGGTATTCCATTGTATTGGAAAAGTATATGTTATTAACGAAAGTATTATGTCATTAAGGATTGTTAATGTGGGTTCTCCTTCTGGTTAATTCTTGTGGGGTTAGGAGTATAATTTAGATATATAGAAGTAGTAGAGATATGTGGGAGGATGAACTAATGAGTTATGATAAGATAGACCATAAGATTATGATAAATCATTGTTATTATGAGGTTATAGTGGACTAATGTTTCTTAATGTTTTATTTTATATCTTTCAAGAAAGAATAGTGTGTGAAGGTATGTGGTTGATCAGGTCTAGTGTTAGACACTATGTTTGAACAGTAGATGATCATCAAGGTGGGAATAATTATTGATTAAGATAGTGAAGCTAGATATAGGGAAGGTGAGCTGGTAGGTTTGGAATGATGTATGCAAGAAGTTAAGTTCGTTTTTTTTGCAATTAAGTATAAT
Organism: Capsicum pubescens; assembly: GCA_030864215.1. Taxonomy (NCBI): domain Eukaryota; kingdom Viridiplantae; phylum Streptophyta; class Magnoliopsida; order Solanales; family Solanaceae; genus Capsicum; species Capsicum pubescens. Next base: position 204,683,342 of record CM061541.1, read on the forward strand.
CGTGTAGTTATGATGTAGAGGTGTACCCAAAGTGATATGTTTCACGATCTGAACCAAGGCCTGAACATGACAAGCATCTCAAGTCCACCGCGGACTGGAGACCACCCTCATAACCTAGTCAACTAGATTTTAATACGTCATAACAGTGGAACACCAACACACAATAAGATAGTAGAATATGATTCAGACACAAAGAAGTCTATAAGTTCAACAACAATCCGAAGCCCACAATAATCCACAAATTCCTCTAAACAAACAAACACCAATAATAGTCGGGACATGCCCCCGACAATAGCTAAAATAAGTTCAAAGAAACGAGACAATAACATAAAGATACCCAAATCAAGAAATGATGACTTCCAAAGTATGAAAGATCACCACCTCAATCAAACTCACGAGCTATCCCACAATCACCTATTCACTCTGCAAGAGGAGTAGATGTAATACCTTGAAGTTTCTTAACTAATTTCGTTTCAAGAATGTCAAGTATTATCTTCTAAATTAAATGATGTTTATTCCATGAGGAATTTTTAATATTTTCAATTTTTTCATATGGTAAATTCAATAATCTTTCCATCGATATAAAATTTTCCTAAATTCGATAACCGGGTAAGAAGTTATGACTATTTTAAGTTTCCATCGTAAAATAGCGCCATATTAGTCAGTGGCGCACCGCTCCATAAGAGAAATTGGCAATTGTCAAATTCTAGTAGGGGTCCGCGATAGTGGCGCGTCGTTCCAAACTTCCAGGTTGTAAATGAAGTGGCAACGCGATGGCTCTGCGTCGTGCCATCCCTCAATTTTCCAGTTGTCAAATTCCAGTGATGCGGTGCCAGGGGTCCAATTCGGGAAAATTTCATTGAAATTAAAAGACACGTTCAGGAATAAAAGGGTCAATTTACCACCCCTATTTAAGCCCTTTAACACGAGATTCAGCTATTTGGAACCCAAAATATACTAGTTTCTCTCAATTTTCTCTCAAGAACAAGCTAGGGTTTCAATTGGGGATTCAATTTCAAGAAAGTCTCTCCGTCAATCTTCGCTAAATCAAGAACTAAGGTATGTGTTGTGTTTATTTATGGATTCCTTTCATCGATAAAGCTAAAGAAACCAATTTTAAATTATGAATCATGATTATTATGTTGTGGGTTTCTCAAGTTATGTGATGGCTGTTGTTTGATTCCCATGTTGGGATCCTTATGTGAAATTATGAAAACTACGTTAGCATATAAATTGAAATCCATGAATTTGGTGGTTTATGATTTGTAAAATTTGATGATTTCACCTATGCCTTAATTTGTGCATTTAAGATGTTTGATAAAATGCCTAAAGGGATAGAAATTATGCACTATAGATAAATTGTGACCCAAATGACAATGTATGCTTTAACCTTATGTTCAAAATAACTTCCATGTTATTCTCATGTATTGAAATTGCTTGTGGGATTGCTCATAAGTTAGCCTTATGAAATTATGCTAAGTATACATCTATATTATTCACGTACCAAGCTATGATAATCAAATGCCCATGAAATATCTCCAACTATTGTATTATGGATTGTTGATTTTGGTCATATATTCAATAATGTCGTAACTTGTCAGTTTCCTTCCATCGATTCCTGGGGGTAATTGTGCCCAAAAAATATAGCTGTGTGCCTAGATTTAGTGTCATGTTTTCACGATATCCTCAGTCAAGCCATGGTCCATAGAACCACGTCAGTCATGTGACTCAGGAAAGCTCAGTAATTCAGTAATCTCAATAGTATTCCGTCATCTAAAGGAACTCCATGAATTTAGTCTAGTCCAGTTCAGTTAATCATGTTTAGTGTCTATTTAGATGGGAGTAGGAATTAGCACCAAGTGAACCAAAGGATGGGAACTCACCTGTTATATGAGGGTATGATTATTAGAATAATCCTTGTGTTCTAGAACTACGTAGCCAGCGTAGATTGAGACATCATAGCCTACTATATGAGGGTAGATGAGGTGGATTAACCTTTTATATGAGGGTTCACACCGTTCTCACTAGAGTTACCGGTTATATGAGGGTTACTCACAGATTTTCCTTACCAGTGGCGCGGTATTGATACCCTTGGCTACAGATTGGACCCCAACTCAGCCATAATGGTGTATTAGGGGCATGTCGGTTTGATAAATACTTCCCACAGTTTCAGTTACAGAATCAGGACTGTCAGATACAGTCAATTAGTCTCAGTATTAGAGCTCAGATAGTTCTACAAAATTCAGGACTGTCAGATACTGTCAACTCAGAACAGTACGGAACTCAGCTAGTTCCATCAGATTTAGACTATTAGATACAGTCACTTATGTTATCAATTATACCAGCCATCAGAACTCAGTTACCAGTCATGTTAGTTATCAGTAAATTTATGTTATCACGATCTCAGATATAGTTACTATGTATTTAGGCATGTATTCTCACGTTCATATTAGTCAGTTAGCTAGCATTATTCATGAATATAAACCCCATGCATTCATCCTACTCACATGCATACCAGTACATTCAAAGTACTAACACATTTGCGCTATGGTGTCTTATACCATAGATTCAGAAGTACGAGCTTCAGAGCATCAGTAGCATTCCAGTCTCCGTAGTCTGAGTTAGCAGTGAGTCCTCATCTCTCGAGGACATGATCATTTATTTATTATCTCATTAAGTAATTTATTAGTTGGAGTTAGTTGGGGACATGTCCCATCAACTCCTCATTCAGATAATTCAGTCAGTTAAAGGCTTTCCAGACTATCATGTTCAGACTATCATGTTATTTCAGTTTAGTTTTGGGTATTTCATACCCCATTCAGATGTTATATCTTTATCATTTATGTTACAGTCTTGAACCTTATGGCCTTTCAGTTCATGTTTCTGCAATCATATAGTATGTTATGCAGTATACAAGTACAGATGTCAGTCATAGGTTAGCTTGTGGTCCTTCGGGGTCATGAGCACTGTGTAGCATTTAGGGTGCTAGATCCGGGGTATTACAGTAGAAGTATGGACAATTCTTATATCACGTGAGGATACAACAGCTGAAGGCGATTAGCAGTTGGAGTGATAGCATATAACTCAGGGATATAGGACAACATAATGTCATGATCAACAATTCAAAATAATTCAAATTCTATGCACATAATCAAATATATATACACACACATATATATACATATATATATCACATTCCACGGTAGGAAACAAGGCTTAACATGCACTTTAAAACCTTAGCTTGAATTGTGCAGCTTAACCGTCATATAATAGTACCCACGGTCTAAATGGGCCCAGCTCTCACCCCTGGTTAAGCCCAAGTGCATGTAGCCGCACGAACTAAAAAATAATATCGTACATATGTACAGGGGACTCGAACCTCCCAGTCATATACTAAGGTGACTTAAACACCCCATCATGTAATGTAATATGGGGGAATAAAAAATTCCAATTATTTAATAAGGCGGACTCAAACCACCTGGTAATAAATTAGGGGAATCGAACCATTTCAAACCTCACGTCGGCAAACATGGTTTCCAGTATTGGTCCCTCAAGACCTCCACTTTCATGTCCTAGATACACAACTCTCTTTTAAACCAAATTAAAACATTTATCATACACTCCCATTCATTGAAATATTTACACATTTAGGCATTCACTGTTGGTATTGTCATACTAACTACACTTGCAAGGTAACATCAACATACCAAACCAATCATCATCACTTGGGAAAATTCACAACCCCTTATGTTGAATATAAAAATCATTATATTTCATTAGTTTTTCCTAATATGCAGCAGTCCAAGAATAGTTCAATATACATACTTTTCATATTCAAAACCAATTTAACGATATGGGGTTGAGGTCATTAACACTTCAATTATCAATATTAACAAATTGGGCGAAATCACAATGCCCTAGTTTATTCACTGTACCCATGCACCCCACAAGTTTAAAATCATCAATAAAGCATGAATAATTTTATCTAAAACATGGAAAAAGAAATTACATCATTCATATTTCAAAATCCCTCAACCCACATTAAAAACCATCTATTAAATCGTATAGATACAATTATAAATACATGTTTTTGATAAAATAATAATTGGGGAAGAGCAACATGTCTTAGACACACAAAGATTTGTGAGAAGTTGATAATTTGGAACCCGAATGATGAACGTAAGTTGAAACTCTTATACTTTCTTGGGGTATGGAGTTTGTAAGTAAAATAATCGATGATGTGTCATGAAAACTAATAGTAATATGTCTATGTAATGTATAAAGTTTATTTATAAGTGAAAGTACCTCATTACCATTCATTCCAAATAAAATTGAACTGAACAACTAAAATTTACATAGTTTTATGGCATGGGCCTTATCGAGGAGACTAACCTCATTTCCACGGACTTTAATGTAAAGACTAACCTCTATTTCATGGAGGCTATCACGGAAAGCCAGACTCTATGGCACATCAATATCACGGAGGCTTACTGCCTCCGTGACCGAAAACCATCTGAACCCTATCCGAAAATTGCATAACTCTTTCGAGACACCCCATTAACATACTTAAGTATGATTTAAGTCAAAAATCGATATTTCAAATACGGGGAAGCCAAAAAATAAAAATGCTCAAATTTTGAGGGTGTTACATTATTCCCCCTTAGGGTCTTCATCCCCGAATGACAAGCTAGGACACTTTTCGTAAGATAATCATAATATTACACCAGAATCAAATAATAAACCCGGATAATAACAAGGGAACACAAAATTCATACCTTAAGCTCTTCCGTCTGACACATGGAATAAGAATAGGTACTTAACCCTCATATCTTCCTCTTATTCCCAAGTGGCTTCTTCTACTTTATATTACTCCAAAGGACCTTTACTGAAGCTACCTCTTTATTCCATAACTTCCAAACTTTCCTATCTAAGATCTCCACCAGGACCTCCTCGTACGACAGAGAATCTGAGGTGCCAACACTCTCAATAGGTACCACTAAGGAAGGATAACCCACACATTTCTTCAACATGGACACATGAAACACGTGGTGTATGGAACCTAAACTTGCAGGTAATTCTAAATCATAGGCAACATTTCCTACTCTTTTTAAAATCATATAGGGGCCAATATAATAGGGACTGACTTACCCTTCATACCAAATCGCATCACTCCCTTCATAGTAGACACCTTTAAGAACACCCAACCAACTACATCGAACTTGAACTCTCTTTACCACACGTCTGCATAGGACTTTATATGACTCTGAGCGGTCTTAAGCCTATCCCGAATCACTTTAACCTTCTCCAAAGATTGATGAACAAAATTTGGTCTGAACAATATCATTTCACTAACTTCGAACCACCCAATAGGGAATCTACACCTTCTATCATACAACACCTCAAACGGGGCCATAACAATACAAGAGTGATAGTTTTTGTTGTACACAAATTCTACCAATGGAAAATAATCAACCCAGCTACCACCAAAGTTAATTTCACAAGCTCGAATCATATCCTCCAAAGTCTAAACGGGCCTTTCTTTTTGCTCATCCATTTGGGGGTGGAAAGCGGTACTAATTCTCACCTTAATCCCCCAAACCTTTATAAAACAAGCACAAAACTATGATAAGAAATGAGTACCATGTTTAGAAATAATAGAAACTAGAGAACCATGGAACTTCATGATCTCTTGAACAAATAACCTTGCATAGTCCTCCATAGAATAATTAGTCCTCACTGATAAGAAGTGAGCAGACATAGTCATCCTATAAATAATAACCCAAATTGAATCAAACTGGTTCCGAGTCCTTGGAAGACCGATAACAAATTCCATATTTACCACTTCCCATTTCCACACAGGCAACTTGATTTCTTGAGACAACCGACCAGGCTTCAAGTTCTCCACCTTAACTTATTGACATACCATGCACTTTGCCACAAAATTAGTCATATCTCACTTTAAGTTATTCCACTGATAGATCTCCTTAAGGTCATGATACATTTTCATCGAACCAAGATGAACCAAATAACACGACTCATAATCTTTGGCCAAAATTCTATCTCAGAACCCATCCATATCGAGAATAAATAACCTTTCTTGGTACCTCAAGATGCTATCACCCCCAATCTCAAAAGCCATCACCTTCTGTTTAACCACATTATCCTTGATTCACATCAACATAGGGTCCAACACCTACTTCTTCTTTACCTCAACACCAAGAGATGACTTTATTACCTCATGCACAAATACACCACCATTCTCAGAATCTAAGAGATGAACCCTAAGATTTTCCAAACGGTGAATATCCTTAACCAAGTATTATTTCTCCTCATCCACATGGGATAGAATCTCCATAGATATTCTGCTAAGAGCATATGAAACCATGTTATCCTAACCTGGGTAATTGTAGAGACTTATGTCATAGTGCTTGAGAAACTCAAGTCATCTCCTTTGCCTAAGATTCAACTTTTTTTGGGTGAACACATATTACAAGATCTTATGATCTGAATAGGTATCGACATAGACCCCATATAGATAGTGATGCCAGGTCTTAAATAGAAATACTACAACTAGAAATTCCAAATCATGAGTCGGATAATTCTTCTCATGAATGAGAAAAGACTAAATAACCCTTTTAAATAAATAAAGGAAAGAGCTGATACCAGTCGTAACGACTAAGGTAACGACTCATTAGGTCAGGTAACAAGTTGTGTCCTAGACTCATTGTCATAGCTTCTACACCTTGGTGCAACAACGACATCCCTCTGAACGACTCGTTGGGCCTGATAATGGGTCATTAGAAGGATCCATTGTTAGGGACTTGATTTCTGGATTTTCTTCTATTGTGATGATGGATCGACCTAATGACTCATTAGGAATAATAACAAGTCATATGATGGGCTCGTCACCATTGAGATGAAGCTTGGGATCCCTCATTGTTGTGGCAATGACTTCACACAACAATTCATTATGTCTGAAAATGAGTCATTGACAGAGTCGTTGTCAGTTGCAGTTGATAGTCCCTTAAGCAAATATTTTAGAACTTCTAGAGCTCAAAAAATGTGGGGTATTACATGCCTCTTCTTTTTTCAAATTGTATGTTTTCAAGCTTACCGACTCGATAAAATCTACTTGCTTGGTCACAAACATAATTAGGTCTTTAAAAGGATTCTAGACTTTATATATACTTGACATTAAATGAATTATTGCCCTAGATAGTTTTCAAGGTTCCAATCAACTATATAGGTTTCCACGACTAAACTTGCTTATTCTCACTTTTAACCGAGGACTACTTATACAAATTACTTGTTGTAATCTTATTTACATAAGAGTGTTAGCATATATCAAGTCATTCTAAATAGCCATAATTAATTTTATATCCTAAGTTTAGTTATAAAACATTTAAGACATAGTAACATGCATTATTTATATTAATGATCAAGGGAACTTAGTCATTTTATTTATATTTGGTATGTTGCCATAGTTTTATCATATTTGCCCCTATATATAGTTTGCAACTCCTCAATCTTGCAATCAGAGCCACAAAGATACTATTTTACTAGGAATCATGAGGAACTTCTCAAGCATAGTTGTCTTTCTCTTTTCCCTTTTCATTGTTCTCAGTAAGTTTCATTTTAATTTACATAATCCTTTCAATTAAATAAAAACATATAGTGACCTTATGAACAACAATTAGTTCATCATTTTTAGAACAATAATAAAGTAAAATATGTATTATAGTATGTCTTGTAAAGTTTGCCGTATTTTACTAATTAAAGCAGAATGATGATTAGTTTTCAAATTTATAGGATGTTATTCTATTCTTTTGTACATGAAGGGAAGGTCTAACCGAATTTTTGTTATGATGAATCATCCTACTATTGTTTTGACTATAGGTAAAAATAAATATTATTATTGAGAAAATGAACAACCTTGATTTGATGTAATCTAATGAAGTGGTCACATGAATATGTAAAATCCACCTATTAACATTGTGGTCATTGATCACTATTTTATTTCTCATAGTGAATTAATTGTTTCTCCTTTCTTTCTTTGTCCAAACAAATTAAGGCACTAAGCAGACAGGAATGCAGGTTGAAGGAAAAGAATGTCGAGTTCCGCTTCCAGGAGCTGTCAAACCTTGTGACCCAACAAAATGCAACACACAATGCTTTGATAAGTACCAAAATAAGCCTAATCCTCCTGGTATTAAAGGAACACTTCTTGGAGGAAATTGTTTAGATGATAGATGTTCTTGCACCTTTTGGTGTTAAATGTACAATCCCTTATATCTGTTCAAAATATTCCGTACAAGATATTTTTAATTGAATAAACCAATAATATCTATTGTTACAATAAAATTATCAAGGTTGTATTAATTTTTTATTAACTAATTAACAATATATGAATCTTCGAATCCAAAATAAAATACTTTTGATTTGTCATAGAATCTTCAAATATTTCAGGAAAATTTATATAGACTGTGAAAAAATTACTAAGTAAAAGATTAAGCTAGAAAGTTTAATTATCTTGGATACTGACAATTTTTACCCTTCATTGCACAAATTAATTATACATAATGCTACAGATCTCATTATATGGTATTATATTAAAATCAACAACACAAAAGTATAAAATGATAAGTACCAAGATAAGCCTAATTCGCCTAGTATTAAAGTAGCACTTCATGGAGGAAATTGTTTCGAGGACACTTTTCTTGAACCTTTTTGTGTTAAGTATACTACTTCTGAACTTCATGCAAAAATTCTCTTTCAAGATATTTTTTGATGGAATAAGTGATAATTCTTCTATTTAATATTTGGGTTTTCAATACTTTGAAGTAGAAAATTAACTTTGTTTGAATCTTTTGAATCCAAAACTAATGTTTCTAAATTTGTCATAAGATATTTAAAATACTTCAAAAAATTCTTATGGTTTGTCTAAACATTACTAAATAAAATATTAAGCTATTAAATGCTTAAATATATTTTGATATTGAAATCATTTATTGTTGATAATGGTCAATTACACCCGTAAAAAGTGCATACGGTCGTTGTCAATATTTTTGACCCAACTTAGAGGTTGGGTCAAACCACAGAGAATGAATTGGCAAAGTTTTCTTTAAAGTGCAAGTGGCTCAGTTAATGCTTTCTCATATTGATTTAAAATATGACTTTTGTAGACAATTTTGAAGAATTATGATTGTAGTTATCATGAGAATTGAATTGCAATAAATAAGACACGAAAGTGGTAATCTATGATAAAAGTAACTTGAGGATGTATTGTCATTAGAGTAGAATCATATGTGGGTGAATTAACATTTTTTCTTTATTTAATCAAACAATGGATAGGCTATATCTTGGGTATTAATGTTAATCTCTCAATTAAGAACTACATTTCAAAAGTGCTCTATGCATATGATCATGACCTATCCAAAACCTCAATTTGTTTGCATTATTTCTAAGATCGGCCAGAAAAATATATCAATCTAGTCATTGTTAATTATTATCCCTCACTGTTATCCCCTTTCTCAAGAAAGATAAAGGGTATGGGCTTAACTAGAGTTTGCAACCACCACTTGTAAATTGAAACACGGGATAATCATCAACCCCATAGTAAATAATAAATTAGAAAAGCAAATAATTACCACCGATGTATTTACCAATACTCAATCATCACACACCTCACTTCCCACCCCCACACCTCACACCCCAAATTTAGGAAAATTGGACAAGCTATCCCATCATGCTCACTTAAATCTTTCATTATATTAAATTACCCACGAGAAATCCTTCAACCCAATGTATAAAATCTAAATAAAACCTAATTACAAAATTTAGGATTGAGTACATGTTTTTAGATCACAAAACTATGTAAAAGATAAGTTTTGAAGTCACTAAGTATTGAGAGTTATGCTATTTCTATTTTTAGCTTCTTTTCTCTATCTTTATGCTTCCTTTAGTCTTCATTGGTCATCTTTTGGCTTCAATCCTGAAAAACAAATAGACTAATATTAAAACTAGTTCAAAATGCCAATGAGAACTTAATTTTTTACTATTTCTCGGCTAAAAGATTCGCACAATAAATACTCTTCAATGCCCCTTTAACTTAAACCTTCACATGTTCTCATGCAAATCAATGCACAAGTAACAAAACAACAATGTCTACTAATAGTACAACTAGAGAGCTCAAGCACATGCCTCTTTGTGAAAGTTATCTAGCCCTTTTGACTATGAAAAGCATTGGCATGATTATTCATAATCAAACTATCAATTTATGATCTACAGGACTTAAGTATTAACTAGCCTCTACCAAACCCACGCTCATGTTCATATACATCAACCAAGGCAAAGCACCATTCTCGATGAATGCAATCAAGTAACTTTACAACAAGAATATCCATTTTCACATGATACAAAAATTTGAAATCAGGATATCAATACGAATCACTCTCGCTCCTTAAAAAGATCATGCACATGAATTCCACACTATAGGCTAGACCTTATGTTCCATCCGACTATAATCTAAAGTGCTAAGTTGGAGATCACTAAGATCTTATTATAGCCTGTAATTTAGGCAATAGGTAAGGTAGGATCGCATATGGTTGAAGTAATTCTACCTCCTTAAAGCACTACACGATACATCAACTTAATTCTTCCTACAAATTCAAATCATTTTATATGATAAGTACCAATAATTTTGTTGTACTTACCAACTTTCTTCTCCAATTCTTTTCAAATCATAACAACTCAATTATTTAGATAATAAAATCTACAATGTCAACTGTTTTTTCACTCATCTTCATTCTCTCTTATGTTTATTCACTAGGATACTAGGATGAACTAGCGAAGGAAATAAATGGTCCATAGATCTATGAATTTCAAATCACAAATCTTACCCGACAATTTATCCTCCACCATCTTAGGTTTTTGGCCTTTATTGGTATAAGGCTTCACCTATATTTGGAACAGGTTATGATTTGTAACATGGTTGTCCAATAATAGGGTACAAGCAACATATTAGGTCAAAGCTTGGTCACTCAACTCACAATAGGGAAGGTTAAATGGTTAATTTAGCTAACTTTTGATAGATGACTTAAAGTCATTTCTCCAATGACAAAACTCTCAATACTTAGTGATAGACTGACCAGGCAAACTATAGATGGATTCATGGCACAAGACCAATTTGAAGTCTCGCTACTCATGGTACTCAACTACAAACTTGAAGCAACACTTTAAATCCCACAATTTACATAACACATTTATTTCACATATTGATGGATGTATTCAAGTAGTGAAAATGAGATGCAAATCATAAAAATGAGTTCCTAATTAGTTCAAATCAACCAACAAAAATTTAAAATATGGGTGCATTTTTTTGGTAAATTGTAGTTCCATTTCACCAAAAAGTATAGGTCTTTACAAAGCGTGGTGATTGATGACCAATCACCCTCTTAATCTCATCTCATAACATATACATACACATATAATTACATTTGAGCCTATTACTAATCAATAAAAATATTAAGGATATGAATTAATAGCATTTAAGCTCTTTTGCCATCTCGCAACATGGACTGCTCTTGTGTGTATTTAAATTGCAACATCTCGACAAATTCTATCACTGGAGTAGCTCTTCTACTGGAACTTAAGATTGTTCCATGCTCTCCATATGGAATATACCACCATGCTGAAACTTATTGTTGATATTTCCCTAAGGTCTGGAGGCTACTTCATACCATTCATTGGCCAATCAATCTCTGTCTCCTAACTTCCTACACTTCTATTTTGTCCTAGCCACTTGAGGATTCTGCTCCATATCCCTTTAGTGATTCTACAAGAAAAGAATAGGTGGTCAAACACCTCATCAGCTAGTCCATAGAAGACACAAGTTTGGGGCACCTGTATTCTTATTTTCATTAATCTATCAACTATTACCAATATCTTTTGTAAGGCTAGCCACAAGTTAATTTTATGACTAGGTTGCATAGTAGGTTGCAGGATCAGCTTCTTCCAAGGTGCTCTTGGATTTTGAGGTAGCTGCAGTAAGTAGAGTTTTTTTATGCTAAACTTCTCACCCTTCTATAGTAGTTTCAATCTACTAAGCAAATCTCTATGAACTACTTGTAGTTCCATTACTATTTTCCTGACATTCAGTATCTTTTAGAATACCCAAGACACATTCTTGGGTGAGATCATATGCTCCAGAGCTTGTTGTTTTATGTACAAGTTGTTTAACCACTTTATCCATAATCAGTCCTTCTTTTGTACTAGTGCCCACAGATGCTTTGTAATTGTAGCTTTATTCCATAGTATCATGTTCACCACATTGAGGCCCCCAACTGTCTGGGGAAGGTTTACCTTGTCCCAGGCTACCAAAGCCTTTTTTGACACCTCAACTTGCCCTGTCCATAGGTAAGATCTGCATATTGCCTCAGTACACTTCAAAACCTTTTAAGAAATAAGGAATACCTAAGCCCAGTAAGTTTGCATTCCAAATATCATAGCTTTTATCAGTTGTAGCCTGCCTGCATAGCTCAAGAACTTAGAAGACCAACAAGTTATCCTTGGTGTGATCTTTTCAAGTAGTGTCCAGCATAGTACTATGGAGAGTTTTCTTGCAGCAATAGGGACTCCTAGTTACTTAAAAGAAATCACACCTTCACTGTTGCCTATTTTTTCTAGTATTTCTCTTTTCAGCTACTCTGTCAACATTCACCTACAATCCTATTGCTTGGGAAAATTTCATGAAGGCCAGATTCAATAATCTAATAGAGCTTAGATCACCTTTGCATAATAGGAGCAAATCATAAGCAAAACACATATGAACTGCCCCTACTTTCTTACATCTAGGATAAAATTGGAACTTCTTATTCTTTGCAAGTTGTTTTAGCACTCTACTTAGGTATTCCATTGCAATTACAAACAAGTATGGAGACATTAGATCTCCATGCCTAATACCTTTTTTACTTTAAATGGTTTAGTTAAGCCTCTATTTAAGGTTAAGTAATAGGAGACAGAGGTTATACAAGCAATGATCCACCCCATAAATTTACAATAAAATCCTAACTCTGTCATTAACCTCTTCAGGAAGCCCCAATCCAGGGAATCATAAGCCTTCCTAATAACTACTTTGAGTACACATCTTGGAAGACACCTTCCCTATTGTAACCATTAAACAATTTATGTGAAAATAATATATTATCAGCTATTTTTCTCTCTTCAATAAATATTGATTGAGCTTCTCCTATCAGTTCACCAATTACGCTTTTCAGTCTACTAGTAAGCACTTTGGTGATGATCTTATAGACAGTGGTGCAGTAAGAAATAGTCCTATAATCTTTCACATAAATAGGGGTCTTAGTTTTAGGCACCAAATTTACAGCTATGCAGTTTACACCATTTCCTAATTTATTTGTACTAAAGAAATAAAGAATAGTATCTAACACATCAGCTTTTACCTCATCCCAGCATGTGGTGAAGAATTCAATTGGGAACCCATCTACTCCTGAGGATTTCTCCTTTGGAATCCCTTTGATTATTGTCTGTACTTTCTCAACTGTTACTGGTTGGATCAGCAGCATTCGTTGCTCCCTAGTTAAACAATACCCTTCTTTTACTATATCTGCATCTGGCCAAGGGTGCACATCCCCCTTCCATCCTATAATTTTGGAAAAGAAGGTGATGAATTCTACCTCAATATCCATAGGAGAAGTCAACTTTGTACCAACATCAGTAAGAATTTAGTTAATAGAATTTGTACTAGACCTAATTTTCCACTGAGCATGGAAATATCTAGTGTTTGAGTCTCCACATTTAATCCATGTAGCTCTAGATTTCTGTCTATACACCTGTTCCTTAATGTTACTCTAATTTTCAACCTCAGCCATAACCTCTTTCTCCTGGTCAAACAATGTTGAGTTTCCTGGATTTACAATAATTCCATCTTGAGTTCTTTCCAATTTTTGTCTAGCATTTTCTAACTTTAGTTGATAAAAAGCATAGTTCATATTAAGTTTCTTTAGATCTACCTTAATAGCTCTCAGTTTTCCCCACAATACCTTCATAGGGTCCCCCTGGATCATAGTAGCTCATGCCTCTCTTACTTTCTATCTAAATTTTGAATGGCTCATCACTGCAACATATAATTTGAAGAGTTTTGGGTGTAGAGATTTTGGAGCTATTCCCTAGAAATTTTGTAATGTAAGGGAGTGGTCGGATACTCCTGGTAGCAAATAGTTTGCATCTACATATCCATGTTCATGCAGCCACCAATAATTCTTAAATGCCTAATCTATCTTGCTGTACACTCTATTTATTCTCATCTGTTTATTACACCATATGAAATGACACCCTATGGCTTTTAGTGGAGTGAAAAGGTTTGCTTCAACCATGTCCTTGAATTTTTTCACCTCCAATTGAATCACTGGAGCTCCAATTCTCTCCTCAAAACTCAATACATTGTTGAAGTTCCCTATTAGTAGCCACTCTCTATGGATCTGTGCTCCTATACTAGTTAGTTTCCTCCATAGCTCTTGTCTTTTATTCATGTCATTACTAGCATATACTATTGTTAATAAAAAGGACTTGTTGGTGTTCACATTGGTTACCTTGTAGTGTATAAATTATGCTCTCATCTCTATCATCTGCATTTGTATGTGTTGCTTTACCAACAGCAAAATCCTGCCATTTGGATCCTGGCAGTAGTTGTATTGTGCATTCCAGTCCTTACCTATATTTTTCATTATTCTAATATTATTTTGCTGCTTGACTCTAGTTTCAATTACCCCTATTACTTCTACCTTATTCTTCCTCGAAAAGAGTTTCAGCTCTTTCTATTTGAAGGGTTTGTTCAGCCCTCTAATATTCCATGAACACACTATCATGGTGGATGAAACTAACTCCCACCTCTTCTACTAGTCTCTATTTTCTCCCTTTCAACCTGCTTCCCTTTCCCTTGTGTTCGTTTAGCTCTTTCATCATCTGCAGGGTCCTGTGTAGTGAGCATAACAGAGTTGGACTCTTCTTGTGCATCTTTCTCCCCTATTTGTTCTTTTGAACTTTCCTCATTTGTTGCTTCTTCTAGGGGTATCTGAGGTGCAGTATTGTCCAGGTCTTCACCCTCCTTAGGTTCCCATCACTGGACTATCACCCTATATTTCCTATTCCTTCTCCTTCTTCATTATTGTCTGCGCTGCTCAGGCTGATTCACTTGCTCAGGCATATGCTTATGTGGGAAACTTTCACCGGTATGCCCATAAATATTGCAATCTGCAGAACTTGGGAATCCGGTATTATCTTATTTCCTATCTTATTACCTATTGTAGAACATCTGTTGGGGTGTTCAATTCCACTTGCTCTGGAAGGGAGTGGTTGATATCCACTTCGACTAAGACCCTGGCATAGGATATTCTCTCTATTTTTGCAGTGCATTTATTAGTGTATAGCAGTTTCCCTACAACTCTTGCTAGTTTTCTTAGTCCGTTCTTCGACCAATATCCTAGTGGGAGGATGGGAAACTTGACCCACAAGGGAATTTTGCTTAAACACTCAGGGTTGTATTCTAAATCCAAGGACCAATTCCTCTATATCATTGGCCTATTCCTGTACATATATAGTCCTGATTTCATAACTAGGTATCTATCTGTTGTAGACGCAAATTTAAACACATAATAGCCGTTATCGTGATAAAAAACATTTGGTTTAGAGACAAAATTCTATACATGAGCTATATAGTTTTCCATTATTTTGAAGTATGGGGAATCTCCCAGCACATATCCAATCAAAGCAGTGCTCCAGTAATTCAGTTGCTCGTAGATATGTTTATCCTCAATTTCCACTACTATCTTCTCTCCTTTTATCGATGGGGGATGTAAGTGAGTGGTTATCCTATTTGGAAGCTACAATTTTGGGCGTGCACCTGCTCCATCACCATCTTTACCTTCTTCTCTTATCTCCTAATTTGTTCCTTTTTAGTCGGTATGCCAGCTTCACCTGGTGTGGTATGAGTTGAAGAACCAGCTTTAGAGAATTAGAGTCACCAAGGAAACTGTGAATCCTCCGGTCTGCTAGAAATTCTCTTCCCATCTGGGTCTAGATGTAGCTCCATGACTGCCTCTAATTCTTTTTCCTCACAGATAGATTAGATTGAGTGAGGTAAGAAGTTACCAAATATTAATGGCGCTAGTTTCTGTTGTATTCTACTCGCTGGAGTGACAATTTCCATCGGTTATGGTGTCGTAGTCAGTCATGTGGGCATTCCATAGTGTAGGAATATGTTAGCTACCTGCTATCATGCGCCCAGAGCATCATACCATCCCAGACATTTTTAAAGGTGGGTCAATTCAACGATCACTATTTCAGTTCTCAAGATTTATACTTGTGAAAATCTTCACAAAGAACTCTTTGAGGCAAAGTGTTCTAGTGCTATCACACCTCTACTTGAGAACCAAACCAAAAAAAAATTATTAACCAAATACATTGCTAACTACTAACTCTAAGAAAGAAGAATGAAAAATGCAATGTAAATCAAAACATAGTAAATAAAATAAGAGTTTAAAAACATGCACCCATGAAACCATCATAGCCATCCACTCACACCTCTGTACGGGAGAATCCAGTTACCTCCCCATCACATGACCCAACTATCTCTATCTCACTTCTCTCATCTTGTCTCCTACCAAAGCCACTCCCATTTTTTCGTGAATAATATCATTTCTAACCCTATCTTTTTTAATAGGTCCATATATCCATTTCAATATCCTCATCTCCGTCACCTTCAACTTTTGGACATGGGAATTCCTGTGTCAATACTTCGCTCCATACAGATTAGTCGGTCTGATAGCCACTCTATAAAACTTACCTTTAAGCTTATGAGACACTTTCTTATAACACAAGACTCCTAAAGCGAGCCTCTATTTCATCCACCCTGCACCAATATGGTGTGTGACATCCTTGTTAATATCCTCATTCCCCTAAATCATAGGCCCAAGATAATTCAAACTATCTATTTTTCAAAGGGCTTGAAAATTTAACCTCGCTACCATGTTCTCCTCATGTATCATATCACTGAACTTAAATTCCAAGTACTCTATCTTAGTTCTGCTAAACCTAAATAATAATTGAAAATAATTAGTAATAAGGTTTTGGATCTTACCCAAGATCAAATGGTGAAGAAATGCTCAAGAATTGCCCAAACCTAAACCAAAAAGGTCTAAAAATGCAGGAAAAATGTTAAAATAAACCATATATATTACCATAGCTTTGGCAATGTGACTATGAACCATATATATTACCATAACATTGTCCACCTAAGCGGTATCATAACTGCTTAAGAAGTAATCAATTAAGCGATGGGTGACCGCTAAAGTAATCTTACCTACGTGGCTAGTCCTAAATTGGTCCCATTCTTCTAAAGAAGCACCTGATAAAGCGGTAAAGTGCCTGATTTAGTAGTAGGCGATTGGTTAGGCTTTAGCACGAGGTGCTTTACCACTTCAGCAACCACCGCTAAAGTGGTTGCACCAGCTTTTAGTTGCACTAGAAACTATGTAAGGTTGCCAATCGACCCCTGAAAATTCATTCATAATCTCGTGAACACAAACAAACTATGCTTCTAGGTTAATTACAATGTTATGGACATAAAGGAGATGTTGGATTTTTAAATAATGATTGTTTCCTCTACATTGATCCTTTGACCCATTTTCACTATTTTCCAAATAAAGGGTTGAAATAAGACATAGTGGTCCCAAAACCTAACCAACCCCACAAATAACCCATAATTAAATTTAAAATCTTTAATGAAAATTTTCATCTAATAATTAGAACAATAAATGTTGAATGAAGTAAAATATATGGTTTTCTCAGACCTTTAAAATCCCCAGGCTCACAAAGACCTTTTTTTATTGCATCGAGAACCATGCCAAGCCTCTCCCTTAAATATCAATATTTATAAACTACGAAGAAGGGACAAATGGTTAAAATGCCTCAAAATGTGTAGTCATAAATTTAGGTCATTACGATTTATTAATATACATAGATAGTAGTATAAATACGTTAGCTAGCTAACCGAGAAGCAGTTGGTCTAAATGACAAATCTCTGAAAATATATTTTCTGGTGTGGGATAGAGATGATAGAGATTATTATTTAAGTCATATCACTCTTTTAATGTACTTCAAAAGTGGCAAATTATGGATCCTTGCTAGGTTATTATATCTTGTTATGTCCTATGTACGAAAAAGTATAGGATGGCATAGCTGATCAGTACGAGATCAGAATCTATGCTATCACACAGTGGTTTATGCTGATTCATCAATTACTCACATAAATAACAAAAAGGATTAATTCACTTTACACAATAATTTATTACTTCAATTTATGTTATTGTCACTTCATCTTATCATTTCTTGGATTGTACCCATTATAATTATAACACCCTGGGTTTTGGAACTTTGAAATTCTCTTGGTGTTGTGATAAATACTTAGGCTATGACTCAGTTGACGAGTCATGAAGACCTCTCATGAGTCGTAAGGTGTTAATCGTAGCCTGACTAGTAAGTTTGTCCATGGTTTCTGTTGAGGTCACAATTATGACCTCACGAGTCATATGGTGAGGTTATTAGTCATGATGAGGGACTCATGAACAAAGAAGTATAATGGACTGAACTTTTTCCTAGACCACAAGTCATGGTGATGACTCGTGACTAGTCCTCACGAGTTGTGAGGTGACTCATAGCGATTGGCGACAATTTGTTTGCACTTTAATAAAGGGCTCTTTAGTAATTTCCCTCTATTCTACACTTAAATGTCATGAACTAAATACCCTAAGGGACCTTATTTGTCATCATTTAACAAGACATAAACACTTTTTTCTCTCTCAAATTGCCCAATCAAGAGCAAGGCTAGGGTTTCTAGGCATTGGTCATCTAAAGCTCCAAATTGTGGTTTCTCTCCAATTTTTTGGTATTTTCAAGCATGTGTCTCTTCCCTAACTTGGTTTTCCATAAAATCATGACATGATTTTTGTGAATTTAATTGTTGGGTTTTGAATGATTATTACTAATTGATTTTTCCATCATTTTAGAATTATTATTTATGCTTTGCCTCATGGTTTTGGAACTCCTAGGCTAAATGGGTATGGATAATGGAATGGGGATCATGGATTCACCCAAATTTATTAATAATGTAATGGGAGTATTGGATTTCCCCAAGTTTGGATTTTTAGTATTGGAATTAGTAATAACCTCAACCCACCTTATCAAATTGGTTTGAAAGATGGTTACATGCATAATTTAACAACTTTTTGAAACTATTGCATTGAATAAAAGGTTAATGGAATAGAAATAATTTTGGAAGGCCTTAATAGCCATGACTTGATTTTAAATTAGACCTGGTGTCATGGATTCCCCAAAGTTGATGGAGAATTAAAATGACATAATAATATTAGCTTGCAAGCGTAATACGTATGATGATACAAATGGTATATGACTTAATGGATGACTCTTAGTTTAATGAATGAGAATGTGTAAATTTTTTAATTAGGATTAAATAGGGTTGTGTTGCTCGCTATGAAGGTAGAGGTCCCGAGGGACTAATACTGGAAACCCATATTTGTTGGTGTGGTGGTGGTCTTAATAAATGTGTGCATGTGTCACACTATATATAATTGTATCCTAGGATGGCGTAGTGTCGTTGATTCCCTGGCCTTCCTTGATACCTCTAGTTCATGTGGCTAACACGCACTAGATCCCTTCTGGTGGGGGGAGCCAGACCCATATAGTCCATGGGTGTTATTAGGAAGATTAGAGCTATACAGTCTAGGTTAATGATTTTAAATATTATGCTAAACCTTGTTCCCTATCCAAGCAATATATATATATATATATATGCATATATATGCATGGATGTGAACATGTACATTGAGTTTTGACTTGATTTTTAAATGACATTATTTTATCCTTATCCTAAATTATATGCTAGCGCTCATCCCGCTAACCATCCTAGGATGCTACGTTGTTTCATAATGTAGGTTCTGAGGATACCTCTTTTAGCCCTGTACAGCTTTAGGTGATTAAGTTTTATCGGTTGGTTCATGGTCAAGTGATGAGCTTCCATTCTCTAGAAAGCTTAGCAATTCCATCAATCTCTTTCCATATTTTAGAATTGAAGAGTTCACATTGAAAGAAGGGTTGCTCAACAGGAGCAGGCTAGATTAGCTGCATTGGCAGCTGCTCAAGTGCATCAACAGAATATTGATAACCCAGGTCGGGCAACAAATCCTGATAATGAGGACCTGGATGATGATGAGTTACTGAATCCTAGGCGTACTGATAAGGTGGCAGCGCCTGTGAACAGGAGAGATCGTCAAGCTAGAATGAGACCTGACCGCTGAGCTATGCAGTCTCATTTTGATGATGATGATAACGATCTGGATGGAGCTGGTGCCACAGGGGCTATTATTCCTCCACCCTTGGCACCCAGATCTAAGTTCAATATCACTAGCACCATGATTCAGTTATTGCAGCTCAAGGGACTAATTGGTAGACTTGCAGGTGATGATCTGAATATGCATCTGGTCAACTTTATCTCTACATGCAAGTCATTCGACAATCCAAGCGTTGGACAGAATGCAATTTGGCTGCGATTATTTCCATTGTCTCTATCTGGGGAGGCAACTCTATGGTTGAACGGGCTAACTCCTGATTCTATTACTAATTGGAGGAAACTGAAAGATGCTTTCCTAGAAAGATTCTTTCCGCCATCCAAGAGAGCCCAATTACGGGATGAGATCATCAACTTTCGACAGCTTCCAACTGAAGCTCTCCACAAAACATGGGAGAGGTTCAAAAAGAAGCTTATGCGGTGCCCAAATCATCATATAACCAATGTCTACTTGATGGAGATATTATATAGGTCTTTGAATTCAGTGACTAAGCCAGTGGTTGATAATGCTGCAGGAGGGTCATTCATGGACCTTACTTTTGTTCAGGCAAGTGATATGTTAGATCATATGACAAAGAAAAGTAGATCTTGGCATACCAGGGATTCAGAGGTAGCAAGCTCTACCATATCTATTGGCATGACTGCAGAACAAAGGCGAAGAGAAGAGGAACGTGACCAGTATATGGCTCACATGAAAATGCAGATGGATCTTCTTACCAAGCATTTATTATCAGGGAAGACCGAAAAAGTCAAGGTTGTGGTGTCACAGGGAAGAGATGAGTCAGATTCTGAGGAGGAAGCAAACTATTTGAATAATCAGGGGGGTTTCCGAGGCAATGCCCAAGGAAACCAAGGTCAGAACTATTATGATAAATCTAGATACAAGGACCGCGATCAAGGTGGTTGGAAGAATAAGACTGACAGGAGTGGTTTGTATGTTCCTCTTGGAAACCGTGAGGCTGTAGAGTCTGGCTCTGGAAAGATGTCCATGGAAGATATGATGGCTAAGATGTTGAAAGGAGTGAAGGCAACCAACATGGGCGTTACTGAGGTAAATAATGATTTTTCATCAATAAATCAATTGGTTTACTCGCATTCTACTGCAATAAAACAGCTGGAGCAACAATTAAGTCAATTATCAGCGGCATTCAACCAGAGAAAAGCTGGCACACTACCCAGTGACACTGTGCAAAACCCAAGGAATGACGGATCGTGTATGGTTATTACTACCTAGAGTGGTAAAGTGTTGGAAAATCCATCCAAAGGCAAGCAGGTGGTTGATGATATAGCAGAGAATGTTGATGAAGCAAAGTTTGAAGATGCCGTAGAAGCTTAAGTGAGTGCTCATGATGTTACACCTAGACGTCACCAGCCTGAAAAGAGTGATAATCGGAAGCAAGATAAAAAGAAAGTGGTGGAGAAAACGATTCCTCTTCCACCACCACCTTTTCCTCAGAGACTAAAGAAAAAGGCTGATGACACTCCTAAAAAGGTTGATAATCGGAAGCAAAATAAAGAAGAAGTGGTGGAGAAAATGATTCCTCTTCCACCACCACCTTTTTCGCAGAGACTGAAGAAAAAAAACTGATGACACCAGGTTCAGTAAATTCATGACTATGTTGAAGCAGCTGACTATTAATGTTCCTTTGGTGGAAGCGCTAGAGCAGATGCCCGGATACGCTAAATTCATGAAGGACCTTTTGACAAAGAAGCGGGAAGTAAGCTATGAGCTGGCAGATAATGTTCATCATTGCAGTGCAATCGCTACAAGATCGCTAGTTCAAAAAAAGGCAGATCCTGGTGCTTTCACTATTCCTTGCACGATTGGATCGTTGGATTTTGCTAAGGCGTTGTGCGATTTGGGAGCTAGCATCAATTTTATGCCGCTATCCGTGTACAGAAAGTTGGGGTTGGGTGACCCTACACCAACCAATATGCGGCTCGTGATGGCAGATAGGTCGGTAAAACGACCTATGGGTATCTTGAATGATGTGTTGGTGAAGGTTTCCACCTTCATCTTTCCTGCAGACTTTGTTATTTTGGATTGCGAGGTGGATTCTGAAGTTCCCATAATCTTGGGACGCCCTTTCCTCACAACTGGAAGTGTGCTTATCGACTTAAGAGCTAATGAGCTTTTATTTCGGATGAATGACGAAGTGGTCCGTTTTGATGTATGAAAAGCAATGAATCAGCCCAGCGATATGAATGTGTTGTCTGTAGATGATGTTTATTATGAGGATGAGAAAGAATTATCTATAGAGAAGCAGCTTACTGTTGAGTCACTATTTGATGTGCTACTGAATTTTGAACGTGAGGAGGCTGAAGAACAAGAAGAAACCATTCGTGCTCTAACAGGAATAAGGTCCTATTCTCATGATCCTAAGAAGTTGGGCCTTGATCTTAAGAATCAATCTTCACCAACAGCGAAGACTTCCATTGAAGAGATACCAGCGCTGGAATCGAAAGAGCTCCCCAGTCACCTAAGGTATGCATTTTGGGGAAGTGGAAATACACTTCCGGTGAGTGTTGCGGCTGATTTAGGTGAACAGCACGTAGAGGCTCTCATCTCTGCTCTAAAGAGGTACAAGAGAGCCATTGGTTGGTCTATTGATGATATAATTGGTATCCCACCTGGGATATGTATGCACAAGATGCATCTCGAAGAAGATTGCATGCCCACAATTAAGCATCAGCGTCGTCTGAATCCATTCAAAAAATGATGCACCAAATATCTCGACGAAGTCTAAGTAATCGAGATAACTATGTCGTGCCGTGACAATAAATCAATCGCTTGGTGGGAGGCAACCCATCGTTTTTAATTGTTTTTGTTGTTTTTGTTTTCCTAGGATTTTGTCGAGCCACGACCAAAACTAAGGCGCTTGATGGGAGGCAACCCATCGTTCTAATCTTTTTTGTTGTTTTTGAATAAGTATAGGTGCAAGAGGTGTAAAGGAGGAGATTGGTTTCAAACTTTGATTTGGAAGTATTGCATGTTGAAGGTGGTAAGTTGGGAATGAAGAAGCAAAAGGCTATGAGTTAGGCATTGCCTATGCAAATCTAGGCAACGAACAAGGCAAGGCCTATGCTATGGCCTAAGCTCTCTAAATCTAGAATGCCATAGCATAGGCGCCGTCTATGCCTAACAATGCCATAGCATAGGCGCCGCCTATGCAAAAGCCTTTTGTCTCTGAATCTAGAATGCCATGGCATAGGCGCCGCCTATGCCTAACAATGTCATAGCATAGGCGCCGCCTATGCAAAATCCTTTTGTCTCTGAATCTAGAATGCCATGGCATAGGCGCCGCCTATGCCTAACAATGCCATAGCATAGGCGTCGCCTATGCTCAACTAGGCTTTGCAAAAGGCGCCGCCTATGCCAAGCATAGGCAAAGCATTAGGCGCCGCCTATGCTCACTTTTTGGTCTCATAATCCAATTCCAAACGGGTCAAAACCCGACCCAAGCTTGTCCTATAAATAGAACCTTAGTCTTAGAACAAAAATGCATTGCAAATTCAACCTAAGAGCCGCCTACCTCTCCAAAATCTCTCAAAAAATTTCCTTTTGCTCTTTTAACTTTGCAAGAACATCTTCTGAGGCCATCAACCAAGTAAGTACTTCTTTACTCTTCTTTTATATTCCGTAAAGTACTACACTACTACGCCTATAATAAATTGTTAAATCTTGAAGTAGTGTTGGTGATTTGAATATGGTTGATTTGTTTTGATACAACTACGTGAGTGAAAGAATACGTAAGGATGCTCTTGACTTGTTTCCAACTTGTATTTGATTTTGATACACTGTCATACTTTTGCGGAATTGACATGGTCAAGAAAATTGCATAATCTTGTAACTAGAAAGCTTACATTTTGGAATGACTTGTTCATCGAGATGAAAATCATGGTTGACTACAAACATACAATGTTGTGATTATTTCTAATTCCATAACTTGATTCGATCTCTATGTAGTAGTTTTGCTCAAAAGGTACATCAATCCAAACATGAAAGTATTGCCAAGATTTCATGAAATAGAATCAAAAAAGATAGTTAAGATGACAAGAAAAGTGTGACTACACTGATTATATTGTTGGAACATAACACCTAAACGTATATCGATGAAGTCTGAGTAATCGACATCTTTCACTTAATTAGTTTGCCACAATAAATTAAGTGTGGGGTGGTGTCACTATTGTTTGTTTGTCGATTAGATCTTCCGAGATGAGCTAGCATGAATTTATTTTAGTCTCAGGTAAAATGGCACCAAAAGGTCGACCAGGAAAAGAAAAAGCGTCCACCTCACAGAAAGGTCAGAAAAGGGGAAGAAAAGAGCAAGCTGAATCCTCCTCTCTGCAAATACCTCGAATGACGATGTGAAGGAAAACTCTGGTAATGACGACTCTGATGATGATTCCGACGCAGGGTGTTTTACCCCAGACATAGAAAAGGAGTCCGACTAATCAGGTTTTCCTTACTTATTTCCACTGAGGGCAGTGTGTCCCGTCTAAGTATGGGGTGAGGGTATTTGTATGCTGTAGCGTACTTCTTTGCCTGCATTTATTCTCGTTTGTAGTTAAAAAAATTTATTTTTAGATTTTTTTAGATTTTGCATGAAATTGTTCTGATAGGCGGCATGGTATTATGACAAGATTTTGTGCTAAAATCATTGCTATTGAGACGTTTAGGCTCCAAGTGTGACTCACTGTGTGATATTTGTGTGGTTTAATTCATTCATCTATTGGGTCAAGAGTCTATACTGCTCCCAATAAAGTTAACCATGTGCCTTGTGTATGTGAGGTTATAGTATATTTTGTGTTGTGACTGATGCTAGAACTTGCCTGGTGTGTGTGTAAAGCGAAATAAAGAGTGTGAGTTTAGGAGATGATTTAGGCATTTCTTTGGAAGCCTGTGATTGTTTACCTTCTTTTTACCTACCCGTGGACATTATCTTAGTCAACCCCCTTTGAGACTATTAGCTATTTTCTTTGACAGCCTCATGTGTAGCCTAATCCATTTTTTTCAAGACCATAATTTGATCCAAATTCCTAAGCGCTTTAAATTGTAAAATCATGTGACAAAATAAGAGGAAATTGGGTGAGAGTGATGCCTTAGAGTGTAATGGTACTTGAATTTTTTATGAAAAAAAAGTGGCTATCATAGAGGTGTGTTATAAAAAAAAAGAAAAAAAAAATAGAAAAACAAAAAGATAGTTGGGTTTATGATTAAATAAAAAGATAGTTATGTTTGAATAGAAAAATAAGTGAAAAGGGGTGGTAGATAAAAGAAAGGTAGCAGGGTTGATTAAAAGAGAGTGTTAATGGCATAATGTGATGTATTAAAGAGCTTAGGAACATAGTCACTATTTCTGGCCAAAATAGTCCTACCCGTCCCTTAGCCTACATTACAACCTGTAAAGACCTATTGGATCCTAAGCTTAACATTCTGATATTAGTAGAGCATTACACTAAGGGCAAGCCTATGGTCATCAGTTGCAACATATGAATTCTTTGTGAGTGTGAGAGCAAGGATAATCTTATACCCATGTTCTGAAAAATGAAATACTTGTGAGTAATTATGGGTGATATATTGTGAGACACACATGGTTGATGAGTTTTGGGTAGTCTTGTATGATTCTTTGTGCCTTAACTTTTGAATACGAATTAACCATCATCACGAGTCTATATTGGAGGTTGAATTGTTTCTAGAAGTGATTAGAAAACTACTCTTTGTTAATAATTGTTGTGCCTGTCTTGATGAATATTTTGTGTTGTTACTGTGAAACCCTAAGTAGATGTTTATATGGACATGATATATTGTCCGAGGAAGAACAAAGCTTTAAGTGTGGGGTGTTGATGTTAGGAGTATTTACACGCCTAAAGCACCTTAATTTACCCATATTTTAGCTAAGTTTTAAAGGACAAAGTATATAATTCCTGCACTTTTAGTCCTTTTTCCTGTAAGTGAGCTAACCAACGTGATTAGCAAGTTTTCAGGAATAAATGATGAAGATATCAGCATTTTATGGACTGTTGGACGCTAAAGGAAACTTCACGTAAGAAGGAAGGCAGCTTCTGGAAGCTTGTGGACTGAAAGTGATGCATGAAGAACTTGTCTTGGGCAAAAACAGCATTTCTAAAGACTTGGGGGATCAGCAGTAACTTAGTAGGACTAGGACAAGGATACAGTAACCCAGTAGGACTAGGACAAGGATAAAAACCCTATTTCAGTAGGACTAGGACAAGGATGTTATAAAAACCCTATTTTGCTGAATTTTTCAGCATTCACTCATTCATTAATTCAAGTCTTTTTCATTCGACTTTTGCTCCTAATTCACGTTACAATTTCTGACAGAGGACACGGCTCTCTTGAGAGCAACGGACCAAGAGGAAAAAAATGTCCAACCCTAAGTTGACGTCTAAACCATCTCCATCGCCAAGATTATTCTAGGTTGTGGTATGATGATTATATCTGTTGTGATTTTCGTTGCACTCATGAGTAGCTAAACTTCTCTGTTAGGGTTATGGAAGCCTTATGATATTCTATCTATTACTATGAGTTTGTGAATTCGTGACGCGCATGCTACTTATATCATTACTCTCTTTATCTTAATTGAATTCTTGTGGTTGCAAACATATAGAATACGCCAGTATAGCATTAACTTGTTCGAGAGAAAAGTTACATGTCTGAAAAAGAGAGAGTGACAAGGAAATAGGGCTACCAACCCCTGTTTATAAGTTAGTGTCGTAACTGGACTAACCTCTTGGAGAGTTCGTACCGTTAGTTATACACTTTAAGCTCGAGAGAGTTAAAGTGAGATAATCCTTGATGGTCGAGAGACGCTAGGATTTACCATAGAATACGAATCTCTATAAGTGCATGCATGTCTGAATTCCGCATAACTCATAGTTAATAGATACGTAGAACTCATAAGGTGGACATAACCCTAACTTACAATTCTCATTTATTAAAATCTTACTAAACAAAACATTCCGTTTTTACTTTGCTATTTTGATACTTTTACTTCACGCCTAAACCATCCCCCTTTTCCGTAGAATTTTTTACCAACAGTCTAATAATAGTTGCAATACTTAGTGACCAAGTATTCCCTGTGGGATTCGACACCCAACCCAGTTGGGTTCTATATTTGACAGCGACTGCTAACACTCTTACGAGAGCTGTAGTTTGAGCGTTATCAGTTTGTCCGAGTGACTCTCTAGTTGTTAGTAGTAGAGTCTTATCAGACTACTACTTGTGATTAAGCTTATTCAGTATTGAGATTTTAGACATTTTTTCAAATATTATATTCAGATAGTTTCCATATTTAGAATGACTTTCTTGTCTATATTACCTTTATTATGAGATTTATACCCAGTACTAGGCAGACAGGGTTAGCTTAAGGCTACTTGTAGTCTTGAGCATTGTGTGACTTCTCAGAATTAGATTTTGGGATGTTACAAACTTAGTATTAGAGACTAAGGTTTTTAAGAGTCCTAGGGAGTCAGACAAGCCGCATTACGTAGAGTTTTTATCATGGGTGTGAAAAGAACCATATTTATAAGAAAGAGTCTATGGAACATTCAAAACATCAGATAGGGGTACTCAGTTTACCTCTCAATTTTGGAGAGCCTTTCAGAACGATCTTGGTACCCAAGTTTACCTTAGTTTAGCTTTTCATCCGTAGACAGATGGTCAGGCAGAGAGCACCATTCAGAATTTGATGAATATGTTGAGGGCATGTGTTCTTGATTTCAAAGGTTGTTGGGATGATCATTTTCCATTTATTGAGTTTGCTTATAATAACAGTTATCATGCTAGTATTCAGAAGGCTCCATTTGAGGCTCTTTATGGGTGGAGATATAGATTGCCAGTTGGTTGGTTTGAAGTGGGTGAGGCCACTTTGATTGGGCCAAACATGGTGTTTGAGGACATGGAGAATGTCCAGTTAATTAGAGAGAGATTAAAAGCAGCCCAGAGTTGTCAAAAATCTTATGCAGACGTAAGAAGAAGATATCTTGAGTTTGAGGTTGATGATCTTATGTATTTGAAAGTTTCACCCATGAAAGGGGTGAAGAGATTTGGCAAAAAGGGGAAACTTAGTCCTCGTTATGTTGGTCCCTTCCGTATTTTGAGCCATGTTGGGAAGGTATCGTATGAGATTGAGCTACCCGCAGACTTATTCTAAGTTAATCCAATATTCCATGTGTCCTTATTAAAGAAGTGCATGTCAGCTGTTATAGCTCCTCTAGAAAGCACAGATATTCATAATATCCTTTCTTACTAAGAAATCCCAGTAGAGATTCTTGATCATCATATTCGTAAACTAAGTAAAAAAGAAGTTCCCTTGGTCAAAGTTCTATGGTGAAATCATTCCGTTTAGGGTGCTACTTGGGAAGCAGAAGCAGACATACGTACCAAGTATCCACATCTCTTCTCCACGAACTTAGATTTAGCCAAAGGTAATAGTTTTCCTTCATTCTGTTCTTTTCCAGTTTCAAATTCATCTATATAGTTATATTCATGAGAATTCATGAACTCAAACTTATTTCGTTGTGCAAGATAGCTTACAGCCTCAGATTCCTCAGTATTTTTCAGCTTTAATTATTCACATTCGAGGATGAATGTTCCAAAGGGGCAGATATTGTAATGCCCCGCACTTTTCCTAGCTTAAATTCATTCCTAGAATATTAAGAAATAAATTCCAAAACAAACAATATTTATTTCGTATGGAATTTTTCATATTTAGACCTCCCACTATGTGGGAAATTGAATAAGCTTTCCATCGATATCAAATTTGCCCAATTCCGACACTCGGTGAAGAAGTTAGAGCATTTTTAGCAAGACAGTGTGCCACCTGATCCCTGGGCGCATCGCGGAGGTGAGCAAATTCATAATCATCAAATTCCAGTGGCCCTACGCAATAGCACCATAACGCTGAGAGGGCCAGTTTCCCTTTTTTCAAAATCCAGTAACCCAATGCGATGTTGGCGCGTCGCGACAGTGGCAAAAATTGCAAAACTATAGGGAACGGTGATAGCTCCACGTCATGGAGAAAGCTCAATTCCCACTCGTTATTTTGTAGTAAGCCACGGCAAAAGTGGCACATCACGGTGGCTAGCCAAATCAAAAAATGTTGCTCTTTTCCAGTTCCATTTAGAAGTTTAAATAGGATATTTTGGTCAATTCCCAAGGCCCCAATCCATCCAAAACACAAGATTAATCATATTCAAAGCACTTTGTGCTCATTATTCATCATTCTCTTCAAAAGCAAAACCCTAGAGCTCTAAAACCTCTTCTCCAAGAAATCAAAATCCTCAATTGATTCTCCATGAAAGCTTAAGATTGAGGATTCCCAAGGCAAGATAATCAAGAATCCATCTCCAAGAACTAAATTAGGAATCAATAATTCAAGTTTCTTTATCTAATCATCTATCAAGGAATGTGGGGTTTATGAACAAGGATCTTCTTTCATCCTTATGTCCAAAACCAAGCTTTTATTTAAAATTCATATTAGATTTGAATTAGGGTTCATACCCATGATTTCTAATTGCAATATTATGAGATTCCCAATGTTTTAGATGATGAATTGCATGTCTATTTTCATATTTTCATGCCTATTGCAGTAATTTATAGATTTTGAGATGAATTATCATTGTTTTCAATATCAAGAACGATTATTATGATGTTTTGCTATGAGATTGAAGCATGGGTTGTTACCCCAAGATTGAATATTATTATTTCAAGAAAGATGATGCTTTAAGCATTCTATTAGCAGATTATTTATAGATTTACAATAAAGCTTTGATCTTTAGACCACCAGATAAGTTTTGGAATCCACTTTACATATTTATTATAGATTTCAGAAAGCTAAATAGCTTCATTTATAGATTGATTCAGATAAGTGCATAACTGGTTTCATAATAAACCCTTATGCTAGTTTTAAAGTGGATTTCCAACAAGATGAGCATAGCAAATTAAAGGGAGTAGTATTTAGTATCGAGCTGGGTATGATTTGAAGGTATCATACCCCAGAACTATGTTCCACCATAGATTTGAAATTTAAAGAACCATAGTGGGTTGAGATAGTGATCACTTAAGCTAAGGTTATACTCCCTAGCAAGAGTATGACACCTCTACCCAATAGGATGTTTCTTTCTTGGAAGGATGTGATGTTGGATTCCATGTAGCTCACATGATTTATGTCAGTTAAGAGAACCTTCCTTAAGATAAAGTATTTTCCTTACAGCTTAATAGTAAAGATTTTAAGAATAATTCTCAGAAAAGAATAACAGAAAGCTTTTAGAAAACTAAGTGTAAAGGCTCACAAAGTTTACTCAGATTATGCTTTATAGAAAGAGAACAGTTACAGACTTCAGCTTTTAGTTTTCAGATTTCAGAAGTGAGCTCTTTCGACACTTAGACAGTATGATTTATAGACAAAATATGAGTATAGCTTTCAGAACTAAATGTTATGACTCACTAGATTTATAAAGTATGATTGATTTATTAATCATGATTTCAGTAATTAGTTATTCCAGCTAATGTGAGTTATTTACATTTAGCATGCATTGTCTTATAAATTATGATGATGAGATGATGTTTTACATATGCATTTCACCCCATATACTCAGTACATCCTCAAAGTACTGATCCACATATATGTCTATGTGCGTCATTGTCTCATAATGTAGGTTCAAGTGCTTAGTATCAGTAGCGTGAGTTGTTCGAGCATCTCTATCTACATCCTATAGTTAGTGAGTCCTCATAGTTTGGGGACTTGTTTATTTAGATTTTGCAGCTTATCAGTTTACATGATTTAGTATTATTTTCAGACAATTCGAGTTAGCTAGGGTTTTTTCCGAGTGACTCTCTAGTTGTTAGTAGTAGAGGCTTTTTAGACTACTAGTTGTGATTTAGCTTATTCAGTATTGAGATTTCAGACATTATATTCAGATAGTTTTCCATATTAAGAATGACTTTCATCTCTATATTACCTTGATTATGAGATTTATACCCAGTTGATGGAGGACATGGTTAGCTTAAGGCTACTCATATTCTTGAGCACCGTGTGATATCTCGGGATCAGATTTTGGGGCTTTACAAACTTGGTATCAGAGCCTAAGTTTTTTAAGAGTCCTAGGGAGTCAGATAAGCTGTGTTACGTAGAGTCTTGATCATGGGTGTGAAGCGTGTCACATTTATGAGAAAGAGGCTATGAAACATTCTTAGGAAATCATATTTTTCTTTCATGATCTATCGTGCTTACAGTATCTCTATCTGTTTTTAAGTCGTCCTCTTACATAACTGTTGAATATGTCTCCTTGTCAAGCTAACACCCGCAGAAATTATAACCTCCCACCCCAACCAAAAAAAAATTTGAATAAGAATGTATCACATGCTGAGTTTATGGCTTCCTTTCAAGCGTTAGCCCAAGTTATGACCGCCAATGTTTAGGGCAACCATCAAAATCAGGCTGTAGTCCGACTTCAGCAGAATGAGGATTTAGCAGTAGCTAGAATCAGAGACTTCATGTGAATGAATCCTCTAGAGTTCTTTAGATCAAAGGCAGGTGAGGACCCATAGCTTTATCTAGAAGAGGTGAAGAATATCACTCATATTATGCATATTTCTGAGGAGAAGAGTGTAGAGTTAGCATCTTATAGATTATAGGATTTAGCGTATGATTGGATAGTGATGTGGAAGAATGGTAGAGGTGAGAATGTTGTTCCTATGAGTTGGCAGGTGTTTTAGGATGCTTTTATAGACAGGTTCTTCCCACGTGAAATGAGGGAAGATAAGATAGAAGCGTTTGTGAATTTGAGGTAGGGCTTGATGACAGTGAAAGATTACTACCTTAATTTCAATCAGTTGTCTAAGTATGCCCCTGATACGATGGCTAATCCTAGGACTAGTATGGGTAAGTTTGTTACTGGAGTATCTCGCTTGGTAGTTAAGGTGTGTAGGACTGCCATGCTTATTGGAGACATGGATCTTTATAAATTGATGATGCATACTCAGTAGATTGATGTAGAGAAGTTGAAGGGGATAAATAGAAATAATAATAAGAGGGATAGAATAGGACAGTTTAAGTATGGTCAGAATAGGTCTCAAGGAGGAAATCATTCACATTTTTGAATCGTTCATCTATGCCATCACCATCTTCAGCTAGTGCTCCCACTCTCAGAGGTATATAGGAGCATTAGGGTAAGTCTTCTATGTCCAGATCTCAAAATAGTGTAACTGGAAGACCTCGTTATCCTCCCTTTGTTAAGTATGGTAGAAATCACCCCGGTGAGTGTTTGGATGTACAGAACGGTTTTTTTGGTTGTGGTAAGTTAGTTCATGGAATTAATAAGTGTCTGTATTCTAAGTAAGGACATAGAGATGATCATCCCCAGACTTAGGCTGCTAGTGTACCAGCTCCTTTAGGTTGCCTAGTCCCTCCTCAAGGCGCATTATCCAGTACGGGTAGCGGTCAGTGCCAGAATTGATTCTATGTTTTGTCATCCCATCAAGAGCAGGAGGGTTCACCAAATATTATTTCTGGTATGCTTCGTATCTTTCATTTTGATGTTTATGAATTGTTAGACCCTGGGTTGATTTTCTCCTATGTTACCCCTTTTGTTGCAATAAATTTTGAGATAAGTTCTGATAAGATCCCTAAGCCTTTCTTGGTGTCTAACCCAGTTGGTGAGTCAGTTATTGCTAAAAAGCTTTATAGAAAATATCTTTTCACTGTCCTTCATAAAATATTATAGCAGACCTAATAGAGTTAGATATGGTTGACTTTAATCTTATTCTTGGTATGGATTGGCTTAATTCTTGTTATGCCTCTATAGATTGTCGCACCTGAGGGATGAATTTTTAGTTTCCAGATGAGCTAGTCTTTGAGTGGTTAGGTAATTTAGTGTCTTTCAAAAGTCATTTCATATCTTATCTTAAAGCCCAAAAGTTGATCTCCAAAGAGTGTATCTATCATCTTATTCAAGTTAATGACACTAAGTCTGAGACTCCAACAGTTCAGTCAGTCAGTATAGTTAATGAGTTTTCAGATATCTTTCCCAAAGATTTGTCAGGGGTACCTCCCGATAGGGAAATAGAATTGGTATTGACCTTTTTTCAGATACTCAGCCTATTTCTATACCTCCATATCATATGGCTCCCGCCGAGCTTAAAGAGTTGAAAGAACAACTCAAAAATCTTTTAAATAAAGGTTTTATAAGGCCTAGTGTTTCTCCATGGGGCTCTCCCATCTTATTTATGCAAAAGAAAGATAGTTTTTTCTCATATGTACATTAACTATCGGCAGTTGAATAAAGTTATAATAAATAAAAAATACCCTCTTCCTAGAATTAATGACTTATTTGATCAGCTCCAAGGTGCCAGTTATTTCTCAAAAATATATCTTAGATCCGGCTATCATCAGCTTAAAGTAATGGAATGTGACATTCCAAAGACAACTTTCAAAACCCGTTATGGTCATTTTGAGTTTCTAGTCATGTCCATCGAACTAACAAATTCCCCAACAATTTTCATGGACCTGATAAACAAAGTGTTCAAATAATATTTGTATATATTTGTCATAGTTTTCATCGACGACATCCTTGTCTTCTCTCGTAGTTAGTATGATTATATAGACCACCTCAAAATTGTGTTGTAAACCCTTAGAGATCACCAGTTGTTTGCTAAGTTTAGCAAGTGTGTATTTTGTCTAAGGTCAGTAGTTTTCCTTGGTCATATCATTTCCAGTGAAGGTATTAGAGTTGATCCCAAAAAGACAAAAGCCGTAAGAAATCGGCCTAGACCTACTTCTCCGTCAGACATTAGGAATTGTTTGGGTATAGCTAGCTATTAATGACATTTTGCTGAGGGTTTCTCTTCTATTGTATATTTTATGTCTAGATTGACTCAAAATAAAGTTAAGTTTCATTGGTCAGATTCCTGTGAGAAGAGTTTTCTGGAGTTGAAGACTCTACGCACTTCAGCCCCAGTTTTAGCGTTGTCTGATGGTAAGATGGTTTTGTGTTTTATTTTGATGCCTCCAGAGTTGGTTTGGGTTGTGTTTTGATGCAGAGAGGTAAGGTCATAGCCTATTCCTCTAGATAGTTTAAGCCCCATGAAAAGAATTACCCAACCCATGAGCTTGAGTTAGTTGTTGTTGTGTTTGCTTTGAAAATCTGGAGACATTATTTGTATGGTGTGCATGTTG
Organism: Capsicum pubescens; assembly: GCA_030864215.1. Lineage (NCBI taxonomy): Eukaryota > Viridiplantae > Streptophyta > Magnoliopsida > Solanales > Solanaceae > Capsicum > Capsicum pubescens. The sequence goes on from CM061541.1 coordinate 204,717,983, forward strand.
ATGTGTTCACGGATCACAAAATCTTGCAAAATATGTTTTGTCAGAGGGAATTAAATCTCCATCAGATAAGGTGGTTAGAATTGTTAAAGAATTATGCTATGAGTGTGTTGATCATCCGGGTAAGGCCAATGTAGTGGCAAACGCCCTTAGTAGACTGTTTGTGGGCAGTGTTTCCTATTTGGAGAATGATAAGAAGGATTTAGTTTGAGAAGTGCATCGATTAGATAGATTGGGTGTTAGGTTGGTTGACTCAGCTGAAGGGAATGTTTGGGTTCAAAGATGTTCCAAATCTTCCCTAGTTTTAGAAGTGAAGGAGAAGCAAGATAATGATCCTAGTTTGGTCAAACTGAAGGAGCCATTTAAAGACCAAAAGATGGAGGTTTTATTCCAAGGGGGAGATGGTGTGTTGAGATACCAGATTAGGTTGTGTGTGCCATGTGTTGATGATTTGAGGCAGCGGATTATGGCAGAAGCGCATGGTACGCGTTATTCCATCCATCCAGGAGCCACCACGATGTACCGCGACTTGTGGGAAATCTATTGATGGAGTGGTATGAAAAGAGATATAGCAGAGTTCGTATCTAAGTGTGCAACTTATCAACAGGTTAAGGTAGAGCACCAAAGACCTGGTAGTGCATTGCATGAGTTTGGTATCCCCACTTGGAAGTAAGAAGAGGTGAAAATGGATTTTGTGACTGATTTACCCTATTCGCGTTGTCAGCTTGATTCGATTTGGGTAATATTAGATAGATTGACTAAGTCAGTGCATTTCTTGCCAATTCACACGTCTTACGCGGCTAAAGATTATGCTAAGTAGTATATCCGAGGGATAGTTAGATTGAATTGAGATCCTTTGTCCATCATCTCTGATAAGGGTACTTAGTTTACCTATCAGTTTTGGAGAGACTTTCAGAAAGGTCTTGGTACCCAAGTTCACCTTAGTTCAGCTTTTCATCCGCAGATAGATGGTCAGGCAGAAAGGACCATTCAGACTTTGGAGGATATGTTGAGGGCATGTGTTCTTGATTTCAAAGGAAGTTGGTATGATCATTTTCCATTGATTGAGTTTGCTTATAATAGCAATTATCATGCTAGTATTAAGATGGCTCCATTTGAGGTTCTTTATGGGTGGAGATGTAGATCGCCAGTTGGTTGGTTCAAAGTGGATGAGGCTACTTTGATTGGGCCATACATAGTGTTTAAGGCCATGGAGAATGTTTAATTAATTAGAGAGAGATTGAAAGCATCCCAGAGTCGTCAGAAATCATATGCAGACGTAAGAAGAAGAGATCTTGAGTTTGAGGCTGAAGATCTTTTGTTTTTGAAAGTTTCACCCATGAAAGGGGTGAAGATATTTGGCAAAAAGGGAAAACTTAGTCCCCGTTATGTTGGTCCCTTCCATATTTTGAGCCGTGTTGGGAAGGTAGCATATGATCTTGAGCTACCTGCAGACTTATCCTCAGTTCATCAAGTATTCTATGTGTCCTTGTTAAAGAAGTGCATAGATGATTTAGTTGTTATAGTTCCTCTAGAAAGCACAGATATTCAGAATAGACTTTCTTACGAAGAAGTCCTAGTAGAGATTCTTGATCAATAGATTCGTAGACTAAGGAACAATAAAGTTTCCTTGGTCAAAGTTCTGTGGTGGCATCAGACCGTTGAGAGTAATACTTGGTAAGAAGAGGCAGACATGCGTACCAACTATCCACATCTCTTCTCCACGAACTCAAATTCAGCCGAAGGTAATAGTTTTCCTTCATTCAGTTCTTTTCCAGTTTCAGATTCAGATATATAGTTATCTTCATGAGAATTCATGCACTCACAAATTAGTTCAGTAGCGCATTATATTTGAGATTCAATAATACAACTTATTTCAGTTGTGCATGATTGCTTATAGCCTCAGATTCTTCAGTTTTTTTCAGCTTAAATTAGCCACATTTGAGGTTGAATGTTCCCAAGTGGAAGATATTATAATACCCCACACTTTTCTAGCTTAAATTTGTTCCTAGAATGTTAAGAAATAACTTCAAAAATAAAGAATATTTATTTCGTGTGAAATTTTCCAGATTTAGACCTCCCATTGTATGGGAAATTAAATAAGCTTTTCATTGATACCAAATTCTCCCAATTTCGGCATTCGGTGAAGAAATTAGAGCATTTTTAGCAAGACAGTGTGCCACCTGATCACTTGGTGCATCGCGGAGGCAAGCAAATTCATAATCGTCAAATTCTAGTGGCACTCCACCAAAGACCCCATCGCGGAGAGGGCCAATTTCCCATTTGTCAAAATCCAGTAACCCAACGCGATGTTCGCGCATCGCGCCAGTGGCCAAAATGGCAAAAATATAGGGCACCATGGTAGATCCATATTGTGGAGAAAGCCCAGTTCCCACTCGTCATTTTCCAATGAGCCACCGTGATAGTGGCGCATCGCGGTGGCCAGCCAAATCAAAAAATATTGCTCTTTTCCAGTTCCATTTAGAAGTTTAAAAAGGGTATATTGGTCAATTCCCAAGGCCTCAATCCGTTCAAAACACAAGATTAATCATATTCAAAGCACTTTGTGCTTATTATTCATCATTCTCTTCAAACGCAAAACCCTAGATCTCTAAAACTTCTTCTCCATGAAATCAAAATCCTCCATTGATTCTCTAAGAAAGCTTAAGATTGAGGTTTCCCAAGGAAAGATAATTAAGAATCCATCTCCAAGAACTCAATTAGGAATCAATAATTCAAGTTTCTTCATCTAATCATCTATCAAGGTATGTGGGGTTTATGAACAAGGATCTTCTTCCATCCTTGTGCCCAAAACCAAGATTTTATTTAAAATTCATTTGATTGTAAATGAATATACATGAAATTTGAATTAGGGTTCGTACCCATTATTTCTAATTGCAAGATTATGAGATTTCCAATGTTTTAGAAGATGAATTGCATGTCTATTTTCATATTTTCATGCCTATTACATTAAATTACATATTTTGAGATGAATTATCACTGTTTTCAATATCAAACATGATTATTATGATATTTTGACATGAGATTGAAGCATGGGTTGTTACCCCAAGATTGAATATTATTATTTCAAGAAAGATGATGCTTTAAGCATCCTATTATCAGATTATTTACATATTTACAGCAAAGATTTGATATTTTGATCACCAGATAAGTTTTGGAATCCACTTTACATATTTATGATAGCTTTCAGAAAGCTGAATAGCTTCATTTACATATTGATTATGATAAGTGCATAACTGGTTTTATAATAAACCCTTATGCTAGTTTTAAAGTGGATTTCCAACAAGATGAACGTGGCAAATTAAAGGGAGTTGTATTTAGCACCGAGTTGGGTATGATTCCAAGGAGTCATACCCCAGAACTACGTGCCACCATAGATTTGAGATTAAAGGGCCTATAGTGGGTTGAGACAGTGATCACTTAAGCTAAGGTTATACTCCCTGGCAAGAGTATGACACCTCTACCAATCGTGAGGTGTCTTCCTTAGGAGGACTAGACGTTGGACTCCATATAGCTCGCATGGTTTATGTCGGTTAAGATAACCTCCCTTAAGATAAGTATTTTCCTTACATCTTAATAGTAAAGATTTTCAAAATAGTTCTCCGAAAAGAATAACAGAAAACTTTTATAAAACTAAGTGTGAAGGCTCGCAATGTTTACTCAGATTATGCTTTACAGAAAGATAATCGTTACAGACTTCAGCTTTTAGATTTCAAATTTCAGAAGTGAGCTCTTTCTACACTTAGACAAAATGATTTACAGATAGAATACGAGTGTAGCTTTCAGAACTAAATGTTATGACTCATTATATTTATAAAGTTTGTTTGATTTATTATTCCTGATTCAGTATTTCTGATATTCTACCTTATGTGAGTCATTTACATTTAGCATGCATTGTCTTATAAATTATGATAATGAGATGATGTTTTACTTATGTATTTCACCCATATACTCAGTACATCCTCAAAGTACTGATCCACATATATGTCTATGCTCTACATTATCTTATAATGTTTGTTTTGGTGCTCAGTATCAGCAGCATGAGTAGTCTGAGCATCTCCATCGGCATCCTACAGTTGGTGAGTCCTCATAGTTTGAGGACTTGTTCATTCAAATTTTGCAGCTTATCAGTTTACATGATTTAGTATTCTTTTCAGACAGTTCGAGTTAGCTGGGGGTTTGTCCCAGTGACTCTCTACTTGTTAGTAGTAGAGGATTAGCAGACTACTAGTTGTGATTCAACTTATTCAGTATTAAGATTTTATACATTGTATCAGATATTATATTCAGATAGTTTTTTGCATTTAGAATGGCTTTCATGTCAATATTGACTGGATTATGAGATTTATACCCTGTAGAAGGCAGACAGGGTTAGCTTAAGGGTACTTGTAGTCTTGAGCACCGTGTGACGTCTCGGGATCAGATTTTGGGGCATTACAATTTGTTATAATTATTTTTTCATTCTTGTTAACCTTGAATGGTCCCCTTCTTAGTTGTTATAATTTCCTCATTGTTTTATTCTTATTATTACCTAGATTTACAACACCTGAGCTGAGGGTCTTTTGAAAACAACCTCTCTATCTACTGGAGGTAGTGGTAAGATATGCATATACTCTGCTCACTCCAAACTTCACTTGTGGGATTTTACTGGATATGTTGTTTTTGGAGTTGTTGTTGTTGTTGTTTTCATAACTTAATTCTATAACATGGCAGCATAATTTATAATTTGTTGCTTAATTCGGTGTTTTTCTCAAAATTTGGAAAAAAATGAAAATACTTTATCCTTCATATTTCTAAGATGATAAATAACAAAGCCTAATTGAAAAAGAATTTCCTCTTCCTTATAAATTTCAAGTAATTATATTACATTTTATTTAGGACCTATAATAATGTCATATAACAACAAAAATTATCCTTTTCCAAATTTTGATGGAGATCTTTGACAATATATCCTAAATGCTCAAAATAAATGCCTATCATTTGCTTAGCTAATTTTAAAATGTTTATAACTTATCCGTGATGTTTTTTTTATTTCAAGATAAAAAATTGTTACGATAAAATTGTTATATAAGCATGTTGATCAAATCATTTTACACGACGATACACATGATATGTCATTTTTCTTTACGTCAATTATAATTTGTTTCGGTCTCAATTAAATACTCTATCTAATTCATAATAAGTGAATTATTAGAACTCTATTTATAGTTAAAAATAGCTGAATTTTTCAATGTTCAAGAGAAATATTATAATATTTTTAAAATGATAAAACAAGTAATAGTAAACAATAACCTTTAATTCACAGTCTTAAATATTTTTTTTCTTAATGAATATGCTATATCCTAATAATTCACTTAATATGGACTAGAAAATGTATAGCTTTTTTGTAACTTAATTCAATGATAGAGGAAAAATAATTAAATACTGCCTAATACGGTGTTTTCCCTCAAAATCCAAAAAACGAGAATAATAAACCATTAAACTCAAATTGAAAAATAGCATTTTCCATTTATTAACATTTTTTTCTCTTTTTGTGAAATGTGTATGTGGCATTAAGAAATAAAATACAGAAAATATTCTATTTATGCAACTACCTTGTCTGTGTTTTTGTTTGTTTCCCCTGCCATTTTCCTTTTAAAGAATGTCTTCCTCTACGTTTTCTCTCATCCTAATTAAATTCATAGAGTGAAAATGGTGTCAAGGGAAAAGACAATGCACAGAGTTGCTGAGAAGGTGCATTACTAAGAAGTTCAGAAGAGTTAGTTGGGGAAATACGCACGAAGATATCGATACTAAGAAAGAATAAATGTTTAGATACATTCGACATGGTGTAGCTAGCTTCTATGATGCAGCGACGATTAAGTTCCATGGTGTCAGATAAATTTTTGAATTCTGATGGGCGATGTGAATTGGAGTTTCAGTCAGGCCAGTTTAGTTGAGTCATCGAATGGGGTGACTATGGTGGCATTGATTTTTTAATCACCACCTACAATAGATCTAAATCCTCAGATGCAGTGGTAGTGGCGGTGGAGATGAAGGTGTCCTTTTAAAGTCATCATCGGTTATCGTTTCAAAGGTATAAAGATTTTGCAATTAGCTAAGTAAATGATAGGCATTTATTTTTAGCATTTAGGATATATTGTCAAATATCTCCATCATAATTTAGAAAAGGATTAATTTTTCTTATTATATGTTATAATTAGAGGTCCTGCATAAAATGTAATATAATTACTTGAAATTAATATAGAAGAGGAAATTACTTTTTAATTTGGATTTGTTATTTTTCATCTCAGAAATATGAAGGATAAAGTATTTTCATTTTCCCTAATTTTGAGGGAAAACACCAAATTAAGAAACAAATTATAAATTAAACCACCCCGTTATAGAATTAAGTTATGGAAACAATGACATCAACACCAACAACAACATACCTTGTCAAATCCCACAAGTGAAGTCTGGAGTGGCTAGAGCATATGCAGACATTAACAGTACCTCCAATAGGTGGAGAGGTTGTTTTCAAAAAACCCTCAACTCAGGTATAGTAAATCTAGATAATAAGAAGAAAAAAATATTGGAGAAAGTATAACAACTAAAAAGGGGATAGTTCAAAGTCTAAAAGAATGAAAAAAAAATCAAAACAAATAGCATGATAGTCCAAACACAATGAATAACAAACAATTACAGATATCATAAGTAGGGACCAACTCTATCTCAATCTCTACTGCATAAACCCTAAACTACTATACTACGTCTAGTGTACAAGAAGACCAATAAATCCTAAACCCTCATAGATCAACACAAGATTCCTATCCGACTACCTTCTACTCTAATACAATTCCTTCACACCTCCTAGATAAGGTCAGGTCCTCAGTAACTTGAAGTTAGGCCATTTCCTATCTAATCATCTCCCCACAATACTTCTTCAACCTATCTCTACCTCTCCTTGGGCCTACTATCCAAACTTTCAAACCACCTCACTAGGGCATCTGCACTTTGTCTCTTCACATGATCCAACCATCTAAATTTTGCATTCCTTATATTGTACACAATGAAATACACTATCATTTCATCTTAAAAAGCCTTATTTCTGATCCCATCACACCTTGTATTCCATATATCTACCTCAACTTGTTCATCTCTATTATATGCATCTTCTGAATATTACAGTTTTTGACTAGCCAACCCTCAGCCCTATATAATAAGTTCGGTCTAGACACCACTCTATAACACCTAATTTAAATCTTGGTGGTATATTTTAATCACACAAGCCTCTGGTGTCAAGATACTTTAAATAGTTATCGATGGTGCTACTACCCTTGATTGTAAGGCCAAGATACTTGAAAATATTATTCTAAAGGATAACCTGTGTGTCCAAAACTAATTCCACGTCTTCCTCATGCAGCCCTTCACTTACTCTATATTAGTCCTGATCAACCTAAATCCTTTAGCTTCCATAGTTTGTCTCCATATCTCTAATCTAGCTTTAACTTTTCTATGTTCCTTATCAATAAGTATTTTTTCATCCAAAAATAACATACACCAAAGAACTTCACCTTGAATGTATCATATCAATTCATCCAATACAAAGGCAAAGAGGAACAAACTATGAGGTAATCCCTTGTGCAACCCAATTTTCAAAGGAAAGTGTCTGAGTCTCATCATATTATTATAATTCATATTTTAGTTCTACCATACATGTACTTAATTTCCCAAAAGTAAGCCCCCATTACACCTCTAGTCTTCAAGCATCTCCAAAGGACTTTCATAGGAACTTCGTAGTATGTCTTCTCAAGGTCAATGAAAATTACATAAAAGTCCCTCTTCATTTTAAAAAATATCTCCATTAGTATGCTCATGTGATGTATGGATTTTGTAGTAGATCGTCCCAACATGAATGTGTAGCGACATGATTTTCAATGTATTTCTCCTTTATGTGATTTTGACCATTTTATCCTTCCCGGTAGTTACTAAATGTTGACTTTGTGTTACGAGAATGACTGACATGATTCTCAAGTCTTTTCAGAAGATTTTGGGTAAGCTTGACGTTATTTCGAGGCTTTCAGATAAAATAGTTCTCCTCAATCAACATTTCTTAATTCGAGTGTCAGATGGCAAAATGGACTGTACCACTAAATACGGAATGTCAATTTTGGGTTAGTATCATTGTTGGTTCGAGTTTAAAGCCTTTATTTTCATGTAGATCCACTAGTTAAAAATAGAGAATTTTGTCCTAAAGGGGTTCTGGGAATTAAACTTTTGCGTAATACATAAACATGACCTTTAACTTGACACCAAATTATAACTATGCCCTTTAACTTTGCCATTGCACAAGTAGGCCCTTTAACTATATAATAGTTGAACAAAATAACACTCCAATTCTACAGCTTACATGCGTGAAACTCAACATCTCCTACGTGGATTAGTAATCCATTCAGATGTTGCCACCTAATAAAATAGATGTATTATAACTATGACCTTTAACTTTGCCAGTGTACAAGTAGGCCCTTTAACTATACAAAAGCTGAACAAAAAAATACTTCAATTCTAACTTTGATGCGCATGGTTTTGAGTGTATACACGCATTTTTCCAGGTAGGATTGGAGTATATTTTTATTAAGCTTTTGTATAGTTAAAGGGCCTACTTCTGCACTGGTGAAGTTAAAGGTCATAGTTATAATTTGGTGTCAAGTTAAAGGTCCTATTATGTATTATGCCTTAAATTTTTGTAAATAACCTTTTTTCATAAATATAATGATTCCATTGGATGCCGAACGTGTTTTATGATTAATTTTCACTATTGGTTCATGTTCATAGGGTTCCAAAAGAGATTCAAGGGTCAAAAACAAGTTCTTTTAGGTTACTGGTGTGATCATCGCACGCGATCATCCGTGAACAAGCATGATCAATGCTTGACGCGCAGTCAACAACCCCTCTTCTTTTCTGAAAAAAGACCAATCTTGGAAATCATCATCTTTTTGCTCATTTTCACTATTTTATCATATTGGGAGATTTGGAGGGATATTTTTGGGGGGATTTCTTACACGAGTTCATGCGGGTAAATTGTAGCTCAGTAAGTATCATAGGTTGACTGATCAATGTAGGTATAAGATAAGTAAAATATACTATGAACACATCATCTGCAAGCAGTAAAATCCCAGACAATAGCACACACCATCTCCACTAATAATTCTAATATTTGAATTCACCAAAATAAATAAAACACAAATATATGAAAGTAGACAAAAACTAAATAGAGTCAAGAAAACTAGGAAAAATATAGCAAGATGCATATGTAAATCCAATGCAATGCAATGCAATATGAATGGGATGAATGATGAAAACCATCATATGACTTTGTGTATACACCACTGAACTTGCAGCTACCATTTAGGACCCATAGGCGACTTTGAAACCCATATACTATATCTCAATGACAATCTCAACACATCTCACCTCTAAAGATCGTGTTCATTAAGAGGTTTTTCATAAAAGTGTCTCATTTTCTTTCGAAAATAGTGTTTCTTAGTGGTACCAGTGGATTTATGACCTAAGTGTCATTATCTAGCCTAAGTTAGCCATGTTTCCAGGACTATTTGTGTGTGTATGAGTTAATATTAATTTAATTAAGCATCTAAGTGTTGAAATAATTATTTATAATGTTTAAGGTGTGTTCAAAACAAATTCTTAACTAAAACTATAACTTGGAGTTTAGACGAGGAAACTAGTGATACTAGCTTGAGCTAGGTGTTGTTATAGTTTTTCTTGTTTAATTCTATTATGTTTTTAAGCACTAACTCATGGTGTTTTTTTATATAGGAAGATTTGTGAAGCGTTAAAATTAATGATAGGATGATGTACAAGCTGAATATAAAGAGGAAAAGAAACCACGAAGTGAGGAACTTAATGCCAAATGCATGGAGAAACGTCAGCAAAATCTAGAAATTTTGAGCACTAGGGCGTGGTACGCCTCCTAGACTCCAATACATGGGCATGCCCCACCCTTGAAAACAAAAAAAATTGTAAATTCCTATCTTATACGCAAATCCTAACTTTAATCCCTTGAATGTTTAAGACATACTACATATATCCCATGTTCTAATCCCTATTTGGTTCATACACGAGATGAAACACAAATGTGTTTAACCTAGTTCTTGAATCCCTACTCAATGATGTAGTTATGAGGCTAAGTTAGTTAGACAATTAGAGGCTCAAATGACCATAATCATGTTTCAACCCCGTGAATCAACAACCAAAATAATTAACTAAACTAATGAGATTATATTTCTAGGTGGGAATGTACGTAGTGCCTCAACCCTGGGTCTTTCCCTATTATTGTTCAAGAACTTTATATTATCGAATTATTTTATGTTTAATTTTAGTTTAAATTATCAAACACTACTGGTTACTTTCACACTTGGCTAACCTTTATAGTGAGGTTATAATTAGATTATTGTTGAGCAAAAGTCCCTGAGGGATCGATACTTGACTTTTAAAAGGCCACTTTACTACCTGGATGACCACATACACTTGCATGTGCACTTGGGCGCTATATGTTTTTAGCGTTGTTTCCGGGGACTTGAAAATTGGAAATTGTCTTACTTTTAGTTTTGCTATTAGGTTTCTTAAGTGCTAATAACTTGATCTTAGCTTGTGAAATTGCAGGTACAGGTTGGAAATATAAGTAAGATGGAAAGGGAAAGGGATTTGTTTGACCCATATCCTGAACCTAAGCGGTGCTTACATCAGCTGAGGAAAAAAGTAGTACTTCTCTACTTACTACCTTAAATTCAACAAACGAAAGCTATTCATGCACCAATGGCTAAAGATCCACCATCCCATAAGATAGTTTGCTAAGTGGTAATCCCACTCGCAATGAATATTACCTCTTCTATCTACAGACCGAAACCTAGAGGTAGATATGAGATCAAATGGAACATATTGCAACTAATGTACAGTAGCATGCAGTTCACGGGCATGTCACATGAGGATTCACAGGTCCATTTTCTGAATTTCTTGGACATCAATGATACCTTCATTCCTATTGAAGTCTCTTTAAACTACAGGGGCTCACTCTCTTCCCTTTCTTACTTTTAGTTAAAGTGATGAAATGGTTAAATGCAGATCCTTCAAGCTCCATCAGTACATGGAATGATCTGGAAAGGAAGTTCCTTATCCGATTCTTTCCATCGGGAAAGACTGTAAGATTATGCAGTGAATTTTTAATCTTTAAGCAAAAGCCAAATGAAAACCTGTTTCATTCTTGGGAGAGATTCAAATATCTTCTTCGAGACTGCCTACATTATCAATAGACCAAAGAGGTATTAGCTCATACTTTATTTGATGTTTTTGACCATCACACAAAGATATTGCAAGATTCAACTGCATGTGGTTAAGCATTGGAGAAAACTTTTGATGAGTTGTATACCTTGTTAAACCGAATTGCACAAAGAAATCCTGATTGGCATGGTGACATCTCCAGAAGTATAGTGAAAAAGCATACGGGTATGATTGAGGTTGATAGAGTCACATCTTTGGAAGCCCAATTGTGAGCTCTTCAGAATTAAAAATGACATAATTCAGTAAGTTGGGTGTGAACCAACCTCAGGCTCAGGTAAATGCAATTTAGCAGAACCCTCCTTGGTGTGAGATTTGTGGTAGTACTGGTCGCTCTGTAGACTTGTATGGATGTAATCTAAAGTCGGTAAATTTTATGGGCAATGTAGAGAAGGGAAATTATGGGGATCCCTATAATCACTAGTGGCAAAGTCAGCCCAACTATACATGGGGGAATAATTAGACTCAGCAGTTTCAGCAGCAGCAGAACATATAAGCTGGTAATATTGAAGAGACATTGAAGAAGATCTTGTCAAGCAAAGAACAAATGACTGTAGAAATTAAAAATCAGCAACTTCCTAAGAAGAACTTAGAGACGTGGTCGGGTAGCTAGCTCATCTATAGAGTACCGTACCCTGAGGTGATTTTCCTAGTGATACTGAGAATCCAAAGCAAGAGATGTCAATCACCTTGAGGAGTGGTATAGATCTCATTGATAGGCCTCCCAAGAAAAATCAGGAGGTTTAGGCTGAGTTAGTCACATAATAGGTGGATGAGAATCAAATTGCAAATAAAGAGGCTTCTAATTCGGGGAAGTCTGAGTACCCAAAAATGAGCGGTTACCTAAAAAACCACCACCATTATTCCGTCAAAGGCTGAAAAAAGCTAAGGGGGATGCATGTTTTAAGTTCTTTGACATGTTCAAAGAACTTAACATTATTCTTCCTTTGTTAGATGATTTGCAGGGTATGCCTAAGTACACTAAGTACTTCAATAATATTGTGAAAAAAAAAAGCTGGGTGGCATTAAGACAATGGCACTTATTGAGGAGAGCATTTTTATGGTGATGAGAAAGATGCCAAAATAGCTGAATGACCCAAGGAGTTTCACCCTCACATAAATTGGTGATAAGGATGTGGTCCATGCATTGAATTACTTAGTTCAAGCATAAACTTGTTTCCCCTTTCAGTGTTCAATGCTCTTATTTTAGGGAAGCCGAGCCCATTCTATATGGTGCTTGAGATGGGGGATAAGACTAGAGCACATCCCAAAGGAATCATTGAAGAGGTGATCATTAAGGTTGGTAAGTTCTTTATTCCTACTATTTTATTATGCTTGATTATGATGCAGATGGCAGAGTGTTGATCATCTTGGGACGTCCATTTTTAGCAATAGGAGGAGTAATGATTGATGTTAGAGAAGACACTCTTAAAATGTATTTTGATGATGAAGAGGTGGTATTCAAAGTATACACATCAATCAATCCATCTTCATATTATAAAGATTTATGCATGATCATAGTTATGGAAATGGATGAGGTTGGGGTGTTGGATTGCAAACCACGAATGGCCTCTTCGAACTAACTTATAGAGTTTCCCAAGCCGCCCACTAAGCCCGAAGTTGAAAAACTTGAGAAACATCCTGAAAAGGGTATTATTGATAAAGATGTAGACCTTGAGAGGAAATACTCAAGAGGTCAAAAAAGAGTGAGAAGATAACCTTCGAGTAGACGGGAGAGGATAAGGAAATATGGTTGATGCAGTGATGTGGGTCGTGCCGTTAAACTAAATCAGGCGCTACATGGGAGAAAACCCAAGTTGAGGTAGGTATTTTATTTTGGTATCTTAGTTCTTATTTCATATATGTTTTGTTTTTATCGAGTCATGAATTGATGGGAAGTCTGATTATGGAAACCTGAGCTAAGTAGCATGGAAAAGAATATGTGTGGGGTCCACCTAACCTCATTGATGATTAAGATATTACTAACTAGAACTCAGAGGGAATTTCTATCCTTGATTTTTAATTGTACTTTGGGGAAAAGTATGTTTTAGCTGTAGGGTGGAGAATCTTTCTATGGTTTCGGGTGAAGTGTGCTATAGGATTTGAATTCATATTTGTTGTCTAGTTTTTGACTAAATTGGAAAAATAACAAAAGGATTTTCTATTTGTTGGTTTAGTTGCTTAATTTTTGTTGGTGTCAGTTTAATAGGGGCATACTTCACCTAAACCTTGGTTTTTCAATTTGGTTCTTTTTTTAGGAGGCACCTTTTGAACCCAGTATCCCTCTTCTCATTTTTAGGAGTAAATTTTTAAAATTTTTGTTTTAGTAATAAGTGAGATATTCTTTCTAGATGATATGTGTGGTTACATGATGCAAGTGGTTTTGAATGTAAAAGCATATTGATTGATGTGAATAACTACGTTTGAGACACCTAGACTCATATTTTTTACTTTTGTGCGATGTTAGCTTAATTCTGAATTTATGCTATTTTTGAGTCTATAATGATCCTACTTGATTTAAGCATGTACCATATGTGAGTGAGGTTTTCTATATTCCTTGTTTCATATTGAAGTCTAGAACTTGACTGGTGTGTGCAAAGAAAAATAAAGAATATTGGGTTTATGAGATGATATAGGCATTTCTTTAATACCCATGTACATACCCTCTTTTACCTACCCTTGTTATATAAGTTTAGTTAGCCCCGTTGAACCTTTAGCCTATTCTTTGGTAGCCTCATATGTAGCCTAGTCCCATTCTTTTATTAACCATAATTTGATAAGGAGTGTGAAATTTAAAAAGTAATGAGGAGAAAGTGAAGCCCCGAAAGTAGTATCTTTGGTGTTGGAAAAGTTGATGTGTTGTAGTTGGGAGTGATGTAATGAAAAAGAAAAGAAAATTATGCAAAATTGAATCATGTGTTGATAGATAATACTTCTTCCTCACTATATGTGAATTATATTAAAGATATGGAGCAATACAAAAGAGATATGGGAAGATAGAAGTGCCAAAAATTTGGTTTATTAGAGGAATGTTTAATGTATAATGTAATGTCTTAAAGTGCTTAGGGAAGATAGTTCTTATTACTAGCCAAAATAGTTCCTAACTCACACACACACACCAAGCTTACATTACAACCCCTTAAGTCCTATTTGATCTTGAGCCTTAACGTTCTGACATTAGTAGAGTACTACTGTAATGCCCCGAGTCTGTACTCCAGACGCTACACGGTGCTCATAATCCCGAAGGACCACAAGCTAACCCATGACTGGTACCTACTGCAATCACTGAATAATAATAAGGTTAGTTAAGAACAAGTATCCAGTGATGAGAAGACCGACGCACCGTGTCGATGGCATCAACGCGATGACCAACGCACCGCGTTGAGTTCGCGTTGGTTCACTGGAATTGCATGAAAACTGGGAGAAATTATCTGTTGATGTGATGTGTCGAGATCACGTCAACCCACTATTTTGGTCACTTGAACATGGTTCAAACGAAGTCCAAAAAATTCAAAATTCACCCGAAGTAACCTACGTCATGATAATAAATAAACCTAAAACTAGATACTTTAAGGTCATAAGGGTCGTGAAATAGGATCGCCAACTTACGAAGGCTAAAATACTTCTAAGTATAAATACTTAGCTGAAATTTCTAAGTCTGGGACCTCTTTTCAAGCTTTAACGGACTGAGTTAAGCTTAGAATTTTGCAGTGTCATACAATATCTCCCCCTTGGGAACATTTGTTCTCGAATGAGACTGACTAAGCTTAGAGTACTGATAGACTGAATTTATATACTGAATACACACAACTAAAGTGTGATTACATGAATAAAAGTACTGATATATTAAGATTTTATACTGAACATGCATAACTAAAGCATGATTGAGTTCTGTAAACATGACACATGACTGAGCTATTTCATGAAGGTATGCATGATATAAAAATGCTATGCAACTGAATTGATACAGACTTGTAAAGGTAATCTGAGCATGGAACTAAATAAATTCAAAGAAAACTGTTACCTTGAGTTGAGTTTGAGTTTGCAGAGAAGAGATGAGGATATTTGGTCCGCATATCTGCTTCTGCTTCTCAAGTAGCTCTCTCAATGGACTGATTCCGCCAAAGAACTTTGACTAACGAAACTTCTTTGTTCCTTACTCTAAGAACTTGATGGTCAAGAATTTTGACTGGGACCTCCTCATAAGAGAGACTGTTCTGAACATATATACCCTCTAAAGGGACTACAACTTCTGGGTTTCCTATGCACTTCTTTATCAAGGAGACATGAAACACTAGATGTACTGAAGCTAAGTCTGAAGGCAACTCAAGCTCGTATGCTACCTTTTCAAAATGGTTGAGAATTCAGTAAGGACCGATATATCAGGGACTGAGATTTCCCTTCTTTCCAAACCTCTTCACCCCTTTCATAGGAGAGATTTTCAAATACACAAAGTTGTCAATCTCAAACCCAAGATCCTTTCCCCTTTCTTAGCATATTTGCATACAATTTCGGTCGGCTCGAAGCTATCTTAAGCTTTTCCCTAATCAACTGAACCTTTTCTAAGGTATCAAATACCACGTCAGGCCCTACCACTGTGGCCTCACCCACTTCAAACCAACCAATGAGAGATCTGCATCTCCTCCCATATAGCGCCTCGAATGGATCCATCTGAATGCTGGAATGATAACTGTTATTATATGCGAACTCAATCAAAGAAAAGTGGTAATCCCAACTACCCTTAAAGTCAATGGCACATTCCCTTAACATATCTTCCAAAGTCTGAATGTTCCTCTCTTCTTGACTATCTGTCTGAGGTTGGAAGGTTGTACTGAGATGAACTTGGGTACTAAGACCCTTTTGGAAGGCTTTCTAAAAGTGAGGGGTGAACTGCGTACCTCTATCTGAGATGATAGACAATTGAACTCCGTGCAATCTGACCAACTCTGTAACATAGAGCTTGGCATAATCCTCGGTTGAATAAGACCCAAATTAAATCATGCTGATGACGAGTACAGGAAAAACCAATCATAAAGTCCTTGTTCACTTCCTCCCACTTCCACGTGGGAATACTGAAATCTTGCGTGGAACCACTAGGTTTCTGGTGCTCAATCTTAACCTTCTGATATGTAGAGAACTTAGCCACAAACTCTGCAATATCTCTCTTTATCCCACTCCACCAATAGTCCTCCTGCAAATTGCGGTACATCTTAGTGGCCTATGCATAAATAGAGTAACGCGCACCATGGGCTTCTGCAAGAATTTGTTGCCTCAAGTTGTCTACACCTAGCACGCATAAACGACCCTAGCAACGCAATACACCATTTTCCCCTTGGGAGAAAACCTCTACTTTATGATCTTTGACTGACTCTTTCAACTTGACTAAACTGGGATCTCTGTCCTGTTTTTCCTTTACTTTGGAAACCAGAGATGATTCTGAACTATTCTGCACCCACACACTTCCCTCTGCTGAATCGACTAAGCAGATACCTAGTTGGGTAAGCTGATGAACTTCCTGAACTAACTTTTTCTTACCATCCTCCATGAGAGAAACACTACCCATAGACATCCTAATAAGAGCATCAGCCACTACATTAGCCTTGCCCGAGTGATACAGGATGCTTATGTCGCAATCTTTCAATAACTATAACCATGACCTCTGATGTAGGTTCAGATCTTTCTAAGAAAACACATACTACGGGCTCTTGTGGTCTGTAACACATCGATATGTACCCCATATAAATAATGCCTCCAAATCATTAAGGCAAACACCACAGCTGCTAACTCAAGATCATGGGTTGGATAATTTTTTTCATGGGGCTTAAGCTGTCTAGAGGCATAGGCTATGACCTTACCTCTCTGTATACAAATACACCCCAAACCAACTCTGGAAGCACTGCAGTATACCACAAACCCGTTTGAACTATTTAGTAGAGTCAAAACTGGGGCTATAGTGAGTCGAGTCTTTAACTCCTGAAAACTATTCTCACAAGAATTTAACCATTGTAATTTGACTTTCTTCAGATTCAATCTGGACATAGGGGATGCAATAGATGAGAATCCCTCGACAGACTATCGATAATAGCCATCCAAACCCAAAAAACTCCTGATATCTGACGGAGAGATGGGTCTGGGCTAGTTTCTCACTATTTTTGTCTTTCGAGGATCCACTCTATTGCCATCACCAGAAATTATATAGCCAAGTAAAGCTACTAACCTTATCCAAAATTCACATTTACTGAATTTAGCGAACAACTGATGGGCTCTGAGGGTCTGTAATACTATTCTGAGATGGTCTGCATGATCATGTTCACTGTGGGAGTAGACAAGAATGTTATCAATGAAGACTATGATGAACATGTCTAAGTACTGCTTAAAAATGCAGTTCATTACATCTATGAAGGTTGTTGGAGCATTGGTAAGACCAAATGACATGACTAAGAATTTAAAGTGGCCATACCGAGTTCTGAAAGCCGTTTTTGAAATATCACATTCTCTGACCCTGAGATTATGATAGCCTATTTTGAGGTCTATCTTAGAAAAGTGGTTGGCACCCTAAAGTTGGTCAAACAAGTCATCAATTCGGTGAAGTAGGTACTTGTTCTTGACCGTGACCTTATTTTACTGACCGTCTTTCTTACGCACGAATAGAATTGGTGCGCCCCACGGGGAAATATTAGGTCTGATGAATCCCTTATCTAGGAGATCCTTTAACTATTCTTTTAACTCTTTGAGTTCTGTTGGAACCATTTTGTATGGAATAATAGAGATAGGCTGAGTATCTAAAAGAAGGTCTATTCCGAAGTTAATTTCCTGGTCAGGAGGGACTCCAGAAAGATCTTTGGGAAACATATCTGGGAATTCACATGCTACTGATACTGACACAAGATTAGGTGTTTCTGAACTAGATTCTTGGACTTGAACGAGATGATAGACACATGCCTTAGATATCATTTTTCTCTCCCTAAGGTAAGAAACAAGCTGACTCTTAAGTTCTGAAGTACTACCCCTCCATTCAAGGATAGGTTCATTCGGAAACTGAAAATGGACAATTCAATTTCTACAGTCAACTAAAGCATAGCATGGATAAAGCCAATCCATGCCGAGAATGACATCAAAACTAAAAATATGCTGAAGTGACTTTCTGAGATACCATAACCAGACAGTTCCTGTTTACCCATCGGGCTATGACAGATTTACCCACTGGGGTAGAGACTGAGAAAGGCTCTGCTAGGATTTTAGGACTGACTCCGAAGTTAACAACTATATAAGGAGTTATAAAGAACAAACAAGCTCCTGGGTCTAGAAAAGCATAAACATGTAAATGATAAACTTGTAACGTACCAGTGACGACATCAGGAGAACTTTTCTGATCCTGTCGGGACTGAAGTGCATAAAGTCTGTTTAAGCTATGTCCACTGGTGGCACTGGAAGCGATACCCTGCTGATTTAGGTGACTGGCTGAGCTAAAGGACGATTATACTGACCCTAAGAACCTGACTAAGGACAATCTCTGACTCTATGGCCTGGTTTTCCACATCTGAAACATACATCACTACCAGCCATGAAGACACCCTGGTGGTTTCTACCATATTTTTAGGAAAGAGGGTTTGTTCGGGCACTGCTAAAACTACCTTGCGGTTTAAGGACCGGTGCCCTATATTTATTGCCATCTCTTAATTTTGACACTGGAGCACTAGCTAAGGATGGAGTTGGAACTGAAGATTTTGGGCAGAACTGAGAACGATTTCCATCTTCTGACTTAGGCTGAGCGAAGTTGAAGCTACCTATTTTATCTCTCTTGTCCTCCCTCTCTTTCTTCCTATTCTTAGCCTCCTCTATTTTCTGAGCATAGACCATGAGCCTAGATATGTCCATCTTCTTAATCAGTATTGTGGTCCTACACTCTTTGACCATACTGTTAGACACACCAGGCACAAACTTACTCATCTTAGATTTATTATTTGCTACCACATGAGGAGCATATCTTGCTAACTGAGTAAACTTGAGAGAATACTCTTTCACTTTCATATTGCCCTACTTCAAATTAATAAACTCCAACACCTTTCCTTCCCTCAAATAAAGTGGGAAGAACCTATCCAGAAAAGTAGTGGCAAGCTCCTCCCATTCTACGGGCCTTGCATCATCGGCCTTCTCTGCCTTCCACTGCTTGAACCATGAGTGAGCCACATGCTACAATTGATATGGAGCAAACTCAGCACTCTCACTAACTGTCACCCCTATAATATCAAGGACTTTCTGCACCTGGTCAAGAAATTCCTGTGGGTTTTCATCTGACTTAGACCCAGTAAAAGCTTTAGGGTTCATTTAGGTAAAGTCCTGAATTCTAGCTGCAGCAATATTGGCCACTGGGTTGGCCTAAACAGCAGTTGTCCATTCATTCTAAGCTGCAATGGAATTGGCTAGGGTAGTTAAAATAACTCTAAATTTAGAATGGGAGACATGCTCATCCAGGGGATCTGCCTGAAAGGGCTAAGGTACTGGCTGATTTCCTATTCTTCTTTTGTTGTTCTTTTTGGGAGGAATGTTCTGTAAATGGAAGTAATAAAAGGATTAGACTGAGACTGTAACTTGATATCATGCTCACTCACACGATATGAATACTGAAAGAAGGGAAACTTTTCCTAAAATGCCTCGTAGCCTCTTTTCCATAAGTGTGGTGCGCTATACACCCATGCACAAGACTCTACTAGACATGGATTTCAGACTTCCTAGGACTCTACTGAACCTTAGGCTATGATACAAAGTTTGTAATACCCCAAGTCTGTAACCCAAATGCTATACGGTGCTCATAATCCGGAAGGACCACAAGCTAACCCATGACTGGTACCTGCAGCAATTACTAAATAATAATACTGTATAATGTGGAAATTAGGTGGAAATTTTCATAAGGTTCAAAACTAAATCATTTACTGATGCGTAAATACTGAATACTGAATATCTGACAATCATATTTGAAAACTGAATAAGTGTCTGAAATAGTCTTGTCTGAAAAGCCTCTAACTGAACTGTTTGAAAATAGAGTTGATGGGATAAGTCCCCAACTAACTTTGACTACTGATAATATACTGAAAATGCTGAAAATAATAACTGTGTCCTTGAACTATGAGGACTCACCACTAAATCTACTACTAATAATCTGGGCTGCTAGGTACGGTCAGGAGCCTGTGCGTCTGAACCTATGATATAATACATCATATCGCAAAAGAAAGGTATGCGTCACTACTTTAAATGTACTGGTATGATAAGTGAGGTAGGGCTGATATGCATGGGTTCATGTGCATAAACAATAACTAACTGAATAGGATGAATACAACTGAATGAGAGTACATGTATAATTAAAACTGATGAAACACTGATTATGAAATACTATGAATATATCTACATATATTGTGTCTGATATCATAGTAACACTCGATACTGAGTTTTGATAACTGAATGACTGATATCTGAGTTTACTAATAACTGTATTACTGATAGTTGGGTGACTATTTCTGATAGTCCTAATTCTGTATAACTGATCTAAGTTCTATACTGAGCTGGGTGACTGTGTCTGACAATCCTGATTTTGTAGAACTTAACTGAGTTCTATACTGACATTAAAACTGAAATTGTGGGAGGTAATCATCTAACCGACATGCCCCTTGTATGAACTAATATGAGGTCCAACCTGTAACCCCAGCTAGAAGGGTGCCAGTACCCTGCTACGGGTAAATACAAGTATTGAGTCAACCTCATCTGGCAGGTGCTCTGAACGAGAACGATGGTACACTCAACTGACAGTTAGAACACCTCATCAACCCTCAACTGGCAGGTTGATGTCTCAATCTACGTTGGCTACATAGTTCTGGAATGCAAGGACTACTTCTAAGGATCACACCCTCTACTAGAAGGTAAATCCCCATCCTTGGGTTCACTCGGTGCTGAATCCTACTCCCAATTGAATAGACACTGAACTGATTTCTAAACTGTACTAGGCTAGACTGAACTGCTACTGATCGTGTTATCTATCTGAACTGAACTGAGTTTACTGGGTCTCGTTGACTGAAGGGATACTACTAAGTTTTGAACTGAATACTAAACTAAGACTGTGACTAATTACTGAGTAATACTGTTCGTGACACGGTTTAGATTGTTCTGTAACTACTGTAACTCTAGGTAAATAGCTAGATTTTTGGGTATTGAATACCCCCAGGACTAGATAGCATGAAAAGTAAAGCATAGCATAAACTTGAAAAGTATAACAATTTTCACTTTCTCACAACTCGTTCATAGAGGCATTTTATAAAACTCTTGTAAGATATAAGCTTGCGCATATGCTAGCATATTATGATTTTCACATTTAATTCACATGAGCAATTTATCAAGCACTTAGGGAACATAATATATGCACATGATACTAAACAATATGTAGGCATCATAATTTCAAATCCCAATTCAAAAATCAAGGAATTTTAACATGAATTCACATGACACAACACACATGATAAATAATTTCACATGAAACTTTAAATAAACCATGGATTAGAAAACAATTAACATCATAATTATGAGTACACTCAAATTCCACATGGAATTCATGAAATCAATTAACTTGTAGTTTAAAAGAGTTTCTTGAACTCCAAGGGTGGAAGGAAATCCTTGGATGAACACTTCACATACCTTGATGCTTGAATTCGTGAAGACTGATGGTTTGTTCTTAAAGATTTTCTCTTGAAATTAAAAGCCCTAGGGTTTGTTCTTAAGTAAATTAGAGAGAATTTTAAAGAAAGTGAGCAATTTAGCCTCTAGGGTTGTTTGATTTTATGTTTTAGGGCTTAAAACGAGTGGGATAATAACCCAAATACCCCTCTAGATGCGGGCTTTTAATGACTAAAAATGTGTCCAGTGATGCGCAGACCGACGCGCTTTGTTGATGGCATCAACGCGATGACCAACGCGCCGCATTGAGTTCGCGTTGGTTTACTGGAATTGCACTAAAAGCTGGGGGAAATTATTTGTTGATGCAACGCGTTGAGATCACGTCGACCCACTATTTCGGTCATCTGAACATGGTTCAAATGAGGTCCGAAAAATCCAAAATTCACCCGAAGTGACCTACGGACATTCCTGATTATGAATAAACCTAAAAATTGATACTTTAAGGTCATAAGGGTCGTGAAATAGGATCTCCAACTTACGAAGGCTAAAATACTTCTAAAGATAAATACTTAGCTGAAATTTCTATGTATGGGACTTTTTTCCAAGCTTTAATGGACTGAGTTAAGCTTAGAATTTTGCGAGGTCTTACAACTACACTGAGGGTAAGCCTATGGTTCATCTTGTGTGACATGTTAGTTCGTTTTGAGAGTTCACAGAATTTGATTCTTATACCCACTCTTGTAATATATATTGAATCACTATCAGTGAATATGGTTAACTCTCTTGTGCAAGGGCGTATGGTTTATGATTGTTAGGTGACTTATATGATCTCTTTGATTGAATAATATGCATGACTTTTCCAACTTTATGGAGCCAATTCTTGATGTTAGGATGCATGTTTTGAAGTAGTGTTCTTGGTTTTTCAAAAGTACATGACATGCTTGATTGTGGAACTTTATATTTGTATAGTCATTGAAGTATTAGATTGAGTGTCTATTTTAGGAATAATGTTGGAGTCTTCATTAGATAATGCGTAAGATAAAGATATTCAAAGATGAATAAGGCTTTAAGTGTTGGGTGATGATCTTAGGTGGATTTATGCACCTAAGTGTCCTTATCTAGCCTAAGTTAGCCTAGTTTTGAGGACTTCTTGTGTGTATAATGAGTTAACATTCATATTATTAAACATCTAAGTGTTTACCTACTTGTTTGCAATGTTTAAGGCGAGTTCAAAACAAAGTTGGGACTAAAACGATCACTTAGAGTTTAGACGAGGAAACTAGTGTTACTAGTTTGAGCTAGGTTGTATTATAGTTTATCTTGTTTAATTATATTGTATTTTTAATCATTAACTCGTGGTTTATGTTGATATAGGAAGATTTGTGAGATTTTAAACTCAATAATGAGCTATATACGAGCTGAATTTGAAGAATAAAAGCAACCACGATGTGAGGAACTTAAAGACAAATGCATGGAGCAAACATGAACAAAATCAAGAAATTCTGAGCACTAGGGCATGCCATGGCCTCTAGCTTCTGAGATAAGGGCGTGCCCTTCCCTTGGAAAATAAAAAAAAATCAAATTCCAGTAAGCATCTGCGATGAGGGGTTGCCATATCCTTATCACGCCAATGCAAGAGCATGGCACACATATGTGTTCAAAATGGGCTTTTGCTTCCACTTATAAATGGGAAACTCCTATTGGATCGTAAGGATTGGATGACCTTTGGGATTATACTTGAGGAGGATTATCTTAGGGTTTTTCACCTTTACATTAGTCTACTTTTGGATTATATACATAAATTTCATTGTTGTGATTCGTTGTAATTCCATGAGTAGCCAAACACACTCATCTAGGGTTGAGGCTAAAAGCATGATTACTTAAGCAATTGAGTTGGTTTATGTTATTTATCATTATTAGTTATTCATATATCCTTGTATTTGTTATTATACGAATTCACAACCCATAGGACAAATTTATATTTCTATCGTGAACCCGAAAGGAGTAACGATAGATTAGAACGTGGGATATATGAAGTAGGATATTAAATATTCAAGGGATTAAAGTTAGGATCTGCGTTTAGGATAAGAATATACCTGTTTTTCCTTATTTAGTTTATATACAAGATGAAATACAAATGGTTTTACCCTAGTTCTTGCATTCCCGCTCAACGATGTCTTTGTGAGGCTAAGTTAGATGGACAATTAAAGGCTCGAAAGACCATAATCATGTTATCAACCCTGTAAATCAACAAAAAAGATAATTAACAAAACCAATGATATTATATATCTAAGTGAGAATGTTCATAGTTTCTCAACCCTGGGTCTCTCCACATTATTGTTCAATTACATTATATTATCGAATTATTTTATGGTGAATTTTAGTTTAAATACTCAAACATTATCAGTTACTTTCACACTTTGTTAATCGTCATAGTGAGACTAGAATTAGATTGTTGTTGACCACAAGTCCCTGAGGGATTGATACTTGAATTTTAAAAGGCCACTTTACAACTTGGGTGACCACATACACTTGTGTGTGCACTTGGGAGCTACAACAAGTATCTCAAGAATGTATCCATATAGAATGAGGATTTAATGCTCACAATCAAATCAACATGATGATACCCAATCCAACCAACATGAATTATATATATCAACCATTAACTTGGCTAGTTTATCATGATAAAGGCAACCAATACTTGAATAAGGTCTATATTGTCAAAATAAGCTCCCGCACATGCATTATATCTAGAATAATGGCTTTTAGATACACATATAAGGGAAATGATGTCAAATAAAGCCCTCACATGGGCAACACACAATATCAGATATCACTTAACCACAACAGAATATAAGCCTCCCACAAGGTCACAGAACACAAAATATTATAAACCTCACAGTTATTTTCCCTAATTCATAGCATGCTTTACTTATTCATTAACTACCCAACACAATCTTAAAGAAGTTAAGCCATAACTAACCTTAAAATGATGGAATTCTTATCTTAAGTGCTTAATCCAAATCTTTCCCCTTATGAGTGACCTCATAACAACCTAAAACATTCAAATATAACATCTACACATTAAAAGAAAGCTAACGTTACCCATATTTCGATTGGGTCTAAAGCGGGTTAAAAAACTAAGTTAAAAAGGGAGAAAAACTTGAATTTCATTTTAAAATTATATTCCCTAAGGGTAAAGGAGTAGGAAGTAGAAATCCCACACAATAACGGGTTAAAACAAGGTCCAAATTTAAGAAAATCTATTTTTCAAGCATTACCAGAAAAAACCCCAAAAATCCATCGAAAATCAAAAAGAGTAAAGATGGAAATTTGAAAATTTAAAACCTTAAGTGAAAAGGATTATATGGGTGAAAACCCATGGAAAAATGAGTAAGAATTGAAGCTCAAATTAAAGAAGCACCAAAGTTTTAAATTTCAAAAAAAAAACAAAAACCCTCTTTTGAAATTTTTGATTTAGAAGAACTTAAATGATAAAGTTGGTAGAAAATGATTTAGAATTGAGAAACGAACTTACCCGCACAAACAAACACAAGAAATATCCTCCAAAATCCCCTTCCCAAGCTCCCAATATGATAAAAATGGTGCAAATGAGCAGAAATGGGATAAAATTCCAAAATTGGGTTGCTTTCGGCAAATAAGAGGGGTTGTTGACCGCGCATCGACCATTGACCATGTGTGTTTACCGTTGACCCAAAATGACCACGTCATCAACGTAAAAAAACTTAAATTTGGACCTTTGGGACTCATTCGAAATCCTATAGACATGAACTAGTAGTGTGAATTAATCATATAACATGTTCCACATTTAATGGAATCATTTGATTTATGAATAAAAGGATGCTTACATCAAATTAACATCCAGGACTCCTTCAGGACAAAATATACTATTTTTCAAATGGAAGTCCAAAATACAAATAAAAGTTTCAAACCTGAACCATCCATGCTACCAACCCAAAATTGATGTTTTAGATTTGTCAGTACATTCAATTTTTCCATTCGACACTCGAATCAAGAAATATATACTGAGGTCAACTATTGGCTTTGAAAGCCTCGAATAACCTTAAACTCACCTAAATCCATCCTAAATTCCTTGGGAACCGTGTTACCATACCCAAAATCCAAGACACATAAAAGAGAAAATTGCCAAAATTCAGGTCATTACAGATTCATGCTTAGATGATCAACTATAAAATACATATATATTGTGAGGATAATGATGGATATATACTATAAAAGAAAGAGGAACTTATATATGATTTTCATTGACCATAAGATGGCCTACAACTAAGTTCCAAGAAAAGTCCTTGGAGATCCCTGGAGACTAGAGGTTTACTAGTGGCTTAATTTAGGAAAATAAAGGACATATATGGTGGAACAAAATTATGACTTACGATGGTATGAGTATACAAAGAGGACTTCCCTATGAAAATATAGTTGCACAAGGTATCAACTTTTAGCTAGTTCTTATTTGCATTGGTGATGGATAAATTGATGTGGTACATTCAAGATGAGGTTCTTTTGTGTATGTTATTTGTGGATGATATTGTACTTATTGATAAGACACATAGAGGAGTAAATTCTAGGTTGGAGTTATGGAGACAAACCCTAGAAGCTAAAGGGTTTAGGTTGATCGGGACTAACTTAGAGTACTTAGAGTGCAAATTCAGTGATGGGGTGCATGAGGAAATCGTGGAAGTATGGTTGAACACATAGTCTATCCACTAGAATAACAGTTATAGGTATCTTGGGTTTATAATTAAGGGTAGTAGCACAATCGACAACAGTTTCAAGCATCTTGACTCCAGAGTCTTATGTGATTAAATGATACCACCGAGACGTAAATATAAGTTTTGTAGAATGGTGGCTAGATCGATGTTTTTTAGGGACAGAGTGTTGTCCAATAAAAAAACTCGCTTGATCAGAAGATGTATATTATTTATATGAGGATGTTTAGGTGGATATGTGGGAATAGTAGGGGTCATATGATCAAAAATAAGGTTTTTCAATGTAAGGTGGGAGTGTTCTTTATTGTGGAAAATATGAGGAATGCAAGATTGAGATGTTTTGATCATATGAAGAGACAAGGTGTAGACTCCATGGTGAGGTGTTTTGGGAGTTTAATTTGGATATAGCAATGAGAGGTAGAGTTAGGCTGAGAAGTATTGGGGGAGATGTATAGACTAGATATGTCCTAATTTCAAGTTATTGAGGGCATGACCTTAGATAGGAGATGTGAAGGTCTTGTATTAGAGTAGAAGGTAGTCAGATAAGAGTCTTGTGTTGATTTTTAAGGGTTTAGGCTTGATTGGTGTTTCTCATACACTAGATGTATTATAGCAGTTTAGGGTTTAAGCAGTAGAGATTGAGGTGAAGTTGATCCCTACTTGTGATATCTATAATAGTTTGATATTCATTATGTTTGGACAATCATGCTATTTGTTTTGATTATTTTTTCATTCTTTTAGACTTTGAAATGTCCCCTTCTTAGTTGTAATAACTTCTGCATTGTTTTCTTCTTATTATTACAATGATTTACTGCACATGAGCCGAGAGTCTTTTGAAAATAATCGCTCTTCCTACTAGAGGTAGTGGTAAGGTCTGTATATACTCTACCCACTCAGGACTTCATTTGTGGAATTTCACTAGTTGTGTTGTTTTTGGTGTTGATGTTGTTGTTTTCGTAACTTAATTCTATAACGGGGCGATATAATTTATAATTAGTTGCTTAATTTGGTGTTTTCATCAAAATTAAGAAAAAATAAAAATACTTTATCCTTCATATTTCTATGATGAAAAATAACAAAGTCAAATTGAAAAATAATTTCCTCTTCCATATTTATTTCAAGTAATTATATTACTTTATTTAGGACCTCAAATAATGTCATATAACAAGAAAAATTAATCCTTTTCTAAATTATGATGGAGATCTCCGACAATATATCCTAAAGGCAAAATGACTCAGTGGGCCCCTATACTAGGTCGGTTTTGTAAGTTGGACACTTCTACTTACATGTTTGTCATCTGGACCTCTGAACCCACTAAAAAGTTATATTTTAAACCCTTTGACCATTGACAGTGCCTATGTGGCATTAAATGGCTGACTAGGACAAGGAGAGTGTAGTCACTCGTCCGGGGTGCAAGTTGGGGTCAATTTTTGGCCAATTTTATATTAAAATAATTTAAAAAAATCCTTCAACTACAACTTTTAAAATTTAAATATATTTTTAAAAGTTAAAAAATAATAAATTTTCAAAAAATAAAATAAAAAGTACCCTTCCCCCAACCCCTCCCCGTCCAGCACCCCCACCCCACCGTCGTCCACCAGTCCCCCACACCCACCGGCTGTCATGGCCAAAGTAAAATCATAATTGCAATTGCAAAGTGAAACTTCTCAAGCCTAAAGTACAACAATTCACAACATAAAAACAATCAAATCAACACAATCGAATAGAACTTTGAGCAATTTTTTTCCAAACAAATCAACACAGCCAACAAGAATCAGAATATGAAGATGAAGAATCAACAAGAAACAAACAAACAAATGACGTGATTTTCATTCTTCTTCGATTCTCACTTCTCAATTTTTTTCCAAACAAACCACAAGAATCAAATAACAAGAATCTTTCTTCTTCGATTCTCACTTCTCAATTTTTTCAAACAAACAACAAGAATCTAATCACCAGCTGTTACAAATTGAGTAATCCTGAGATCATCATCATCTTCAACAACAAACAAAGCTCAAACACAGACAAACAGGTGAACGAAAAGCTTCAAGAACTGCCAAAAATTGTGCAAAAAAGAAAAAAAATAGTGCTTTTCAGGAATAATCTTCTTGCTGCTACCTCTTAGCTCTACAATGGAAATCATAATTGAAGAACCAGATTCACCAACACCAAAGAAACAATAAAAACCCCTTAAACCCAATTCAAGAACTCCTCAATTAACCACCCCAAACCCCATAAAATCTTCCAAAACAACAATGCAACAACTCCCTTTCCCATGGTTGATTTCTCAATTAATTATTTTTTTAGAGTAGATCGAAGGAAAGAAGCAAAGACATGAAGCTTGTCAATGGTGAGCATCCCTTTCTTTAAGTTTTTGCCAAGGCGCTGCCGCCGCCGGAGTTGTTGAAAACATAATCCTACCAGTAATGCATTAGCACAAAAAAAACAAACTGATTTGCATCATAGTCCATCGAATTCGCAAATTAGGGTTCCTCATGAGAACTTTTTTGTCGACAACTGGATGCCACCACTAGCAATAATGGAAACAGTCCCAAAGGTGTATCATTAGGAGGACTTTGTTTGTAGAGAAAGGATGGGGGATTGAGAGGTATAGAGGGAATCGAGGGAGAGATGAAGAGGTGAGAGAGGAGATGGAGAATGACGAGGGATGAGAGAGAGAAAAAGGGAAACTGGTGATGGTTCCTTTGTTTTTTTTGTTTTTTGTTAAATTTATATTTTTGGCTTACTTTTTTAAAAATGATTTTTTTTTATTTTTTTTAATTTATCATTTTATTTTTATTATTGATTAATAATTTTAAAAATTAATCAATGAAGATATTATGACATGGAATTTAATGAAGTATTTAAAATGATGTGGAAATGATGTGAAAACTGACGTGGCAGCAATTGTATTACACACACCGAAATAGGGCTTAAAATGTTGTTTTTTAGTAGGTTCAAGGGTCCAGATGTTAAACATGTAAGTAGAAGTGTCCATATTACACAACAGACATAGTACAAGGGTCCACTGAGTCATTTTACCTATCCTAAATACTCAAAATAAGTTCCTACCATTTATTTAGCTAAATTTAAAATGTTTATACCTTACCAATCATATTTTGTTTATTTCAAGATAAAAAAATGTGACGATATAATTTTTATATAAGCATGTAGATCAAATCTATTCTACATGATGATGTTGACATGATATGTCATTTTTCTATAACATCTCGTAAAGTATTATTGTTATTTGTTCCGGTCTCAAATAAAGAAACTATCTAATCCATATTAAGTGAATTGTTGGAAATCTTTTTATAGTTTAAAATAGCTAAATTTTTAAATGTTCAAGAGAAATGTTAGAATTTTTTTATTTTTAACCTTACCCTTTCTTTTAAGGAAGTTCATAACTATTTTTTATTTTCTTGAAAAATATTTTGAAAATAATCAAAAAAGCAAAAGTAAACAATAACCTTTAATTCATAATCTTAAATATATTCTTTTGCTTAATGAATATACTATATCCTAACAATTCACCTAATATGGTCTAGAATAATATATTTTTAACTTAATTCAATGATAGAGGGAAAATAATTAATTGCTGCCTAATTTGTGTTTTCCCTCAAAATACAAAAAAAAAAAATATAATAAACCATTAAACTCAAATTGAAAAATAGCATTTTTCATTTATTAACATTTTCATTTTTTTTCTATTTGTAAAATGTGTATGTGGCAATAGGAAATAAAATACAGAAAATATCTTATTTAAGCAACTACCTTGACTGTGTTTTTGTTTCTTTCCCCTACCATTTTCCTATTTAAGCACATCTTCCCCAATGTTTTCTCTCATCCTGATTACATTCATAGACTAAAAATTGTGCCAAGGGCAAATAAAGTGCAAGGAGTTGTTGAGAAGGTGCATTACCATGAAGTTCAGAAGAGTTAGTCGGGGAGATACACACAAAGATATCGGTACTAAGAAAGAATTAATGGTTAGGTACATTCGACATGGCAGATCTGGCTTCAACGACATATAATGCAACGTTGATTAAGTTCCATAGTGTCAGAGCAAAGACCAATTTTCCGATTCCGATGGGCAATATGAATTGGGAGTTAAGTTAGATCAGTTCTATAGAGTCATTGAATGCGGTGACTGTAGAGGTATTGATGGTTGAATAGCCAACTAGAATGGATCTAAGCCTCGGAAGCAGTTAGATCCATGTGATGATTCAACCATCAATGCCACCACAATCACCGCATTAGATGACTCTATAGAACCGACCTAACTACCAGTCTAATTCAGATCGCCCATCAAAATCAGAAAATAGGTCTTTGCTCAGACACCACGAAACTTAGTCCCCGCTGCATCATATACAATAACAGCCAGCTCCACCATGTCGAATGAACCTAACCATTTATTCTTTCTTAGTATCGATATCTCTGATGTGTATCTCCCTGACTCTTCTGAACTCCTCGGTAATGCACCTTCTCGACAACTCTATTCACTTTTTTTACCCTTGGCGCCATTTTCACTCGATGAATGTAATTAGAATGAGAGAAAATGTAGGGGGATAAGGTGCTTAAATAGGAAAATGATAGGAAAAACAAAGAAAACCGCAGTCAAGGGAGCTGCTTAAATTTGATATTCTTCTGAATTGTATTTCCTAATGCCATATAAGCATTTCACAAAAATAAAAAATAAAAAAAGGTCAATAAATGGAAAATGCTATTTTTCAATTTGAGTTTAATGTTTTATTATTTCTCATATTTTTGGATCTTGAGGGAAAACACCAAATAAGGCAGTAATTAATTATTTTTCCTCTACCATTAAATTAAGTTATGAAAAAGATATACTTTTTCTAGTCCTTATTAAGTGAATTGTTAGGATATAACATAATCATTAAGGAAAAAATATATACATTTTAGATTATGAATTAAAGGTTATTAGTATTACTTTTTTTGTCATTCTCAAAATATTCTTCTAGAAAATATAAAATAGTTAAGAACTTCAATAAAAGAAAGGGTAATATGAAAAAGATTCTAACAAGTCTCTTGAACCTTGAAAAATCATCTATTTTGAACTATAAAAAGAGTTCCAACAATTCTTTTAATATGGATTAGAAGCGTATTTATTTGAGACCAGAACAAATAATAATTATACTTTACGTTGCATAATAGCAAATGACATATAATGTACACATCGTCGGATAAAATTGATTTGATCATGGAGTTTCCATGTCAATGCATAGGGTCATTTATGAAATTGATCAAAATCTACATCATTTGACCCGAGTGAAGTATCCCTGGCTAAAGCAAAATCCTCAACAGATTGCTCTTATTTGTTGAATTTGTGCAGAATTATAGGCAGAGAGGGCAAATAGAGGTGGTGGAATGGAGAAAACCTACTCAATGATGGTATAAGTACAACACTTATGGCACTTCAAAAGGAAATCCGAGGGCAAGTTCCATAGCTTTTGTATTAGAAATGATGAGGTGATCTGGTTTATGCTTCATGTAGATAGATTCAAGAAAATACAAGCATTTATACATAAGCACTAGCCATGATAGAAGGATGTAGTTACTATATATGTTGAGCATCATTTGTTGCCTTTAGAGATTGAAATTGATTCATTTACACTAGCTAAGATGGTGAAAGGGGAATGGGAGGTTCCTTGGAGCATAATTGGAATCATTAGAAGAATTCAACAAATGATGGAGGATGAATTAATCAAAGTACAACATATCTACAAAGAAGAAAACTCGCTGGCAGATTATTTGGCTAACTTGTGTTTTAGTTTTGCAGGTACAGTTAACTTTAACACTTTCATGGAGATACCTAGGAAAACTAAGACAATTACTATACAAGATAAGCAACAGATTCCACATATTATATTCAGTAAGATGAAACAACAAGCACCGAATTAAGACAGGATCTTAATTCATCACTCAAAACTTCCAAGGACAGTAAGGTAATCACACAGGGGAGGCTCAAAAGATTCAGAAAGTGTAAACACAAAAGTTGATTTGGAATGTACAGGTTAATAAAGAGATTTCAAATGTTATTATGTCTTGTTGATTTGGTTCAACTAATGTTAAGGTGGTATTAAGCTCTAAGAGTTTCATTCCTTTGCAAAGGAAGAAGTAAATCTACAAACTAGTAATATTCATTTTGCTGGAAAAATTAGAGATTTATCTAAAATGAATTAACATAAAGTTAAGTACTAGGAGTTATATTCCATTGGAGTCAATTACAGAACACCTGGTATGAGAATTAGGTAAGCTGAAGTGTAATCGATTCAAAGCTACTTACTAGAATTATGTTACATTCGGCTAGATAGATCCAATTTCTTAATAAGAAGTAAAGGTAGCATATATCATAGCAAAGTTAGAAGGATGAAATGTTGAATTCCAGATTCAAAGACGTTAAGAAGCTCAAACAACAATGAGTATCTGACCAAAGTAAACAAAGAAGATACTTATCTTACAGGTCTAGAGCTTCGATGTGCAATGGAGTTCACAACACTTCATCATCTTGGCATTTCTACAGTAAATGGAAGTGGATCTTTGATGGAGGAAGATGGAAATGGAGCTGGTCTTTCTAATTCTGTTTGCCATAATCTAGATATTTTTGCTTGTGTGTTTATTTTGATCATGGACCGGGTCAATATTTGGCCTGGTTTGTAAATACAAAAATTAGGTTTGTTTCTTTTTTTCAAAAAATTAGGCTACAAGCCCGCTTTTATTTTAAAAAAAATTGATTTGATCAACATGTTTATACAACAATTATATCGTAACATTTTTCTATCTTATAATAAACAAAATACGGCTAGTTAGACATAAACATTTTAAAATTAGTTAAGTGAATGATAGGAATTTACTTTGAGCATTTAGGATATATTGTCAAAGATCTCCGTCATAATTTAGAAAAGGATTAATTTTTCTTGTTTTTTTTTGTCAACAAAGAACTTTTACTTATTTAATATGCATCATAGCAAAGTTGTGTTAGAGTACATAAGAGGAGATAGTTCGGCAGTACAAAATCTACTACTAATATTCGGGATTACGAGCCTATTAGTTACATCAAAAGAAGTTTCCTCTTTTTCTATTTGAATAGTCCTACAAATAAACAATGGGGGAACTGTCCATTCTTCAAAAAAGTGCTTCGATTCCATCTTTTTGCCCTCCTTAGCAAGCCTATCCATAGCTTTGTTTGTCAATCTCCCTTCATGGATGGCCTGTGGATCCCCCAGCTTCCGAAGAAGACCCTTGCATAACAACATTAGATTAGTATTGGGATCTGTATCCTCATTGCATGTAGTTGCTAGCATTACAGAATCAGTAGCAATACTAATATTAGAACATTTTAATTGAAGATCTATTTCTACGCCCTTATACCATCTGTTATACTTTGGGTACACATATGCTCCTACCGTTAATAAAATGGTACATATATGCCCCTCACACTAACGGTAGGGATATATGTGTACCCAAAGTATGACAGAAGATATATACTTACCCAAGTTGTTTAACTCCTTTGCTTGTACCTACAATTGGTATCAGAGCCTAAACTGTTTAAAATTATAGAAATAGTATATATTTGAATTTATTTGATTAATTTATTAATTATGACTTATTTGATAAAGCTAGATTTAGATATTCCCCAAAATATTATTTAGATGAATAACGTACAAAAATTACCAAAATATAAAGAATTAAAGTAAATAATATCTGAAAAATATAAGGAATTAAAAATAAGGATAGAAAGACTACAATATAACATAATTGTCAGAGTTAGTAAAAACTCAATAAATGCACAAAAAGAAAAAATATCAAATTTAGAATCAATACTAGATAGTCTAGAATATACATACCAACATGATCTATTAACAATTAAATAAAAATGAACAAAGAAGAATTTATAATAGATGAAAAAATATATGAAAACCATGAAGGATTAAAAATAAAAATAGTATTTTCTAATCTAGGAAGAAGGTATAAGAAAATAGGTGAACATTTATATTTAATGTTAGAAAAAGAAGAATTAAAATTAGAAGATAAATTGACAGCTATGGTGAGAATAGAAAAAGAAAATGAAGAAATAGATAGAAAAAAAGAAATAGAAAAAATAAAACAACAAACTACAAAAGAAATACAAAAAATAGAAGAAACTAAAAATAGTAGGATTGCTGAATTAGAAAAAGAACTACAAATGCTAAAAGATTTGTATGAAAAAGGACAGAAAGAAAAAGAGGAAAAAAGATAAATAACAAAAATTATTAAATGAGATAAATCAATTTAAAGAAAAATTAGAAATAAATACAATAGATGTTGAAGAAACAGATAATTATGATTCAGAAGATAGTAAAACATATACAGAAATCTTAACAAACACAAAAAATTTAGAAATCAATGAAAAACAAGAAGTAATTAATGAAGAAAACTTAGAAAATAGAAACACAGAAATAAATACTCTTGATAAAAAAGAAGATGAAAAATATAATACCTAGAACATCAGAAATAAGAAAACCTACATATTATAAGAATAAGTTTAAAAGATATAATCTAAAGGATGAATATGACAAATGGACACCAAAATAAATAGTTAATAAAAATTATAACTTTTTAGACTTAGATTGTGTAATAGATACAGAAAAATAATACAATTATGGATAGGATATATGAAAAAACAATTATTAGATAATAATATAAATGTAAAAGATGCACCAGAATATATAGAAAGAACACTAATAGGAACAGTGAAATTATGGTTTTCAAATCTAACTGAAAATAGTAAAAGGGTATTAAGAACTGACAAACCTACAGAAGAAACATCATCAACAACTACAACTAAATTAACACCTATAGAATTATTAAAAAAAATGAAATAGCTATAAAAGACGAATTTAGCAGCATGACAACAACAGAAGAAGAACAAAATGAAGAGAAAGATACAAATAGAAATTTAATGTTAAAATTAGCAATATGTAATATGTGTTACATAGATGAATATACTTGCGCATTTAAAGAATATTATTATAAAGGAACATATAATACAGAAGAAAGTAAAGAAATAAGAAAATTATATTTTAACAAATTACCTGAACCACTTAGTTCAAAAATAATAAAAAGTTGGGATGAAGCAAAAATAGTAGATACTCTGGGAGCAAGAATAAAATTTTTACAACAATGGTATAGAAACCTATATGAAAAATATAGAGAAGAAATAAAAATGGAAAAATATTAATAAGAAATTTAGCATGTTGCAAAGATAAAATAGCACCTCAATTTGGATGCGAAGAAAGATATTATAAGAAAAGAAAAAGACATAAGAAATATAAGAAATACAAACAATCAAAATATAAATATAAGAAACCAAGAAAAAAATATTATGTAAAAAATTATAAACATAAAAGACCATATAGGAAAAAGAAATCTATAAAAGAATGTACTTGTTATAATTGCGGAAAATTAGGACATTTAGCAAAAGATTGTAAATTACCTAAAAACCCAAAAAATAAACAAATATCAAAAATAAAAATAGAAAATACAGAATATATGCAGATAGATTATATAGATTACGAATTAGAAAGTGAAAATAGTATATATGAAATTTCAGAGAATGAAACAGATAATGAAATAGATAGTGAATTAGATGAATGAAATGACTAAAGAAGATATAAGAATAAACCAAATAATTGAAGAAGATACAAAAATAATAACAA
Source organism: Capsicum pubescens (assembly GCA_030864215.1). Taxonomy (NCBI): domain Eukaryota; kingdom Viridiplantae; phylum Streptophyta; class Magnoliopsida; order Solanales; family Solanaceae; genus Capsicum; species Capsicum pubescens. Next base: position 204,754,464 of record CM061541.1, read on the forward strand.
AGGAAGAATATTTAAATGAAGAAGGAACAAATCAAAAATAATATTTGATGAAATAAAAGGAAAAGAATTAGATTTAAGTGTAGAAAAAATATTTAAAATACCAACAATAAAAAACATATTTAGTAGAAGAAAAGAAGAATACTACGTAGTAAGTCAAAAAGAACATGTAATAGATTGTAGATATGTAAAAGGAAGAGCTAGTATACCACTAGTAACAAAAAGAATAATTAATAAAGAAATAAATAATATAAAAAGTAAAAACTCAATAAAGTATGTACACCTTGGAGGAACAGAGATATTGACAAAAGCATGTTTTAGAGAAGGAATACATACACCAATAGAATTATACCTAGCAGATGATAGAATTATAAAACCTATAGAAAAAAGTATAATAATTGCCATAAAAGGAAATTTAATATACCAAAAATTTAAATTTATAATAAGTGTGAATTATTCAGTAGCAATAATAGATAAAAATATAGATAAATCATTAGTATTATATTGGAAAATATCAGGAATAGAACTAATCCCAGGAAGTAAAATATTTACAGCAAGATGTAAAAATCTATATGTATTAACAACAAAACATAAAATAACGGGAAAAAATAAAATTAACAAAATACAAATAGAAAGTCCTTTCGAACAATTTGTAAAAACAATTGATAATAATGATTATAGTTATAGAGACATAGATATAGAAGAAAATTTAGAAATAATAAATGATAGAATAAGTACAACAAAAAGAATAGCTTATAAAAAACAGAATCATCAAGTTCATCAAAAAGAACAAGTTATGAAACAAGTTCAACAACTAATTTAAACCAATATTACATAACAGGAACAATAAATAAAAAAGAATATTTAATACTCTTAAATACAGGGCAAGAAGAAAATTATATAGCAAGATATCTAGTAAAAAATGAGGAAATAAAATCTAACAATAATATATGCCCAGATCTAACAAGAAGGTTAATAAACACTAAAAATATAGCAGAAAAAAAATAACAATAGGAGTTAGAAAAATAAAAATAGAATTTGAAATAAAGGAAGAAATGCAAAAAGCAGACATAATATTAGGAATAAAATGGCTAGAACAAGTAAAACCATATAATATTGAGCGTACACAATTATCTATAATATATAACAGAGAGAAATTATTCTTAAGAAAAGCTTTAACATGATATGAAAATATATGTATTAATGAAGATAGTAGTAGAAGGGTATCACAGTAGATATTATACGCCTGTGATAGATACAGGAGCAGAAGCTAATTTATGTAGATATAATTGTTTACCAAAAACTAAATGGGATAAATTAAAAACACCAATAATAGTTAAAGGATTTAATAACGAAGGAAGCTTAATTACTTATAAAGCTAAGAATGTAAAAACACAAGTATGGGATAAAATATTAACAATAGAAGAAATCTATAATTATGAGCTAACATCAAAAGATATACATTTAGGAATGCCGTTTTTAGATAAATTATACCCACATATAATAACTAGAATGGATTGGTGGTTTACAACACCATGTAAACAGAAAGTAAGAGAAAAAAGAGTTACTAATAAAAAGAGAAAGAAAACTGATCGGATAGAAGGAAGTGAAAAAATTACACAAAAATTAGAAAATATAAAAAATACTGAAGACACAATAGAACTAGTCTTATTTTCAATAAATAAAAAGGAAATAACTATATTTTCAATAAATAAGATAGAAATAATTAAGAAAAAATTAGAACAATTATATAGTGAAGATCCGTTAAAAGGATGGGAAAAACATGAAACTACTATAAAAATTGAATTAATAAATAAAAATAGCATAATAACTCAAAAACCATTAACATATAATTTTGACAATTTAAAAAAATTTAAAATGCATATAGATGAATTATTAGAAAAACAATATATACAAAAAAGTAATAGTAAACACAATAGTCCAGCATTTATAGTAAATAAACATAGTGAACAAAAAAGAGGAAAAAGTAGAATGGTTATTGATTATAGAAATCTAAATGCAAAAACTATGACATATAATTACCCAATACCAAATAAGATATTAAAAATAAGACAAATACAAGGATATAATTACTTTAGTAAATTTGATTGTAAATCAGGATTTTACCATTTAAAGTTAGAAGAAGAATCTAAGGAATTGACCGCATTTACGGTACCACAAGGATTTTATGAATGGAATGTACTACCATTTGGATATAAAAATACACCAGGTAGATATCAACATTTTATAGATAGTTATTTTAAACAATTGCTTAATTATATAGATGATATACTATTATATACAAAAACCAAAGAAGAACATTTAAAATTATTAGAACAATTTACGGATATAATAGAAAAATCGGGAATAAGTTTAAGTGAAAAGAAAGTTAAAAAATTATGAAAAACCAGATAGAATTTTAAGGAATACAAATAGATAAAAGTGGAGTAAAAATGCAACAACATATAGTACAAAAAATAATTAATTAAAAAGAAGAATTAGATACAAAAAAGAAATTACAATCATTTTTGGGATTAGTAAACCAAGTAAGGGAATATATACTAAAATTAGCAGAAAATCTAAAGCCTTTTCAGAAAAAATTTAAAAATGATGTAGAATATAATTATAACGAAGAAGATAAAAAACAAGTCCAGAAAATAAAAACACTTTGTAAAGAATTACCAAAAATACAATTCCCAGACGAAAATAGAAAATTTATATATATAGTAGAAGCAGATGCTAGTGAATGTAGTTATGGAGGAGTACTTAAATATAGGTATGAAAATGAAAAAATAGAACATCATTGTAGATATTATTCAGGAACGTTTAATGAAACAGAAATAAAATGGGAAATAAATAGAAAAGAATTATGTTCATTATATAGATGTTTATTAGCATTTGAGTCATATATTGTATATAACAAGTTTATTGTACGAACAGATAATACACAGGTACGTTGGTGGCTAGTAAAGAAAATACAAAATTCAGTTACAACAAAAGAGATTCGGAGACTAGTATTGAATATATTAAATTTTACATTTACAATTGAAGTAATTAGTACTAACAAAAACGTTATTGCAGATTACATATCAAGACAAAGCTATATAGACCGATATAATAGAAGATGATGCTTTAGAAAAGATATTCAAAATCCTAACTACACTTTCAATGAAAGTGGACAGTATGGGTAATGAAATAGAAAAGTTAAAGACTAATGAAGATAAACTGAAGTCTGTAGCTACAAATTAGCTAATTCAGCAGTGTGCAAAGCTATGTCGATCAGAAGACATTAAAATTCCAGAGCAAGAAGGAGACGTTGGGACACTCCGTAAAACCCATAACGTTTATCAATCTACAATTGCAGGTACAAGCAAAGGATTTATTGGACAAAGATACCAGAATATGAACTTAAATAAGACATTTAAAAAACCATTTACACCAAAAATACAAAAAGATCTCTTGAACATACCCCCACAAATTACCACATATCGAGATAGTCTGAACCAAGATAAAAAGTTTATAACTATACAGCCCAAAAATACATAGAAAATATTTACCGAGTACAAACTTTTCTAAACCTTAACCCCAGAGCATCAGATATCAAAGAACACAACACAAACTATATAACCCAAAGATTTCAAGGTCACAACAAGCTAATTGCATTACCCAAAACCAACCCAAGCTTAGTAAAAACTTGTTTTGATTATGGATTATTAAATACCATATACACCCAACATAGAGAAGAACTATCAGCTATGGAAGAATTACAAAAAATATTCAACACCAATAAAAGAGTAACCAAAGAAAATCTATTTTATATAAAGTGTTATATTGCACCAGCAGAGATATTATACGATGAGATAAAACCAGTTATACAAGTTGTAAAAATAGGATTAAACAGAGATATGATTATACCAGAAGATATTGTGCAGCATCCAGAGATACCCAGAATCGAGATACCTAATTTTTATGCAAACAAACGACTTATTGGACTAGCTACAATTATTCAAGAACTAGCAAACAATTATACCAATGGAAACCGAATATGAAGCTATTATTCAAGAGACCATCGGATGATTTATTCAAATTTAAAAGAACTACAACAAGAAAATATGGAAAATGTTAGACAATGGATAATGACACTACTTATCCCAGAAAAATAATCTACTGCAAGGGCAATTAAGAGAGGATTTATTTCAGACGGATTATTGACAAGACATTGCAAGATAATTGGACACAAATATCCAGACCATCAATGTTCGAGATCTAATGGAGAAGATAATATTGTCCCAGATGTACAGCTAGAATAAAGATAAGCATGCCAGCTGGAAAGAAGATAAAAAAATAGCAGATACGATAGAGACAACAACGAAGGAAAATCAACTACGGATAAAGAAAAGAAGACAAAAGTTATCAAAGTCATAAAAGATATGAAAGGGACATATGACTTATAATTTTCAACATGCGAATTATTATAGCTTTTGATTTCTTTTACGTAAAAGACATTGTATAGTTAGGTTAGGTAGGTACAATTATTAGCCTACTATAGGCTTTTTGACTTTTTTTGTAAAACTTTGTAAAAGATTAGTCTTTTCTTGGAATAGCATGTAGATACATGTAAAGTTTTTAGGAACGTGTAAAACATTAGTACGAAAAACTATGTAAATCATCCATTATAAATGAAGGCATCGAAGGCAGAAAGAAGTAAGTCTTCATGCGTTGAAGCAAAAAACTCTCTCTTGTCTACAACAAATATTTTGATTATTTAAAAAACAGGTATATTTCAATGGAAAAATCTATGGAGGAATAAAGCTTAGAATTATCAAACCTATCAGAACAGGTATATTCATTTACTATTATGAATAGCTAAATTTATAAATTCCTAACAATCATGATATGATAAAATAAGTTCATGTTAGTTGCTTTATAGTAGAATTATTCAAAAAATAGCATGTTAAAAAGTTTATTAGCAAAGTGGAAAAGGAGAAAAAACTCTAAGAACTATGTCATCCTAAAGGTGAAACCGGTGAGGCAAGAAAGCCGTGATAGGGGAGTAACCAGAGTAGAGGCTCTGTTTAAGGGAAAAGTATCCAGATTACCATGCTAATAGTGACCGAAGAATATGTTATTTAAGAATAATCTAGTATATAGCAATCTAAAGTGATCATATTTTGGTATGTGCATGATTGAAAGGAATATTTTAAAAAAGCATCATATGAAAAATGAATAATTATTTATTTGACGAAATGGTGGATAAATTTAAAATACTCGTTTTATATGTACTTAAGGATATAGAAATAGTAGATATAAGAAAAATTCTATTGGAAAAAATATTTGATAGATATTTTATGACTAAAATTAATTATATACCACACTTACCGAACTACTCTTATAAATACTTACATACCAAACCCACACACTAACTATGATAAATTATGTATATTTAGAATTTCTGAAAATAGATATAAAATATATACAATTTCTTAGTGAAAATATAGAAGAATTAATGAGATTAAAAAAAAACTAAAAAATATTGCAATAAAGTATTTAACCAATTTTAAATGATAGATAATCTTAAAATATTAATCTTATATGTACTTAGAGATATAAAAATTATAGATATTAAGAGAATAATATTAGAAAAAGTATTAGACTATGAAATTAAAACTATAAATTGGATAGAACAGTTATACCTGAATAATTACCCAGATGGATAATATTCAGATTAAGAAATGTTAGAATATATTAGAAAAACTAGAGAAAATCAAGATAATCTAAATGAAGAAATTAATTATAGAAACCGAATTAGAAAAATAATGGAGAATCTAAAAGAAAAAATAATATGGATAGAAGAAACCCTAGAAAATTTAGGAAAAAGTAAAAGTTATAGTTTATACAATTTAAAAAACTCGCTACGAGAAGAACAACACAAGATAATAAATAGCATTGAAAATATAGAATTAGATATACATTATAGTACAATTAGGATAAATTATTATACAGAAATTTGTAAATCTACAATTACTACAGGATAAAATGATAGACTATGAATATTTAAAATATTGGAGAGAAAATATGGAAGAAATAATATTATTAGAAAAACTTATGAAAGACAATCTAATTGGATATTTTGAAACAAACGATATAGAATATTTAGAATACCTTCAAAATAATATAGAAGAATTACAAAAACTAAGAGAAAAAAATAAAGAATACTATAGTAAATCATTTAACCAATTACCATATAATCACCCCTCCCCAAGATATGAATATCGATAAAACTAACATAAATAAACTCAAAATAAAAATAAAAATATTTAGAGAAGTTAAGAAATATCCACGCACAAATAAAAATAGATCCATTTTATTTATAATAGATCTATTTACCAGTCTAAAAAGTTATAGTTTTTATTAACTATTTGTTTTGCTGTCCATTTGTCATATTCATCCTTTAGATTATATCTTTTAAACTTATTCTTATAATATGTAGGTTTTCTAATTTCTGATGTTCTAGGTATTATATTTTCATCTTCTTTTTTATCAAGAGTATTTATTTCTGTGTTTCTATTTTCTAAGTTTTCTTCATTAATTACTTCTTGTTTTTCGTTGATTTCTAAATTTTTTGTGATTTAGGGGGTGCGAATAGCTTGTGTGGTAAAATAGATCTATTATAAATACAATAGATCTATTTTTATTTGTGCGTGGATATTTCTTAACTTCTCTAAATATTTTTATTTCTATTTTTATTTTTATTTTGAGTTTATTTATGTTAGTTTTATCTATATTCATATCTTGGGGGGTGATTATATGGTAATTGATTAAATGCTTTACTATAGTATTTTTTATTGATAACTTGTGTGGTAAAATAGATCTATTATAAATACAATGGATCTATTTTTATTTGTGTGTGGATATTTCTTAACTTCTCTAAATATTTTTATTTTGAGTTTATTTATGTTAGTTTTATCGATATTCATATCCTGGGGGTGATTATATGGTAATTGATTAAATGCTTTACTATAGTATTCTTTATTTTTTTCTCTTAGTTTTTGTAATTCTTCTATATTATTTTGAAGGTATTCTAAATATTCTATATCGTTTGTTTCAAAATATCCAATTAGATTGTCTTTCATAAGATTTTCTAATAATATTATTTCTTCCATATTTTCTCTCCAATAATATCATTTTATCCTGTAGTAATTGTAGATTTTCAAATTTCTGTATAATAATTTACCCTAATTGTACTGTAATGTATATTTAATTCTAGATTTTCAATGCTATTTATTATCTTGTGTTGTTCTTCTCGTAGAGAGTTTTTAAAATTATATAAACTATCACATGTACTTTTTCCTAAATTTTCTAGGGTTTCTTCTATCCATATTAATTTTTCTTTTAGATTCTCCATTATTTTTCTAATCCGGTTTCTATAATTAATTTCTTCATTTAGATTATCTTGATTTTCTCTAGTTTTTCTAATATATTCTAACATTTCTTAATCTGAATAATATACATCTGGGTAATTATCCAGGTATAACTGTTCTATCCAATTTATAGTTTCAATTTCATAGTCTAATACTTTTTCTAATATTATTCTCTTAATATCTATAATTTCTATATCTCTAAGTATATATAAGATTAATATTTTAAGATTATCTATCATTTAAAATTGGTTAAATACTTTATTATAATATTTTTTAGTTGTTTGTTTTAATCTCATTAATTCTTCTATATTTTCACTAAGAAATTGTATATATTTTATATCTATTTCCCAAAATTCAAATATACATAATTTATCATAGTTAGTGTGTGGGTTTGGTATGAAAGTATTTATAAGAGTAGTTCGGTAAGTGTGGTATATAATTAATTCTAGTCATAAAATATCTATCAAATATTTTTTCCAATATGATTTTTCTTATATCTACTATTTCTATATTCTTAAGTACATATAAAAAGAGTATTTTAAATTTATCTACCATTTCATCAGATAAATAATTATCCATTTTTCATATGATGCTTTTTCAAAATATTCTTTTCAATCATGCACATAACAAAATATGATCACTTTAGATTGTTATATACTAGATTATTCTTAAATAACATATTCTTCGGTCACTATTAGCATGGAAATTTGGATACTTTTCCCTTAAACAACGCCTCTACTCTGGTTACTCCCCTATCACGGCTTTCTTGCCTCACCGGTTTTACCTTTAGGATGGCATAGTTCTTAAGGATTTTTCTCCTTTTCCACTTTGCTAATAAACTTTTTAACATGCTATTTTTCGAATAATTCTACTATAAAGCAACTAACATGAACTTATTTTATCATATCATGATTGTTAGGAATTTATGAATTTTAGCTATTCAAAATAGTAAATGAATATACCTGTTCTGGTAGGTTTGATAATTCTAAGCTTTGTTCCTCCATAGATTTTTCCATTGAAATATACCTGTTTTTTAAATAATCAAAATATTTGTTGTAGACAAGAGAGAGTTTTTTGCTTCAACGCATGAAAGCTTACTTCTTTCTGCCTTCGATGCCTTCATTTATAATGGATGATTTACATAGTTTTTCAAACTAATGTTTTACTCGTTCCTAAAAACTTTACATGTATCTACATGCTATTCCTAGAAAAGACTAATCTTTTACAAAGTCTTACAAAAAAAGTCAAAAAGCCTATAGTAGGCTAATAATGGTACCTACCTAACTTAACTATACAATGTCTTTTACGTAAAAGAAATCAAAAGCTATAATAATTCACATGTTGAAAATTAGAAGTCATATGTCCTTTTCATATCTTTTATGACTTTGATAACTTTTGTCTTCTTTTCTTTATCCGTAGTTGATTTTCCTTCGTTGTTGTCTCTATTGTATCTTCTGCTTTTTTATCTTCTCTCTAGCTGGCATGCTTATCTTTATTCTAGTTGTACATCTGGGATAATATTATCTTCTCCATTACATCTCGAACATTGATGGTCTGGATATTTGTGTCCAATTATCTTGCAATATCTTATCAATAATCCGTCTGAAATAAATCCTCTCTTAATTGCCCTTGCAGTAGATTGGTTTTCTGGGTTAAGTAATGTCATTATCCATTGTCTAACATCTTCCATATTTGTTCATCGTAGTTCTTTTGAATTTGAATAAATCATCTGATGGTCTCTTGAATAATAGCTCCATATTCGGTTTCTATTGTATAATTGTTTGCTAGTTCTTGAATAATTGTAGCTAGTCCAATAAGTCATTTGTTTGCATAAAAATTAGGTATCTCGATTCTGGGTATATCTGGCTACTGCACAATATCTTCTTGTATAATATATATCTGGTTAATCATATTTTTACAACTTGTATAATTGGTTTTATCTCGTCGTATAATATCTCTGTTGGTGCAGTATAACACTTTATATAAAATAGATTTCCTTTGGTTACTCTTTTATAGGTGTTGAATTTTTTTGTAATTCTTCCATAGCTGATAGTTCTTCTCTATGTTGGGTGTATATGGTATTTAATAATCCATAATCAAAATAAGTTTTTATTAAGCTTGGGTTGGTTTTGGGTAATGCAATTAGCTTGTTGTGACCTTGTAATCTTTGAGTTATATAGTTTGTGTTGGGTTCTTTGATATCTGTTGCTCTGGGGTTAAGGTTTAGAAAAGTTTGTACTCGGTAAATATTTTCAATGTATTTTTGGGTTGTATAGTTATAAACTTTTTTATCTTGGTTCAGACTATCTCGATATGTGGTAATTTGTGGGGGTATGTCAAGAGATCTTTTAGTATTTTTGGTGTAAATGGTTTTTCAAATGTCTTGTTTAAGTTCATATTCTGGTATCATTGTCCAATAACTCCTTTGCTTGTACCTGCAATTGTAGATTGATAAACGTTATGGGTTTTACGGAGTGTCCCAACGTCTCCTTCTAGCTCTGAAATTTTAATGTCTTCCGATCGACATAGCTCTGCACACTGCTGAATTAGCTGATTTGTAGCTACATACTTCAGTTTATCTTCATTAGTCTTTAGCTTTTCTATTTCATTACCCATACTGTCCACTTTCATTGAAAGCATAGTTAGGGTTTTGAATATCTTTTCTAAAGCATCATCTTTTATTATATCAGTCTATATAGCTTTGTCTTGATATGTAATCTGCAATAAAGTTTTTGTTAGTACTAATTACTTCAATTGTAAATGTAAAATTTAATATATTCAATACTAGTCTCCGAATCTCTTTTGTTGTAACTAAATTTTGTATTTTCTTTATTAGCCACCAACGTACCTGTGTATTATCTGTTCGTACAATAAACTTGTTATATACAATATATGGCTCAAATGCTAATAAACATTTATATAATGAACATAATTCTTTTCTATTTATTTCCCATTTTATTTCTGTTTCATTAAACGTTCTTGAATAATATCTACAATGATGTTCTATTTTTTTTTATTTTCATACATATATTTAAGTAGTCTTCCATAACTACATTCACTAGCATCTGCTTCTACTATATATATAAAATTTCTATTTTCGTCTAGGAATTGTAATTTTGGCAATTCTTTATAAAGTGTTTTTATTTTCTGGACTTGTTTTTTATCTTCTTCGTTATAATTATATTCTAAATCCTTTTTAAATTTTTTCTGTAAAGGCTTTAGATTTTCTGCTAATTTTGGTATATATTCCCTTACTTGGTTTACTAATCCCAAAAATGATTGTAATTTCTTTTTTGTATCTAATTCTTCTTTTGAATTTATTATTTTTTGTACTATATGTTGTTGCATTTTTACTCCACTGTTATCTATTTGTATTTCTTAAAATTCTATCTGGTTTTTCATAATTTTAACTTTCTTTTCACTTAAACTTACTCCCGATTTTTCTATTATATCTGCAAATTGTTCTAATAATTTTAAATGTTATTCTTTGGTTTTTGTATATAATAGTATATCATCTATATATACTATACAATTAAGCAATTGTTTAAAATAACTATCTATAAAATATTGATATCTACCTGGTGTATTTTTATATCCAAATGGTAGTACATTCCATTCATAAAATCCTTGTGGTACCGTAAATGCGGTCAATTCCTTAGATTCTTCTTCTAACTTTAAATGGTAAAATCCTGATTTACAATCAAATTTACTAAAGTAATTATATCCTTGTATTTGTCTTATTTTTAATATCTTATTTAGTATTGGGTAATTATATGTCATAGTTTTTGCACTTAGATTTCTATAATCAATAACCATTCTACTTTTTCCTCTTTTTTGTTCACTATGTTTATTTACTATAAATGCTGGACTACTGTGTTAACTATTACTTTTTTGTATATATTGTTTTTCTAATAATTCATCTATATGCATTTTAAATTCTTTTAAATCATCAAAATTATATGTTAATGGTTTTTTAGTTATTATGCTATTTTTATCTATGAATTCAATTTTTATAGTAGTTTTATGTTTTTCCCATCCATTTAACGGATCTTCACTATATAATTGTTCTAATTTTTTCTTAATTATTTCTATCTTATTTATTGAAAATATAGTTATTTCCTTTTTATTTATTGAAAATACGACTAGTTCTATTGTATCTTCAGTATTTTTTATATTTTCTAATTTTTGTGTAATTTTTTCACTTCCTTCTATCCGATCAGTTTTCTTTCTTTTTTTATTAGTAACTCTTTTTTCTCTTACTTTCTGTTTACATGGTGTTGTAAACCACCAATCCATTCTAGTTATTATATGTGGGTATAATTTATCTAAAAACGGCATTCCTAAAAGTATGTCTTTTGATGCTAGCTCATAATTATAGATTTCTTCTATTGTTAAATTTTTATCCCATACTTGTGTTTTTACATTCTTAGCTTTATAAGTAATTAAGCTTCCTTTGTTATTAAATTATTTAACAGTTATTGGTGTTTTTAATTTATCCCATTTACTTTTTGGTAAACAATTATATCTACATAAATTAGCTTCTGCTCCTGTATCTATCATAGGCTTATAATATCTACTGTAATACCCTTCTACTACTATCTTCATTGATACATATATTTTCATATCATGTTAAAGCTCTTCTTAAGAATAATTTCTCTTTGTTATATGTTATTGATAATTGTGTATGCTCTATATTATATGGTTTTACTTGTTCTAGCCATTTTATTCCTAATATTATGTTTGCTTTTTGCATTTCTTCCTTTATTTCAAATTCTATTTTTATTTTTCTAACTCCTTTTGTTATTTCTTTTTCTGCAATATTTTTAGTGTTTATTAAGCTTCTTGGTAGATCTGGGCATATATTATTGTCAGATTTTATTTCCTCATTTTTTACTAGATATCTTGCTATATAATTTTTTTCTTGTCATGTATTTAAGAGTATTAAATATTCTTTTTCATTTATTGTTCCTGTTATATAATATTGGTTTAAATTAGTTGTTGAACTTGTTTCATAACTTGTTCTTTTTTATGAACTTGATGATTCTGGTTTTTCATAAGCTATTCTTTTTGTTGTACTTATTCTATCATTTATTATTTCTAAATTTTCTTCTATATCTATGTCTCTATAACTATAATTATTATTATCAATTGTTTTTACAAATTGTTCGAAAGGACTTTCTATTTGTATTTTGTTAATTTTATTTTTTCCCGTTATTTTATATTTTGTTGTTAATACATATAGATTTTTACATCTTGCTGTAAATATTTTACTTCATGGGGTTAGTTCTATTCCTGATATTTTCCAATATAATACTAATGATTTATCTATATTTTTATCTATTATTGCTACTGAATAATTCACACTTATTATAAATTTAAATTTTTGGTATATTAAATTTCTTTTTCTGGCAGTTATTATACTTTTTTCTATAGGTTTTATAATTCTATGATGGCTAGGTATAATTCTATTGGTATATCTATTACTTCTCTAAAACATGTTTTTATCAATATCTCTGTTCCTCCAAGGTGTACATATTTTATTGGGTCTTTACTTTTTATATCGTTTATTTCTTTATTAATTATTCTATTTGTTACTAGTGGTATACTAGTTCTTCCTTTTACATATTTACAATCTATTACATGTTCTTTTTGACTTACTACGTAGTATTCTACTTTTCTTCTACTAAATATGTTTTTTATTGTTGGTATTTTAAATATTTTTTCGATACTTAAATCTAATTCTTTTCCTTTTATTTCATCAAATATATGACTATCAAATATTATTTTTTGATCTGTTCCTTCTTCATTTAAATATTCTCCCTTTGCTATTATTTTTATATCTTTTTCAGTTATTTGGTTTATTCTTATATCTTCTTCAGTCATTTAATTCATCTAATTCACTATCTATTTCATTATCTGTTTCATTCTCTGAAATTTCATATATACTATCTTCACTTTCTAATTCGTAATCTATATAATCTATCTGCATATATTTTGTATTTTCTATTTTTATTTCTGATATTTGTTTATTTTTTGGGTTTTTAGATAATTTACAATCTCTTGCTAAATGTCCTAATTTTCCGCAATTATAACAAGTACATTCTTTTATAGATTACTTTTTCCTATATGGTCTTTTATGTTTATAGATTTCTTTTTCCTATATGGTCTTTCTCTTCATTTTGTTCTTCTTCTGTTGTTGTTATGCTGTTAAATTCGTCTTTTATAGCTATTTCATATTTTTTTAATAATTCTATAGGTGTTAATTTAGTTGTAGTTTTTGATGATGTTTCTTCTGTAGGTTTGTCAGTTCTTAATACCCTTTTACTATTTTCAGTTAGATTTGAAAACCATAATTTCACTGTTCTTATTAGTGTTCTTTCTATATATTCTGGTGCATCTGTTACATTTATATTATTATCTAATAATTGTTTTGTCATATATCCTATCCATAATTGTATTATTTTTTCTATATCTATTACACAATCTAAGTCTAAAAAGTTATAATTTTTATTAGCTATTTGTTTTGGTGTCCATTTGTCATATTCATCCTTTAGATTATATCTTTTAAACTTATTCTTATAATATGTAGGTTTTCTTATTTCTGATGTTCTAGGTATTATATTTTCATCTTCTTTTTTATCAAGAGTATTTATTTCTGTGTTTCTATTTTCTAAGTTTTCTTCATTTATTACTTCTTGTTTTTCATTGATTTCTAATTTTTTTTGTGTTTGTTAAGATTTCTGTATATGTTTCACTATCTTTTGAATCATAATTATCTGTTTCTTCAACATTTATTGTATTTATTTTAATTTTTTCTTTAAATTGATTTATCTCATTTAATAATTTTTGTTCTTTATCTTTTTCTTCTTTTTCTTTCTGTCTTTTTTCATACAAATCTTTTAGCATTTGTAGTTCTTTTTCTAATTCAGCAATCCTACTATTTTTAGTTTCTTCTATTTTTTGTATTTCTTCTGTAGTTTGTTGTTTTATTTTTTCTATTTCCTTTTTTCTATCTCATTCTTCATTTTGTTTTTTTCTATTTTTACCATAGCTGTCAATTTATCTTCTAATTTTAATTATTTTTTTCTAACATTAAATATAAATATTCACCTATTTTCTTATACCTTCTTCCTAGATTAGAAAATACTATTTTTATTTTTAATCCTTCATGATTTTCATATATTTTTCAGCTATTATAATTTCTTCTTTGTTCATTTTTATTTAATTTTTAATAGATTATGTTGGTATGTATATTCTAGACTATCTATTGTTGATTCTAAATTTGATATTTCTTCTTTTTGTGCATTTATTGAGTTTTTACTAACTCTGGCAATTATGTTATATTGTAGTCTTTCTATCCTTGTTTTTAATTCTTTACGTTTTTCAGATTTTATTTGCTTTAATTCTTTATATTTTGGTAGTTTTTCTACGTTATTCATCTAAATAATATTTTGGGGAATATCTAAATCTAGTTTTATCAAATAAGTCATAATTAATAAATTAATCAAATAATAAATTAATCAAATAAATCCAAATATATACTACTTTCGTAATTTTAAACAGCTTAGGCTCTGATACCAATTGTAATTTTAAACAACTACCTATACTATACAATTAGGTAGTTGTTTAAAATAACTATCCATAAAGTGTTGGTATCTACCTGATGCATTTTTATATCCAAATGGTAACACATTCCATTCATAAAATCCTTGTGGTACTGTAATGCAGTTAAAATTTTAGATTCCTCTTCTAACTTTAATTGGTAAAATCTTGATTTACAATCAAATTTACTAAAGTAATTATATCCTTGTATTTGTCTTATTTTTAATATTTTATTTGGTATTGGATAATTGCATGAAATTCTATGTTATAATATTCCTTAGCTTTTTGTATTATTTTTAAGGTATTTTATATGTTCCATATTTCTAGTTTTTAGATAGTCAAGTAGATTCTCTTTCATAAGTATTTTTGTTAATCTTATTTCCTCCATATCTTTTCTCCAATATTCTAAGGATTCGTAGTTTATCATTTTATCCTAAAGTAGTTGTAATACTGCAAATTTCTTTGTAATAATTTATTCTAATTGTACTGTCTCTGATATAAAATTCTAGGTTATCTATTTCGTTAATTATCCTTTCTTTATCTTCTATGAATAATTCTATGTCTAAATCATATTCTAAACTATCTTTTAACTCTAGTTGTTTTATGGTTTTATCTATCCAAATTAATTTTTCTTTTAATTGTTTTCTTCCTCTTCTAAGCTGGTTTCTATAATTAATTTCTTCGTATAGCCAACTTTGTTTTTCTCTAACTCTTTTAATATATTCTAACATTTTTAATATGTATAATATCCATCTGAATAATAACTGTCTAAATATGAGCAGTAGCTTTCATTATATAGGTGTAAGTTTTCTATAGAACTTAATAACTCTTCTTCTTCATAATTCCATATCTTTTCCCATATTATTTTCTTTTTGTCTATAATTTCTATATCTCTAAGTATATATAAAACAAGTATTTTAAAGTTATCTTTCATTTGCTTTTTCATAATATTCTTTAGTTGTTTGTTTTAATATTTTTAATTCTTCCATATTTTCGTTAAGGTATTCTATATATTTTATATTTTTAGTTCTCATGTATTCTTCTAAATTTGTTTTCATTAGTTTTTCTATTAATTGTATATTTTTTATATCCATTTTCCAATATTCTACGTAGTTTATCATGGTTGATGCATAGGTTTGACATGTAGGTATATATAGGAGTAGGTAGGTAGATGTGGTATGTAATTTATTCTAGTCATAGTATATTTATCAAATATTTTTTCTCATATGATCTTTCTTATATCTACTATTTCTATATCCTTAAGTACATACAAAACAAGTATTTTGAATTTATCTATCATTTCATCGGATAAGTAGGTAGTCATTCTTTTTCATATGATGCTATTTCAAAATATTCCCTTCAATCATATACATAACAAAATATGATCATTTTAGATTACTATGTACTAGATTATTCTTAAATAATTATGTTACTCTGTCACTATTAACATGGTAGTTTGGATAGTTTTCCCTTAAACTACGCCTCTACTCTGGCTACTCCTCTATCACGGCTTTCTTGTCTCACCGGTTTCACATTCAGGGATGGCATAGTCCTTAGGAATTTTTCTCCTTTTCCTCTTTACTAATAAACTTTGTAACATATTATTCTTCGAATAATTCTACTATATAGTAACTAACATGAACTTATTTTATCATATTATGATTGTTAGCAATTTATGAATTTAGCTATTCATAATTATAAATGAATATACTTGTTCTGGTAGATTTGATAATTCTGGAGTTTATTCATCCATAGCTTTTTCTTAGAAAATATATTTGATTTTATTAAATATTCAAAAGTTTTTTGTGTACAAAAGAGAAGGCTTGCTTTCAACGCATGAACTAACAGCTATACCAGAATTATATAGAGCATTCGCCACTTATAAAAAAATAACCAAAGGGAATCTATTTTTTATAACTTTTATACTGCACCAGCAGAGATATTATATGACTAGATCAAACCAGTTATACAAGTTGTAAAAATAGGATTAACCAGAGATATGATTATACCAGAAGATATTATTTAACAACCAGAAATACCTTAAGTTGAGATACCTGATTTTTATGCAAATAAATGAATTATTGGAATATCTACAATTGTTCAAGAATTAGCAAATAACTACCTAAATGGAAACCCTATATGGAGTTATTATTCAAGAGATCATCAAATGATTTATTCAAATTCTAGGGAACTACGACAGTTAGATATGGAAGAAGTTAGACAATAGATTTTGACACTACTCAATCCAGAAAAACAACCAACTGCAAGAGCAATTAGGAAGGGATTTATTTCAGAAGAATTATTAACAAGATATTGCAAGTTAATTGGACACAAATATCCAGACCATTTATGTTCGAGATGTAATGGAGAAGATAATATTATCCCGGAAGTTCAACTAGAATAAAAGAAGATAAGAACGTCAGCTGAAAGATAGAAAGAAGATAGAAAGCAACGGAGCAATAATGAAAAAATAAAGACAAAGAAGACAAGATAGAAAACAACATGTGAATAGTTTTCTTATCTTTACTTTACGTAAAGATATTGTATAGCTTTATTAGGTTAGAATTTTTTGGCAAGTGCCATTATTAAAGTTTTGTCTTTTTATACTTTAAGTCTAGTCTAGTCTAGTTTAGCTTAAGTCTAGTCCTTTTCTACTTTTGAAAATGAAGACTTTTTGTAAAGATATGTAGTTTACGTGTAAAACGTGTAAAGTAGGAATAGTTCTTTTCCTTTTAATTCGTCAAATATATTATCATCAAATATTATTTTTTGATCTGTTCCTTCTTCATTTAAATATTATTCCTTTGTTATTATTTTTATATCTTCTTCAGTTATTTGATTCATTTTTATATCTTCTTCAGTCATTTGATTCATCTGATTTACTATTTATTTCATTATTTGTTTCATTCTCCAAAATTTCATATATACTATCGTCACTTTCTAATTCGTAATCTATATAATCTATTTGCATATATTCTGTATTTTCTATCTTTATTTATTATATTTATTTCTTTTTTGGGGTTTTAGGTATTTTACAATCTCTAGCTAAATGTCCTAGTTTTCCACAATTATAACAAGTACATTCTTTTATAGATTTATTTTTCCTATATGATCTTTTATGTTTATAATTTTTTACATAATATCTTTTTCTTGGTTTCTTATATTTATATTTTGATTTTTTGTATTTCTTATATTTCTTTTTTCTTTTTCTTTTCTTATAATATCTTTCTTCACATCCAAATTGAGGTGCTATTTTATATTTTTCTTCTTTTTCTTTTTTCATAAAGATCTTTTAGCATTTGTAATTCTTTTTCTAATTCAGCAATCCTACTATTTTTAGTTTCCTCTATTTTTCGTATTTCTTCTGTAGTCTGTTGTTTTATTTATCTATTTCTTTTTTCCTATCTATTTCTTCATTTTCTTTTGCTATTCTTACCATAGCTGTTATTTATCTTCTAATTTTAATTCTTCTTTTTCTAACATTAAATATAAATGTTCATCTATTTTCTTATATCTTCTTCCTAAATTGGAAAATACTATTCTTATTTTTAATCCTTCATGGTTTTCATATGTTTTTTCAACTATTATAAATTCTTCTTTGTTCATTTTATCTACTTGATGGTGTATAGATCATGTTGATATATGTATTCTAGACTATCTATTTGTGATTCTAAATATGATATTTCTTCTTTTTGTGATTTTATTGATTTTTGACATACTCCTACAATCATGTTATATTGTAGTCTTTCTTTTCTTATTTTTAATTCTCTCCGTTTTTTAGATATTATTTGTTTTAGTTCTTTATATTTTTAAAATTTTGTTATATTATTCATCTTTACAATATTTAAAATATTTTGGTGGATACCGAAATATGATTTTATCATAATTAGGTGGTATATATCTCGTTCTTCTAGATTTTAAATGAATTATTAATTTTGCCTCTTTGCTAGATATTAAAGTAATTAAATAAGCTAATCTGTGAGGGTTTTCTTTTGTTTTATGTAACTTCATATATTCTGAGTAGTAACTAGTTAAAGTTTCTTTAATTTTTCTAAAAGCTTCTATATTTTTAAATGGTCTTCTCATTTTTAAACAAATAAATAACAACGTAAATAATAATAGCTCATAATTAAATTAACATTTCTAACATTTTTCATAATTAACATTTCTCATAACTAAATTAACACATACCTACTTGTACATTTTTTAAACAACGTAGCTCTGATAAAAACACCAATAGTAGTTAGAGCATTTAATAACGAAGGAAGCTTAATTACTTATAAAGCTAAAAATGTAAAAATACAAGTATGGGATAAGATATTAACAATAGAAGAAATCTATAATTATGAACCAACATCAAAAGATATGCTTTTAGGAATGCCATTTTTAGATAAATTATACCCACATATAATAACTAGAACACACTGGTGGCTTACAACATGTAAGGCCCCGCAAAGTTCCCTCGTAGTTTGAGCCGTAGGGCATGTCGAGTGAGGCATGATTTCGGCCCTAAAAGATTGAGAAGTTGCCTCCTAAGTGAGTAATGTGTTAACCATATAGAATTTCCCTAATTTCAACTGTTTTTCATGTGGGAAATTTGATAAGTTTTCCATCGATATAAGATTTTCCAAATCCAACACTCGGGTAAGAAGTTATGGCCAATTTAAGCCTTAGTCGTAAAACTGCATCATTTAACTGCCTGGCGCATCGCGGAGAGGGTTGATTTGGCAATTGTCAATTTCCAGTGGAACCCCATGATAGAGGCACGTCGTGGAGGAGTCCCAGGTCCCAACCAGTGGGAAAACACGATGGCTTTGCGTCGCGGAGGCTTCCAATTTCCCAATTGTCAAATTCCAGTGAGCCACCGCGATAAGTGACGCGCCGCGGAGGCCAATGAAATCAGGTTCTAGTTCAATTTTTCCAGTTTTGCACAGATGTTTAAAAGG
Organism: Capsicum pubescens; assembly: GCA_030864215.1. Lineage (NCBI taxonomy): Eukaryota > Viridiplantae > Streptophyta > Magnoliopsida > Solanales > Solanaceae > Capsicum > Capsicum pubescens. The sequence continues at coordinate 204,774,430 of CM061541.1, forward strand.
GTACTTTGGACCTTTTCCAAGCCTATAAAATCGTGGAAACACTAAATCAAAGCCATTTACAAACATCTTATGAGTTTTTTCTCAAGTTTTCTCTCAACATAAACCCTAAGTATCCAAAACCTCTTCCAAGAATCTCAAGAATCCACCATGGATTTCCTAAATTGAGTCAAGATTCAAGCTTCCCAAGTCAAGGACCTCAAGAATCCTCATTCTAGAGCACAAATAGAGTTCCAAAAGTGAGAGTTCATCAAAAGCTTCTAATTCAAGGTATGTGGGGGTTTTGAACAAGGGTAACCCTTTCACCCTTGTGCCCAAAAGGCTATTTACATCATGAAATTCTTGAAATATATGAGGTTTTTACATGAATTTGAATTGGGTGTTTCACCCATTATTATTGAATGCATTATATTGATATTTCCCATGAATTAAGAGTCAAATGTCATGATTTCTACATGTTTTCTTGAGTATTTACAGCTGGGTATAAACCCCATGATTTTACTCCTTGATAAGCTAATTTTTGCATTGTTGAGATATTGAAGCATATGGCTATATTGAGATTTTGAGGTAACTTGCTGAAATTCCCAGATTTCCACATGATTTATGAATCTATATGTTATATATTATGCTTTTGATAAGCTTTAACTTGAGATTGAATAATGGGTTAGTAAGCCCTATTTGAGACTTGTGAAATTATGAACTCGTGTGCTATGACCACCCATGTTTTGAGTATTTTGAGATGATTGAGAAATGAATTGACCTAATGGTCCTTGAGCTTTGAAATCCACTTCACTATATGAGATTATCGATTTGATTATTGGGTTCGTGGTGAACCATGTGATTATTCTAAAAGTGGATTTTTTTTAGATGAGCGCAGATAATCTAAAGGGAGTAGTATTTAGCATCGAGTGGGTAAGTTACTACGGTTTCTTATCCCAAAACTACGTGCCACCGTAGGTTGGGCCTGAGGCCGAGTTTATGATGATTATGATTGGGCCCGAGGCCGAGTTTCGTTTAGTGATCACTAGACCTAGGTTATACTCTCTGGCAAGAGTATGACGCTCCTCCCCAACGTGGGGTCTCTTTCTTAAGAGGATAAAACGTTGGACTCCATGTAGCTCGCATGGTTTATGTCGGTTACGAGAACCTCCCTTGACATTTAGACTTCGAGATCAAATACTTATTTTCCTTCCCTATAAGCTACTTTCCTAAATGGTTGAATTGCGAAGATATTTCCCCAACTAAAGTATTTTCTTGATGTGAGTTATTTCCTAAATGAAAGCATTTTCCCTTGTTATAGTACTTTTTATAAAGCCTTGAGATAAGTTGTTTCCATAAACTAGAATGCCTTTCCATTTGAGATGGAGTGATTTCCCTAAAGCTTGAGATGAGCTATTTTCCTAAAGTGAATGAAATGCCTTCAAGTATGTTTTCAAGTTATATGATTCCTAATTCCAAGTATATGAGTTCTAAATAGTTATGAAATGTTGAGCATTGAAGAAGTTTTACTCTCCATGAGACTTATGCATGAGTTGAAAGTATTGTTTAAGGTCCCTTAGCCTTTGGGTATTGAGAACAAGAGAAGATTTCAAATTTTGAGATTAAACAATGATGACTCACGAGATTTGTATTACATGCTCCATTCTACATGACTTATGATCTTTATATTTTATACTTGTTCAAGCCATGTGAGTCGTCTTATAATGCATACATGATTTGATTAAAGAAGATTGTTACTATTTTATTCATATGCATTCACCCCCGCATACTCAGTACATTCCAAGTACTAATCCACATATATGTCTATATGCTACATTGTGTCATAATGTAGGTTCAGGTGCTCAGTCCCAGCCTCGCCCATGATTCTTCGAGTACCTTGCCTATGTTTTCTACAGTGGTGAGTCCTCATGATTCGAGGACCGATCTTCAGATATTTACCATACTTGAGAGACTATGTTTTATCTCCAGTTCATTTCGAGTCAGTTGGGGACTTGTCCCAACGGCTCTCTAGATTTTGATTTGTAGAGGCTTGTCAGACTAGTGTCAGACTTGTGATGTGTCGAGGGTTCGATATTGTGGTTTTTTTGAGATTTCTCTATATTGTGGTCTTATGGACCGAGTATCTTTTTCATATTTCCTTTCATGTGATATGACTATGCTAGTATTAAGTCCATTCTTATCTTGAATAGAGTGTCATTGGTAGAAACCGGCTCTAAGGGTTATCTTGGGGCTACTCGTAGACTTAGGCACCGTGTGACGTCCCGGGAGATGATTTCGGGTCGTTACACAACACCATGTAAAGAAAAGGTAAGAGCAAAAAGAGTTATTAATAAAATAAGAAAGAAAACTTATTGGATAAAAGGAAGTGAAAACATCACACAAAAATTAGAAAATATAAAAAATACTGAAGACACAATAGAACTAGTTATATTTTCAATAACTAAAGAAGAAATGACTATATTTTCAATAGATAAGGTAGAAATAATAAAGAAAAAATTAAGACAACTATACAGTTAAGATCCATTAAAAGGATGGGAAAAACATAAAACTACTGTAAAAATTGAGCTAATAGATAAAAACAACATAATAACCCTGAAACCATTAACATATAACTTTGATGATTTAAAAGAATTTAAAATACATATAGATGAATTATTAGAAAAATAATATATACAAAAAAGTAATAGTAAACACAATAGTCCAGCATTTATAGTAAATAAACATAGTGAACAAAAAAGAGGAAAAAGTAGAATGGTTATTGATTATAAAAACCTAAATGCAAAAACTATGACATATAATTATCCAATACCAAATAAAATATTAAAAATAAGACAAATACAAGGATATAATTACTTTAGTAAATTTGATTGTAAATTAGGATTTTACCATTTAAAGATAGAAGAGGAATCTAAAAAGTTAACTGCATTTACAGTACCACAAGAATTTTATGAATGGAATGTGTTGCCATTTGGATATAAAAATGCACCAGGTAGATACCAACACTTTATGGATAGTTATTTTAAACAACTACTTTAGGATAAAATGATAAACTACGAATACTTAGAATATTGGAGAAAAGATATGGAGGAAATAAGACTAACAAAAATACTTATGAAAGAGAATCTACTTGACTATCTAAAAACTAGAAATATGGAACATATAGAATACCTTAAAAATAATATAGAAGAATTAATAAGGTTAAAACAAAAAGCTAAGGAATATTATAACATAGCATTTCAATTAACATGATGAAACTAGTAAGTACTAGTAGATGCGGATAACTTGGGTAATTTGCGTGGATAACTAGTAGATAACTAGTTTGTAGGGGGGTGCGGATAACTTGGGTAATTTGAGTGGATAACTAGTAGATAACTAATACTAACTAGTTTCATCATGTTAATTTAAATGTTATGTTATAATATTCCTTAGCTTTTTGTTTTAACCTTATTAATTCTTCTATATTATTTTTAAGGTATTCTATATGTTTCATATTTTTAGTTTTTAGATAGTCAAGTAGATTCTCTTTCATAAGTATTTCTGCTAATCTTATTTCCTCCATATCTTTTCTCCAATATTCTAAGTATTCGTAGTTTATCATTTTATCCTAAAGTAGTTGTAATACTGCAAATTTCTTTGTAATAATTTATTCTAATTGTACTGTATCTGATATTAAATTCTAGATTATCTATTTCGTTAATTATCCTGTCTTTTTGTTCTATGAATAATTCTATGTCTAAATCATATTTTAAACTATCTTTTAACTCTAGTTGTTTTATGGTTTTATCTATTCAAATTAATCTTTCTTTTAATTATTTTCTTCCTCTTCTAAGCTGGTTTCTATAATTAATTTCTTCGTATAGTGAACTTTGTTTTTCTCTAACTCTTTTAATATATTCTAACATTTTTAATCTGTTTAATATCCATCTGAATAATAACTGTCTAAATATGAGCAGTAGCTTTCATTATATAGGTGTAAGTTTTCTATAGAACTTAATAACTCTTCTTCTTCATAATTTCATATCTTTTCCCATATTATTTTCTTTATGTCTATAATTTCTATATCTCTAAGTATATATAAAACAAGTACCAGTAGGTATGTGTTAATTTAGTTATGAGAAATGTTAATTATGAAAAATGTTAGAAATGTTAATTTAATTATGAGCTATTATTATTTACGTTGTTATTTATTTGTTAAAAAATGAGAAAACCATTTAAAAATATAGAAGCTTTTAGAAAAATTAAAGAAACTTTAACTAGTTACTACCCAGAATATATGAAGTTAAATAAAACAAAAGAAAACCCCCACAAATTAGCTTATTTAATTACTTTAATATCTAGCAATGAGGCAAAATTAATAATTCATTTAAAATCTAGAAGAATGAGATATATACCACCAAATTATGATAAAATCAGATTTTGGTATCCACCAAAATATTTTAAATATTGTAAAGATGAATAATATAACAAAATTTCAAAAATATAAAAAACTAAAAAAAATAATATCTGAAAAACGGAGAGAATTAAAAATAAGAAAAGAAAGACTACGATATAACATGATTGTAGGAGTATGTCAAAAATCAATAAAAGCACAAAAAGAAGAAATATCATATTTAAAATCACAAATAGATAATCTAGAATACATATATCAACATGATCTATACACCATCAAGTAGATAAAATGAACAAAGAAGAATTTATAATAGATGAAAAAACATATGAAAACCATGAAGGATTAAAAATAAGAATATTATTTTCCAATTTAGGAAGAAGATATAAGAAAATAGGTGAACATTTATATTTAATGTTAGAAAAAGAAGAATTAAAATTAGAAGATAAATTAACAGCTATGGTAAGAATATCAAAAGAAAATGAAGAAATAGATAGGAAAAAAATAGATAAAATAAAACAACAGACTACAGAAGAAATACGAAAAATAGAGGAAACTAAAAATAGTAGGATTGCTGAATTAGAAAAAGAATTACAAATGCTAAAAGATCTGTATGAAAAAAGACAAAAAGAAAAAGAAGAAAAAAAAAAGAACAAAAATTATTAATTGAGATAAATCAATTTAAAGAAAAATTAGAAGAAGAAAATAAAAAATTAAAAACTAATGAAATAGAAATAAACACAATAGATGCTGAAGAAACAAATAATTATAATTCGGAAGATAGTGAAACATATACAAAAATCTTAACAAATATAGAAAAGTTAGAAATCAATGAAAAACAAGAAGTAATTAATAAAGAAAACTTAGAAAACATAAACACGGAAATAAATACTCTTGATAAAGAAGATGATGAAAATATAATTCCTAGTACGTCAAAATTAAGAAAACCTATATATCATTATAAAGATAAGTTTAAAAAATTTAACCTAAAAAATAAATATAACAAATGGACACCAAAACATATAATTAATAAAAATTATAACTTCTTAGACTTAGACTGTATAATAGATGTAGATAAAACGATACAATTATGGATATGATATATAGCAAAACAATTATTAGACAATGGTATTAATGCAGTAGATACACCAGAATATATAGAAAGAACACTAATAGGAACAACAAAATTATGGTTTTTAAATTTAACTGAAGAAAGTAAAAAGGTATTAAGAGATGATAAAAAAACGGAAGGAATAAAAGTAACTAAACTAACACCTATAGACATATTGAAAAAATATGAAATAGCTATAAGAGATGAATTTAGCAGTATGACAACAGAAGAAGAAGAAGAACAAACCAAAGAAAAAGATACAAATAGGAATTTAATGTTAAAACTAGTAATATGTAATATGTGTTATATAGATGAATATACGTGCGCATTTAAAGAATACTACTATAAAGGAACATATAATACAGAAGAAAGTAAAGAAGTTAGAAGATTATATTTTAGTAAATTACCTGAACCATTTAGTTCAAAAATAATAAAGAGTTGGGATAAAGCAAAAATAGTAGATACCCTAGGAGCAAGAATAAAATTCTTACAACAATGGTATAGAAATTTATGTGAAAAATATAGAGAAGAAAAAAATGGAAAAAACATTAATAAGAAATTTAGCATGTTGCAAAGATAAAATAACACCTCAATTTGGATGTGAAGAAAGATATTATAAGAAAAGAAAAAAACATAAGAAATATAAGAAATACAAAAAATCAAAATATAAATATAAGAAACCATTAACATATAACATTTATGATTTAAAAGAATTTAAAATGCATATAGATGAATTATTAGAAAAACAATATATACAAAAAACTAATAGTAAACACAATAATCCAGCATTTATAGTAAATAAACATAGTGAACAAAAAAGAGGAAAAAGTAGAATGGTTATTGATTATAGAAACCTAAATGCAAAAACTATGACATATAATTATCCAATACCAAATAAAATATTAAAAATAAGACAAATACAAAGATATAATTACTTTAGTAAATTTGATTGTAAATCAGGATTTTACCATTTAAAGTTAGAAGAGAAATCTAAAAAGTTAACTGCATTTACAGTACCACAAAGATTTTATGAATGGAATGTGTTACCATTTGAATATAAAAATGCACCAGGTAGATACCAACACTTTATGGATAGTTATTTTAAATAACTACCTAATTGTATAGTATACATAGATGATATACTATTATATATAAAAACTAAAGAGGAACATTTAAAATTATTAGAACAATTTACAGATATAATAGAAAAATCGGGAATAAGTTTAAGTGAAAAGAAAGCTGAAATTATAAAAAAAAACAGATAGAATTTTTAGGAATACAAATAGATAAAAGCGGAGTAAAAATGCAACAACATATAGTACCAAAAATAATAAATTCAAAAGAAGAATTAGATACAAAAAAGAAATTACAATCATTTTTTGGATTAGTAAACGAAGTAAGAGAATATATACCAAAATTAGCACAAAACCTAAAGCCATTACAGAAAAAATTAAAAAAGGATGTAGAGTATAATTACATCAAAGAAGATAAAAAATAAGTTCAGAAAATAAAAATACTTTGTAAAGAATTATCAAAATTACAATTCCCAGACGAAAATAAAACATTTATATATATAGTAGAAGTAGATGCAAGTGAATATAGTTACAGAGGAGTACTTAAATATAAATATGAAGAAGAAAAAATAGAACATCATTGTAGATACTACTCAGGTACGTTTACTAAACAGAAATAAAATGAGAAATAAATAGAAAAGAATTATGTTCATTATATAAATGTTTATTAGCATTTGAGCCATATATTGTATATAACAAGTTTATTGTATGAACAGATAATACACAGGTACATTAGTGGTTAACAAAGAAAATACAAAATTCAGTTACAACGAAAAAGATCCAGAGACTAGTATTAAATATATTAAATTTTACATTTACAATTGAAGTAATCAAAACTAACAAGAATGTCATTGCAGATTACATATCAAGACAAAGCTACACAGACTGATATAATAGAAGATGATGCTTTAGAAAAGATACTTAAAACCCTAACTACACTTTCAATGAAAGTGGACAGTATGGGTAATGAAATAGAAAAGCTAAAGACTAATAAAGTTAAACTGAAGTCTAAAGCTATGAATCAGATAACTCAGCAGTGTGCAGAGCTATGTCGATCGGAAGACATCAAAATTCCAGAGCTAAAAGGAGACGTTGGGACACTCCATAAAACCCATAACGTTTATCAATCTACAATTGCAGGTACAAGCAAAGGAGTTAGTGGACAAAGATATCAGAACATGAACATGAATAAGATATTTGAAAAACCATTTATACCAAAAATACAAAAAGACCCCTTGTTCATACCCCCACAAACTACCACATATCGAGAAAGTTTAAACCAAGATAGAAAAGCCTATAACCATATAACTCGAGCATACATAGAAAATATCTACAAAATACAGACTTATCTAAACCTTAACCCCAAAGCTACAAATATCCAAGAACCAAGCATAAACTATATAACCCAAAAATTACAAGGTTACAACAAGTTAATCGCATTACCAAAAACCAACCCAAGCTTAGTTAAAACTTGTTTCAGTTATGGATTATTAAATACCGTATATACCCAAGATGGAGATGAACTAACAGCTATACCAGAATTATATAGAGCATTCACCACTTCTTAAAAAATAACCAAAGGGAATCTATTTTTTTATAAAGTTTTATACTGCACCAGCAGAGATATTATATGACGAGATCAAACCAGCTATACAAGTTGTAAAAATAGTATTAACCAGAGATATAATTATACCGGAAGATATTGTTCAACAGCCAGAAATACCTAAAGTTGAGATACCTGATTTTTAAGCAAATAAATGAATTATTGGAATATCTACAATCGTTCAAGAATTAACAAATAACTACCTAAATGGAAACCCTATATGGAGGTATTATTCAAGAGATCATCAAATGATTTATTCAAATTCAAGGGAACTACGACAGTCAAATATGGAAGAATCTAGACAATGGATTTTGACACTACTCAATCCAGAAAAACAACCAACTGCAAGAGCAATTAGGAAGGGATTTATTTAAGAAGAATTATTAACAAGATATTGCAAGTTAATTGGACCCAAATATCCATACCATTTATGTTCGAGATGTAATGGAGAAGATAATATTATCTCGGAAGTTCAACTAGAATAAAAGAAGATAAGAACGCCAGCTGAAAGATAGAAAAAAGATAAAAAGCAACGGAGCAATAATGAAAAAATAAAGACAAAGAAGACAATATAGAAAGCAACATGTGAATAGTTTTATTGACTTTACTTTACGTAAAGATATTGTATAGCTTTATTAGGTTAGAATTTTTTGGCAAGTGCCATTATTAAAGTTTTATCTTTTTATACTTTAAGTCTAGTCTAGTCTAGTTTAGCTTAAGTCTAGTCCTTTTCTACTATTGAAAAGGAAGACTCTTTGTAAAGATATGTGGTTTACGTGTAAAACGTGTAAAGTAGGAATAGTTCTTTTCTTCTTATAAATATGTAAGTCATCCGGCTAAGTTAAAGGCAAGACTTTCATGTGTTGAAAGCAAGCCTTCTCTTTTATACACCAAAAACTTTTGAATATTTAATAAAATTAGATATATTTCTAAGAAAAAGCTATGGATGAACAAAACCCAGAATTATCAAATCTACCAGAACAAGTATATTCATTTATAATTATGAATAGCTAAATTCATAAATTCCTAACAATCATAATATGATAAAATAAGTTCATGTTAGTTACTATATAGTAGAATTATTCGAAGAATAATATGTTATAAAGTTTATTAGCAAAGAGGAAAAGGAGAAAAATTCCTAAGGACTATGCCATCCTAAAGGTGAAACCGGTGAGGCAAGAAAGCCGTGATAGGAGAGTAGCCAGAGTAGAGGCGTTGTTTAAGGGAAAAGTATCCAAACTACCATGCTAATAGTGACAGAGTAACATAATTATTTAAGAATAATCTAGTACATAGTAATCTAAAATGATCATATTTTGTTATGTATATGATTGAAGGGAATATTTTGAAATAGCATCATATGAAAAAGAATGACTACCTACTTATCCGATGAAATGGTAGATAAATTTAAAATACTTGTTTTGTATGTACTTAAGGATATAGAAATAGTAGATATAAGAAAGATCATATGGGAAAAAATATTTGATAAATATACTATGATTAGAATAAATTACATATGACACCTACCTACCTACTCCTATATATACCTATATGCCAAACCTATGCATCAACCATGATAAACTACGTAGAATATTGGAAAATGGATATAAAAAATATACAATTAATAGAAAAACTAATGAAAACAAATTTAGAAGAATACATGAGAACTAAAAATATAAAATATATAGAATACCTTAACGAAAATATGGAAGAATTAAAAAGATTAAAACAAACAACTAAAGAATATTATGAAAAAGCAAATGACAGATAACTTTAAAATACTTGTTTTATATATACTTAGAGATATAGAAATTATAGACATAAAGAAAATAATATGGGAAAAGATATGGAATTATGAAGAAGAAGAGTTATTAAGTTCTATAGAAAACTTACACCTATATAATGAAAGCTACTGCTCATATTTAGACAGTTATTATTCAGATGGATATTATACATATTAAAAATGTTAGAATATATTAAAAAAGTTAGAGAAAAACAAAGTTGGCTATACGAAGAAATTAATTATAGAAATCAGCTTAGAAGAGGAAGAAAACAATTAAAAAAAGATTAATTTGGATAGATAAAATCATAAAACAACTAGAGTTAAAGGATAGTTTAGAATATGATTTAGACATAGAATTATTCATAGAAGAAAAAGACACTATAATTAACGAAATAGATAACCTAGAATTTAATAACAGATATAGTATAATTAGAATAAATTATTACAAAGAAATTTACAGTATTACAACTACTTTAGGATAAAATGATAAACTACGAATACTTAGAATATTGGAGAAAAGATATGGAGGAAATAAGATTAACAGAAATACTTATGAAAGAGAATCTATTTGACTATCTAAAAACTAGAAATATAGAACATATAAAATACCTTAAAAATAATATAGAAGAATTAATAAGGTTAAAATAAAAAGCTAAGGAATATTATAACATAGCATTTTAATTAACATGATGAAACTAGTAAGTATTAGTTATCTACTAGTTATCCATGCAAATTGCCCAAGTTATCCGCACCCCATACAAAAGGCCGAGATTAACAGGTGAGCAAAATCATAAAAAGTATCTCAAAAGAGTTTAACTAATATGCACTGACTCAGTCAGGTACTTTGACCTGTAATAACAGGTAATCAACCTGTTTTTTTTTATCATCCTTATTTTTCGTTCTTTTTTTTTGTTTTTATATTTTTTAAACAATCCTTTCTTTAGGTTCTAACTCTTCCATTCTCTGTCTTGTCATTTGCACCTTCTAATATTTTCATTTATTGCTTGGATCTTCTTTCTAACTCCCAATCAAATATTCAGAGATCTATTTAGTCATTAGAACTCTAAATCATAGTATTTCAAATGGGAGATTTATTGTAGATCTATCACTGGAATACTCTAAGTCCAAATTTATTTTTGATTGTTTTTACGGATCTATAATTTCAATTTCAAACAAGCTTAGTCGTTTGAACTCCAAAATTTGAATGCAACTTTAATGACTGTTAAAGAACACAAATTTCACACGATCAATTTAAATGAGTGATATTTTGTAAAATACTTTAATTAATTTATGACCAAACACAAATTCAATTTTCGAATATTGTTTTTCGTCTTAATAATAAAAATTATTTTTTTCAAATTTCGCAATTAAACGCCACTAAAATTGTTTATGACCACATCTCTACGCTGATTTCATCTTATACAGAGGAGACGACTAGTTCCTGGTCTTTAAAGCACTGCTGCATGTACTTTCTGGTTTTTGTTTCACACATTTTTGGTGATGATGAAAACAAAGATGGGTAGAATTAATGTATTCTTGGTAAACAAGATTGGTTTGGGTAATAATGTAGAGTCCAAGATTCCCTTTATTACTATTTTCCCTTTTTATAATTTTAAATAAATGTTAAAAAGGAGAAATACTCTAACTTATTTTTAATAGACTTCAAATTACCTGATTGTGTAAAAAATATTTACATTGTTAGTGTATATTAGTTAATCTCAAAGTAAAATATTATAAGGCGTAGAAATGCGGAGAAGTAGGAAGTATCTAGTATCTGGTAAAACTCTCTCTATCTCACAATTTTGGGTGTTCACAATTTTAGTTAAAATCGATATAAATTTAAAAACTGAATGAACTTAATTTTTATTCGAAAAATTACAAGAAAATGTAACTAATAATATTACATTATAAAATATAGTTTGCTCTTTGTTACATTACCAAATATGACCCATTGTATAGCAAAAAAAATAGTTACTTTACATTCCTAATCAAATTATTGCGCTCTCTCTCTCTTACATCTCCCATCTTCTTCTTAAAAAGTAGGGAGAGTGACAATAGAAACAACTTACTCACGTGTGTTTCTATTGTTGTGTTGTTCCAGTGAGCTTTGTCTTAGATAATAGGATTTCTTTCATTTGAGGGGAACTCTCATTCATGACTTGTTTGTGTTAAATCCTTAGCTTTGATGATTGACAAATTCATAGTTTGGGACCTATTCCTTGAGGTTTTTGCGTTGAAAAAATTTCTACGCATTAGAGAACAGGTTGAGCTCACCTTTCGCTGTCACAGTTAATAGTCCAGCTGACACATAGTACAAAAGTTGGTGGAAAGCTGTTGCCACCCTTTTGCCTCAACCAATGAGATTGCTCATAGGTTTTCTTGTGTCATATTATATATCACTCATCTTTCTCAACAAGAAAGCTAACACTTCCATATACACATAATTAAATATCTTTTTGAAGTGTTGTAATGTTGCATCAAAGGCTGAAACTGTAACTGGGAACGCATTGTTCATCAAGTTGTATCTTTATTTCCTTATTATAGTTGGGTATTTGTATTTGGTATTTAAGCGTTTGCCTATGCTTTCTTATGATTGTAGTAGGTATTGAGGTGCAAACCAGGTGTTGAGGTGCAACCCTTCTTGTTGTAATCATCTAGAGTTAGGTGATTGTCCAAACTAGAGTTAGCTTGAAGAGTCCAGTTAGAGTTAGCTAGAGGTAGAAACAGTAGAGCTACTGCTTGATTTCCTTATAATAGATTTATTGTTAGGAAACAAAGGATTAGGAGGTTAATCCTTAGAGTCTATATTCAAGACGTTTCTTGAATATAGTGGAGCTTAGAATTCCTGGAGATAGGTGTTGGTTTCTCTCTTAAGCAATGAATTTTCACATAAATCTCTTGTGTCCTTTATTTTACTATATTCCTGCACTTCCACTTTATTTAACTCCTAGTTCTTGTTGTGTGTCTGAATCTGGGAACAGTTTCCTGACTTGAGGATCAACCCACCCCAACCCTTCATTTGGTATCAGAGAGGGTCTTCCATAATAAGGCTAACACCTTGGAAGGATCCTGAGAAATGAAGGCTTCACAGGCTACTTACATCTCTGAAGATAGTGAAACAACTTGCATTACAAAAAGGTTCTCAAAGCCTGGGAAAAGTCTGGAGCTATGTCTAAAAGAGTGAAGTAGAGGGTTACTATGAAGAGTAACTGGAGAACTAAGGCTAACAAGATTGCTAGTTAGGTGTTTGCAGCTTGTTGGAATGACTCATCAGGTGACTCAACCGAGCCTTTAGCAAAGAGAAGGCATTTATATTCATGGAAATAGAAGGAAAAAGTGCAAGTCTCTGATTCACTCATTTCCTTGATAGCAGATGCAAATGAAAATGAAAATAGACCTATGACTCTCCTAGATATCAAAGAGAATCTGAAGGATTACTCCCTCAACAAACTGAGATCTATTACCTCTATGCTAACTGACTCCTTAAATGAGATAGTTGTAGACAAAGAGAATCTAAGGAAAGCTCTTTGGAAGTGTAAAGAAGAAGTCATTGAGTTGAGTGTCCAAGTGACCGAACTCAAAAGTGAAAAGGGAAAACTGAAGAATAATCTAAGCATTTGCGAAGAAGAATTGGTTGAACTAAGTGTGAAGGTGGCTGAGCATCAAGCAACTTACAAGAATCTCTTATGTGATAATAATCTCCTGAGTAAACAATTAAGTTACCAAGTCAGTGTCCAAAGGGAAGGCAAAAGAAAGTAGTATATAGTTTCAGTTGGAGGAAGAAATAGCTGAAGCTAGAGTTAAATTGGCTGCCTCTCTTAAGAGATATTTTATTATTGAATGAGAACTAGCTAGAGTAAAAATTGAACTTACAAAGGCATTCACATGGACTTTATCGCCACAAGCTCTTACAACTTTTACCAGTAAAGATCCAAATAGCTGGAGAGGTTCTAACTATACTGTAAGGAACACAAAAGGCAAGGATTGTCACTCAAACTCACAAATGTGGAAAGGCTGGACACTCAAGAGAAATGTGTCCCTTCAAAGAAAAAAATTATAAGGAGATGAGAAAACTTATCACTCCAAAAAAAGAAAAAAGAGATTATTTAGCTAGACTAAGAAGAAGTTAATTTACCCTCTATCCTCCAATTGGGAACTCAGACTGAAATGGGTTTCCAAGACTAATGACTGATTTGTGATGCAGGGAAATATAAGGGGTAGCAACCAATGCAGGTTTAATTAAAAATGGCTGCCCAGAACATATAACTAAAAGAGTGGAAGAGTGCCTCATACATCAGGACCTTGTAGAAGGCTAAGTCTCCTCAGTATACACTTGTGTCTCTCAAGAACGATTGTAGCGAATTGGTTGAGAGAGGACTGAGAATACAGAGCCTATATGATTTAGATAAATGGTGGTTGCATTTAAGAATTCTCCTTGGTAAGAAAGTATCCTGGCTGGACATTGGCATCCATGTCTAATTCAACTCCATATCTTCTGCAGATATACACCCAGATCAAAAAGAAGATTAAAAGGATGAGAAGGTAAGATAGCACAGAATATTGTCTTAAAAAATTGATTAAGGAGTAGGTTCGAAATCAGGTCAGTATCACCTACCATTCTTATATAGTGACTATTTTAATAAAATGATAATGTGCCACATCACTCTCCCACCTTCTTCTAAAAAGTTGTCTTGTCCATTAAGTCCAAGAGACGCACCCATCAAACCGGACACATCTCTTTAGACATATCCCCTCATAAAATCCAAACCATTTTTTTGCCTTTTAAAGTCATAGGTTAGATTCTCTCTCTCTCGTTGTGTAGAACACCCCTTCTCTTTCTCACAAGTCTCATCAATTTCTTGACACTCCCAATACTCATACCATCTTCTCCAGCTCAAGACATCTTAATCTCTACAATGTTAAAACCCTCCTCACCCTCCAAAACAAATGAACTTACTCCTCAAAATATGATAGATACTCTCTCTATTTTGTCTGGGTGCAAAGAAAGGTTTGCTATTACTAAGTTTTTCCCTCTATCCCTGCCCAAAATTTCTAGGGATTCTAATTCTAAGAAAGTTGAAACCCCTGATGCCTTTATGCAAAAAGAGAAAAATGTTACTGATGACATGTTAAGTCCCAAATAGCTTCCCCTGAAAATATTGTTCCTAAAGAGGAAGAATTCAAGGTTGACCTTCTCAAAAGCCTCTTTTCTATGCTCTTCTCTCAAGCCAACAAATCTGAGAAATCAATTTCTGATCAACCGGTTCCTTCTAGTCTAGATTTTTATTTCTCCTCAAAAACCAAAACTCTCTCATCTGACGAGTCCTCTTCTTCTAGTAAATCAGGTAGTGCTTCCTTATACAAAACCCTATTTGAAGACCTGCCAACTTCTATGGATCTTTCCTCTAATATTCAAGACATGAGTGAGAAAATTAGAGTACAGAGCCTCACAGCCTTATGTGTTGAACTACCTAGTTGGAAAATTCCTCCTACAACTCTTATCACAAATAGACACCTAAGGCTTCAACCCCTGGTAGTGATGATGGGCATGAGACTCTTCCCTCTGTCCTTTATCTCTTGGGTTGGAATAAGAATGTATAGAGTGGGTTAAACAGTGATGATGATAAACCACTGTTCTGGAAATTGCACAGGAAGAGATCAATACCTTCAGGAAAAGATAGGACACCAGGAACCAGAGTAAGTTGCAAAAATGCAATGAAAGAAGATCTGGTTAAAAATAATATTGACACCAAATGGAGATGGATGGATAAAAAAGAATAGATATTACTGAACCAGTGTTTGTTGATGAATCTAATGAGAAATCATAAGATGATGATAGCAAAGACAGTGGCTTTAACAGTATTGATGATTTTTTTGCAAGTCTTTCTGATGATGATAATGATGATAGTATCTTCAATAGTGATAGTGTTGACATAGATTCTGAAAGAAGTATGAAAGCCTCAAGAGCTAAAGTAAAAAAAAAGAAAGTCATGTCTTCCAAAAAGAGGAAGAAAGTAGCATCTCCTAGAAAAATAAAGAGAACAGTTTCTCCAAGAAAAGGAAAGCAAGTACAACCAGAAGAATTTGTGTCTAAGTTGACAAGGAAGAGAAAAAATAAACAATCAACAGATAGCAAAAAATTCGTTAGTAGTCCCAAAATTTTAAAACCCACAGGAGGATCTAGACTATCTCCTAAGGAAAATATTTCCTATAAGAAAACCTCTTCTTCTACTAAGGTAAAAGGTTTTTCAAATGAAGCAAGGCAAGAAATTCTAAGGACTCGGGAAGTATTGAGAGATAGAGTGTTTGACCCTGTTGTTGTCGAGCTTCTGGGAATGAGAGAACTACTTGAGTGGGTTAAATTTCAAGGATGGGAGCACTTATTTAAGGGACCTATTTCTCCACTTTATGAATATGAAGTGCATCAATTTTTTCACTATTTGATATTCTCAGAAAATTATTTATACCTGGCCTCTCAGGTAAATGAAATGTATATTGCATTTGATGAGAAAATACTATCTAAGATCTTGAGAGTCCCCACTAAGGGGATAAAGTCAGTAAGAAAGGAAAAGGGATCTACCAAATTCTTGACAATCAGTAGTGATTTGGATGACATGAATATAAGGAATGTAACCAAGAAGGCACTAAAGGGTGAGTACCAACTACTCTTTGAGTTGGTGAATAAGTGTCTTCTTTCCTGATAAAAAAAGAACCACTATAATAGGCCCAGATTTATATCTCATGGAAATATTGGCTAAGTTTAAGTCAATTAGTCTGCCTGCACTCATTATTAAGCACATGCATACAATGATGACTGCAAAGGATGGGAAACGTGGGTTATCTCATGGGTTCTGGCTCAACAGGATCTTTGATCATTTCAATGTGGTGTGTGAGCAAGGGAAATATAGATCAGTTAAGTAGGTGTTTAACTTGACCACTCTAGAGGACAATAAGTGTGTCCCCAGGAGAGATGGTGAGAAGTTCAAGTCTCTTGTATTTGAACTAGTGGAAACACATAAGAGGTTGAAGGATGAATTAAGTCCATGACTACCCTGATTGCCCTGAAGGATTCTGAAATTGTTGCACTAAATACAATATCTGCAAAGGAAGGAGAAGTAGGTACACATTCACAAGAAAAGTTATGCTCTAAAAATACGTCCCTAAAGAAAAGGGTATAGAATCTTGAAGATAAAGTTGAAACTTTAACTGTAAAAAATGAGGAAATGACTTAGCATATCCTTAAGGCGCATGTAGATACAAGTGAGAGGATGGCACTACTTCTTAAGCAATGGTCAAACTCTTCTTTCTAGAGTCTTTTTTCTTGTTCCTTATTCACTCTCCTTCATCTTCTACTCCTATTGCTCATGTGATGACTATGACACATGTATAAGTTAGTTTACTTCCACTATCTTTAAATGGTTTTTATACTGATCTGATTTGATATTTAAATATTTATTTTGTGCTATCCCTTCTTCTACTTTATATCTAATCTTCTCTTGCATCTATAAGTGTTGCCTCAATGTCCATGAATTAATATGTATGACCTATCTTTGTCTTTTTTACTGCATAACCTTTTAATTATGCCAAAAGGGGGAAAACACGAGTATAAGTCTTGTATGTGTTGACATGTATGCTGATGTGTGGGTTGAGGTATGGAGCTTGTATATGTAGATATATATGTTGATATATAGGTTGAGGTCTTGATACAACTTGGCTGAACTGATGATAGTCGTGGGGTTGTGTTGATGATGATAGGGGGTTCTCTCATTCAGGTGGAACCTGATGCTCATTGATAGAGAGAATAAGGTAGAGGGTGCTTATGCTCTTATAGGCATCAATGATAGGGGGAATTAGTTGGGAAAACTTATTTCACATGTGGTCTTTGTGGCTTATGTTGTGTTGCTGAGGTGTAGGCTCTGCGGTGTAGAAGTTGATTGAAGTTACTGATTATGCTGATCTGGTTGTATGAGTTTGTCATCATAAAAAAAGGGGAAATTATTAAGTCCTTAGATTTGATGATTAACAAATTCATAGTTTGGGACCTGTTCCCTGAGGTTTTTGTGTTGACAAAAACTTCTACGTATTAGGGAACAAGTTGGGGTCACCTGTCGCTATCATAGTCAATAGTCCAGCTAATACATAGAACAAAAATTGGTGAAAAGTTGCTTCCACCTTTTTTCCTCAACCAATGAGATTTCTCCTAGGTTTTCTTGTGTCATAATATATACTGCTCATCTTTCTCAAAAAGAAAACTAACACTTACATATACTCATAATTAAATATCTTTTTGAAGTGCTGTATCAAAGGCTGGAACTGTAACTGGGAACCCATTGATCATTAAGTTATATCTTTATTTCCTTGTTATAGTTGAATCTTTGTATTTTGTACTTAAAGGTTTGACTACACTTGCTTATGATTATAGTAGGTATTGAGGTGCAAACCTTCTTATTGTAATCATCTAGATTTAGGTGATTGTCTAAGCTAGAGTTAGCCTGAGGAGTCCAGTTAGAGTTAGCTGAAGGTAGAAGCAGTATAACTACTGCTTGGTTTTCTTGTGATAGAGTTATTGCTAGGAAACAAAGGATTAAGAGATTAATACTTGAAGTCTATATTCAAAAAGTTGCTTGAATATAGTGGAGCTTAGAAATCCCGGAGGAAGGTCATGTTTTTTCTCTCTTGAGCAAGGAGTTTCCACATAAAATCTTGTGTCCTTTATTTTAATGTATTCCTGCACTTCTTCTTTCTTTTACTCCTAGTTCTTGTGGTGTGACTGAGTTTGGGAACAGTTTCATAACTTGAGGAGCAACCCATCCAACCCTTCAGTTTGTTCCATTTTCTGTAAGACTCATCATATTTTAAGAACATCCTTTGTAGTATCTATGTTTACCTGCTCTATCATGCAAACCTTTTGCCTCTAAAAATTTCTTAGATATAAAGAATGAGGAGAAAATAATTGGCAGGGTAAATTCCATGAGAAAAGATTATGATCCTGTTTCGACAGGCTTTTGATTTTGAAGTCAGGGATTTTCTATTTATGCCATTAAGTCGGGGATTTTCAATATATGACTTTTGGCTAAAAAATAAGTAAAAAAGAAAGCAAACCCATCGTCATCGACGACCATGGTTATGATGGTCATTGGTCATTCTCCATTGGAGGATTTTTAACCACTACCATCAATAAGAAGAGACAACGAAGTATGTATGAACTTGTGATGCCCCGGAAAATTTTTTCGTTAAGATCTCAGACGAAAATGTGTTGAATTCTGTTCTTTATTGTGATTAAGAATTTTTCTGTGTGGAATTTCTGGATATGCGACCGTCATCACGTAGATCATCGAATAAGATTTCCAACAATATGTGGATCATCCAAAACGGACACTCGAGCGATGAGTTATGATCATTCTGATCTAACCGTGAATAGTGGTGAACAGTAAATGTGCAGGAAAAAAATATTGAGGCCGGGAAAATTTTAGGGTCAACTTCAAACGATCATAATTCCTTGTACATAAGGATATGGGTGATCTACTATATATCAACATAAAGCTCTGAAAGTCCTCTTTCCAATGAAATTGGTTTCATCCAATTTGTCCATCGAAACAAAAAGTTATGGTCGATCTACTTCAGCCTAACAAAACAGTCCACCAAAGAACATATTTGACATTATTTGATTTTTAAGGGTATTTTGGTCATTCCCACTCCAATCCATCCGGGTAAACCATGGACTTAAGTCCATTAAGAGCATTCAATAGCTCATTTTTCTCTAAAATTTCCTAAGGCTCAAACCCCAACCCTACTACTCCAAATTTCATCCTTCTATGTCTCTTGATTGAACCGTAGAAATTTCAAATTGATTTGGGATTCGAGTTGATCATGTTAAGGGCTTCGAGAAGCACCCTTTATTTTCGTAAATAAAGTTCCGGAGTCGGAAGTTCATATTCATCTTTCATTTTTAGGTATGTGGGGCTTTGAACAAGATTATCCTTTAGATCTTGTGCCCGGTATTTTGTTGAATTACATTGACATGTGATTTTACATGTTTTACCATGAATTAGAAATATGGTTTTATATCTTATATTATTGTCCATGAGCTATGGGATTATGACATCCGATATGTGTATGATGTTGAGATGGAATTATGTCCAAAAAGTATTTGATTATGAAAGTATGATGATTTAATTTGTTAAGCCTTGATTTATACTATCATTCCACTAATTCCTTCTTATGAATTTATAATTGATATTGGAAATTCTATATCCCTACTATGGGTTGATGTCTCAAGTACCTTTACATGAGAGTTGGATGGCAAATTGAGAAATGTTGATATTGAAGTTGCAATGAGTCTTGGTATTTTTCGGATGGTTTTGATGAGTTAAATTATTGAAAATATTATGTATTGAGTCTTCATATCCTTGTTCAAATGTCGAGTCGGTTATGGTTCAATGCATTGATACCTTGTTGATGTTGAGAAAGATTAAAATGTTTTGAGCTAAAATGTGTTGAGTTAGGAATCCACAAATTGATATGATTTGATGAATGAGAAAGAGATTTGATTTGGTCTTTATGATAGACCCTTGTGATGTTGTGGTGGATTTCCTAACGCGTTCTGAGCTTGTCGGGGAGTAGTACTTAGCACCAAAAGGGAAATTTGGTATTTTCCCAAACCTATGTGCCACCGTAGGGTTGTTTGATGATGATATTATTGGATAGAGAGCCCGATTGTGATTATTGCAGTTTTAAGGTTGTACTCCCTGGCAAAGAGTATGACGCTCCCGTCAACGGGGGTTTCAAACGTTGGTATTCCACGTAGCTCATGTGGGGTTGTCAGTTATAGGAAACTCCCCTATCCATAAGAGTCATGTTTATTGAAATACCAAGTCACTCCGAGTTTTGATGTGGTAAGTCCAGTTGCCTATAATGATCTATAATGATTTATGAGGTTTTTCTCCTAAATTTACTATCTAAGATGTTATGAGTTGCATGATTCAATGTCACTCAAGCCAGGTGTGTCATTATGGTCCGTATGTATGTTTTTACGAAATTTATGATATTATTTATATTTTGCTACGCCCCCACATACTCAGTACGTATCTTGTGCTGACCCATATATTTCTCTATGGGCTACATTCTTACCATGATGTAGGTTCAGGTACTCAGCCGCGATAGTGATATCCGAGTGCCGCATCTACGTTCCTTCAGTGGTGAGTCCTCATGGTTCGAGGACCAAGTTTCTAGTTTTGGTGCTGTTGTTTTGTGATCCCTTTGGTCTGTTGAGTCAGTTGGGGGTTTGTCCTAATGGCTCATTGATTTTGCTGTATAGAGGCTATGTTAGACTAGTGTATTGTTGGGTTTATTTGTGTATAGATATTCCATATATGTACAGTCTAACGATATTCCGTGCCATGTACGATGTGATATGATATGTACTTATATATATATCCTTAGTGTAGCATGTATGTTGTTGTGTTGAAACCCAAGGGTAGTGTTTTGGCTTAAAGGGTTAGCTTGAGGCTACGTGTAGCCTTGGGCACAGTGTGGCATCTCGGGATGATATTTCGGGGTGTTACAAACTTGGTATCAAAGCCTAAGGTTGTGAAGAGTCCTAGGGAGTCTGACAAGTTGCGTTACGTAGAGTCTTGAGAATCAGTGTGTAGCGCGCCACACCTATGATCAAGAGGCTGCGGGGCGTTCTAGGAAAAGTTATTTCTTTCTTTCTACAAGAGTTTATCATGCTTACAACTGTTTCCTTCTGCTGTTAATTCGTGCGTTCTTACGAAAGAAAATGCCTCCACGTCGAGCTCACAGAAACTACAACCAACCTCAACCCGTTGATCCGTTACATGAGATGGTATCCCATGCCGAATTTCGGGCAACTTTTCAGACGCTAGCCCAGCCAGTTACCGCCAATACTCAGGCCAACGCTCCACCTCCGCAGGAAAATAATTTTACAGTAGCACGAATTCGTGATTTTATGCTGATGAATCCGCCAAAGTTTCATGGGTCGAGAGCAAGTGAGGACCCGCAGATGTATGTTGATGAAATAAAGAAAATTACACAGATTATGCACGTGACCAAAGAAGAAAGTGTGGAGCTGGCTTCTTATCGATTGAAGAATGTTGCCTATGAATCGGTGCAGATGTGGAATAAAGGTAGAGAGGAAGATACCGCTCCGGTGACTTGGCATTTGTTCCAAGATGCTTTCTTGGCTAGATTCTTTCCTCTTGAGTTACAGAAAGCTAAGATAAAGGAGTTTATGAATTTGAGACAAGGCTCCATGTCGGTTAAGGAGTATTGTCTTAAGTTTAATTAGCTATCGAAGTACTCTCTCAATATAATGGCTAACTCGAGGACTAGTATGAGTAAGTTTCTAACTGGGGTGTCGAGTTATATGGTGAAAGAATGTAGATCTGCTATGATCAACAGGGAGATTGATCTTCCTAGGTTAATGATTCACGCCCAGTAGATTGAGTCAGACAAGATAAAGGAAAGAGAAAGAGTAAGAGGGATTAAGAGAGTCAGATCGGAGCAACAGGGCTCTAGTTAGACTAGATTCTCTGGAGGGAGTCGCCCTCAGTTTCAGAGACGTCTATTTATACCTGCTCCTTCCTCAGCTAGTTCTCCCGTATATCGGGGCAGACTGGATCTCGGGAATAGGTCGGTACCTTCCAGGTCTCAGGATAGTGTAAGCAACCAGCCTCATCCTCCTTCGTGTGCTAAGTGTGGTAAAGACCATTTTGGGGAGTGTTATATGGGGCAGCGGGGCTATTTTGGTTGTGGAAAGTTGGGCCACATACTTAGAGACTGCCCGTATGCCAGACAGCGGAGTCGTGATGCCCGTCCCCATAGTCAGGCTACTAGTGCCCCGCCTCCCACAGCCCATCCAGTTCTTCCTCAGGGTGCTTCATCTAGTACTGCTGGCAGTCAACGCCAGAATCGTTTCTATGCTATACCACCTTGTCAGGAGCAGGAGGACTCTCCCAATGTTGTCACTGGTATGCTCCGTGTTTTCTATTTTGATGTCTATGTGTTGATGATCCCTGGTTAGAGTTTTTCTTATGTGACACCTTTGGTTGCTGTAAATTTTGAAACGGATCCTGAACTAATTTCTAAGCCTATTTTGGTTTCTACTACGGTAGGAGAGTCTGTCATTGCTAAGCGAGTGTATAAGAAATGTCCCATTACTGTCTTTCATCGGGTTATGTATGCTGATTTGATTGAGTTAGATATGGTTGACTTTGATATCATTCTGGGTATGGATTGGCTTCACTCATGCTATGTGTCTCTTGATTGTCGTGCCCGTGTGGTCAAGTTTCAGTTTCCTAATGAACCTATCCTCGAATGGTCTGGGAGTTCTGTGATTCCTAAGGGTCATTTCATATCCTATCTCAAAGCTAGGAAGTTGATTTCCAAGGGTTGCATCCACCATTTGGTTTGGGTTAAAGACACTAAGTCTGAAACCCCGACCATTCAGTCAATTAATGTTGTTAATGAGTTTCTTGATATCTTTCTAGAAGATCTCCCTGGAGTACTTCTTGATAGAGAGATAGAGTTCGGGATTGACCTTCTTCCCGATACTCAGCCTATTTCCATTCCTCCGTATCGCATGGCTCCCGCGGAACTTAAAGAGTTGAAGGAGAAATTGAAAGATCTTTTAGAAAAAAGCTTTATCAGACCTAGTGTGTCCCCGTGGGGTGCACCTGTCCTGTTTGTGCGTAAGAAAGATGGTTCTTTGCGGATATGTATTGATTACCGGCAGCTTAATAGGGTTACTATCAAGAATAAATATCTGCTTCCTCGAATTGATGATTTATTTGATCAATTGCAAGGTGCGAGCTACTTTTCAAAGATAGACCTCAGATCCGGTTATCACCAACATAAGGTTAGGGAATGTGATATCTCCAAGATAGCCTTCCGAACCCGTAACAGTCATTTTGAATTTCTAGTGATGTCTTTCGGGTTAACTAATGCTCTAACGGCTTTCATGGATCTTATGAACCATGTATTCCAGCCATATCTAGATTTATTTGTAATAGTGTTCCTTGATGATATTCTTATTTACTCCCGAAGTGAGGGTGATCATGCGGATCATCTCTGAATCATGTTAGAAACTCTTCGAACTCATCGGTTGTATGCTAAGTTCAGTAAGCGTAAGTTTTGGCTGAACTATGTAGCCTTCTTGGATCGTGTTGTTTCTTCCGAAGGTATTAGAGTTGATCCTCAAAAGATAGAGGCTATAAAGAGTTGGCCTAGACCTATTTCTCCTCCTAATATCCAAAGTTTCTTGGGTCTAGCTGGTTATTATCGTCGTTTTGTTGAAGGGTTTTCATCTATTGCGTCTCCTATGACCCGTTTGACCCCAAAAAAAGTGAAGTTCCTGTGGTCCGAATCTTGCGAGAAGAGTTTTCAAGAGTTGAAGACTCGACTCACTTCAGCCCCCGTGTTGACTTTGCCTGACGGTGTTGATGGTTTTGTGGTGTATTGCGATGCTTCCAGATTCGGTTTGGGTTGTGTATTGATGCAAAAGGGCAAGGTTATAGCTTATGCTTCCAGGCAGCTAAAGCCTCACGAGAAGAATTATCCTACCCATGACCTTGAATTAGCTGTCGTGGTTTTTGCTTTGAAAATCTGGAGACATTATTTGTATGGTGTCCATGTCGACGTCTTCACGGATCATAAGATCTTGCAGTATGTATTCACCCAAAAGGAGTTGAATCTTAGGCAGAGACGATGGTTACAACTATTGAAAGATTATGATATGAGTGTGCTATATCATCCGGGCAAGGCCAATGTAGTAGCAGATTCCCTTAGTCGGAAGTCCATGGGTAGCGTAGCACATGTGGAGATCGGTAAGAAGGAGTTGGCCCGTGAGGTACATCGTTTGGCTAGATTGCGGGTTAGGTTGTTTGGTGATGCTGAGGGTAGTATAGGAGTGCAAAGCGGTTCCGAATCCTCTTTAGTTTCGAAAGTGAAGGAGAAGCAAGACAGGGATCCTACCTTGGTCAGGTTAAAAGAGTCAGTTAAAGACCAAAAGGTGGAGGTTTTCTCCCAAGGGGGAGATGGCATTTTGAGACTCTAAGAAAGATTATGTGTTCCTAATGTTGATAACTTGAAGCAGAGGATTATTGCAGAAGCGCATGGTACGCGATACTCCATCCATCCTGGTACTACCAAGATGTACCATGATTTGCGGGAAATCTATTGGTGGAACGGTATGAAGAGGAACATAGCAGAATTTATAGTGAAGTGTTCCACGTGTCAACAGGTTAAAATAGAGAAACAAAGGCCCAGTGGAGTGATGCAAGAGTTTAGCATTACTACTTAGAAGTGGGAAGAAGTGAATATGGACTTCATAGTTGGTTTGCCTCCTTCTCGTCGCCATCATGATTCGATTTGGGTTGTAGTAGATCGGCTGACAAAATTAGCTCATTTCTTGCCTGTGCATTCATCGTATACAGCTGAAGATTATGGTAGAATATATATATTCGGGAACTCGTCAGACTTCATGGAATCCCTTTGGCTATTATTTCTGACAGAGGTACTCAGTTTACCTCTCAGTTTTGGAAATCTTTCCAGAAGGGTCTCGGTACCCAAATTCGTTTAAGTTCTGCTTTCCATCCACAAATAGATGGTCAGGCCGAGCGGACTATTCAGACTTTAGAAGATATGTTGAGGGCTTGTGTGCTTGATTTTAAAGGTAGTTGGGATGAGCACTTAGCATTAATCGAGTTTGCTTACAATAACAGTTTTCATGCTACTATGGGAATGGCCCCGTTTGAAGCTTTGTATGGTAGAAGGTGTAGATCACCCATTGGTTGGTTTGAAGTTGGTGAGGCTGCTGCGACTAGACCGGATGCGGTGTTCGAGGCCATGGAGAAGGTTAAGTTAATTCTAGAAAGGTTGAAAACCGCCCAAAGTCGTCAAAAATCATACGCAGATGTAAGGAGGAAAGACCTTGAATTTGATGTTGGTGATTTAGTGTACTTGAAAGTTTCACCCATGAAAGGGGTGAAGAGATTTGGGAAGAAAGGGAAACTAAGTCCCCGTTACATTGGTCCCTATAAGATTGTGGATCACATTGGGAAGGTAGCGTATAAGGTTGAATTGCCTGCGGAGTTATCTAACGTCCATCCGGTTTTCCATGTTTCTATGCTTAATAAGTCTATTGGTGATTCTGTTGTGATTGATCCTTCCGAAAGCTCGGGTATTCAAGATAGTCTTTCATATGAAGAGATTCCGGTTGAGGTTTTTGACTTTCAAGTTCGTAGGCTAAGAAACAAGGAAGTTCCTTTGGTTAAAGTGCTTTGGCGAAATCAATCCATGGAGAGTGCTACTTGGGAAGCCGAAGCGGATATGCACGCCAAATATCCCCACCTTTTTCCTACGAATCCTGAGCATGTCAAAGGTATCATTGTCTTTTGATTTAATCCTTATTGCTATGTCTATCTTGGCTTGTGTGTTTTCTACGATATCCAAAAAAATCTAGAATGGAGTATATGCTTGGGCAAGGTGATTTTTCTCTATATACTCATTTTCATAGTATTCTTGACCTGCCTATCAATATTCGAGGAAGAAAGTTTCCAAGAGGGAGATGATGTGATGCCTCGAAAAAATTTTCCGTTAAGATCTCGGACGAAAATGTGTTGAATTCTGTTCTTTATCGTGATTAATAATTTTTCTGTGTGGAATTTCTGGATATGCGACCCGTCATCGCGTAGAGAATCAAGTAAGATTTCCAACGATATGTGTATCATAAAAACGGACACTCGAGCGAGGAGTTATGATCATTCCGATCTAACCGTGAATAGTGGTGAACAGTAAATGTGCAGAAAAAAATACTGAGGTCAGGCGAATTTTAGGGTCAACTTCAAACAATCATAACTCCTTGTACATAATGATCTGGGTGAGGTACTATATATCAACAGAAAGCTCTGAATGTCCTTCTTCCAATGAAATTGGTTTCATCCAATTTTTCCATCGTAGAAAAGAGTTATGGTCGATCTACTCAGCCTATCAAAATAGTCCACCAAAGGACAAATTTGACATTATTTGATTTTAAGGGTATTTTGGTCATTTCCACTCCAATCCATCCAGGTAAACCATGGATTTAAGTCCATTAAGAGCATTCAATAGCTCATTTTTCTCCAAAATTTCTTAAGGCTCAAACCCCAACCCTACTACTCCAAATTTCATCCTTCTATGTCTCTTGATTGAACCGTAAAAATTTCAAATTGATTTGGGATTCAAGTTGATCATGTTAAGGGCTTCGAAAAGCACCCTTTATTTTCGTGAATAAAGTTCCGGAGTCGGAAGTTCATATTCATCTTCCATTTTTAGGTATGTGGGGCTTTGAACAAGATTATCCTTTCGATCTTGTGCCCGGTATTTTGTTGAATTACATTGACATGGGATTTTACATATTTTACCATGAATTGGAAATATGGTTTTATATCTTATAATATTGTCCATGAGCTATGGGATTATGTCATCCGATATGTGTATGATGTTGAGATGGAATTATGTCTAAAAAGTATTTGATTATAAGAGTATGATGATTTAATTTGTTAAGCCTTGATTTATACTATCATTCCACTATTTCCTTATTATGAATTTATAATTGATATTAGAAATTCTATATCCCTACATGGGTTGATGTCTCAAGTACCTTTACATGAGAGTTGGATGGCAAATTGAGAAATATTGATATTGAAGTTGCAATGAGTCTTGGTATTTTCCGGATAGTTTTGATGAGTTAAATTGTTGAAAATATTATGTATTGAGTCTTCATATCCTTGTCCAAATGTCGAGTCGGTTATGGTTCAATGCATTGATACCTTGTTGATGTTGAGGAAGATTAAAATATTTTGAGATAAAATGTGTTGAGTTAGGAATCCACAAATTGATATGATTTGATAAATGAGAAAGAGATTTGATTTGGTCTTTATGATAGATCCTTGTGATGTTGTGGTGGATATCCTAATGCGTTCTGAGCTTGTCGGGGAGTAGTACTTAGCACCGAGAGGGAAATTTGGTATTTACCCAAACCTATGTGCCACCGTAGGGTTGTTTGATGATGATATTATTGGACAGAGAGACCGATTGTGATTATTGCAGTTTTAAGGTCGTACTCCCTGGCAAAGAGTATGACGCTCCCACCAATGGGGGTTTCAAACGTTGGTATTCCACGTAGCTCACGTGGGGTTATCGATTATAGGAAACTCATCTGTCCATAAGAGTCATGTTTATTGAAATACCGAGTTACTCCGAGTTTTGATGTGGTAAGTTCAGTTGCCTATGATGATCTATAATGATTTATGAGATTTTTCTCCTACATTTCCTATCTAAGATGTTATGAGTTGCATGATTCAATGTCACTCAAGCCAGGTGTGTCATTATGGTCCGTATGTACGTTTTTACTCAATTTATGATATTATTTATATTTTGCATGCGCCCCCACATACTCAGTACGTATCTTGTGCTGACCCACATATTTTTCTATGGGCTACATTCTTACCATGATGTAGGTTCAGGTACTCAGCTGCAGCCGCGATAGTGATATCCGAGTGTCGCATCTATGTTCCTTCAGTGGTGAGTCCTCATGGTTCGAGGACCAAGTTGCTAGTTTTGGTGCTGTTGTTTTGTGATCCCTTTGGTCTGTTGAGTCAGTTGAGGGTTTGTCCCAATGGCTCGTTGATTTTGTTGTATAGAGGCTATGTCAGACTAGTGTATTGTTGGGTTGGTTTGTATATAGATATTTCATATATGTACAGTCTAACGATATTCCGTGCCATGTGCGATGTGATATGATATGTACTTATATATATATCCTTAGCGTAGCATATATGTTGTTGTGTTGAAACCCAAGGGTAGTGTTTTGTCTTAAAGGGTTAGCTTGAGGCTACGTGTAGCCTTGGGCACCGTGTGGCGTCTCGGGATAATATTCCGGGGCGTTACAAAACTATACAACTAAACTGCAACCAGTGAAACAAAAATATGCTCCTATAGCTATGAAGCCTATCACGTATTTGCATAGAGAACCGAGGGTTATTTGGGAAGAAAAGGAGATTAATCAGATGATTGTCATTGAATATTTGGAATATGCAGTCATTGGGAAATTTTACTGTAGATGGCCTGACATCAAGATCTTAGGAAATTAATTGCAAAACAATGTGAACTCAAGAGGGGGTGCTAATATTGGGTTGTTGAGTACTCCCTCCGTCTCATTTTATGTGTCGCTATTTCCTTTTTGGACCGTCCCTAAAAGAATGACACATTTCCTTATTTAGTAACTATTTAATGACATCATTCCCATTTTATCCTTAGTTGGTCCCACTTATTATGAAAAGTCAATAAAAATAAATATTAAAAAAACTTTAAAAGGGGCAATTTTGTAAACTTTACAAAGTCATCACTTATTTCTTAAACTTCGTGCCTGATTAAATGGCAATACATAAAATGGGATGAAGGTAGTAATAGATATATGCTAATTAGAGCCTCCAGGATAGAGGATTATGTTAATCTATTATCAAAACCCATTTTTTACATTGCTCATCGTAATTGGAACTACCTTATGAGAACTCTTAAGTGGGATCCGTTGTTTGATCTGGAAGAAGAAACGACAATTGCAATTGCTTGGATTTCACTACCTTCATTGCCACCTAATTTCTTTGGAAAAGAAACTATTTTTTCAATAGCATCAGCAGTTGGTAAGCCTTTCCAGGTGGACATGGCAACGAGTTATAAAACAAGACCAAGTTGTGCACAAGTTAAAGTTGAGGTAAACCTTCTTGGAGATTTTTCAAAGAGAGTTAATATAGGAATTAAGAAGAAAACAGGAGAAATAGTAGCCAAGTGGATCACTATTAAGCATGATTATCTCCCGAAATATTGTAAAAATTGTAAGTTGCAGGGACATAATGAGAAAGAATGTTTTATTTTGCACTATGAACTATATCCAAGAGAAAAAATTAAAGAAGGGCAGACAAACGAGAAGGTAGGGAAAGATAAGCAGGTAGGTGGAGGACAATTTCAACAGGAAGCAATAAAGGAGAATACAAAAGCAAAAGAATTAGATAAAATCCCAGACAAAAATGAATAGCAATAGCATAGAGGTAGAGGTGCATACAAAGGAGGTTTAGCTCAGATATGGAATCCAAGAGAGGGTCGGAAGGAGGACATGATAAATATGGGAAACAAGTTTAATGTGCGCAATGTAAATGATGAAAAAGAGAACCACTCTCAAACTGTATCCAACAAAGATTCAAAGAAAAGGGAGGAGGAAAACTAGAAACGTGGTACAAGAAAGTGGGTTGAAGAAGTTTTTGGAGATAGGATTGAAAACATAAATAATGATGAACTGGTGATACTCTCACAAGGGTCAAAATAAAGAAATATTACAAAAGATATAGAGAAAACCATGGGTGAAGGGGAGAAGTTACAAGAAGCACAACAACTAAGGCAAATAAAAAAAAAACTCAAGAAGACAAGGAGAACAGGATAAAGGAAAATTTGGTGGATAGAGAGCAACAACTGATAGATAAGCACTCAGCAACAGTGCGTACAAGTAAGGGTGGTACAAATGAACAAAAAGACATGGATAAAGGGGATGAGGAAGTTCACTTAATTAATTTGAATACACCTCCTAAGGAACCATATATAGAGGAGAAGGAGTACAATGAGAGCTTTGATACTGGTACCTCTCCAGATAATTCTCAGATTCATAATTTGAATGGAGAAGAAATCAGAGATCAACATAAGGATAATGATTTGCATGAAAATATCAAAGAAGTTAGTGAAAATAGGGATTGATCTCCTAGCAAACGGTTGAATTTACTCATCTAGTTAATCTGAAAAGAGTTGTCATAACCTCCATTTATGCGAGAAATTCTGCTCTGGAGAGATTAGAGTTATAGGAAGAATTGGAGAATCTGGCTGAAGATGTGAATGTTCCATGGATAATAGGAGAAGATTTTAATGTTATTCTTGATCAAGCAGAGAAGATGGGTGGTTTGCCAGTCACTCATCAGGAAACTATAGATTTTGCACAATGTAATAACAATTGTTCCTTGAGTGAGATTAGATTTACAGAAAGTGCCTATACTTGGTGGAATGGAAGAATTGAGGAAGATAATGTTTTAAAAAACATGATTGAGTTCTGGGGAACATTTCTTTCCATTAGGAATTCCCTCAGAGTGAAGTGCAACATCTGATAAGGGGTGGATCTGAACATACACCTCTACATGTGATTTGTAGGTCATCACCGATTCCAACTGTTAAATCTTTCAGATTTCTTAACTTTTGGACTAAGCATCAGTCATATAAAGGTGTTGTTAAGAAGGTTTGGGAGTTAAAAGTAGAGGGATCGCCTTTCTATTTTTAATGAGAAGCTTAAGAAGTTGAAGAAAGCTTTAACCCTGTAGAGTAAGACTATTTATGGTGATTTATTTAAAAATCTTGCCACTTTGGAAGATGCAGTCAGAATGAAAGAAGTCCAGCTTGAGATTAATCCTTCAAAAGAAAATAGAGAGAAATTAAGAAAAGTGAAGGCAGAGCTGCAGAAGTTTTAGAGTATTGAGGAGGAATACTAAAAACAAAAAGCATGAATGCAGTGGTTCCAATATAGGGAAAGGAATACTAAATTTTTCCATGCCTATGTAAGGGGAAGAAAAAATAAATTGCAGATTCAGAAGACTGGAAATAATCGAGGTGTGCTTCTGGAAAATCAACAGGATATTAGGGAAAAAGCATTTAGAGTGTTTCAGAACAATTTTACTGGCAATTACTCGAAGCTGGATATAATTCCTACTTTAATCAGTGATGAAGAGGCGGAGCATATGACTAAAGCACCAGGATTGGAGGAAGTTAAGGATGATGTTTTTTATCTTAACAAAGATAGTGCTTGTGGTCCAGATGGCTTCTCAGGTGGTTTCTATCAGTCTAGTTGGGAAATTATTAAAAATAAGGTGATAAGTATGGTCATGGATTTTTTTTGTAGATATGAGCTACCAAGATATGTAACTCATACAAACTTGGTGCTCATTCCAAAAAAGAAGCAAGTTAGTAAATTCTTAGACCTCAGGCCTATTAGTTTGAGCACTTTTACTAATAAAATAATTTCCAGAGTAATTTATGGAATAATTATGGAGGTGTTTCACAGAATAATCTCTAAGAGTCAAACATGCTTATGAAAGGAAGAAGTATTGCAGAAAATGTCCTTCTGGCGCAGGAAATAATTAGGGACATCAATAAGAGAAACAAGTATCACAATGTGGTAGTCAAATTAGACATGACAAAAGCTTATGATAGGGTTTCATGGGTTTACTTAACAAAGATCATGAAGAAGTTTGGATTTGAAGAAAGAATGCTAGATATTATATGGAGGTTGATTTCAAATAATTGGTATTCTATACTAGTTATTGAGCAATCTTTTATTTATTTTTCTTCTAGTAGAAGGATTAGAGATATGCCTATGTGCCACCTCTCTATGGCCTTATTTTATATTTTTCTTTTTTCTGCTTTTTTCAATTAATTTATTTTACAAAATCATGTCTTTAATTCATACATTCAATTAACATTATGATTTCATGTGAGTTACAACTTTTTCACCTCCTGCATCTTTTTATATTCTCATTAAGCAACATTAAATCTTCTATAAGTACCAATACTAATGGGTGAATACCAAATCATATTTTTCATCTTCACTTATTATTTTTTTTCTTATTGTGTCTCTAATTTTTTTTTCTCTTGTCGTCATTGTGCTATATAATTGGTTCCTTTTTTTTATTTTTACTGTATATATATACATAAAATTTGCTCTCAATTTTGACAAAATGTTGTGTTATTGCAATATAATGGTTTTTCTCTTGTTCATCATCAGATTCTTGCTTAAACTTATGCTCCTTATATATTTGATTTTGACTAGTTTAGGTGTACGCGCCTTGCGCGTGTATCTCACTTTAATGAGTTCAAATATTACACTAAATAGGATATTTGTTGAAATAATAAAGATGAATATAGTAATTAAATTTATTATCTTTTGAGTATGTAAAGATGGAGAATTTATTTATTAAACCTAACCTTTATAAAAAATATTTCTAAAAGTCGATCGGAATTTATCTACTTTCTGTAAATTGCAACAAAACAATATAATGATAGAGACATCCAAATAATATAATTAAATCTAATCTTTACACACAAATTTTTTTTCAAAGTCGTCTGACACTCATCTACCACCTGTAAATAATAACAAAATAATACGATAAAAGAGATATCAAAATAATACAACTAAATCTAACCTTTACATAAAAAAATTCCTCAGAGCCGACCAACAATTATCTATTACCTGTAAAATGCAACAAAATAATACGATAAAATAGATATCAAAACAATACTATTAGACTTAAATTTTACACAAAAATTTCTCAAAGCCGATTGAGATTCATCTACGAACTATAAACTACCACAAAATAACAAACTAATAGAGATATTACGATAATACAATTAAACCTAACCTTTACCTAAAAAAAAATTTCAAAGTCAACTCAAATTTATCTAACATCTGTAAATTAAAATAAAACAATAAGATAATAAAGATATCAAAACAATACAATTAAACCTATCTTTACACAAGAAATTCTTCAAAGCCAACCGACATTCATGTACGACCTGTAAACTATAAAAAAAAATAATATAATAATGATCACAAAACTTTAATTTTGATCCCACTAATTCTTGTCTGAGCAAAAATTTTGACCCTAAAGAATGATTTTGAATGAAAACAAAAAATATATTTATATATACACACATGTTTGAATTCTATTATGCTGACAAAAATAATGAAGAAGTTAAGGGTTAAAAAATCAAGCATCCACCAATCTAGACATGCAACCGAATCAAGTTAGATGAGCATCAATCATATTCTTCTAATAGGCAAACCAGTTTTTTCTCTAGTTTAACGTACATCTCAATATTTATAGAAGTATTTCCTTAATAGAGTCCTATTTTAGGAGTATTTTTCTAATTGAACAGTAGAAAGAAAAATATTAACTAATTATCCTACCATATATTTTAGGAGTCTCATATATTTTAGGAAGTCTAGTAGAAAGAAAAATATTAGTTAATTTTCCTACCATATATTTTAGGAGTTTCATCTATTTTAGGAAGGCTAGTTAATATAATAAAAAATAATTAAATAATAAATTAAAAAAATAGTGAAAAGACAGTTTTGTCTAAAGAAGGATTTTTTAATGAAGGACAAAAAGTTCAAATCACTTTTCTAAGGGTCTTCAGACTTTTAATATATTATAGATATAGATTATAGATATGAATGACAAAAAGATAAAAGTGACTAATGAATTTAATAGTAATAAGAAGTTATCAGCATTCTATCTCTATGACATATTTGCTTTCCTATTTATTATTATTATTTTTGGTTATATTATAGTTTGTAATTTTTAGATTTTCTAAGCAGGAACAGAAGGAGACGCAGACTGGAATGATGCAGCATAAAAAAGAGTGTGAAACTGTAGAATTATTCATACCCAAGTAGTATTTTTTGTACGGAGTATCATATTGTGCAAAAATAATTCTTTAAATTAATGTGGCCTATCTCAAAGACAGTTTATCTATTTTCTCTTTTTTTTTCTTCCTCATTCCTTCAAATTAAACTGTCTAAATATTGATTATTTTTCATGAATGTTCAGATATATATTCTTCAGGCTTCTATTTATACATTAATATTATTAAATTATTATTTTAGCGAGTTTGATGTGATTTTTAGTTAGGTTGATGAATGAAGAAGAAGATGAGCATAGTGAAGAGGAGAAAGAAGCATGAATATAAAATATTGTCATGAAAAAATCAAACTAATTTGTATTTTTTATCAAATTTTTTATTTAGTTGGATAGTTGTTCTGTATTTGATTATTATTATTTTTATTTTCTTTGATAAAAATTTAATGATTTGGAGCATTTTTCTTGATTAAATTTTTATTCTTTCGTAGAATTCCTATTAAGAATTTTTTTTATCATTGTTGTGATAATTTTATGGATCCATAAAATAAAGAGGAGGGGAAGGGGGCAGAACTCAAATTGAGTGCTTTTATTTAAAAAGAAAATACATAAAATCGAACTGTAGGTAGTTTTTGGCTTTATTTTTAATTTTATCTTAATCTTTTTATCCTAACTTTCTTTTCTTCCTCATATGATGTTATATACGAAGGAATCGATGTTGATTATTTTGAAAATCAGAGTAGCAAAGTGGATTAAAAAACTGTATAGTAGTATCTTTTAAAAATCTATTAGCTTTCTAATCATTTTCATTTTTATTAATTAAGTTTATATATTAAGTTTGTAGCTTATGTCATTTTATGTGGATTATATAAAAATATTTTTGAGCTTACTATGAAATTTTAATCATTACTCTTGAATAATCTTGAGGGTTCCTTCTACTTGCATTCTTGATCATGAAATTGCATGATATATACTTTCGTAATCTTTTAATTTGAAATTTCAATTTTTTTTAGTGATACTAATTAGCATTTTTCAGAAGTTTTTTTTGTGAGAATATCACTCCAAAATTAACATGATGATAGACAATATTAATGAAAATGCAACTTATGGCTTATGTGACAGAATTGAAAAAAAATACAAATTTGATTTGGAAGAATTTATAAATGATCATATCCCAAAGCCATATTTAGTATCAAAGGAGGTGATAAGATTCATAGTGAAAGAATTAATAAATTAGAATTCTGCTCTTATTGATATTATAATGAGGATTACAAATTGATATACGCCCTCCATTTTTTAAGTACATGCTTCATTTTTTGAGTCAATTTAACTAATTTTAAAGCTAAATTTGATTAGATTAATCTACATTTTTAAAATTAAAATTTGAGTATTCAAAAACCATATGAAAAGTACTCTATATTGCAATTTTTGTTTTTTAATTTGATTAAAAAATACATCTTAAAATGTTGATCAAAATTTATATTATTTGACTATAACAAAGGAACCATGCAAAAAGTATCAAGATGGAACGAAAGAAAACAAAAGGAGACCATGAGTATTTCATACGTCCCATATTAGTTGGTCATTTTACTAAAAGTAGTTATTCATATTAGTTGGTCACTTTATTAAATCAAGAAAGTATTAATAATTTTTTTTTCATACTCTATTATCTTACAATTAATATTTTTTGTAAGTGTTCACACTTGTTTGTAAGTTTGCAAAATATTTTTTAAAAGGGAGAATTAGTAAAATTACCTTCCTATTTAAAATTTCTTAAGATGTGTAAAAAAAAATCAATTAATATGGGACAGAGTATTTTCTTCTCATTTGTACCATAAAAACGAAGACAACCCAATAATATTATCGAATGAGTTATAGGTTGGAAAATTATTACTCTAGAAATGAATACCCTAGCTTATTAGTGGAGTATTTTTTTAATTTAACATTAATTGCTTAGTTTATTTTTAAGTTGTAACGGTATGGGATTGTAGTTAATTACATTCAATTTTTTCTCAAAATCCACTCTCAGTCTAAGAGGGTTCTTAATGAATATTCTTAAATTCTTTCTTTTACGTTTTGTTTTTCAATTTCATCTCAATCTTTCAGATTTACTATAATTTTTTTTTTATCATTGTACACCATAAATTGACAAAAATATTTTAAAAAAAGATATCTTTGAATTAATTAAGTCAGGAAAACGAAAAGTGTTTTACCATTTGGGCCAAAGGGAGATCAAACTTTTCTTATAAAAAGTATGATAACATTCATTCTCTATTGGACGAAAAGAAAGTGTTAATTTTAAAAAAAATGTTAAAACTCCAACCTTAATATATATAAATTTGTCTATTAAAAATAACTTAAATTTTTGAAAAATTATATAGAGCATGAGATATTTAGAATCGCGCGAAGCGCGAACTATTTCACTAGTTATTATTAGTAAAAAGAAAATGAAATTACTCAAAAGTAACATTAATTTCCTAGGAGTAATTGGGGATTGAAGAATAAAACTACAACCGCATATAGCGAAAAAAGATTTGAAAATGCCAGAAAAGCTGGATAAAACAAAAGAATTACAAAAATTTATAGGGTTATTGAATTATGCCCGAAACTTTATTAAGGATTTAGGAAAGGTAGCCGATCCGTTATATTCAAAAATCGGATCCACAGGGCAGAAGAATTTTAATATAGAAGACATAAAATTAGCTCAAAATTTTAAAATCATGATACAACAAATCCCAGACTTGGCTATGCCATTGGAAACTGACTACCTAATAATCGAGACGGAAAGAAGCCTCGAAGGATAGGGAGCAGTGTTAAAAGCGATACCTAACAAATATAATGATAAAAAAATGAAAGAATTTGTGCTTTTCTAAAATACCCCGAGAGTACACCCTGGGTGCTACACGGTGCTTACGGTGACCGCAAGCTAACCTATGAGCTGGTACCTGCTATGAGCACTGAATAATATAATAACATATGCGGAAAAACAAATGATAAGCCATAAGGTTTTAGCAACTGAAAATAATATGGAATCATGAATTTTGAAAACAACTGTCTGAAATTGATAAAATAAAGATAAACTGACTGACTATCTGAAATGTCCAAAAGCCTCCATACTGACTGAATATGAGTTGATGGGATAGGCCCTAACTAACTCCAACTAACTACTGAACTGAAAGCATGAAATAAATATAGTTTGTCCTCACAATATGAGTCCTCACCACTGCTACAATTGATAATCTGGAAATTCTATGCACAATCCAAGAACTGAGCATCCGAACCTATGATATGATACATCATAGCGCAAAAAAAGGGTACGCGATCAGTACTTTGAATGTATTGGTGTGCTAAATGAGGTAGGCTGATATGAACAGTTTCATGAACATGAGTAATAGCTGACTGAATAAATAAATAACATGAAATACTGAATAGAACACATGAAATCTATAAATACTAAAGATGCGTGAAATCTATAAATACTGAGAATGCATGACCAAGTATAAACATATTTTGAATATAATCTATAAACTAAAATACTGAAATCTGATAACCTAATAACTGATAAACTATATGCTATGGTCAAGCAAGACTGAACTGAATTCTGAGCTGAGTACTGAAACTGAAACTGTGGGAGGTATCATCTGATCGACATGCCCCAAAGCTGAGCTGATTGGGGCCCAACCTGTGATCCCAGTTGGAAGGATGCTAGTACTGTGCCCCGGGTACTAACAATGTTTGTGATTCAACCCTAACTGGCAGAAAGATATTTTGTCAACCCTCACTGGTAGAAAAACTCATGTGAGATATGTCAACCCTTATCTGGCAGGAAGATATCTCAACCTATGCTAGATACGTAGTTCTGTAACTCAGGGATTGCTACTAAGGGTTAAACCCTAACTGGTAGGAATTCCCCCATCTCTGGTTCGCTCAGTGCCGAATCCTACTCTCAACTGAACTGACATTGATTACTGGACTGACTAAACTTAACTGAATAGGTAACTGGTCATAATGACTAACTGAGTAGTAATACTCATGGTTTATCTGAAACTATTCAGAGACTATTAAAATTCTGTAAACTACTAAGTTTTGGGGTATTCATAATCCCCAGGACTCGATAGCAACAACAACAAGATCATACTAAAACTTTGAGGATATAACATGTAGTCATTATTCAAAACTCATTCTTTAAGGCATTTCATCAAACACTTGTAAAACATGGCTTAAGCATGGGAATAGCTATAAACATGTAGTAATAACAAGATTTCAAGACTAAAATCACCAATTAAGGCTTAAATCAGCAAACATCACCATTCAAATGTGTAGGGTTTAATAACAACAGCAATTGCGTGTAAACATGATATAAAAATTGAAATTGATGAAGTTTCATGGATGTAATTCATAAAAACATGTAAAAATCATAAATTTGATCTTAAAAATGGGTTCTTGGACTCCATAGGTGAAAATGACCCATGGATGAACATCTAACATACCTTAAATCTTTAATCTTGAAAGAGAATTAACGTTTCTTGAACGTTCTTGGATTGGGAAACACAAATCTTGATGTTTTCTTGATGGTTCTTGAACTTGAAGAACTTGAATTTCTTAGCTTCTTGAAGAAGGATTTGAATCTTTTTCTTGGGGAATGATCTTGAAAGAAACCCTAATTTTGATGTTGAGGATGAATGAGGAGTTATGTTAGTTAAATTGATGGAATTAGGGGTTAAAAAGGATGGGAAAAGACCCAAAAATCTCATTAAAATTGATATTTAATCGTTGTACGGATGTTGTTGACGGTTTGGGTGACGGACCGTCACTCTGGTGACTGACTGTCACTCAATACATCAGTTTTTGGCTAAAAAATGGCTTATATGGTTGATTTGCAATGGCTTGGTTGACGGTTCGTCACTGCCTTGACGGTCTGTCAACATTCCCGTCACACCTCGGCAGTTAGACAACTCTATGGTAAAACGGGCATAACTTCTTACCCCGATATTGGATTAAGGTGAAATTGATATAGTTGGAAATCTAATTCAATTATCTATCTGTTGGTGGTTCACTAGCTCAAAAATTCTTAGTATAACGAAATATATACTCATTTGAAGTTGACTATGGCAATATCCTTCTCAAGAATTCAATCGGTAAGGGATATTTTGATTCATCTAATATATAGGACGTATTTGAGGCCTTAATACACATCAAAATCAATCATAAAACTACCAAAGAACTATAATTTATTCCTCATAATCTCAAATCATGGTTATAATATTGGTTTGGACTTTCGGGGTATTATAATATCTCCCCCTTGAGAACATTCATCCTCGAATGAGACTGGTTAGACTGAGAGTACTGTACTGAGGTAACTGAGATCATGTAATGAACATGCATGACTTGGAACATGATTTCATAAATGATTCTAAAACATGATACATGAAGTGAATATCATGAACTGAACTGATTTCTTGAATATATGCAATGACATGAGAATGTTTATAAGGCTGAGATAGAAACGAGAGGGTCAACTTATGACTAGCCATTACTTCAAGCTAGATCTTGTTATGTGAAGATAATATGGAAGGTTTAGGACATGTAAGCTCAGGGTATTATATTACATCTCCCCTCTGGGATATTATTCCCCCAAAAGATACTGACTTGGCTAAAATAATGAGGAAAGACTGAGATGATGCGTGAGACACATACAAACTAAATCATAACTGAATATCTAGAATCTGAAACATGATGCAAGAACTAAACTGTATTCATCAAAGAGGACTAATCTAGGATATGCATGACATAAATATGAATTTCTTTGATCATTATGTGTGTAGCATGAGTACTAGAACTAAACATACTGTAAAGCATGAATACATGAATCATGAGCTGCATGACCTGAGTTTGGAGTTTCTAAATCTGTGGAACATGGGTCTTACTACTGAGCAAATTAGAACTCCTTATACTAGAGACTG
Source organism: Capsicum pubescens (assembly GCA_030864215.1). Lineage (NCBI taxonomy): Eukaryota > Viridiplantae > Streptophyta > Magnoliopsida > Solanales > Solanaceae > Capsicum > Capsicum pubescens. Next base: position 204,814,850 of record CM061541.1, read on the forward strand.
GAAGCATACACGATTCTTTATGATGTGTATGATCATGAACTATGATCATGGATCTTACATATAAAGCATGAGTAGATATCGTGATGGCTGAAGTACAAAACTCTATACTGAGATGAGAATGGGTCGGGCATCTTCTTCCCTAGTGTTGTTCTACAACACCCTGGTGTCACTACTAGAATTTGAGAGATTGACTTGGTTACTTGTTCTATCATCTCCCCCTTATCTTAAAGTCATTGTTCTAAGTCTGTGAACCACTTAACAAACTCTAAACTGAACTGCCACCACTTTACTCTATAATCTGGGGTAATAATACCCATAAATGATAAACTCACCCTGAATGACTATGCTCGATAATGTAAAACTTACTGTTTTTACTTTCTCCTAAGATACAACTCTTAGTATTCTATAGCCCCAACACTCATCATGTAACTACTTAGAATTGACAAACTTAGAATTTTTAACTCCACTTTACATTAGCTCAACCTTCAAAGATTCAAACTTAGTTTCTAAAACATAACGTGAATATCCCTTAATCTTTCAAAACCATACTACTTTTATCATAGCCTACAACTATCACATCCATAACATATGTTTTGAATCAACTAACTTAAATTCTTGTAAATGCTACTTCAAGCCTGTTGATTCACCTTTCATACAACTAGCCCTATGAAATATAATTTGCCCAAATTCGGATAAATCTATCCCAACTCTGCTACTGTTGCTAAACTCTTGGTTTTATGCTTCGAATTCTAGATCATATGCTATCATAGGATTCTATGAAGGAATATGAAAACATGTATAACTTCAAAGAGCCAAGGTATTACCCCTTTATTCAATGACTGGATCATCGGGAAACTAAAACTGAATGACTCTATTTCTAAAATCACTTAAAGTGGTTTTCTGAGGTTGATGAACTCTATCATCTTGGATTCTATAAGATCTAGGGGAAATAATTTATTAAGGAGTGCGGAAGCAAACTCTTCCCACTCAACTGACTCTGCATCGTCTGCCCTCTCTAACTTCCACTGCTTGAACTAAGTGTGAGCAACATCCTACAAATGGTATGCAACTAGCTCAGCACTCTTAAAAATAGTCACCCCTATGATGTCGGTCACCTTTTGAACCTGATTTAGGAATTCCTGAGGGTCCTCATCTGACTTAAACCCAAGAAAGGATGGAGGGTTTATTCGGGTGAAGTCTTGAATCCTGGCTGCAGCTGAATTGGCCACTGGGTTGGCCGGAATGACAGATGGTCATTCATTATGAGTAGCAACTGACTGAGAAAGAGCAGTGAATGCGACCCTAAACTCCGCATGAGAAACATGTTCGCCCAAAGGTTCTTCGGGATGAGGGGCTGATTGATTCCCGTTTCTTCTTTTAAGAGGCATGTTCTGTAGAAGAAAGGGAGAAACAAATTAGACTGAGTGTTTAACTTTGAGCCTATGCTCACTGGGACGACATGAATACTAAAAGAAGGGAAGTTGTTCCTAAAACATCTCATAGCCTCCTGCACATAAGTGTGGTGTACAACACACGCATGTACAAGACTCTACTAGATGTGGCTTTTCAGACTTCCTAGGCACTGTTGAACCTTAGGCTCTGATACCAAGTTTGTAACGCCCCGAATCTGGTACCTAAAATGCTACACAATGGCCATGACCCCAAAGGACCACAAGCTAACCCATGACTGATATCTGTAAACTGAGCACTGAATAATAGTAATAATATCATAAATGCGGAAACATGAACTGAAAGGCCATAAGGTTCAATACTAGTACATAACTGAAAAATATGGTATAACAATACCAAAACAACTGAGATAATTGTCTAAACATACTGTAGTCTGAAAGCCTCTAAATTGTCTGAATAAGGAGTTGATAAGACATGTCCCCAACTAACTCCAACTACTGAAATAAACTAAATAATAAAATAGTAATGTGATCATCATATCCTTGAAAGATGGGGACTCACTGCTAACTCTGATCGCTGAACTGGGATGCTACTGGTTCTCTGGAGCTCGTGATTCTAAACCTATGGTATAAGAAACCAAAGCACAAATGCGTCAGTACTTTGAATGTACTGGTATGCAAGTGAGGTAGGCTGAATGCAATAGGTTCATATGCATGAAAAATACTAACTGACTAACTAACATAAACGTGAGAATACATGCATGCATACGTAACTATAACTGAGATCATGATAGGACTGAATACTGAGTTCTGACTACTGAGTCTACTGACATTAATATCTGAGTCACTGATGAGTGAGAAACTAATACTGTATTACTAAATACTGAGGGACTGATACTATATTACTGATACATGGATAACTGTGTCTGACAGTTCTGATTATGAAGAACTGATCTAGTTGACTGTATCTGACAGTCCTGAAGCTGAATGCTAATAACATAAGTTCTGATAACTGATATAACTGATAACATGAGTTATAACGCTCAAACTACAGCTCTCGTAAGAGTGTAAGCAGTCGTTGTCAAATATAGAACCCAACTGGGTTGGGTGTCAAATCCCACAGGGAATACTTGGTCACTAAGTATGCAACGATTAGTAGACTGTTGATCAAAAATTCTACGAAAAAGGGGGGATTTAATTGTAGCGTGAATTAAGAGTATCAAAGTAACAAAGAAAAAAAGATTGCTTAGTAGGTTTTAATCAATGAGAATTGTAAGTTAGGGTTATGTCCACCTTATGAGTTTTACGTATCTATTGGCTATGAGTTATGCAGAATTCAAACATGCATGCGCTTATAGAGATTCATATTCTATGGTAAATCCTAGTGTCTTTCGACCATCAAGGATTATATCACTTTAACTCTTTTGAGCTTAAAGCGTATACTAATGGTACGAATTCTCCAAGAGGTTAATCCAGTTACGGCACTAACTTTTAAACAGGGGTTGGTAGCCCTATTTCCTTGTCATTCTCTCTTTTCCAGACATGTAACTTTTCTTTCGAACAAGTTAATGCTATACTAGCGTATTCTATATGTTTGTAACCACAAGAATTCAATTAAGATGAAGAGAGTAATGATATAAGCAGCATACGTATCAAGAATTCACAAACTCATAGCAATAGATAGTATCTCATAAGGCTTCCATAACCCTAACAGAGAATTTTATCTACTCATAATTGTGATGGAAAACCATGAGGATATCATCATACCAAAGCAATAACAATATCACAATAAGGAAGTATTGGCGTCACTTATGGCGTGAATTCCTTGCTAGTAGCGTTTCTCTTGTCGTGAAAATTAAAAGTTGACTAGATGAAGAATAATGTCAACAACGAATTTAAGAATAGAAGAGAGTAAGAATGAATTGAAAGAGAATGAGTGAGAATAATAAAAAGCTTTGAATTAATTAATCAGTGAATGAGTGAATGCTGAAAAATTCAGCAAAATAGGGTTTTTCTAACATCCTTGTCCTAGTCCTACTGAAATAGGGTTTTTATCCTTGTCCTAGTCCTACTGGGTTACTGTATACTTGTCCTAATCCTACTAAGTTACTGCTGATCCCCCAAGTCTTTAGAAATGTTGTTTTTGCCCGGGACAAGTTCTCCATGCATCACTTTCAGTCCATAAGCTTCCAGAAGCTGCCTTCCTTCTTACGTGAAGTTTCCTTTGGCGTCCAACAGTCCATAAAATGCTGAAATCTTCATCATTTATTACTGAAAACTTGCTAATCACGTTGGTTAGCTCACTTATAGGAAAAAAGACTAAAAGTGCAGGAATTATATACTTTGTCCTTTAAAACTTAGCTAAAATATGGGTAAATTAAGGTGCTTTAGGAGTGTAAATATGCCTAACATCAATGAGTGACTGTATCTGACAGTCCTAAATCTGATGGAACTAGCTGAGTTTTGTACTGTATCTGAGTAATTGAATCTGAGATCAGTCCTATCTAGCGGGTGATCTCTAAATCTAATGATACCATTACTGATTGACCATAGTTGAGATTAGTCCTGTCTAGTGGGTGATCTCAGAGTCTATTTATAATGATAAGGAGTGACTATATCTGACAGTCCTAAATCTATACTACTGAGCTGAATTGACTGTATCTGATAATCCTGATTCTATAACTGAAACTGTGGGATGTATTTATCTAACCAATATGCCCCATACTAAGCTAACTGGGGTCCAACCTATAACCCCAGCTGTAAGGGTGTCAGTACCGTGCCACTGGTAAAAACAACTGATGTAGAGTCAGTCCTAATATAGCGGGTGACCCCTGGGATCAGTCCTATACATTTAAATATGCTAACGGGTAATCCCTGAGTATGTCAGTTCTATATAACGGGTGACATCTTGTACCTATACTGTCTATGTAGTTCTGGAACTTAGGGATTGCTTATAGGGATCTCAGTCCTATCTAGCGGGTGAGTCCCCATCCCTAGGCTCGCTCGGTGCTGAATCATACTCTTATCTGAAAGATATTGAACTAATTAACTGAACTAAACTGATACTAGTGGTATTGTCTAGCGGAGCTAAACTGAATTTTCTAAGTTCCATTGACTGACGGAATATACTGATTTCTGAGGACTGACTGAGAATACTGAAGTTACTGAGATTGACTGGGCATACTGAGGTTACTGAGATTAATGAGCTACTGAAATTACTGAGATTTCCTAAGTCACATGACTAACTGAGTTCTATGGATCATAGCTTGACTGAAGAGATCATGAAAACATGACATGGCTCTAGGAACACGGCTAAATATTCGGGTATAAGTACCCCCAGGACTCACTGAGAAGAAACTGACATAGCATGGCTTAGTTAAACACATGACCAACAACATAATTCATATATTGAAGCACTTCATCAAACATGTGATATGCATAAGCTTGTACATATATGGGGATTTCATGATATCATACTAGTTGGGCATTGTTCCTTCATCTAGGCATTTAACCATACACATGATAGGCATAGCACATGTAGACAACATGATACAACAATTAATCATCATGATTCATCTCTAATTTCATCATCCTAGGGTTTATTTATAGGTTCACATGAATGTACATCTATACAAATCAATTCCATATAAAATTGATCACCCAACATGGATTTGAATTCAATTGATCATTCTCAACATAAACAAAAAAAACCCAACATGAAATTCATAAAGAAATCCATAAACTTAAACTTAGAAAAGAGATTCTCGGGCTTCATGGACGAAAGTAGTCCATGAATGAATACTACGCATACCTTAGTTTGTGATTTCGTGAAGATTGACAGTGAAACCTTCTTGAATTTGAATCCCCAATAGAAACCCTAGCTTGTTCTTGAGAGAAACTTGAGAGAAACTAGTATATTTTGAATGAAGAATGGCTAAATCACGTGTTATTGGGTTTAAATAGGGGTAGGAAATTGACCCTTTTAAACCTTGGACGTGTCTTTAATTTCTGAGAAAATTTCTCGATTTTCATCCTTGGCGCGACGCGCCACTATCGCGCCAAGTCACTGGAAAGTGACAAATGGGAAATTGCACGGTAGCGCGATGCGGAGCTATCGTGTTGCCACATTGTCTGCGACCTGGAATTTTGGTGCGATGTGCCACTATCATAGAGAAACACTGGAAATTAACAATTGCCATTTGAGCTATCTCCGCGACGCGCTGAAGGCTCAGGTGATACACTGTCTCACTAAAAAGGCTCTAACTCTTCACCTGGGTGTCGGATTTGGGCAAATTTGGTATCGATGGAAAGCTTATTCGATTCCCCACGTGGTAAAAAGTGAAAATCTTAAAAATTCCACGTATACAAAAGTAGATTCATCTTTCAAAGAAAGCTTCTAACATTCTTGGTAAACTTTTCAAGCTAGGAAAAGTATGGGGTATTACAGTTACAAGAGAAAGTGAAGCTCTTGTGGTCTAGTAAAACATACACAAGAATATGAAAGGCATGTAACATACCCATTTCTATATCAGGAGAACTTTCGTGATCATATCGAAACTGGAGTGCATAAAGTCTATTCTAACGTTGACCATTGGTGGCACTAGAAGTGGCGCCCTGCTGAGTCGGGCATCCAGATGGGACTGAAGGATGATTGTGCTGAATTCGTAGACCAACCTTAGGATATTCTCTAACTTTGTGGCCTGACTTGACACATCTAAAACACACATCACTTCCTGCTCTACACTCACCTTTATGATTCCTACCACACTTTCCGCAAAGCAGATTGGTACGACCACTGTTCTTACTACCCTGGGACTTGGGGGTTGGAACCCCATCCCGACTGTCATTCCTGAACTTTGGTACTGGAACACTAGCTGAAGATGAAGCTGGGAATAAAAACTTCTGACGGAACTAGAAACGGTTACCAAACTCTGACCTTGGCTGAGCAAAATCAAAACTACCTGTCCTAGGCTTCTTACTCTTTCTTTCTTTTTTCTTAACCTTCTCTTCCTCAATTTGCTGGGCATAGACCATAAGCTTAGAAAAGTCCATCTCCTTAATCAACATATAAATCCTACACTCCTTGACTATACTATCAGCTACACTAGAGATAAACTTACTCATCCTAGACTTGTTATCATCCACCACATGAAGAGCATACCTGGCTAGCTGCCTAAACTTAAGGGAATACTCTTTCACAGTCATGTTTCCCTGCTTCAAATTAATAAACTCTAAAACCTTAGCTTTTCTCAAATCTAAAGGAAAGAACCTGTCTAAAAAGGCTGTGGCAAACTCCTCCCACTCTACTGGCCCTGCATCTGCGCCTCTATCCTCTTTTCACTACTTATACCTGGTGTGTGCTACATCTTGTAACTGGTAAGAAGCTAACTCTGCACTCTCACTAGACATAACACCCATGATATTAGTAACTTTTTTAACCATATCAAGAAACTCCTATGGATCCTCATCAGACTTGGATCCCAAAAATAAAGAAGGATTTATTCGGGTAAAGTCCCGAATCCTAGATGCAGCTGAATTAGCCACTGGATTGGCTGGGATAACAGTCTTCTGATTGTTTTGAGCTGTTACTAAGTGAGCTAAGATAGTGAAAGCAGTTTTGAATTTGGCGTGGGAGACAAGTTCGTTCAAGGGACCTTTTTGAAAAGGCGGAGATACGAGATGACTCCCATTCTTTTTTCCATTATTCATTCTAGGAGGCATGGTCAGTAATGGAAGAAAGAAAGAATTAGAAAGAGAGTTTAAATAGATCTCACACTCATTCACACGACATGAATACTGAAAGAAGGAAAACTTTTCCTAAAATATCTCGTAGCCTCCTGTCCATAAGTGTGGTGCGCTTCACACCCATGCACAAGACTCTACTCAACATGGCTTTCGGACTCCCTAGTATACTTTAAAACCTTAGGCTATGATACCAAGTTTGTAATGCCTTGAAAGTACACCCTGGGCGCCACACGATGCTTACGGTCACAAGTGACCACAAGCTAACCCATGAGTTGGTACCTGCTGTGAGCACAGAATAATATAATAACATATGCGGAAAAACAACTGATAAGCCATAAGGTTTTAGAAAGTGAAAACAATACTGAATCATGAATCTAGAAAATAATTATCTAAAACTGATAAAATAAATATAAACTGACTGACTATCTGAAATGTCTGAAGGCCTCCAAACTGACTGAATATGAGTTGATGGGACAGGCCCCAACTAACTACTAAACTGAAAGCATGAAATAAATATAGTTTATCCTCGAAATATGAGGACTCACCACAGCTATAGCTGATAATCTAGAAAGTCTATGCATAATTCGAGAACTGAGCATCTGAACCTATGATATGATACATCATAGCGCAAAAAAAGGGTATGGGATAAGTACTTAGAATGTACTAGTATGATAAATGAGGTAGGCTGATATGCACGGTTTCATGAACATGAGTAATAACTGACTAAATAAATAAATAGCATGAAATACTAAATAGAATGCATGAAATCTGTAAATACTGAAGATGCGTGAAATCTATAAATACTGAGAATGCATGACCAAGCATAAACATGTTCTGAATATAATCTGTAAACTGAAATACTGAAATCTGATAACTGAAAAACTGATAAACTATATGTTATTATCAAGCAATACTGAACTGAATTCTGAACTGAGTACACTGTGGGAGGTATCATCTAACCGACATGCCCCAAAGCTAAGCTGATTGGGACCCAACCTATGACCCCAGTTAGAAGGGTTCTAGTACCGTGCCATGGGTAATAACAATGGCTATGAGTCAACCCTAACTGGTAGGAATACATTTTATCAACCCTCACTAGTAGGAAAACTCATGCGAGATGTGTCAACCCTTATCTGGCGGGAAGATATCTCAACCTACGATGGCTATGTAGTTCTGTAACTCAGGGGTTTCTACTAAGGGTCAAACCCTAACTGGCAGAAATGCCCCTATCCCTGGGTTCGCTAGATGCTGAATTCTACTCGCAACTAAACTAATACTGATTACTGGACTGACTAAGCTTAACTGAACGAGTAACTGATCATGATGACTAACTGAGTGGTAATACTCATGGTTTATTTGAAACTATTTTGAGACTATTGAAATTCTGTAAACAACTGAGTTTTTGGAAATTCATAACCCCTGGCACTCGATAGCAATAACAATAAGATCATACTAAAACTTTGAAGACATAACATGTAGTCATTATTCAAAACTCATTCTTTAAGGCATATCATCAAACACTTGTAAAGCATAGCTTAATCATGGGAATAGGTTGAAACATGTAGTAATAGCATGATTTCACTACTAAAATCACCAATTAAGGCTTAAATCAGCAAACATCACTATTCAAATGTGTAGGGTTTAATAACAACAACAATTACGTGTAAACATGATATAAAAATTGAAATTGATGAAGTTTCATGGATGCAATTCATTAAAACATGTAATAATCATAAATTTGATCTTGAAAATGGGTTCTTGGACCCCATGGGTGAAAAGGATCCATGGATGAACATCTAACATATCTTAAAGTTTTAATCTTGAAAGAGAATTAACGTTTCTTGAACGTTCTTGCATTAGGAAACACAAAAATTGATGTTTTCTTAATGGTTCTTGAATTTGAAGAACTTGAATTTCTTAGTTTCTTGAAGAAGGATTTGAATCTTGTTCATGGGGAATGATCTTGAAATAAATCCTAATATTGATATTGAGTATGAATGAGGAGTTATGTTGTTTAAATTGATGGAATTAGGGGTTAAAAGGGTGGGAAAAGACCCAAAAATCTCATTAAAATCGACATTAAATCGTTGTACGGATGTGGTTGATGGACCATCACTATGGTTACTGACCGTCACTCAATTCATCAATTTATGGCTAGAAAACGGCTTCTTTAGTTGAGTTGCAATGGCTTGGTTGATGGCTCGTCACTGGCTTGACGGTCCATCAAAATTCCCATTGCACCTCGGCAGTCGAACAACTCAATGGTAAAAGAGGCATAAGTTTTTACCCCGATATCGGATTAAGGCGAAATTGGTATAGTTGGAAATCTAATTTAATTATCTATCTGTTGGTGGGTCATGAGCTTAAAAATTCTTAGTAGAACGAAAGATATGCTTGTTTGAAGTTGACTACAACAATATCCTTCTTAAGAATTCAATCGGTAAGGGATATTTTGATTCGTCGAATAGATAGGAAGTATTTGAGGCCTTAATACACATCAAACTCGATCATAAAACTACCAAAGCACTATAATTTATTTCTTATGATCTCAAAGCATGGTTCTAATATTTGTTTGGACTTTCAAGGTATTACATTTTCAAAGTGGTAAGTATAAGGAGAAAGGTAATATGAGTAGTATAGATGCAGAAACGCTAGCGGTAATCTATGGGCTAAATAGTTTCAAACTCTACATACTGAATAAACCAAAAATAGTAGTAAGAACAAGATTATGAAGCTATAGTAAAAAATTTATCAAAAAATAAATGAAAAGAATAGTAGTAAAAGAAGATGGCTAGATTTTTTTGATGCAACCTCAATTTATAACATCGTACTAGAACATATAAAAGGGAAAGATAATAATCTAGCAGATCAACTTAGTAGAATTATTATACGAAAAAAACTAATTTTTATTATTTCAGCATGTATGCAGGAAAAGGAAAAGGCAAGGCAGAAGCCTCGTCATCTCAAGACAGTTATCTACAGACTTTATTAAGTAATACACATTTTAGACCTCAGATAATTTTGGATCATCAGAGAATAGAAAGGATGATTTTAGATACGCAAAATTTAATATGCTAGACACTATCAAATATGACTTTCAAACTAAAAACTGATACAAGAATAGACAAACAACAGACATGTCTGATAGACAACTTGTGGATATCATATAATAAGATATCACAAGATAACCGTTATTTTATTTTAGTATTAAACGCCTTAAGTTACCATTCATAGATAGAAATCAATACAAGAGATTTAAGTTCTATTTTGTTATAAAAGGACAGGTGAAAAGAGTGTTCCAGACATGGATAGAGGTGGTAGATTCAATAAAACTTTGAGTAATTATCTAGAAATATTAGAAACAATAGAATTATCCAAAAGATTACAGACATGGATAGAGGTGGTAGATTCAATAAAACTTTGAGTAATTATTTGGAAATATTAGAAACAACAGAATTATCTGAAAGATTACAGAACCTAAGACTAACATTTAGAGAATCTATTAATCTAGACGATATAAATGCCTTAAAGTGGGAATTACATGTTATTAGAAGCGATATAGAATATTATAACAGACGAATAAAATTCCAAAGAGAGTTGTGTAAGATAACTATTTCGCTAGGATAAAACTAATTACAATAGATACCTTAAAGAATCTAGCTTATTTAGACTTAAATATACAAACAGAAAAGAAATATAGATGATTGAAGGATAATTCAATAATTAGGTGTAATTTCGCTAAGGAGAACACGTGTTACGTGGAGATGATCAACAATTAAATACTATTATAGACCTTATAATAAACTTGGGAGAAATCAATCGAAAAGATAATACGAGAATATTAAAAATTATAGATATTCTTGAAGACCTGCAAATTAAACAAAATAAACTTTTACAAAGATTGGAACAAAACTTTGATTTCATAAAGGTCCAACAATCAGAAATAGACAGAATAATACAAACCCTAAATAGTAAAGAAAAAAATATTATAGAATATCCTAAGATAAATAACCTTGAGAAAGAAGTGCAAGAGTTAAGAAAAGATATAGAATAGATAAAGAGAATAGCTCTCTCATGAACAATCTATTTTAGCAAACTATTTTTAAAAAGGCAGAATAAATTTAGCCAAACCCAAAAAGACTATCAGATTACCAGCCCCCAGGAGAAACAGACACAATAGTAATAAAACAAAATAACACTATAATATTCTTAATATTATAAATTAATAAAAATTTAAAAAAACTAATTAAAGAAAAAGTCCAGTCTAAAAAGAAAATTAGTCAAGAAAAAAATATAGACGAATTAATTGAGCAATTAAAACGAATAGAATTAACCTTTCAAAAAGAAAAATCAAAAACTCGTAAAAAACAAACATGGATCTTTTTCCAACATTCACAAACAAGCCAAGAGCAAGCTTTACCCAAGAAAAATTAAGAAATAAATTGTTAACAAGGTTGATAAATACATCAAGAATGACTTCAAAACAACAACTGGAAGAAGTAATAAAAATAGATAAAGATATACAAATTTTTCAACAAAATAAATTAAAATTATTAAGCCCTAAGATACTATATAATGCAGGAGTTTTTTCCTCACAGGCACAATTATATAGATATTATAGAGAAGAACAAATGTGTGTTATTGGAGGAAGTAACACCACTATGAATCTAATAAGTTCAGATTCTTTGAGAGAAATTAAAAAATTAAACATAAGCCTCATGCATATGGGATTAATTGTAATAGGCTTAAAAGGATTAACTAGAAAGAATTTAGGAACTAAAGTACTAGTTACATTATATGATAATAGATGGTCAGACCCAAAGAGATCCATAATAGGAATAATAGAAGTAGACGTGTCAAGTAATGGAGGACTTTTTTTTATTGTAGTTCAGACTATATGATAAATTCTTTAGAATTCGGAAAGTACATTAAAATAGGTATTCAGACAAAGGGTTATGAAATAATGAATAACGAAAATAATTTATTAATATGTATAGGCTTTGTAGGAAAATTTGCTATAATAGTGATACAAAATTTAAATTAAAAGTAAATGACCTAGTAAGCTTAATGGGGAATAAGGGTATAAGACTAATTAAATCACTAAAAATAAATTCAGAAGAATATGTGACAACGCCCAAGCACACACACAAGTGTACGTGGTCTTATCAAGTAGTAGAGTGGCCTAATGAAATCCAAGTATCGATCCCACAGGGACTTGGTTAAACAACGGTTAGATTTCAGTTCATAATTTAGATTCAACTGGTGCAAAAGTAACAAAAAGATAGATTGGATTTTGTAAATTGAAAGTAAAATAAATAGTGCGTAAAATAAAGATCTTGGACAATCAATAGAAGTAAAACCCAATTGTAATATGTTATTGACATTCATTCATCAATTCACTTATCTTGGTTGTCGATTCGTAGGGTTAATCGCATGATCATGGTCTCCTGTCCTCTAACCAATTACCTAATGTGGATAATACAACTACATCATTGAGCGGGGATGTAATAGTCCAATTAAGTTCTTTAAGGTATCATCCTACGTTTGAATCAAGTACGGTATCTAAGTATATCCCTGTCCTTGACACTAATTTGTATTCCTTATTTCATAAAAGACTACGAACCATACTTTGTTCAATCCCACATTTTATCTCCCTATTCCCTCTCCCGAGTTCACAAGGTTGACAATGGGTGTATTCTAAGGGTGATCAAACCTCAAAATAATTAAAATAAGATTGAACACACAACCAACAATGATAAGTAAATAAAAAAATTAAAATCAAAACAAGAGTACTCATGTATTCAGCTTCAACCCCGAAAAGAAGGCGTTTATCCAGGCATAGTCATAATCGTAATACTAGATTGTAATTAACGACTAAGGACATTAATGAACTATATTAAAAGGACAAAAACCCAAGTTATGAAGTTGCATCATCCTCCTTGATGATCCAATACGCTCTAAGATGATTAATAATAGGTACAAAGATGTATTTATAGTGGACAACAAGTCCCGAGCGGTATAGGATTCAAATTGCACTTTTTTGCCATGTATGGATTGGACCTCGCGACGCACAAGTTGAAGACATGTGTGGAAGTCGCATCGCGAGTTTATAAGACGTCTATGAAAGTCGTGTCATGATATATGGAGAAGAGTGTGGAAGTTACGTTGAGTGATCATCGCGACACCTCTCTGGAAATTGCATCTTGAAATTTGGTTAAGTGTTGAATGTTCCTCCTACTACCCAAGTTTTTGTAGTGTATTTCCAATGGTTTTCCAGCCTCTAAATCATCTATATATCATTATATTAAGATTATAAAAGATACTATAAGAACACACCACACGAATTAGATGTTCAAACAACATAATATCCATCACGATGAATCAAGAACAAGAGCTAAGACAAGGAAAATTTCCATGATCTTTCACTTCATGTTTTGACTCTTTACTAGACTTACTTGAACTTTGTACACTATCAGCAAGTTGTTCCACATATAATAATATGATTAAAATTATTTAGAACACATTAAACAATATAGAATCAAACAAAAGAGACTAGAAAAGCACCTAGCTCAAGCTAGTAACACTAGTTTCATCGATTGAACTCTAAGTGACCCTATTAAACCCAACCTTGTTTAGAATACACTTTGCACATTGTAATCACATACTTGGACACTTAAATGCTTATTAATATCAATATGAACACGTTAATCGCATGAATTTCTCTATAAAACAAGGCAAAATAATCTAGAATAATGATACCGAAGTGTATAAAACCACCTTAGATCATCACCCCACACTTAAACTTTTATTCGTCCTCGAACAACTCTTTACTCTAAGCATCAAAAGATGAAGTGACGCTACATTTCTACTAAAATAGTGACACTCAAGCTAGTACTACAATGACTACACGGAATGCAAGTTTCTATAGAAAGAATGTTATTTACACAATTAAAAGCTCAAGAATTCTACTCCGAAACATCCTAGCCTCAAGAATTAACTCCACAAGTGGCAAACTCACGCATATTTATCAATCAAAGACATCATACAAATCACCCGAATTCATCAAACATGTGCCCCTCATAACAAGAGAGATACCTATAATTACTCACAATAATGCAATTTATAACGTAATGGGTACAAGAATCAAATTACACTCACTCTCACAAAGAATTCACAAGTTACACACAATGAACCATAAGTTTCCGCTTTGTGTAATGCTCCACTAATATCGAAATGATGAACTTAGGATCAATTAGGTCTTTTTCGGGTTGTAATATAGTCTTAGGGACGGGTAGGAACTATTTGGGAATAGTGACTAACCTCTCTTAGCGCTTCAATACACTACATTATACATTTAAAACAATCTCCAACAAAAAAATTACACTTTTTCCATCCACTCGTCACCTTTATTTTGCCCCATCTCTTTTAAGCATTTTCATAAACACGTGGTGGGTGTATTGTTATTCCTTCAAGATTTAATTTTTCTCACTTTCTACAACCATGGAAATATTTCTAACACCATTTATATCACTCCCAACCACCACACATCAAATATAAGCACCAATAGGTATTACCCTAGGCATTAATTTCACCTTTTTCTTCTTTAATTTCTCAAACTCCTTAATAAATCAATTTTTCAATTAAACAACTTAGGAGATTTTTAGATCAAATTAAGGTCCATCAAAGAAAGGGGATTAGGGTATATATGAGGCTACCAAAGAAAAATAAGGTAAAGGCTCAATGGGGTTTAACTAGAATTATGGACAAGGGTAGGCAAAAAAAGGTATAAAATAAGGCTATCAAAGAAACGTCTAAATTATCTCCTAAACTCACACTCTTTATTTCACTTTGCACACACACCGGGCAAGTTCTAGACATCACATGCAACAAGAAATATGCAAAAATCTCAAACGCACATGGCACATGCTCAACTCAATAGGATCATCATAGACTCCCAACCAAACAATAACATGAATTCAAATTTAAGCCAACAAGTACAAGAGTCACAAACATGAGCCTAAGAATCTCAAAAATAACAATTCACTCATTCAATATGCTTTTATCAAACAAAAAATTTGCACCATGTAATAAAAAAATTAGCACCAACAAGAATATCTTACACCAAATTTTTTTAAAATTGAGCCAAAATTTAGGAATTTCCCTACTCCATACTTAAAAATCTTCTTAGCCCCCAAAGTGAATTTAAAAGTAAGAGACAAAAATACTCTCTGAGGCCTCTAGGCCTAGCTAGTAGCATTTTTTGCATTAATAGGATCCTTAGGACTGCACACTCAGTTTTTGGCCATGCTTCAAGCTCAGTTTCCAGTACTCAGACTTCCCATTAAATTGAAAACTAGAATTAAAAAGAAAACATACCTACATAATTTGGGTTACCTCCTAAGCAACGTCTGATTTAGTGTCGCGACATGACCCAACTACGACGTAGTCGTTTTCTTTTCTTCTCTTTATCAGGCTTGGTCTCCATCTTCTTATTCTTTTTATCCCTCTTGGGTGTGAATTTTCAAGAGCAGCAGATTCCTCAACTTTAGGCTTTTTAGGCTCATCGATTTGCACCAAATTAGGCTTAGGTGGTAGAAACTTAGGTTGCTCAATCAGGTAGTCTAAAGAGGTATTTTGGGGACTAGCCATACCACACTCATCCACTTCAATCACATTGATCATACACAAATCTTTATATTGGGATGTTAGTGTGGGTGTTTTGTATACATCAAATACTACCTCTTCATCCTTTACCCTCATTTTGAGCGTGCCTTCTCTAACCTCAATCAACGCTCCTTCAGTTTCTAAGAATAGCATGATCATGATCTCCCAACCTCTAACCAATTACCTAATATGGACATTACAACTACATCGTTGAGCGGGGATGTAATAATCTAATTAAGTTCTTTAAGCTATCATCCTACATTTGAATCAAGTACGGTATCTAAGTACATCCATTTCCTAGACATTAATTCATCTTGCTAATTTCATAAAAGACTACGAACCATACTTTGTTCAATCCCACATTCTATCTCCCTATTCCCTCTCCCGAGTTCACAAGGTTGACAATGGGGGTATTCTAAGGGTGATCAAGCCTCAAAATAGTTAAAATAAGATTGAACACACAACAAACTATGCTAATCAAATCAATGAACTAAAATCAAAACAAGATTACTCATGTATTTGGCTTAAACCCGTAAAGAGGCTGTTTATCCACGCATAGTCATTATCGTAATCACTAGATTGTAATTAACGACTAAGGACATGAATGAACTAAATTAAAATGATAAAAACCTATGTTATGAAGTTGTAGAATCCTCGTTGATTATCCAATACATTCAAATATGTTTAAAAACAAGTACAAAGATGTATTTATAGTGTACAACAAGTCCCAAGCCGTATAGGATTCAAATTGCACTTTTTTGCCGTGTATGGATTGGACCTCGCGACGCCCAAGATGGAGACGTGTGTGGAAGTCGCATTGCGATTTTAGGAGACATCTATGGAATTCGTGTCGTGAACTCTGGAGATGTGTGTGAAAGTTGCATTACTAGCTCATCGCGACACCTCTATGGAAATAACATTTTGAAATTTGGTTAAGTGTTGAATGTTCCTCCATCTACCCAATTCCTTGTGGTGTCTTTCCAATGGTTTTACAGCCTCTAAATCATCTATATATCAGCATATTAAGGTCATAAAAGATCATACAAGAAAATACCGCACAAATTAGATGTTCAAACAACACAATATCCATCATGACGAATCAAGAACAAGAGCTAAGACAAGGCAAATTTTCATGATCTTTCGATTCATATTTCGACTCTTTACTTGACTCGCTTGAACTTTGTACACTATCGACAAGTTGTTCCACATATAATAACACCATTAAAACCTTTTAGAATACATTAAAAATATAGAATCCAACAAAAGAGACTAGACAAGCACCTAGCTCAAGTTAGTAACACTAGTTTCATCGATTGAACTCTAAGTGATCCAATTAAACCCAACCTTGTATAAAATATAATTTGCACATTGTAATCACATACTTGGACACTTAAATTCTTATTTATATCAATATGAACACGTTAAGAACACGAATTTCTCTCAAAATAAAACGAAATAATCTAGAATAATGATACCAAAGTGTATAAAAAGACCTCAGTTCATCACCCCACACTTAAACTCTAGTTCGTCCTCGAACAACTCTTTACTCTAAGCATCAAAATCTGAGGTGACGCTACACTTCTACTAAAACAAAGACACTCAAAATATTACTACAATGACTACACAGAATGCAAGTTTCTACACAAAGCATGTTATTTACACAATTGAAAGATCAGGAATTCTACTCTGAAACATCCTAGCCTCAAGAATTGACTCCACAAGTGGAAAACTCACGCATATTTATCAATCAAAGACATCATACAAATCACCCACATTCATCAAACTTGTGCCCCTCACAACAAGAGAGATACCCATAATTACTCACAATAATGCAATTTATAACGCAATGGGTACAAGAATAAAATTACGCTCACTCTGACAAAGAATTCTTAAGTTACACACAATGAACCATAAGCTTTCCCTTATTGTAATGCTACACAAATATCGATACGATGATCTTAGGATCAATTAGGTCTTTTCCGGGTTGTAATGTAGGCATAGGGACGGGTAGGAAGAATTTGGGAATAGTGACTAACCTCTCTAAGCGCTATTATAAACTACATTATACATTTAAAATAACCTCCAACAACTAAATTACACTTTTTCCATCCACTCATCACCTTTATTTTTCCCCATATTTTTTAGACATTTTCACAAACACGTGGTCGACGTATTGTTTATTCCTTGAACATTCAATTTTTCTCATTTTCTACAACCATGGAAATATTTCTAACACCATTTATATCACTCCCAACCACCACACATCAAATATAACCACCAATAATTATTACCCTGGGGTACCAATTTCACCTTTTTCTTCTTCAATTTCTCAAACTCCTTACTAAATCAATTTTTCAATTAAAGCACCAAGGAGCTTTTTGGATCAAATTAAGGTCCGTCAAAGAAAGGGGATTAGGATAAATATATGGCTACTAAAGAAAAATAAGCTAAAGGCTCAATGAAGTATAACTAGTATTATGCACAAGGGTAGGAAAAAGAAGGTATAAAACAAGGCTATCAAAGAAATGCCTAAATTGTCACCTAAACTCACACTCTTTATTTTTCTTTGCACACACACCGGACAAGTTCTAGACATCACATGCAACAAGGAATATACAAAAATTTCACACGCACATGGCACATACTCAATTCAATAGGATCATCATTGACTCTCAACCAAATAATAGCATAAATTCAAATTTAAGCTAACAAGTACAAGAGTCACAAACATGGGCCTAAGAGTCTCAAAAATAGCAATTAACTCATTGAGCATTCTTCTATTAAACAAAACACTTGCGACATGGCCCAACTACGACTTAGTCGTTCTCTTTTCTTTTTTTTTCTCACACTTGGTCTCTATCTTCATATTATTTTCATCCCTCTTGGGTGTATTTTTTCAAGAGAAGCAGATCCTCAACTTTAGCCTTTGCAGGCTCATCAATTTGCATCAAATTAGGCCAAGGCGGTAGAAGCTTAGGCTGCTCAATCAGGTAGTCCAAAGAGGTCTTTGGGGGACTATCCACCCCACACTCGTCCACTTCAAACACATTGATCATATACAAATCTTTATATTGGGATGTTAGCATGGGTGATTTGTATATATCAAATACCACATCTTCATTCTCTACCCTCATTTTGAGCGTGCATTCTCTAACATCAATAAAATCTCCTCAGGTTGCTAAGAATGGACGCCTAAGATGATTGGTACCTCATCGTTTGCCTTAAAATCAAGAATAATAAAGCCAGCATGAATAATAAATTTACCAACCTTTAAGAGGACATCCTTAATGATTCCTTTCGGATAGGCCATGGATCTGTCCGCCAGCTGAAAAATAAACCTTTGTCAATTTACACTTTCCTAAGACTAATATGTCAAACAGAGATAGGGCCATAAAATTTATGCTATCCCTTAAGTCACGCAATGCATGGACCATTTTACTCCCAATTTGGATAGGGAGATTAAACTTTCTTGGATCTCTCAATTTCTTGGGGATTTTCTGTGTCATCAAAGCGCTACACACTTCAGTGAGTGTTATTGACCCCACATCCTAAAATTTCACCTTATTAGCAACCACATCCCTTGAGTACTTTGAATACTTAGGCATACTTTTCAAAATATCTTACAAAGGTAAGTTAATGTGAAGATCTCAGAATGTGTCAAAGAACTTCTTAAACATTGCATCCTCTTTCGCTTTCATGTTCTTTTGAGGAAATGGTAGTGGAGGCACTTGCTTCTTTTCTGGTTCAGCAACAACTGTCTCTTTCAAGTACTCAGACTTTTTTGACTTATCATCTTTTTCAGAAACCTGTTGGGGAGTCAAATCTGCGTCTACCACCTTTGTTGCCTTGGGAGGTTCTTCTTGAAGCTCTTTACCGCTCCTCAAGGTGATTGCTATAACCTGCTTTGGATTTCTTGTATCTGCTGGAAAAGCACCTTGTGGCCTAGTATTTTATTCTTGTTGTGTCTGCCCCCCTTGAATCTCCAAGCTTCTATGAACTGCTTGTACATTTTTTATGTTTGCAGCCAATTATGTCTGACTAGCTAGAAGCTGCTTCAATATCTTTTCCATGTTGCTAGTTGACTGATTTCCTTATGCCTGTGGTGGCAGAATTTGTTGTTGTTGTTGGGCGTTCCACGGCTGAGTCTGCCACTTCATGTTATAGGAATTACCATAATTTAGCCTTTGAGCATTGCCGACATAAATCACTGATTTTGGATTGGACGGACACATAAACGCTAAGTGACCTCTATTACCGCATACTTCACACCAACCTACAGCTTATTGGATGGCATTGACTATGGTTTTAGGTTATGGAGCTCTAAATTTTAGGCTGCTGAACTGAGTGTTTATCATATTTTACAATGCTGCAACCTGAGCTGATAAGGCTGTGAATTGGTCCACCTCCAATACACCCGCAATTCTTTTTGTAGCGCTTCTAGAATCTGAGTGTCAGTCTGGATTTCCTTGTTCTATGCGGTGCAACAATGTGTACTGCTCATCATAAGTCAATTCTAGCGCTTGACCAACTGCAACTGAATCTAACAAAATCTTTGTATTGTGATCAAGTACTTCTACAAAAGTATGAGTAAGTACCTCATTGGATTGTTGGTGATTTGGAAAATCCCAAAGAAGGGCCTTGATGCATTCCCAAGCTTGATATAGATTTTTATCAGACTTCTGTTTAAAGCTCACTATCTAACTGCAGAGTCTCACAGTCTTGCCTGATGGAAAGAATGTGATGAGGAAATTTCTGGCTAAGTCATCCCATGATGTGATTGAATTAGCCGGCTCTGCATTCAATCACCTTTTAGCTTCCCCCAAAAGTGAATGAGGGAAAAATGTCAACCTCACATAATCTGTACTTACCCCAGTCAGAATGAATGTGTCAGTAAGCTTAATGATAGTCTGCAATTGGACTTGTGGATCCTCGTGTGAAAGCCCTGCAAACTGACCACTGCTGATAAGAAGCTATACCATGTTGTACTTTAACTCGTAATTCCCCCCAGCAATCAGTCTTCGAATTGGGGAAGTCAGGTTTGTTGGAAGTGTGACTGTAACATCCTTCACCGTCCTGCATGGTTGTTGTTCATCCATTGGAGCAGGACCTACTTGGTCCTCTTCTATTTGAGGAAATTAGGGGAGACGGATTGTGTCTTTCCTTCACTGATGGAAGTGTTGCTCGGGTTTGGAGTTTGGTTCAACGAAATCCCTATCCTTTGCCAGCATCTTAAATTTAAAACTTGTTTCATGTAATCACAAAAACAAGACCAAGCTAAAAAAACACCTAAGAAATCTACAGAGCAAAGCTAAAATAAATTAGTTGCTAATTGCAAGTCCCCGACAACGACACCAAAAACTTGATAGCGCCCAAGTACACACGCAAGTGTAAGTGGTCCTATAAAGTAATAAAGTGGCCTAATAAAAGCCAAGTATCGATCCCACAGGGACTTGGTTAAACACCGTTTAGTTTTCATTCACAATTTAGATTCAACTAGTGCAAAAGTAACCAAATGAGAGATTGGATTTTGTAAATTGAAAGTAAAATAAATAGTGCGTAAAGTAAAGATCTTGGACAATCGATAGTAGTAAAACCCAGAGTTGAAGAACTTTAAACAATCGTACTATGTTATTGACTTTCATTCATTAATTTACTTATCTTAGTTGTCGATTCGTAGGGTTAATCGCATGATCATGGTCTCCCGACCTCTAACCAATTATCTAATGTGGAAATTACAACTACATCATTGAGCAGGGATGTAATAATACAATTAAGTTCTATAAGCTATCATCCTATGTTTAAATCAAGTGTGGTATCTAAGTACATACCTGTCCTAGACACTAATTCTTCTTCCTTATTTCATAAAAGACTACGAACCATACTTTGTTCAATCCCACATTCAATCTCCCTATTCCCTCTACCAAGTTCACAAGGTTGACAATGGGTGTATTCTAAGGGTGATCAAGCCTAAAAATAGTTAAAATAAGATTGAACACACAACAAAAAATGATAAGAAAATCAATGAACGAAAATTAAAACAAGACTACTCATGTATTCTGCTTCAACCCCGGAAAGAGGGCGTTTAACCACGCATAGTCATAATCGTAATCACTAGATTGTAATTAACGACTAAGGACATGAATGAACTATACTAAAATGATAAAAACCTATGTTATGAAGTTGTAGAAGCCTTCATAATTCTCCAATACATTCCAAGATGATTAATAACAAGTACAAAGATGTATTTACAGTGGACAACAAGTCCCAAGCCGTATAGGATTCAAATTGTACTTTTTTGCCGTGTATGGATTGGACATCGCGACGCCCAAGATGGAGACGTGTATGGAAGTCGCATTGTGAGTTTAGGAGATGTCTGAGGAAGTCGTGTTGCGAGATCTGGAGACGTGTGTGAAAGTCGCGTCGCGAGCTCATCGTGACACCACTCTGGAAATTGCATCTTGAAATTTGGTTAAGTGTTGAACGTTCCTCCTTCAACCCAAGTCCTTGTGGTGTCTTTCCAATTGTTTTCCAGCCTATAAATCACCTATATATAATCATATTAAGCTCATAAAAGATCCTACAAGAAAATATCACACGAATTAGATGTTCAAACAACACAATATCCATCACGACGAATCAAGAGCACGAGCTAAGACAAGGCAAATTTCTATGATCTTTCACTTCATGTTTCGACTCTTTACTTGAATCGCTTGAACGTTGTACACTATCAACAAGTTGTTCCACATATAATAACACCATTAAAACCATTTAGAACATATTAAACACAATAGATTCCTACAAAAGAGACTAGACAAGCACCTAGCTTAAACTAGTAAAACTAGTTTCATCGATTGAACTCTAAGTGATCCAATTAAACCCAACCTCGTTTAGAATACACTTTGCACATTGTAATCACAGACTCTGACTTTTAAATGCTTATTAATATCAATATGAACACATAAAGAACATGAATTGCTCTCATAACAAGGCGAAATAATCTAGAATAATGATACTGAAGTGTATAAAACCACCTCAGTTCATCACCCCACACTTAAACTCTTGTTCGTCCTCGAACAACTCTTTACTCTAAGCATCAAAAGCTGAGGTAATGCTACACTTCTACTAAAACAAAGACACTTAAGCTAGTAGTACAATGACTACACGGAATGCAAGTTTTTACACAAAGCAAGTTATTTACATAATTGAAAGCTCAAGAATTCTACTCCAAAACATCCTAGCCTCAAGAATTGACTCCACAAGTGGAAAAATCACACATATTTATCAATCAAAGAGATCATACAAATCACCCACATTCACCAAACTTGTTCCCTTCACAACAAGAGAAATACCTATAATTACTCACAATAATGCAATTTATAACATAATGGGTACAAGTATCAAATTACGCTCACTCTCATAAATAATTCACAAGTTACACACAATGAACCATAAGCTTTCCCTTAGTGTAATGCTCCAGTAATATTGGAATGATGATTTTAGGATCAATTAGGTCTTTTTCGGGGTGTAATGTAGGCTTAGGGACGGGTGGGAACTATTTGAGAATGGTGACTAACCTCTCTAAGCTCTTTAATACACTACATTATACATTTAAAATAATCTCCAACAAACAAATTATATATTTTCTATCACCCCATCACCTTTATTTTGCCCCATCTCATTTAAGCATTTTCACAAGCACATGGTGGACGTATTATTTATTCCTTCAAGATTCAATTTTTCTCATTTTCTACAAACATGGATATATTTCTAACACCATTTATATCACTCCCAACCGCCACACATCAAATATAAGAACCAATAGCTATTACCCTGGGGTACCAATTTCACCTTTTTCTTCTTCAATTTCTCAAACTCCTTACTAAATCAATTTTTCAATTAAAGCACTAAGGAGCTTTTTGGGTCAAATTAAGGTCCATCAAAGAAAGGGGATTAGGATACATATGAGGCTACTAAAGAAAAATAAGCTAAAGGCTCAATGGAGTTTAACTAGGATTATGCACAACGGTAGGCAAAAGAAGGTATAAAAAAAGGTTATCAAAGAAATACCTAAATTGTCTCCTAAACTCACACTCTTTATTTTGCTTTGCACACACACACCGGGCAAGTTCTAGACATCACATGCAACAAGGAATATACAAAAATCTCACACGCACATGGCACATGCTCAACTCAATAGGATTATCATAGACTCCCAACCAAATAATAGCATGAATTCAAATTTAAGCCAACAAGTACAAGAGTCACAAATATGAGCCTAAGAGTCTCAAAAATAGCAATTCACTCATTGAGCATGCTTTTATCAAACAAAACACTTGCACCGTGTAATAAAAAATAGCATCAACAAGAATATCTTACATAAAAAAAATTAAATTGAGCCAAAATTTAGTAATTTGCCCACCCCACACTTCAAAATCTACTTTGTCCCCAAAGTGAATTTAAAAGTAAGAGATAGAAAAATACTCCCTGAGGCCTCTAGGCCTAGCTAGTAGCATATTTTTCATTAATGGGATCCGTGGGACCCCACACTCAGTTTTTTGCCATGCTTCAAGCTCAAGTTTCCAGTACTCAGACTTCCTATTAACCTACGACTTAATCAAAAACAAAAACTATGTGAAATAAAAACTAAAATTAAAAAGAAAACATACCTACTTAACTTGGGTTGCCTCCCAAGAAGTGCCTGATTTAGTGTCTTGACACGACCCAACTATGACTTAGTCGTTCTCTTTCCTTCTTTTTCTCACGCTTGGTCTCTATCTTCTTATTCTTTTCATCCTTTTTGGTTGTGAATTTTCAAGAGCAGCAGATTCCTCAACTTTAGCCTTTTCAGGCTCATCACTTTGTATCAAATCAGGCTTAGACGGTATAAGATTAGGCTGCTCAATTAGGTAGTCCAAAGAGGTCTTTCGTGGACTAGCCACCCCACACTCGGCTACTTCAATCACATTAATCATACACAAATCTTTATATTAGGACGTTCGTGTGGGTACTTTGTATACATCAAATACCACTTGTTCATCCTCTACACTCAGGGACTTGGTTAAACAACGATTAGATTTTAGTTCACAATTTAGATTCAACTAGTGCAAAAGTAACCAAAAGTGAGATTGGATTTTGTAAATTACAAGTAAACTAAATAGGGCGTAAAGTAAAGATCTTGGACAATCAATAGGAGTAAAACCCAGGATTGAAGCACTTTGAACAATTGTACTATGTTATTGACTTTCATTCATCAATTAACTAGGGTCAATCGCATGATCATGGTCTCCCGACCTCTAACCAATTTTCTAATGTGGACATTACAACTACATCGTTGAACGGGGATGTAATAATCCAATTAAGTTCTTTAAGCTATCATCCTACGTTTGAATCAAGTAGGGTATCTAAGTACATCCCTGACCTAGAAACTAATTCATATTCCTTATTTCATAAAAGACTACGAACCATACTTTGTTCAATCCCACGTTCTATCTCCCTATTCCCTCTCCCGAATTCATAAGGTTGACAATAGATGTATTCTAAGGGTGATCAAGCCTCAAAATAGTTAAAATAAGATTGAACACGTGTTATGTGGAGATGATCAACAGTTAAATACTATTATAGACCTTATAATAAACTTGGGAGAAATCAGTCGAAAAGATAATACGAGAATATTAAAAACTATAGATATTCTTGAAGACCTGCAAATTAAACAAAATAAACTTTTAGACAGATTGGAACAAAACTTTGATTTCATAAAGGTCCAACAATCAGAAATAGATAGAATAATACA
Organism: Capsicum pubescens; assembly: GCA_030864215.1. Classification (NCBI taxonomy): domain Eukaryota; kingdom Viridiplantae; phylum Streptophyta; class Magnoliopsida; order Solanales; family Solanaceae; genus Capsicum; species Capsicum pubescens. The sequence continues at coordinate 204,840,458 of CM061541.1, forward strand.
AACCCTAAATAGTAAAGAAAAAAATATTATAGAATATCCTAAGATAAATAACCTTGAGAAAGAAGTGCAAGAGTTAAGAAAAGATATAGAATAGATAATGAGAATAGCTCTCTCATGAACAATCTATTTTAGCAAACTATTTTAAAAAAGGCAGAATAAATTCAGCCAAACCCAAAAGGACTATCAGATTACCAGCCCCTGGGAGAAACACACACAATAGTAATAAAACAAAATAACACTATAATATTTTTATTATTATAAATTAATAAAAATTTTAAAAAACTAATTAAAGAAAAAGACCAGTCTAAAAAGAAAATTAGTCAAGAAAAAAATATAGACGAATTAATTGAGAAATTAAAATGAATAGAATTAACCTTTCAAAAAGAAAAATCAAAAACTCGTGAAAAACAAATATGGATCTTTTTCCAACATTCACAAACAAGCCAAGAGCAAGCTTTACCCAAGACAGATTAAGAAATAACTTGTTAACAAGGTTGATAAATACATCAAGAATGACTTCAAAACAACAACTGGAAGAAGTAATAAAAATAGATAAAGATATACAAATTTTTCAACAAAATAAATTAAAATTATTAAGCCCTAAGATACTATATAATGCAGGAGTTTTTTCCTCACAGGCACAATTATATAGATATTATAGAGAAGAACAAATGTGTGTTATTGGAGGAAGTAACACCACTATAAATCTAATAAGTCCAGATTCTTTGAGAGAAATTAAAAAATTAAACATGAGCCTCATGCATATGGGATTAATTGTAATAGGCTTAAAAGGATTAACTAGAAAGAATTTAGGAACTAAAGTACTAGTTACATTATATGATAATAGATGGTCAGACCCAAAAAGATCCATAATAGGAATAATAGAAGTAGACGTGTCAAGTAATGGAGGACTTTTTTTTATTGTAGTTCAGACTATGTGATAAATTCTTTAGAATTCGGAAAGTACATTAAAATAGGTATTCAGACAAAGGGTTATGAAATAATGAATAACGAAAATAATTTATTAATATGTATAGGATTTGTAGGAAAACTTGCTACTAATAGTGATACAAAATTTAAATTAAAAGTAAATGACCTAGTAAGCTTAATGGGGAATAAGGGTATAAGACTAATGAAACCACTAAAAATAAATTCAGAAGAATATGTGACAGCGCCCAAGCACACAGACAAGTGTACGTGGTCTTATCAAGTAGTAGAGTGGCCTAATGAAATCCAAGTATCGATCCCACAGGGACTTGGTTAAACAATGGTTAGATTTCAGTTCATAATTTAGATTCAACTGGTGCAAAAGTAACCAAAAGATAGATTGGATTTTGTAAATTGAAAGTAAAATAAATAGTGTGTAACGTAAAGATCTTGGACAATCAATAGAAGTAAAACCCAATTGTACTATGTTATTGACTTTCATTCATCAATTCACTTATCTTGATTGTCAATTCGTAGGGTTAATCGCATGATCATGGTCTCCCGGCCTCTAACCAATTACCTAATATGGATAATACAACTACATCATTGAGCGGGGATGTAATAGTCCAATTAAGTTCTTTAAGGTATCATCCTACGTTTGAATCAAGTACGGAATCTACGTACATCCCTGTCCTAGACACTAATTTGTATTCCTTATTTCATAATAGACTACGAACCATACTTTGTTCAATCCCACATTCTATCTCCCTATTCCCTCTACCGAGTTCACAAGGTTGACAAAGGGTGTATTCTAAGGGTGATCAAACCTCAAAATAATTAAAATAAGATTGAACACACAACCAAAAATGATAAGTAAATAAATGAAATAAAATCAAAACAAGAGTACTCATGTATTCGGCTTCAACCCCGAAAAGAGGGCGTTTATCCAGGCATAGTCATAATCGTAACCACTAGATTGTAATTAACGACTAAGGACATTAATTAACTATATTAAAAAGACAAAAACCCAAGTTATGAATTTGTATAATCCTCCTTGATGCTCCAATACGCACTAAGATAATTAATAATAAGTACAAAGATGTATTTATAGTGGACAACAAGTCCCGAGCGGTATAGGATTCAAATTGTACTTTTTTGCCATGTATGGATTAAACCTCGCGATGCACAAGTTGAAGACATGTGTGGAAGTCGCGTCGCGAGTTTAGAAGACGTCTATGAAAGTTGTATCGTGAGATTTGGAGAAGAGTGTGGAAGTCGCGTCGAGAGCTCATCGCGACACCTCTCTGGAAATTGCATCTTGAAATTTGGTTAAGTGTTGAACGTTCCTCCTACTACCCATGTTTTTGTAGTGTATTTCCAATGGTTTTCCAGCCTCTAAATCATCTATATATCATTATATTAAGATTATAAAAGATCCTATAAGAACACACCACACGAATTAGATGTTCAAACAACATAATATCCATCACGATGAATCAAGAACAAGAGCTAAGACAAGGAAAATTTCCATGATCTTTCACTTCATGTTTTGACTATTTACTAGACTTGCTTGAACTTTGTACACTATCAACAAGTTGTTCCACATATAATAATATGATTAAAATTATTTAGAAAACATTAAAAAATATAAAATCAAACAAAAGAGACTAGAAAAGCACCTAGCTCAAGCTAGTAACACTAGTTTCATCGATTGAACTCTAAGTGATCCTATTAAACCCAACCTTGTTTAGAATACACTTTGCACATTGTAATCACATACTTGGACACTTAAATGCTTATTTATATCAATATGAACACGTTAATCGCATGAATTGCTCTATAAAACAAGGCAAAATAATCTAGAATAATGATACGAAGTGTATAAAACCACCTTAGATCATCACCCCACACTTAAACTTTTATTCGTCCTCGAACAACTCTTTACTCTAAGCATCAAAAGATGAAGTGACGCTATATTCTACTAAGAAAGTGACACTCAAGCTAGTACTACAATGACTACACGGAATGCAAGTTTCTATAGAAAGCGTTTTATTTACACAATTAAAAGCTCAAGAATTCTACTCTGAAATATCCTAGCCTCAAGAATTAACTCCATAAGTGGCAAACTCACGCATATTTATCAATCAAAGACATCATACAAATCACCCACATTCATAAAACATGTGCCCCTCACAACAAGAGAGATACCTATAATTACTCACAATAATGCAATTTATAGCGTAATGGGTACAAGAATATAATTACGCTCACTCTCACAAAGAATTCACAAGTTACACACAATGAACCATAAGCTTCCGCTTTGTGTAATGCTCCACTAATATTGGGATAATGAACTTAGGGACTCTTAGGTCTTTTCCGGGTTGTAATGTAGGCTTAGGGACGGGTAAGAACTATTTGGGAAGAGTGACTAACCTCTCTAAGCGCTTCAATACACTACATTATACATTTAAAACAATCTCTAACAACAAAATTACACTTTTTCCATCCACTCATCACCTTTATTTTGCCCCATCTCTTTTAAGCATTTTCATAAACACGTGGTGGGCGTATTGTTCTTTCTTCAAGGTTTAATTTTTCTCATTTTCTACAACCATGGAAATATTTCTAACACCATTTATATCACTCCCAACCACCACACATCAAATATAAGCACCAATAGTTATTACCCTAGGCATTAATTTCACCTTTTTCTTCTTTAATTTCTCAAACTCCTTAATAAATCAATTTTTCAATTAAAGAACTTAGGAGATTTTTAGATCAAATTAAGGTCCATCAAATAAAGGGGATTAGGCTATATATAAGTCTACCAAAGAAAAATAATCTAGAGGCTCAATGGGGTTTAACTAGGATTATGCACAAGGGTAGGCAAAAAAAGGTATAAAATAAGGCTATCAAAGAAATGCCTAAATTATCTCCTAAACTCACACTCTTTATTTCGCTTGGCACACACACCGGGCAAGTTCTAGACATCACATGCAACAAGAAATATGCAAAAATCTCAAACGCACATGGCACATGCCCAACTCAATAGGATCATCATAGACTCCCAACCAAACAATAACATGAATTCAAATTTAAGCCAAAATGTACAAGAGTCACAAAAATGAGCCTAAGAATCTCAAAAATAGCAATTCTCTCATTCAGTATGCTTTTATCAAACAAAAAACTTGCACCATGTAACAAAAAATTAGCACCAACAAGAATATCTTACACCAAAATTTTTTAAAATTGAGCCAAAATTTAGGAATTTCCCTACTCCATACTTAAAAATCTTCTTAGTCCCTAAAGTGAATTTAAAAGTAAGAGACAGAAATACTCCCTGAGGCCTCTAGGCCTAGCTAGTAGCATTTTTTGCATTAATAGGATCCGTAGGACTGCACACTCAGTTTTTTGCTATGCTTCAAGCTCAGTTTCCAGTACTCAGACTTCCCATTAAATTGAGAACTAAAATTAAAAAGAAAACATACCTACTTAATTTGGGTTACCTCCTAAGCAACGTCTGATTTAGTGTCGCGACATGACCCAACTACGACTTAGTTGTTCTCTTTTCTTCTCTTTATCACGCTTGGTCTCCATCTTCTTATTCTTTTTATCCCTCTTGGGTGTGAATTTTCAAGAGCAGCAGATTCCTCAACTTTAGGCTTTTTAGGCTCATCAATTTGCACCAAATCGGGCTTAGGCGGTAGAAACTTAGGTTGCTCAATCAAGTAGTCTAAAGAGGTATTTGGGGGACTAGCCATACCACACTCATACACTTCAATCACATTGATCATACACAAATATTTATATTGGGATGTTAGTGTGGGTGTTTTGTATACATCAAATACTATTTTTTCATCCTTTACCCTCATTTTGAGCGTGCCTTCTCTAACATCAATCAACGCTCTTTCAGTTTCTAAGAATGGGCGCCCAAGATGATTGGTACCTGTTTATCTACCTCAAAATCAAGAACAATAAAGTCACCAGGAATAATAAATTTACCAACCTTTATGAGGACATCCTCAATGATTCCTTTCGAATAGGCCATGGATCCGTCCGCCAGCTGCAAAACAACCTTGGTCAATTTAGGCTTTCCTTATACCAATGTGTCAAACAGAGATAAGGGTATAAAATTTATGCTAGCCTCTAAGTCTCTCAATGCATGGACCATTGTACTCCTAATTTGGATAGGGAGAGTAAACTACCCCGGATCTCTCAATTTCTTGGGGATTTTCTATGTTATCACAGCGCTACACTCTTCAGTGAGTGTTATTGCCACCACATCCTAAAATTTCACCTTATTAGCAACTACATCCCTCAAGTACTTTACAAACTTAGTCATACCCTGCAAAACATCTAACAAAGGTAAGTTAATGTGAAGCTCTCGAAACATGTCAAAGATCTTCTTAAACATCGCAGTCTTTCCTGGTGGAAATAATTTGATGAAAAACTTTCTGGCTAAGTCATCCCATGATGCAATTGAATTAGCCGGCTCCGTATCAATCACCTTTTAGCTTCCCACAAAAGTGAATGGGGAAAAAGTGCCAGCCTCACCCCAATCGAAATGAATGTGTCAGTAAGCTTAATGATAGTAGGAAAGTGGACATATGGATTCTCGTGTGAAAGCCCTACAAACTGACCACTTTAATAAGAAGCTGCACTATGTTATGATTTAACTCGAAATTACCCCCAGCAGCCATTCTTTGAATTGGGGAAGTCGAGTTCGTCGGAAGTGGGACTTTAACTTCCCTCACTGTCCTGCATGCTTGTTGTTCAGCCATTAGAGCAGGAACTACTTGGTCCTCTTCTATTTGCGGAAATTGGGAGAGACTGATTGCGTCGCTCCTTCGCTAATGGAAGTGTTGCTCGGGTTCGGGGCTTTGTTCAAGGAAATCCCTATCCCTTGCCAGCTTCCTAACTTTAAAACCTTTTTCCTGTAATCACAAAAACAAGACTAACCATAAAAAACACCAAATAAACCTAAAGAGAAAAGCTAAAATGAAACAGTTGCCAATTATAAGTCCCCGGCAACGATTCCAAGAACTTGAAAGCGCACATGCAAGTGTACGTGTTCCTATCAAGTAGTAAAGTGGCCTAATGAAAGCTAAGTATCAATCCCCCAAGGACTTGATAAACCAACGGTTAGATTTCAGTTCACAATTTAGATTCAACTGGTGCAAAAGTAACTAAAAGAGAGATTTGATTTTGTAAATTGCAACTAAAATAAATAGTGCATAAAGTAAAGATCTTGGAAAATTAATAGGAGTAAAACCTAGGGTTGAAGCACTTTAAACAATTGTACTATGTTATAGACTTTTATTCATCAATTCACTTATCTTGGTTGTCGATTCGTAGGGTTAATCGCATGATCATGATCTCCCAACCTCTAACCAATTACCTAATATGGACATTACAACTATATCGTTGAGCGGGGATGTAATAATCTAATTAAGTTCTTTAAGCTATCATCCTACGTTTGAATCAAGTACGGTATCTAAGTACATCCATTTCCTAGACATTAATTCATCTTGATTATTTCATAAAAGACTACGAACCATACTTTGTTCAATCCCACATTCTATCTCCCTATTCCCTCTCCCGAGTTCACAAGGTTAACAATGGGTGTATTCTAAGGGTGATCAAGCCTCAAAATAGTTAAAATAAGATTGAACACACAACCAACCATGATAATCAAATCAATGAACTAAAATCAAAACAATATTACTCATGTATTCAGCTTAAACCCGTAAAGAGGGCGTTTAGCCACGCATAGTCATTATCGTAATCACTAGATTGTAATTAACGACTAAGGACATGAATAAACTAAATTAAAATGATAAAAACCCTATGTTTTGAAGCTGTAGAATACTCGTTGATTATCCAATACGTTCAAAGATGATTAATAACAAGTACAAAGATGTATTTATAGAGTACAACAAGTCCCAATCCATATAGGATTCAAATTGCACTTTTTTGCCGTGTATGGATTGGACCTCGCGACGCCCAACATGGAGACGTGTGTAGAAGTCGCGTTGCGATTTTAGGAGACATCTGTGGAATTCGTGTCGTGAGATCTGGATATGTGTGTTAAAGTTGCGTTGCTAGCTCATCGCGACACCTCTATGGAAATTTCATCTTGAAATTTGGTTAAGTGTTGAACGTTCCTCCATCTACCCAAGTCCTTGTGGTGTCTTTCCAATGGTTTTACAGCCTCTAAATCATCTATATATCATCATATTAAGGTCATAAAATATCATACAAGTAAATAACGCACAAATTAGATGTTCAAACAACACAATATCCATCATGGCGAATCAAGAACAAGAGCTAAGACAAGGCAAATTTCCATGATCTTTCGATTCATATTTCGACTCTTTACTTGACTCGCTTGAACTTTGTACACTATCAAAAAGTTGTTCCACATATAATAACACCATTAAAACCATTTAGAATACATTAAAAATATAGAATCCAACAAAAGAGACTAGACAAGCACCTAGCTCAAGTTAGTAACACTAGTTTCATCGATCGAACTCTAAGTGATCCAATTAAACCCAACCTTATTTAAAATATAATTTGCACATTGTAATCACATACTTGGACACTTAAATGCTTGTTTATATCAATATGAACACGTTAATAACACGAATTGCTCTCAAAACAAGACGAAATAATCTAGAATAATGATATCAAAGTGTATAAAAAGACCTCAGTTCATCACCCCACACTTAAACTCTAGTTCGTACTCGAACAACTCTTTACTCTAAGCATCAAAATCTGAGGTGATGCTACACTTCTACTAAAACAAAGACACTTAAAATATTACTACAATGACTACACAGAATGCAAGTTTCTACACAAAGCATGTTATTTACACAATTGAAAGCTCAAGAATTCTACTCTGAAACATCCTAGCCTCAAGAATTGACTCCACAAGTGGAAAACTCACACATATTTATCAATCAAAGACATCATACAAATCACCCACATTCATCAAACTTGTGCCCCTCAAAACAAGAGAGATACCCATAATTACTCACAATAATGCAATTTATAACGAATGGGTACAAGAATAAAATTACTCTCACTCTCATAAAGAATTCTTAAGTTACACACAATGAACCATAAGCTTGCCCTTATTGTAATGCTCCACTAATATCGAAATGATGATCTTAGGATCAATTAGGTCTTTCCCGGGTTGTAATGTAGGCTTAGGGATGGGTAGGAACTATTTGGGAATAGTGACTAACCTCTCTAAGCGCTTTTATAAACTACATTATACATTTAAAATAATCTCCAACAACTAAATTACACTTTTTCCATCCATCCATCACCTTTATTTTTCCCCATATCTTTTAGACATTTTCACAAACACGTGGTTGACGTATTGTTTATTCCTTCAACATTCATTTTTTCTCATTTTCTACAACCATGGAAATATTTCTAACACCATGTATATCACTCCCAACCACCACATATCAAATAGAAGCACCAATAATTATTACCCTGGGGTACCAATTTCACCTTTTTCTTCTTCAATTTCTCAAACTCCTTACTAAATCAATTTTTCAATTAAAGCACCTGGGAGCTTTTTGGATCAAATTAAGGTCCATCAAAGAAAGAGAATTAGGATACATATGTGGCTACTAAAGAAAAATAAGCTAAAGTCTCAATGAAGTATAACTAGTATTATGCACAAGGGTAGGCAAAAGAAGGTATAAAATAAGGCTATCAAAGAAACGCCTAAATTGTCTCCTAAACTCACACTCTTTATTTTGCTTTGCAGACACACCGGAAAAGTTCTAAACATCACATGCAACAAGGAATATACAAAAATCTCATACGCACATGGCACATACTCAACTCAATAGGATCATCATTGACTCCTAACCAAACAATAGCATAAATTCAAATTTAAGCTAACAAGTACAAGAGTCACAAACATGGGCCTAAGAGTCTCAAAAATAACAATTCACTCATTAGGCATTCTTTTATCAAACAAAACACTTGCACCGTGTATTAAACAATAGCACCAACAAGAATATCTTACATAAAACAAAAAAAAATTATGCCAAAATTTAGGAATTTCCCCACCCCACACTTCAAAATCTACTTTGTACCCAAAGTGAATTTAAAAGTAAGACATAGAAAAATACTCCCTGAGGCCTCTAGGCCTATCTAGTAGCATCTTTTGCATTAATGGGATCCGTAGGACCCCACACTCAGTTTTTTGCCATGCTTCAAGCTCAGGTTTCCAGTACTCAGACATCCCATTAACCTGTGACTCAATCAAAAACAAAAACTATGTGAAATAAAAGCTAAAATTAAAAAGAAAACATACCTACTTAACTTGGGTTGCCTCCCAAGCAGCGCCTGATTTAGTATTGCGACACGGCCCAACTACGACTTAGTCGTTCTCTTTTCTTCTCTTTCTCACACTTGGTCTCTATCTTCATATTATTTCCATCCCTCTTGGGTGTGAATTTTCAAGAGCAATAGATTCCTTAACTTTAGCCTTTGTAGGCTCATCAATTTTCATCAAATTAGGCCTAGGCGGTAGAAGCTTAGGCAGCTCAATCAGGTAGTCCAAAGAGGTCTTTAGGGGACTATCCACCCCACACTTGTCCACTTCAAACACATTGATCATATACAAATCTTTATATTGGGATGTTAGTGTGGGTGCTTTGTATATATCAAATACGACATCTTTATTCTCTACTCTCATTTTGAGTGTGCATTCTCTAACATCAATCAAATCTCCTCCGGTTGCTAAGAATGGATGCCTAAGATGATTGGTACCTCATCGTTTGCCTCAAAATCAAGAATAATAAAGCCAGCAGGAATAATAAATTTACCAACCTTTATGAGGACATCCTTAATGATTCCTTCCGGATAGGCCATGGATCCGCCCGCCAGCTGCAAAATAACCCTTGTCAATTTACGTTTTTCCAAGACTAATATGTCAAACAGAGATAGGGCCATAAAATTTATGCTATCCCTTAAGTCACGCAATGCATGGACCACTTTAATCCCAATTTGGATAGGGAGAGTAAACTTTCCTGGATCTCTCAATTTCTTGGGGATTTTTTGTGTCATCACAGCGCTACACACTTCAGTGAGTGTTATTTCCCCCACATCCTAAAATTTCACCTTATTAGAAACCACATACCTTGAGTACTTTGAATACTTAGGCATACTTTTCAAAATATCTTACAAAGGTAAGTTAATGTGAAGATCTCATAACGTGTCAAAGAACTTCTTAAACATTGCATCCTTTTTCGCTTTCATGTGCTTTTGAGGAAATGGTAGTAGAGGCACTTGCTTCTTTTATGGTTCAGCAATAACTGTCTCTTTCAAGTACTCAGACTTTCTTGACTTATCAACATCTTTTTCAGAAACCTATTGGGGAGTCAAATCTGCATCTACCTCCTTTGTTCCCTTGGGAGGTTCTTCTTGAAGCTCTTTACCGCTCCTCAAGGTAATTGTTATAACCTTCTTTGGATTTTTTGTATCTGCTGGCAAAGCACCTTGTGGCCTAGTATTTAATTCTTGTGGTATCTTCCCCACTTGAATCTCCAAGCTTCTATGAACTGCTTGTAAATTTTTTATGTCTTCAACCAATTGTGTCTGACTAGCTAGAAGCTGCTTCAATATCTTTTCCATGCTGCTAGTTGACTGATTTCCTTGTGCCTGTGGTGGCAGAATTTGTTGTTGTTATTAGGCGTTCCACGGCTGAGTCTGCCACTTTATGTTGTAGGCATTACCATAATTTAGCCTTTGAGCATTGCCGACATACATCACTGATTTTAGATTGGACGAACACATAGCCGCTAAGTGAACTCTATTACCATATACTTCACACTAACCTACAACTTATTGGATGGCATTGACTGTGGCTGTAGGTTGTGGAGCTCCAAATTTTAGGTTGCTGAACTGAGTGTTTATCATATTTTACAATGCTGCAACCTGAGTTGATAAGGCTGTGAATTGGTCCACCTCCAATACACCTGCAATTATTTTTGTAGCACTTCTAGAATCTGAGTGTCAGTCTGGATTTCCTTGTGCTATGCGGTGCAACAATGTGTACAGCTCATCATAAGTCAATTCTAGCGCTTGACCAACTGCAACTGATTCTAACAAAATCTTTGTATTGTGACCAAGTACTTCTACAAAAGTATGAGTAAGTACCTCATTGGATTGTTGGTGATGTGGAAAATCCCAAAGAAGGACCTTGATGCATTCCCAAGCTTAATATAGATTTTTATTAGACTTCTATTTAAAGCTCACTATCTAACTGCAAAGTCTCGCAGTCTTGACTGATGGAAAGAATGTGATGAGGAACTTTCTGGCTAAGTCATCCCATGATGTGATTGAATTAGCCGGCTCCGCATTCAATCATCTTTTAGCTTCCCCCAAAAGTGAATGGGGGGAAAATATCAGCCTCACATAATCTATACTCACCCCAGTTGGAATGAATGTGTCAGTAAGCTAAATGAAAGTCTGCAAATGGACTTGTGGATCCTCGTGTGAAAGCCCTGCAAACTGACCACTGCTGATAAGAAGCTACACCATGTTGTACTTTAACTCGCAATTCCCCCCAGCAGTCAGTCTTTGAATTGGGGAAGTCAAGTTTGTCGGAAGTGTGACTGTCACAACCCTCACCGTCCTGCATGCTTGTTGTCCATCCATTGGAGCAGGACCTACTTGGTTCTCTTCTATTTGAGGAAATTAGGGGAGACGGATTGTGTCTCTCCTTCACTGATGGAAGTGTTGCTAGGGTTTTGGGTTTGGTTCAACGAAATCCCTATCCTTTGCCAGCATCCTAACTTTAAAACCTGTTTCATGTAATCACAAAAACAAGACCAAGCTAAAAAAACACCAAAAAAATCTAAAGAGAAAAACTAAAACAAATTAGTTGCTAATTGCAAGTCCCCGGCAACGACGCTAAAAACTTGACAGTGCCCAAGCGCACACGCAAGTGTAAGTGGTCCTATCAAGTAGTAAAGTGGACTAATGAAAGCAAAGTATCGATCCCACAGGGACTTGGTTAAACAACGTTTAGATTTTAGTTCACAATTTAGATTCAACTGGTGCAAAAGTAACCAAAAGAGAGATTGGATTTTGTAAATTGAAAGTAAAATAAATAGTGCGTAAAGTAAAGATCTTGGACAATCGATAGGAGTAAAACCCAGAGTTGAAGCACTTTAAACAATCGTACTATGTTATTGACTTTCATTCATCAATTTACTTATCTTAGTTGTCGATTCGTAGGGTTAATCGCATGATCATGGTCTCCCGACCTCTAACCAATTACCTAATGTGGACATTACAACTACATCATTGAGTAGGGATGTAATAATCCAATTAAGTTCTATAAGCTATCATCCTATGTTTAAATCAAGTGCGGTATCTAAGTACATACCTGTCCTAAACACTAATTCATCTTCCTTATTTCATAAAAGACTACGAACCATACTTTGTTCAATCCCACGTTCTATCTCCCTATTCCCTCTACCAAGTTCACAAGGTTGACAATGGGTGTATTCTAAGGGTGATAAAGCCTAAAAATAGTTAAAATAAGATTGAACACACAACCAAAAATGATAAGCAAATCAATGAACTAAAATCAAAACAAGATTACTCATGTATTCGGCTTCAACCCCGGAAAAAGGGCGTTTAACCACGCATAGTCATAATCGTAATCACTAGATTGTAATTAACGACTAAAGACATGAATGAACTATATTAAAATGATAAAAACCTATGTTATGAAGTTTTAGCAACCTTATTAATTCTCCAATACATTCCAAGATGATTAATAACAAGTACAAAGATGTATTTATAGTGGACAACAAGTCCCAAGTCGTATAGGATTCAAATTGTACTTTTTTGCCGTGTATGGATTGGACCTCGCGATGCCTAAGCTGGAGACGTGTATGGAAGTCGCGTCACGAGTTTAGGAGACGTCTGATGAAGTCGTGTCGCGAGCTCTAGATACGTGTGTGAAAGTCGCATCATGAGCTCATCGTGACATCTCTCTGGAAATTGCATCTTGAAATTTGGTTAAGTGTTGAACGTTCCTCCTTCTACCCAAGTCCTTGTGGTGTCTTTCCAATTGTTTTCCAGCCTATAAATCACCTATATATCATCATATTAAGCTCATAAAAGATCCTACAAGAAAATATCACACGAATTAGATGTTCAAACAACACAATATCCATCACGACGAATCAAGAACAAGAGCTAAGACAAGGAAAATTTCCATGATCTTTCACTTCATGTTTCGACTCTTTACTTGAATCGCTTGAACGTTGTACACTATCAACAAGTTGTTCCACATATAATAACACCATTAAAACCATTTTGAACATATTAAACACAATAGATTCCAACAGAAGAGACTAGACAAGTACCTAGCTTAAGCTAGTAACACTAGTTTCATCGATTGAACTCTAAGTGATCCAATTAAACCCAACCTCGTTTAGAATACACTTTGCGCATTGTAATCACAGACTCTGACTTTTAAATGCTTATTAATATCAATATGAACACATGAAGAACATGAATTGTTCTCATAACAAGGAGAAATAATCTAGAATAATGATACCGAAGTGTATAAAACCACCTCAGTTCATCACCCCACACTTAAACTCTTGTTCGTCCTCGAATAACTCTTTACTCTAAGCATCAAAAGTTTAGGTAACGCTACACTTCTACTAAAACAAAGACACTCAAGCTAGTACTACAATGACTACATGGAATGCAAGTTTCTACACAAAGCATGTTATTTACATAATTGAAAGCTCAAGAATTCTACTCCGAAACATCCTAGCCTCAAGAATTGACTCCACAAGTGGCAAACTCACACATATTTATTAATCAAAGACATCATACAAATCACCCACATTCATCAAACGTGTGCCCTTCACAACAAGAGAAATACCCATAATTACTCACAATAATGCAATTTATAACATAATGGGTACAAGTATCAAATTACGCTAACTCTCATAAATAATTCACAAGTTACACACAATGTACCATAAGCTTTCCCTTAGTGTAATGCTCCACTAATATCAGAATGATGATTTTAGGATCAATTAGGTCTTTTTCGGGTTGTAATGTAAGCTTAGGGACGGGTAGGAACTATTTGGGAATGATGACTAACCTCCCTAAGCGCTTTAATACACTACATTATACATTTAAAATAATCTCCAACAACCAAATTACATTTTTTCCATCACCCCATCACCTTTATTTTGCCCCATTTATTTTAAGCATTTTTACAAACATATGGTGGACGTATTATTTATTCCTTCAAGATTCAATTTTTCTCATTTTCTACAAACATGGATATATTTCTAACACCATTTATATCTCTCCTAACTGCCACACATCAAATATAAGAACCAATAGCTATAACCCTGGGGCACCAATTTCACCTTTTTCTTCTTCAATTTCTCAAACTCCTTACTAAATTAATTTTTCAATTAAAGCACTAAGGAGCTTTTTGGGTCAAATTAAGGTCCATCAAAGAAAGGGGATTAGGATACATATGAGGCTACTAAAGAAAAATAAGCTAAAGGCTCAATGGAGTTTAACTAGGATTATGCACAAGGGTAGGCAAAAAAAGGTATAAAAAAAGGTTATCAAAGAAATGCCTAAATTGTCTCCTAAACTCACACTCTTTATTTTGCTTTGCACACACACCGGGCAAGTTCTAGACATCACATGCAACAAGAAATATACAAAAATCTCACACGCACATGGTACATGCTCAACTCAATAGGATCATCATAGACTCCCAACCAAACAATAGCATGAATTCAAATTTAAGCCAACAAGTACAAGAGTCACAAACATGAGCCTAAGAGTCTCAAAAATAGCAATTCACTCATTGAGCATGCTTTTATCAAACAAAACACCTGCACCCCACACTTCAAAATCTACTTTGTCCCCAAAGTGAATTTAAAAGTAAGAGATAGAAAAATACTCCCTGAGGCCTCTAGGCCTAGTTAGTAGCATATTTTTCATTAATGGGATCCGTGGGACCCCACACTCATTTTTTTTCCATGCTTCAAGCTCAGGTTTCCAGTACTCAGACTTCTCATTAACCTGCGACTCAATCAAAAACAAAAACTATGTGAAATAAATACTAAAATTAAAAAGAAAACATACCTACTTAACTTGGGTTGCCTCCCAAGAAGTGCCTGATTTAGTGTCGCGACATGACCCAACTATGACTTAGTCGTTCTCTTTCCTTCTTTTTCTCACGCTTGGTCTCTATCTTCTTATTCTTTTCATCCTTTTTGGGTGTGAATTTTCAAGAGCAGCAGATTCCTCAACTCTAGCCTTTTCAGTCTCATCAATTTGCATCAAATCAGGCTTAGACGGTAGAAGATTAGGCTGCTCAATCAGGTAGTCCAACGAGGTCTTTCGGGGACTAGCCACCCTACACTCGTCTACTTCAATCACATTAATCATACATAAATCTTTATATTGGGATGTTAGTGTGGGTACTTTGTATACATCAAATACCACTTGTTCATCCTCTACACTCAGGGACTTGGTTAAACCACGATTAGATTTTAGTTCACAATTTAGATTCAACTAGTGCAAAAGTAACCAAAAGTGAGATTGGATTTTGTAAATTATAAGTAAAATAAATAGGGCGTAAAGTAAAGATCTTGGACAATCAATAGGAGTAAAACCCAGGGTTGAAGAACTTTGAACAATCATACTATGTTATTGAATTTCATTCATCAATTCACTAGGGTCAATCGCATGATCATGGTCTCCCGACCTCTAACCAATTTTCTAATATGGACATTACAACTACATCGTTGAGCGGGGATGTAATAATCCAATTAAGTTCTTTAAGCTATCATCCTACGTTTGAATCAAGTACGGTATATAAGTACGTCTCTGACCTAGAAACTAATTCATATTTCTTATTTCATAAAAGACTACGAACCATACTTTTTTCAATCCCACGTTCTATCTCCCTATTCCCTCTCCCAAGTTCATAAGGTTGACAATAGATGTATTCTAAGGGTGATCAAGCCTCAAAATAGTTAAAATAAGATTGAACACACAACCAACAATGATAATAAAATCAATGAACTAAAATCAAAACAAGAGTACTCATGTATTTGGCTTCAACCCCGAAAAGAGGGCGTTTAGCCACGCATAGTCATAATCGTAATCACTAGATTGTAATTAACTACTAAGGACATGAATGAACTAAATTAAAATGATAAAAACCTAAGTTATGAAGTTGTAGCAGACTCCTTGATTCTCCAATATATTCCAAGATAATTAATAACAAGTACAAAGATATATTTATAGTGGACAACAAGTCCCAAGCCGTATTGGATTCAAATTGCACTTTTTGTCGTGTATGGATTGGACCTCGCGAAGCCCAAGATGGAGACGTGTATGGAAGTCGCGTCACGAGTTTAGGAGACACATATGGAAGTCGTGTCGCGAGATATGGAGATGTGTGTGGAATTCGCATCGCGAGCTCATCGCGGCACCTCTATGAAAATTGCATCTTGAAATTTGGTTAAGTGTTGAACGTTCCTCCTTCTACCCAAGTCTTTGTGGTGTCTTTCCAATGGTTTTCCAGACTCTAAATCATCTATATATCATCATATTAAGCTCATAAAAGATCCTACAAGAACACACCACACAAATTAGATGTTCAAACAACACAATATCTATCACTACGAATCAAAAACAAGAGCTAAGACAAGGCAAATTTCCATGATTTTCACTTCATGCTTCGACTCTTTACTTGACTCGCTTGAACTTTGTACACTATCAACAAGTTGTTACACATATATTAACACTATTAAAACCATTTAGAACATATTAAACACAATAGAATCCAACAAAAGAGACTAGACAAGCACCTAGCTCAAGCTAGTAACACTAGTTTCATCGATTGAACTCTAAGTGATCCAATTAAATCCAACCTTTTTTAGAATACACTTTGCACATTGTAATCACATACTTGGTCACTTAAATTCTTATTTATATCAATATGAACACGTTAATCACACGAATTTCTCTCAAAATAAGGCAAAATAAAACAGAATAATGATACCGAAGTGTATAAAACCACCTCAGATCAATATGCAGGACTTGAATGGAATTTAGAGAATTTAGTAAAAAAAAAAGATTCCTAAGCCTAATGATCATTTAATGTACATAAATAATAAAGGACAAACTTCAGCTAATTACAGACTATAAATATACAAATGAGAAAGAAATCAATGAAGAAATTGAAGAAAGTGAAAACACTGAATACATGAATATACAAGTATTAGAAGAAGATGGATTTGAGGTAAATAACGTTATAATGAAAGCAGAAGTTATATATGAGACAAATAACGATAAAAAAATTAAATACAAAGGTTGTAAAATAGGAAATCTAGACCTGATCGAAATGAAAGAACATTTTATAAAATGCGAATTAAGAACAGATAATTATGGATATAGAAATGCAAAGAAAATAACTGACAAAATACAGAAAGAAAATGATTTAGAAACAATTTATAGTATAGACGAAATAGAGAGAATAAATGAACTAATGGAAAGTGCATCAAATATTTCAAGCCCTTTCCAAAGAACAACTTCAATGCAGAGAGTATAGGTAAGTACGGGTAATTTACTAAGACATATAGTATATAGGATAAACCCTGATGAGAAAATGGAGAATATAAAATCTAGAGGGAAAATAATACCAATAGAAGAACCTATTAAATTATAAGAAGGTGGAAATAAAGGAAATTTTTTAAATATAACAGCCTATGAGCCCCAGTTATGAAAATCAGTAATAGATATATAGAAATGTAAAGTTGTGGCAGACTATATACAATCTAATCAAGAACCAGACGCAGAAATTATATACAGATACCTGGAGACATTTTTTGGAGAATCTACCAAAGGATTATGGGAAACATATAAGTTAGAAAGTTCCGAAAACTTTCAAGGACTAGTAAATATGGGAGTTAACCCATACAATTTTACAAATAAGGGGAATAGTTTATTAACAGGAGAAGACCCAAATAGTGGTCTAGTAATCCTACAGATAAATGCTCTAATAAAATTAGAACAATTAAGTATAAATAGCTGGTTTAAGATTAAAGAATTTTTAAACGACTATTTCTACTATTGTACTAATAGTGGAAATGCTTTTGATCATAATTTAGGAAAGAAACTCTTTAATAAACTACCAGGAGCCTTAGGTATAGAAATAGAGGAGAGACGGAGTAAATGAGAAGGAGTAATACAAAACCCGAATGTAAAGTGGTCAATAGGACAAAGAATACAACATATAATGAAAATGTTACAAGAGAAATGTACAAATATACAAATACAAAAGCAGTTAAAACAAAGTGAGACAAACTTCTGTAAAAGTATATACACTACACAAAATTATGATCAAGATTACAAAAAGAAAAAGTATAAGAAACCATCTATATGGATTATCATCCTAGAAAGAAATCATATTACTTGAGGAAATCCTTAGCAAGAAAGTCATATCTAAATACATAGAAACATGTAAGAAAATATAATAATAATAATAGAACCTTTAAAAATAAGCTAGAATATTTTACGTGTGGAAGTATAGATCATTTAGCGAATACCTACCCAAAAAGAAATAATAGCAGGACGAGGAACACACAACTAATAGAAGATTTTAATGAGACTTTGATAAATGTAGATGAATACATATCCGATAACGAAAGCATATATTCCATAATAAGTGTAGATGCATCTGAAGAATAAACAAAACTCCTCAGATTCTGAAGGAGAAGAATTAACAAAAAAAATAGGATTAGAAAAATTAGACTTAAGAGAATTAGACAATCACGATTTAGTTAATATTATACAAGATTGTGAACACGAGTTTGAAAAAGATAAAGGATTAGATAGTAATCTGTGTTTTAAGTGTCATTGGTTCCCAAGTAAAAGTAAAAGAATAAAATGTAGGAATTGTTATATAAAAGGATGCATTACTTGTGTGGAGAAAATATCAGAATTAACAATAACCAGAAATAATTCAATAGTTAAAGACAATCTAGACAACCATGGACCTATAAATACTTCAACAGAAACAAAAATACTACAGCTAGAAGGAAGAATAATACAGCTAGAAAAATAAATAAATAAAATAGAGAAACAAAAAGAAATGGTTACTGAAGAAGAAGAACTAATGAATATATCATTTGAAGGTATAATATGTATGAAGATAAAAAGATTAGTACTATAAAAGTCCTAACAAGAATAAAAATTCAAGATTATGAAATGGAGATTAGCTATAGTAGACTCGGGATGTACAAAGAGTATATTAAATAGTAAAATTTTACCACAACATGTAATTAAAGAACTACCTAAACCACAAGAGTTCATGCAAATGGATGAAACTTTTAATACTTATAAACTGTATGTGCCTAGAACACGAATAAGTTTTGTTAATACTTATAGTAACTTCTACAAACCATAATATAAACTAGGTGGAAAATTGGTAAGAGACTTAAATATTAAAGCAAATTTTGTATTAGGACTAGACTTTTTACTATAAAATAACGGAGGTTGTTTTCTCACTAGAGACTGAATACTGTTCTCTAAAAATATTACACAAACCCCGATAACAACAATACCTACCCTAACTAAATACCGATATCTTAAAGAAAATTCAAGTGAATCAGAGAAGACTCAAATGCCATAAAACCTAACAATTCATTAAAATGTGATACAGGAGAAAATTGTAAGTGCAAAAATAGTGAGAGACTATCAGTACATAAGGAATTACAAGAATTGTTAGATGTAGACAAATTAGAAAAAGATTACATGCTAATAGAAATAGATACAGAATTATCTAACTTTAAGAAAGAAATACAACAGATAGGAGTAACAAAGAATCAAAAAGACTTAGAAAAAATAATACAAGTTTTAGATGAATTAGAAATAATTGGAGAAAAACCCTTGAAGCATTGGGACTCCAACCAAATAACCTGTAAATTAAAAATAATTAATTCAGAGTATACAATAAAAACAGCATCAATAGAATCAACTAATCAAGATCTAAAAGACTTTGAAGAACAAATCAAAGAACTATTAGAATTAGGAATAATTAGAAGATCAAGGTCAAGGCATAGATCAGCGGCTTTCATGGTAAGAAATCATAGTGACACTACAAAAAATGGGTTTAATTGGGGGGGAGGGTTGCGGGGGTTATTTTAACCCTCGTAAAATTATATGAATTGCGGGGGTTAAAAACTTTCCGCTAAAATTTATAAATTTACATGAATTTTTAACCCTCAATATCCATCGAGTATATTTGTGGGAGGATTTTAACTCCCAATACCCATTGAATGTATTTACGGGGGTTAAAACCCCCTCTATCCATCGAAAAAAATAGCACCTAAACTTGGCTCCCTTTTACTTAGAAAAAAATATTTAATATTTTTTGCCCCCAAAATATATCTCGCTATTTTTCTCCAAAACCACTACTAAAAAGGCCAAAAACGACGAACTGTGACGCTTTTGAAAAGCGACAAGAAAAGCGACATTGTCCGTTGCTTTTTTAGTTTATTATTTATTTTTATTTAAATCGACGGCCAACGTCTTAATATCCATCACAATTTTAAATTATTTTAATTTTTTCTGTATTTTTACAAAAAGCGACGAATAGTGCGCTTTTGTTAAAAATAAATAAAAATTAACTTTATGATAAAAAGTGACGTTGTCCGTCGGTTTTTAAATTTAATTTTTATTTTTATTTATTTTTATTAAAATCGATGGACAACGTCACTATAATTTTTATTTTTAAAATATTAATTATTGAAAAGCGACGCTATTCGTCCCAATTTTTAATTATTTTTATTTTTTCTGTAATTTTACAAAAAGCAACGGACAGTTTCGCTTTTGTTAAAAATAAATAAAAATTAACTTTATGATAAAAAACGATGTTGTCCATCAGTTTTGAAATTTTATTTTTATTAAAATCGACGGACAACATCCCTATAATTTTTTATTTTTAAAATATTAATTCTAGAAAAGTGACGCTATCCGTCGTAATTTTTAATTTTTTAAATTTTTTTTATATTTTTACAAAAAGCGACGGATATTGTCGCCTTTATTAAAAATAAATAAAAATTAACTTTATAAAAACGATACTATTCGTCGATATTTGATATTTTAATTTACTATTAAATAAATAATTTTTATATTTAAAAAAATTAAATGTATTCAATTATATATTGAATACATTGATATCATACGATTGATTGATCAAGGTAATAATATACTGTTGAAGTTATGATATAATAATAAGTTAAATTAAATGATAATTCATCAAAGTATATATGAAATATGTTGTATTGCAAGGTAATATACTCGTGTATGTGATGTATTTAGTACATATTTTGAAGCTTATATATGTGTGTGTGTGTGTATGTATATTACGCATCTCTCGTGTAGTAAATCTATATATCCAAATATTTTGAATAATATGTTAACATCGTATGATCGAGGTGTTAATACACTATTGAAGTTATAATAATGAAGCTAATTAACGAATAATTCATCAGATTAATACGTTGTATTACTATATATGTAATACCGTATTCAAAAATTAATTTAATCAAAAATTGTTTGTAGTATATGAAATGCATTGACATTATTATGCGATTAACATCATTAATTTTATTTACATAATTTTTTTATAATTAATTTAAAAATAATAATTTCATTTATTTATAATATTAATTTTATATAGTTACTATATTTATTAAATATCAACCTAATTCAATTCAGATTTCCTAATTTATTTAAATTCTAGTCATTTATACTCAATTTGTGTCAATTGAGTTTAATTTGACTCAATCAAAATTCCCAATTCAATCTTTTCTAACCCAATTTCTAATCTCAATTTAACGCATCTCCTCAATTCTAATCTCAACCGTTTATCATATTTGATCAATGGTCAATATTAAATCAATTTTTACTATTTTTTCTTGAAATTGGACAGCTTCAGACTATTTTTCTTGAACCGGGGGTCTATTGAAACAACCTATTTACCTTAACGGTAAGGTTGCATACATTGTACTCTCTACAGACCCCAATTTGTGGGACTAAATTGGGATAGTTGTTGTATTCATTTTCTCGAAATCTCATTGAGAAAACAATCAAAAGATGTCACCTTGATTGATTGATTGATTGATTATTATTATTATTATTATTATTATTATTATTATTATTATTATTATTATTATTATGCTCAATTTATTTTAAATTTATTATCAGTAATTTTTATATAATATTTTTTATGTGACATACGCAATTTATTTGTAAGAATAATAATTTTTATAATATTTTTTAATTTATTATTACTATAAATTTATTATTATATTTAAATAGTAGCCTTGATATATTTGTAAGATAATTTTTACTTTTTTCCCATACTACCATTGGTATTAAGTTTATGAAGTAGCGTTTTTTTACGTATAAAACTCTAAAGTGAACTTTTAACAGTAAACAATAACAATTGTACAGTGTATGCTCATTTTAACTGTTGACACCCAATTTTGACCTCCCGATGCTCCTTTTAGGCTGCTATTAAAAATTATTAATTTTTAACATTAATATTTTTTACGTATTATTTTGAAATCAAATAAATAACGATGTGTCACATCAATGATTTTAATCTATTTAATTTTTTTTCAATCTATTTATTTTCTAACCTAATTTTGCCAATTTATAATAATTTTATCCTAATTTTATCCAATTTATTACAATTGTAGTTCAAGTTATGTTTAATTGAACTCAGTTTCAATTTCCATACAAATTTAGAGCAAATTTTTAATCTTTAGATCTCAGCCGTTGATCATTGATCTAACGGCTGGATCAAACCCTATCCTCTTTCCTTTTAAACCAAAATGAAAACCCAAATCCCTCACTTTTGGCAAAGAAACAGCCACTCCTTCACTACACTCTCTTTACAACTCCATCTTTCTCTCTTTTTCTTGCTTCCCCCTTAAGCTGATTTTTTAGAAATCAACATCTCCAAATCAAAGAAAATTCAAAGAGAGAACAAAATGTACCATCCAATAAGATAACTAAACGCAGCAAAATAGGTAATGATCCCGCAATACCGTTGACAAAGCACCATAGAACTATAACCCAAAAGCATAGGTCCAAAAAAGTGAAGATTCGACGAGTATCCAAATGACAAATATGACAGCACAGCGTCGGTGACGACGGCGTAGAGGTGTCGACCGACGGCGGTTGGAACAAAACGGTGAAGGAAGCTGACCGGAATAGTAGCGATGAAACAGAGATGGAAACGGAGCACGAGGACTGATACTCTGATCGCCGATGCCATTGGGGATAATTCCTGTAAGCCCATATTGGTGGGGAAGAGACCACTATCTGGAATAGCTCACCGGTTTGTAGGTCTTGTAGGACTCTGATCTCTGTTCGGAACTCCATTGGGAATTGAGCCAATCGGAATGTCGGGGTATCCGGAGTTAGAAACAAAATGTTATCTCGGGATGTACATCGATCTACCGCGAAGCTACAACTTTGAAAGGATGCTATGGCATCAACTGCTGCCAATCTCTTTTCCCTTTTGATCTTAGTTCATATAAAGCAAACTTTACGAACGTGGGGATTCAGCAATGACCTTATGGCAGATGCTATGCTGCTTTCTTGGTAGACCAAACTTGGGTTCCAGATAAAGTTGCATAGCCCTTTGTTTTTCTTGGTTATGCTCCTGTTGTTTGGCTGTGGACTGTCCAATCCAAATAATTAGAAGCTGGGTTTCCCTATTACAGATCTGAGGCTGCCCGTTAAGTTGGAAGATAGTACTTCTGTGGAAAATTTGCAGTGTCGTTGTCAACCTTAAACAGAAGGAAATCCATACTTTTCTAATGGATGCCAAGGTACAACAATCATTACATATTTATGTCTAGTTATATGAGTTGGACACTACGGTAGATCAATCAACAGATTTTTTTTCAATTGATTGTAATTGAATCATGAATTAGATTGATGATTCTTTGTTTTGTTGAAAAAATGTACTTTGCGTCTTTTTAATTTGCCTATTTACTTTATGTCTGCTAATTCAATTGTTATTTTGTCTAATTGGTGGTATCAGTATTCTTGCTAAATCAGAAAAGATCATAATTACTTAACAAGTATTTGTGCCTAAGAAAGCTTGAACGGTGTTTTCTTCAACATGGTGTAACCTAACCAGAGAAAATGTAGAAATTGTCTGAAGTTTGTGAGTAGGAATATTATCATGTTAGTATCTCCGGCTTTGTATTACCGTCGTAGTGTTTTGAAATGAGAATTAAGTTTAGTCACTTGAAATGTGAATTAGAGAATTGAAAATGGTCCAAGTGTAGTGTTTTGAAATGTGTACTAGTGCTTCAAAATGATCAAGTTTAGTCACTTGAGAAGTGGATTAGCAACTTGAAAGATGAACTTGTTGTTTTGAAATTAATAAAGTGTAATCACTTGATTATGTGAATTCATGACTTGAAATTGGTTTAGTGTTGACACTTGAAATGTGAATTCATGACTTGAAAATGATTAAGTTTAGTCACTTGAAATGTGAATTAGAGAGTTGAAAATGGTCAAGTGTAGTGTTTTGAAATGTGTACTAGTGATTTTAAAATTATCAAGTGTAGTCACTTGAGAAGTGGATTAGCGACTCGAAAATGGTTTTGTGTAGTTACTTGAAAGGTGAACTTGTGTTTTGAAATTAGTAAAGTGTAATCACTTGAAAATGTGAATTCATGACTTGAAATTAATTTAGTGTTGGCACTTGAAATGTGAATTCATGACTTGAACATGGTTAGGTTTAGTCACTTGAAATGTGAATTAGAGAGTTGAAAATGGTTAAGTGTAGTATTTTAAAAATGGTTAAGTGTAGTGCTTTGAAAATAGTTAAGTATAGTGACTTGAAATGTCAATTAGCTATTTGAACATGGTTTGAGTGTAGTGACTTGAAATGTGAAAAAATTATTTGAAAATTATTAAGTGTAGTGACTTGAAAAAGATTAAGTGTAGTTACTTGAAATTGCAAATTTGTGACTTGAAAATGGTTAAGTGTAGTTACTTGAAATTGTGAACTAGTGACTTGAAAATAATTAAGTGTAGTAACTTGAAATGTGAATTAGTTACTTGAAAGTGGTTAAGTATAGTGACTTGAAATGAATGATTAATGTAGTGACTTGAAAATGATTTAAGTATAGTTATTTGAAATGTGAAGTAGTTACTTGAAAATGGTTAAGTATAGTGACTTGAAATGTGAATTAATTATTTGAAAATGGTTAAGTGTAGTGACTTGTAATGTGAATTAGTTATTTAAAAATGGTTAAGTGTAGTGATTTGAAATGTCTACTAGTTATTTAAAAATGGTTAAGTATAGTGATTTGAAATGTGTACTAGTGACTTGAAAATGGTTAAGTGTAATTACTTCAAAATGGTTAAGTATAGTGACTTGAAAGGTCAATTAGCTATTTGAAAATGGTTTGAGTGTGATGACTTGAAATGTGTACTAGTGAATAAGTTATTTGAAAATTATTAAGTGTAGTGACTTGAAAATGATTAAGTGTAGTTACTTGAAATTGCAAATTTGTGATTGATCTATTTATATTTATCATGACGTTTTTTAGTTGTACGCAGATATAAATGTAATAAGGACTGAAAGTTTATCTGATTGATTTTTATACTTTGCATTTTTAATTAGCCAAGTGATGCGGCTAGTGGATCCATTTCGCCCATAGATGCAAGGAGACCACGTGATGATAGTGATTCTAATGACAGTCGTTGATTTCGTTGTAAATTGTCTTGGATATTTAATTATGATGATGTAATTGTGTGGTTGGAGCGAATCTTAGAATATTGAAGGTTTTATGTTTAAATTTGATTTTGGAATTTGAAGATACTAGTTAATGTTGAAAATGTGGAGTTTGAAGATGCTAATGTTGAAAATTTAATTTTGAAGTTTATTGTTCAATGTATTTTTGAGATGCTTGTGAATTACAGTGTTTAATTAGTCATGTTGTGTTAATGATATATGAATTAAATAAATATTGGATTTTAGGTTATACCTAAAGAAATAATTAAATTTGAGCTAAAATTAGAATTTATAATTTGTTATTGAAAATTGATGGATCCCACTAATTTAAAAAAAAAAGAATAAAAAATTACGGAGGTTTTAAACCACCGTAATTTTTAAATAAAAATTTATTATAAAAAGAATTAAATTTAGAGTAACGGAGGTCTCGACCGCCGTAAAATAACCCCTGCAAATTAATTATGGGGTCGGAAAAAAATTATCGCAAATTGTTTGTGATGACTCATATTGTGGGGGTTTTGAAAATTGTCGGAATTACATTTTGTGGGGGTTTAAAACCTCCACAAACCCTCACAATTTGATCCTTTTTTTGTAGTGTGAAGTCATAAGACAAAAATCAAGAATGGTAATAAATTACAGGAGACTTAATGATAGTACAATTATGGATGGATATAAGCTACCAGATAAAACAAGACTAATAAATAGAATTCAGGGAAGAAAAGTATTCAGTAAATTCGACTGTAAATCTGGGTACTGGCAAATTAAGATGCATGAAGACAACATAAAATAGACAACCTTTACATGTCCTGAAGAACATTTCGAATGGTTAGTCATGCCATTCGGACTAAAGACAACACCCCTAATTTTTCAAAGAAAAATGAATCAGATTTTTGGGAATTATAAGAATTTTATATTAATTTATGTAGATGATATTCTAGTTTTTAGTAATAATATGAGAAAACATTTAGGGCATTTACAAAAAAAATTTAAGTTATTTGTAGAAAAATGAAATTATAATTAGTAAAAAGAAAATGAAATTATGCAAAAGTAACATTAATTTCCTAGAAGTAATTATTGGGGACAGAAGAATAAAACTACAACCGCAGATAGCGAAAAAGGTTTTGAAAATGCCAGACAAGCTAGATAGAATAAAAGACTTACAAAGATTTTTAGGATTATCGAATTATGCCCGAAAATTTACGAAGGATATAGGAAAGGTAGTCGGTATATTCAAAAATCGGATCCACAGGGTAGAAGAATTTTAATATAGAAGACATAAAATTAGTTCAAAAGCTTAAAAGTATGATACAATAAATTTCAGACTTGGTCGTGCCATCGGAAACTAACTACCTAATAGTCAAGATGGATGGAAGCCTCGAAGGATGGGGAGCAGTGTTAAAAGTGAAACTTAACAAATATAGTGATAAAAAGACGAAAGAATTTGCGCTTATTAAAGTGGTAAGTATAAGAAGAAAGATAATATGAGTAGTATATATAGATACAGAAATACTAGCGGTAATCTATAGGCTAAATCGTTTCAAACTCTATATACTGAATAAATCAGAAATATTAGTAAGAACAAATTGTGAAGCTATAGTAAAATTTTATCAAAAAATAAATGAAAAGAATAGTAGTAAAAGAAGATGGATAAATTTTTTAGATGCAACCTCAATTTATAACATCGTACTAGAACATATAAAAGGGAAAGATAATAATCTGGCAGATCAACTTAGTAGACTTATTATACGAAAAAACTAACGTTTATTATTTCAGCATGTATGCAGAAAAAGGAAAAGGCAAGGCGGAAGCCTCGTCTTCTAAAGACAGTTATCTACAAACTTTATTAAGTAATACACATTTCAACCTCAGACAATGTTGGATCATCAGAGAATAAAAAGAATGATTTTTGGTATGCAAAATTTAATATGCTATCCACCATCAAATATGACTTTCAGACTAAAAGTTGATACAAGAATAGACGAGCAACAGACATGCTTGATAGATAACTTGTGGATATCCTATAATAAGATACCGCGAGATAACAATTATTTTATTTCAGTATTAAATGCCTTAAGTTACTATTTCACACATAAAAATCAAGACGAGATTTATGTTCTATGTTGTTATAAAAGGACATGTGCAAGGAATGTTCTAGACATGGATAGAGGTGGTAGATTCAATAAAAATCATGCAGCACCCCTCTTCAAAGGCTTTAATGATTTTACTAAAGCATTAGACTACACTCGAGGAAATCTGAAATCCAATTATTATATTACTCCAGCACTCAGACCAAATTTGAGAGAAATTCCGCAATATAATATAAAGAAAGTCACTGACAAGATCATTTTTTGCGATCATTGTTCTACTATGGCAGGAGCTTTCAAAAGACTCAACCAAGCGAATGAGAATCTTAGACAAGAAAAAGAAAGTCTTATACATGAAAAAGAAAAAATGACAGAGCATACAAGAATTTTGCAAGATAGAATCAAAATTCTTCATTTTGAGTTATCCCAACAGACCCATGGAACCCAACAGATGGTTCCAAAGACTTCTCCATCCCACTCAAAAATGGATAAGAAGGGTGTGCATTTCCCAATAAATGCAGAAAGATCCACTGTATCGGATAGGGATACAGCTAGTCCAGTTCAAACGGTAACTGGTAAAGACATCAAATCCGTTGATGGCTGACACTTTGCCAAAAAGTGTAAGATGAATTCTCCCAGTCAGTTTTTAGACACAAGAAGAAGGTACTTCCAATCCAGAAAAAATAAAGAAAGGATTTTATTTAAAGAAAAAGAAAAATAATAAAAAAATACAACAAATGATAACAGAAACGGTCAAAAAAATTTTAGACAAAAAAACTGAAAAAGTAATTCGGGAAAATTCGAAATCAGAACCAACACACATGATTACAGACTCAGACAATGAAGACTATGACCTGGTAATGAATCAATTTGCTCAAGACCCAAACGAAGACGATGACTCAAGAATGAGTTTCGACACAGAAACGTAGTACAATCTAGACACTTGAGACGTAAAACAATGACGACATACAATAAAGAGACAAGACAAACAACGTAAGAAATGGCGTAATAAGGTGAATAATTGGTATAAAGTGGACGAAAAGTGGATGACAGATAAAGAAGAAACTTTAAAAGTCATATGACGATGGGGGCCACAAGTGTATCCGACAGGCTAAAAGATTCTTCAAAGAGATTTGAAATTCGATTTTGAAGTCCGTGGAATGTCTATAAATACCTAACCCATAAAACATACGAAGACAGAGCGAAGACAAAATAGCGAGCCAAGGAAAGCATATAGTGAGAGAAGCATTCTTATTTTATCAGTTTGTTCTTAAGTTTTAGTTAAAAAAAGAGTGTGTTAAAGTGGACGACAAGTGGATGACGGATAAAGTAGAAACTTTAAAAGTCATATGACGATGGGGCCCACAAGTGTACCCAACAGGCTAAAAGATTCTTCAAAGAGATTTGAAATTCGATTTTGAAGTCCGTGGAATGTCTATAAATACCTAATCCATAAAACATACGAAGACAGAGCGAAGACAAAAAAGAGAGCCAAGGAAAGCATATAGTGAGAGAAACGTTCTTATTTTATCAGTTTGTTCTTAAGTTTTAGTTAAAAAAAGAGTGTGCGAGTAAAAGTGTGAGTAGTTTCTAAGTTTTTCTACCAGTTCTCATGGGACTCCCGAAAGGAAAACTTCTCTTCGTCCTAAGTCATGTAAGTAGTTATTAAGATCTTGTATTTTCTCCCTTAGTATAAATACATATGTTTGTAATATATATGTGATTATGTTAAAATATTGTATGACTCTACCACTAGTGATACAAGTACGACCACGAAGATGGATACATGTGAGAATGTAATGAATCCGGGGCTTGGAGTGTGTGAGTGAAGGACTTAAAACACACAAAACCGACCCTAATCTCACACTTGGAGTGTAAAGAGGAGCCTTGGAACACAACAATGCAGCCCCTAAATACACTTGAAGGGAACCTAGCTCTTAAAAAGACATTTTGGACATTTTGTATTTTATTTGTAACCTAGTATAAATAGAACATTGTAGTGCTTTTAGACTTAGATTATTCATGATATTTAAGTCTTGAAACACAAAGAAACACAAGTCCTCTCTCCTTGAGGCACCAAAACCGAAATTAGGCATAGAGAGTGTGGAATCACTCTTGGTGATCTCATGGCATGGAAACGTGATGCTTGGGAGGTAGATTCCGACCTTGTGTCTTCGTAAAAGATAGGTGAACGTTGTGTGTAGTGTGAAGGGTCCAAGAGTGAAATATGCTCTTGGGTTCTTCAGATTATACCTTCATTAAGTCTATCTAACTATCCCTTTACTTTTATTGTAATTTTGTAGTAGTTTGTGTTCTTGTAACCGTTTCTATCTCTTGTTAGTAAAAATGTGTGTTGTTTCTATCTTGTTATTGTAGTCCATCTCGCCATATTATTGTTGTTTTGGTGTATTTTATACCTTTAATATCTTGTTGTTATTGTGTTTTCATTGTTGTTGTGGTGAATCCAAGAGTGGTCACCAAAGGGGTCCTCGGTTCTTCAAACTTGTGAACTGATTTGGTGTTTGTTTCGTGTTTCCCTTGTGCTTCTTGTATCATTTGGTATCAAAGCATGGCTAAATCTTGTTCATACAAGATCACTCTTGAGCTTGCTTGATTAGAAAATTCAAAAAAAAAATTATTGAAAAGCTGAAAAATAAAAAAAAAGTGCAATCTGCCCGTTCTTGGCCGAGAATTGCGTTCTTGTTGTGTCTTGGCCGAGATTTTTGTTTGTCTTGAGTGTTTCTAGTGTTAGCTTTGTTCTTTACTAACACTTGAGTCTATATCTAAGTTTGAGCTTTGTTGTTGTTTTCGTGAACAAGTAAGACCGTGTGGTAGACATTATTGTTGAAAAACTTGACTTGGCCATGTGTGTGGTTGTTGTTGTTGAAAGTAGTGTTGTTGTTGTAGTTCTTGGTGAATGTTGTTGTGTTCTTGAAGTTCTTCACAACCTTCATCTCTTGTTAAAACCGAAGACACAACACTAAAGAGACTTGGCCGTTTGTTGTTGTGGATTGGAGTTGGCCGTTGGAATTGTTGTTGTTCTTGAAGATTGTTGTTATTGTTCTTGGTGTGGTTGTTGTTGTTCTTGAAGTTCTTCACCTTCCTTCATATATTGTTAGAACATAAAGTGAGTGCTAGATCCTAAAAGGTGAAGGAAAAAGGTGTATGTACTTGTTAGTCTTGAAAGACCCCCAACCACCAAAAGACTTTATATCACTTGTCAACTACTTTTTCATGATTTAAGGACCTATGTTTTAAGGAGAAGTACAAGAAAAAGTCAAGTCTTGAAAATTGAAAAAGGCTCCAAGACTTATTTTTCCTCCTAAAACAAATTCCACCAATCCAAATTAATTTTTGACCAAGACTTGAACATTTGAGAATAACCACTTGATAAGATCGAACCAATACGTGGCCACCACGTCATCATTGCTACTGTTCACGCAATATTTTCGAGCTCAAATTTTAGATTTCTTAGTTTTATTTTGTTGTCTCTTAGTTTCGTTTAATTGATCCTAGTACTAATTAACAAGCTAGTAAACTTCTACTAGGTTATCACTTAGTTCTTGAATTCGTTGTTCGTGTCTACGTTTCTTTTGTGCTTTTTCTCCTTTGTGAATTCGTTGTATCTTATTGGTTCAAGTCCGTAAGCAAATTTTCTTTGAGTCAACTCAAACGAAAATCTATTCTGGACCAAGGTGGACTCCTCCCTCAATCACTCACGAAGTACAAGCTGTCTTTTAACACTTGTGAAACCAAGTGTGAGGTAAAAATCGAGAGTGAGAGTGTGGTGAGGCATTTTTGAGCTAACAAGTTTGTTTGTTTTGTTGTTCGTTGTTGTCTTTTCTTAGGTACCACGGCTGCCACTAATCTCGATGCCACGTTTGACCGCATCACCGATAATATTGAAGACATGAAATGGCACGTTGAAAGGCTACGCCAATTGGTATCCACACTTATCCCAACAAATCCAAAATCTAAGGTCCAAACACTTTGTGGTGAGAGCTTCCCAAAGGAAGTTGCTGCCCAAACTTGTGGAGGACTTTCCTACCAAGGTAAAGACGAACGTACTCATGAACATCAAGGTAAAATAGTTATCTCTTACACTTTGGTACATGTGGATGATGAACGTGTGACTAATAAGCCGTTGAGTGTGAGTAGTAGCTTACCTACGTATGAGTATATTGATTCCTTACCACATGTGGATGATGTACATGTTGTGCGAGTGGATACACTAGTTGATCCTATAGATGACCGAATCGACTCTTATAGTAAGATCGATTTGTGTCCACCTAGTGTTGAAGCTATTGTGTTGAATGAAAGTACATCGTCGAGTGAAATTTGTGTTGACCAACTTGTATGTAAAACTTGCCCACCACTTGAGAATATGTGTGACATGATTAATGAGTCTCAAGTGAGTGAAGAATTTGAAAATGTTGGTCAAGAAAAAAAAAGTGAACCCGTGAGCCTATATTGTTGTAAAGATTCTAATGTTTGCTTGGCTTATAGGGTTAATCGTGTGCTTGACATATCTTTGAAACTTGATAATGATTCCTTAGAGAGTGAAAGTTGCAAATCTGTCCGCGGGTTAGATCATTCACTCTTTAGGTACAATGTCTTGTTTGAAGGTAGTTTAAACACTCCTAATAGGCCTAGTGGTGAAAATGATGGTATAACTTGCCTTGGAAGCTATAGCCTATATGCTAACCCACTATGGTGTGACAACATTTCTCCTAAAGATAGAAATCTTTTCTTGAAAGATGAGAGTACTCTTAAGGGTAGGAAATGTGTGGTCTTGGAAATTACTTCTTTTTCTACTTTGTGTGACTTTTCCGAGGACACCATAGTAGAAGTAGAATTGAATGCCACCTTTCTCTACTCTCTCTTTACTTGTGATGATATGTATGCCAATGTAGAGAGTAGGCCGTGTGGTTGTGGTAAAGACTATAAAAAATGGGTGTGTTGTTTAGACCCGTGTCTATGGCCACTCTTCCCATTTGATCCCGGTGCCATCTTAGGGTGGGAAAGATTTACTCTCGGCTTAGGTGCGTTTATTTTGGGTGATTATCATAGCCAAGTCCTTGGTGAATTTATCGATGGCTTCATAATGTTTAACACCAAAGACTCTTGGTTATATGTCAAATATGAACCAACTTGGCATGTCGAGACTTGTTGTTGGCCGAGACTTGAACTCAAAGGGTCCTCGTTTTTTTTTTTCGGTGTGGGCTGTTTTGAGTGTTTTAAGTGCATACCATTATTGCTTTGTTTTTTTGCTAATCCTAACCCTCCTGCCATGAGGAAGTGTGCTTGTTTGTCTCTCTTTAATTTTGCAAGGCATGGATTCGAGGTCGAATTCTTTTTAAGGAGGGGAGGATGATACAAGTACGACCACGAAGATGAACGCATGTGAGAATGTAATGAACCCGGGGCTTGGAGTGTGCGAGTGAAGGACTTAAAACACACCAACCCGACCCTAATCTCACACTTGGAGTGTAAAGAGGAGCCTTGGAACACAACAAGGCAACCCTTAAATACACTTGAAGGGAGCTTAGCTCTTAAAAGGGCATTTTGGACATTTTGTATTTTATTTGTAACCTAGTATAAATAGAACATTTTAGTGCTTTTAGACTTAGATTATTCATGATGTTTAAGTCTTGAAACACAAAGAAACACAAGTCCTCTCTCCTTGAGGCACCAAAATCGAAATTAGGCATAGAGAGTGTAGAATCATTCTTGTTGATCTCATGGCTTGGAAACGCGATGCTTGGGAGGTGGATTCCGACCTTGTGTCTTCGTAAGAGATAGGTGAACGTTGTGTGTAGTGTTAAGGGTCCAAGAGTGGAACATGCTCTTGGGTTCTTAAGATCATACCTTCATTAAGTCTATCTAACTATCCCTTTACTTTTATTGTAATTTTGTAGTAGTTTGTGTTCTTGTAACCGTTTCTATCTCTTGTTAGTAAAACTGTGTGTTGTTCCTATCTTGTTATTGTTGTCCATCTCACCATATTGTTGCTGTTTTGGTGTATTTTACACCTTCAATATCTTGTTGTTATTGTGTTTTCATTGTTGTTGTGGTGAATCCGAGAGTGGTCACCAAAGGGGTCTCGGTTCTTCAAACTTGTGGACTGATTTGGTGTTTGTTTCGTGTTTCCCTTGTGCTTCTTGTATCACCTAGTATATGGTTAGTCTCTCAGTGTTTAGCAATAACAATGAATTAATCTGTAAATTTCTAGGAATTTAAAAATGTCCTACGAGATTAAAAAAGATTATTGTGGTGTCCCGAAGTGTGATTAAAGAAGAAATTGCTAAATACATAAACTGAAGAGAAAGAGATGAACGGGGTAATAGATTTAAAAAAAAGTGTTTATTTGGGAGAAAAATTATTTTGATCTTGATAAGATCACTACTACACATGACTGATGATTTCAAAGGAGAGAGTACTAAGTAGCATATTATATCATATTTGAAACAAACATTCCAACTTGTTTACTTCATATTGTAGTATCTATTACCTCTTTATAATCTATCTGCTTAGCGTTGAGGCACTTCTTCGACGGTCCCCGTACGCCCGGCCTGCCGGCCCGCTCTGAAGAATTCATGATTTATATATGTTTCAGGCCGGTGAGAGGGAGTGCGGAATAAGGATTGATTTCACTGTATCCATCTACGCCCACCCCATCTACCTATTGTCGGAGGTCAATTGTTTCTCCCTCTCTCAAGATTGCAATCCCTATCGAGTCGGGAAGGAATGAGTAATGGGTCGGGGAATCGGGCATCAGCCCTCTTGGATCTGGTAGAAGCAGGAGTAGGTAAGTTAGTATCGATCCGGTGAAGAAAAGAGAATTTAGTTGATAGAGACGTTAGATCTGGAGGAAGCATCTGGTCACATATCCCAAAACCTTCACGGGAAAGGAACGGACTCACTCGCCCTACTTCTAAAGATAGATAGAAAAGGTTAGGGAGTCCCAGCTGCTGAGGTGGCATAGTGAGAGGTGAGAGCAATAACAACAAAAGCAGCGGAAGATCCTGCAGTAGTATATTCGGTTGTTTTGTTTGCGGTGGAATAGATTCAAGCGTCCGGGCCAGTAGATCCACAGCAAATAGGCGTTGACTTAGTTGCTTTTGCAGTTTATTTGTTTCCCGATGTTGATCCGACGCAACTTACCGGTGATAGTCGCAGCACCAGGAGCTTTCAAGGGAGGGGGCCAGGATCTCTAGTTCTGTTCTGGAATCTAAACCTAAAATGTAACTAAATAGGCAGCGAGCCGTTCAGATGAGACCCGAAGACCAGGAAGAATAAATAAGCAAAGGGAGGGGCTTCTTCCTTCAACAGAGGTAATGCTTATTCTTCTCCTTCCTGGTACTCTTGAATAAGGCAAGGCTTTTCCCTATTCCCTATCAAAAGAACTTTCAGTAGAAAAATGAATTCGTCTCAAATCAAAAGAAGAAGACTCCGCACCTTCAACTAATTCAAGAAATTCAGTCAGTAGGAAAGTCATATCACTGAACATTGGATTATATACAACCTCGTGAACATTACAACCAATCAATCGAGAGTCTTCTATACATTTTGAAACTTTCTATTTATTCCCGAACGCACAAGAAAAGGTAGAACCTTTGGGAGGTACTTTCGTTCTACTTTACTATAGCAGTTTTAGATCTGCCGCTCGCTCTCTTGCAAGTACTCGTCTAGCTCCCTCTCCTTGATATCTTCTTTTTGTTTTTAGCCGGATCCCTTCGATCAATCCTACGTTTTTTTTTCCCACGATAGCGATATTCCTTTGCTACTTCTTTCCTCGGCTAATGGAAAAAAATCCTTCTTTTTACCCTGCCTGGCGCCATCCATCTCCAAATAGTAAATGCGCTGCTGAGCTCAGATGTTCGCTCGTCTGGCAAGTTGGCAGCAAACACTTCCTCCCCTCTTTGTGTGGAAAAGCTTCTGAAAGCCTATTAGTTAGTATTAGTCAAAAACCTAGTTAAGGGGTCCGTAGTTGTCGCAATCTCTCATTGGTCTTCACCTCAAGTGCTTTCTTCAATGAGTCCAAGGCTAGACCCTAAATGCCGCCTACAATTCCACTTAGAAAAAGGAGAAAAGACAAGATAAAGACTCACGGCTTTAAAAGAACGAGCTTAAGGAAACTTGATTTGCTGAGGGAAAGAAAAAGGAAGCTTTTACAGCTATATAAAATGAAAAGTAATCACCTAATAGAATAAACAATAATATTGTAGAATAAGAGGGAACGAAAGATTTTTTCTCTTACCCGCTTAGCTAAGACTGAATTTTGCACCTTCTCGTTCATTACATTAGGTTAGGAGATCTAACCAAGCACGCGAAATGCGACATTGACTCAAGAAAGTCAATAAAAGAAAAGCCAAACCTTAGAGTCCGGTACAGTGCCTATTCCTTATGACTTCTAGGCCTCTTCTAGGCCTTCTGCCTCTAAGCAAACTGAACCGACGGAACTCCCTTTAGCGAAGGCAGTGAAAGCCTTATCCAAGCCTATGAATCCGGTACGGAAGATGGGATCAACTACAAAGCAAATGAAACTGAGAGTAGCTAGAGACAACCATTCTTCTTTGAACTTCACCCAAGCGCTTTTCTTTCAAGCCTATCTTTCTCATTTAGACTTTTTATTCAACAGCTGAATCCAAAGGAGTATAGAGCGCAACCCTTATCGCAAATCCGAATAGCATTGTAGGAAGGTGAGGTTCTGAAATCAGTCAACGAAGCTCTTCACTCCATTTCTTTCTCTTTTTCCAGTTCCATTGCGAACGAGCCGTGAGCGAACGAAATCCCTGTATCCAATGAAAGAGGATCGAGCATGAGCCTTCGAGGGGACAAAGTATGTAATCAAAGGCACATACATGAAACGTCAGAGATCCTGAGCTACTAGGTCTTCCTAAAAGAGAAATTCTCCTGTGTCTTTCTCTTAGTGCCATGGCATACAAAGTCATGTCTTGGCGCATTCCATACGTCGACTCATACAAAGAAGACGAAAAAGTCAAACCCAAAGCTTTATAACATCTCAGGCTCATCACTTTATCCCCAGGCTTCTTTCTTTTTCTCAAT
Organism: Capsicum pubescens; assembly: GCA_030864215.1. Taxonomy (NCBI): domain Eukaryota; kingdom Viridiplantae; phylum Streptophyta; class Magnoliopsida; order Solanales; family Solanaceae; genus Capsicum; species Capsicum pubescens. The sequence continues at coordinate 204,877,418 of CM061541.1, forward strand.
ATGATTCTTCAAAGATGCTAAAATTGACTATCTCATGGAAGGGAGTGGGATGTGAGATAAAGTCTTACGATCCAACTATCTCTTGTACCCCCTAATTGGCGCTGATGAGTCTTCATCTTGGCATCCATCGCAACTCCCCATGCTGGTAAGAAAAGGGTCAACCCGGTGGCGCATCGACGTCTTGAGCGAGTGAGAGCCTTGATCCAAGGCCAGGTGCTGTCGCAATCCACAGAAGTAGCTTCAATCGAAGGTTGCACAACTTCCAATAAAGAAATTTCTCTACGACTCCTTAGAGGTTGGGGAGTGGAAGAAGATTCATCACCGGGCTGGACTTTAAGACCTTAGTTGAAACTACCTTTTCTCATTCATGGGGATCTAATACATCATGGTCTAGGGGCCTAAGAGAAGGAAGATAGATCACCAAGGCTTTTAGCCACAACAACAAGGAAGGGGCATTTTCGTGGACTGGACGAGAGAGATAGTCATTCCGAACTCCTTCTGCCCTTGGGGAAAGAAAGACTTTATGACTGCACTTCTTCTAGCAGATATGTCTTTGTCACAGCCAGTGGAAGATAGATTCCAACTATAGAATATTGACTTCCCAAAGCAGGCGAGTCAAGGGGAAAAACTGTCAGCTAGACTAAAGAGGAAGGATACTAAGAACCAGATCGACTAAAGGCCTTGTCTTAGAGAGAAACTAGGGCTGAAAGGATCGGAGTTGAAAAAACTCTTTGACTGAGTAGATCGACTAAAAGCTTTCAAGTAAGGGAGCCAGAGAAAGAGAGAGCGGATCTAAAGGATCAGAATGAATCTGCTGCAGCAGAAGAGTTCGCAGAAGAAGCTGCATTGGATGCTTATGATATTACATTAGAAAGAATAAAAGAGGAATAGAAGGCAATGAAGTGGGAAAAGAATTGAATAAAGAAGTAAGAGCAAACTTACGAACTGCAATTCTTCTTTCTAGGGATTCAAGCTTGCGAAATGCCTTATCATTCTGACTCAAAAGTCAAACTTTGGACACAGGTGCGAGTTTTGACCCTACGTTTTCTTTTTCCTTCCACCCCCAAAAAGCGAAAGGCGGGAATTAATTACTAGTTACCAGAGTCAACCCGACTATAGTTTGGAAAAACAAGATGTTGCGGAGACAGGATTTGAACCCGTGACCTCAAGGTTATGAGCCTTGCGAGCTACCAAACTGCTCTACCCCGCGCCGAAGATAAGAACTGAAAACTAATAGATAAACAAGGATAAAATGCGCCCCTCCACCCTATCTGTACAAATAGAATAGCCCATTTATACAGAATGGTAAAGGGGATTCTATGATCATCGACCATAGAAATAGAAATGAAGCATTAATCCTTACCAACTTGATCTTGTTGCTCCTGGAAACAAACATGCATGAACCATTTCACGAAGTATGTGTCCAGATAGTCCAAGATCTCGATAGTTAGCTCTCGGCCTTCCGGTCAAAAAATAACGTCGATGAAGGCGTGTAGGTGCACTATTCCGTGGTAGGGATTGTAACTTTCCATAAATTTCCCATTTCTCACTCAACGAACGGAATAAATGGAGTGAGAACTAGGCACAGAGCACTCCGGCTCGAGAAAGAACCTCCAAAACAAAGGATCCTTGCTTCTTTTCATTTGGCTAAGAATAAACCATAACCTAAGCAAGTCAGCTAATTTTCTCGTAAGAGACTTTAGCCGAGGGATTTTAAAATGAAACTAGACCATGTCTATGCTAAAAGATTCCATGTCCACTAAGTGAGATGCCCATAAACATATCGATCAATTCGGGAATTGAATTTGTGTGTCAAGTCAAGTTCTATTTTCATGTAACCTAGCCCGAGAAAACATCGTGGATAAAGTACGGATGGGTAGCAGGCACAGCCAAACCAAAGCTTCATGCCATTCTTGAAAGGACAGTGGAATTCCGGATGAATTGATTTTCGACTACCTGGTAGTAAAGCAAGGAATATCATGAAAAAGAATAGATGATTTTTGTCTTTCTCCGGATATTTAGTGAACCAATCCCAACCGGTTCTAGATATTCTGGAGGTGTGGCTCACCTAAACGTTAACCTTCAGAAATGATAGGAACATTCTTGAATCAGAAACTGGAACAAAAGTAAGTCTTCTGTTCCCTGTTTTGACATAATCAACTGATTGAACAGATCATCAAGACGCTAAGCTGGCAAAAGAGCTTTGAGACTTCCCGTCCGAGGATAGAATATGAATCAATTATGAATGTACGTTCCCGGCCTCCCCTCTTTCCTTTGCTTCCGGTTGGGTAAGGCTGGATTCCATTCAGGATTTTATGATACTTTCGCGCAAAACCAGAGATCGAAAATGCTTGAGTCCTGGGTTTTCATCTTATTAGCATCTAGGCCGAAAAATGTGTGGATAAGGTCCATGCACACTAGTTCAACTTCAACGCACTCACGTAAAACATACGAACTGAACTAGCAAGATTAGGGTTGACTCAAGGAAGAAGGAGAAGCTTAAGAGCTGCAAAGGCTTAATAAGCACATCTACAGTACACTTTCTTTCAACTTTCACATGCACATTTTTACGAAAAAGTCTTTATTATTTATATTCACAATTCACATAAGTAGTGAACACTTTAGACTAGGTTTTGGCCCATACCATACATGCAAACACAACAAACCAAACCAAACAAAGACACAACTTTACTTAATTAAGTGAACAAAAGACATAGAACTTCATTCTACATAACAAAGAAAGCAATACATCACACTACTTTGTGTCTACAGACACTTATTGAAATAAAAGTCGAGGGACTTCTTTCTTCTTTCTCAGTTTAAAGAGAGGAGAGGAGAAAGTTCTATAAGATAGACGACTTCTTCGTCGAATTCCTTCAGGAAGGGAGTGAAGATTCCAATCCGACCTTGAAAAATAGTATAAATGAGAGGAGTGAAGTGAGTTTGAAATCGACTTCTTTATTCAAAGAAATATCCTTCCCTGCGCTCACTCTTCCAAGACTTTTGCTCTTAGGTTATTCTATTCGCTATTCGACTTTTCTTGATCTTGCAAATCCTCTCTTTTCCGCTTTCTAAGGAATGTCAAGCCTGTCTGTTTACAAATCCTCTGTTCATGAATCGGATGTGCGATGGGACCCCTTCCTTGATGAGGATTGCTAAAATCTTTCTTTTTTAATGAAAAAGACCGGGTTTCTAAGCTCGATGTGGGAAGTGGAGGTTCTGGAGACAAGCTACCTGAGTCATGTAGCTCGTTTAGAGCAATACGGAATTCATTCTAACAAATGACGATCTATCAAGTGAGGGATATAGAAGCTAAGACAAGCAATCAGTACACGAATCCCTTCCTCTAGAAGGAGTGAACCCGACCACTTCACGCTGAAGTTCATACTCATACTGATCTACGAACCACCCTTCTCTTTGATTTGTCCTTCCTGACCTCTCTTAAGCCTTTCAACGATCGTTTAGGTAGCCTCCTTAGGACTCTCAAAAAAGTAACCTGGCCTGATACCTATTCACTCGCCTGGCCCACTCGTATCCATCATATATAATATGCCCGACTATCGAGGGAAATCCACCTCTTAGATAAAGTCTTCGATCGCCTGAAGATGGCACATAAAGACAAAAAGAGAAAAATCGATATAAGATAAGACAAGATGTCAAATTTCTCCCAATTTCGCTTTCTACCACTCCATGGAAGTAAGACTAGCAACTATTATATAGCCCTCCTCCTATTAGGGCAACTACTAAGACTGGCACACCGAGATCGACAGGAAAGACAACTAAAACTCAAACTGCAGGAAAGAGAGAAAGAGGGGGAACTAGATGAGCTTACTACTCCAACTGTAACTGGATCGAAAAGAGAGTGGACTGAGCATCTTTTTCCAATTTCAAAGATCTATCAAAGCCCATTTGAAATGAAGACTCCTGCTCTGCTTTCAAACTTTCCAACTGCATGTGAGTAAACTCCTACTCGCTTTAGGGCAGTCTAACCCACAGGCTGCAAGCACCAGCTTGCTGGCAGAATGAAAGACTTGAACCGGATAGCTGGAAACTGGCATTTCCACTAGATATATCTCAATGGCTGCAAGGGCTTACCTTGACGCTCCTACTGTTAGAACTCCAACTGACAAGGGAACTCAAGTGGAAGACCACTTCCACTGCCCGAAAGCCTTATCATTGGAAGGAAACTGCACGATTAGCAGTGAATAGGATTAATCCTCCATATTCTTCTCTTCGGCATAACTGGTAAGCAGCATACTACAGCAATAGACCAGTCCACTAACTGGAAGATTCAAGGCAAGATCATAAGTGGGGCAAGACGGTAGCGCACCTCCTAACATTTCCCAGGTAATGAAAGTAGATCCCCTTGTCCAGTCGAGTCTTTTATACCTGCTGCCTTGTTCGGAGTTGACCCTCTTTATACTTTGATTCCCGGGAAAGCTCTAAGTGAACCTCCTTCCTAACCGAAAGAATGGAATCCGGTAATCCAACAATAAGATAAGGGAAAATGTCGGCATAACCACTGCTATTTCATCTGTAGCTCTTACCGTTGAAGGAATCAGTCTTGCTTTGGTTTGATTGTTTTCACCAGGTCTAGCTAGGCTGGGAGTCGATTAGCCCGAGTTTTGTTAAGATAAGTGGCACTTGAATAGGAAGTAGCCATCGTTAGAGGAAAGAACTTGTATTACAAGGGTTCATAAACTGTAAATCTGGCAATTCCTACCAGGGTGGTGGGTCAGAGCGGATTCCCTTGCTTTAGGGAAGGAATAGCGGAATGGTTAGAGGGCTTGTCTTTAAGCAGCTGGCTTCCACGTAGCTACAGCTGCAGAGGATAGTCTCTAAAATCTATAACCGCCTCTTCTTATTATTCTCCGAAAACATACCTAGGTTTTGGCAATCACTCTACTGACAGAGAACCTAAGAGCTACCAATAAGCCTTTAGGCAGGCAGCGGAAATGGTAAATGTCGTCTTCCTTTACAATGACTTCTTCCTTTCCTCTTCACCATACGAAATTCTAGCTCACCCTCGGATCAGGGGATACCTTAAGTCAGCAGCTCCCTTTGAAGATAGGGCATTTACATAAACTCTGAAACCGTACCCAGGGAGCTTACATCAGGAAACTCCCAAGCTTGCCGAGGAAGGAACAAAACAGAGAAAGACACCGTCCAACCGCTTTTTATATGCGCGTACCACTTTTGAGTATCTTTGCACTGCTAGCTCCCTTAGATCATTGGCTACCAGAAAGACTAGAACTCAGGAACATCAATATGGTTAGGGATCATTAAGGTACGACCCTTAGCCTATTCCTTTCTGCCTTTTGAACGAATCTAGAACCTCAATTAGCAGATTCATTAGAAACCTTTCTTGGAAGACTCAATTCATTAGATAAGCCTAGTACATAATCACTGATATGATCATTCCTTCAATTAACAAATAATGTTTGGGCACTTTGAAACAAGTTGATCTTAGAAGACTAACCTCGTAGCTCACTTAGATCAATCAGTTCAAGCATTGACAAACCAGCCTTCCTTCTGTGAAACTCACTTTGTTGGATTGTTGGAAGCAGATGAGCCCGTGCAAGCATTAGAACATGTATTCTCGTGATCTATAGAGTCCTTATGGCTTGCTGCTTTATAAACTACGTCTTTTCACCAGAAGATGGTAAGTCTACTGATACCTCTTGAATAACCTTCAAATATGCATTATCAAAGAGGATGACAGTAAGAGATTTCCGAGTACCTTGGTGTAATCGTCAATCCCACACTGATTCCACATTATAACACGTCTCGATCAGGCCCAAACTTGATCAAACCAAGATCTTTGTTGGACCCTTCAAGTGTGCTATATACGACACATCCATCAAATGATATAGATACCTTTGATTGAGCACACAACCGTATAGTACTAAACATCATATGGAACTACTCACCCATTACGGGTTACAGTGGGACCAATGATGCCCATCCCTATTAAACACCATCTCTACAGAAAGAGATGTATCTCCTTGGGTTTTATCCTTCGGAGAAATCCACTATCATTCCCTTCAAACACAGATTGAGGTTTTTTTTCCTTCCAATCAAATATGTGAAGGTAGTGGACGTGACCGGTTAAGCTTACTAACAGTTATCCTCAATCCTACCAAATGGTTGGATAGAAGATGAGAACAAGACTTTAATCCTAGCCCTACTAACTCCTAAATACCTATTACGATCAGGTATTCATCAGTTAAAGGGCACAGATTAAAGGCTGTCCTACAGGACAATATTCGCCTCAGTGATATGATGGGATTTTACCCCAACATCCCTTTGGCAAACCCAACATTCTTATTCTGATGTGTGACTTTGAATTAGAAGTCCAAACACTGAGTCTATCCAGTAACTTTTCTGTACTGAAAGAGCCACTTGCTTATTGGTGATTAGGATATCATCACCAAGCAAGGTGTGATCATAAAGGGAAGGTCACTCTGCGGGATTCAAACTCGCAGTCCAACCACACTATGTAGTAGTAGGACAACGGAAAGAGTAACCAAGATCTATAGTAACCTAATCGGCTGACCAAAGAAGGATATCTCATACCTCCAACAAAGAAGTATCGAGAACCAAAGAATTATCGGACAATTTGATACCATACAAGCCCTTTTAGGCAAATATGGGATCTCATTAGCCAACAGTCCAGCACCGAATAGATCAAAGGAATTTCTTCCTTCTCTCAGATTGACGATGGACATTCTTGGTCAGAAGTCCAGCACCGAATAGATCAAAGGAATTTCTTCCTTCCAACTGTGGGCAAGAAACAAGGTTTCCTACTATTTTCCTCAGTCACATGGCTCAACCACCCTATGATCAATGAGTTATTAATATAGCTCATCGACCAATCGGGATATGATTGGTGGTAATAACGAAGGACGTCTTCTTCTCCCACTACATACCCGAGGAAAGAACAACCCCTTTTGGGGATTGCTATTTCCAGGGAGGTCCCCACAGAATTCCAAACCAAGGGAATTCTGTGAAAGAAGGGTAAATCGCTTAGTCGAAGATCTCTGGACAAGGTCAAACCCCTTAATCCAGGACTTCTAGAACTTTACCAATATTAGGAATTGGGGTGCTAATGCTTGCGAAAGTCGTTAGTCACCACGACAATCGTCAACTTAGCCAGACCAAACCAAAGAGGTATATTCTTACTAAGAAATCATCATATTAAACCTTAAAGCATATGTTTAACCATATAACAATAAGAATGAATATGAGAATACCCGACCTAGTCTGTGAAATTGGAGTGAAAACAGAAAATTCCTTACGGAATATCTCAAAGAAATCTCTGTAGGATCTGAATACTGCTTAAGTACAAGGTAGTATACAGACCACCTAATTTCCACTTCAGGGTCACAACTTCCTGACGAGAATGCAGCCCGCAAGGGCAATCTCTTCGGTTGCAGACACAGAGGTAATTGAAAAGGATCTGAAAGATAGATCCCCCTTTATTACCGGGTCTGTTCAAACAGACCACGCCAAGAAAACTTAGGAGATCTTACAACCTCCTTCGTCTTCTACTCTCCCTATCGAGACAAACGTGTTGACTTCGGGGGGGCGCCTGGGTTCCAACCAGGAATCAGAGCGAGAAAGGAATAAATCCCCTTTCCACTCTGATCAGAGATTCTATTGGGATATTAGGATTTCTCCATCACCCCCAATAGTGCTCCATTCGACATCAATAGGAAGATCTAACCACTTAATAACTATTAAGCAAGACTAATTCTGTGCTCAGAAAATCCTACGGGTAAGGGGAGGAATACCCCAAACCCTTGGGGTTGTAGTTACCTACAACTCCTAATGATGTCCTTATGGCTTGCTCCTGAAAAGAATAATCAAGAAACCTTCTTCTTTGTTACAGAACAGATATTCCATTCTTTGCTTTCCCAGCACTGACCTCTCTGGTCGAATGTTAAAGTCGGCTCTACTTCAACTAGTAGTGTTTAAGTCAGAAATCGCTTTCACATCTCATATGACATCTGTACCAACAGACTTCTTCGGACACCAGTAAGGTAAGTAGCTACTCCAGCCGATCTAACTCCAGAGGATCCAGCTTATTTGTTGGATAGGTTAGCCCCTTCTCCTTCAGGAGATGCAGCAAGACTACGTTCTCATCTAAGTTCTCTTCCTCAATCCACTCTAAGAAAAAGGCAAGTACAACTACTTTACTTTAGAGTAGATCCAGCTTTCCTCCGGGTCTCAATTAGGGTATGTGGTCCTATCCTAAAAGAAAGATCCTATCTAGCCTCCCTGAAATAAAGGATTTTAACTACCTCTGAAGAGGCCTCCCCTTCCGTACCTACTCCACAAGTTCTCGCTCCTTTCACTTCCTCTTCAACAAGATATGACCCTTTTAGTGGCTATAGTGGCGTACTTAGGTAATGAAATTCTCGACCAACCCTATCCCCTAACCCTCGGAGTGAAAAAGGCATATCTCCCTCGGAGTCTCCGTCCGCTTCTTCTCCTTCTGGAGCCTCCCTCATCGGCCATGCATCGGACGAGACCAATTCCGATAAGGAGGTTTTTTATTCTCCCCAGTCCTCATCTACTTCTACCTCAACTCCCGAAAACCAATCCATTGAGAGTTCTCCCAACGAGCAGAAAGAGAAATTGGAGTTTCTATCTGAAAACCAGCGGAAGCATTGGACGGGGTAAATCCTTCGAGCATTCAAGGAAGGCTTAGAGACAGTTGATCCACGAGGCAATATTGGCAAGATTCCCGACAGACAAATGGTGGAAGCTTTCAACAACGATTCTTCCCTTAGCCGATTATTACTCTATCCTTCTCGTTGTCTTATCGTAAACTCTTATCCCTCCTGCTTTCTTTAACGCTCTTTTCTTTTAAAGTAAAGACAGGAATGATTGAATCGAGTTGATCGAGCCCATCTATTGGTAAAGGATTCGATAGCCTAGGAAAGATCGATGGAAAGCTCTTTACGAGACCTCTTAAAGCAAGGTAAACTAATACCCCGAGAGCACAGCCCAAGCATGAAGCTTTCCTTCTCACAATAGTACGGTTTTCTCCTATTTGTCTAGCTCTTTCGATGGGTTGCTATAGCATTTTAGACCTTCCCCCTTTATTGGCTTACCCCGCCGCTTAAGGTAAGGAATTGTGGGGGAATCAATGGTTATGATTTTGTATTACAACCTAGCCCCCTTCGTTTTCTTGATTGAGGGATACGAATGAATAATATTACTAGAGTCGATAGCAACAGAATATCTTTCTCACTTGAGGGTGGGGACTGAAATGGTAAGGACGATCGATATTTCTTTCGGGGGAACAGAGAATCCAAAGCAGAAAGATGGCAGTCGACCACTAATAGAGCGTTCGATCCCTTTCTGATTCCCCTCAAACCTAGCTCGCTTCATCGATTAAGAAAGTATGAGAGGGCGTCCTTCAAGCCCTTTGCTTTGTTTGTAACAATTCTTTCATCTCTTCTTTAAAGCCTTTTTAATTGGCTCTTTCTTCCCTTCTGGTTTTTAAAAAGGATGGCTACTGGCCTTATTCGTCTTTGGCTAAGGAAAAAGAAACCTCACTATTACCGACACTGGTATAGACTATAGACACATTTTGGTGTCCTTCTCGCCTGGTGGCCACAACCCTTTCCTATCAGCTTAGGTTTTATATAGTATAGCGGATGGGTTAGTAGTTAATTGCTATCCCCTTTTTACCTGTATTTGGAGTCGTGTCGTTGTTGTCTGTGCGGTCTGGTGTTCTTTCCGATCTTGCGATGAGCTTTAGCCGTTCTTTGTTGCTTTAAGCAGTAACATGTTTCGTTACAGAAGAAGCAGTTACGAAGCAGCCGTTCCTTGTTGGAATCTCTCGTACGAGATGTCCGGTGTTATGAGGAATGTTGGGACTTCACTTTACCTTTGGAAGGAACTGCTATTATATCGACCTGCGGTTTGTCTAGTTCCTGATCGGTTAAGTAAGTTTTCAATGGTCTGATGCTGTTATAATCCGTCAGCCTCGCTACCTTTAATGTTGTGCGATTGAATGTTGAAGTAGTGTCGTCTTAAGTGTTGGGCTTGGTTGGAGTTGGTTTACCGGACCGAAGAGTGGCAAGCAATATTATTACAATACCGAAAAGAACTTGTCGCGGGAGCAGCCAAAAAAGAAGAGACTCCTTCAACAACAAAGAAAGAAATTGCGTAAGTAAAGAGAAAGATAGCCAGTCCTCTTGGGCGGCCCAGAGTGTTATGTAAAAAGGACCAAGGAGGATCCTATCCGTCAGGAGAAGGAGGAGGAGTAGGAGCTAGCCTTAGGGGCGGAATCGAATGATTAGGAGATAAACAATGAGACAAAGGAGAGCACTTAGACAATTCACTTTGAGTACAGGAAAGTCTGCTGGTAGGAATTCCTCAGGGCGTATTACGGTTTTTCACCGAGGGGGTGGATCGAAACGATTGCAGCGAAGAATTGATCTGAAACAAAAGACTGAGTCTATAGGCGTTGTAGAAAGGATAGAACATGCGCCTAATCGCTCTTCTCGGATCGCTCCGGTACGATGGTTCCCCCCGGGGGGGGGGGGGGGGGGGGGGGGTCCGCCAGTCTAACACGATAGAAGAGTTCGCTCCGCCGCGTAAGATCCTCGAATCAAAATCAACCACGACTACTATCTTTGGGAGAAAATACTTTAAGGTATTCGCTCTTCTCCTTGTACTCCTTTTTCATTGGTACTCGGGGAGGAGATTCTCGAAGGATTCGTTGCCGCGTGCGACGGGAGGAAGGAGCCCTCCTTTGACCCTATTTACCCTCCCCAAAGAGATGGGCAGCCAGCCATTCTCCATCCGGAGGTTCCGCCAGTTCCGCGCGCCATCCTGGTTCCGGAATTAGAGCACCCTCTTCTTTCGGATAGGCAAAAGAGAGCAGAGCTTCAGACCCGGCTAGCGTTCTTCTTTCAAGAGAGGAACGAGGCCAGGCACCTCCCAATCTATCTTGGGATACTGGACAAGCAGTTCCTGGTCGAAAAGAGGGTCTAGGCTGCATTGGTGCAGGATGGGTTTTCCCCCCAGATGCTTTCGCGTCGGAAGTGGGAAATCCACAGCATCTTATTCAGTCACCCTACTCGGGTGGGATCTGCTATCGCCGAAAATACCTTAAATAGGTATTTGGCCCAGATGGAACGGGAGGGCACACGACAGAGTCTACCCTATCTAAGGGTGATTCGCGCAAGCCGGTTTTGGGTCTGAATGGGTTCGGCTGGCTGATAGACCCCTATTGTATTGGAATTAGGCGCCCATCTTTTTACTGTTGTCAATGAATCTCTTCCATGTTCGATTCTACTCTATGTTAGAACATTTCTGTGAATGCTATTCTGATCTAAGTGGTCTTATTCTTTGTCCCGTGCTAGGAAGCATTACTTCTCTTTTCATTCCAAATTCAAGAATACGACCGATCCGATTAATTGGTCTGTGCGCCTCTCTTATTACTTTTTTGTATCCCCCTATTCTTCGGATACAATTCGATCCTTCTACGGCCAAATCTCAATTTGTGGAAAGCCTTCGATGGCTTCCTTATGAAAACATCAATTTTTATTTGGGTATAGATGGTATCTCTTTATTCTTCGTGATATTGACCACATTTCTGATCCCTATTTGCATTTTAGTGGGTTGGTCTGGTATGAGAAGTTATGGGAAAGAGTATATTACAGCATTTCTATTTCGTGAATTTATAATGATAGCCGTGTTCTGCATGCTGGATCTTCTACTATTCTATGTTCTTCCCGAATGTGTGCTAATCCCTATGTTATGCGGAGCTAAGTATCTTCTATTCGCTAGGATAAAGCCTTTCCTCTGCAGGGGCCTTGTGCAGTAAACCCCCTACGGGCAGTCATCCGTCGTCCTAAAGTAGTCCCCGTGAAGCTTTCGGGAAGAGGGGTAGTCTTGTGTGTAAGCATAGCATTTCTGGTCGAACCCGCCCAACCCAACTAAGAAGAGCCGAACCTGACAGACACATTTTTTTCTTTTTGGGAGGGTACTCCGAGTAGTGGGTACCTCGTAGGACCTCGACCCTCCTACTCGGGTCTTGTATGGATATGCAGGAAGGGGTGTTCCTAGGTGTGTGTAGGGGTTGTGTTTGTTCGCCAGAAAGGATTCCTCGTCAAGTAAGTTTGGGGGGTGTGGACACACTTGCGCGAATTCGGGTAACGGCTACAAGGGAGAAAGAGAAAGGAAACTGTACCCGACCAGGGATGGACGTAAACTCATAAGCTACCGAAGGTAGGGATAATCGTCCAGGTCTTATTGTGAAAGAAAAAAGCCGCCCCGCCACAGCAGACGGGTTGCTTCCTCTGTCGTCGCCGGGGAGCTCTTGGCGAGGAGACCTTAGGATAAGTTGCTAAAACAAAGGGGATGGGAGGATCGACCCGTTCAGATAATTCCGAAGAAAGACTGTTGGCAGCAGGTAGAGAGATTTTTTTTTCCTCTTCAAAACACAAAGAAATGCGGGCAGGGTAGAGCTCGGCAGAGGGTTCGAGAATAGGGTAGGGTCCTGTCCTTAAGATTCAGATAAGAAAAGAGTTCCAAACCTTTATGCTCCGTACAAGTGCTGCATACAAGTTTCGGCCAGGATGATTGAGAAAGATTCAACCAATTTGAACCGCTCACATCAGAATAGTAGTAGCGTAAAGGCCGTAAGTCAGGGGGCGGCCATAACATAAGGCTATTACTTTCACACCTCTCTCTCTCTCTGAGAGAGTGATCCGCTGCGTGAGCAACTCGACTGTGCCTTACATGTGCTCTACAGGCCGCACGTAATCTTTCTTCCCAACGAGCCCTTTTTTTTATTTGGAAGACGGTCATTGCGTTCGGTTCGAAAGGCATGGTTTTCAGTATGTCTCCAGATAGGGCCCCCACTAGTCCGGCTAGCTAGTGAGCGGTTCTTTCGGGCGGGAAGCAGGCCAGACCCTACGGGCGGGCATCTCCCGCAATGCAAGAACCATTGTTCGACACCACCCGAGAAGCAAAAGATTCGTCAGTCCAGGCTGAAAATACATGCATAGATAGTGGTTTAATGCCAAGGACGACGACGGAAGCTCGGGACGGAGCCGTATGAGGCGGAAGTCTCACGTACGGTTCTCTGAGAAGGGAGTGGCTACCTACTGGAGCTTCGACCAAGCACCACCGGTCAATTCCGCTTTGGGGCCACCCCTGACTCTACCATTATTATAGGGGTATGGGGTTCGAGACAAAGAAAGATCAAGGCAGCATATCAGTTGTTCCTTTATACTTTACTTGGATCTGTTTTTATGCTATTAGCTATTCTGTTGATTCTTCTCCAAACAGGAACAACCGATTTACAAATCTCATTAACCACAGAATTTAGTGAGCGGCGCCAAATCTTTCTATGGATTGCTTCTTTCGCCTCATTCGTCGTCAAAGTGCCTATGGTACCAGTTCATATTTGGTTACCCGAAGCTCATGTAGAGGCACCTACGACAGGATCCGTCATCTTGGCAGGAATTGCTTTAAAATTGGGAACCTATGGGTTTTTAAGATTTTCAATACCCATGTTTCCCGAAGCGACACTTTGTTCCACTCCTTTCATTTATACTTTAAGCGCGATTGCTATAATATATACTTCCTCGACCACTTTAAGGCAGATCGATCTTAAGAAGATCATTGCTTACTCCTCAGTAGCTCATATGAATCTGGTGACTATTGGTATGTTTAGTCGGGCGGCGGCCGTTAGGTCACCTATTTTGATTTATGGATACACAAGGCCAAAACATGTGTGCCGGGCGCGCGACCCATCAACCTACTAGCAATGGGGGAGAAAGCATAGCACGTCGCAATAAAAGCTTGATTCGAGGCGTCAGCAAAACACTGTCGTCTGTTCCAAAAACAAAAGCCCCTTAGCGCCCCGGGACGAGAGTGGGGGACGGCCCTACGCGCAGGCAACAGCAGCACCGGCTCTACGAAGTCAGAATCGAATCTTTTTGTTGGCTTTCCCAATTCATTCGTGAATAATAATTCAAGGGAGTATAGCGAGTACTTCTAGCTTCTTCGCCTGCTTCTTATTATGGCGGCTATGTTTTCGTGGCAAAAATGAACGAAAAGCGAGATGAGCATGCTATTTTCAAATCGATTGATAGATAGCCTAATCTGTTCTGATAGATCGAAAGAGATAGAGAGGGAATCTCTCAAGAATAAGGGGAAATTTTCTATTTCTATCTATTGATGAGACAACTATCTATTCTTGATCCATCAGAAAGAAATCGATATGTATCTGATGGAGTCTACATCGTGCGTAGAGCGCCCAAGCACTTCTTAGGCCAGCTCAGTTCTCTTATCCATCGGTCCAATGCACTGGGCTCATCTCATGGAGGGAAAAGCAAAAATATAGTTGTCTTGTTCGCCGCCTCAACGCATTCCCTTCTTTCCCCGGTATCGTCCCACACAGAAAGAAAGAGCGCAGAGCCCCGGCCCGACCTGTAGGTCCGCTAACGTAGAGCGAGGAGTTGAGCCTGAACTGGCGAACTGAAGTCACTTTCGGAACTGTACTTTCTACAGCTAACATGTGTCCAGTCCAGCGGGAACGCGCAACACAAACGAACCTGAGCTGCTATACCGAATCCCCCGCTGGCCATCGGGGACCGAGTGGTAAGGCCATGATCCACAGGGGAACAAATCACTCATTCTTCCATTGGGGACAGGTGCACGAACGACAACTCCAAACGTCACACATCCGCCGCCTACCTACTGTTTAGGTGGCACCAGCGAGATCCAGCTAAGGTAAGGAAGTGTCGCGACTGCTCCGCTCCACTGCGCTGCGGTCTCATGAACTGAACTTCGTTGCCTTCCCGCGCGCGAAGCGAATGGGCGCTGTGCCGTGGGTCAGTTTCGGGGTGGGGAGCGAAGAGAGACCAGAAGAATGATTCATTTGGATCGACGAGCTTTTTCAGCCCAAAAACTCAGAATCAATGGAATGTCTGTCTATCCATGAACATCTATTCTATCTGTATATCTAGGGGATCTCTCTATACATATAGATTTTTTTTATGGAATGATATGATCGGCTAGCCGTAGCCGCATATAAGCTACGCTCAATGCGGGATTTCTGTTGGATCAGATCTTTTGGGAAGCTTTTGGACCTAGCGAAAAGGGCTCTAAGCCTTCACGCAAGCAAGCGCGAGAGAAGCGGAGCACGAAGCTACCACTTCCCCCGACCGACTAAAATACAACAGTCGCAACCTACTTTGATTCAAAAGAAAGGCGAAGGGTTTGGCAACAAGCAAACGGCTTTCTATCATAGTAGCAAGGGTTCCAAACCTTAACTACTTAAGTACCAAAGGCTGCTTTTGGTTGGTTTCATAATGGGGCTGTTCACTACAAGCTATCAGCGCTGTCTTAGATTGAATGTTGACTTATCTTATTGCCGTTCAATCTCTAAGGCGGGTTTCCGCTGAGAACGGAATAGTGTTCATGTCCAAAGGTGAACAAAGCCCTAGCTTCTAGAGTTCGCTGCTTTTCCTAGGCCGGAGAAGGGCTTATACTGCTCGCCTTTGTTTGATATGTTCATTCAGTACCAATACAAACGAAAACTACACCAAAGTGGAAGGGCCAGTATAGAAGCTAGAAGTTGCTAGCCTATAGTAGTCGGCCTAACCAAAGCCTCACGACAACATAAAATTAGCCTTATGAATTGAATCTTAAGTAGGGGGCTTATCCCGCCCGCCTATCAATCAAAAAGGCTGAGAGTAAGCGTAAGCTCACCCGGAAGCTCGAAGAGCTTCCCTTCATTCGCTTCGCGGGAGCCGCACATCACATAGCTGGAAGTCAGAGGGCCCATACTACCTGCCTAACCCTTCGCTCCGAGGGACCGTAGATCGGAAAGTGCCTTCTAAACCACCCCATTCATCCAAAAGAGAAGGGAAGGGGCCTATGTATTTGCATGACCCCTGCAGATTTCACCCTATCTATACCCGGAGCCACTCCCCTAGCGGTCCTGCCACCACGCCGCAGAACGGGAGCTAGTGTGGAACCTTTTATTCTGGCGTAACAGCGGTAGAACGTAACAAAATATTATGGCCGCCTAACATAGGGGATGGAGGTACGGTAAACTCGACCAAAATATGAGACCCGAAGGGCCCGGCGCGCACAATCCTATCCTATCCGAGTCCGAGTTTACCCCTTGCACTTCGAACAGCCGTCCGTAGCATCATAAGGAGGACCCCCCTTTCGAGGTACAAAATGAGTACGGTACATAGGAGGTTGGTCTTTCTCAACGTGGTGTATAGCACGAAAAACCTTTCGATACAAGATAGGGCCGTTCACATGAAAGAAAAAAATGAATCCTTTCTTATCTTCTTTCCCTCTCGGGAAAGAGAAAGATGGTCTTATGGAGGGAGGGAGGAGGGAAAAGGCTTGGGCCTACCTATACCGATAGGACCCCATAAAAGAACGGGAGTTGTGGAGAGGTTCCATATTGCCGAGACGAAGGACAGCACTTCTGTACGTGATCGTAGTATGTCACGTCGTCTCGTCCTCGCTGTATCGAAGAGTACCTATGCACTATGTTCTGGTTCACTGATAAGGAAGATAGCGTTGGGGTGGGGGTCTACGATGTGATACTAAAGTATAACCGGAGGAGATACATGTTAACTATGGGTAGGAAGTAGGAACCATTATGTCAAAAATTGCGGGGGGTTACAGATCTCTTATACTACCATCGATCGACAGAGTGGAACGACCAGAAAAAGAAGTGAAGTTAGAAAGCCGTATG
Source organism: Capsicum pubescens (assembly GCA_030864215.1). NCBI lineage: Eukaryota > Viridiplantae > Streptophyta > Magnoliopsida > Solanales > Solanaceae > Capsicum > Capsicum pubescens. The sequence goes on from CM061541.1 coordinate 204,894,174, forward strand.
ATAGGTGGTAACTATCTTGTACGGTTCGGGGGGTAATCGGCGTACTCCGATCAGTGGGGGGAATCTTTGGCTCTATCGAACATACAGGGAATTGGAGGTAGCATTCTACCGATGTCAAGTCATGGACTGGTTTCTTCAGCCTTTTTTCTATGTTTTGGTGTTCTATATGACCGACATAAGACTCGACTTGTTAGATATTAAGGAGGTTCAGTGAGCACCATGCCGAATCTCTCTACCATTTTCTTCTCTTCCACTTTGGCCAATATGAGTTCACCTGGTACTAGCAGCTTTATCGGGGAATTTCTCATCTTAGTAGGAGCTTTCCAAAGAAATAGCTTAGTAGCCACATTAGCAGCGCTTGGGATGATTTTAGGCGCGGCCTATTCCCTTTGGCTATATAATCGTGAGGTATCTGGGAATTTAAAACCCGATTTCCTCCACAAATTCTTCGATCCAAATGGCAGAGAAGTTTCCATATTTATACCTTTTCTTGTTGGAGGGGCGACCGTACGTTAAACTACTAAAGAAACTAGGGTAAACCAATGTGATCATGACATTATAGGTGTTTGCGATGGGACGGATGCGACTTCCCTCAGTTGGTTTGGCTGGCATCGCCCGTTGCATAAGTCCCCCCCTTTTTTATCCATTTCTTTAGTCTTCAGGGAGCCAAAGCTTGACTTTACTAAACTAATAAATAAGGCTCGCGCTAGGCGCTTACCTTTTTTGGCTGTAGGGTTGGGGTGGCTTGCTGGGTGAGACTGATAGAAAGAAAAGACGGGGGGCAACCATGCATGGTACTTCTCGACCTTGTCTCCGAGGGACAGTTGAACTAGCGACTCATGAATGCTGCCGGGTTGGACGAGCCAATAACTCGAAGGCGTTCGATCTGTTTTTTGAGCAAGAATCACAGCCTTACCTTATCTTCACCATGATACGGACTCCAAGTTCTTATGGCAGATCACGAGGAGATTTATCATCAATATGATGATTGGAATGGAAACCAGAAGCACGACTGGGGTCCACGTGGTCCAAGATAATCAAACAATCAATAAAAGTAACGTAAGCATGAGACTTTTTGGTAGTACCAGTGAACCAGATAGCCGCGGCGATGGAATCTGGGACGGAGGACTTATAGTATCTCTCTAGATCTGGCAAAAGCGAAAGACCCCCTAACATAATTCGAATGGAGGCTGACCGCTGAGCCCACTCTGGCCTCGCGGGGCGGGCCCCTGTGGTTGTGAGCTGGAGCTGCCATAGCTTATGGCTAGAGCAATGGAAGGGCCCCAGCAGAGAGAAAAGTCAGGATAACGAGCGCTCCTCCCGCCAAGCGGGTGGCAGGAGCAGCGGGAAAGTGCTTGGTAAGCCAACAGCCCAGTGAACCGGGCGGGGCACTCGAAGAAAGGGGGCACACTGAGCAAGTACGAGAAATTGGCTTCGCTCCGCTTTCTTAAAAGCAAGGACCACTACGGGAGGTCAAACCAAGGATCTATGGAAGTGGGGGCTCGTCCCCAGTCAATATTGGATCAAACAATAGGGGGCCGTAGAACTGACCTCTTTTTTTATTGATTCAATACAATAGGGGAAAAGATCGTGCAGTTCCCTATCGAGACGAACTCTCAACGGATCCTCCGCGCGCTGGGAATACCTCTTCCGTGCGTCTTTCTCGTGGCGGGAACAGAACAACAGGGAAAGACCCAACCCAGGGCGAGCTTTATTTATTGTTGAGAGAATGGGGAGTGAATCGAATTTCGTTTCCGTTCTTTGGGGGCTTTCGGGCCCCTCTCGATCTTTTTCGTAGTCAAGAAGGGGGAAGGAGTCTAAATCAATGGACATTAATGAACCATCATTGATGGACGTTGCACATGACACGATCAATTTGACTCAAGGTCCGGCGCTAATAGAAGTTGCTTACTTTCCTAGTAGCGAAGGAAAGGAGTTGAAAGCCACTGTAAGGAGAGGGCAGGGCTTTTTTCGTAGTAATAGTGGGCCGGTATCATGAGAACTATGCCGGCCGTCGGAATCAAACAAAGGTCGAAGGACCATTCGATTCATTAAGGGGCATAGCGGGGCCCTCGCCCGACGCCATTTCCGGACCTAGCAGCAGACGGGCGGGCCGTGCCTGAATTCAGATCGGACCAGACTCTTCTTTGTTTAAGCTGCTCCCAGGCACGCAGACCAAAGATCTCACTTGTCCTGGACAAGTACGTAGAGATCTTCGTGGGATTGTGGAGGGAGTCTCAATCGATCTTTTCTAGGATTCCTTATCACGCCACACATGGAGATCTTTCCATTGATAGATCAGAGGGTCTTCCCTTGAACAAATTCTTAAAGGTTATGTTACTACCTTCTTCTACGAAAGAGATTTACTTTGTACCGCCCGGAGGTCATATAGATCGGAATCCGGAGTGATAAGAACGAAAGGGTTGGTGTGGCCACAGCTACAACTACTGGCGCTTTAAAAGTCTTAGATTCTAAGGGCGCTACTAAAAGCCTTTTTTTTAGGTCCTGTAATAGGGAGGTGTAAGCCTCGAAAGCCTTTGGTACTTCGGTAGGGCGAGCAGCCCTTAAACCAAAAAAAAGGGAGTCTCTGACTTCCTTCCCATATTTTTTTTTATGCATTTCATTCTCTATTTGGCCCGCTTCAAACAAAATGAGAAAAAAGGGTCCGGTCAATAGCATAGCTATTTCTTTCCCCGGTTTCCTTTCGAAGGAAAGGCCTTCACATTCCTAATCCGATAGGGTCGGACGGCTTTCTTTGCCCCAGCTTGGCGAATCGCATCCCCGCACAACGACATTCTTTGTTTTTGCGCCCCTTACCGTTCTCTCTCAGACTTTCAACAGCTGGAAAGGCAGTCGTAGAAATGAAGCCTATCGCCACGCCGACCATCAAATAGGAGATTGGGCCCCTTCTCAAAGATTTGATGGAATGGCCTACCCCACCCAAGAGCGCTTATGTCATAGGGGAACTCATGGCTGGAAAAAATCTTTATGGTTTGTTTTGGTATCCGGTAGGAATAATAAAAAAAAAGTCCAGGTTGGTTGGTGAGCCTAGTGATAAGAGACTATCTAGCTTGGTTCGGAGAGCACTTGTTGGGAACAATATTTTTTGGTTGCTAAATATTACGGCCTAAATGCTGAACTATTGACCCTACTTGTTCGGATGGGTGTTCACCCCAAAGTGTTCCCGGACCGCATGCATACATCCATAAGTAACTTAGTGCAACATGGAAAATTTCATTGAGAGGAATCAGCAAAGAAAAGAAAAACGGGTCAACAACATCAATATGTGTATTTGAGAGATTGTCCTCGGGCTGAGGAGTGTCCACATGAGTTCGTTGAGGTGTTTACACAGGCCTGTGGTCCTCTTTTATATTCTGTCGAGAGTTCGGATTGCTCCACCTAAGTAGAACGAAAAAGAAGGAATTGGAAAAGAAAAGAGGGAGCTATTGTGAAGCCTAGAAAGGCGGAAGCAGAAAATCGCTTATACCGAGTTCCCCAACAGCAGCTTAGCTTAGTAGCAATACTCTTTCTACCGGCCGGCGTGGCGCTGTTGGATGCTTCTGATCAATAGAACATGAAGAAGAGGAGTAGGAGTTCGCTTTAGGGGTGGAATCAATTCGAAAATACAAAAATGAACGAGTTATTAGAAGTTGTCGTGCCTTTTGTGACAAGTTTCCAAGAAACTTTGAGCGGGAGACAGGGGGCGAACCCGCAGGTTCCCGATGCCCTACCTGAAGCCCCATCGCAGGGTCCCAATTTTCCTCTACTCGAAATAGTTGGGCAAGAAAGGGGGGAACCTTTTTTCATAAGAAGAAATGAAAGTATGGAGGCCTCTATGCTCAATCGAATAAGAAAGTTATACATGCAAAATAGCCTTTTTCTGCTTTCTAAAGTAAAGGGGGAGTATTGGTCAGAAGTAAAGACCACACTCCACAATTGTGGCTCTCAGAAAGAGTATTACAGGTTACTGTGTTTCGAGAACAGAGATCTGCAAATCAGGGAGAGAAAACATGAATGTTTTTTTTCTCTTTCAAGAGATTCTGTCTCGGAATCGTGCCTTGAGGGGGGATGCTGCCAATCCTACCGAGGACTTTATGGATTTCTTTTCTGGGAAGCGAGAGGTACTGGAGTTTTCACATTTGAATTTCTCAACCATTCCACGTTCCCGAAATGGATCCTCTCAAATATTTCACATTTTCTATGATTATCTCTATTTCAGGTATTCGGGGAATCCTCCTTTAGTTTCACGCTGGGGAGATCTCGACTTTTAGGAGAGGGGGGGTTGCTTTGAACCTATCTTTTCTCTAAGAGAAAGGTGACTGCCCTAAGGGCTAATGACTTAAAAAAAGAAAAAGGGAAGGGGCTAGTACGATAGCACCATTGGTTACTACATCATTTTCGGTTTTTGAATCCTTAGCGTCCTTGCTTTTCAGCTAGTTGTTGAACGACGGCATGACCAGTTCTTGAATCTATTTCCTCATCTCGGAATAGGTAGGGTTGGGTAAAGGCAGTGATCCCACCCATGGTTGGAGTAAAGGTTCGAAAAGTGGGAGTTTGATCATCCTTTCCCTAGGCGGGATATCACCAATCGTGCAAGCGCGAAGGTTTGGTGTGGGTAACCCTATCCCTCTCGAAGCAGTATGCTACACGTCCTGGGATTACGAACTTTATATTTCCCAAAATTTCGGGGGGATTAGTCTTAATAATAGGCAAAGTAGGGAAAGGGACTTCCGTAACAGACCTTACTTAACGGTCGAGTACCGAGAGCTCCTCATCCCCAATTAAGTTGCAAAATCTAAGCTATCAACCATCTCTCCTCTTCGATCTTATTGGCCCCCTTGCATTTGACTTTTTATGGCGCTCTATCAGCTAGTTAGGTTAGCTAGCCATTCTTTTCCTAGTCTTAGTTTCTATAAAGCAATATTGGATAGAGTACCGATGAAGATGTCTTATACTTATAAAGCCTCTGTCGCACTTTCTATGGCACGTTAGGAGCACCTCAGAAAAAGTATATTGGTGGGCATGTCTATGAGCAATCTTATTAAGGCGATTGCATGTGTCGGAAGGTCTATTCCTTAACTAATAATAAAAATAATAGACCAGAATGGATGTTTTCAAATTCTTCGTCAGAGGAGAATTGATCACCCACCTTTATGCGATGAATGGACAGTTTTTCCAATGGTGCAGCTTTACCTGGCATTCTATTATATAATTAATATAGAATTATATAATATAGGGTCATCGGTCGATAGGTCTGTCTACTCCCAAGCTCGATTTAGCTAGTTGGTACTAGAATTGCTAATGGGACGGTTAAAGACTGAAATTCGAGATCGGTTCCTCTTTTGGGGAGTTCACTCTCAACCAAGCGCGTTAAAGGAAAACCTATGATGTGTTAAGAAGTTCTCTAGTCAGCAATCACACATGGGAGTCTTTCCAAAGATTCTCTCGGAAAGGGATTCTGGTAAAGGTTTTCTTGTACCTGCGTTAGGAGCACCACGTAGAAGGTTTATTTTGGGATAGCTATCGAAAAAGATTCTTTAGGGCAAAGCAAAGGCATTCGTGTGATAGTCTTATTTATTCCTATTATGTGATTATGTGCGGATATTACGGAATATCCGAGACTTGGCAATATAAAGACTTCCGCCAAGCAAGCCATGTCATTCATCAGAGAAGTAGACCGAGCCATCCTAAAGAGACTTTCTTCTGTTCTAGGTTTCCACAAAGAGGTATCAGGGTATGAGAACACCTTTCTCCTTTTAGCTTTAGTCGGTCGAGTAGCTTATTCGAACGTTGTGAACTCATTCCTGCCTTTGCAATACCAGCGCATCTTGTGCCACAGAATCGGTTGTGCTCTGCCTCTTCCCCTCTATCAGAAGATTGCCTTGTGTGGAAGGTTGGCTCTGAACTTCAGTCAATGGGAGGAATCCCCTTATCTAAGGTTCTTTGTATGGAACTCTAAACTCTCTTTCTTACACGAGACAAAAAGTGTAACTACCGAAGCTCTTTCAACTTGTCCTGTCTTTGGATAAGTATTGCGGTTAAGTCAGTTAACAAGATGAGAGTCAAAAAATTGAAATAAGAACTGTCAAGTGATTCGTCCAATGCTTCTACTTATGTAGATGGAGTCCAGTACGCTACTATATATACTGATAATTCCCAAGACAATATCGGGATTGGGCACAGTATGAAAGATCTTTGAAATCCTTGATAGTCTGGAAAGGGAACGCGAATCTAGCCACCACTTTCTCTATTTAAAGAAAAAGAAAACTTCCCTAGACTGAGAGATTGCTAATCTTTTTTCTTCACCTGGTGAAATTAAACTAAACTGAAAACTGGAATAATCAGAGGCGCATCTTTGCGATATGTAATTACATAAAGCAGAGGTTGCTCTTTCCTATCCACAAATGGTCAATAAAGGTTCTTTCTTATCTCCGGACGGATGGAACTTTCAACCAAGAGTTTTCATTGTCACTTTTGAGAGAAGGAAAGAAGAATGAGTGTTATTCCTTTGATCTTAAGTCGGCAACGGATCGTTGGCCATTGAGTGTCATGTTTGCCCTTATGTCTTGTATGTTTGGGCCAACATTGGCGTCTTCAATTGTCAACAGCTCTTTGGGCCTCAACACCTTTCTAGTCGGGAAATCGATTGTGAAAAGGATGAGTGAGGTTTCCTTTCTTTGTGGTCAGCCATTAGGTTACTACTCCTCATGGTCACTCTTTGCATTGTCCCACCACTATGTAGTGTGGTTGGCAGCAAAACGAGCTTACCCACAGAGAACCACCCCTTTTAAGGACTATGCCTTGCTAGGTGATGATATCCTAATCACTGATGCACTTGTGGCACAACAGTACAGGATACTACTGGATAAACTCGGTGTGACCATTTCGGAGGCCAAATCGATAATATCTGAAACTGGTTGCGTCGAGTTTGCCAAGAGATTCTGGGACAAGTCAATGCAAATTGACCTGTCTCCAGTCTCTCTTCGGCTGTTGTTATCTTGTAGGACGACTATTGGTCTCTGTTCTATCCGTAATAAACACCCTGTAAGTGTTTCTACATTATAGCGGTTAGGTGGAGTGGGATTTAGAGTCCGTTCGCGTCTTTTCTCGACTCAATCTAAACGTTGGGAAAGATTAAAGGTTGTCTGTTGCAAGCCAAACCGGTCACATCCTCTACCTCTTGAATGGTGGATTGGAAGGTTTGGAAACCTCAATCCCTATTTGAAGGGAAAGATAGTGGATTATCTTCGGAGGGAAATAAAACCCAAAGAGATACATTTCTTCCCAGAAGAGATGGTGTTTGATAAGAAACGTGATATTCTTGAGCATACAGTGATACTCAATTGGGTAAAAATGTGGCTTAAGTGGTGTCACTGGTAATATACGGTTGCATTGTCTGAGGAGGTATCCATCGATGAGATGATGGATGTTCCTATGTGTAGCACGACCTGGAAAAGATCGAACAAAGATTTTGATTTAATCAAGTTTGGTCTGATCTGGAATTGTTATGATATGGGAGTCGGTTGGGATTTATCGACTACACCAAGGTGGTTGCTAGATCCTAATACCGTTATCCAATTCGATAGGTGGATATATGGTGGTATTTCAGGAGGTGATTTCATGATGGCACCGGTAGACTTACCATCGCCGGTGAAAGGGCGCAGGTCATAAGACTGAAAACTGGAATAATCCTTCCTAAGAAAAGAGCTTTCGGTAATAGCATGAGAAAGAAGAAGGTGACTTCCCAAGTCTGTTGACCATCCTCCGAAATAGGTGTGATAAAGCCTGAAATCATTCATGGGTATATGGGTCCGACGAGAAAGACTCTTTGTTGAGCTAGATTCCCACCTGGCTCTTATCAAGATGTCTTCTAAGGTAGGTCTCTTATATTCATACTCACCTCTTCTCTAAGATGAGGCTACTACTATTGACCCTGTCTTTAAGCCTTTGATTTGAATAATCAGGTCTTGTTTCTGATGGACTTCATTTATTCTTGCTTCAAGCTTAGGGAAGCCTGTTTACTTAGACATCTCGGGATGGGGAATGAATAATGACGTAGATCCTCTTATGAGTCTTACGCGGGTGAAGCTTGGGCCCCTACTGGTAGTGATACCCCGATCTCATGGATGAAGGCTAACGTTTTCTATTGGAATAGAGGGATGTGTAGATCAATTCGACTATTCACTTTGCCATCTAGAGATAGTTTTCCCTAAGTTAGGATACGGAGTTGGAAGAGAATGCCAGTATATTAGTTCATCTTCATCAAAGGCCAAGATCTCCATAAATTCGATTATTTTGCCTCTCTTTGCTTTTGAGGCAGTTTAAGCTGATCCTCGAGGTCCAGTAAAAGGTCACTCCTCATCCCGCTCTTATTAAAGGAGGAAGTAAACAGATCAAGGTTTCTACGTACTTCCGTTATGGAGGGTGCGGGCAGGGGGGACGGCGGGGGAGGCCGGCTCCATGACCCCGGTTGGTTGCCGAAGATGACCCCTCGCCTTGGTCTCCAAATAAGTTTTTCTAATAGTAAAAAGCACCTTAAAACCACGAAAAAGTTGGAGATGAGGATGATGAGTTGGGATCCTTTAAGGCTGGGGGCACGGGGTTATGGTCTTGTTACTTTATGTTTCGGAGTCAATTGATCCCTCGATCAAGTCCTAACTAGAAATATCTTAAGAGAAGAAGAGAAATCATTTGGATTCGAGGCGAAACCCCTCTCCAACGAGTC